>JAZBNJ010000008.1:5020000-6270000 GCA_037349165.1 Choristoneura rosaceana
TCGGCGTCACGAGCAGCATTGGACCAGAAAATCCGATCAATTAACCAGCATTTTATGCTCTCGACCGTAAATTTGGGCCGTGCCCACTCAGAGTTAGATGAAAAAATTGCCCTTTGTGAGAAAGTCTCACGTTGTTGACAACAGACGCTTACTTTTCATTCTTGCCGGCATATTTGGACATCGTCCATGATTAAAATTGAGCTTCTTCGTCGTGGCAATGAAGACCAGGATCTTCGATAATAGGAACTGCAAAGAGTTTGGAAGATCTTGGCATGCAGAACTAATTGCTACGACATATATCCCGGCATTTTATCATTTTTTAGGCTACGGTACCTCAAAAGTCAAAACGGAACGTTCGCTTTCTTATACGTCTGTCAAGATTCTTTCTCTCACGAGGAGGTATTAAGCTGAAATTAATATTAAATACTAAGAACAGATAAAAAAAAACCATTCTTCTGACTCATTGCAATGCAGTCATTATTTTTTTTCATACAAATCACCGTAACCGAAAAGCTTATAGGGTATTTCTGGTTGTCCAAATTCTTCATACCAAACTTCAAATTTGGTATGAAAATATATCCTAGCACCACCAATAAGACTAGTCTGATGTTTTTCTTATGTCTATCTCTCGATAAGTAACCACCTAAAAAGATGACACAATGCATAAATTTTGCTTAGGAAAGGGGCCTGCTAACACTGAATATTTAAATTATTATGTAGGTACAGATTTTCCGCAGGTTCACGGTGGATGCAAGCAGCTGCCCACCGAAGCAACTGGAGGTCTATTGGGGAGACCTATGTCCAACAGTGGACGTCCTACGACTGAGATGATGATGATGATGACAGATTTGTTTGAAGTCCTCGGTGCGCATGTCCCACTTGGCCGGGTTTTTTATGTAAATACTTACTTACGTATCTACAGTAGATATGCCACGTTAAAGTTTCGAAAGTAAGATATTTTCCCCTAGGCAGTAAGTTAGGTACCGTAATTTAAAACACATTCAAAAGAAAGTGGAGTCGCGCTTTTCTACCAACATTATCAAATACCTACTCAGGCAATTTGTATTTCCTCTCGACTTTTGTGAAGTCACGAAATGGTAAAATACAAAGAACCGCACCAACCCCATTCGGGAAGAGCGCTATTTTATTACTCCGTTATTTTGCTATCTTATACGTCGCGAACCACTGAACCGATTTAGATACGTTTTTGCCTGTTTCTAGTTTTACGAGCTATAAATTACTTTTAGTTACCTTCATTTTTTTTCGAAATGGCTGAGCGATAAATTCGAAAGCTATGATTTACGTGAGGTTTTCAATTGGAGGTTTCTGATTTATTGCAATATATATACAATCAATTATTTTTCATTACACACACAAAACACGTTATAAATTAAATATACCTAATTCAAAGTGAAATTCAAAATATATTTATTCAATTTACTTACCCCCCTATTCATAAACGACAGTCAAACCTATTTTAGTTAAAATGCCGCTAAAATTCGTTTGTCCTTATCTGTCACTTCGACATTTGTATTTGTTAGAAAGGGACAAAGCATTTGTTAGTTAACATAGGCTTGTTAAGTTTTATGAATAAGGGGGTTAGGCTCTAACAAGCAATGAATGATGTCAAAAATCTACCACCGGATCATAAAAACCTCTGTGAAGAAGAATCCGGCAAGAAATTCAATTCAAGTCAAATTAAGCTTTCGATGACAATATTTTACTTCTTATTTGACTTGAAATTGTCGTGTAATTTGGTTGACTTGACTCTCTTACAGAACCGCTTTCGTTCAATTAAGGGTCGAACTGCAATGGAAACCCTTTTGGTCCATCCCTTAGCTATCGCCGCTTAGTGGCGGATGCTCCGAACAGCCCTAATGACAAACGTAAAGAGAATATATTGAAAAAGTTCAGTAGTAACATCCGGAACTTCCATAATTTCCCGGGGTATCCGATGGGAACAGATGGACGCGTTTATAACTGTTCCTATTGGGTTATTACTAATAATGAAAACTAAGTTCATCTATTTATTCAAATTTATAACAATTTATCACACAGAAGTTATTCAAGTGAATACACAGAAAAACAAAGAGTTTAAAAGTTGAAGCAGATATATTTTCCGTGGAGAATCAGAAACAGTCTTCATGAATTTAAAGAACGTTTCTCATTTCTTATCCTGTGTGACTTTCACGGGTCTTTTTCAAGATCTAATTTGTGCCCGATTCAAAAGCTCCAATCGAATTCGTTTTTGCCGCTTCAAAGCTAGACTAGAATAGACTATGAGAGTATTGGGGCTCGTCGAGCGAATTGTCGTCGCCTTAACGCGGCGTCGTGTCGATGGATTTCTACATCTGATTCTTTCTCTCTCTCTGATTTGATGATTGCTCATTCCTACATTGTATTGTATTGTATTGTAAAACTCTTTATTGTACATAAAAACACATGATAATAACAGAACACAGGATAATAAGATGTACAAAGGCGAACTTATCCCTTAAAGGGATCTCTTCCATTACATTAATGCAATACCCGCTAAAGAATACTTACCTATTATTAATATACCATACTTGGTATAACTACTTGGTACTTGGTTCAATTTTAATGTATTTATTACTATAAATACATTAAAATTGAATTTGGTTGAAAGAAAAAAAGAAAGAAAGTAAGAAAATACATTTATTTGACGTCATAAAACAAACATAGAACAAATACAAGACATGACGCATATGACGCTAATAGGTCCCCACTCAGCATAATGCCACGGCAAGTGGCGCTCATTTTTAGTGAGGACCTTATCTAAAAACTAACTTAAAATAAAAATTAAAAACTTGCTTACTTGCTTGTTTAACTAATTACTCCTATGTGTTCGGTTGAGTAACTAAACATAACCTCATTCACGGAAATCACATCCATCAAAACAATCACCATGATTCAAAGCAAAATTAGCATGATTCTAAAAATAAGCACCTAAAAATTATTTCCGTAAAATATTCCTTTATATAAATAAACACATTACAAACGTATCACTCTGTTTCATACGTATCAGTATCACCATGTTAACGACGCATTTCAAAAAGGAACCGTTCGCGAGTGCCGCTGAATATTCTGTTTTAATTAAAAGGCTTTCGGTAGAGTACACTTTGACTTCACTCGTCAGTAACTCGGCTAACGTTTGATGTATTAAAAATGCTTCTAATATTTTCTGAGCAACAATGTTCATGAACTTTTAATTTAAAATTAAAATTACAAGTTTAATCACTGTTAGAAAATCGTCGCTAGATGTTCCACGTGTGTTCCATTTAACTGCAAGTTTTGCGTAAAATGATAAACCCGCCCATTTAACTTTTCCAGTTACGATAGCGCTCAATGAAATATTTTCTTGGCCTTAGTACTGAACTTAATCCATAATTAACCCATTCTCTTCCGTTACGTTATAATAGACTTTTTTCTAATAGTCCTTTGTTTATTTTTTTCGGCGATAACTGTTCAAAAATAACTATGTTTTAAGACCAGACATTTGATTTTTGCTGATCAGTCTTTCAACATTATGAGCAACTAGGTAAGTGAAGAAATTGAATGAAATTGTAGGTACATAAATATGTTACTTATCATCATATTCTAGCGAATTGGGGGTTAGATAATACGATTTGAAAATTATTCTCGATATTTCAGCTCCGAAGAAAGTGTACAAAAAAAAATTATTTTTCAAATTATTCCATTATATTAAACTAAGAATTCGTTCGAGCATATATGTACTATTTTTTTCAGGATTGTAAGTTTATACACCTACATAATCTAGCATAGCATCTATCAAGCTAGGGCCAATTATTTTATTTAGTCGGTCGATTAGTTTACTTTTTTATTCATTTTTATACTGCTAAATTGAAATTTCATGAGCGGAGCTAACATTCTGAATATTTTCGGATACCTCATCTAGTCAATCTTATATATTATGTAGAAGTACATATAGACATAGAAGGGCCATAATAAAGCTAGATTGATATTGTGCATATTTAATGAACATATATTCTATGTGATTCTTCTAACGTGTTTGCGCGGAATCCATCACTTACTCAATATCAGTGATGAATATTGCGCTCTTCTGAAAAACTCTTTGATCCTAACACGCTAATAAAGATTCCACGTAAATAAAGCTAGTATCTCATATTTAAAGAATGTAACGTTATTGTGGACATAGTGGTCGAAAATATGCTCTGAGTACTTTTTGAAATATTATCGAAAGAAAAACATTGTATCGTGTACCTAGCTCTACATATTACGTTGTGCATAAAATACATGAAATTAACAGATAACAAGATAAAAAGATGTGCAAAGGGGAATTTAACCCTGTAATGTTTGTCATAACTATTTTTTCTTGAAATATATAAATAATTCCTATTTGTTATAAAATAAGGCTAACCCAACCTTATAAACTTCTACGGGGTGACCATTTCAAATTTCCTGAAAATATTATGGTTTTTAAGAAAAAGAGTTATGGCAAATGATCATTATGACAAACATTACATTAGGACAAACGATATGTTATAGATTACGAAGGAGACCCGCTGCAAGGTCATTACAGTAGTGCAGTAGAAACGTAAGGCAGACGTTGACTAAGGTTGTTATTTGTTCGCAGCAATTTTAGCTCCGCAGCGTGTCACGATTGTTTGACTGTTTGCAGAACAAACACGACCCGGCTCGTTATTTCAAAGCAACAAACAAACGTGGATTTTCAGGCACAGATTTTTCAAGTGTTACATAAAATTATGTTACGACACATACGCTTCAATCTAGATAACAATAATAACTAAAAACTGTAAAAAGTAAAAAGTTATATTTAACGTATAAAAAACATTATAATTGTGCCTTCATACTAGACTTTCGCCTGTATCGCGAAGACCAGTGATAATTGAGAATGAGAATGAAAATAGTCTATTAAGTTAACTCACTTTATAAACACATAAATTTTTAATCTAAATTGTACGAAAATATCAAACTAATAGCGTAAACCCACAGCTTCGTTAATGTAAACCATTAAATATATAGACAGTTGAATTGAAAAATCCAAGACCCTTTCTCACATGAATGCTTGAAGGTATCAAGTCAAAATAAATATCTAATAATCAGGTCCTCGATTCCTTAGAGCTGGGAAAACACAAATCAATAAAACGTTATAAATAATACATACGTAAACATACTCGTATATAAAAATATTATAAGACATTATAACAATCCTCTACTATATTGCTATTTTCTTTCCAAACTTATTTATAAAGAAAACAAAAGATAATGATGGTGCTGCCCTGACGTCCGCCAAATTGAAGGTTTTGCGATACGAGGGTAAATGAAAACAAGTAATGTTTGTGTTTCACAAAATGTTGTTATTTTTCATCAGAATCTGATACTTGGTATTACGCAGTCATGCTGAATCCTTTTAATTTCTTCATACCATACAAACCGCAATTTTAGTCTTAAATATTTATTATCTGTAGTCCTTATGTTTTGAGATTTTACAAAACGGCTCAAACGTATTCGATGATTTTAATTATCTTATAGTGGTTCTCGTGGGTGAAAAATCAAGCTAGGCAGGTGTTATCTTTGGTAAAATGATTTTAAATATATATTTCAATTTGAGTGTACGGCGCTACCTTCGGCTGAAATGGCTGAAAAATGCCGAAGATAACAAGCTTATATTTTATACCTACACATTACTAAAAATTCAAAAATAGAATCCGATAGGCATGTGTTTTTTTGTTGAACACCGAATACGCTCGCTTGGCCTCTACGCAGCAAAGCTTTAAAAACTGAGAATCGGACAGCAAAGGCGGCCTTTGAAAGGCCTTTATAAAAAAACTTGTGAAGCAAATTGACAGGTGATAAGCGCCCCGCGCTTCAATAATTCACGCAAAGGTGGTAACTGGTGGTAACCCTATCGAAGCGTGATTCCAAAAGAGGCACACATAAATCTTCCCAAAACCAGCAGTTTATAACTTCTCCGTTTACCTTTGTCTGTTACCGCATTCCATACTTCAAAGTTCATATCCCACTTGATAACGTTGTAAACCACGTGTACATAACACAAAGCTGCCGAAATAAGGCTTCGTTCTCGTCATTATATTAACGTTCGCACCGACACGTCAAACGAAGGTGTTACTTAATTTATTACTGTCGGCGACAAAATTATTACCTACATAATTATTTGGGCTGGTTACACCTACAACCAATTAGCGGGAGTCGCGCGTCCTGCGATGCCAAAGGGCAATTATTCACGGCGTCATCATGCAAATAATTACGTTGACGTAAATTTTACGTGCAAATATTAATGGTGACGTAAATGATGATGGTTTAAATATTAGTGGCGTAAATTTACGCGAGGCAATCCGTTAGACTAACCATTTGTGGATAGTTGACGGTTATACGGACGTGCTAAACTGCTAAACGCGCGAATAGCTCGCATAGGCACTGGTCCCACCGGCGGCTACAAGCTATTAGCGAGTAAAACTATAAACTACAAACGAGTGGGCGAGAGGCGAGAAGCGAGTATAGTTTTGCTAGTTTAGACGCTCGGCTATAAGCGAGTGTTTGCGTGCGACGGGCGATTACTCGCTGCACTAGCTCAGCCGGGGGGCTATTCGCCAATGACCTATACGATGTACAGTCGAGGTCGAATATAGTTAGTGTTTAATTTTGTAAGTAAGGGACCCCATACATCCCTGTATTATTATTTATTTATTTTTTGTAATTTTTTGTTAAATTGTTTACTGTAGTTTTTAAGTATTTTATTTGTAATTATTTTATTTTGAAAAAATGACTTTCTGCCAAGTTTCTTGCGGCGCATTCTTCTTGGCAATGATGGTCTTTCCGAAAGCGCTGGTAGTTTAAAAAAATGACGTGTAAAAGTGCCCATTGCGGCCTATCTATCTATATATATAAAATTCAAAGTCCTGACTGACTGACTGACTGACTGACTGACTGACTGATATATCAACGCACAGCCCAAACCACTGGACCTAGAGACTTGAAATTTTGCACATAGATACCTTATACAATGTAGGCATCCACTAAGGAAGGATTTTTGAAAATTCCCATGGGAACGGGAAAAATCGGGATTTATAATATTCGATTCTGAGTGACCTTATCTCAGTAACAATAATAACTAGACTCTTCAAATTTGTTACACAAGTAGGTATTACATTAATTAAAACATTAATCTATATATATAAAATTCAAAGTCCTGACTGACTGACTGACTGACTGACTGACTGACTGATATATCAACGCACAGCCCAAACCACTGGACCTAGAGACTTGAAATTTTGCACATAGATACCTTATACAATGTAGGCATCCACTAAGGAAGGATTTTTGAAAATTCCCATGGGAACGGGAAAAATCGGGATTTATAATATTCGATTCTGAGTGACCTTATCTCAGTAACAATAATAACTAGACTCTTCAAATTTGTTACACAAGTAGGTATTACATTAATTAAAACATTAATTTCAGGATTTTTGGAAATTCCCACGGGATAAGGAAAAAAACCTGATTTATATATTCAGTTCAACGGAATCCCATGAACAATAATTACTAGACTCTTCAAATTTGGCGTAGAAGTAGGTAATTATTATAGTAAAAAACGATTTTAAGGATTTTTGGAAATTCCCACGGGATATGGAGAAAACGGGATTTATATTCAGTTCAACGGGATGGTCTTATCGTTTTAACCGAAATTTAGCATTTAGGTTCTTTGGGCGGTCCAGGGGTCTATCACAAAAGGATTTCCCAAAATTCTGACGGGAACGTGAAAAAACGGGATTTTTCGTTTTTCTGGTCTTAGAAAGCTAAAATTTGGCGTGTAGGTTGCTTGAAGAGTGCAGGAAAGCATCAAAGAGATAATTTCCCGAAATTCCTACGGGAAAGGGAAAAAAACGGGGTTTTTCGCTTAATGGATGCAGAAAGCTGAAAATGGCATGTAGATTGCTTGGGGAGCGTAGAGGAGCATTGAGAGTGGAGTTTTCGAAATTCCCACGGGAACGGAAAAAATGGGATTTTTCATTTTACTGGTCGCAGAAAGCTGACATTTGGCGTACAGGTTGCTTGAAGAGTGGAGGGAAGCATTAAGAGTTAATTTTCCGAAACTTCCACGGGAAAGGGAAAAAACGGGATTTTTCGTTTTACTGGACGCAGAAAGCTGAAAATCGACATGTAGATTGCTTGGGGAGTGTAGAAAATTACAAAATTCCCACGGGAACGGGAAAAGCGGGATTTTTCGTTTTACTCGTCGTAGAAAGCTGAAATTTGGCAAGTGGGTTCCTTGGGGAGTGTAGGAGAGCGTTGAGAGAATATCCCGAAAATTGGGACTCTGCTTTTTCTTTCTTATTTATTTTAAAAATATTTTTTTTTATTCGAAAGAGTATACTCCCAAGGTGGTCCATTGTCACCAAATTAGGATCTGATGACGGGATCACAGGGAAATCGAGGGCAACCCTCAAATTTTGTAGGGACGCATTACGTTTTTCATATATTTTCTCAAGCTATTTAAGTATTTGCGTCTGGTAGACATCATCTCATGTTGATGAGCTGATGATGGAAGGTAAAACTCCTTAACGGTTAGGAGTTGAGGTTTTTTTTTAAATATTATAATATGCAGGTATTAGACATTTAGCTGTTTTCATTCTGGGTACTCAGGTGAGCTGATGTTGGAAGGTATAACTCCTTAACGGTTAGGACACATTATAGTACCTACGCCAAACTAATCAACTTATCAGAAAGAAAGAAGAAAAACTTTTTAAACTTTGTCTGTTTCTTTGTTTATTGGGGGTAATCTCTGAAATAACTGAGCTGATTAAAAAAAAACTATTAGTGAAAGCTTTTTAAAAATCGATACCCTAAATAATAGAAGCCTGTTTCAATTAAATCGCGGACGTTCTATTGAACTCACTTATTTCTATCCCACGGGAATCCTATGACGCACAGGTACGAAGTCGCGGGAAAAGAAACAAGTAGGTTTTCTAAAATTACACCTCCCTGACCTGAGTCGATTTTTAGATTCGAATATTTGCAAATATAATCCTCCGAAAAATCAATTAAAACACGAAAATAAATATCGTAGAAAGTAAATCTGTGTTACCCCAAATTTAACGCGGGCGAAGCCGCGGGCAAAAGCTAGTTTACTGAATAAATGATTTGAATTTTAATTTGAAAATACATTTTCACCACACTAGCTAGTTTGAACTCACTGTATTCTTTTCTGAAATAATTAATTTTTTGCATCCAAATTTTTCTTGTTATTCTTTTTAAAATACTTATTCCTTTTTTTTCTTCCGTCTCTTCAAAATTGCCACTGCCACTACACACACGCTTTTATAAAATACATCATCATCGTCATCCGAACTTGACAACAAAGATAGTTCGTATGATTGTTTTAAATTCATTGTATATACGTGCACTCGCATCCACTTTGAAAGGTAGAATGATCGCTCTGATCGCCAAGCAGGCTTCGGCGAGTACCGTTGAGCTAGTTTTATAGTCGATAGCTTATCGCTGCGGTCAACTAGTAAACAGTGGTCCCACCGCCAGCTATCGGCGAGCTCGGCGGTCAACTAGTAAAATTCTGTACTAGAAACAGATGACAATCGGCGGGCGGCTAGTAAACAATTGTATGGAATTATCGCTTACTCGCCGGGCGGTGGGAGAGTATCCTCGCCGGCAGTGTGAACAGCCAGCTATGAACTATAAAAATATAACTCTCTCTTTTATGTACACGGAAGCGATTATCTTTTGTTCGTTTCTTGGGCTAGAAAATAGCCGATAGCTCATAGCTTACTAGCTCGCGGTGGGACCAGTGCCATAAGGAGATGAGCATAAAATATTTATTAGTATGCAGTTATGAATGCCCACCGTTAAGTAATAAAGTGACGTCACGACCTTTGCCAAAATATAACGGTTATGCATTTGACATCGATAATGATAATATCTACTGATGATATGTTTGTTCATAGTTTGTCTGAAACCAATTTTTAAAATGATATAAGGATTCTTTGAAAAACATTTTACGTCGGACACTAGATGACTTAAAGATGTTATGTAACAAAAAAAATCCTCAATATTTGAAGTATTTAAAAATCTGGTAACTGGGTGGCCGAGCTTTGCTTGAGTTAAGACTCGAACACAAAGAGTTATCAAAAAAATAATAAGAGCAAGTTAGATCGATTATTCGTCTCCGAAAACCTCCGTGTAACCATTTCCGCTATCTCCGAAATAAAAAATATACAAGAATTGCTCGCTTTAAGATACCTATAAGATACATTAGATATTATTGCAACTAGAAGCAACTAGAGGTAAACGGGAAGAACTTCTGGGGAGCCGAACAGTGGGTGATCTACGTCTAGATATAACTGTGTATGAGGCGTCATTAATTTCACCTTTCTCAGAAAAGGTGATCCAATGGTAAATATATATATACAGAGGTGAGACACAGGACTATTTATAACATTTAGCCATTATTAGCCCACGTCATCCTGTTCAAATATCTCACTTCAGATGGTAATGTTACTAATGTATATTTTGGTATTTCCGGTATTTGTCGATGAGTCATTAAAAATATCAGAACTAGAGATTCGACTTGA
Organism: Choristoneura rosaceana; assembly: GCA_037349165.1. NCBI lineage: Eukaryota > Metazoa > Arthropoda > Insecta > Lepidoptera > Tortricidae > Choristoneura > Choristoneura rosaceana. The sequence continues at coordinate 5,030,629 of JAZBNJ010000008.1, forward strand.
TAGAGATTTGAATTCGGTTAAATTGAACCGTTTTCGATTCTGGGAAAGAGTATTGTTAATGAAGATTCAACATTTTCTTGTAAAAACCTTGTTACTTTATGTGACTATTTAGATATATTTACTACTAGCTTTTTCCCGCGGCTCCGCCCGCGTGGTATTCGGTTGTCGCACGCTGTTCTCTCGGGAACTGTGCATTTTTCGGGGATATAAAGTAGCCTATGTCACTCTCGGGCCCATAAACTATCTCTATGCCCAAAATCAAGACGATCCGTCGCTCCGTTACGGCGTGAAAGACGGACAAACACACAAACATACAAACACACTTTCGCATTTATAATATTAAGTATAGATGTTAGAAATAAAAAAAATATTGTCATTATAAAATGCCGGTGATTTAGGTATCGGTACAGTCGAGGTCAACTTGCTTGCTAAGACATTCAACGGTAAGTGTCAAGTTTATAATCCAAGCTGGACCAAACCTGGACAACGGCCCAAGTCCTCTTATTCTGAGAGGAAACCTGTGCTCTGCAGTGGCAAGTATATAGGTCGAGATAAATCTGCGTTAATACCATAAGCTCTACAATTAATGTAATATTTTTTTTTTTTTTTTTTATACGACTGGATGGCAAACGAGCAAGTGGGTCTCCTGGTGGTAAGAGATCACCACCGCCCATAAACATCTCCAACACCAAGGGTATTGCAGATGCGTTGCCAACCTAGAGGCCTAAGTTGGAATACCTCAAGTGTCAGTAATTTTCAGTTTCAGTAATATATCTCCTAGATTAGTGAATTAGAGTGTCCAAAGCAGACGAAGTTGTAAGAACGTGTTAAATCATGTCTCTAATTCCTAGATCTTTCGTAGTAAGTAGAATGCATTTTGCAAATACCGTTAGAAAAGTGGGAGATAAGGAATTTAAAGTAATAAAAGTGTTCAGATGCGGGTTTGCATTTGATTTATCGTTTAATAGTTTCCTTGCCATTCATAGGGATTTTAGAAAATATGCAGTTTTAAACGTAGTAAGCTTGTACTAAGTGGGACAAAATGTAGCCATTAATTGAATTAATATAAAATAAGAATTTACAGGGGATTGCAGGCCGCTTCCAACCGAAGTAACTAGAAGTCTAAGAGGAGGCCTATGTCCAACACTGGACGTCCTACGGCTAAGATCATGATGATGATGATGATGCGGTAAAATATTCGGTTACTATTGTTAACAGCCAACGGACTTGGAATTCACATTAAAACTTATATCGCTTCTTCGAAAATTTTCGAAATTAATCTGTTGAAACGTTTATATACCAAAAAAACACATATTTATAAGAATAGGCAGGTGAAATATTTCAAAAATAAATTAAATTAAATGTTGCATGTAACTAGGTATACATATTTTGAACAGTAGCGTGATTATAATTAAACAGCGATAGCGAAAAGTTAAATTTTAATTGATAAGTTTAATGTTATGTTGAGGTAAGGAAAAACGGTTCTATATTTAATGAGAATTCGGGGTTTTAACACTTGTCTATTTTGATAACAAGTTTGATATTTATTTATTATTTAAGAGTAAGCTTCGAATAAAGTAGACTCCACTTCGACTAGTATTCTTTTACTTTAAAATATATAACAGCGTCTCAAAAAAATACAGCTCAGGTTGGAAATAAAACAATAAAAAAGGATAAAGAAAAATAAAAACTGATTAACTGCAGAGCAATTAAAATTCTAAGGTTTTTACCTCGTTTACATAAAAGTCTGTTCAAAGCAATACGACTTACAAGGCTTTAGATGCCTTGACACAAAACAAAAAACTAGGCCCCTATTTAACAAAATTTACAAGTGATACAATTTTACTTGTCACTTTTTTGTGTGAGAAACTTAAAAATTATGTAAAATTTTAGTACTTGTAACTTTTACTAAATAGGGGCCAGTTGCCTGTGTTTCCGTATGCGAAGTATTCTTTTATCATTATTCCGAGGGAACTTTGCTATTTTCTTATAAAAACTATTATGCCCTTTTCAAGGCCTCAAAGTATCTCCATAATATAGGTATTTCATTTAAATTAGTTCAGCGGTAACAGACACAAACAGAGTTATTTTCGCACTTATACCTAATTTAAGTTAACACATTGTATGAAACAACAGCGACCAGAACCAGAAAGAAACCATTTTTTTACTTTATTGGCATTCGAATATCGCTTCTGTGTGTGTTTTTTTTTCAGTAAAAAATTTATTTAAAACAGTTGACGAACGAAAAAAAACATTGCAAGTTTTAAAGAACATACTGATTGTCGTACTGACTCAAACAATCTTAATTATAACTCGTAATATCCCTTGAGAAACGAAGAAAACAACGCTCAGATTTATGCACTTCTCCCGTGATTAAATCTATCGGTGTCGTGAACTGTTGGCTTTCCCTCGGGATTGCGGATGGCCGCGCGTCGGGGTCCTGCTAAGTGCCACTTAAGGATCCCTAGCTGATCCGACTGCTCTGGATGAGCGCCGTATAATGTGAAACTTTAAATGCAGGGAGATGGCTGTCAGCTTGGTATCCCTTTACTTGACCGAACTTCATTTGCACGAATTTCATGTGCTATAATATACAAACGTCATAATTTTGTTTCCTATAAATTCATTATCACTACTCATTACCCACGACGGAACGGAGAAGGTATATGCGTTTAGGGTGAGAGGTTGTTTGTTTGTTTGTGCGCAAACGAATGTTCACGTTTATCTCCAGAACGGTTTGACTGATTTAGATGCGGTTTTCTGTAATGGCTTCGTAATTTATTGACGGTGGTTCTTAGATAGGTGTTATAGCGTTTGTCCGCTAGGGGGCGCTACAGTAATCATTTTTCACTCGAAAAAAGACCATCGAATGTTGCCAATTATCTTCAGAATGGATTGACTGTGTTGATGTGGTTTTCCGTAATGGATTTGATGTTTATCCAAGATGGTTCTTAGATAGGTGTTGTAGTATTAACCCGCAAGGGGGCGCTATAGTAAACATTTTCCATTTAGCTCTAGAAAGATTTGACTGTCTTTGATATGGGTCTCTTTAAGGGGTTTCATGACTGTCTGTAATAGTTTTAGAAAGGCGTTCATATGTATATCAAGGAGGGCGCACGGCAGTGCCCCCGCCAAGATAAACAAAAAAAAGACGGGGCACTAACTAACTATTTTCACACCGTTTCGTCTTAACACTAGCTTTTACTTGACCTGCAATGTATGTAGTTACCTATGTAAATAATATACATAATAATATGTATGTTTGTATGCATGTTCGGGTCTTACAAGTTAAATTTGTCACACTTTTAGATATCGTATTGTCTTGAATTTTGGCACACTGATGTTAATCTTGTAATAATACAATAATCTGGTAGTGACCTCCTGGTTATTTAGCCAGGATCGTCTCCACAGAAAGAAACTCTTCAATAGTTTACGGCACAGGCGCGGAACTTAAGAGAATTACCTATTAAATTTTATTGGCACTGTGTTTGTACGATAGAATAGACACAACTTGATATTGCAGCTAGGGTCGTCTTCCCACAAAGGAACTCCTCGATGGTTAATAGCACAAATACATAAAACTTTGCACGATTATTCAAGTGCAATGACAATACATTATATGCCTATACAACACCTGATGCTGTAGCTAGGGTTGTCTCCTCTTCCCTAGAGTTTCAAGAAAGCTAAAATTTTGTATGACTTGGCCGTTTCATATTTAAAACTGTTCGTATGACATGTCCAATAAGACCCGTGAAGTAATTTCCTACCGTAAGTAGGTCTATCAGAAAGTCTGACCGATACGAGTATGGTAAAAAATTGAATGTTAGATAATGTCATGGAATATATCCATGAACGGCCAAGCTGTACTTTTTAAATCAAGATGTAAGACTAATAAAGTCAGGGCTCAGGCTCCGTTTCCACCAGGGATGTGCGAGGATTTGTTGCGAGGAATGTGTTTTTTTATGAACCAATAGAAACATAATTTAACATTTACCTCGCTGCACTCCGCTCAGCTTCCACCAGAGATGAGTGCAAGGATAGGGAAATGAAGCGTTTCTACTGGTTCATGAAAATCACATTCCTTGCAACACAACCTCGCACATCTCTGGTGGAAACGCAGCCTCATGCAGCCACTTGGCAGGCAGGTGGTAGGACCTTGTGCAAGGTCCGCCCGGATTGCTACCACCATCTTGCTCGCTAATCCTGCCGTGAAGCAGCAGTGCTTGCACTGTTGTGTTTCGGCGCGGAGAGTAAGACAGCCGGTGAAATTGCTAGCACTTGAGGTATTCCAACTTAGGCCTCTAGGTTGGCAACGCATCTGCAATACCCCTGGTGTTGCAGATGTTTATGGGCGGTGGTGATCTCTTACCACCAGGAGACCCACTTGCTCGTTTGCCTTCCAGTCGTATAAAAAAAAAAAAAAAAAAAAAAAAAAAAACTTGGCTTTTCCTAGCGTTTGAAAACCTTTTTAAAATTTAAGCGTTATTTATGAGGTTGTTAGTAAGTGTTGTGAATATTAGCCTCTGATTTTACATAAAATGTTTTAGTGAGATAAATTATTTCTTTAAAAATTTTAAAATAAAAAGCAAAATTAAAAATTTTGAAAAAACCCACGACGGTTCCTAATAGAAAAAGGGTTAAATAATTTTTATGAACATCCCCCGACTTAAAGTGATTACAAACGCAAAAACATCCGTCGGGGGCTGCCATTACTATTTCTCTGTTATATTTAAATTAAAATGTTAAGAAAAGCTACTACAAACATAACTTTCCAATTTTAATTAATCACAAATTCATACAACTACACAATATTACTAATCCAATGTTATTTCAGTTATAATTTTAAGTAAACTACCATGAATATCTTTCCCTCATAAAGTAGTACATTCCCCACACAATTATAATTCATCACAAATTCATACAACTGCAAAATATAAATTCATTTCGGTGCAGGTAATGGCAGCCCCCGACGGATGTTTTAGCGTTTGTAATCACTTTAAGTCGGGGGATGTTCATAAAAATTATTTAACCCTTTTTCTATTAGGAACCGTCGTGGGTTTTTTCAAAATTTTTAATTTTGCTTTTTATTTTTACCATATTAATCAAATGGCAGAATCTTTGTTTCCTATAAAGTTACTTTCAATAATTTCATTTTTCATAATCATTGTAATCCATAAGTATCACATGCCATAATATCATTTGGACGTCAAGAGGATATACTGATAAATCCCATACGTCAAACAAGCCTTTGAATCAGGTAAATTTTAAGCACATAGATTAGGTTAGGTTAGAATTGCGACATTTGATTTGTGCGAGCGAGCGAAGCGAGCGAGCTAGACGGTTCGGAGCAGAAGCGACTCGGATAGGTTAGGTTCAGAAGGCTAAGGCGGGAGCGAAGCGCAGCGTAGCTCCCGCCTTAGCCTTCGATGTTAGGTTTTTTTTATAACAGCCCAGATAATAAAGATAATAGATAGATTAGTAATAGAAACCAACATCTCAACTACGCGGAATAGGAGCTCCGCGCACGTACGTAGCCACGATGAATTCAGAAAGAAACAATATTTGGTATGGCGTTTAAATATTCTATTAAATGATATTATTGCACTTAATAATATGGAAAACAATACTTATTGCATTCGTATCGTTATGGCATCAAAGTTTCGGGAAAATAAGAATATATCAAATAAATTTTCTGGTAAACGAAACATTCGAGCAAATGAAGTTTCGGGCATGTGGAGTTCGGGATAATGAAATTATGGCATATAACTTTCGGTCAAACAATAGACACCCTGTCAGCTTAAATGTTAACTAATCTTGTGGATTTAGATGCACTAGGCTAATTCAGGATTTGTAGAAATAGATACTTCGTGTCCACAAGATATTTTTTTCGCTATAAAATAGTTTCATGCTGATATAATTAAAAACAATAACTAGCTTTTGCCCGCGGCTCCGCTCGCGTGGTATTCGGTTATCGCGCGCTGTTCCCTAAAACCAAATTATGTAATTTTCATAAAATGCAATGCTGCTATTAACTAATTAATCTTGCTTAAGGGTTTACAGTGTACGCTAAAGCGTTTAGTATTCAGTAAGGGTTCAGATATCTGAACCCTTAGGTTACTTTACGCTTATTTAAATACTTTTCACCTTAAATCCATTACGGCATTGCATAATTATAAGTTTTATAAGTTAAACTAGACTACTGAACTTGTTTTTTTCTTTTTAGTTTTTATTTGAAGTTTTTTTAAGACAAGTATCAAAATCCCCGATATACTTTTGTTTAAAGAATAAATGAATGTGAATCTGAATGGCCATTGTCTGATCTTAATACTACGGCTTTTTAATTTAACTAGGTAGGTTTTTTCTAATTTTAAACCATAAATTAAAGTTTATTGCAGTGTAACATCTAAAAAGCCTATTAAAACTACATTATTTTTTTAGTATTTTACGACCGTTTCCTTATCGTTCAAGAGCATGCCCTAGCAGTTGAAGCCGGTTATTTTTATACCACCACGTGCCTATGCCAGATGCAAACGAGTATGTATAATATAAATAGTTTTACCCGTTCATGTACATACAAAATAATCACGTGCACGTTAACAGCTAAATGCATCAATGAAACAAAAAACAATCGGGTTCGTTTGTTTACTTAATTTACCGGACGTCGATTAATTTTGGAATGCGTTACATTAACTACTCGTATTTAGTTTTCGTTACGTTTGAAAGTATCTGGCAAGATGAAAAAGAAGAATAATAATACGTGTTAATTGGGCCATTATCTATGAAAATTACACTAATTTTAAACCAGTATTAAAGCTAATATGATTAAAAAGTTTTGCTGACTACTATTTTATTTTATTTTATTAATATAAGTTTGGTAGTATTTGATCGAACTTACTCATTTCGCTTCGGAATTTCACTTAACTATTTTCTAATATCGCTGTCCCATTTCTGAAAGTTCAGAACTATATGCATACATTTCTAGTTCCAAACTATTCTGGGTAAAGTTTTGATGATATTGGCACATTGTATTTGATATAGTACAAATTTATCATTCATAATGTAGGCACCTAAATATTATCGATAAAATGGCTCACAGGTGTGACTGAATTGGCTCAATGCCAAATCTCTCTCCTGAGGATGTTAAAGAATAGGCGTATACCAAGAATGACACTATAATAGAAGTTTTAGTAAGATTATATGGACGCTTGAAAATAATTGCAATCCCCATTGAAAATCCTTCAATTCAAATGGCGAATCTACTGTGTTAAAAATAATTGTAAAGCTGTTTAATAAAATGTGACTCGTCCAGTTTCTTGCTGGGTTCTTCTCAACAGAGGTTTTTCTGGAACGGGGATAGATTTTTTTGACATTTATGAGTGCTTGTTCTATAGCAAGCACGTCGTTCGTTCGTCGTCGTCGTCGTTCGTTCCCCTTGGCTATCCAAGTTATTATGCCTCAAGATTTTTTAACTTTGACTCTATATCGTTGAAATAATGACTTTGCCAACTTTTTTAGAAAGGTTTATCAGCTCCGTATTACACCTGGGCAGAGGCCTCGTGAGAGGATTAAAGCACCATTATTAATGAATAAATAAAGAATAAACCTTACTTGCTTTGTTTATTGTACAGGATGTGGCATGTAATACGAGCAAAAAATAAAACATGGATCATCCCCGTCAAACTAAACAACATTAGTTCAGCGACTTTTAAAAATAATGAAGTCTTTGAATTTTCCTTTTTTGATACAAATTAAATAATGCTATCAATGTACGCCATTCTATAATACAACTGACGTCGCCTGTCACGGTACAAATATCAAGCATTTTGCTTTACAATGCTTCTTCGAATAAACTTAAAAGTGTAATAAAATTAAAAAAAATAATTATTTTTAAAACTCGCTAACTAATGTTGTTCAGTTTGAGGTCTATGATCTATGTTTTAATTATTTGCTCATTTTACAGACCACACCCGGTACATAAAATTGGGTATGAGCTCTTGTATTTTTAAATTACATGTACTTTTTTAAATACCTGTTTTAATTTTAAGCACTGAAATACCTAAACTATTTTACTATAGGTATCAACTATTTTAAAATAAATAGATATGAACAACATTTGGCGCGTAGGTAATAAACATTTAATTAAAAGAAGTAAGTAGGTAGGTATACGACAGATAATACCTAAGGTCGGACTATAATAGAATATTATCCAACCGTTGGCTCACCTCGTTGCTGAGAGACATCTCATGGCTGTCTTAATTAATTAATTTCCTTTCCATAATAAGAAATTCCTCAATTAGGAAATTAGTTAACAGCAGTCGTATGTCGACTGAAAACGGGTGTCGTGTGTGAATGAACATTATATGTGTTAGTAAAAGTTAAAACCAATTGAGAGAAATACTATTATTACTTATAATAAGTAGTGCTATTTATTTGTTCTGTGGCAATACAAGCAAAGTTTTACTTAATATCTTAATATTATATATTATAATACTGCAATTAGCAATATTTGTAGGGATAATGCGTCGTTCGTTGGAAGATATTGCTCTGAAGCGAAAAGACCGACTATTGCCTACTTAAGAGATTTCTTTAAACCTGTATTTTCTGAACTGTTTAATGTGTTGGTGTTCAATAAAGAGTCATTGCATTGTATTGATGAGGTTAAAATAATTAAAAAAAAACCTGCAGCCAGGACATTTCGTCGAAATTGTTAGAGTTCTCTAAACGTACCTATACCTACAAATACGTGCGGCACCCTCGATGCGCGAGACCGATTTGTATTGTAAGCTTTATTAGCGCCAGGTTATATTACTTATATTTAAAAAATACTAAAAAAAGTAGCGTAAAAGTATAGTTTAGTATTGCATTGTGGAAACGCCAAAATAGAGAGATCTCACTCCAGGCGGATTTTATGCAAAAAAGCAAAAGACTGATGGCAGAAATAGCTAAATCTGCTTACTCTACCAAGATGCAACTTTTAAATTATGATGTTGATGACATCTACTGCAGTATACATAGTATACAGGCAGTCGGCTGCTGTCATGTACGAGCTACTAAAACAGATGAAGATCACAACACCGCAACTCAATTATGAGTTCATTGCATTATCATTCATCGGTCGTCGTAGCTCCTTATGTAACGTGTGTACGGCACGCCGATGCGCAGTGCGTCTTACATTTAGTATTGTATAGTATAGTTTAGGCAGCTCTTATAAGGTAACTTGGTACGAAGGCCACTCTCCAAATGGAGCGAAACATCGATTCAAGTACGCTCCAACTAAGATCTCTTATACAGCCGCTTAAAATGTTGCCATCCTTGTAATTAGGTTTTCATTTCAAAATTGAGGCAAATTTAGGTGGATTTTCAGTAGACGAGGTTGTTTTAATAGTTAACAGCTTTGATAAAGAAGAATTTAGGGATGTATTAATTGAATAAGTCTGTAGCCTAATTCAAGAACGTCTTTGGATAATTCGAATAAGGTTTCATTGTTTCTGGAAAAATACATGTGATTATTCGTACAGTTACTTACATATCTATAAAAAATTCAAGGTGTGGTTTGATAAATATCGGAGAAAAAAAATGTTTTGACACTTACCTACAAGTTTTTATTTATCAGACATTTTTAAATTTGCAGTGTTCGTTTATCTTCAAATGTTACAAGTCGTATTTCGCCCACTTCTATCAGATTCGATAGGAAGATATGTAATTTGGATGACAGTACAAGTAGACCAAATCAACCATACGGTCATCAAAAAAGTTTACGTTCAAACTAAAGAAAAAAAAAAAAAACTAAATTAACTACATTCGGTCATGTTCAATGTCGAAAATGAAGTTGGTGGATTTATTTCTCTTACTTTCAAATAAAATACGCGGAAAACAAGATACTATCAGAGTTTGTTTGTCCACTCAAACTACTGCGGGATTTTATGGAACTTTTATTGTGGGTACCGAGAACCGACAAAGGAATAAAATAATTTTGTACTTGCTTGTAGTGATGTAACAAAAGTAAGGCAATATAAATCTTTCATGCTTTGTTTCATTTACATTTGATACTTTTATGATGTTGCTCGTGACTAAAATGTAATTTTTAATGCTCAATCCATTGAACATAGAATTTAGACTTAAAATTATTAAATTGTAGGTACTCCTAATTTTATATTTCCACACTTACAAATATTTTTACAGGATTTTACTCTAAGACAAAAATTATAAGTATAACTTGGTTTTACAATGAAAATTTTTACTCTGAAATTTATTTTTTAAATAAAATAAAATAAAAATATAGAATTTCAAAGTGAAAAATAAAATAAATAAAAACAACTTAAACACATTCCTATGTTAAAATATTTATGTTTATTAAGTATATACTTAAGTCAAAAGCAAATAAGGGCCACAAGTTTTAACGGTCAACTGAAATCAAAATAGGTATATATATATATATATATATATATATATATATATATATATATATATATATATATATGCGTTTTTATCTGTATACGTTTGAATGAACAAAAGCACTGTGTTATGTTATAAGTATTAATAAAATCATGTTTTAGACAAACAATGTTATAAACAATTTTCATTGTACCAATGAGACATGATGATATATTCTTTTGGATAGTATAAATTTACGTAAAACAGCTCTATTTCCTGACACAAAGGTGCTTGCTCCCTGGCTGGCTATGACAGCTTTCCCTGCTAAGTCCGCTGAACACAGTCCTTGTGCTTGTCAGCCCGACACGTAGCCTGTAGGCACGTCGTTCGTATACTTGCGTCGGATGTCGGATGTTTCCTTACATTGTAGAAGAGCTTCTTTGTCTTGTATGTGTTGTAGCTTGGCGTATTTTCCTTCTATAAGTACATGTACACTCTAGTACAGTGCAATCTAATTGCGATAAAAGAATAAAGTCGCATAAATATATACATTTAAAAACAAAGTAAATGGATAAGATTCTATTTTTTTTTTTAAAAGACAGACTCGTTTTCGATATTCTTGTTTTTCTACCAAATACAAAGCGAATGGCAAAGGTAGGCGGGTAATTATGCGTCGCCGTGTACTTACATACAGTTGCCGTAAACAGAATTGTAAACCAAACGTCAAAAATCAAACTTGAACTTCGCACAGTTGCACGACCTTCTTTGTATTCAGAATTCATTCTTTACTTTTTGTTATTAAAACGGATTGGATCTGAATTAGAAGCAAATTGTAGGCGCATAGGTATACTCTAAATTTGGCATTTTGATATAAGTGTAGAGTCTTGTAGAGCTAACAACAATAACTTAAAAAAATACAAAAAGATGATGTAAAATTATGTATCTTATTAGATACGCTGCCAGGTTTATTTAGGGCTAAAAATTAGTTTACAAGTCCCTTACTGTGATTAGCATTCTGTAAAACTATTTAAAACTTTGATCAAAGACAGTATTTAACCAATTGTCATTAATCGTTTCTGTTTAAAAAATAGCGCCAATTTTGACGAAACTTCTTAAAAATTAACAAAAAAATTAAAAACTTTGGCCAATAACTACATAGACCAAGCAGAGCTAGTGAAGTAAACGCTTTTCGTTTGCTGTTTAATCGAAATGCTATCAACTTGAACAGCGCTACTACAAAACTCGATGTTCGTGTCGTGCGGCCCCTCTGACACTTATACTATTTAATACGAGAGCGAGAGGGACGGTACGATACGAACTTCGAGTTTTGTAGTAGCCCTGCAGCGTCTCGGATTACTCGCAATTATCATTATCACACACACAGCCGTCCGCGGCATGACATCATGGCGACCTCGACCTGCCACATACATGATCGGAACGTAAAGTGTATTAGTAATTGACTGGCGTTTTGCATACTGCATCTTTTTTTTACTAGCCTATTTTTGTGTCCCACACTGCTGGGCATCCGACCGGATCCGGACCGGGAGACGAGCTGCCGGTAGGCCTCCAACAAGATGGAGCGACGACTTGGTTAAGATCGCGGGATCGCGGTGGATGCGAAAAGCACAAGATCGGTCTGAGTGGAGTGCTTTGGGGGAGGCCTATGTCCAGCAGTGGACGTCTTTCGGCAGACATGATGATGATGATGACTGCTGGACATCTAAACTAATTATTTCTGGTCAACTGGTGCGTGCTGGTCGGCGTGTGCAAGATAGGAATGCGTTTTTGTGATAAACGTCAGTAGGTGCGATGTATGAGACTTTTCTTATTGGTTGTGCTATAAGAGCTACCTACCATACCGTACTATCATTATTAAGCAGGTTTTTAATGACGGTATGTTCTGATTGCGTTGACTTACAAGTTTGATTTTTGCGGCTCGAACGGGTAGGAGATCTGTAGAATCTGTATAATTGACATTTTAGTTCAAGACTTCGACGCGTTTCTGTTCTTGATAAATGGACGGATAGACGGACAACAATATGCTCCTAAAAGGGTTCCGCTTGAGAATACTGAGGCACGGAACGTTAAAAACAAAGGAAAAGTTTAAAAATAAATATGTCAATGGAAAGTTGAAACATCTTCATTTAGGGTTGATTTATCGACATTAAATTCTCCAAAACAATAACAAACATGAACACGTGTGAGTTATTTTTTAATACATTTTGTCAGTTAGGTACCTATAATCTGATTGGGTAGGTCCTCTACCATGCAGCAAATAGTGGCCTAATAGAAAGACTATAAAAAGGGAGAGAGTTTATTAACAATACATATCACCAAAATCACTATAAATTTTTCCATACGAGTAGTAGGCATATTACTTGTTAATATGAACACGTTCTAGACGTTTCTTCTGTCAAAAATGTACATTGATAGGTTGGAAAACTCGCTCGATGCGCCGATAACCGAAAGTAGGTAAACAAGCCAAGATACCCACCATAGAGAATTTGCAGGCCCTTACTGCGCCATATCGTTTTCTCCTGTCGCCTATTAGTATCCTTTTATGTCATACCAGTTCTTTTTCCGTAGACTGACGGCTTTTCTAATGACGAACAACTTTTTGTTGCTCGTAAGTGGCATTTTTATTCAATAACCATTGCTTTCCAGAGGCTGTATTACCTAACGTTTCTGACGCTCGCGATCGGAGTTAAGTGACAGTTTTTGTATGCGAAATCTGTCATTTGATTGCGATCGCGAGCGTCAGAAACATTAGGCAATTCGGCCTCTGGTCACTTGTTAAGGAATACCTATTAAAGAGAGTCTTATAACGACTCCAAATAGTCACGCTAGATGCGAAGTAAATAGCTAAGTTCCAATATTACTAAGGTATACCTAGTGCCATCCACGAAGACGCGTGATTTTGTCAAAATTAGACATTAATGACATTGTAATAAAAAAACACGGCACGCGTCGTCGTGAATGACTCTACCTATACAATCAGCAAATTATAGATAAAACTTGGTTTCAAATAAATAAACAGAGATCAGTCTGCAGTATATACGCAAAGCCGATAATAGTCATCCAATAATATACTTTCGTTCATGTAATTACCGTAACCAAGATTAAACCAATATCACAATAGGTAGGCTTCATTTTCAACCAAGACCTTTGAATCCATGATAGACCACGCGTAAGTAATTACCCGATCAAATTAGATCGATATTAGAACCCTGTTCGAAATCAAATCCATATTGATGGCCAGTCCAACCCAGATGATATGTCACGGGGAGCTTCATTGCATTGAGAGTTTCAAACATCATTTATCAATGACGAATGCAACGGCAGCGATACAGCATTAGTTTTTATATAGACAACATACGTATATAGCAGATATTGCCTCGTGGACTCATTCTGGTTACTAATGACTTTGACAGGAACGCAGTGTATTTAATTGTACAGAATTACACATAGTCCTTATATATTTCTTAGGGTACGCATTAGAATATCGAATGGGTCATAATTTCGAAAGGTTTATTTTCTAAACCGAAAACTTTTCAGGATTGATTAAAACGGCATCGTATAGAACCCCTTAAGTTAGGTTAGGTAAGATTCCAAAAAAAAAACAATCTTAATTTGATTGCTTAATTAATAACGATATCTCTTGTCCGGGTGAGCGGTTAGTTCCAATGGAATTCCGAAAGTTTCTCGATGAGGGCTACGGCATAGATGTCGCTAGCGTCACTGCTTAAGTGGCTAAATAAGAAACAAACAAGCTGAAATATGTGTTGCATAGGGGAAATTCGTGTCTGTACTGTTGTCCAGCAGTGGTGTAGCGATATAGCACGCGGCACGGAATGCCGAGGACCTGGGTTCGATTCCCAGTGCTGGTCTTATTTTTCTGGTTTTTCTGTGTATCTATATTTCAGTTTGTATTTTCGACATTAGTATAATTTAAATCTCGAAAAATTTTAATGTTCCGCGGGATTGCGATGAACGAATACGCAGACGGAGTCCCGGGAAACAGCTAGTGTATAATTGTTATTAAGTTTGTTTTGTAATTAAACTGTGTGTAACTCAGGCATCATATGAATACCTAATTCGAAGGTAGTGAGGCGTAATGCTTCAATATCACGGCTACATCAAGCGTAACTACAAATTAATCTGGTAATTATGGGGGGTGCCGTCAGGTGTTATCTTAGGTAGTTGGGTTAACGTCTAGAAGTATTAACCTTGGCATTGATGACCTAAGTTATTTCCAGGATTAAGTATTTACTGCACATTTGAATAAAAACAAAGTAGTATCGCGTAGTGAAACATTGCGCGCTAATTAATTTTGTAAGGAAAATAAAAAGTCTAATTTTTTTACTAAAACAATAAAATGTGATTATTAGGGTCTTCACTAACTGCCCTTAAAGTTTGAGGTAGTATTAAAAATACACGCTGTATATATAATATATACATTAGATAGATAGATAATGCGCCTCAAGAAACTTAGCAGAAAATATATTTTATAAAACAGCAACAACACAAATTATCAAACAGAAGTCAGCCAAAATAACAAGTTGAACGTTAGCCGTACTCAAAAGACGAATTCTCTATAGACTTTGTTTTGCGATTTTAGTTAGTAAATTTCCAACAGGAATAACTACCCGCGTAACATCATATGAATCAAAATAGGAAACTTTTCCGCCATATATAGTCCTGCCACGTCCGTAATCTCAAACTAAAACAAGATGGCAAAAGTAAAGTTCTACAAAGAATTCACGTTCATTTTCCATTCAAGTAAAGTACAAAGCAATGTAATGATGTAAAACCTCTAGACATGGCCACGAAAATTAGTACAATTTGTCTTTTTAATTAAGTCTAAGACATGAATGAACTAAAAGGAATTTGTTTCTACCTCTAAAAGAGTAGGAACTGGACAGTGGTTTAATTTTTTTTTATTAACACCCGACGCAAAGAGAGGGGTGTTATAAATTTGACCTCTATGTGCGTCTGTGTGTCCTGTGGTTTACTGATTTGAATGCGTGTTTAGCGCTTTTTTGTTTAAAAGCAGGTTTTCTAGCGATGGTTCTTAGACATGTTTTATCAAAATCGGTTCAGCCTTTTTTGAGATATTGAAATTCGAAGTGAAAAAGTTGGGGGTTTTCCACTTTTTGTAGGTTAGGTCCTGCAGCTTTTAAGTATAAAAGGACGACATGTACTGTGCAGTACCCATGATGAATACCTACTCACGTATTTGTGGCTAGGTAAGTATGCCCGACATGACATGAAAATTACGAGTATTATTGTGTTGTGTTGTACATGTCTATAAGTCGCTTTGACAACAGTGTTTTACTACCCTCAAGCAGAGAGTCATGGGTTCTAAATGGATTCAAAATTTACCATGAGCATTACAATTCACAAGTCCTCTAACTCTGAGAGAAGCCCAGCAGTGCAACACGAACAAGAAAAGAATTAGGCTATAACCGTAACGTTAGCGGTTCCCCACCCCAGTGTATTAATCTTTCCCCTTTGCCAACAAGGAAGTGATTTAGCTATCACGCCTTATTCAAGTATCAGTATTGCCCTGAAATAAAACAGTATCTGAAATCCCTTCCAGATAATTTACGTTCAAACCACGCCCGCGCAAGGTTCCCAACGGAGTCCAACAGAATAACACCCCCGAAACTGGACGAACAAGCCGCCTTCACCCAACTTCCACTCACATTATACATGCCCCTTACTATGTAAATGCTTGCGCCAGCTCTGTTCTACTTTAAAGTCAAAATTTAGCGAACAAAAATTCTAATCTAATTTCGAGTGAAGTTTTCGCGTTTGTTTAGAGGCGCAGCTGCATTTTAGCGGATATTTTCTAGGAAAACTATATTCTGAACTATTATTGCGAACTCGAAATAGTATTTCCATGTATTGCTATTCAATATAGCCAATCAGAAAGCGACATTCTGCGAATAGTCAACGAAATTTATTCATTAGCAGTGGACGTCTTTCGGCTGACATGATGATGATGATGATTCATTTATTGCGAACTTAAGGAATATAGAGTTTAGCTATTAGGTATAAAAATGTTGCATGTTCCTAGAAAAACGTTTGATATTTTATGAATCATGTTAGTAGATGATGATTAACGTTGTTACTTATTTATTACTATTAGTACACACACACACAGACACACAGACGACACAGACACAGACGACAACACACAGACGAGACAGACAGACGGGACAGATATTTGTATGAATAATACGAATGTTTGTTCTCGGGTCTTGGATGTTTAATATGTATTTAAGTATTTATTTATCTATATAAGTATGTTTATCCGTTGCCTAGTACCCATAGTACAAGCTTTGCTTAGTTTGGGACTAGGTCAATTGGTGTCAAGTGTCCCATGATATTTATTTATTATTTATTTTATTTATTTAGTCATACAACTTACATTTATGCAGGTATTTTAATACCTACCTTATAATAAAATTAATTTTAAAACGTAGATTAAGTTTAGTACTTGGAGAAATTGGACTTAATTTGGGCAGTTTTTTGTGCAAAAAAAAAATATTATATTAGTCCGACAGTTACATTATGAAAAAAATAATGAAAACTTTTTTTTTGTCAATCAAACAACAAATGACAACGGTGAACCGCGTCAAATTTTGTTAGTGGGGTCCCGTGACGTCATACCCTGCTAAAAAGTATTGTACAATTTGATATCACGCCGAACTTTGCCTACCTATATCTTTATATTTCAATCTAATGATTAGACTTTTTTAACCCCCGACGCAAAAAGAGGAGTGTTAAAGTTTGACCGCTATGTGTGTCTGTATGTCTGTGGGTCTGTTTATCTGTCTGTAGGCACCATAGCTCTTAAACGGGTGGATCGATTTGAAGGCGGTTTTTTTTATTTGAAATTAGGTTTTCTAGCGATGGCTCTTAGATATGTTTCTTCACAATCGGTTTAGCCGTTTTTGAGACATTGAACTTTGAACTGACGAAGTCGGGGTTTTCCAACTTTTTGTTGGTTAGGTTATTAAGACACTAGACTAATAGAGCTAACTTGCTTTACTAGTTTCTATTGGAAAAAATTGAGAACTTTAAAAAAAAAACATTTATTATCAGGCGTTTAACGCCCATAGATAACTGCTGCTGCTTTAAGAACTGTTTTGAATACGCATCAAACTAGCCCTATCTCTCTCATTCCACGTGTACCTAACTAACAATATAATTAAGACTACCCCGTAAGAACCTCGTCCGCATCAAATATCAAAGCACATCAAGGCTAATGAAATAATTTCACAAGTTCCCTTCCACGCAATGCTCCGCGAGCATCCCGCTAATGTGCGGTAATCGCTGGCCCGTGAACACGTTGATTAAAAGGACAGTACTCGCCCAGGCAATAGAACATACGTAGCATAGAAATACGTCGAGGACGTAATTGGGTTGCTAGAAGCTAATTATTGTCGCGCAAATCATCTAGATCAGTCAGTATCACCCAGCCTTAATGCTGCTAATGCGCAAAGATACCTTGACGATAATATGTGGGGTTGTTGGTACCGATTTGCTGGTCGGCTAGAACTAGAAGACATGCACAAAATCAGTAGCACGAAGGTTCCATCCTGGTACACGATTCAGTTTCTTTGACTGTACTTTTAACTTTTGACTGTACTTTAAACGGGTTTAATTTGAGTTTTGAATTAACGGTCAAGTTGTAGCACACGTTTTTCGGTATTTCGAACACAAATGGTCTAAAATTACCTACATGTAAATTTTTTAGCGGTAATTAAATAATGTTTTTACTATAGTAGTTAAGGTTTCATTTAAAAAACGTGTGCGAATTTTACTGTTAAGTTTTAAATGTTAAAATAAATGAGGTATAGGTAGGTAAGGAATATAGGTTGGTACGTAGGTATTTACATAGATAAATACATAATGTAATGTAAAGAAACTCGCGTTACTCAGGTACAAGCATTCCTACCTATTCATTCATCATAAATAAGTCTCTGCCTCTACCGGAATTCGACAGGATCTGTAGCTTTACGTATATGGGGGAGGCCTATGTCCAGCAGTGGATGTCCTACGGCTGAGATGATGATGATGAGATGATGTAGCTTTACAGTCGGTAACACTAATCACAGGGTTATTTGGTTGCCAATTAAACTCGATTTTTTATTGATAAGCTTTTCGCTTTTACGGGCTATTTAATAGCCACACCTAATTCGCTTGTTCAAATCTTAACTCTTTTAACTTCGGGTAAAAGATTTTCTGACACGAAAATAAGCTGAAAATTGCGATGGGACTTCCTCATGGTTTGCCATTAAGGTTGGAGCGCAAAGGTGATTTTAAATGCGGAAAGCAACTGCAACATTCATATACATATATTTCCATAAATCCTATCTTTAGAGTTTCTTTTAATCCCTAATGTAAACAGCGTGGTGTTTTAAATTTAACGAGTAGTGTATGTAGTATGAATGTACTTCTTTCTATCGTAAAGTTTGCCTGGTAGAGATTGTTCTGAAGCGATAAAGCCGTCTATTACTTACCCTGCATTTTTTTATGTACCCACTTTGTACAGTTATTGTGGTGTTCAATTGAGTTTTCTACAGTATGTGAGGCACTGTATTTCTCCAAAAAGATGACTCGTATTATTTTGGTTTAGCTTTTTTACCGCTTGTTGTTTATCTATTGTTACTGCCTGAATACATGATGCAAATCCACAGCCTAGTAGGTAATTTTTTACTTGAAATTTTTTCGACAGTTGAAAATAGATCTATCACAATCGATACTTACTACTGCCGAAAGTATTTACATTAGAAAAAATAATTTTTCTTTATTATTTTATTTTAGTGTATTACAGTATGAAAGCAGAATAAAAGTGTTTTTTTGTTGTCGAAGGTCAATGAGGGCTTTATTGCAAATTGTTCGATTGTGTGACCTATTTTCAGTAGCTAAAGCCTATAACTATTTATTTGCTACACGATGGTTTATTTGATCTAGTTATAAGAAGTATTACGTATCAGTTTACAAAATATTAGGAGGGTTCTGTATAAGAATGGCATTCAGACAGTGACAGTGATATGTATACTTTAGTTCAATTCATTCGTGCCAGCTCTTTTGAAATGTTTAATTTCTTCTTTATTGCGCTCCATTATGTCTTGTGTCAATATTGAATAGTCTTTATTTGATTATATCATGATAAAAATTTGCTAAATATATCTCATGCCTCGTCTATCTCACATTTTATTCACAGCACTATCTGTTATCAAATTTTATGCGTTTACATGTTTGCTTCAGTGACACAGACAATTTATAGAGCATTTCATAAATCCAGTCACCATTTTCATGTTGGCTTTGGTAGAGCATACATTTTACATTTCAAACCGGAGTTGATTTACAATGCTTTATCAGGTTGCCAACGGCATGACGTGGGTCGAATCATCTGGTATGGCCAAGCCGAGACAAACCGATATAACCCAATTATGCATATTATGATATTCTCATAATAAACAAAACATTACTTTCTTTAGAAAAACTATTATAAAAATATAATCTTATGTCTTTAAAAGAGCAGTTGTTGTATATTTCTGGGGTCCTAGTGTAAAAGGGGTTAAGTCTGCAGAAATTACACAGCAATTTTCAGTTTTATGTGTACAGGGGTTTAAGTCGAAATCAGCTGTTTAACTTCTGCAGAATTAACCCCTTTTTCTCTAGGACCCCAGTTTTTATTCATATAGGGGATTTTAGAAACGGCTCCAACCATTTTGATGAGTTTTGTCATGTGGAGGCGAATAAATGATAACGTGGAGCTATCTCTAGGAAAAGCGTGTTTTGTGACCATTATGAAAAACGTGCTTTATAAATTTTGATTATTATTTATTATAGCTATAATATTTTTAGATTTTATATACCTTAAACCTTCCTTAAACATATATATTGTATTACTTTTGGATTAGGTCAATTGGTGTGAATTGTCCCGTGATATTTATTTATATATTTAGTGTAAGCTTATTATAATATTTTTTGTGAAATTTTACCTGCTTTATTGGTATTTTATATTCAATAGCTCTGACATCAACGTTCAAATCTAGGTTAAGCGCAACTTATTTTTTATTTATTTACATATTTATTTATGTGACGTATCAGTTTGAAAGCATATTTAAACAAGTATATCTTCAAAAAAAAATACGCTTTAACAAATTTTTTTTCAGAGATGCCAATATAACAAAATATGAAATATATTTATTAGATCTATCTCAAATTCAAGTTATTAAAAATATAATTGAGTATGGAACACAATAATAAGTTACTCAGCTATATTGTTTTAATCTACCTACAACAATGGACTATTAATATAATTACTATCAAGGAACTAATTAAGTACTTAAATGAAACGATAACATACGATAGTAAAAAGTAGTTGCAAAACTAAGTTAAATTAAATCTACAAATGGCCCCATCAGCCCCATGGCATAATGCCCAAAAGAGCGCTTGATAGCCCTCCCTCAATAGCGAGGTTAGTTCGTGAGAGATGGCGGCCGACGACCCTTTGCTCCGCAGTGATGTCAAACGCGCTTTTACAACTTTTTAATGAGTCTAAAATTTCATGCATTCTTATTAATTTATTCATGTAGCAGCTTTTGCTCGCGGCTTCGTCCGTGTGGAATTAGGTTATCGCGCGCTAATCCTTCGGGAGCTTATGACACTCTCTGGCCCACAAACTATCTCTATGCCAAAAATCATGTCGATCGGTAGCTCCGTTTTGACGCGAAAGACGGACAAACGTACAAAGATACACACTTTCGCATTTATAATAGGCTAGATGACTAAAAAAAACTGTTTAGTCCGTCAGGTGGATAATTTAAAAATATTGTGCACATATTTTTTCTTTTGTTTGACAAACAAAAAATGACGAGGATACAGTGCTTATAAGTTTAGAGTGACGTCACTATATGGTAGGTTTTTACCTTATAGTGACGTCACAAGCCCCACTCTGGAAGTTTGATGATCTATACCTTTGTCGATTTTTAATAAAAAGATAAATCAAAAAATACGTGTCCCATATTTTTCCATAATCTAACTGTCGGACTAAATAGAATGATATATTCTTAACCCATTCATCATCCCTATTATTAGTATGGATGGTGTTGTACGAGTAAGTAATGGCTGGACACTGATATTTATCTGCAGAGGCACTACGTTTCGGTTATAATTAATACAAACGTTGGGTAGGTTTATTTAATTAATAATTAACGTAATGAAAATGATTATTTTAATTTTCATAATATCGGATATTGCGTGTATGCAATGTTAATTAACAGTACCTAATTAATAAATACGTATTTTTATTTTTGATTCATTTTCATACTAACAAACCAATGGATTACTCTTATCAAAGATATAAAACTACTTGCCCACGACTCCGTCCCTGTAGAATTCGTTTTATTGCTATCCCGCGGAAACTATACAATTTCCCGGGATAAAAACTATCCTATGTCCTGTCCCGAGACAACTATCTGTAAAGCGAATTTCATCTAAACCTTACAATAGCTGAGCTTATGCAAAATATGCGTGTCCATACAGTTCCTCCACCTCCACACTGTAAGAACACGCACAAATAACAAAAAACCCATCTATCACCACCACCACAACACACTGACGCGTTTCGAACTTAACCAGAGCTCATCTTCAGAGTGACACAACCGTACACCATGCAACCAGTTGTTAGACTTTATATAACGCTACACTTCCGTACCTATGTTTTTGCTCGCTAACTTATATAATTTAGCACCTACATGATAGTCCGCTAGACACGGCAACGGTGAGATGACCATATGTGTACGGCGACTGAGTCACTTTGCATTAGAGTGACACAACGTACACCTTGAACCATCGCACTCGAACGCGAATGTTGTTTTTTGTAATTCCATGATTTAACTGTATTCAAGGTCAGACGGACGAATGATCATTTGGCGAAGTAAAAATGCTAGTTATCGAATTCGTCTTATTAGCTAGTTTGGCAAGATGATGTTTTCTAGGCTAATTTTTATGATAGTTTGTCTAGGCTATCCAGCTAAAGCAATTTGGAAACTACACAAGCAGATACAAAATTTTACTTACATACCTACTAAATTTGTGATGTTACGTGTTTTATTATGATCATTAAAATCACTTTTTAAGATATTATGTGTTTGTTTCTCAGATTAACAAACAATTACAATATTGGGCAACTAGGCGCCATATCCGCAGAGCCGGATCTTTTTTTATAAAAAAGTCATGTGAAAATGAGGCAAAGGCAAATTAGCCATTATGCCAACAATACGTTTATTTACTTTACTAATGACAATTCGATCCGTTTAAGGATATGTTATTTGTTAATTTCATATGCTTTATGTGCAATAAAGAGTTATAGATAACATTATAAATATCCTTATATAAGCAGAGAAAAACTCTCAACCTATTTGAGTTTTTGTTTAATAAGTAAACCGAAGAAAATTCCTTAAGTTGGTGTTATATATTCGTTGAAGCGAAGCCTCCCATTGGGTGCCATTGATGTCTCGTAAATTACAATTATTTTAACGCCCATTCTTTTACAACAATAGTTAAATAACTTTTTATCGGCGTCCTCACTTTAATGTTTTATAAATTGCGGTCGCCACCCGCCGCGAAAATGACTTGGGGACTTTTTAAATATTTCAACGCTTTGTCTTCTTCATTCATGAATTTCAGGCGTAAGAAATCGTTTGCGAAGCCTGCTAAGGATCATGCCAAAGTTACGTAAATCGGCTATAGAAACGTACCTTTATAGCAGATAAATCTCCCTGAACACTGCGATGTCTGGACAGTTCGTAGCCACTGTAACTAACACTAGCATAAACTATTGCAATAAAACTATTTCACTACAACCACTGTACGTACCTCACTCCGACTATCAGTACTTTACAACAATCTGTAACACATTAAAAAATCATCGCACATTCAATTTCAAAATTCGAAATGCGCGCGAAAATCGCGTAATATCGGCAGGAAACTGCTCGAGAGTCGAGAACACGTTGTCCGTAAAGCAGCGTTGCCGCCGTACTGACTTAGTGTTTCCACTTCGGCCTCGCTACTACGAAACCTTGGGAGTTTCACACCCACAATCAGTAACGACCGACCACATTTTACATTGTACATAACCGCTCCACTTACCGATGGTTTGACTCGCTGGCTACGGACAGCAGTAATGGTCTTGAATGTAAAGAAAATGTTGGTACATCAAATTGTATTTTCTATAAACATAGTAAGAGCTTCCTGTTAACAGTACGAAAATGCGTCGCATGCTTGTTGGAAGTTCCCGCTCGGTATCTGATGATTTGGTTCACTAATTTTGTCTAATTTAGAAAGGATAAAGGAACTATTTCGGAACTAACGTCAAATTTTAACTAAGACTCCCTTAAAACTCTTAGACCCACTTGCAGGTAAAAATAAATCTAGATTTAGTTGTTAAGCCTGGCTTAAGCTTGACAGTTCCATACATTTTGACACTACTAAACTAAGCTTAACGCTAACTCGAGATTTATGTGTTTCCTGCAAGTGGTCATTAAAGTCGTATGAACAGCAAAAAAAGTTAATACCAGTAACTAAATGTAACAGCCATGTAAAAGGGGAAATTTAAAGACAACTGTAAAAATAATTGTACACAACCCAAAAAAAAATGTAAAAAAGTATCGTAATATATAATAATGATAAAAATATTATATATTAATTAAATTTTATTAAATAACGCACAATACAAAATAATTAATAAATGAACTAAATACTACTAACTAACTTAAATAACATTTTTATATTATTAAAAAAGACCGCCTTTTAATTATATATATATTTTTTACAAATAACCTTACCTTTGTAAATATTTTTACCCTTGTAAAAATATTATAAATAAATTATAATATAATTATAATTTACATACTTAAACTAAATAAATTACAATTTTAGTTACAACTGTATTGACATAGCAGGGGAATATGTAGTCTCAAACAGTGTAGCATTATAGGACAGTCGGGTTTGTCCGATATTATCCGAAAGAAATTACAATATCTTTAGTTTATGTATGCATCTATGTATGTAAGTACATAAGTTACTAACCCTTTTGAAGTGTATTACTAATAATAATGTTATATTATTATGTGTCTTTGTTACATGAAAAAAAAAACCGGCAAAGACCGGGTCGGGCACACCCAAAATAGGGTTCCGGAGCCATTATGATAAAATCAAATACTTAATATTTTTCTGAGGATTTCGTATTTTGTACGGAATATACCTAGTTTAAACTACCACTAATTCTCAAGAAAACTTCACCGTTATAACTTTTTCCTTGTAAGTTTGATATACTTACTAAACTTTTAATGAAAATATGCACTTTAAAGTTGAATAAAATGTTCAAAAAAATTACTGAATCGAAAAATCATTTTAGCAACCCTCTAATGGTTTTAAAAGACCTATCCAACCGAACCCTTACTATAAAGTTGGATGAGAAAAAAAAATCACCTCCACTTTACGTCTGATGTGAGGCGTAGGTACTGTAAAAAAAAATATTTTTTATTATACCATTTTTATTTTATTTGTACCATTTTATGCATAATCATATATATTCGTGCAAAATTACAGCTTTCTAGCATTGATAGTTTCTAGGCAAAGCCGCGGACGGACAGACAGACATGGCGAAACTATTAAGGGTTCCGTTTTTGCCATTTTGGCTACGGAACCATAAAAATGATTTGAATTTGACAACCACACAGAGGGTGCCGTTTTATATATTTGTTACTTTTTCAATCTTTTCAGCGATTAGGAGGCACTTTCTGTGGTCAATTCCGTTTTTTAATATTTTGTATCTACAAATTGAATTGAATTGCCATTTTAATATCTACATATCAATCAATTAGCGTATGTTGAATTCGAAACAACAATCCGTATTACAAATAAATGGAACATGTCAAAAACCTTTCCTACATAATAAAACAGAAACCACAAATTGAAACATCATTTGGCGAGAGGGAATTTCAAATGAACTCCTTCGTGCGTTCGGTGATAAAATTCAAATGATAGCGATTTATTTTCGGCCATGAAAGTTGAAGATTGGACCGTGAAAGATTTTTGATAAATGCCTACTCTTAACGTGGTAAAATATTCGAGATGCATGAAGAATACGTGGCGGGAACAACGATTTGTCAATGGCGACATTTCGGGGTACAACCGACGGCGGGCGACGCCGGTCACGGAGGACTTTATTGCTTTCACAAGTACCCTACGTCTCAATTCTGAGCCACTCTAAGTGAATTATCTTTGTGTAAATTGTTAAACAGAAACAGGTCTCCATGACACTAGCCTAGCACTTTTAACACTTTTTATTATTGACTTTGACTTAAATACTTGTTATTACCTGTTATTTTGAAACTGTGTTAGAGTAAGTCTCAAGTTATATAAAAAAAGTTAGATATAATTTCATATTATAAACGTTCATAATGTTTAATTAACATAACGTTATAACTTATAACATGACATACTAAAATTTCATTTAAGTTTAACGTTAGATTAGTATAACAGTTATTTTATATACTTTCATAAGAAATAAAAAAAATATGGGTAAATTTCATTTTATATATTATACTAATGTAATATTATAATAATGTAATAACTTCTTACATAAAATTAATATGATATAATATCAAGTTTATAATATACTTTGTTTGTAAAATACCGTAAATTTAAAAATCAGAAATTCAGGTTAGGGTATTTTTTTATATCAGTGGGATACAAAACTTATTGTTTTTTTTCAAAAGATAGGTATGTCCCTCGATCAAAGCTCTCATTGACAAAATAATAAGGCCGTCTTGCAGGAAAAAATAAATCTAGATTTAGTAGTTAATCCAGGCTTAAGCTTGACAGTTCCATACAATTTGACACTACTAAACTGAGCTTAACGCTAATTCGAGATTTACGTGTTTACTGCAGGTGGGCCTTAATTTACAGCAGGCTAAAACACGGTAAGTCAAGTTTAATAATGGGCAGACAGCTAAAAAGTTATTATCACGTATTTATTCTCCTCTCATTCCGAGGGGAGGCCTGTGACGTATATAGGCTGAGATGATGATGATGATGACGTATTTATTTTATAAACGCTCTCAATCACAATTTTGTTATTGAAATATGATAAATTAAATGAAAATAAACTATTTAAATAATAAATCTGGTTTATTTAGAACTTGTACGATCGGCTCGCATTTGAAATGTGGCAGATAGGATGACAGACCATTAGAAGAAACTATGACTTGAAAGTCTTGAATTAATGGAGGTTTTATACATCCAACATTCCCCCTAAATTCAAGCTTTCTAACATTCAAAATAAAGAAAACTTAACAGTACCTATAACTCCTACATGAGCCATTAAACAAGACATACAACTTACATGTCTGACAAACATAGTAAATTTGCATTTACCTTAATACAGAACTAAGGTCAGACATTCCAAGTTTAGATCTCAAAAATTTAAATTTATCTTTTGACAATGCTTTGGTAAATATGTCTGCAAATTGATTTTCGCTACTTAGAGCCTTCAGATCAATTATTTTTGATAGAACTTCTCTTTAACAAAGTGATACTTAATATCAATGTGCTTGCATCTTTTATGAAAGTTAACATTTTTGATAACACTTATTGCACTTTGATTATCTAAATGTAAGCACATTGTTTATAATCACCAATATCACACAATAATTGTTTTATCCACATAGCTTCTTTCGTTGCGGCACAAGCTGCCATGAATTCAGCTTTAGTAGTTGACAGAGCAACTGTTTGTTGTCTTTGACTGGACCACGTTACAGCTGATCCATTTTTTATGAAAACGTAGCCTGTGACGAAACGTCTTGTATCGAGATCGTTGGCGTAATCAGCATCACTGTAACCAGTTACTTCTGCTGGCTGTGACGTGTGTGAGTAATACAACCCGTACTCTTTTGTTTCTATCAGGTATTTGAAAATTTTCAGTATTGCGTTCCAGTGTGATTCGTTGTAACAAGTAAGAAATCGACTCACCAGACTCACGGCAAACATAATTTCAGGTCGACTCACTGTAGCCAGGTGCATGAGGGATCCCACCGCCTCTCTGTATGGGATATTCTTCTCTGGCTCACCTTCTCCCTTTTGTGACTTAACATGGAGGTCGACTGGAACACTTACTGTCGGAGCGAACGTTTCGTTGTAGTTGATACCTGCAGTTTGTGCAAAGCCCTTTGCACAAAGTCTTGATTTATAACGTGGACCTGTTGACTCGTCTTTTATTTCGTATTCTTCATCAATTGACTTTATCCATTCATCTTTATTTTCGGAATTAATCGTTTCTTTGTATGTTTCAGGAATACTAGGCGTCACTGAACATAGGTAGGCGTTTTCTTCAGAATGGAGTAAATTTAAATTCTTGTTATTGATTTTATTTCTTGGTCTCAAAGTAACTTTACTTATTTCAGGAGAATCAAGACTGGTATCAGGTATGTATTCACTGTCCGATGATTTGTTTCCTTTTACAGTTTCATATGAACTTTCTGAAGTGAAACTTTCATTCATTAAACTTTCTTCTTCTTTTTCAGGTTTCTTCATGGACATTTCTACAGGAACGAAGTCTCTCTTCACAGTAGATTCAAGAAACACAGCATCTCTGCTTTTTATTATCTTTCTGGAGTTGGGTAATATAAATCTATAAACTTTTGTGTGGTCACAGTATCCAATAAAGATCATTTTGTGTGCTTTTGGATCCCACTTCTTGCGCTTTTTTTTAGGCAGGTGAACCATGGCTTCACAACCAAAGATTCGCATGTGACTCACATTTGGTTTCAGACCGGACCACATTTCTACAGGAGTTTTAAACGACAGGGACTTCGTTGGAGAACGATTGATGACATAAGCAGCAGTATGTATTGCATCAGCCCAATACAATTTTGGCAGATTAGCATTGAGTAGCATACATTTTGCTCTTTCTACCAACGAGCGGTTCATCCTTTCAGCAGATCCGTTCTGTTCAGCTGTGTACGGAGTGGTTGTCTGATGGATAATTCCAGCACTTTTCAGGAAATCAGAGAAATTTCTGTTATCATACTCCAGTCCATTATCTGTTCGGAGAATCTTTATACGAGCATCTAATTGGTTCTCAACTTCTTGTTTGAATTCTTTAAATTTATCAAGAGCTTCAGACTTGTTGCGAAGAAAGTATACGGAGATTCTTTTGGAGTAATCATCAAGAAAGGTCAAGAAATATCTGGCACCACCAAGAGATTGTGTTTCCATTGGACCACATATATCGGAGTGAACTAATTCGAGATTAGCCTTTACACCTGAGCTCTTAAATGGTAATCGTGTCTGCTTGCCTTCCTTGCAAGTGATACATGTCAGATTTTCTATTTTGTCTGAGAAAATTACATGTTCAGTATTTTCAGACATTTTCTTTAAACTGTCAAAATTTAAATGTCCCATTCTCTGGTGCCATAAATAAATATCCTGCTTTTCAACATCAGACATGTATGCATTGCCTCCTGGCATATTCAGCCGGTACATGTTGTTAAAAATACTTGCAGTAGCTACAATTTGACGTTTGCTGTTCAAAATGACACAGCCGGACTTATCAAATTCCACATGGCCACCATTTTGAGTAATCTGACTCACGGATAGCAAATTTTTTGCTAGTTCTGGAACATATAATACATTTGTAAACAGTACCTTGTTCTCTTGGCCTTTATCATCGCAAACATTAAGGCTCACTTGTCCTGAGCTTTGCACGGATAACATTTTATTATCAGCAACTCGAATATTCTTTATTACAGAAGATGTTTCCAGCAGAAATAAGTTCTTGTTCTTCGTCATATGTGCGGAGGCGCCAGAGTCTATGTACCAGGCGTCATCATAGTGAGAAGAGGCCACAAACACAGCAGCATAAGAAGAGGTAGGTTTTTGTACCTTATTTTTAGGTTTAGATTTGCATTCAGGGCTCTTATGACCATATTTGTTACAGGAATAACATCTTGGACCCTTGAACTGCTTCTTGTCACTGTTATTAAAATTCTTCTTGTTTACAGTAAATGCTGTTGTATTATTTTCAGTATTTCTGACATCTTGTAACAATTTTGCTTTCACAGAATCTGCGGATATCTTCGTGCCGGAGCTTTCAATAGCTATAATCATTGGCTGATAAGATTCTGGTAGACCGGAGAACAGCAGTGTACCGAGCCACTCGTCGTCCACTTTGAAGCCAATGTTCCGAAGCTTATGAGCTGTTGACATGATCTTGCTCACATATTCCTCAATATTTTGACATCCACTGAGCGAAGTATTGCACAAGTCTCGCAGAAGACCTACTCGGCGTGTAAGCCCGGAGTCGTCAAAGGCCGTTGCCAATTTATTCCAGACAGCTTTGGCCGTGCTTTCTTCCTGAACGTGAACATAATTTATCGGATCAATCAATAGGATTATTTTTGTTCTTGCTTTAATGTCGAGTTTTGGGTCTATTTTTGCCGACGGGTCGGAATTTTCAATACAGCACCACAAATCTTCATGTTGCAGATATGTTTTTACTGCAAACTGCCAAGTGGCATAATTTTCACGGCCGGTTAACTTTTCAATTAATGCCATTGAATTATTCGATGCCATTTTAGGCGTTGAAATTGAAAATTGAAATCACCCAATTCAAAAATGAAAAACGACAAAACACGGTTTCGAACGTTCTGAAATGTCACTATTCGAGTTCACAATTTTCAGTCTGAAATTCACTAATATTTTTTTAAAAAGCACTTCACTAATAGTTCCTGGGCTATTCTGGGCACGTAACCTGATAAATTAAATGAAAATAAACTATTTAAATAATAAATCTGGTTTATTTAGAACTTGTACGATCGGCTCGCATTTGAAATGTGGCAGATAGGATGACAGACCATTAGAAGAAACTATGACTTGAAAGTCTTGAATTAATGGAGGTTTTATACATCCAACAAAATAGACATCAAATTCCGTTGCACTCAACAATAAACAAAGAGTAATCTGTTTACAACTACTCCGTTACTTCCTCACCCGAAATAGCGGAAAGTTTGTTCACAGATTATGAATGGATAACCTCATCGCATTCATACCCATAAACCAGATAAAAATATTTGTCAGTGTAATTTATCGTAATAGTTATACTTCGAGCACTTGTAGATCATAAGCTCCTATTCTTTGTCGACTTACCATAACTGTATCTAATGGGCAAACAGTGACGAAACGTCGAGTGGGCGGCTTTATACGCATGCAACCGAAAAGAGACGCCACAACCATTATAACGTGACCCGTCCCGCTCCCCGTGGTCCATAGAAATTAGGACTTTGAGAAGTCAGCGTAAGCAAAGCTAAGGGTCTAGTTATAGTGATTTATAAATACAATACCTTAATAGATACTTTGTCGGAAGGTAAACATAAAAATGCAAATCATTGACAATATTATTATACCACTTAAAAAGCTTTGTGTATGGAACTGTTTCAAAGTTCATTATTTATGGCGCTTGAACCAAATACTGCTGTAACAGTTCCAGTTTTGTGTTTAGTTAACTAACTTTAAGCGACCAAAAGTTGCGTTAACTTGAGAGTTTCCGACAGAAAATTGAGATTCAACATTTGCGCCCCACTTCGCGAATTAATTAAAACGAAATAAAATTCATTTATCGTATCTTCAGACTTTATCTAAGTTTAATAAGTATAGATTATATTAAATGCTGCAACAAATTGACACCATATGATTTCAGATTCATCCAAATGTAAACGGTGCAAGCAATTGCAATGAAAGAAACCGATAATAAGAATGAATGAGACAACTTTGTTATTTAATTTATCTAATTACCTAGGTACTGTAATATCTTATCCTATTAATTTTTCACTGTATGTTATCGCAACATCTGACACATTTCTAAAAGACATTTTGGATATGAGGCTGTAAGTTTTCTTACGACCCAATGTACTGAAACACCGTTAACTAACTTAACTTCCAGTTTAACTTTATCT
Organism: Choristoneura rosaceana; assembly: GCA_037349165.1. Lineage (NCBI taxonomy): Eukaryota > Metazoa > Arthropoda > Insecta > Lepidoptera > Tortricidae > Choristoneura > Choristoneura rosaceana. Next base: position 5,062,044 of record JAZBNJ010000008.1, read on the forward strand.
ATTCCATCATGCTTAGCGGAGCACGATTCATTTCGTTTGCCTATAACCAACCAAGTTTTGCACTTCTACCATTTCCTTCTCCAGCCCGCGTGAATTATCTCACTCAAGACCTTTATTCATTGTTGAAATTATGGCGAGCAGGTGTTGCATCACACTTTTACAATAACCGTAAGAGTGAGATGTAAGATGGGATTTATCCGCCGCTGCTTGATCAGTTTTCTTCGAATAAAATATCCAGTCTTGCCTCTAGCTATTACAAACTGAACACAGTTTTGGACAAAATGCAGCGCCGAGTTATACTTAACAATCTTTGTCTAAAGTTTGCTTAATTGTGCCATAAATGAACAACAAAATGTGACTTTATAAGCAATCTGGTTTACAATCTGGGAAGCGAGTCGTTTTGCGTGCCGCTGCCTGTTGAGCTTTTTATTTAATATAACTTGAATATGGACTATTTTATTACTAAAAATTCGTTAATTTTTAGAAAGTTCAAAGTTCAAAGTTCAAAGTTTTATTTGCTCGAATTATGGTACAAAAGATGTTACAAGAAATCAGTGTAGATCAACACAATTCACCATACATTGGCATGCAAAATTTATAATGGGATCTAGTAAACAATAATAATAATCACAATAATAATCATAGTACCCAATAATAATTCACAATTCATTAATTATCATTAAATTACATAGAATAATGTCAAAATATTATACATAGTTACAAAAAAAAAAATACAAAATAATCAATTAATATTATATCACCTATATTATACCACTAGTCACAATTATTACTACATTTCAAAAAATTCAGACATACTATAAAAACATTTATCTTTGAGCCAGAACCGCAGTTTGGCTACAAATATTTTATAAGTCAGCGCTCTTATATCTATAGGAATTTTATTATAAATTTTTGCTGACATAATGAAACTATTTCTGTTACACAATGCTGTCCTGGAAAATGGTACTGTAACGCGATATAAATCCCTACCGCGTAACTTTGGGTTCTGGACTGGTTTGGCAAACATTTCGGGATTGTTTCTCACAAACTTTGCATGTTCCAATATATAAATGCATGTTAAGGTCAAGAGATTGTGCTTTTTAAATAATGATCTACATGAAACTAGTGGACCGACTCCACACACTGCACGAATACATCTCTTCTGAGTTAAAAACGCTTTGCTGACATCTGTAGAATTTCCCCAAATGATGACCCCATAGCGGAGAACAGATGCAACGTAGCCATGATAGGCTGCTAGAGCAGTCACTTCACCAGCCACATTCCTCAACCTGCGCAATGCAAAGACAAATCTATCGAGCCTAGAACATATGCTGTTTATTTGTGGCTTCCAGTTACAGAACCTATCAATCGTTATACCTAAAAAATTTACTTGATCACCGCTTTGTAAATGTTTCCCCTTATATTTAACATTTAAAGACATGCGTTGAGTTTTATAATTAGAGAACTGAATCCATTTTGTCTTTTCAGCATTCATTTTTAATTTGAAATTTAGAATGTAGATATAAAATATTATTATGGATAATCTTATTTCTGAATAGGTAGTATTTTGTTTAAATTGTTCTACTAGTCATAACAGCCTTGGTGGCCTATTGGTTTGAGCTATAGCCTCCCAGGCCCAATCTTGGGTTCAAATTCCAACTGTCACCTCTGAATTTTGCGAAATGCATGTGGTAAAAATATTGAAAATTTACCACGAGCTTTATGGTGAAGAAAAACATCATGAGGTGCACAAACTTGTACACTGCATTTACTTACACGTTGTAATTAATTCACGTAACGCACGCAGTAGTAAATATTATACCTACTTTGAAACAAATCTGAAGCGAAATGAAGTGACTTAGCGGTGACAGACCATGGAGAGTATTTGCGTCCGACAAGTTTTTAATATTTGACGAATGGTTGTGTACATAATGAACGCGGAACAGATCTATTTCTATTCCTAACTTTAGTGTTCCACGTAGCCTGAAGAGCTACTCCGAAACACAACGTTCGAAGTTCGTGTCGTGCGGTCCCTCTCACACTTATACTATTTAATACGAGAGCGAGAGGGATCGCACGACACGAACTTCAAACGTTGTGTTTCGGAGTAGCCCTGCTGAATCGCACTTTATTATAAATTTAGTGCGATCGCTTACTCGTACTCCCATTTTCCTAGTTTTGAGCTAAATATGGTGTAGTTACAAATAGAAACTCAGTTGCTGGGTATGACGAGATTATTCGAGTTGTTTAAACTTTTCGTTTTGGAATCCTGATTTTATAGACAGATAATTGGAATAGGATTCGAGTAGTAGTAAATTAGACCAAAATTAACTTAACAACTTTTCTCTCTATTCGTAGTTTGAGTTAATCAAGCACTGGCTTGATTATTCACACTGGTCAAACAAAGAAAAGTGTATAATTAGAAGATCTCAAAGATAAGTAAGTACCTATGTTAACATTTTTCTAACTTGTCAGTGAGAGGTACTAAAGTGTAAAAATATCTTTAGCCTCGAATGTTCGTAGGACAGAATTAAACAATAATAGATATGTATGCAATTACTTTGGAAAATCAGTAATATGAATCAATATTAGGTACATATTTTATTTGCACCTTCATATTATATTGGTGCAGATTACTTTTCATCAGGTGACCCGCTTACTCGTTTTCTCCTATCATAATTATAAAAAATAAAATTACTTAACTAAGAATAAATTGTCAAATTTCTTGAAAATAAAAACTGCCGCTCCTAGTATAATGGAATGTCAACAATTTTAGAGGACAAACCCTGAGGGGCTACTATGAAATTCGAAACTCGAAGTTCGTATTGTACCGTCCCTCTCACTCTCATATTAAATAATATAAGTGTCAGCGAGACGACAAGATAGGAAATTCGAATTTTGCACTTCGTACTATACCTATGGCCCGATTTATGGTGACCTCAATGACACACACCTATTAAGCTAAGTAATACTTTTGCATGCGCTTGCCATGATCAGTTGACACGCGAATCAGTTCAAACAAGACAATTTAGCTATATATTTAATTAACTGTGAAGTTATTTATCTATATTTATTTATTTCCTATGTGTTGTCTATTTGTACTTAATTTTATTGTTGTGTCTTGTGTTGTGAATAAATGTATTTTCTTTCTTTCTTTTCTTTTATATTTAAGTATGTTTATCCGTTGCCTAGTGAAGCTTTGCTTAGTTTGGGACTAGGTCAATTGGTGTCAAGTGTCCCGTGATATTTATTTATTGATTATTTATTTACATCTTACTAATATTATAAACGCGAAAGTTTGTATGGATGGATGTTTGGATGTTTGTTACTCTTTCACGCAAAAATCACTGAACGAATTAAATTAAATTTGCCATACAGGTTATATACACCCTGGATTAACATATAGGCTACTTTTTATTTTATCCCGAAATAATGTAGTATTTTGGCCATAATATGGCAGCGCATTATAATGCGAAATATTTAATACTAACTTCTAAGGCTCATCGTACATATACAGAGTAAAACTCAGGGTACCTGAAAACCTGCAAGGCTACCACGAAATTCGAAAATCGAAGTTCGTATCGTACCGTCCCGCCTACGCTTATGTTATTTAATACGAGAGTGAGAGGGACGGTACGATACGAACTTCGAATTTTGTGTTTCGGAGTAGCCCTTCAGGAATGAGACTCAAAAATCTGCGGACAATCTACGTATTGCTGATCCGCGGAAATAGGAGACACTGTAAGAAGAAGATCCAGTGTACCAACAAGTATTGGGTATGAAAACCCAAAAGATACGGGATCATGCAATACGGCGCATCTCAATGCAGCGTCTAGAGTAACGATCATGATATTCATTAATCTTTTACGGTAAAATAAGAAAAATGTTTCTAACCCTATCATGCATAACTATGTCCCAAAGGATGCAAGCCACTGTTAAAAATGTATATTGTACGTTAGAAAATATGTTCATGCAGCGAGAAGTTGCTTGATGTTTGTAATTTTCTATGAATAATTTCTATGAATAAATTTACGCCAACATGAGCTTTAAAGCTGAATCATGTTAGCTGACGTGTCATATATCTTATAAATTTTTGAACGAAATTTTAATATTAAAAATAGTAAAATAAAATTGATACTCAATATAAAATCAGTATTGATAAACTGATATGAGTATGTAGAGTCAGCATCAAAAGTAGCGGATCACTTTTTACTCTATCGCATTGACACATTGACAATCTTGCGTGACGTTTAGTACGTGGCTGTAAAACGACAAAGTACGAAAGAGTAGAGCTACTTTTGATGCTGACTGTACATACAAAAATTCTCGTTAGAAGTTAAACTTTTTTTTTTTTAATTGAATATTTTTTATTTAACTTGAAATACAAGAATTTTAGAAAAAATAACCATATAAAACTTAACTATAAACTAACTACCTAACTTAAAAACTTAATACCTACTAAATTAAATCTAAAAAAGGCCCCCGTGGCATGGTGCCAGTTAAACTTTAGATAAAAATCTAAAGACTTAAAGAGTGACTGTCTAGGTGGTATGGGAACCAGACTAAGTTTTCGTTGGTTCAGACATTAGACATGACTAAAATAAGTACTAATTAAGTTGAATTCGTTCAGTATTTGACATGAAAAGACATAGGATAATCATGCATTACATTTCACGTTTGTAAAAACCATTGTCAAATTCAACGATACACTTGCGAAATACTCGTATTTAGGATTCAAAGTGATATTTTTTGGATAGAGTCAAGTTCAAAATCCTTAACTGTACGTGATCCGACACACACTTGGCCGATTTTTACATTATATCCCTTCCCTTGGTAACCTTATTTGGGAAGCAGTGACGTGTGAAATTGATTGTCATTCACGTTGATTGACATAGAGTCAGAAGGGTGATATTGAGGACATCGGCAATCGTTGACAGTTTCATTAGTACTACTGACATCGGATACATTTTGTTATTTTTGCTTGTTAGTAACTGTATTAGCTTTGGAATATAATAACGTACCAAGAAGCTCCTTTACTATCCTAAATTGTGTACCTAAGTTTTTTGTGATAGTTACAATACAATACATAACAATACAAAGACTCTTTATTGTACACCAGAAATAGTAAGCGATACAGAAAACAGATACAAAGAGAAAAAAATACAAGGTAAGCAATAGGCGGCCTTATCGCTTAAAAGCGATCTCTTACAGGCAACCTTTTTTACAGAAAGAAGAAAGGGCTAGTTTACAACAGGTGGTGCATCAAAAGTAGATCAGAAAATTTAAACATAGCAAAAATACATCTACGAACGAATATGATGCGTCTAAAATAGATATAGGCAGGGAGATAAACAGCAACAAATAAATAAATTGTCATAAAGCTAAATATTACAAGATGACAGATAATGCTTCTTAAGCATAGATTTAAATAGTGAAAAAGATTTTGTGCGTCGTAAGTCAATCGGTAAGGAATTCCACAACCGAATAGCCTGGACAGTAAAAGACATATAATTTTGGATTAATTATGATACACAAATACAAAACGTGTTAAGTAAAGAAGAATGTGAACTATAGGAGCTTGTGCTGGCACACGACGGTAGGCTAGCAGCAGTCTGCATGCTGAAGCGACTAGTTTGTAATTTCCTCCCCGCTGTGCTAGCCTGGCTGGGCGAATATCTTCAGTCATGGTGATAATTTTCTCATCTATGTTGGACGCTGGATCGTGTTCGGACTTAAAGTAAGATCGACTCAATCCTGTCGGTGTCGTAACAAGCGACTTAGGGCCTATCTCACCACTTGTCGACTAAATTTAAGTGACAGATAAAAGTAATGCCGTCTTTGTTTATTCGAACAAAACAAACAGAGACGGTATCACTGATATCCGTCACTTAAAGTTAGTCAACAAGTGGTGAAATAGGCCCTTAATGCCTAGACTTAAGAGTGGCTAGCAGTACTCTCTATTGCCAAGTACAAACTTCGGCCTCCAGCACTGCGGTGTAGAAGAGAAAGTACCACAAGAAAGTTGTCGTGAAGGTCGCTACTAATCTTAAACCGACGACCACGACACTCTGTCAAGAGCCTAGCGGCTTTCAAGAATATTGGATACGCTTTTTTTATCAAACAGCTAGAAAACGAGCAGGCGGGTCACCTGATGGTAAGTGATCACCGCCTTATACAGCCTACAGCATTATTAAGACTGCGGATGCCTGGCCGGCCTTGCAATAGACGATACACTCGCCTTTTGAAGGAACCAATCAAAGCTATAGATAGCTAAAGTCCATTCCATATTTTACACGTGTGAGGTAGACAGGAACGTTTAAACGGCCCAGTCAAGTGGGAGAGCACCAATCATCGAGATGGTGCTGATGAAAACCACCCTTGGGTGAATCGCAACAAGCTTACTTTTTTGCCAATTTTGGTGGTAATTTTGAAATTAAGACTTTTGAATAAAGTTAAGTTCTCAAATGAAACTAATAGGTATATTAAACAAGTTTACTAAATGGTCCAGTATTACACCAAGTAATTTAGGATAAATTTAAATTTAAAATTTTTACATTACACCAAAATTTGCAAATGTCCACCATAATTTGAAAAAGCGTTACCGAAATTAGGTACTGGCCACCATAATTAAGAAACAGTGTCACTCATGGCATTTTAAATTGAAAATGACAAGATAAGGGTAAAAATATGTATAAAAATGATTATTACAAAAATCTTATTCAAATAAAAGCGCCAATTAAATAGTAGGTACGTACTTTCAATACCTGGTATTAAAATGAAAGATCACAATGAAGGAATTAGCCCTTCAATACAATTTCATCATCTTTTTGGTTTATCATAACATATGTATATGTTTTTTTTTTTGCTTATTGAGAGGTTTTTACTTATCCTTCGGCTTTTTCAATTCTTCGCCTTAAATTAGATTTTTTTAAATTTTATTTTTTCTTTCCCTTTCAGCTATCTGTTCTTTTTTTCTAGACTTTCTTTTTGAGACATTATTTTACTTTGGTCGCTAGATAAAAAACAAGGACTGTTTATAATAATATTTGTCAAGCGTTGGAAATTCAAACTAACGAAAAAAAAACATCCTTGTGTGTGCCAGACATAACCAAACGGTAGGGTTTTGTAACCGTTAAAACAATTCAAAATTAATTGACCTACAGGGGCCGTTATATTTTTTATTAAAAGTATTCGTTAACAGGTATATTGTAGATCTGTTTCGAATTTTTAACAGTGATAGTTTAAAAGTTAAGGGGGTGGGCACTGGGCTCTTCAAAAATGACTTTGACAGTTAATATCTAGCGGCTGGGGCTCTGAAGGTATATAGTTTATATTATTAAAGTAAATGCATTTGTTGAGGGAAAAATATAATATTCAAGACAAACCAACAATCAAAGAATAACAAGTCATAGCAACCGAAACACAGATATAAAACACTGACTGCTATAAAGTCACTAGAAGACTCCTTTACTGGAAGTGCTTTAACATTCCCTTGCCTTTTTCAAGCCAAACTGTTCACAGAGCTTAGTCAATTTTGGCTTGTACAGAGGCTTCGTGAATATATCAGCCAATTGTTCTGCTGTCGGTACTTGTTCAATGACTATATCATTTTCGGATACACACTGTCTGACATAGAAGTGTTTTATTTTTATATGCTTAGTCTTTCGGTGCTGTACCGATGGAGGGTTGTATGCTAGTTTAATTGCCGATTCATTATCAATTCGCAAAGTAGGCGTGTCGATATTTACTTTTAGATCTTGTAACAATCTTTTCAGCCAAATAATCTCTCTACTTGCTTCACTGGCCGCTACTATCTCCGCTTCGGTAGATGACAGTGCAACTGTGCTTTGCTTGGAACTTCGCCAGGATATGGCCGATCCAGCATACATGCATAACACTCCACTCGTAGAGCATCCGCTTGTATCGTCACCACCGTGATCTGCATCACTGTAGCATATAAGACGACTTTCGCCTTTTTTATACTCGAGTCCTGTATCGACAGTTCCTCTTAAGTATCTATAGATTCTCTTTACTTGTTGAATATTAGTTTTGGTAGGGTTATCTAGGCTTCTTGATACCACTCCAACTGCATACGCTATATCTGGTCTCGTAGCAACCATAAGATAAGCTAGAGATCCAACAGCTTGTCGGTATGGAAAATTTAGCGGTTGACCAGGACATTCTTCTTTCTCCATTTCCTTTTCGCATTTTATAATGGGTGTCCCAACAGCTATACAGTTACTCATTCCGAACTTTTCTAGCAATTTTTGAGTGTAAGCAGCTTGATGAACCTTAATACATTCATTGTTTTGTTCTATTTCAAGCCCAAGGAAGTAAGACGGCATTTTCGTCGTTATTTTAAACCGACCTTTCAATTCATTTTGGATGAAATCATCTGCCTCTTTCTCATCTGATGCAGCCAACAGACCGTCATCAACATAGAGCCCAATTAGTATCTTATTCTGTCCACGTTCTCGGACATAGACACAGGGATCAGCTTCACTCTGTATAAAACCAGATTCTAGAAGAAAATCATGAATGCACTCATTCCAGCATTTAGGTGCCTGTTTAAGTCCGTATAGGCTTCTTTTCAGCTTGCATACTCGGCCTGTTCTGTCATCAAAGCCATCTGGTTGTCGCATATAGATTTCTTCTTTGACAGTACCGTAAAGAAAAGCTGTAGAAACGTCAAACTGTCTAAGCGCTAATCCTTCATTTGCTGCAATGCTTAGCAGAAGTCTTATTGTACTCATTTTCGCAACTGGACTAAATGTCTGGTCATAGTCAATACCTTTCTTTTGATTGTAGCCAACAGCAACTAAACGTGCTTTGTATTTGTCGACTGTACCATCAGGATTCCTTTTAATTTTAAATATCCATTTGCAAGGTAGTGCTTTCCGATTCTTAGGTAGGTTAGTTAATTCCCACGTTTGATTTTCTTTCAAGGATTGTATTTCTTTGTCCATCGCTTCGATCCATTTATCTTTTTCAGGATTGTGTAAGACTTCTCGATATGAAGATGGTTCAGAAATGGATATAGCCTCGTTAATGAACTGCTCGAAACTAAATCTTTGTGGAGGTTTAATCCGGCTTCGATCACGTAGTTGACGCTCGCCTTGCACTGGCAAGTCTACGTTTTGTCGTGTCATAACATTGGGATCTATATTATTTCCAACTGTTTCATCTTCTTCAAATGACTCTTCTCCAACACTATCTATGTCTCTTCAACACTATCGTTGTTCTCTGATTGTGCTCGTGGATGACGTTCTTCATAAAAAGTTGGAGAAGTTATTGGAAGAACAGGTAGCTCGTAGATATTTGTATCAGGTTCAGGTATTTTTGAAGTTGTGTCAGTCTTCTTTTTGTCTAGCAAAAACATCTCATCAACAACAATATCTCGTGATCTGATCAATTTGAGATTCTTCACATCAAATACTCGATATCCTTCATCACCATCATATCCGATAAGTATCCCTCTTTCAGCTTTCCTGTCTAACTTACTTGATCTCTTTTCTTTAGGAACATGCACGTAGCAATGACTACCAATAATTTTCATGTGATTTATTCTTGGCTTCTTACCGTACCAAAGTTCGTGCGGTGACTTTCCTTCTATTGGAGTAGGTCCCGTTCTATTCAGTATGTAGACTGAAGCTTTGGATATCTCAGCCCATAAACCTTTTGGTATCTCATCATGAGCATGCATTAGTGCTCTTGTCATTTCCACAACCGTACGATTTTCACGTTCAGAAGAACCGTTCTGTTGAGGTGTATAAGGCATGGTAAATCTTTGTCTTACCCCGAATTGTCTCAAAGTATTTCGTACTTGTTCGTTGTCGAACTCTCCTCCATTATCGCTGAGTAACTCCTGTATGACGTGTCCACAAGTTTTAGCTTCAGCAAGAAAGTCTTTCAAGCATGCGTGAACTTCAGACTTGTGTCTCAGAAAGTAGATCCATCGATATTTTGAGTAGTTGTCTTTAGTTGTTGTTTGAAATCGAGAATGGAAATGGTCCGCATACGTCCGCGCTTATTTGTTCTCCAGATTTAGTAGCTCTTGGTCTCTCTCCGAATTTTTGCCTATGTGTCTTGCCAAAGACGCAGCCTTCACAGATATCTGTGGAACTTGAGTCTAGATGCACTCCTAGTTCTCTTTGTATCAGTTTTGCTACATGTCTCTTATTCTGGTGTCCTAGGCGTTCATGGTAGAGTTGAAGATTTTGTGACGTCGTCAATTGGTTAATCTCAAGTTCTGGCATAAGTGTTTTGACATTAAGTTTGTACAAACCGCCATACTTGTCACGATTTCCGATTAAAACAACTTTGCCATCAATACTTATCTTGCATGACTGAGCATTTGACTGAAAGATGCTATTCTTTAGCGTATCTTGCGCGGCTAGCACAGAAAATAAATTTCTCTTAATGCTTGGAACGTACCATACGTCTGTTAAGGTTATTAGCTCCTTATGACCTTTTATGTCAGCTTCAATTTGAATAGAGCCTTTTCCTATGCATTCGATCACCTCTCCATTCGCCGTCAATACATTACGCGATTCTCCGAAGTTTTCAAAAGATTGGAATATGTCTCTTCTATTCGTAAAGTGACTGGTCGCACCGTTATCGACATACCAAGTGTCTTTATCAGTGGTTTGATTGTCGCATGCTAGAGCCAGACTTGTCAACATCGCAATATTCGCAGCTTGCTTGGGAGGCTTTGGAGGTCTGCCATCCGCAATCCACTTCTGACATGATGTGACCTTGTGAAATCCCTCTTTACAATAATTGCATTTTCTTTTCTTAAATTTATCATTACTTTTTCCTTTTGATCTCAGCACTAGAGCCTCTTCGATGTTGTCCTTACATCCACTCGATAAAGCTCTTTCGTGAGCACACAACTGGGTCGTCAAATTTTCGATATTTCGATCACTCTTATTCATCAACAACCAGCTAGACTTAAAGTTAAAATATTTATCTGGAAGAGTATCCAAGATTTTGCATATTAACAGCATTTCCGGGAGATCATTTCCATCAATTTCCTTGTTTAAGTCGTACCATATGTTTTTAAGTGTCGAGATGTGACTTGCCATATCATTATCTTCAAGTTGAAAGCGGAAAAACCTCATGCAAAGTTCATAGCTTCGATCTTCCTTTGCCCCATCATAAAGACGATGTAGCTCTGTCCACATATCTTTCGACGTTCCACATCGAATTACCTTGTTTAAGGTTTCTTCGGTCATGTTGGTGGTAAGGATAAGCAATGCATGACTGTCGAGACTTTGGTATGTGTCCGAATCAGTCTTATACTTTAACAATTCCTCAGATGACGCCGTCGCCGCAGGCGGATCAGGCTTTGTCGCTATACCTTGGATTACATCTAGCGTACCTGGTATGCTCCGCAATAGCAACGAAACTTTGTATTTCCAGGTCTGCCAGTTGGTACTACCTTCGAGTCGTCCAATCTCGAATTTAATGTTTGAACCCATTTTCGTTCGATTTGACTGTTCTGCACTCTTTGAAAGAATATACCGTTATCCGGTTTAAGCTTCAAATGTTATTTTTGCGCTCTGCTACCATATTAAAGTAAATGCATTTGTTGAGGGAAAAATATAATATTCAAGACAAACCAACAATCAAAGAATAACAAGTCATAGCAACCGAAACACAGATATAAAACACTGACTGCTATAAAGTCACTAGAAGACTCCTTTACTGGAAGTGCTTTAACATATATGACATTTTTTGCTGCATTTTAATAGCTCTGTCAAATGATATCTCATTCAATAGAATATGGCAAAAATAAAATCTTTATATTTCCTGGTATGGGAGGGGTTGCAAAAAAAATTTTTTTTTATTATTTTACTACATTTTTGTATTCGGGTAACAAGTATATGTCTTCACACAAAATTCCGTTAAAAGCGATCCATAAATGAGCGAGAAAAGGGCTGCAAAATGCCAAACACAACCACCAAAAACACCAAAATTTGACCACCAAAACTGAAACCAGGAAGAAAATAAATCCTAAAAAAAAATCGGTTACATTTATAACCAAATACGATCAATTCAGTTAAAAAGAAACTCAAAACACTCAAAATGCTTTTAAAAGACATGTTATAATCATACTCCTTACTATTTTTTGAAAAGCCACCATTATTAGATTTTTTTTGACGCCCGTTGCACCAAAATTGGGTATTTACGTGATTGGCGGGAAACGAAACGAGGAATGACACCAACGTTACCATTGGCTGCAGCAGCGTAACCGGCAGGTACGCGGAGGCGCTATCTGATACTTTAGGTATCGTTTAGAAAAGAGTAAGATCGAACTAAACTTTGACCACCAAAGTTTGGTTGCGCGCTCGGACGTTTGTTTATGGGATGATTCGGGGCACAATAATTGTACTTACAACGATGATATTTGGTTTTTGCACGCATTAACTAATTAAGAACATGCCTTGACTAAAATTAACCAGAGTTACCAAATGGTTTTTTTACAATTTGAGGATTATAAAGTAAAAACGGATTCCGGACAGCCCACCAAGTATTGGAAAATGAGTTTTAAAATTTTGCTTCTGCCAGAGGAAGAGGAATATCAATAAATTATTAGGTGCTACAAATGGAGAATTATATAAACTATAGTATAAAAAATATAACAATGCTTAAAAACAAGTTATCAGTGGCATTATCCTATCCGCCGCGTCAAAATCGAGCCTGGAATATTCACCCCCTTAGATGAATGATTGGTCTCGCGCTCGCTCGACTAGATACCGCCGGCGTACTTGTCAAATGAAGCAACAAATAGTACGCCGGAATCGGCGTACCCGGCTCCAACCCGGCTCAGTCGCGTTGCAGACTGTGCGTAAGGTGCGTCTCCGAATGTTTTGCTAAATTTTGGTCATAAACCGAATTAAAATGCCAGTTTGCGCAGTGAAACTGTGTAAAAATAATACTTCCAAAAATAAGAAGGACACTGGGATCACATACCATCAGTAAATATAGTATAATTTCGAAATTACAAAATAAAATAACATGAACCCGAAACGCCATCCAGTGTTGCCGCGTACACAAAAATAAAATCCCCGTGGTTGAGATTTTAATCAATTGAATTTTATTATTATCATCATTTAATAACTTATTTCATTTATCTAACGTAATTATTATATATACATAACCTAGTTCTATATTATTTAATGTTTATCTTTGTAATATATATGTCGGCGGCCGATCGTAAAATCCGCCAGATCACGAAATTCCTAGGCATATCGTGAAATGGCGCCATTTCATGAATTGGCTAAGGGACATCCGCCATATCGTTCAAAACTCACCGTTTGACGATTTGCTTAGTGACGTTTAGGCAGATCATGAAATTCCTAGGCATATCATGAAACGCCGCCATTTCATGATTTGGCTAGTTTAGGCAGGTCATGAAATTCCTAGGCATATCATGAAACGCCGCCATTTCGTGATTTGACTAGTTTAGGCAGATCACAAAATTCCTAGGCATATCGTAAAATGGCGCCATTTCATGAATTGGCTAAAGGACATCCGCCATATCGTTCAAAACTCACCGTTTGACGATTTGCCTAGTGACGTTTAGGCTGATCGTGAAATTCCTAGGCATATCATGAATCGCCGCCATTTCATGATTTGGCTAGTTTAGGCAGGTCATGAAATTCCTAGGCATATCATGAAACGCCGCCATTTCGAGATTTGGCTAGTTTAGGCAGATCACGAAATTCCTAGGCATATCGTGAAATGGCGCCATTTCATGATTTGGCTAAGGGACATCTGCCATATCGTTCAAAACTCACCATTTGACGATTTGCCTAGTGACGTTTAGGCAGATCATGAAATTCCTAGGCATATCGCAAAATGGCGCCATTTCATGAATTGGCTAAAGGACATCCGCCATATCGTTCAAAACTCACCGTTTGACGATTTGCCTAGTGACGTTTAGGCTGATCATAAAATTCCTAGGCATATCATGAAACGCCGCCATTTCATGATTTGGCTAGTTTAGGCAGGTCATGAAATTCCTGGGCATATCATGAAACGCCGCCATTTCGAGATTTGGCTAGTTTAGGCAGATCACGAAATTCCTAGGCATATCGTGAAATGGCTCCATTTCATGATTTGGCTAAGGGACATCTGCCATATCGTTCAAAACTCACCGTTTGACGATTTGCCTAGTGACGTTTAGGCAGATCATGAAATTCCTAGGCATATCATGAAACGCCGCCATTTCATGATTTGGCTAGTTTAGGCAGGTCATGAAATTCCTAGGCATGTCATGAAACGCCGCCATTTCGTGATTTGGCTAGATTAGGCAGATCATGAAATTCCTAGGCATATCATGAAACGCCGCCAAATCGTTTCTGGCACTTCGCCGGCCGTTGCCGCGGCGCGCTCGCTTCGCTCGCTCTGCTCGTGCGTAGTGGTCACAATTCATACTAACCACTCCTCGCTTCGCTCGTCGTACCTATTTTTTTTTTTTTCAGCATACTCGTATCACGATATGCCCAGTATAAGGCCGGGGTCGTTTTCACCCGCCGCCCGCGGCCGACAGCGGCCCGCCGCCCGCGGCGTCTAGATTCAGACGCCGCGGGCGGCGGGTGTTTGGTCGTTTTGAGAACGTAGCCGCGGCGGCCAGTCGCGGCAGTTTCCAACGTTTAACATTAACCAATCAACAGTAACATTCAAAATTATGTTATTAATTAGTCTTATTTACTAACAACTTAAATTACACGCTACCCGCGGTATTTCAATAAAAAATAATCACAAAACAATTACAGCCCAAAAATCACATTTATTATGACTATTACAACAACAATGGACATTAAGAAAATGTGTTGTTAAAGCGAGACCAGTGCCACTTTCGTACAAGATACTATTACATTTGACTCTCGATCAAAAGTTCGTTTTTTTCTTTGGTGAATTTCACCATATTGAGCCAGCGTCCACCCGCCGCAATGCTTCAAAATAACTAAAGACGCGGCGGCTAGCGGGCGGCAGTCGCGGGCGGCGGGGGGACGCCGCACGCGGCGGGCGAAAACGACCACTCCCGAGCATTCCCAAACATACCATTCAGACGCCGCGGGCGGCGGGCCGCTGTCGGCCGCGGGCGGCGGGTGAAAACGACCCCGGCCTAAAGCTAGGAATATCGTCGAATGCGTTGGTCTAATCGATCTGCCGTATTGTTTCTCAGGCACATCGTGATATGCCTGGACAACTTTTAGGCATATCATTTAATGGCACCATTTCATGATGTGCCTAGGAATTTCGTGATCTGGCGGATTTTACGATCGGCCGCCGACATAATACATCCTTTGAAAGTGAATTATTCGACCAAAAATGTAGGTATTGAAAAATGTTTTTGTACCCATTTTCCTGAAATGTTAACTTTTTACCTGACTGCCCGAAGGAGGGTTATGTTTTTCGAGCGTATGTATGTATGTCATCATATCAATAACTCAATACCGACAACAAGGTACCTTTTTCCAGATAACGCCACGTATTATTATTAAAAGTGAGGCCTGATCATTGATATACCTACATACCTACCATTTTTCTAAAGAAAAAACCTATGCCAAAACGAACAACATATTAAAACATTCACTTTTAATTACTTGTTAATTTCTAAGTATTTCCCAAGATACATTTTATAACCAGTAACTTAATAGACCACAGCATAATAATAATATATTTTCCCAATACTTCGGGTAACAGTGGAGCAGCTGGCAACACAATTCGTCACGCACACTAGCATCCTTGCAAATTGTCTTACACCGTTCTTACACACACTACAATATTGAGTTGCCTCATTCAGCGAACTTTAAATGTTAGGTAGGGGGGTATCTAGTCGAGCGAGCGCGCGAGACCAATCATTCATCTAAGATTCACCCCCTTATGCCGAGTGCTACGGTGATGGAACTCAGCAGACAGTCATCGAATGTGTTAGTTTCCCTCCAAAAACAAGCATGTTAAAAATAGAGGATTCGGCTTTTTCGCCGAAAATATTTTTCCGAAATGATTTATTTCACAACTTTCACATGTACGAACGATTTTTTTTCTGAAAATACTGAGGATAATTTCAGGACTATCCCGTAGAATCCTATAAGGTTGGGTTAGGTTAGTTTTATAACAAACCTGAAGTACCTACTTACAATTTTTTAAAGAAACGTTCGTTCATATGAATCAGTTGGAAAATGAATCATTTGGGAAAAACATTTTCGGCGAAAAATCAGAGAACCAAAAATAGACCACATTCTCACGTGACATAAAAAAAAACAAAGTGAAATAGTGCCCAGTTTCGCACTAAACTCTTTGCAGCCAAATCAATCACTGATAGGAAATTGTGTTTAACTCCTCAAATTTTAATCAAAGCGAGCAGCCATGTTTTGCTTTGCGTTTCTAATTTAGTAGGCGTATGAAAAGCGCCCAGGCGGGCGGGGCTCATTACCAATGTTCATATATTTTAATACTTTAGGAGACCCTCGTGTTACTGGAAACGATATAACAATCAGAGTCTGAGCTCTATTTGGAAAGCATGTCTACTCTTTTTCTTTGAATTAAAACATATCTATAACAAAGATATCGTTCAATGTTATATTAATTTCTACAGTAAATACAAACACATCATAAATAGTCGGTAATAAGAATAAGTCTTACAATATTCGTATTTTCGGCTTCCACTACTAAATCAGACGAGAATTTGGTGAACAATGATGTTCGTCAAATGTCTTGTCGTATTTTTTGCATTTTTTTTAGTTTTAAACTAGTTTTATCGAGGGGCATGATAATTGCGTCCCGATATGCTGACATCACAGCCTGTCTCATTTGTTCGATTTGCTGGGGTTTGCGCCCGATAAGTTTATCCGACACGGCTAGTTTTTTTTTTATCACGAGAAGTACAAGTTCCACTGGATGCAAACGAAGTTACAATTCGATTGGGCACACTTGCTATAAGTAGCATGCAAATTAAATACATGCAAAGTAAATTTGTAACGGTTTCAAGGTACATTTGGAAACCATCAAGGCGCGAATATGTTTTGAATCACAGTTATTATCATATTGAGTATGTTTGTTTGTATGTTTGTCATCATCACATGGAATATATCCAAAATGCAAGGAAAATTATTATTAAATAAGATTTTATAGGAGATGAGTTTTCTTTTATCCAAGTTTCGTTTCATTCTGTTCATTAGTTAAGTCACAATTAAACTTCAAAGTTATGATGTTATTTAGTACTTATTGAGCGGGTAGCGGACATTTATTAAGAGTGAATGAATATCTTAAATATTCATTAATTAATTAAAGAAATGGGGTTTACATATTTGATTTTGGATATATATTTAGATTTCATTTAGCAAATATTGGAAAAACTATTCATCTATTTAAATTATAAAAAAAAAGTAGTTAAATTGTTAAAAGTATTGATTAAAATGGCTGAGGCTGGTGAGGCCAGTGAGGCCGTTGTCGCCGAAATCACCAAAGTAACGGTTGTCTTCAAAGTTGTTGATGTATGAAATGTCTTCAATGTTACGGAAAAGGGCTGAAGACTATAAATAGAGGTGGAATTGTAGGATCGGGGCATTCAACATTTGGGCTTGGGCGCGAGAGAGCATCGACGTTAGAATTGAGTTTTTTAAGATTATTTGCGGGTATTGGGGATCAGTCTAAAGCGAATTTAAATTTACGTGGGTTCTTTGCAGTATAAATTTAATTAGGGTTTTAATTATTTCACATTTTATTATTGGGAATTTTTAGATAGTCCTTTTGGGTATTAGGTAATATAAATTGCTGAGTGAGTATTGTCTTATAAAATGGATATATTTAGTCAGATGGGTTTTAGTTTGCTACTGCCTATAGTAGTAAATTATTATCCCTTTCATTTATACTTGAAATATTTAAGTTTTAGTTCCTATTAGAGGAACTTTCCTGTGAGAATTTGATTTGCTATTTTCTATAGATAGTGAATTATTTTCTTACGCAATTGTATTTACTAACCCATTTATGTTTTCTGTGTCCTTCCCTTATAAACGGGTGGCGTCTGGCTCATCATAACGTTATGGTGAGTTAGGCAGCTTGTATGACTCGAAACCTAACATGGTGTCAACGTAAGGTAATACAAGTCACCTGTCTTCCTGAAATGAGTGGGCGTTTCAGAGGCAGAGAGACGTAAGTCGATCTGTCTAGTCACCCATACGGAATACTGTCTAACATTATAACGAGCATGTAGGACTATAATCTAGACCGTGCCGTTTTAGGCGCATGTCTTTGTATAATTGGAATTCAGTATTGCGGTCCCGTATCTATATATTTATTTATGAACACCTGTAAGTATCCAGTCCGCTGGCTCCCTCTTCTTAGGGGCTATATTGCCAGGGAGCTAGCAACATTTAGGTCTGCGTGGTAGGGCAGGAACACACCGTCTTCATTATAGGAAAGCTAGCAGGGCAATGCATTGCACCGCGCGGCCCTACATTACACTAAATGTAAATGTGGGAAAAGGCGTTTCCCTAGTATTGCAAACTTCATACAAAGCTAGGGGGCTCGAGCCAAGCGTAAATTACAAGATAGGTTGTTAGGAAATGTAGGTAGGAATTTGGATAAGGAATAGCTAGCGAGGCGAGTCCTACACCGGACGAGCCTTATGTACACACACCTCATGTTTAATTTGAAGAGATTAATTCTCTTAGTTTGGTAATCTTCACAGAGCTAGGGACAGATTAAATTCATACACATCATTGTTTATTCCTAGAGTTGTGGATTCTGTTGATAAACTCAATCTGAATTCGTAAGAAACTCCTAAGAGTGCTCTATCTTAAGACAGCCATGTGCTCCAATAAAACTATAATTTATCATGTTGTAAAGCTAGCTTGAAAGTTATAGATTGAGGATTTGGTACAGCCAGGGAAGCTCCCCGTTGGTTGTCTTACTGCCTGTAGGAGAAGACACTGACACGGCTCGTACTATATGAATCATCTATGATGTGATAGTTACCTCTATAGCAGCGGTTCCTAACCTTTTTCAGCCGCGGACCCCCAAGGATATCGAGCATAATGCCAAGGACCCCTGAGTGAAAAAAGGTGCAATTTTCGGACAATAGTATTTTTGTTAATGCTCTAAGTAAAATAGCTGCGTATGGGACCGCGGACCCCCAAACATATGCTCGCGGACCCCCAGGGGTCCGCGGACCACAGGTTAGGAAACAATGCTCTATAGCATAAAAGGCTTACCGTTGGAGAGTGGCCTCTGTGATCGACTGCTTCCTGTTTGAGTTATTAAAGTAAATAGAAGTATTTTCAACTACTTGATTGAATGAGTCAATAGATTAGACAATTATTGGTAATTATAGGAACTTATATATATATATGCATTATCAATCTACGGTAAAGTTTACTGGTGAATGAGTCGGAAAATTGGGCAAGTTCACTGGTAAGCTGGCAATGAATGAGTCATAAGGTTAGGCCATTCATTGTAAACAGTAGGGACTCGATGGAACAGTCATAAAGTTAGGCTTTCCATCGATATCTTGCAGTTGGGTTGCTGTGAATGAGTCATAAGGTTAGGCGAGTTCACTGGTAACCTACTGTAAGCTAAGTATTATATTTATTATAGGAATTGTATCTGTACTAAAGACTTTGTATGCACCATCGTTAGTGCGTAGATTTCTGATCTACAATATGCCTCTTCTGAAAGGGAAATATTGTAGATTTGGAGGCGCTGGAGGGTCCGTAGGGGATGGAATATGGCTTTAAACCATAAAGGTGGGACCCCCGGGGGCATTGCGCCCCCGGTATCAGTCCATAATACACTTACAATTCATATACTAAAGTTAGAGAAAGTTCCCGACTAAAATACTTTTCTACATAGGTTGTTTAGCTATATAATAATTATTCCATTCTTACTTTTCACTTAAATTACTTTGGGTTACTAAGTGTTCACAACGTAGGTTCTACATATAGCACTAGACGATTCACATGGCCATTTTAACTAATATTCATAAGTAGCAGGGCATTGACCTGAACTAAGTTATACTACATTAAGAGTTATTAAGTTTACCAATAAGTATGTTAAATAATTAGTTAATTATAAGCACAAGATAGATATAAGTATTAGCAGTAAGAAGCATCATCATAATCAGTTAGATTTTATTAGGTTCCCTGTAGGGGTGCAGTTACAATATGGGTTAGCCGTGACAGGATGAACTAAAGTTTTATTCTAATTAGAGTTTGGTGTTTGTTTGATAAAAAGTAGGTTCTTTGACAGTTTGTTGACACTTAGTATTTATGAGATAGGATAGCAAACTAAGGTTTACTTACTAGATCAGTAAATTTCATGCTAAGTTAGTTTAGATATTAAGTTTCATTAGTTAAGTTTCAAGTGACTGTTTTCACATAAACAGTCACAATTTGCTGTTCGTGGAATGGAGGTGAAAGTAAGAGTGGAAATTTATAGTTCACACTAGTAATAGGAGTAAGGGAAATTAAGTTGAACACAACAAAATGATAAATAAGACATTGAAGTTTAATTAAAATAGTACAGTTTGTCACTAGGTAGGATGAGGATTTAGGTAGGCTTCACTTAAATTTATATCGTTCACGGTTGTAGCACTTATAGTTATTCGAATCTCCATCTGAAAACAATAATATATTGTAAATTTTGGTAGATTTCATCAGTTAACTTTTGACGTTGGAACGATTCACTTTAAACCATGGTTCAATAGCCAGCTGACGTTGCCGTGTTACTTGGAAGTTTTCGATTGTCAGATTTTAGTTTCTTTAAGTTTTATTAATACGGGATCATAATTAATTATAGCACAATTTTATCACGATAAATTAGAAAACTAAAGTAACCATTCGCCCGCCATTTACAGAAAAGTCAAAACTCAAAAGTGACAGTGACTTGTGACTTGACGTGCGGTGCGCATGTTCTGAAACTTCTGAAACCGATAGGAGATGCGAGATAGAATCAAATACGTCATATGGTTCCATTTTACTACTTATAGAATGAGTTTAAATTTTACACATAATTGGATTATTGTTAGCATCTTTATTAGAAAGTCATTAAAAATTACAATACAATACAATGACTCCTTGTTGAGCATCAGCAGGTGTTGAGTGGTATGAAGAACATAGGCTTCTGAAAATAGGCAATTTTCTTAACCAGCATGACAGGCGAGGCGACCTTGTAGCTTCAGAGCGATGTTTTCCAGAGATCCATGTTAAAACATAGAGAATAACTTATTTATTAGTAGCTAAGCTGTTTCAATTTTATTAGAAACAGGAAAATATAGGTAGATAAATGCTGAAAGTAGGTATGTCAAATGTTATATTGGTTTGGTAATCTAGGGGTCGGCAGGAATTATCTATAGGCCTTTAGGTTGGCAACGCATATGCGGTGCTCCTGGTGTTGCGGATGCTTGTGGGCGGTTGTGACGTCTTGCCACCCGGGGGACCTACTTGCTCGTTTGTCTTCCAGTTGAATAGAAAAAAAAAACTATTCACTAGTAAGATAGCATAATATTAGGCTTAAGTCTTACATACGGGGAGTCGTAACATAAATAAATTCAGAATACCTAGGCTATTTTACAAATACGAGCATTTGTAGAAATTTAATTAGGCCAAATGAAAAGTTATGTTAGGGATTAGCAGGCTATAATATTGTCACTCATGACAGGTGTATTTTCCCTTAACTTAAACAAATTCTATAAAACTAAACTATTTGGCCCAAGCCCTCTCATTCTGAGAGGAGGCCTGTGCCCAGCTGGGATGATGATGATTAAGTTAGAAATAGGGACAAGCTCAAAGTAAAAGGAAAGTGTATATTGGTATGTATGTACAAAAATGTCAATGCTTATGCATATACAAATTTCACTTTGATTTAGGAATAATATAAGCAAAATGATATAATCCAAGCACTCTTGCTCTCAGTGGACGCCTGTGAATGGCGATAGGGAATGCGTAGGTTGGGAATAGGCTCACACATAGATGAAATGAATAATGCAAATATAAAAGGTTCAGAAACCCAAGGTAGCTATTATTGAGATCTAAGAATAACTTTAATTATCAAAATCGGTTTAGCATTATGAGTTATTTGACTTGAGGCTTTGACAAGCATAGCTGGGAAGATTAATTTAATAGCAAAGAGATAGGCTGTGCAGTAAAATCATGAAAGTTTGTGTAGTTTAGGAAGACAGCGGTTAAGAGGTCAAGTAAAGCCTAACTTCATGAAGTTTATATACTCAAGTCACTTATGTTTAATTATAAAGATTTATTAGGTAATAAGACTATTTGTTTATCAAGATCATAGGGAAGTAGGCATACAAAACAATTGGCCAACATTTTAAAATAATGGGGGTCGCCTGATTAAAAGGAGTTAAATTTGTAAAGAAATGCATTACCTTGTATAGTTATAGAGCAAATTTCAAGTTGCAGTTATTTCAATACAGTATTAGGGAAAGTTAGTATACCTTTTAGGGAATAAATAAAAGAAAGTAAGCTTTTATTAGTGTGTATAAGATAAGTATTTATAAGGGAGTCTTTCTAGTTGCATATTCACTGCAGAGTATGATAGTATGTTAAGTTTATTTCATCAAAATAAAATGGTTGCTGGCGGGTAATTCACTCTATCCATTATAAAGCACAGGGAAGAAATACAACAGTAGGCTGGCAGTAGGATATCTTGAGTTAGCACCTCACTTTTGACAGACTTCACGCTGGGATATTTAAAATTTGTTGACAGCTGCTAGTGTTTAGCTCAAAGGTAGTAGGAACTTTGTTACTCCCGAGGAAAATTTTAATTTTAAGATTGGATTTCGCTTTATCTGTAAACAAAACAAATAAAAAAATTGGTAATCAACTATGATGAGATCTAAAAGGTTTGATGATAGTGTACTATTAATAAAACAGCCAGAAAGGTTGGCTTAGTTATGTTAGTTTATTTCATTAGTACAGGTTTTGTTCGGAATATTAGCACAGAGATGGCGGTTTTAATATTGAGAAAACTAACAGATTGGAAAATTAGTTCATGAGATGGTAGTTATAAGATTATTATTTTGAGTATGTATGTATGTATGAAAAGGATTCAATGAGAAACTGATAACATAGGATAACTTACCAAAAATAAACATTATGAAGGCAGGTGTAGTTGAGATTTCATTTAGGTTGTCTTCGAGACAAATTAGTGGTGATTGACTTTACATAAATGTCATCTTGATTGGTTATAAAGGGCGATAGGTAAACTACCAACTACATCAGTGGTTCATAATCCATGATAACATGTGACTGAAAGTAAAATATCATTATTACAAGATTATTACTTCAAATTTACTAACTTACAATTAGTATAAACAGTTTCAATATGAAATAAAAGATAAGAAGTAGCTGCTAGCTATTGAATGGGAAAGAATTTGTTTGAATAATATTAGTAAAAACAATAGAATGTATGTACGGAACATTAATTACCTCTGTAGTCCAAGTTCTTAATTGAACTTGCACTGTTAGCACTGTTATATAGGATCCTTGGATATGTTTTACTCAAAATCAAAAGGTTGAATTAAACTGAATTTGATTTGACCATTGCGTTGATTTGGTTTCATTAAATATATCGACAAACAATAAAATTATCATCGTTAATCAATGCTACAAAGTATAGACGAGAAACACATCGCTTACAACATTTTTAATGTTTGACGTGCTGTCACGTTACGGAAAAGTAAAGGCAACATGGCCATGCAGCCTAATTGTGCATAGATTAAAGAAGAAATAATTATTTACATGTGGAAAAATTCCATGAAGTATGAATTTTATGTTATTAATTTAGGAAAAACAAGTACAATGTTTATAGGTAATATAATTTTATAGTTGTGAATGTTTGTCGGTCTGTTTGTTTGCTGCTTTGTTTGTTCGTTTGTTTGTTGCTTCGTCGCGTTTGAACCGCTCTGGGCCGATTTGAGTGAGATTTGGTATGTGGCTGGTTTGGATCTCGGGAATACTCTGAAAATGCTCCAACGAGTATCTAGTAGGTAATATAAAATTGAAAGATAGGTACTAGGAGAAAGGAACTTTGACATAGATTAGTAATTGTTGGCGGTTGTAAATTAGTTGAGGTAGCCCTTGTTAATGTAAATTAACAAATATGAAAAATATTAGAAGTATTTATTGAAAGTACGTTTTGACAAAGGCAAAGGAACAGAGATGTTATCAACAATTCAAAAGACGGTTGCCTGGATACGTAAATCCATAGACAAGACATACTGGTGTGCAACCTTCTTAACATCCACTTCTCTTTTCATGCTGATAAACCAATCTTTTGAGATAATAATGCCAATCTTGGCTTAAATAGCGGCTTGGTGAGCATATCAGCAAGCTGCTCTTCAGCGGGAACTTGCTTAACTTCCAAAACACCATCATTCACGCACTCTCTTACGTAGTAGTATCGTAAGCGAATATGTTTTGTTCGGCGGTGGTACTCGTAAGGAGGGTTGTGCGCTAGCTTCACTGCTCCTTCATTGTCAACATATAAAGTTGGAGTGTGATGCGGCGAGGTCAGCTGTCCAACAAGACGTTTAAGCCACACCGTTTCTCTGCAGGCTTCGCTAGCGGCGACCAGCTCGGCTTCTGTGCTTGAAAGTGCTACAGACTTCTGTTTCTTGCTTTCCCAGCTGACTAATGACCGGTGCAGTAAACAGAGTATTCCGCTTGTCGAGTGACCAGTGTCTAAGTCACCTCCGTGGTCTGCATCACTATAGGATTCAAGGCCTGTCGACACACTTCGTTTGTAAATGAGGCCTCGAGATTCTGTTCCTTTTAGGTACCTCATTATTCTTTTTACTTTTATCACATCTTCTGTAGATGGGTTTTCTAGCTTCCTTGATACTACGCTTATAGCAAAAGCTATATCGGGACGAGTCGCCACCATCAAGTAACTGAGTGCTCCCACAGCTTGTCTGAAAGGAAATTCTGTCTTAATAGAATTGCTTTCTTGGGAAATATTTTCTCGCGACTCCTTCACAACTGGTGTTGCGGCTGGTTTGCAGTTCGTCATTCCAAACTTTTCGAGTATTCGTTTTACGTAGGCTCTCTGGTGTACAAGGATAGCACCATCAGCTTGACGCTCCAGTTCTAAGCCAAGGAAATAAGATGCAGGCTTCGTTGTGATTTTAAAACGAGCTTTTAATTCGTGTTCTATAAAGTGTTCTGCTTCTGCTTCATCCGTTGATGCAATAAGACCGTCATCCACGTACAGGCCTAGTAACACTTTGGCATTTCCACGTAGACGAAAATATAAACACGGATCTGCTTCGGTTTGTTTAAATCCCGATTCCATCAAGAACTCATGGATACAAATGTTCCAGCAGCGTGGAGCTTGTTTTAAACCGTAGAGGCTTCTTTTTAACTTGCATAACCTTCCTGTTCCATCATTATATCCTTCAGGCTGTTTCATATACAACTCTTCTTCTATTTTTCCATTCAGGAAAGCAGTAGCAACATCAAACTGACGTAAAGTCAACCCTTCGTTAGCAGCAATGCTTAACAAAACTCTGATTGTGCTTAACTTAGCTACTGGACTGAAAGTCTTATCATAGTCTATTCCTTCTCTTTGCGAGTAGCCTTTGATTACTAATCTTGCCTTATAGCGATCAATGCTTCCGTCCGGGTTCAGTTTCAGTTTGAACACCCACTTGCTGGGCAATGCTCTGACTTTTCCTTCTGGTCGGACTAATTCCCAAGTTTGATTTTCAGAAAGAGAACTAATTTCGCTGTCCATAGCTTTGCGCCAATAATCCCGTTCAGGTCCATCAATAGCCTCTTTGTATGTAATTGGTTCTTTACTTTCACTTAAGCCAATGTTCAATACAAAATCGTCAAGTCGTGTAGGAGGTTTTATAGTTGACCTATCTCTCAGTGTCATCCTCCTTTCTTCGACTTCGGGGGCAGGGGACTCTTCTCTATCTGATATATCATCTCCCTCTCTCGTTGATATAAAAGAATCATCAGTTTGGACTTCGATGTCAATATTTGATTCGTTTTCATTATTATCTGATTCCAAAATTTCTTCATCTAAATTTGATTCTCCATTCATATTTGACGAAGATGACTGTTCTGCCGGTATGTCTGATATAGGCAGGTCAAACGAATTCGGTTCCATTGGGCTTACACTTATTGGTGATTCAACTGGGTCACATGATCTCATGGTTATTTCTTCAAAAGTAACGTCTCTGGATCGGACCAACTTGTTACTTTCTTTATTCCAGATTCTGTATCCCTCATCATTGTCATACCCAATAAGTATACCTTTAACCGCTTTCTTATCTAACTTCTTCCTAGTGACTTTTGGAACATGTGCATAGCAAGTACTGCCAATGATTCGTAGGTGCCGTATCCTTGGTTTTTTATTGTACCAAATTTCATAAGGACTTATATCCATTGACGTTGGTCCTGTACGATTAAGTATGTAGACTGCTGTATTTACTAATTCAGCCCACAGCCCTTGGGGCAGTTGTTTTGCATGCATCATGGCTCTTGCAGCCTCAACAATGGTTCTATTTTCGCGTTCTGCAGAACCATTTTGCTCCGGCGTATGTGGCATAGTAAGTCTTTGACGAATGCCATTCTCTTGAAGTATTTTTCTTACGACCTGATTATCAAATTCGCCTCCGTTATCTGATAGGAGCTCTTTCACTGTATGTCCTGTTGTCTTTATTTCAGCTAACATCAGTTTCAGCTTCTGACTAACTTCTGACTTCTGTTTCAATAAGTAGACATAACGGAATTTTGATAAATCATCCTTAAAGACCACAAAATACTTGAACTTTGAAATAGACAAACTGAAGGGGCCACAAACATCTGCGTGTATAAGCTCTCCAACTTCAGTCGCTTTTTCTCTTGTCCCAAATTTCATTTTATGTGATTTTCCATAAATACAACCTTCACATAATTCACTGTCTGGTTTCAGCTTTATACCAAGCTCTCTTTCTACAACTTTCTTTACATGAGCCTTACTTTGATGTCCCAACCTTTCATGATACAGCTGTAGTAAGTCTTTCGATTCTAGGCAGTTGATTTCTAAAGGCTTGACAGGTTTAACATTGCTCAACTTCAGTTGATATAATCCTCCATGTTTCTTCCTGTTTCCAGATAGCATTATGTTGCCATTGACCGATAAGTGACATTCTGTAGCTTCTGAGGTAAATACGCTATTTGAAAGTCTGTCTTGGGCCGAAAGTACAGAGAAAAGGTTCTTCTTTATGGTGGGTACATACCACACGTCATTCAGAGTGATCAACTGTTTGTTTCCTTTAACATCAGCCAGTACAGACAGCTTGCCTTTGCCGACAGCTCTGACTGCCTCTCCATTTGCAGTTGTTACCGTGTGAGCACCTTCGAAATCTTCAAATGATTCATACAGATCACACCTGTGGGTAACATGGCTCGTGGCTCCGTTGTCAACAAACCAGTTATCATGGTCTAAGCTTGAACTATTGTTTTCAAAGGTCATGAGATTCATGTTAACTTTCACGCTTGAATCACTCTTCGATGTTGACGGTTTCGGTTTCGGCGGACGTCCATCGGTAATCCATTTAGAGCACCCTTTGACTCTATGACCGATCTCACCGCAATAGTGACACTTTTCCTTGTCACGTTTGTCAATTTGTTTCTTATTCTTCTTAAGTTTCGTTTCTGTTCTTCGCACGTAAAAAGCCTCCATATCTTCTTCATTCTTTGAGGATAGTGCTCTTTCGTGAGAACAAAGTTGACTTGTCAGATTATCTACGGTACGATCAGACTTTGACATCAACAACCAGCTTGACTTGAATGCAAAGTATTCGTCAGGAAGTGTTTCCAAAATTTTGCAAATAAGAAAAATTTCTGGCAAATCACATTTCTCTGAATCTTTTTTCTGCAATTCTTGTGTAAGCGAAAACCAAATGTTCTTCATTTTTGACAAATGGGAAGCTATGTCATCTTCAACTTGTTTCTTATAGCCAAAGAATTTCATACATAGGTCATAGGCTCTATCTTCTGAAACTCCATCATACAAGCGGTGCAGTTCCAGCCATACCTCTCTTGACGTAGAATATCGCATAACTTTCTGAAGGTTATCATCTGACAAATTTGTCGTTATTACTAGCAGTGCCGTACTGTCTCCTTTAAGATAAGTCTTTAATTGCTCTTCATATAATGCTATCTGTTCTGAAGTAGCTTTATCTGATGCCAGCTTAGGTCTGGTAAGTATTCCTTCTACAATTTCCAGTACTCCTAAGCCTCTTAAGGCTATACTTATCTTGTACTTCCATGTCGTCCAGTTCTTTTCGTCAAGACAACCAACTTGGAGTTTGGTTGCTTCGTAGAACGATTTGTCCATCTTGTTACTTGAATAACAAATGGGTAAAAACTCTCGACACTAAATACTTTCTACTTGGAACCGCGCTCTGCTACCATGTTAATGTAAATTAACAAATATGAAAAATATTAGAAGTATTTATTGAAAGTACGTTTTGACAAAGGCAAAGGAACAGAGATGTTATCAACAATTCAAAAGACGGTTGCCTGGATACGTAAATCCATAGACAAGACATACTGGTGTGCAACCTTCTTAACAGCCCTTTTATAAAAGACTTGATGGTGATAGTTTGTTTGTTTGTTTGTTCAAACTCTTTATTGTACAAAAAGGAAATAGGTACAAAAGATAACATACAAAAGAGGGTGCTAGGTACAAGGGCGGACTTATCCCTTGATTGATAGTCAATTGTATCATTAGTAATTAAAAATAGGTTAATGGATACTAATTATTTGATAAGATATTGTAGAATAAAATAGAAGATAAGTTATGATGTAAGTGGTAATACGTTTATTAATCGACTTTAAAAAAAAAGGAGTAGTTTTTCAGTTTGACCGGTAATGTATGTATGTTTGTCCGCGATTGTCTCGCGTTTGGCTGAACCGATTATGATGCGGATTACAGAAAGGTATTTAAGGGTCCAGCAGTGGTGTAGCGTTGTGGCGCGCGGCACGGGGTGCCGAGGGCCTGGGTTCGATTCCCAGTGTTGGTCTTGTTTTTCTGTGCACCTATATTTCAGTTTGTGTTTTCAATTTAGGTTTCACGGGAAGACCTTAAAAGTAAAAAAAAATTTGGAATTGTAAAAAAATATATACGTAACCAAGAAAAAATGTGATTTGAAATTGTTGCAATCGGCCTTTGTTTTATTAATTAAATTATAGAAAAAATTACAATATAATAGGGAATAATATTACAGTTGAAGTGATAAGTTTGTATATGTTCGTTAATTGGCAATCAGTGTTTGGATTCATGTCCTTGATTGATTAAAACTTTATTCATAACTAAGTAACGTCTTATTCATAACAAAGTTGTCGAGTTTGTTAAAAGAAATTTGTCTAACTAAGGTGATTGATGATTTGTAAAACAGCGTGTATAACGATGAGTGATTCAATGCGATTTAGTGTTGTGTTTAGATTATTCATGTAAGAGTTTGGTCGGGGCTTTTGAATGTGCAAGCCAATGCAAGGTAAAGAGTGAATAATATTATTTAAAGGTGTGAGGGTTTTAATATCTCATCAGTTTTATAGTTAAGACAGATCATTTACTAATAGTTTGCCCAAGAATCACTATACTTACAAATGAACTATTTGTTCGAAAGGTGTTAGGCTAGGCGAGTTCGCATAATCAATGTTAATATTGCTTACAAATAGTTCATTACTCTACTAGTACGAAAACGTTATGGCCCACACTACACATTCTCCAAGGTTTATTTGTTGATGTGTTGGAGGGGAGGTTTTGAGATTGGTGATGAATTAATGGAGACTTATCACTATAGCATTGTAATGCATAACAGATTCTTTGGTTTTAGAAGGGGATATGTTGTTGTTATTTTCTGAGCCGAAGGAAGGGGGATGACGGCAACATTCTGCTCATCTAGTACGTTGGCCTCACAACCCAGCGCCTCTGGAAAAATTCAAAGATCTGGCTTTGGTGATATTTATTTCATTACATGATTCACTTTAGTTTCAGAGGTTTCATCCAGGGCAATGATAGATAAATCATGGTTTAAAAACATACAACATAATACATTTCGAAGGCAAACGTTGGTAAATTATAAAAAAAAAAACATGTATTCGCGATATTATTTTTTTTGTTGGATCCATTTACATTGATTGTCAATTTTTGTAAAATTTAGCATCTATGCAAATGGAGAGGGTCGGATGTAACGGTTTCAAGGTACATTTGGAAACCATCAAGGCGCGAATATGTTTTGAATCACAGTTATTATCATATTGAGTATGTTTGTTTGTATGTTTGTCATCATCACATGGAATATATCCAAAATGCAAGGAAAATTATTATTAAATAAGATTTTATAGGAGATGAGTTTTCTTTTATCCAAGTTTCGTTTCATTCTGTTCATTAGTTAAGTCACAATTAAACTTCAAAGTTATGATGTTATTTAGTACTTATTGAGCGGGTAGCGGACATTTATTAAGAGTGAATGAATATCTTAAATATTCATTAATTAATTAAAGAAATGGGGTTTACATATTTGATTTTGGATATATATTTAGATTTCATTTAGCAAATATTGGAAAAACTATTCATCTATTTAAATTATAAAAAAAAAAGTAGTTAAATTGTTAAAAGTATTGATTAAAATGGCTGAGGCTGGTGAGGCCAGTGAGGCCGTTGTCGCCGAAATCACCAAAGTAACGGTTGTCTTCAAAGTTGTTGATGTATGAAATGTCTTCAATGTTACGGAAAAGGGCTGAAGACTATAAATAGAGGTGGAATTGTAGGATCGGGGCATTCAACATTTGGGCTTGGGCGCGAGAGAGCATCGACGTTAGAATTGAGTTTTTTAAGATTATTTGCGGGTATTGGGGATCAGTCTAAAGCGAATTTAAATTTACGTGGGTTCTTTGCAGTATAAATTTAATTAGGGTTTTAATTATTTCACATTTTATTATTGGGAATTTTTAGATAGTCCTTTTGGGTATTAGGTAATATAAATTGCTGAGTGAGTATTGTCTTATAAAATGGATATATTTAGTCAGATGGGTTTTAGTTTGCTACTGCCTATAGTAGTAAATTATTATCCCTTTCATTTATACTTGAAATATTTAAGTTTTAGTTCCTATTAGAGGAACTTTCCTGTGAGAATTTGATTTGCTATTTTCTATAGATATTGAATTATTTTCTTACGCAATTGTATTTACTAACCCATTTATGTTTTCTGTGTCCTTCCCTTATAAACGGGTGGCGTCTGGCTCATCATAACGTTATGGTGAGTTAGGCAGCTTGTATGACTCGAAACCTAACATGGTGTCAACGTAAGGTAATACAAGTCACCTGTCTTCCTGAAATGAGTGGGCGTTTCAGAGGCAGAGAGACGTAAGTCGATCTGTCTAGTCACCCATACGGAATACTGTCTAACATTATAACGAGCATGTAGGACTATAATCTAGACCGTGCCGTTTTAGGCGCATGTCTTTGTATAATTGGAATTCAGTATTGCGGTCCCGTATCTATATATTTATTTATGAACACCTGTAAGTATCCAGTCCGCTGGCTCCCTCTTCTTAGGGGCTATATTGCCAGGGAGCTAGCAACATTTAGGTCTGCGTGGTAGGGCAGGAACACACCGTCTTCATTATAGGAAAGCTAGCAGGGCAATGCATTGCACCGCGCGGCCCTACATTACACTAAATGTAAATGTGGGAAAAGGCGTTTCCCTAGTATTGCAAACTTCATACAAAGCTAGGGGGCTCGAGCCAAGCGTAAATTACAAGATAGGTTGTTAGGAAATGTAGGTAGGAATTTGGATAAGGAATAGCTAGCGAGGCGAGTCCTACACCGGACGAGCCTTATGTACACACACCTCATGTTTAATTTGAAGAGATTAATTCTCTTAGTTTGGTAATCTTCACAGAGCTAGGGACAGATTAAATTCATACACATCATTGTTTATTCCTAGAGTTGTGGATTCTGTTGATAAACTCAATCTGAATTCGTAAGAAACTACTAAGAGTGCTCTATCTTAAGACAGCCATGTGCTCCAATAAAACTATAATTTATCATGTTGTAAAGCTAGCTTGAAAGTTATAGATTGAGGATTTGGTACAGCCAGGGAAGCTCCCCGTTGGTTGTCTTACTGCCTGTAGGAGAAGACACTGACACGGCTCGTACTATATGAATCATCTATGATGTGATAGTTACCTCTATCTATAGCATAAAAGGCTTACCGTTGGAGAGTGGCCTCTGTGATCGACTGCTTCCTGTTTGAGTTATTAAAGTAAATAGAAGTATTTTCAACTACTTGATTGAATGAGTCAATAGATTAGACAATTATTGGTAATTATAGGAACTTATATATATATATGCATTATCAATCTACGGTAAAGTTTACTGGTGAATGAGTCGGAAAATTGGGCAAGTTCACTGGTAAGCTGGCAATGAATGAGTCATAAGGTTAGGCCATTCATTGTAAACAGTAGGGACTCGATGGAACAGTCATAAAGTTAGGCTTTCCATCGATATCTTGCAGTTGGGTTGCTGTGAATGAGTCATAAGGTTAGGCGAGTTCACTGGTAACCTACTGTAAGCTAAGTATTATATTTATTATAGGAATTGTATCTGTACTAAAGACTTTGTATGCACCATCGTTAGTGCGTAGATTTCTGATCTACAATATGCCTCTTCTGAAAGGGAAATATTGTAGATTTGGAGGCGCTGGAGGGTCCGTAGGGGATGGAATATGGCTTTAAACCATAAAGGTGGGACCCCCGGGGGCATTGCGCCCCCGGTATCAGTCCATAATACACTTACAATTCATATACTAAAGTTAGAGAAAGTTCCCGACTAAAATACTTTTCTACATAGGTTGTTTAGCTATATAATAATTATTCCATTCTTACTTTTCACTTAAATTACTTTGGGTTACTAAGTGTTCACAACGTAGGTTCTACATATAGCACTAGACGATTCACATGGCCATTTTAACTAATATTCATAAGTAGCAGGGCATTGACCTGAACTAAGTTATACTACATTAAGAGTTATTAAGTTTACCAATAAGTATGTTAAATAATTAGTTAATTATAAGCACAAGATAGATATAAGTATTAGCAGTAAGAAGCATCATCATAATCAGTTAGATTTTATTAGGTTCCCTGTAGGGGTGCAGTTACAATATGGGTTAGCCGTGACAGGATGAACTAAAGTTTTATTCTAATTAGAGTTTGGTGTTTGTTTGATAAAAAGTAGGTTCTTTGACAGTTTGTTGACACTTAGTATTTATGAGATAGGATAGCAAACTAAGGTTTACTTACTAGATCAGTAAATTTCATGCTAAGTTAGTTTAGATATTAAGTTTCATTAGTTAAGTTTCAAGTGACTGTTTTCACATAAACAGTCACAATTTGCTGTTCGTGGAATGGAGGTGAAAGTAAGAGTGGAAATTTATAGTTCACACTAGTAATAGGAGTAAGGGAAATTAAGTTGAACACAACAAAATGATAAATAAGACATTGAAGTTTAATTAAAATAGTACAGTTTGTCACTAGGTAGGATGAGGATTTAGGTAGGCTTCACTTAAATTTATATCGTTCACGGTTGTAGCACTTATAGTTATTCGAATCTCCATCTGAAAACAATAATATATTGTAAATTTTGGTAGATTTCATCAGTTAACTTTTGACGTTGGAACGATTCACTTTAAACCATGGTTCAATAGCCAGCTGACGTTGCCGTGTTACTTGGAAGTTTTCGATTGTCAGATTTTAGTTTCTTTAAGTTTTATTAATACGGGATCATAATTAATTATAGCACAATTTTATCACGATAAATTAGAAAACTAAAGTAACCATTCGCCCGCCATTTACAGAAAAGTCAAAACTCAAAAGTGACAGTGACTTGTGACTTGACGTGCGGTGCGCATGTTCTGAAACTTCTGAAACCGATAGGAGATGCGAGATAGAATCAAATACGTCATATGGTTCCATTTTACTACTTATAGAATGAGTTTAAATTTTACACATAATTGGATTATTGTTAGCATCTTTATTAGAAAGTCATTAAAAATTACAATACAATACAATGACTCCTTGTTGAGCATCAGCAGGTGTTGAGTGGTATGAAGAACATAGGCTTCTGAAAATAGGCAATTTTCTTAACCAGCATGACAGGCGAGGCGACCTTGTAGCTTCAGAGCGATGTTTTCCAGAGATCCATGTTAAAACATAGAGAATAACTTATTTATTAGTAGCTAAGCTGTTTCAATTTTATTAGAAACAGGAAAATATAGGTAGATAAATGCTGAAAGTAGGTATGTCAAATGTTATATTGGTTTGGTAATCTAGGGGTCGGCAGGAATTATCTATAGGCCTTTAGGTTGGCAACGCATATGCGGTGCTCCTGGTGTTGCGGATGCTTGTGGGCGGTTGTGACGTCTTGCCACCCGGGGGACCTACTTGCTCGTTTGTCTTCCAGTTGAATAGAAAAAAAAAACTATTCACTAGTAAGATAGCATAATATTAGGCTTAAGTCTTACATACGGGGAGTCGTAACATAAATAAATTCAGAATACCTAGGCTATTTTACAAATACGAGCATTTGTAGAAATTTAATTAGGCCAAATGAAAAGTTATGTTAGGGATTAGCAGGCTATAATATTGTCACTCATGACAGGTGTATTTTCCCTTAACTTAAACAAATTCTATAAAACTAAACTATTTGGCCCAAGCCCTCTCATTCTGAGAGGAGGCCTGTGCCCAGCTGGGATGATGATGATTAAGTTAGAAATAGGGACAAGCTCAAAGTAAAAGGAAAGTGTATATTGGTATGTATGTACAAAAATGTCAATGCTTATGCATATACAAATTTCACTTTGATTTAGGAATAATATAAGCAAAATGATATAATCCAAGCACTCTTGCTCTCAGTGGACGCCTGTGAATGGCGATAGGGAATGCGTAGGTTGGGAATAGGCTCACACATAGATGAAATGAATAATGCAAATATAAAAGGTTCAGAAACCCAAGGTAGCTATTATTGAGATCTAAGAATAACTTTAATTATCAAAATCGGTTTAGCATTATGAGTTATTTGACTTGAGGCTTTGACAAGCATAGCTGGGAAGATTAATTTAATAGCAAAGAGATAGGCTGTGCAGTAAAATCATGAAAGTTTGTGTAGTTTAGGAAGACAGCGGTTAAGAGGTCAAGTAAAGCCTAACTTCATGAAGTTTATATACTCAAGTCACTTATGTTTAATTATAAAGATTTATTAGGTAATAAGACTATTTGTTTATCAAGATCATAGGGAAGTAGGCATACAAAACAATTGGCCAACATTTTAAAATAATGGGGGTCGCCTGATTAAAAGGAGTTAAATTTGTAAAGAAATGCATTACCTTGTATAGTTATAGAGCAAATTTCAAGTTGCAGTTATTTCAATACAGTATTAGGGAAAGTTAGTATACCTTTTAGGGAATAAATAAAAGAAAGTAAGCTTTTATTAGTGTGTATAAGATAAGTATTTATAAGGGAGTCTTTCTAGTTGCATATTCACTGCAGAGTATGATAGTATGTTAAGTTTATTTCATCAAAATAAAATGGTTGCTGGCGGGTAATTCACTCTATCCATTATAAAGCACAGGGAAGAAATACAACAGTAGGCTGGCAGTAGGATATCTTGAGTTAGCACCTCACTTTTGACAGACTTCACGCTGGGATATTTAAAATTTGTTGACAGCTGCTAGTGTTTAGCTCAAAGGTAGTAGGAACTTTGTTACTCCCGAGGAAAATTTTAATTTTAAGATTGGATTTCGCTTTATCTGTAAACAAAACAAATAAAAAAATTGGTAATCAACTATGATGAGATCTAAAAGGTTTGATGATAGTGTACTATTAATAAAACAGCCAGAAAGGTTGGCTTAGTTATGTTAGTTTATTTCATTAGTACAGGTTTTGTTCGGAATATTAGCACAGAGATGGCGGTTTTAATATTGAGAAAACTAACAGATTGGAAAATTAGTTCATGAGATGGTAGTTATAAGATTATTATTTTGAGTATGTATGTATGTATGAAAAGGATTCAATGAGAAACTGATAACATAGGATAACTTACCAAAAATAAACATTATGAAGGCAGGTGTAGTTGAGATTTCATTTAGGTTGTCTTCGAGACAAATTAGTGGTGATTGACTTTACATAAATGTCATCTTGATTGGTTATAAAGGGCGATAGGTAAACTACCAACTACATCAGTGGTTCATAATCCATGATAACATGTGACTGAAAGTAAAATATCATTATTACAAGATTATTACTTCAAATTTACTAACTTACAATTAGTATAAACAGTTTCAATATGAAATAAAAGATAAGAAGTAGCTGCTAGCTATTGAATGGGAAAGAATTTGTTTGAATAATATTAGTAAAAACAATAGAATGTATGTACGGAACATTAATTACCTCTGTAGTCCAAGTTCTTAATTGAACTTGCACTGTTAGCACTGTTATATAGGATCCTTGGATATGTTTTACTCAAAATCAAAAGGTTGAATTAAACTGAATTTGATTTGACCATTGCGTTGATTTGGTTTCATTAAATATATCGACAAACAATAAAATTATCATCGTTAATCAATGCTACAAAGTATAGACGAGAAACACATCGCTTACAACATTTTTAATGTTTGACGTGCTGTCACGTTACGGAAAAGTAAAGGCAACATGGCCATGCAGCCTAATTGTGCATAGATTAAAGAAGAAATAATTATTTACATGTGGAAAAATTCCATGAAGTATGAATTTTATGTTATTAATTTAGGAAAAACAAGTACAATGTTTATAGGTAATATAATTTTATAGTTGTGAATGTTTGTCGGTCTGTTTGTTTGCTGCTTTGTTTGTTCGTTTGTTTGTTGCTTCGTCGCGTTTGAACCGCTCTGGGCCGATTTGAGTGAGATTTGGTATGTGGCTGGTTTGGATCTCGGGAATACTCTGAAAATGCTCCAACGAGTATCTAGTAGGTAATATAAAATTGAAAGATAGGTACTAGGAGAAAGGAACTTTGACATAGATTAGTAATTGTTGGCGGTTGTAAATTAGTTGAGGTAGCCCTTTTATAAAAGACTTGATGGTGATAGTTTGTTTGTTTGTTTGTTCAAACTCTTTATTGTACAAAAAGGAAATAGGTACAAAAGATAACATACAAAAGAGGGTGCTAGGTACAAGGGCGGACTTATCCCTTGATTGATAGTCAATTGTATCATTAGTAATTAAAAATAGGTTAATGGATACTAATTATTTGATAAGATATTGTAGAATAAAATAGAAGATAAGTTATGATGTAAGTGGTAATACGTTTATTAATCGACTTTAAAAAAAAAGGAGTAGTTTTTCAGTTTGACCGGTAATGTATGTATGTTTGTCCGCGATTGTCTCGCGTTTGGCTGAACCGATTATGATGCGGATTACAGAAAGGTATTTAAGGGTCCAGCAGTGGTGTAGCGTTGTGGCGCGCGGCACGGGGTGCCGAGGGCCTGGGTTCGATTCCCAGTGTTGGTCTTGTTTTTCTGTGCACCTATATTTCAGTTTGTGTTTTCAATTTAGGTTTCACGGGAAGACCTTAAAAGTAAAAAAAAATTTGGAATTGTAAAAAAATATATACGTAACCAAGAAAAAATGTGATTTGAAATTGTTGCAATCGGCCTTTGTTTTATTAATTAAATTATAGAAAAAATTACAATATAATAGGGAATAATATTACAGTTGAAGTGATAAGTTTGTATATGTTCGTTAATTGGCAATCAGTGTTTGGATTCATGTCCTTGATTGATTAAAACTTTATTCATAACTAAGTAACGTCTTATTCATAACAAAGTTGTCGAGTTTGTTAAAAGAAATTTGTCTAACTAAGGTGATTGATGATTTGTAAAACAGCGTGTATAACGATGAGTGATTCAATGCGATTTAGTGTTGTGTTTAGATTATTCATGTAAGAGTTTGGTCGGGGCTTTTGAATGTGCAAGCCAATGCAAGGTAAAGAGTGAATAATATTATTTAAAGGTGTGAGGGTTTTAATATCTCATCAGTTTTATAGTTAAGACAGATCATTTACTAATAGTTTGCCCAAGAATCACTATACTTACAAATGAACTATTTGTTCGAAAGGTGTTAGGCTAGGCGAGTTCGCATAATCAATGTTAATATTGCTTACAAATAGTTCATTACTCTACTAGTACGAAAACGTTATGGCCCACACTACACATTCTCCAAGGTTTATTTGTTGATGTGTTGGAGGGGAGGTTTTGAGATTGGTGATGAATTAATGGAGACTTATCACTATAGCATTGTAATGCATAACAGATTCTTTGGTTTTAGAAGGGGATATGTTGTTGTTATTTTCTGAGCCGAAGGAAGGGGGATGACGGCAACATTCTGCTCATCTAGTACGTTGGCCTCACAACCCAGCGCCTCTGGAAAAATTCAAAGATCTGGCTTTGGTGATATTTATTTCATTACATGATTCACTTTAGTTTCAGAGGTTTCATCCAGGGCAATGATAGATAAATCATGGTTTAAAAACATACAACATAATACATTTCGAAGGCAAACGTTGGTAAATTATAAAAAAAAAAACATGTATTCGCGATATTATTTTTTTTGTTGGATCCATTTACATTGATTGTCAATTTTTGTAAAATTTAGCATCTATGCAAATGGAGAGGGTCGGATGTAACGGTTTCAAGGTACATTTGGAAACCATCAAGGCGCGAATATGTTTTGAATCACAGTTATTATCATATTGAGTATGTTTGTTTGTATGTTTGTCATCATCACATGGAATATATCCAAAATGCAAGGAAAATTATTATTAAATAAGATTTTATAGGA
Source organism: Choristoneura rosaceana (assembly GCA_037349165.1). Lineage (NCBI taxonomy): Eukaryota > Metazoa > Arthropoda > Insecta > Lepidoptera > Tortricidae > Choristoneura > Choristoneura rosaceana. Next base: position 5,100,950 of record JAZBNJ010000008.1, read on the forward strand.
GATGAGTTTTCTTTTATCCAAGTTTCGTTTCATTCTGTTCATTAGTTAAGTCACAATTAAACTTCAAAGTTATGATGTTATTTAGTACTTATTGAGCGGGTAGCGGACATTTATTAAGAGTGAATGAATATCTTAAATATTCATTAATTAATTAAAGAAATGGGGTTTACATATTTGATTTTGGATATATATTTAGATTTCATTTAGCAAATATTGGAAAAACTATTCATCTATTTAAATTATAAAAAAAAAAGTAGTTAAATTGTTAAAAGTATTGATTAAAATGGCTGAGGCTGGTGAGGCCAGTGAGGCCGTTGTCGCCGAAATCACCAAAGTAACGGTTGTCTTCAAAGTTGTTGATGTATGAAATGTCTTCAATGTTACGGAAAAGGGCTGAAGACTATAAATAGAGGTGGAATTGTAGGATCGGGGCATTCAACATTTGGGCTTGGGCGCGAGAGAGCATCGACGTTAGAATTGAGTTTTTTAAGATTATTTGCGGGTATTGGGGATCAGTCTAAAGCGAATTTAAATTTACGTGGGTTCTTTGCAGTATAAATTTAATTAGGGTTTTAATTATTTCACATTTTATTATTGGGAATTTTTAGATAGTCCTTTTGGGTATTAGGTAATATAAATTGCTGAGTGAGTATTGTCTTATAAAATGGATATATTTAGTCAGATGGGTTTTAGTTTGCTACTGCCTATAGTAGTAAATTATTATCCCTTTCATTTATACTTGAAATATTTAAGTTTTAGTTCCTATTAGAGGAACTTTCCTGTGAGAATTTGATTTGCTATTTTCTATAGATATTGAATTATTTTCTTACGCAATTGTATTTACTAACCCATTTATGTTTTCTGTGTCCTTCCCTTATAAACGGGTGGCGTCTGGCTCATCATAACGTTATGGTGAGTTAGGCAGCTTGTATGACTCGAAACCTAACATGGTGTCAACGTAAGGTAATACAAGTCACCTGTCTTCCTGAAATGAGTGGGCGTTTCAGAGGCAGAGAGACGTAAGTCGATCTGTCTAGTCACCCATACGGAATACTGTCTAACATTATAACGAGCATGTAGGACTATAATCTAGACCGTGCCGTTTTAGGCGCATGTCTTTGTATAATTGGAATTCAGTATTGCGGTCCCGTATCTATATATTTATTTATGAACACCTGTAAGTATCCAGTCCGCTGGCTCCCTCTTCTTAGGGGCTATATTGCCAGGGAGCTAGCAACATTTAGGTCTGCGTGGTAGGGCAGGAACACACCGTCTTCATTATAGGAAAGCTAGCAGGGCAATGCATTGCACCGCGCGGCCCTACATTACACTAAATGTAAATGTGGGAAAAGGCGTTTCCCTAGTATTGCAAACTTCATACAAAGCTAGGGGGCTCGAGCCAAGCGTAAATTACAAGATAGGTTGTTAGGAAATGTAGGTAGGAATTTGGATAAGGAATAGCTAGCGAGGCGAGTCCTACACCGGACGAGCCTTATGTACACACACCTCATGTTTAATTTGAAGAGATTAATTCTCTTAGTTTGGTAATCTTCACAGAGCTAGGGACAGATTAAATTCATACACATCATTGTTTATTCCTAGAGTTGTGGATTCTGTTGATAAACTCAATCTGAATTCGTAAGAAACTACTAAGAGTGCTCTATCTTAAGACAGCCATGTGCTCCAATAAAACTATAATTTATCATGTTGTAAAGCTAGCTTGAAAGTTATAGATTGAGGATTTGGTACAGCCAGGGAAGCTCCCCGTTGGTTGTCTTACTGCCTGTAGGAGAAGACACTGACACGGCTCGTACTATATGAATCATCTATGATGTGATAGTTACCTCTATCTATAGCATAAAAGGCTTACCGTTGGAGAGTGGCCTCTGTGATCGACTGCTTCCTGTTTGAGTTATTAAAGTAAATAGAAGTATTTTCAACTACTTGATTGAATGAGTCAATAGATTAGACAATTATTGGTAATTATAGGAACTTATATATATATATGCATTATCAATCTACGGTAAAGTTTACTGGTGAATGAGTCGGAAAATTGGGCAAGTTCACTGGTAAGCTGGCAATGAATGAGTCATAAGGTTAGGCCATTCATTGTAAACAGTAGGGACTCGATGGAACAGTCATAAAGTTAGGCTTTCCATCGATATCTTGCAGTTGGGTTGCTGTGAATGAGTCATAAGGTTAGGCGAGTTCACTGGTAACCTACTGTAAGCTAAGTATTATATTTATTATAGGAATTGTATCTGTACTAAAGACTTTGTATGCACCATCGTTAGTGCGTAGATTTCTGATCTACAATATGCCTCTTCTGAAAGGGAAATATTGTAGATTTGGAGGCGCTGGAGGGTCCGTAGGGGATGGAATATGGCTTTAAACCATAAAGGTGGGACCCCCGGGGGCATTGCGCCCCCGGTATCAGTCCATAATACACTTACAATTCATATACTAAAGTTAGAGAAAGTTCCCGACTAAAATACTTTTCTACATAGGTTGTTTAGCTATATAATAATTATTCCATTCTTACTTTTCACTTAAATTACTTTGGGTTACTAAGTGTTCACAACGTAGGTTCTACATATAGCACTAGACGATTCACATGGCCATTTTAACTAATATTCATAAGTAGCAGGGCATTGACCTGAACTAAGTTATACTACATTAAGAGTTATTAAGTTTACCAATAAGTATGTTAAATAATTAGTTAATTATAAGCACAAGATAGATATAAGTATTAGCAGTAAGAAGCATCATCATAATCAGTTAGATTTTATTAGGTTCCCTGTAGGGGTGCAGTTACAAATTACAATGCAATATTCGACATTGAATATTAGAAAAATAGAAAGAAAGAAAGAGCAGCGGGTGTTACAACAGCATTATCTATCTGTGAGTTTTCTTTTTTACTTTTTTTTTTTTTTTTTTAGTAGGGCTGCGTTGCGCTGCGCTTTGTGCAGTTCTGTATCGCATGCCAACTAGGATCCACATAATATCAGCGTCGAGTCGCCCTCCGTGACCTGACAAAAAATGCCGAGTGGATTTCTTTTACATAACAAACGTATTTAGATAGTTATTGGAATATTTGTTACTTCCTAATTGATTATGTTAGTTATGAAATATTTTTTTTATTCTTATTCTTATTCTTAAGACATTATTTTATTGACTAACACAGAAGACACACAGTAAAATGCAAATGGATATTTGACTGTAAAAGAAGTTGTTTAAAACCGGAAAATTAAACAAAATATTTAAGTATTTCTTTTACAAAGTCATTAATGGAATACTTTTTAACATTACAATTATACAACAGAATTTCATATGATATTGAAAAAAAAACTGAACTGAAATTATGAATATCACATTTTCAACTGCTCGAAAGTTAATTTGAACTTTTTACTTTGAATTTGAGTCTTTAACTTACGGCCGCCGATCGATTGTTGACTTCTACTTCTAATTTTTTTTTATACCTATGTTGTGTATCGATATATGTATATCGGAAGTCGATAAGTGAGAAGTCACTATGACACGTCAAAAAGTGTCATGAAAATTCTGCTCTCTGGTCATAGCAATAGAGATAACAGCAGGGTGTCGTCTATTAGGCATTAGCGTGTCGAGCACTCGGACGTTTTCCTTAAGTATTGTAACAAGTGTAAAGCGAGCATAACATGCCTGTTAGGAGGCGGTAGACGCAGGTGCTCACAAAGTTTTCGCAAATCCAACTCCTGAACTCGTTCCGTTTGAGTTATTAATTCCATAATTTGACAAAAGTCCGGAACAAATATAACAATTTCTCTTGTTTTAGACGTTTTATTTCAGCATTCTGACGGCCAAATAGCCCAGTGATTAGAGAATCTGTCTATGAAGCTGGAGGTCCTGGGTTCTTTTTGTGTTTAATATGTAATTTATTTATATTTTTATCTATTCAAGTACCTAGTTTATTTGTTGACTTAAATAGTAGGTACCCGTAATAACAAGTTAGCTTAGGTACTTTGGGACTAGGTACTAATTCCGGAATTTTGATGGAACTAAATCGAATGTTTGCAGGTATTTATGGGCGGTGGTGATCTATTACCATCAGGACACCCACTTGCTCGTTTGCCATCCAGTTGAAGAAAAAAAATGTTTATTATTATTACCCAATGTCCCCACACCTACGAGCATCTACGCGGAATCGGCTTTAACAGACAAAAAATGCTTTATGTCCACGCAATAAGAGCGAAAAAGACGAAAGTCCCATCGATACGTCGTATCGCGTAGGCCGAGCCAAACGACGTCTTTTTCGCTCTTATTACGTGGATATAAAGCGTTTCGATAGGTGTAGGGAGACTCATACACAGCATAATTTAAAAGCACTTGACGGCTTTTCATGTTGACAGTATCTCCTAAAATGTTATGGTTTTGTTTATGCAAAAAAATCAATAAAAAAACATGTTTGTTTAGTCTGTCGTCTGTCAGCAGAAATCACTCTTGCTCCGCGCAAATATTTTTTTCACGGCGACTGGCAACCTTCCTCGACTTTGATTAATGACTTAACGCGAGCTTTTACCGCGTAATTGGCTAATAGGTTCGTGGACGGACGATCAAAGTTAATATATTCAGTTTGCGGAGCTAATTTTTCTTCGATGAAGCGAGAACAAATTGACATTTTAATAAGTGATCATTTTTTACGCGAGTTTGGTGCGAGATTGATTTTCTGCTATCACTTTTGCTCGCGCTCTGGGCCTCATTTACTGTCCCTCTTATTGCTGACTGTCGCAGTATACTTCGTTTCATAAAGATTGTTTTTTTGGAATCCTTTTATTTCAATTCTAGGTTTTTGTTACTTTTACGGTCATCCCATAAAACCTACATCGAAAATACAAAACGAAATATAGATGCACAAAAAAACCAGAAAAATAAGACCAGCGCTGGGAATCGAACCCAAGTCCTCGGCATTCCCTTTGACTTCGTTTCATATTATAAGGACGTTACTGAAAATCGTGTTAACTTCTACATTTCAAACTTGGATTATTAGTGTAAATATATGGGTTTTTTTAATATTGATTCTCTATTCTTTATTTTTTTTTTATTTTCTCTCTTATAATTATTTTGTTTGTTATACATTTTTTTCTCCTCTTACGGCTACACCCAGGTGGCACTAACAAAATAATTATAAGAGAGAAAAAAAAATAGCTAAACAATGGAAAAAATACAATCAAAGTTAGCTGCTTTTGGGCATACATCGTGTTGTGTGTTATGTGTGTTTGTGATTGTGAGTGTGTGTGTGGGCTGCTGTGTGAGGTATGAAAGTTCCAGTCCTGTTTTTGGGCTTTAATTCTCTTTGTTTGCTAAGTGTGTTCTGTGTAATCGTTTGAATTTCAATAACGGCATAGGTTCCCGCAATGGTGGTGATAAGTTGTTCCAGATCTTAGCAGCGGTGAATTTAAGCCGCCCTCTAAAAATTTTTGTCGCACGTTCAGGGATCGCACTTAATTTTAATAAACACGTTCGCGGACGTTAAAACCAATGGCATGTAGGATTCCTGCAGCACTGCAGCGCGGCGCTGTCAACCCTCGACCTCATCATGTCAGCCGAAAGACGTCCACTGCTGGACATAGGCCTCCCCTAAGGCTCTCCACTCAGACCGGTCTTGTGCTTTCCGCATCCAACGCGATCCCGCGATCTTAGCCAGGTTGCCGCTCCATCTTGTTGCAGGCCTACAGACCGCTCGTCTCCCGGTCCGCAGACGCCATTCGAGAACCTTCTGACTCCATCAGCGCCACTTCAGTTTCTCAATTCTTCGGGCGTTGTCGGTAACCTTAGTTCTACTGCGGATATCATCATTTCACTCTCGACCTATCCTCCTAAAAATTGTTTTGATCACTTGCATATGCCAATAGATGCGTGAGTTGCCATCCATCGCAACTATGATAAATAACTCACAACTTAGGAGTTGTGACTTATGATAGTTGTGATGGATGGATGCCTTTCCGAAACAATTTCAGACGTAGGCGTCTGAAATTGATTTGAAAAGGCCTATGAAGAGATATGGCACTATGTGTCTGAAAATCTTAAATTTCTTTGAGCAAAATATTTATGAACTTTAGAGTATAGTTCTGTTATGCCCGAAGAAAACTTATTGGCTTCAATTGTTAATAATTATTTATTTTTCTGCAATATTGGGGTAGATCAACAGCTCAGCTGTAAGTGCCTACAACAAAACCCAAAGTAGCAGCTCAGTTTAAGGTACCTAAGTATTTATCTCAGACCTCAACTTTGCTACTAAGTATTTCCATGTTTTTCCTTCAATCAGCGTTATTCCTAGCAGTATTTTAGTAACTATTCAAGTTCTATGCTTCAACAATTTCAAGCTTTTAGTCTAATCCGTATTTTCAGCAAAACCCAGATATGCTGAATCCTCAAAGTGCTGAAACTCAGCGCACCGTCTAGAAAATCTTTAAGTCTGGGTAAAATTATTAAGCAGATAAAGTAAAAGATTTAAAGGATGGGAAGAATTTTACGTTTAAGTAAATTTTATTTTGAAAACTTAGCACTATTTTTGATGCAAATACGGCTGCGGCTTAGAATTGTTTTTTTTTCCTTGAGTGTTTATACCTGCTGAGCTGGCAACGTTGCATTTTTGTTAGTTTTTCTCGATTATTCCATAAAAATTAATCTAAATTAAAAGTGTGGTCTGTTTATTTAACTGTGCTTAATATATAAGTTAATGTGTCTACTGCAATAAATCACGAACTAACTACACACTGTCTACATAATTAACTTATATAGTAAGAACAATTGGGTAAGTAAAGTTTTTTGGAGAGGTGCAAATTATATTTTTTTTCGACAGTCGACGTCTTTGTAATCGAGGAACTGCAGCTCTTTTATTTTTATTCCCTATTATTAATTAGAAATATTTTTTTAATTGGTCGACATGACGTTTGTGCGATTTAATGGCAGATAAGCTTCGTGCCTTGAACTAGCTTAGAATTAAAAAAAACTACGTCAACTGTCACTTTTGACATTGTCAAAAATAAAACCGCGGTTGTTTGTTTACTTGCGTTTCCGTGTAATCAGTGTTAGTAGTGTGTTTTTCATGTTTATTTCAACCCCCGCCCTGACTTTTGGACTGTTTTGTTTATTACTTAGGTTTCGCTATTGATCACAGAATGAGCGAATTCGTACGAGCTGATTCTAGAAACTTGCCACTCATGGATATGTTCATGATCTTGGAATATTTCCACACGAACGATAAGCACAATGTTGCTGAAATTAGAGGTGTGAAGACACTCATGTACGTAATGGGGAATTACACAAACATTCAGATGATTATATAATTATGATCACATATTTAACGTTTACTTACATACTTACATAATGTATGTACATCAAAGCAAATCAAAATCATTTGTTTGGTTATAAAAAAACCTGTGCCCAGCAGTGCGACGTAAATAGGCAGATGATGATGATGAAAGGGTTGGACTGTAGCAAAGGGGGGGGGAGCCTTGGGGGAGGCCTATGTCCAGCAGTGGACGTCTTTCGGCTGACATGATGATGGCAAAATGTTCATCATTTCGGCACAGATTTTTTTTTAGCAAAATGAAGTCATAATGACACATATTTAAAATGATGTTATCGAATAGAATACATTCAAATAAGCATATTTTACTTGAACAACTTTTCTGTGTAATCAAATATGGCCAAGATATAGGGACCCAAAGTTCGAAATTTAGGTATGACAAGCGAAGCAAGGAGTGGTTAGTATGAATTGTGACCACAACGCACGAGCCGAGCGAGCGTAGCGAGCGTGCCGCGTCAGCGGCCGGCGAAGTGCCAGAACCGAATTAAACCATTAATCTTAGATATTGTTTGATCAAAATATAAGAATGCTCATTTTCTTTCTTCTACATCTATCTCATCTGTAGTTGGTCACAGAGAAAAGTACCCCTTTTAAAAGATGCTCATTATAAAATGCGAAAAGGAAATGGAGAAAGAAGAATGTCCTGACCAACCGCCAAATTTTCCATACCGACAAGCTGTTGGATCTCTAGCTTATCTTATGGTTGCAACGAGACCAGATATAGCATATGCAGTTGGAGTGGTATCAAGAAGCCTAGATAACCCTACCAAAACTAATATTCAACAAGTAAAGAGAATTTTTAGATACTTAAGAGGAACTGTCGATACAGGACTCGAGTACAAAAAAGGCGAAAGTCGTCTTATATGCTACAGTGATGCAGATCACGGTGGTGACAATACAAGCGGGTGCTCTACGAGTGGAGTATTATGCCTGTATGCTGGATCGGCCATATCTTGGCGAAGTTCCAAGCAAAGCACAGTTGCACTGTCTTCTACCGAAGTGGAGATAGTAGCGGCCAGTGAAGCAAGTCGAGAGATTATTTGGCTGAAAAGGTTGTTACAAGATCTTAAAGTAAATATTGACACGCCTACTTTGCGAATTGATAATGAATCTGCAATTAAACTAGCATACAACCCTCCATCGGTACAGCACCGAAAGACTAAGCATATAAAAATAAAACACTTCTATGTCAGACAGTGTGTATCCGAAAATGATATAGTCATTGAACAAGTACCGACAGCAGAACAATTGGCTGATATATTCACGAAGCCTCTGTACAAGCCAAAATTGACTAAGCTCTGTGAACAGTTTGGCTTGAAAAAGGCAAGGGAATGTTAAAGCACTTCCAGTAAACGAGTCTTCTAGTGACTTTATTGAAGTTGGTGTTTTATATCGGTGTTTCGGTTGCTGTGACTTGTTATTCTTTGATTGTTGGTTTGTCTTGAATATTATATTTTTCCCTCAACAAATGCATTTACTTTAATAATTTTAACATACTCTAATTATAACATTTAAATAAAATGGGGCTTATAATAACATAAAAAAAATATTTGAAATTTTGTCCTGGCTCCTAATTTTGCTTGAAAATTTTGTCCAATATTTTTTTTTTTGGTTTTTTTCGAAAGTGGCTGTCTTTTTTGATTCCTATGTTTTAACATGTTTTAAGTAATAAAAAAAAAATTGTATGGTGGCCCCTTGGTATAGTCTGACCAAAAGATCTTGTATTATAATTTTTTTCATTGCATTTTAGGTCATCAAGAGGTGGTTATATTGAAAGTGCAGTAGAATATGAAGAAATTAAAAGAAGGAACACTGAATGTTATTGGGGTATTGCAGATGCGTTGCCAAACTAGAGGCCTAGGATGGGATACCTCTACTGCCAGTAATTTCACCGGCTGTCTTACTCTCCACGCTGGAACACAACAGTGCAAGCACTGCTGATCCACGGCAGGATTAGCGAGCAAGATGCCTCCTTCAGTATTTCTTTGTCTTGCCAATCTTGCCCATAAATTATAATTACAAGCTTTTTTTTCTGACTGTACAGTACTGGTACAGTCAAAGAAACCTATTATATTTATAAAAACCAATGGCAAATTTGTACATTTCAAAATAAAACAAAGCAAAAGTTATTGTAGTTTTATTATGTCACGTCTGGTTGAGCTTGTTGATGAAGGGCTTGAGGACAAGACGGTGTTGTTGAACGACTTGCAGTTGAAGATGACGGCATGCTTGGCATGATTTTTTCGGTGATATATGAGACTTTAATATTAGTTGAACAGGCTACACATTTTACTGATGGTTTCACCAAAAAAGCTTTGTTTGAATACATGATTTGGGTCTGAGTCGAAGAATCACACTGGAAAAAAAAACACAAAATTAAATTAATTTTACACACCAGCCCTTTATAATAACTACTAGCTTTTATATTGTTTTAAACATTCAAAATCATTTTATTCAGTAAATAGGCCGCAATGGGCAATCATTGTCAAGAAGAATGCGCCGCAAGAAACTTGGCAGACATTTTGTTTTTCAAAATAAAATGATTACAAATAAAATACTTTAAATCTACAGTATAAAGGGACTTAATCTTTAAATATGTTTATTATTTTATTTTCACTATATTTTTTCTAACCATAGTTTTTTTTTGTACAAATATTGGGCTTTGTACAACTTTCCACCTGGTAAAAATAATTGAGAACGACTCATAAGCATAAAACCTAAATATGGACAACATAAACTGCAATACACTCACATTGATATGTTCTTCACAAACATATAAGTTCCGTTTCGGGCAATTCATGTGTAAAGCTTGGCACAAAGTCGCTTGTAAAGGCTTGGTATGCTCAAATACAGTGACTTTGGATAGTCCCGTCTAAATTTCTTACACGACGGCACAACGCATTGGAGTACATCCCTGTAATACTCCATTTCCTCTGCAATGCTTTGGGGATCGTCCAAATTCATTGTATGTACTCGTGTAGCAATCCAAGTCAGGGCGGGGGTGAAAGCTGAAAAACGTTGTCCAAGTAGCAGTGCCTAAGTCGTCGAAAGTAGCTGAAATCATAGTCCAAATATCGTGCAAAGGTCGAGGAGAAGTGCGGCAATATCGAAAGTCCGGAGGTTATGCTGAGGTTGTTGAAATAAACATGAAAAACACATTACTAACACTGATTACACGGAAACGCAAGTAAACAGAACCGCGGTATTATTTTTTGACAATGTCAAAAGTGACAGTTGATGTAGTTTTTTTTAATTCTAAGCTAGTTCAAGGCACGAAGCTTATCTGCCATTAAATCGCACAAACGTCATGTCGACCACTTAAAAAAATATTTCTAATTAATAATAGGGAATAAAAATAAAAGAGCTGCAGTTCCTCGATTACAAAGACGTCGACTGTCGAAAAAAAATATAATTTGCACCTCTCCAAAAAACTTTACTTACCCAATTCTAACAGCATTTTGAATTTTCATTCATTTTTTATGGAATAATCGAGAAAAACTAACAAAGATGCAACGTTTCCAGCTCAGCGGGATGACCGTAAAAGTAACACAAATTTGGAATTGAAACAAAAAGATTTAAAAAAAAATCTAAATTTGATTGCTTAGTTAGTAACGACATCTCTTGTCCGGGTGAGCGGTTAGTTCAGATGGAGTGTCGAAAAGTTTCTCAATGAGGGCTACGCCATATATGTCGCTAGTGCCGCTGCTTACCTAAGTGGCTAAATAAGAAACAAACAAGCTGAGATATGTGGTGCATAGGAGCAATTCGTGTCTGTACCGTTGTCCAGTGGTGGTGTAGCGGTGTAGCACACGGCACGGAATGCCGAGGACCTGGGTTCGATTCCCAGCACTGGTCTTATTTTTCTGGTTTTTCTTTGCATCTAGATTTCAGTCTGTATTTTCGATATTCATTCAGTCATTCAATTCATTCGTGTCGGCTCTTGTGAGTCACGACACTTGAGATTATAATGTGAATACCTAACAAAACACCTAACAAAGACCAACACCAAAATACCTAACGGTCGCGGACAAACGTTCCTTGTTAATATTTCATACATACACGTTTTATCATTATTATATTTTAACATAACTCCGCCCTACATGACCCTCATTACACGCAAATTTTATTACGAACAATGCTTGGCAAAGTCAAGACAACGTGTAGACACAAAACTAAAAATAAAACCGACCAAGAGCGTGTCGGACACGCCCGAAGTAGGGTTCCGTAGCCATTATGAAAAAATTAAGTATTTTTCTAAGGCTTTTATATTTTGTACGGAATATTCCAAGTATAGATATATTTTATAGCTTAGGCTGCTATTTACTCTTAAATTACCTACTAATAATTGTCAAAAAAAAATTGTTTGATAATTTTGATATACTTACTACATTAAAATGCTGATTTTTTTTTAATTTTTCCACCCACCGGTTTATATTTTAAATGGGGTGGGGGTCGCTCGATTTTAATGAAACTCTGCACTTTAAAGTTGAATATTTTGCAAACCTAGTCCCAAACTAAGCAAAGCTTAAGTACTATATGGATACTAGGCAGGTATTTATAAAGGAACTTAGAATTAAAAGACTAATCATCCAGTTGCTCGTGCTCTTAACTGGTATTTACAATTTTCCTTTCGTAATAAAAAACCTATTTTGCTTATTCAGGACACATTGTAACTTCGGGGACGCGCCGTCATCGAATACATCCCTCCCGTAATTGAGGGTCCATACGACTCCGCATTTATAATATTAGTGGGATGATGACATTCCATTCATGACTTTTGGCATCCACTAGAACCCTAAAACCCGAAATTTCGGGGCGTAATTAACATGAGAACGTGATGTGACGTCTAATTCCGCCGCCGCGTTTTCGTATTCATCCTGTATGTTCGCGAAAGGTGAGATAGGCTTAGACATAAGAATAAAGTGTTACCCACTTAGTTATAATTGTTATCCACTAAAGTTTACCCGCGACTTCGCACGCGTAAAATATTCGATCTTGTAGTTACAATTGACAAGATTTAATTTTTTAACACCTGTAAATTACTACAGATATCGAAAGAGTTTTGCCTCCTGAACATGGGAAAATATTTATTATAATTTATTTCTCCGTATTAAAAAAAAATGAAAATATATATCTGAATTTGCCAAAACTACCACGGAATAGATATGTTTCCTTTGCCTTTTTCACCAGAAAAAGGAGCTGTCATTATTTTGACAACGTCTACGTCAGATTTACGTGATCTTTGTTCAAGGGTTCCGTAGCCAAAATGGCAAAAACAGAACCCTTATAGTTTCGTCATATAAGGTAAAAAAGTTGATTGACCCAGATACCAAAATCGGTGTATCCGTTTGTGAGTTATTAACATTATTATCATGATCATTATTTTAGCCGTAGGACGTCCACTCCTCCAGTTGCTTCGGTTGAAAGCGAAGCCATCTCGTTGGCGGACGTCCTACACTTTGCTTGCCTATCCGATGGTCTCCATTGTGGCCAAACGGCCATCTGTGTTCCGTGCTATATATTCCATACTAATATTATAAACTAATATTATAAATGCGAAAGTGTGTGTGTATGTTTATCCGTCTTTCACGTTGAAACGGAGCGACGGATCGACGTGATTTTTGGTATAGAGATAGTTTATGGGCCAGAGAGTGACATAGGCTTCTTTTTATCCCGGAAAAATGCACAGTTCCCGAGGGAACAGCGCGCGATAACCAAATTCCACGCGGGCGAACACACAATTACCTATACTAATATTAAGTATATACTTCTTATTTGAATTGAAGGTTGAAAACCCTTAGGTAAGCGATCTCAGGTGGTTTCGCCGTCTTTTGCCTTTTCCGAATGTTGTAACGCGCAAAGGATGGCAAATTGAAATCAAACAAATGTATTGATTGTAACCCTGAACTGGTAGTAATGTGGGTTTGCAAGTCAGCGTTTTGTTCTCGGGTCTTGGATGTTTAATATGTCTTTAAGTATTTATTTATCTATATAAGTATGTTTATCCGTTGCCTAGTACCCATAGTACAAGCTTTGCTTAGTTTGGGACTAGGTCAATTGGTGTCAAGTGTCCCATGATATTTATTTATTTATTTATTTATTTATTATTTATTAAAGCTTTGGCAATGTTGTTTTTAATGAACTAAGTGCCATATTTACTTTACTTACAAGTTAAAAAATATTGCTGCCCATTGAAAAGGACCTCCGCAAAGTAAGCTCAAATAAATATATTTTTATAGTCAATTGTTATTTCAGGATTTGTGTGTTTTTTGTTACTTTCGCATTTATATATTACTAGCTTTTCCCTACTATTCTGTCTGCGAAAACTTAGTTTTATCACGTTCCCACGGGAACTATGCGATATTCCAGGATATCCTTTGCCTTATCCAGGCTCTCAACCTATCATCATTCCAAATTTCTTTAAACAAGTTAGCGGTTTAAGCGTGAATAGGTACAGACAGACGTACAGAGTTACTTGTCTTTCACATTTTTTATATTAGTAAGGAAGTTAAGATTTTATTATATGATTTAAGACTAAGATGCTAATAAAATGAAACCCATTTTCGGAGTTCCGAGTCCCAAAAGGGAAAAAAGGAATCCATATTTATAGCATCATTTCATTGTCCGTCTGTCAGTCAAGTAAGACCCTTTTTAGGGTTCCGTAGTTTATGAAAATGTGGAGATATCAAGTTTCAACAAACATCAAACATCGAGGTCTACAATTCCCTGGTGCTGTTATAAACAGGTATTGTTCATCAAAGGTTATAAAAATAGTTTTATAAAGCGTGTACGACGCAATATTTTTTTAAAGATAACTTTACTTACATTATTTCGTACAACTGTCAGTTTACATACATATAAAAGAACTAACCTAAGATAATATCTTGTGTATTTTTATACAATAACATTGAAAATCAATATCTATTAGGGTGGTATGGTATTTCTCGTTGATAATAGAATCATAAGATTTAGTAAGAAACGAGATCAACCAGGACAAGCAAGGTAAAAACAATCAAAATATTTTGTAAAAAAATACTTTGTTTTATTACCTACTAGCTTTTGCCCGCGGCTCCGCCCCGCGGTTATCGCGCGCCGTTCCTTCGGGAACTGTGCATTTTTCTAGGATAAAAAGTAGCCTATGTCACTCTCGGGCCCATAAACTATCTCTATCACGTCGATCCGTCCCTCCGTTACGGCGTGGAAGACGAACAAACATACAAACACACTTTCGCATTTATAATAATTAATATGGATTAGTATGGATGAATAACTTAACTTCTATGAATTGAAAACCGTTTTTCTGCTTTCATAAATATTGTGACAGTAAATATTTTCGCAAGCCCGCATTTGACTTGTTCTTTGTGCCCTTGTCAATCTCTACCAGTTTATTTTAATTTCATTTTGCCGATACAAAATGAAATTGGGTTCATGTTCAAGACTTCGGCGGTCTTCTAATTTTCCGCATCTTTGAGCTTTAGTTTAGTTTTGTAGCCTTAGGATAGGAGGCTTTTTGCCTGAGTTTTTTCTTCTTCACTTGACTAGGTAGGGTTACGTTTCTAGGTAGGTAAGTAGGATATAATATACCTATTTAATTAATAATGTAGAGAAAAATCAAGGCGCGGGCAAAAGCTAGTTAAAAAATAAAAGCAAGTTTTTGCGATATCGCATACTCGTTTGTTTAATTTGTTGTAAAAATATATATCGAAAATTTGTTTTGACGTTTCTTTAGATGCTTTGTAGCCTCTTGAAATGATTCAAAGTAAATTAAGCACCATTGAAATGAAATAGACCAAGTATATCATGAACTAATTAGAGGTAATTGTGGTCCAGGTACCGTCAACTACAAAGATATTGATACGGCCAAAGCTACAAAAACGTGTATAAACTAGGTATGTATAGACTTTATTGACTTAACATCAAGGTCGCGTAAGCCGTGGTGGCCTAGTGGTTCAACCTATCGCCTCTCAAGCAGAGGGTCGTAGGTTCAAACCCCGGCTTGCACCTCTGAATTTTTCGAAATTCATGTGCAGAATTACATTTGAAATTTACCACCAGCTTTGCGGTGAAGGAAAATATCGTAAGGAAACCTGCACAAACCTGCGAAGCATTTCAATGGTGCGTGTGAAGTTCCCAATCCGCACTGGGCCTGCGTGGGAACTATGGCCCGAGCCCTCTTGTTCTGAGGAGGCCTGTGTCCAGCAGTGGGACGTATGTAGGCTGAAATGGATGGATTGATGAAGGTCGTGTACGTATAAAAAACCCAGGAAATTGATTTTTTTTTGCTTTCTAAAATAAAAATCTTTTTGTCTTGTGTGTGGTTAAGATCGCGGGATCGTGGTTGATGCGAAAAGCACAAGACCGGTCTGAGTGGAGAGGCTTGGGGGAGACCTATGCCCAGCAGTGGATGTCTTTCGGCTGACGCGATGATGATGATGATGATGACCTATACATAATTTTGTAACTTTGACCGTATCGATATCGTTGTAGTTGATTTTAAATCCCGATGAATAGTATTTATAATCTAAGTAGTAGGTAAGTACTCTATCAAAATGACCGGACTAAATTCGTAAGTACCTACCTACTTAAACTCAAAGCTCTGAGCTTGGGGGCCTAACATTACAGCTTTAATCCTAAATTAAGCCAGCCTCGCTAACAGATTATCAATTCAGTGACCTCTGATGTCGACGAGGCGTTCAACCCGTATAAGATAAAAGGGCAAATGAATAAATAATATCAATACTTGCCCCTATACTTTATTTAAATACTTGTTTTTTTAGAAAATACATTTTACAATTAATGTTTATTACTTTGAATTTATAATACAAATACTTTTAAAGAAAGAAAGAAAGAAAGAAAGAAAATACATTTATTCACAACACAAGACAACAATACTATTTGGTACAAATGTACAAATAAACAACACAATGGTATGTGTCATTGCGATTGTGAATCGGACACTGGCTCAGCATAATGCTGAAGCGTTAAAAACACCCCAGCGCTGATTTTCAGCCAGCACCGTAGGCAACCCTCTGAGCATTATAAAAACACACCATTAACTACATAAGACTACATAAATAAATAGATAATTTGTAGACTAGAACATTACGAATGGGTTTAGCAGAGGTTTATTGTTGAACGCAGCTCTTACAATTTAATTAATGGTCGTTAAGGTTTTCTGTAGTTTTTCTTCTTTAAGATTGGCGTGGCGGCCCACCCAATCTACGGTCACTATACGAGTACTTTTGGTCCACCTATTACTAAGAGCATGACATGGCTAGGAACCTGTCACTATTGTACCTTTTTTTCAAACTTCTAACCTAAAATTTCTGAAAGTGGCTTCGAAGAGCGGTAACGTTTCGTGTGCTCTGCCTACCCCATGTTTGTGTGTTGACATGGCTAATCTTACAAAAATTAATGGAAAACACGTAACCCATCTTGCTCGCTAATCCTGCCGTGAAGCAGCAGTGCTTGCACTGTTTTGTTTCGGCGCGGAGAGTAAGACAGCCGGTGAAATTACTGGCACTTGAGGTATTCCAACTTAGGCCTCTAGGTTGGCAACGCATCTGCAATACCCCTGGTGTTACAGATGTTTATGGGCGGTGATGATCTCTTAACACCAGGAGACCCACTTGCTCGTTTGCCTTCCAGTCGAATAAAAAAAAAACTGAAAGCTCGGGCTCGAAGATACAGACATGTTTGTGTGAAGCGATACGATTCCTACCTACTTAACAACCACAGAATCTCAGAACGTAGAAACTCGTGTAGATACTTTACCATAATTTATTTAAATCACTGAACTTCACTTAATGAGCACCATAATGCGTGTATACCTAATTACCCGAACAGGGCCACCATAAAATTATGTTACACAGCGTTTACGGGTTTGCACGTTTCCGTGTAATCTATTCTATTTACCTGATCTCCCTTGTTGAGAGCGCGAACCCTTTTTAATTCGGGTAATTTACCCGAGTATCTTATTTACATTTTATTCATATGTTGAAAAAGGTCTTAACCGTAGAACGGTCAAGTGCGAAGTTGACGCGACACTCGTATTTACTTTATAGCTCTTGATATTTGAGAAAGTGTAAAATTTTGTAAAACAGTTCAGAAAGATTTAAAGTAAAACAAATTTCACTTTGAAACTCTCGCTAGTGCTTACACTGTAGTATATCCCAAAGACTCTTTATATACAAGCTACACATTATCTGAAATTATAGGAAGACACGCAGAGTAACTTATTTTCGATAAGTTTCACTAAAATTCACGTAAAGACAATTAATCCTATTAAACTTAATAATCTAATCGCGTCCATACACAAAACCACGGTTTTGAAATGAATTCTTTTCACACAAGCTTCTTCTTAAAAAGAGTTACTTTCTTGTCGGTGGAGTAACCTAACCACCAGTCCGCTACCCACAGTCCGGTACCCAAAATCATATTTTTCAGAAAGAGCTTGAGAAATCCTTCTTGTAGGAGGTTTCTCTTCGGCGTAATATTTACAAATATTTCACAGTGGGCCACGGATTGTAATTTTGACAAAACACTGGGTTCCACTGTGGTTTCGCGGTAAGCGCACTGGACAGTTCATATTTATACGTCACTCGTAGAAATAAAAATCACGAAATCCTCCGTCAGGTGCGCATCCCTAAACTACCCTCAGGAGAATACTTAAATACACCATTTTAATTAAACTTAATGCGGCTCGTTTATTAGCCGTATCGCTATGGGGTTGAGATAAAGTGAATAAGAGATGATTACGGAGGTCATTACCCTCCGGAGATTTTATTCGGAAATGTAAGTCGTTCCGCTTTATGTGTTTTGTAAACTAAGTTTAAGGGCCGTATTAAATTAAATTTTCAGTACTTTTACTTTCAGTGGAGTTGAGTTAGCGTTTAAGGTTCCGTGACGCCACTTTATGCAAACTCTTCTGTTATCCATACTTAATATTATAAATGCGAAAGTGTGTGTGTTTGTATGTTTGTGTGTTTGTCCGTCTTTCACGCCATAACTGAGCGACGGATCGACGTGATTTTTGGCATAGAGATAGTTTATGGGCCCGAGAGTTATATAGGCTACTTTTTATCCCGCAAAAATGCACAGATCCCGAGGGAACAGCGCGCGATAACCGGGCGGAGCCGCGGGCAAAAGCTAGTTCGAAAATAAATATGCAACTTTTTTAACTGCTTTACTACAGGACTGACAGTTTAATGGTGAAAAAAGTAAACCGGATTCAAGTAGGTAGTGGGAGTATTAATTGCCACCTTGTTACGCCAAGAAAAATACCTATGGGAAATGTAATTGGTGAAGTACAGACAAAAAAAAGTTTTGGTATACTATCTCTGGACAAATTTGATGTTTGACCGATGACTCAGTTATTATAAGGAAATGTTCAAAAATCCCCTATTCATGAGCGTATAATACGACTTTGATTTACGTCGCTCACTTTTCAACAACAAACTCATTTAAAATTGATATAAGTATTTAGTTCAGACATTCTCATAATCTCGGAACCATCAATTAAGCAACTATTTAACTAAAACCTCTTTCCCCTTGACTATTAAATATTACTTGCCATACAATTTGAACCTTAAACTTTGTTCCGTTGCCCATCGACTCCGTCTAGAAAGGTCCCAAATTGCTTCGAAGAGTTCAGAACTGCTTGGGATTCCAACCATGTAATAAGGTCTGAGATATTAGGGTTGACTCATAAGGGCCCGACTTAGAGTTCGTCTAATTTATAAACGATTCAACCGTGACCCCAATAATAGAATAATCCTGGTAAGCTTTTTTCGATAATTGAATGACAATCTATAAGTTGATTACGCTTCATTATTTGTCCCTATTTGTATATAGCCCTAGGGATGGCTTATTATTTTTGGTCATAATAGGATTAGATAGTATAATAATAGACGAATATGCAAGAGGAAGTGGCAATGGTCAGGCCACATTGCGCGAAGAACAGATAAATAATTGTTGAGAAAGAAAGGATCTCGACGAGTGGCGTCCTTAAACTGGATGATGCAGCGTTGGCATTCCTCCCCTAGGAGCGATGATATCGTGAGAGTTGCGGGCAATTGGTGGATGCAGGTGGTAAGTAGTTGTTAGTAAAGGGGCGGCCTTTGAATGACAGTTAACGTCTCCAGGATAATGATTCATAGTAAAAATTAGCACTACTTATATAATAATTACACTTTAGTGATTGATTACAACGGCATCGGCAGGAAAAGTTTGTATGTTCAAAGTTATGGAATATTAAAATAAAACAAAATTAAATAAATTAATGTTATTATTTAATTAACGATACAAAATGTATTTACAAATATCAATGATGGTAAAAAAGAACTATTTTTAATGCGGTTCATGATGTCATCAGATGCTTTACTTTAGGCGGAAGCTGAAAAGACAAAAATAACGTTCAATAGCCCAGTTCTCTTGCCAAATTGTCGGTAAATACGAACTTGGCTCGGTTTTCAACTGATTGCAAAATAAAAACAATAAATAGTATAGGAGTCTACTTTTGTTATCTTCTTTTTAGTTATTCATTGGAATCTGAATGCATAACAAAAGTTTAAGCGACAAAGAGACGTCGATTTTTGTCGGTTTGGTTTGATCGACGTATGTGCGTGCTATTTCTATTAAATTTTGACTTCTGACTAGTATTTTTCAGTTCAAAACTAAAGTGAACAATAATTATTAGTGAAGACGCTACTTATTTTAGTGTTATAACTGAAAGAGCGGTTCCAATATTTTGTTTGCTTGTGCCAATAGGGATGATGACGCCATTAAAAAATAATTCGAAGGAACAACTCCAGTTAAAAAACGCTTTATTTTAGCCCTGAAAACCAGATTAAGTTTCGGTTTACTGTAAAATTAGATTTTTTGTTGTTTTAAAACAAATAAATTGTTAGTTGATTGAGTTGCCGGATAGTGACGTCATAATTCGCTATTGCCATTGAAATTCTATGGACAGTGTTTTGACAGCTCATAAAAAGTACGTCAGTTGATTGATGGTGTCATCATCCCTATTTAAGGACGCAGGGAAGAATCGAGAGAGTCGTAACGTACGAGGTCTTCAGTTGAGGGACGGTAGTTTTTTTAGTACCTTCAACCGGTGGTGGTGCAGCCACGACCGCTGGCTCTGGGGCGGGGGCTGGCGCGGGAGCAGCTGGAATGATGAAATTTGTAACTATTTTACTAATCGCAAGACAATATGATAATTGCTAATCCTGCCGTGAAGAATTCACAATCATTTTCACTTCTTTGTATCATACAGCATAGTTAAGAATGTAGAGAGAGACGCCGAATGCGATTACGAGCGCCCGAGTGTTGGACAATACGTCCCAGTCCCATGATATTTTTTTTTTTTTATTTATAAATAAATGAATGCAAGCAGGTGCAGGTTTTGCAGGTGGTAGGACCTTGTGCATGGATTGCTACCACCATCTTGCTCGCTAATCCTGCCGTGAAGCAGCAGTGCTTGCACTGTTGTGTTTCGGCGTGGAGAGTAAGACAGCCGGTGAAATTACTGGTAATTGAGGTATCCCATCTTAGGCCTCTAGGTTGGTAACGCATCTGGAATACTCCTGGTGTTGCAGATGTTTACCTATGGGCTGTGGTGATCTCTTACCATCAGGAGACCCACTTGCTCGTTTTCCATCCAGTCGTATTAAAAATAATAATAAAGTATAACAATACGACAGAATTAGTGTTATTAAGAGCGTTTATAGCTGGCTGAGCTGCTTCTTTGAAAACGAACAAATGTTTATTAACGGTTTTTAAAGAAAAGTAAAGTCTATCACGCATAATTATTTGGATAGATACATACTTTGATGCATTATACCTGGTTTAAATGTCATTGGATACATATATTAACTTATATATTAAGAATAGTTCTATCAGACCACATTTTTAATTTTCATTGAATTTTTTTGGAATAATCGAGAAAAACTAACAAAAATGTGACGTTGCCAGCTTAGCAGGTATAAAAACGCTCTCAGCACTATCTATTAAGTAATGCAGAAAATCACCTCCCGTCCAGTGGTCTACCTAAGTAATACATACTAAATCATACATTTTAATTTTTTTTAAATTGG
This sequence comes from Choristoneura rosaceana, assembly GCA_037349165.1. Taxonomy (NCBI): domain Eukaryota; kingdom Metazoa; phylum Arthropoda; class Insecta; order Lepidoptera; family Tortricidae; genus Choristoneura; species Choristoneura rosaceana. The sequence goes on from JAZBNJ010000008.1 coordinate 5,122,394, forward strand.
ATTCTTTCTCTCTTTTTCCAAATAAATAGAGTAAGTTAAATAAAAAAACTGTTTTTGTACCTTCAGCCGGCGCAGGCGCAGGTGCGGGAGCCGTAGGGGCGCCTAAAAATACAATATTATTATTATGTTTTTCCGGGATAAAAAGAAGCCTATGTCGCTCTGTGGGCCATAAACTATCTCTATGCCAAAAATTACGTCGATCCGTCAATCCGTTTCGACGTGAAAGAGGGACAAACATACAAACACACAAACACACTTTTGCATTAGTATGGATGGATAAAAAAATGCATTCATTTCAGACTAATAATCCTTATAATGTTAGTAGAATACTATTCATCTTGAAATCTTAAAACTCATACATACACCTGACACTATACTATCTTATAGGAGGAATATAAGCTATAAAGTCTATAATCCAAAATAACCATCTTCAATTCTTTAGTAGCAATTGATGTGGTGTCTTATTTTATGCCAAGCCCTCTAGCCTCAAGCGGATCCTGTAGGGCTGTTACGAAATTCGAAAATCGAAATACATATCGTACCGTCCCGCTGACGCTAATATTATTTCATACGAGAGTGAGAGGGACGGTAAGATACGAACTTCGACTATCGAATTTCGCAGTAGCCCTACTGAATCAAAATATTTAGGTAAGGCGTTAATGTAGGTATTGTTATGTATATCTATGTTTTACCTTCCGCAGGGGGGGCGGGAGCGGGGGCCCCTTCCGCAGGTGCCGCGGGAGCCGCCGGCGCTCCTGGTTACCAAAAGAATTGTCAATAGCCCGAAAATGAGTTTTACTTTTAATGACAACGAAGCGAAGGTACATAAAGGTAAATATTAGGGCGTTTTGACCGCTCGGTTAAACGTCATACCATCCCGCGAAAAAAACGCTGCAAAAACGCTGAAGTTTTACTCATAAATGGGTGGCGTGGGGTTCTAAAGAATTCCAACTGTCGTATCCCATGTGTTTAGATAGATTAATACTTAATTAACTAAATGTATTGTCACTCTGCAAGGTTGAACGTCCGCGGTCCAGTCCCGGTTTAGTGTGGCCTGAGGTCGGAAAAATTCAGTTAGTTTTAGTTTATGGACATTTTAATCCTTATATTTCGATAACACACGAGAACGGGGGTTGAAACGCGTTAGATCCTCATTCAAATAACATAAATGCTCTTTAACCATGTTCGAATGATCTTCACACGATACAATATCTAAGACTCAACTTAGAAGTTAACTACGTGTAATGAAACAAAGTTCCTTGATCACTTTTAAATGAAGTTCAACTTCAGGAACAAAGTAAACGCTATTTGTTTGTTCGAAAGAGCAAAAGTTTGCATTCTTGATGTGAACTCGTACTTAGTTTTAAAGTGATTATCCAAGCGAGCGAGTGAGCGGTCCGAGGGTCACCAACGGTCAACGGTGCTGGCTGAAAATTAGCGCTGGGGTGTATATATTAACGCGTCGACATGACGCGAAACCGACTTTAGGTAGTCGTGTAGTCTTTGGGTAGTCGGAAAGACGTCGATTGGCTCGGCTGACCGAATAAAGCCGAATCGACCGTCGTGTTTTTACTCTTAGTATGTTGATATATGTATAAAGCTTTTATTTTGATGGGATTAAATTGATTCCGCGTCTATTCATGAGAGGAGTCTGGAATCGTGGTGGCCTCAGTGGTACGACCTATGGCATCTCAAGCAGTGGGTCGTGGGTTGGTCTGGGCTTGCACCTCACGAGTTTTTCGAAATATAAGTATTTTTTAATCAGCTTAAGCCGCGGCGATAGATGTGGGAAGTCTACGTGGATCAAACTTCTAGGATACTGCTCAAGCAGAGAATCATCCGGTAGAGCCCAGAATTTATGTACCAAATTACATTGAGAATGAACCATGAGCTTTACGATAAAAAAAAAACATCGTGATGAAGTCTGCGTACACCTGCGATTAAATTCAATGGTGTGTTTGAAGTTTCCGATCCGCACCGGGCGTGAGTGAAAACTATGACTAAAGTCCTCACTTTATACTTATACTTTTGTATTGTCTTCGCCCTTTAGTGGAACGTATTTATTCAAATGTTTTGCTCTATTTGTCGATCCTTATTTTTTTCGATTGCTCTTCTCTACCACTCAAAGGTTGACTGGCAGAGATCCCTTCGGGGATAAGTCCGCCGTTGTACTTACAACTTCTTTTTGTGTGATATTTTTGTATTTCCTTTTGTACAAGAAAGAGTATAAACAAACAAACAAACAAACGTATATAAGAAGAGATGAGACGCAGGGAAACCCTAATTAAGAGCCTTTTCTATTACCTTCTGCAGGAGCTGCTGCTGGTGCCCCTTCCGCGGGAGGTGCGGCCGGGGCCCCTTCTGCGGGTGGTGCGGCAGGGGCGCCCTCTGCTGGGGCGGGGGCCTCAGCCGGTGGAGCCCCTTCTGCGGGCGCAACGGCCCCTTCCGCGGGGGCCGCCCCCTCCGCCGGTGGGGCCCCGTCAGCAGGCGCAGCCGCGTCACCTTCCTATTAGAAAGCAATTCTTCAGCCAGGGAATAGTCTTAGAAAATCGTATTTAGTCGCAAGCGTTAGCTTTAGTTGAAGCAAATTTTTACGTGCATTCTGCAAGCTGTTGATGGAAATGACGTTTAAAATGTTATTTCCCATCTGATATCATTTAGTATTTTATTCTGATACCCTCTTTGAAAACTAATTTAAAGCCCCTATGATGGTAATAATAAATTTGATATTAAATAAAGGGAATAAGGCATGTTTCCAAAGTCGATAATTACCCCCATGACCGCGGGGAGATGTTAGTTATTTTATTTTCTAAATATCCTGTTCAATGATATTTTTGCAAATGATGAAATATACATTTTGGTGGTCAAAAAAGCATAATCTATGCGTGCAGTAATTTGTTTTGAGGATTTTGGAATCAGGCGTGCGCAAGAAACACTTATAGTTAAACTATCTAAATAGTCTAATTTAACTGCTATGGAAAATTAAATTGTCTGGAAAACTTTAAAGGGTTGTCAAATCTAAAATAATGTGAAATTGTTGTTGAAAGATAAATTGAGCACTCTCGTACTTTCATGAAAGGTTATGAGTTGTGCATAAATGAGTTTATAAAGCTTGATAGAGTTCCCAGGAATGAACAGATGAAATTTAATAAAGCACGTGTGACGCGGTGTTGTCGTTTTATGAAAATGTAAAAAGCAATTTCGGAAGCTTCGGCAAAATTTTATTGGAGCCACACAATGAGTGACGTTAGGTATTATTTTTGGCAAGATATTTACGAAGCAATTTATTGGTAAATTTATGCATGAGATTTGTCGACAACAATTGTTATAGCAGTTCGTATAGCAAGCTCGTCTTTGGCTGGTGGGCCTTGAGTCCGTTCAGACAGATCACTTACTCATTTTGTATTATTGGTTGAATTTTGGTCTTTGAACTTTATCATGTGAATTATGATAAAGTTCATCGGCTACTATATTATGAACTCGAATAACGAAGCATACTGTACTTAACATCAGTATGGCGCGAACATTTTTGCTAGCTACCCAGACATTGAAAAACATTTTGTATGTCTGCCCTCGCGTTGTTGTATATAACCTTTGCCATGATTGTCATTAGTATTGTCATGTAAAAAATTTAGGCAACCCAGTGGTCATCGAGTATTATGCCTCACTACTGGTACTTAAATAGTGTACGGCTATAATATGAGCACTCACTTAATGTGTCAATACCTTGATTGGGGGTGCACTGGGTCAATTCCACGGTAAGCGTGTAACCCCCCCTAGGCACTGCTTAGCCAGCTGCCTACTCAATGCACGGCTATGGCTACTTGCTGCTCTTATGCTTGTAAAGGTAGTCTTATACTAAGTCAAGCCTGCATATTACATTTCTGCGTTAGTGCGAGAAATGGCTGCGATTGGAAAAGTGTCTGAACGAACTGAAGGAGCAGTAAAACTTTAAATGAATCCAAACTTACCGGGAAAACTTTCAGCACAGCTGCATGAAACTTGCGTACTTGTATTTTAACAGAAATACAACTTTAAGGGTCCCGTAACCAATGACTACGTCTTTGGTCTGCACTTATTATCAGGTTAAAAGCTAATTTTTAGGTTTAGACTTTAAGTTTAGAGTTATTTTAGTCTTCTTTTTCTTATTTATAGAGTTCCCTGGTTCTACATGGAACCGATGATTTTTACATGTCCGTCGATCGATTGTTAGTCCTAGAAAACTATAATTTGCATAAGTATGTTAACCATCCCGGCGAAGCGGTTTTTATTTATTTATTTATTTATTATTTATTTATTTAATAGCGTTGGAAATGTTTTCTAAAAACATTTTAACTTTACCAAGACCCTGTTTCATAAAAATTAAAATTAGAGAAGGTCGATAAGAACTTTACTGTTTTTTGGACATGTTGTGCGGAAACCTTCGTGTGCGAGTAAGATAAGGTATTAATCGGTTTTATGGTGATCTTAACTAATATTCGCTTATTGGAATTTTTGCATATTCTTTGAAGCAAACAATGTTCAAACAGTTCTTATTCCATTTTATGGTAATTTCCTTTAGCGAGATTATGTTTAGGATAAAAAATGGTTTGCGATATTAAGCCTGTCGTAAAATTCTAAAACAAAAAAAGGTGTAACTATTGTCCTAAGTGCCTTTCAGAACCTTAATAAACTGAATAGCCCTAAACGACAGAACATTTACAAATACGATGAAACAAAAACTGTTTAAACCATTAACAAAGTGGGTAGTTATCAAGTTCAGATCCCTTCTAATAGGTACGTACGTAGTTAGTTAGTAGGTAATTCTACTAGGTACAAGTACTCATATCCCACATGTGTTTATGCCTGTATTATTAACAATAATCTGAATAAATGAATGAGGTTTTCCAGAAAAAGTTGTTGAACTTTTTTTTAGATTTGGATGAAATTGACACCTTTTTCTCCTATTGCAATCGAAATTTCCTGATTCTGAGTAGGAAAATGAAACTATGAACCAAATAAAAAAAAAGTTATTAAACAACTTTTCCTGGAAACATCCTATTACGTTTCATTTCATTATTTAACCTTTGACGCAAAAAGAATGGTGTTCCAAGTTTGACGCCAATGTCTTTCTGTTTGTAGCATCATAGCTCTCAAACGGATAAAGATTTTCCTTGCGGCGGTTTTTGGATATGTTTCATTAAATTTGGTTCAGCCGTTTTGAGATATTGAATTTATTTGGAGATTTTAAACATTTCTAAGTTGGTTTAATGGTTGGTAGGTATTGGTTGATTAGGGATTGTTTTTTCTCTTTATAGCGTTATGTTAACACTTGGCTTCTAACTTCTTTCTAACGCAAATATGTATGAGGCGCACAGTAACTTAAAATAAATGGAATTATTATTATTATTATTCAGACTAACTACAAACCGTAAATCCTCTATTAACAAAATGTTTAACCCTGTTTTTGATTTTCTTGAAATAAGTTCGCTAAGAAAGGGGAGGCTATTGCCCTGCAGTGGGACACATGATAAGCTATACAAAAAAATTCGCTATTGCTTTAAATTTCACGTCTTTTTTCTTTGCGAGAGAAAATAAAAACGCTTTTTCGTACGATAATGAGATGCATAGTCATTTTTAAGCGTAGGCATGTAATATAAAAAAAAATAACCGGTAAATAAAATAGGCCAATTAAGTTCCCTGGCGACTTATTATTCAATTATTACCTACTGTTGATTATTAACGAATAATTTATCAGTTATCATTTAAGATATGTGAAAAAAGTTTAATTTTATTTGTTTTTTTATTTTTTTTTTGTTTATTTTGATCTACAATAGAGATTTTTTTATGACGGTGGAAGCATTCTACACTTCCACTGAACGTAGATATCTATAGTTAGTGTTTAATTTTGTAACTAAAGGACCCCATATCTATTCTCGGCAATAATGGTCTTTCCGAAAGCGCTGGTAGTTTAAAAAATAACCTGTAGAAGTGCCCATTGCGGCCTATTTACTGAATAAATGATTTGAGTTTGAATTTGATAAAAAGATGCACACTGCTTCGTTTTGTTTTTGGTCAACAAATATCTTCATTCATCGACGTAACAATTGCATTCAAATTGCTTCCTTTTATATATTCATAATTTAGCAGTTTCAAAATTTATAGTATATTCCATAATAAATTACAAACTCAAAACAGCTTTGAATTATTTGTGATATCTAGTTTAGCTAGAGTCTAAACTTTAGACATTTATGTGGACTTTATTCTAAAACGCTGAGAACAAAGATATCAATAACGCTGAGAATAAACATAAGTAAAAACGAGGGCTAAACATTTATTAGTAAAGGATTTACGAAGTGATTTCAATCGGTAGACAAACACAACATTTATAGGTAACAAAAACTCACTTCATCTCAATCTAAAATCTACTTCATAAAGGATTATGCGGGTATGGGAGAATAGGGCTACGGAAATGGACAACAAAAATACGTAGACAACACATGATATAATACAGAATATTAATTTTTATTAAACGTATCAATATCTTATAAAAACATTATTTTAATAAATAAATAATTATAAAAATTACTTTGACATGTTTGAAATGGTAGACATGGTTGATTTATAGACAATACATAAAATAATGGGAAAACTATTGCCATCGGCTGAACTGGGAAGGTGGAATGTCCCCATAGGTCGGACTAGCCTTACAATAGGGTGGGTGAATCACATTGATTTTGAGACAGTTATGGCAATAAGGTCGGCTGGAATACGACATAGGTCACATAAAGTTTTTGGTAGGTGGATTAACACTTCATGCCTCAACCTCTTCCTCTTTTACCTTCTGATCTCCGGGCTTTCCCTTGGACCAGTCTGGTTTTTTCTGTAAAAACAAAAGAAATGCGTTAGAATGTAACAAGAAAACTAACATGCTGATAGCGCTACACTGTAATCAGTTGATCAAAAAGTGCTCGTGTACGCTACATCCCACTGCACTCTCAAACATTCGAAGCCTGTACATAAAAACTAATCGATTGAAATTTTCACAATATCCACACATATCAGATAACAAAAATGGGACTAAACCGCGCAAAGACCTGTTCTTTCAATTTTTTCTTGCGACCACGACTGGCCGTTGCAAGCATTTATTAATCACCAAAATCAAGATAACTAATTAAATGAATCAGGTCCTTAATCGATAGTTTCATTTTTGATATTTCAGTACACATGTATTGTATGTAGGTATTTACATAAATGCGAATAACAGACTAACAGCACGGTACGTTACGTCAAGGAAACAAATGGCCCGATCAGTCAAGTCTCAGTACTATCCTCCGTCTAGGTAACTATCTCTCCCGTAGAAAGGACACATCGAAGCTGCTAAGAGTTCTCGATCAATTTTCCGCCTTGTAACTTAGTTCATATCCTTTGACTGCTATACGGGAAAAGGTACAAACTGAGGTATAAACAACGTGAAAAATTGAGCAACGCGTTATGTAACAAAACCCATGTAAGGTTTATGTCTAGTATCTACCGTTTGCTCCCTTGAAAGCTGTCATGTCTAGAAACATAATGCTTATGAAAAAAAAACTAATCCAATCATCATCTGTAACCTTAAAGCATATTACACACGTTGAAGCTTTTACATATACAGTGCCATATCTAAAAACCCTTCTAAAAGAATAAAGCATGACGTGAAGCGCTCGCTAAATATTCAGTGATTTCGAGAAACATAGACGCCCTATTCGGCGTTCGTACAGATAGCACTCAAAAAGCAGTTTCCAAATAAAACTACCACTCTATTCGTCTCGTCACTACCGCCTCGCAGAAAGATGAAGCAAGATAGTAAAGTGCAAGAGATAGATTCGTGTCATTCAAGTAGTTTTAATATCGGCAAAGTTCGTGTGCCTACGCGAGAAAACTAATATTGCAGCCAGCTGCCATTCTGCGAATGATATAGATCATCCTTAAAGCCGCGATAAAAATATCTACAGCGTGCCACGTGTATCGTATGCTCAATAAAACGTGTCTACATCGTGGTGCTGGTGTCTCTTTACGTATTTACCTTGCCTCCACTGCCACCCTGTGAAACATGGTAACGTTATACACATGGCTAAACGTAATTTAATCATAGGTAGTATTGTGTTCATGTGTGTCAACTCGACTGTGCTATTCAGTATGTATTCGTATCTCTGTACTATGTTATTAGATTAATTTTGTAACTGACTGGAATCTGTCCGTTATGCAGTCGGTACCCGAGACGACTCTGAAATTCTGTCCGTAGAAATTCCCTTAAATTAAATTTATTACGAGAACATGTACTGTGTTAGTGACGAAAGCTAAAGTAAAGAAAATTAGCACGATGTACAATGTGGCTTTCTATTACAATAATATATAAGTTTTTCATAATGTAAAGAACAGCAAAGCGGGGACACGCTCATTTATCCAATGTCTTTTTTAGGTACACAAAATTTTAGCGTAAGCATTTGATTTAAACATCGGATTAATTCATCCAAACTTTTCTCACCTTTGTTATGTTTGGATTGAAAAGGAGTTATAAATAATTTTCTATTTGAAATAATAAATAAAATTTATTCTTATATTAAGTGGTAATAAATAGGATCCATCTAAAAGTTGCAGATGTTATGTAGATGGGTTTAGTTTGTGAAAGTGACGTTGTTACAGTGTGTCTACTTCTTGCCGATAGCCCAATCAGCTTTCTCCGCTTTCTTAGCCTGTAGAATATTAGTACAGAATTGTTTATTTCTAGTAGATAATGTTATTAATTATTTCTATGGATCAAAGTATTTATGTAATATAAATGTAAGAGCATAATGCAATGAGGAAGTGGTAATGTTGTGTGTAAATCTATTATGATGCATATTGCCTGAAAAAAATGTTTGTGAAAGGTAATTGTTATAGAAAAGAGAAATGTTTTAAATAAGAGGTGAATTTGGGGAATTTTATCTTGAAGAATATAAGGTAAGTAACTGGATAGACTTAACAAATTCTAAAATATTCTACCTACTCGAGAAACCAACACACAAGACACTTTCTTCCAAGCGGGAACTCCATTTATTGAATTGACAAGATTTCATTTTTTCAACACCTGTAAATTACTACAGGAATCGAAAGAGTTTTGCCTCCTGAACATGGCAAAATAATTATTATAATTTATTTCTCCTTATTTAAAAAAATACAAAATAATTAAAAAATGTATCTGAATTTGCCAATTCTACGACAGAATAGATATGTTTCCTTTGCCTTTTGCACCACAAAAAGGAGCCGTCATAATTTTGACAACGTCTACTTCAGATTTACCATAGACTTATAGAGATTTACGCATGATTTACGTGATCTTTTTTTTAATAGAGACTAGACAAAAGTAATGGATCTATTATATCGTAGTTTTGGAGTTAAGCCCTTTTCGAATAAGCACATCTTAAAAAATTTGTAATAAATTAATTAATAATCGTAGCGTGATTTTAAAAATATCAGCGTCTTTCTATTTCCAAGCAGAATACAGAGAACGAATAAAATTATAGTCTTAGAAAAATGAAATGTTGTCAATTGAAACATCCCAATTTCATAGACTTAAGCCCTTGGCATTTGAATATCTACCTTTTTTTCTTAGGAACCATACATTATTGTGAACTTACATATAATATAGAAAACTCTTACACATATCTTTTTCTTATACGTATCTTTTTCATTACCAGCATTTGCTGCTCTGGGTCTTAATAAAATGACTAGCTAGAAATACTTCTTAATGTCCTTAATATCCTAGATAGGATCTTGTTGAGATACTAAGTACTACAGATAAACATCTGCATTAGTCGTACATGATATTGAACCATGAGTTTAGATCGTTGACCTGGCTTTATTTATCAATTCAACCTTTGGCAGGCTGCCAATTTGGACTCGCCAACTAGGCAGCGTTTATTGACAGAGATTAACCAAATCTCCCTTGTATGAACAAATCAGAAGCACAAAACATTTACGTCGACCTTAAATTCACATTTAAGAAATTTGATTCACTATGACTACGCGTTACTTTGATTAAGTTCATACTTCCGAGCGACTGAGTTCTCGTAATAGTTTGGCTTGTTTGAAATTCGTAATAATTAAATCGTCGTCCAATGCCTGAGATCCGCGGGCTGTTTAAATAACATACAACATACCTCTTTGTCTTCCTCTTCAAGGGTGAACTCCTTCTTTTTGACGACCTTCAACTGGTTACGGAAGTTGAACTCGGCAGCCTTCTTCTGGAGCTTGGCGAATTTGTTCTCGTATTTGGACACCTTCTTGAGCGTAGGTTTGACGCTAAAGAAAAAAAAGATAGTTAAAAACAGAGTAACATTACGAGTATAAAGAGCGATTGGCCAAGTAAGAGTTGGTAACCCGGTTTAAATGCTTAGACATCTAGTAAGAATTTGTACATTTCTAGTTGTTGTCAGCGACTTTGTGTCTGCGAATAATCCGTTGATCGCTATCTCATGGCAACTATAAAATTGTTCTGGATAAAAAGTAAGTATTCTATGTCCTTCCCCTAGACTTAAACTATGTCTGTGCCAAATTAAATCAAAATCGATTCACACGTTACTGTATGATTGAGTAACAAACATCCTCGCAAACTTTCCCCATAATTTTAAATTTTATGACTCCTAACAATTCCTCGGTTATAACAGAACAAACAAAAGTCTAAGTTAATGCCAATTTTCGATAACTTTTGGACTCTAACCCGCATAATGGGCAAATCCAAAAGAACTCTGCTCGTATTTTTTATCAATCTATCCTAGTAAGGAATCAAATACATAAACGGTCAGACGTACGTTATTTACACTCCAAGCTGCAAAGCCTGCGTAGCTACGAGTATAACAAAGGGCGTAGAGTGCAGACAAGAGCTCCTGAGTTCCTGACACTCGCGCGATCATTACCACGGATCGTATTCACAGTCACATCCACTGTTACCAACATCACGACATGTGGCGGACTATAGAGCTATCTGAGGATTTCTTTTTGGCCAGTATTTGAAATTTAAATATTTGGAACACTACTTGTAGCTTATTAGTATTGCCTTTTGGCCAGTATTTACGATTCCAGATACTGAAAGAGTATACGAGTATAAATTACTTTAAATTGAAATAAACGTTTAACGAATTATTCTATGTTCAAAGTATTGATTTTTCATGTCAAGATCCTTTATGCGTAAACTCTTAATAAACAAGACAGTAACTCAAGTAAAAATATAATAAAAATGACATTGGTGGAATACTCACAATTTGCCTCTGAGGTCATTGACTTGGTTGTTCAGGTCGGAAATCTGGCAATAAAATTAAAATTAACGGATTTGAAGTAAACTTTACATGAAGTGTTAAAAAGAGTCTGCGAGAAAGAAGAAAAAACTATGTCTGTAGTTTTAAATCGATTATTTATGTTCAGTGTTTAAATTTTGATACTTCTGAATGATATAGATACACAACTAGACGAAATATTACTATGTCACTATAAAATGCTATTGTGAATAAATAAAACAGATTTTTCATAATGATAGTATTTACAAGAAAATTATTTTAAATACAGAAGTAAAGTACCTACTGACACAGAAGATATTTACAATATAAGAAAGGACAGCTAAATTCATGCATGATGTGATGACATTCTACAAGTTTGCCATCCTAATCACCATTGCACTAGCTGGGCACTGCATGATAACAAATCAGTACTTTATAATTTAATTATTAAATTCTTCAAACTTGTAAAATGTAAACGTGTTGTTGAATAAGTAAGTTGTACACGAATACAGAAACATGCAATAAAATCACGAAGAAACCAGAAAGTAAAGCTCAACTCAACTCAGTAAAGAGATCACACGTGAAGCCGGCTGTTACGCTCGGTCTATTAATACAAGAAAGCACAGAACAAGATATAGCTGAGCGCAGATTAGGCAGTGTTATTTGCGAGCTGTATACAGTTTGAGTCTGTAAGTAAGAAATCGGTATAGGTCAGTCCCATATCCTATTACACTATTGCCTTCTTTATTTATATCTTTAGCCTGTGCTCTTGTGCCTACGGTATACCAAATACATAATTCCACATTTTATCTACTTTCGTGCAGTAAGTCTACTTATCGTGCCTCGTCATCGGTAGCTGGTCACCAACAGCTCCTGTCTCCACATCTCGTATACATAACAAGTGCATTATTTTACATGTGCAACAGCGCCAACAATATCATACTCCTTCGACGCTGCGATCAGATCTACATTTAATAAGTGTACGACTGTACAAGTGTCAGCGATCGGCGACGAGTACCTGCGTCCTGATCGAAGTGGTAGCATATTGAGCGCTGTATACAGTCCTTCTACCGAACCGAAAATATACGTTCCTCTACACCAATCACTAAACATCGACATTCATGTGTGAGTACGACGTCGCAAACGAGCTGTGTATTATGGAGTGACGGTGCAAAATCGATTCTGACTTGCGAATGTGGATAGGTAGTTCAGATATGTAATGTGTTTCTCTGGACTCGCAAGTGAGCATAGTATACACCACTCCGCGACCCACGAGTGTGTGTGCGAGCGGGCACTCGCGGTGCTCGACTACTCAGGGAAGGAAGGGCAACATCGACCAGAGCATGGCACTTTCGATTTAAACACAATCCATGTCTAAATAGTAACAAAGGGTATGGCAAAAGGTTTATGGGGCATATCTCAGCAACCGAACACGCAAAAACATTTCGCGCGGAAATGACGGCACATACATGAAAAGTTGGAGATTTGGAACAAGAAGTTTCACTTACACTATGCACTTGCGTGTGCCAATAGAGGAACCAGTCCAGCGTTCCAATTTGATTTCAACGTCAACTCTATGTGTTATCATCAAAAAAGAGAAAATTCAGTAAGGCCACTAAGTTGGCATCACAATGAAGCGTCACACTGGCGGCGGCTGCGGTGGCGCCTGGTTGTTACTTTAGCTGTCACACGGTTTAAGATATTATTATAGTGCCATACTATTTAATTCAGGGATTTATTAATGAGGATTTGGATGCTCGATTGTTAAGATACATTAAATTATTTCATGCAACAGGCAAGCCTTAGCAGGTAGCGGGAAGCCAGTGAAGAGCTACCCTAAGACAGTACAGAGAGTCAACTGTCTCATTCATCCGTCTGTACGTTCGGAAGATGGCGCGCCGGCGTGAACACGACAGATGAGAGGTGAAGCGTGATGAGCGAGATGGGCGTTAGGCGGCATGCAGCGGCAGGGCCGCGTGGCTGAGTGAGTGTGTGGTAGCTGTTACGTCGCGCCGGAGCGAGCGGTTACGTCGTTAGTGTAGTTAGCGGTGTAAGCTCCATGTCGGATGACGCGCCAGAGATCGATTTTGCACCGCACGCCTTACCGTGGCCGGGCTGCGTCCGCGCCGAACCTTCTACCGTCGCACACACGTGCTCTATACAGCACTACCGACCCGGGACTCGAACTCTTCGATTATTTACAACTCAACAACAAACAACCGAAAACTTACAAAGCGTTAACAATGTACACGAATTGTCACACGCGCACGTTTGTTACATAATCGATGACTGTGATATTCACAATGGTTATAAAGTATTGGTCAATACCTCAAAATCTCTTTTCCTGACTTCATGTTCCAAATCCCACTTCTGGCCCTCACACACATACATGCGGTCATAATACTCCTGTATTATTCTCTTGAGCATTGCTAAAGAAAAAGGAAAGACAGATTATTGAGCCAGCAGAATGAGCATGGGCATCGCTGTGAGTGACCAGCGTCTGTCGACGTGGAGCGACGTGTGCATGTGTGCGTCGAGCCGTACAACTATCATGTCATGTCGTAACAACTAAATCAGTATCAACTCATATCATAATGCATTCCCAATCCTAATATGCAGTTTTACCTCCATTTTCCTAATTTCGATCGCTCGTTCTAGTTCATATTTATCCCCCTCAAGGTTGTATATTCTGTGCCAGTACATTTGACATATCGTCTGCAGTTCCGCTAAAGAAAAATACAATCACATTTTCAGGTAAGTAAACATTATATTAGTCGTTGTGTAGTGTGGGACGCGACGCTGGGACCGCTGCCGACGGGAGGTAAGCGAAAGCGAAGCTACATGAATCGCGCACGGACAAGCGCGACGATTTCTACATGTTCGCTACGTGGACAGCTCCGACGGCTGCAACGGCTCAATGTTATTTTAGCGCTTAGAACTTATACTTGTTATCCACACTGTTAAGGATGTAGGTATTTTTAACTTTCAGCTCCGCAAGTGAAAATTATATGAGTGGACTGCGAAAACAAACAGGTTGATTATACTAGTCACATTATCGGCATGAGCTACTCAAAATTAATTGCTTATTATGTACTGCGTGGAGCCCAAACCAGGTCAGACCTCTAGCTGTTTGCGCGCTACTTCGATCTCGGCATCGTACTTCTCCTCCTCGATCTTGGTGATACGCTGATGGTAACCGGTAATGATGCTCGTAAGAGCCGCTATAAAACCAACTTAAGGATTACCAAGAGTTCGGCCGTTAGCTACGACTGCGACGCTGCGCTACCGACAGTGCTTACACTAACAACGCGACATCGGTTAAATAGGATGTGAGGCTCGAAAAGGAAACATGTTTTATTGAAAATTACGGAAAAACAGAAAGTATCAAGTATACGCACAACATTCAAATAATTCACATGGAGCTTGGAAAAAAGAGACACGCGTTAGAAATAGACGGGTCGGCCGAAGTGCATTGTACCCGGTGACCGCTCAGCTGATAGTGTTTAATCTGTTAACCAGACGAAGAGACAACACGCCTCATCGGCATTGCATAACGTTACATATTAAAGTGAAGAGATGTGAGTTTGTCAGTTTGTCAAGAGAGAACTGCCCCAGTTGGCTCGTCTCACTACCTCATGATCTTTCCTTTTAACGACGTATTCCAGGTCGTACTTTTCATTTTCAAGGCGATTGATGCGATCGTAGTGGGCAGTGCAAATGCTCCTAAGTTCATCTATAACGTGACACATATACATATATGCACATGAGTAACTGATGAAAGGGTACACAACACAGTGGCTCGGCGATGTGATGTCGGAGATAAAATAGATAAAGTCTTTGAATGCTTATTTTCTATTCAAGATGGGGATAAAGTGTTCATGAATGTTCATTCTTAGCTCTTGGGAATTGAGAGAGTATAATAAAATTAGAGAGTGGGTCCAAGCGGAGAAATATTTACCTTCGTTTGCATCTTCAATGTTCTTGGGTTTACCACACCTCTCCTCAATGATACGCCTCCTCTCGGCAGCTTTACGCTCCTGTTCCTTCTTCAACTCCTCAGCGGCTTTCTTACGCAGCAGCAACTGTTAGGAGAAGGACAGTTATAGTCATGTAAATCGTGGAGAAATATCATCCGGCAATGTCGCACTCGTAAATGATGAATGCATACTCGTCTGGCAGGAAACTCAATGGAGTAACTAAGAATATCAGATGGCACCATAGAGGAATACTTTTCTTTACTAAGTTTCAATATCACCAGTTTTTTTGTGAAAGGGTCCCATACAGTGGTTTCAGTTCAGATTCAGTATGTTTGATAGCTGATACATAAACACGGATATTACCAGTAGACTTGTAAAGATTTGCACTCACCCTGAGTTTCTTCTTCCTCTCGGGGGTCATGAAACCCTTCTTCGCCTTCTTGGCCTTGGAGGCCTCCTCCATGCGCTTGCGCACCTCAGCGCGCTTGCGGTCGATCTCGGCCTGTTTGGCCTTCTTCGCCTGGACAAGTCAATGACATGGTAATCATACCGGGAGATTGAAAAATTTGGTAGTCTGTGTGATGTGTATTAATTATGATTAAGTGCGTATGTGTGCGATTGTGTAATGTTTGTGCATTTATGTATGATTGTGTAATGTGTAAAGGTGAATGTCATATTTTTATATGTTGTGTTTTAATTGTTTGTAAGAAAATTATTTAAATACTGTATGAGATTTATTTGCGTTTACGTTATATATTTTGTATTCCGAGCGGATATAGCAGGACTGCATGAGTAGAAATATTCCATGCGAACGCGGCTATTTTCTTGCTTATACTTCGCGAAGGAGCAGTCAAGTTTATCCATTCTATTTTCAATCAATCAATCAATCAATATTGAATGTAACTATTCAATTATCGACTATTATTGAATATTTAATGTAACCAAAAAATAACTTCATGTGACTAATAATAATAACTTTTTCTGGAAGTAATAAAACGTTAAAATATCTTAACGTTGCGTGTGTAGGACTGTTTGTGTAATGTAGGAGGTGGGTAGTAAAAACTGTATCTCGTCGTCATCTTCATGTACATTACCTCCTCGAGACGCTTTTTCTGGAAGAAAAATAAAGACAATTC
Organism: Choristoneura rosaceana; assembly: GCA_037349165.1. NCBI lineage: Eukaryota > Metazoa > Arthropoda > Insecta > Lepidoptera > Tortricidae > Choristoneura > Choristoneura rosaceana. The sequence goes on from JAZBNJ010000008.1 coordinate 5,138,780, forward strand.
TCAGAACACGATCGTAATATCGTCGATCGTATATATGTTTAGGAAAGTTAGTTCTGACATTTAGGGAAAAACAGATATTTAATTCAATAACAAGGGTAATTTTATTTAACTTTCTGACTTTTCGTCAGTGGCTGATTTACACAATATGTAGGTATGTAATAGGTATGTACAAATTTTGTGAGGTTGATTTTAAAAATAAATCGGTCTTTGGAAAGTTTTAATTTCAATTCTATAATAAGTTCACAAGGGTACTGAAAATAAACACATTTGTTAATATAACAAATGACAAAGGTTTTTTGACATAGATATTATTTTAACAACATTTACTAGCACACTATTAACATAAAGTACATAAACGCCGATTTGAGATTTTCAGTACTTCTTGATTTTACAACATGTTCGTTTAATTTAGTTTTAAAGACGTTAGTGTTAATAGAAATTATTTTTTGCAAAATCTGAAATCGGCGAACAGACAAAGAATTCGAATGTAAATCAGCCATTTATATGATAAGAACATAATTTCGTAATAATAGTGGGTGCATTTTAAAACACTGGTGCTGTGTGAGTGTATGGTAGTGTGCATTCAGTGCGACGTATATGCTTTTACAAGTATTGTGAGAGTATGATTAAACATTATGTCATGAGATCATAAGTAGGTATAAATTAAAAATCTTAGGTTAGCTTAGATTTTGCATTAATAAATCATTAATAAAAATAAATTGTTTAATTTTGTAAATAAATTAATGGCTTCGAAAAGCAGGTTCCAGACTTCAAAGTTAAATGTAAATTTTATATTTTTTTTTGAGTACGTAATTTTTTGGCGTTGATACAACGCAGCTGTGGCATCAAGTGCGCCTTGTTTAGATATATTTTTTTCATTATTTAATTAATCTATTATTCCAAATGATTCATGACATTATGTAAACATATATGTGTGCTGTGCTATTAGATTAAACACTGTGCGTTAGCATTGATTTACAAATTGTTTGTTATTACGACATATAATAAAATTATAAATGGTCTTCTGACAACATTGATATCGACTTACAACCCTTCTAATACAAATAAAATAGTAAAATGCTGTAACAGAAATTCAGGTTTAAATATAGGTAATTTTAAACGTTTAGAAATCATTTGCGGATTTCATCGTTTATTTTCAAAACCATCAAGTGTGGTTTGTAACTTTATTTAATCCGATTTAGTTAATATTTTTTAAAGCTTTGTTTTCAGGCTAAATATTTCACTGTTATTTAAATAGTTTCTGTTGTGTAGATAATGTCATGTGTTATTGTGTTATCACAACAATAAGTACCTGAGTCTCGAGGGGAGAGTTTGAATTCAATACTTTAGGCATCGAAAAGGGTGGATCACGACGATAGGAGCACAACACGGCGACAACCACGGAAAATGAAAACAGAAAAAAGAAAAGTGTTAGTTAACTTTTAAAATACTGGCCAGAATTAAATTTCGTTTTATTGTACAATACAAATTTAATTGTGGCCAGTACTAAAACGAATGTTATTGTGCAACACTACTTAATCCCGGAGTTGGTATATTTAATTGATTTAGTTTATGCCCTGGAATAAACATTATTTATTGCACTAGTAAGGTAGATACAAGAAATCAACGATAAAAGTCAAAGTCAAAATCTCTTTATTCAATTTAGGCTATGACAAGCACTTATAAACGTCAAAAAATATACTTATACTTTTCGAGCATGGAACTAACACTAATAAATTTAGACATCAGTTTTAATAAGTTTCACTAAATTGTTCCATATAAATTTTATTTAATTAAAACTAATTCAGTACCTACACCATTACAAACTCTTATAAAATAATATGTTAACTTAACATCCGTTAGACTGCATCCTGTGACTCCCAGATAAAACTTAAGTTTTGCTATAATCAGAACATTGCTCACTTTGTCGTCCGTCTATCTATCTGCCTATCAAGAGTATCAAGACGATTTTTTACTGGAACACGTGGATTTATCAAGCTGAAATCAACGTAGGTAACTGAAAAACGTATGGGTACCTACTTCTCGTTGTCTTAGAAATTTGAAATTTAGTATAAAGAAAGGTACAACCAATAAGAAAAGTCTAAAAACCTTATTGTTATGTCTGTCTGTATAGGAAGACATAAAAAATACAGACAGGTCAGTAGCCATCTAAAATGACCCCACACTGATTTTAAGCAGGTGGACTTTAGGAACACTGGATCTTACTAGATATCTACAAATTTATATGAATCTCTCGGTGCGCGAATTCGACTCACACTTGACTTTTTTTAAATTAAATGTAAGTAATATGTACTATGCTATTAAATTTATCTGAAATATTTCAGCTAGGCAAAGCTAACCTATAAAAGTTGTTAAGTTTTTTTTTTAATTTAGGTTAACGATGTTTTCATACATTAATCAATGATAAAAAGTAACAGCGTCAGAAATGTAACTTCAACTTGAATAATATTTCTGTCTGATGAACAACCTATATACCTACAAATAGGAGTGTTCAGTCAATCTCGCTCAATCATAGCTGAAAATTACGAATTCATTTATATTAAAGACCTAGTGCCACGAGGCTTGAAGTGAATGAATACACACACTACACAGCTAAATGAAGAACTGATTGTATAAAAGAACTAATTAAATGAATAAGTGAATGTAAAATCCCGCTGTCATTAGGTACATTGACATGTTCTTGTGTGCGTGACCTTAACTCTGGTGGCACTACCTATACTTTGTAAACTGTATAATTTTTCTTTCTAATTACTTTATTTTCAATCCACGCAGATTTACTGTAGGTAGGTACCTAGGGACTAAGCTAATCACTTCTGTTATTTCATGGTCACTCGTGCTAACGCCATCTTTGAGTTAAAAAGACAATATAAAATCTGTAGGTAGAGGAAATTAACTTCCGGTCCCATTTCCTGCATCTGACATACCTTACATCATCATCCGCCATTTTGTTTGTGTTGGTTTAGGTGTCCTGTAACAAAGATAAAAAAATTGTAAAAAGAACTGTTAATTAAGCTTTGAAATGAAGAAATTGTTTAAACGCGGCAGTACGTTTATGTTAGGTTTATTTTTCAATTAACTATCTATTAGTTACATACAGTGATATGTAGGTACCTAATCTACATCGATACAACATTAAGATAAGTCAATACATAATTCACCGATCAGTTTTTTGCTATAAAACGAAACTCTTTTATCTTATCTTATGCATGACAAATTGCAGATCGTTTTCGGAAATTTCACGCCTATAAAATCTTTATTCAACTAATATTGCACCAATGTGTTTTAGAGTTTTGGATTTTTGCTTTATTTTGTGTCTATGTGTCATCGGTAAGTTCACTGTGTTTTTTTTTAATAATTGTCAGTTAATTAATACTTCAGCAGTTGACTTGATTTGGCTACAATATAAATGCGTATTTGGCAATATCCTAAACGAAGAATGAAGCTGTTAATTGAAACCTAATATTTGGCTACGCGCCACGTGCAGACAGCTGTCATTTGATACGTGAAAATGTAAGTTTTCCGTTTCAACCAAATGTTTTGAAGAATACAGTATCATTCAGTTATCCACAATATTATCCACTAATACTACGGAAACATTAATAAAAAATATTCTCATTTCAGAAAAGTTTCGACGATCTCTAAAAAATGCTGTTTAAAAAAATATTTTACTCGCAATATTTCGAAACACTCCATGAAAAAAGTAGAACATAAGGTGATTATTTACTTTTTTCAGGATACCACACCACAATGATCGGAATTTAGGTCACGTGATACTATTCTGGTCTACGTCACAAAGTCGCCTATTTTCCGAATAAATTGTTGCTGAAAGAAAATTCCATTATTAGCCTCGGGCGAGCTCGGGCAAGTTCGGTGACGCTCGGGCGTCGTCGGGGCTCGCCGGCGCGGACGACGGAAATAGGTTGGCTCGCATTCCCGCCAATCCAAATTTGGTGGCACGCCGCGCGACTTCGGTTTCACGGATTTCAAAATGTAATCAGATACTGTTAGCTATGAATGTTTTACTGTGTCATAAACTTATAATTAACTACAATTACACCGTAAAGGCTAGTGTTATGTCTACAATTCGTAAAATACTGACTAAGAAAATGTAGTATAACTATAGCTAAAGATTATTTTAGACGTAATTTTTTGAGACAGGTAACGCTACCTCAATAACATTATAAAGATACTTAGATTTTAGATACTTCAGACACTTGTAAAATTTAATTTGAAGTTAGTTTTAGTAAAGGCAGTTTTCTTTTCAAACACGCTTAGCGCAGTTTCCCGCAAACAAGCACCGCGGGTAGCCCGGGCGACGCAAGACTCAGGGTCACACACTGCAGAAGCGATGCATCACGCACGCTCCACTACACCACGGCGTTGATAGATCACTTCACTTCCATTAATGCACTTCGTTTTGCCGTCGCGATCAGTTAGTACAGATATTAAACGTCACCAGAACTCACCTACGGTAAGAAAAAAGAGGATGGCCCTACAGATGGTTCAGCCAACACGAGCCACAGCTGCTGACTGGTGCGAGGCGGGCGGCAAGGCGCGGCGGGCAGTGCGTGGGCGCGCCCCCCCTCCCCCGCCCCTCCCCGCCTGCCGGATCTCCTAAGCGCCCGCGCATCCTTTCCCCCCGCATCCCCTTAGCTAGCTGCTTTCGTTACAGACATTTTTAGAGCAGTGTCGTTTTGACACCATCACCGAAATAACATCAGATCTATGCTATGCAACTACTCAGATTCCTCGTGTTTTCCTCCAGGCTATATTGCCGCATAAACAACCGCGTTCGTTCACGATATTTCTCATTTACATAGATACTTGTTAAGTTTCTGATAACTTTACTTTGGGCTGTCCTTATTGTTCACTTTAATGTTTGCTATTGAATTTTACTATAACGACTTTTTTATGCCACTGGATGGAAAACGAGCAAGTGGGTCTCCTGGTGGTAAGAGATCACCACCGCCCATAAACATCTGTAACACCAGGGGTATTGCAGATGCGTGGCCAACTTAGAGGCCTAAGATGGGATACCTCAAGTGCTAGTAATTTCACCGGCTGTAAGACAGCCGAGCAGTGATTGCACTGTTGTGTTTCGGCGTGAAGAGCTTACTCTCCACGCCGAAACACAACAGTGCAATCACTGCTACATCACGGCAGGATTAGCAAGCAAGACACGGTGGCAGCAATCCGAGCGGACCTTGCACAAGGTCCTACGACGGTCCTACGACGGTCCTACGACGAATTTACAACGACCACCTGCAACAACGACTAAGTAACTTTTATGAATATGATAGTAAGTATTTACTGTTCAATAAAATTAGAGCCAACTAATGAACTTGTAAATCTGTGAGTCAGGTTAATAGCTACGGACAACAAACTTTGTGTTAGCGCTGACCAAGTTTCATTACTTTTAATCACTGCTGATCCAGTAAATCCTGATAACTACTGGCTGGGGGTGGAACAAACGAACCCGCCACGGAGCCTCGTTATCAGCTGTCCACTAATGAAAGCGATTAGAGCTTTAATTAAAGTTAGCGAACCTAGTTTCCTTCAGTCTGGAGCTACGACCACTAAGTTCCTCCAACTGTACCGCATGATGTATAGTATTATCCGCTAAATTGCAAACACAAGTCTTCACGGTGATGTTTTAGAATGTAGACACAGACAATTTAGTTCTATACACAAAAGAGGCGAGAGTTTAAATTTTTATTTTCTATTAAGTATGACATAAAATTGACTTCGAAGAATGTATTATGATTGTCAGTATCAAGCAATTACTTATTTATAGGTGTTAGACTTTGTATAAGGTCCGAAATAAAAAACATTTCTGCCAAGTTGTAATTGAACTACGAATAATTACGAAATGTTCAAATAAACAGATTTAATAGAGACTTTAATAGTATTGTTTAACTTTGTCTACAATGTACAAAGTAAACACGATACTATAATTAGTATAATAATTATAATTCACAATGCATCCTGATCGACGAAATAATAGCGCAATTAAAATAATAAGAATAGATATAAACAGGCTACCAGCCAAGACTAAAAACATAAGCCAAGCTAACTTGTAATTCTTAACATGACGAATAAAAATAAAACAATTGACCAATTCTGCGTCGTCCGTGAAATGTCTTTGAAGTTTAAAAATACTTTCATGAAACGTCAAAGGACCTTTTCCTTCATTTGATTACGTAAACGTGTCCTTTTCGCTTATGTATAGAAATACTCCTAACGGGTCCTCATTCTAGTTACAGCAAGGCTTAAGACTTTGTAATTTATTATGATTACCTTACCGAGTAACCCAGCTCCCCGGGTAATATAGTAGCGGTATTTTGCTTCATATTGTTTACCACAACTAAAGTTTTAATTGAGTGCGACTATGTGTGTGAACCTAGCATATCAATTTCTAGAATCTCAAAATGTAATTGCTGTTCTAGTAGCATCCCGAATAGTTCTACAGTTCTGGATATTTTTTTTTTATAGTTCAGCTCAATTTTTTTTTTAAATCGATTTTATAAAAATGAGATGCTAACTTCGCGTGCACAAGTCAGCATCTCAGCAGTTCTCGGTTTCTAGACCACAAATACGTAAGAAAATGCATAGTTCTACAGTTCTAGATGCATTTCATAGATAGTTCTGCTAAGTTTTTTAAAAAAAACTTAAAATAAAAAATGAGATGCTAACTTCACGTGCAAATGTCAGCATCTCAGCAGTTCTCGGTTTTAAGACCACAAATACGTAAGAAAATGCATAGTTCTACAGTTCTAAATGCATTTCATAGATAGTTCTGCTAAGTTTAAAAAAAAAACTTAAAATAAAAAATGAGATGCTAACTTCACGTGCACATGTCAGCATCTCAGCAGTTCTCGGTTACTAGAACACTAATACGTAATAAAATGTATAGTTCTACAGTTCTAGAGGCATTTCATATATAGTTCTGCTAAGTTTTTAAGAAAAAACTTAAAGTAAAAAATGAAAGAAAGAAATAATTTATTTGAGATGCCATTTTCACGTGCACGTGTCAGCATCTCAGCAGTTCTCCGTTACTAAACCACTAATACGAAAGAAAATGCATAGTTCGACAGTTCTAGATACATTTTACAGATAGTTCTGTTAAGATTAAAAAAAATATTTAAAATTAAAAATGAGTTGCTAACTTCATGTGCACATGTCAGCATCTCACCAGTTCTCGGTTGCTGGACCACAAATACGTACGTAAATGCACAGTTCTAGAGTTCTAGATAATTTTTATACAAAGTTCTGCAAAGTTGTCGGAAAAAATAAACAAAACACAACATATGATATGACTCTGTGCAGAGTTCTGGTCGGCATCTCAGCAGTTATCGCCCATAGCACTACCATAACAAATGAAAACGTAGAGTTCCTCCATCTAGATTCAAAACAGCAATAGTTCTTGGCTCAAAACCAAAACATATAGTGATACGATATGACTCTGTGCAGAGTTCTGGTCGGCATCTCAGCATTTATTGGCTGTAGCACTACCAATACGAATGAAAACGTAGAGATCCTCTATCTAGATGCAAAATTGCAACAGTTGTAGGCACAAAACCGAAACATACAACATAGTGTTATATTATATAACTCTGTGCAGAGTTCTGGTCGGCATCTCAGCATTTATCGGCTGTAGCACTACCAATACGAATGAAAACGTAGAGTTCGTCTATCTAGATGCAAAATAGCGAAAGTTCTAGGCACGAAACCAAAACATACAACATATATAGTGATATGATATAACTTTGTGCAGAGTTCTGGTCGGTATCTCAGCTTTTATCGGCATTTATTCGTCTAAATGTGTGATCGTCAATTTCCTAAAAAACACTGTATTTTTTTCCAAGCAGCCATGTAGACGCTGCTGTTCGACACGGCGACTTGACGATACGAGGGTGAATTGAAAAGTTTTGAGCCTGAGGCTGATAATGAAATTAAAAAGAAAAAATAATACTGGCACATAAGACTTACATATTTTTTCATCATAATGCGCTATCTTTTGTTTTTCTTCTGTCACATTTGCAAATTTTGTGTTCGATTTACTAACCGAGGTTCGCGATTTCCTTTAAAATGGATAAAATTGAGCACCGTTCTGTGATCAAATACTTACAAAAAAAGGGCTTAACGCCAAAGCAAATTTTCGAAGACATGTGCCATACTTTAGGAGAATCCGCTCCATCATATGCCACTGTAAAACGATGGGTAGCAGAATTTAAACGCGGCAGAGAAGCAGTTGAAGATGAACCTAGGTGTGGTAGACCAATAACGGCTTCTACAGATGAAAATGTCAATAACATACTAGACATGATTATGGATGACAGGCGGTTGAAAGTTGCAGAGATAGCGGAGACAATTGGCATTTCCTATGAGCGAGTACAAAACGTAATCACCAAGGACCTTGGATTTTCTAAGGTTTCTGCTAGGTGGGTACCAAGACTGCTTTCAGCTGAAAATAAACGCACCCGCCACACAGTGTCACAGGATTGTTTGGATCTGTATCAATGCGACCCACAAGATTTTCTTAGTCGTTTCATAACTATGGATGAAACTTGGGTCCACCACAATACACCGGAGTCAAAAGTGCAATCCAAACAATGGAAAAGGTCAGGGTCTCCACCTCCTAAAAAAGCTAAGGCCATATTATCCGCGAAGAAGGTAATGGCTTCAGTTTTTTGGGATTGCCAGGGGGTCATCATGGTTGATTATCTCGAAAAGGGTAAAACCATAAATGCTGATTACTACTGCACCCTCCTACAACGGCTACAACGTTTGCGTGAAGAAATAAAAATAAAAAGACCTGGTATGATATCCAAAAAAGTGTTGTTCCACCAAGACAATGCACCTGTCCATACTGCAGCGAAATCTATGGCACAAATCCATAGCTGTGGGTTTGAATTGTTGCCACATCCACCCTATTCGCCGGACTTGGCTCCTTCAGACTACCATCTTTTCCCGAACTTAAAAAAACACTTAGCAGGAAGGAAATTTTCAACTAATTTTGAGGTACAAGAAGCTGTAACCGACTATTTCGATAACCTTGAAGATTCTTTTTTTTTACAAGGAATAATGAAGTTGGAAGCAAGGTGGCAAAAATGTATAGAACGTTTAGGAGACAATGTAGAGAAATAAAATTGTTTTAAAACCTCAAGTCTTTATTTTAAAGGTTAGGCTCAAAACTTTTCAATTCACCCTCGTATTTTTTTAATCCTACTGCAATTCCCCTGGTGTTGTAGGTGCCTCTGGCCGGTGGTGATCTCTTACTATCAGGAAACTCACTTGCTCGTTTGCCATCCAGTCAAATAAAAATAAAAAATTGCGAGAAATTTAAAATAGGATCACGTGACCTGGTTCCTAGAACTGTTGCTGTTTTGCATCTGGATAGAGGAACTTTACGTTTTCATTCATATTGGTAGTGCTTTGAACCGATAACTGCTGACATGCCGACCAGAACTCTGCAAAGTGTCATATCATATCACTATATGTTTTGGTTTTGTGCCACGAACTATTGCTGTTTTTAATCTAGATGGAGGAACTCTACGTTTTCGTTCGTTACTGTAGTCTTGCTATCGATAACTGCTGAGATGCTAACCAGAAATCTGCACAGAGTCACTTTATGTTGTATATTTCAGTTTGGTGCCTAGAACTTTTGCTGTTTTGCATATAGATGGAGGAACTCTACGTTTTCGTTCGCTATGGTTATCTCGCTGCCGATAACTGCTGAGATGCTAATCAGAACTCTGCACAGAGTCATATCATATCCCTATATGTTGTATGTTTTGGTTTCGTGCCTAGAACTCTTGCTGTTTTGCATCTAGGTATAGGATCACTACGTTTTCATTCGTATTGGTAGTGCTAAAGCCGATAAATGCTGAGATGCCGACCAGAACTCTGCAGAGTCATATTATAACACTATATGTTTTTGTTTTGTGCCAAGAACTTTCGCTATTTTGCATCTAGATAGACGAACTCTACGTTTTCATTCGTATTGGTAGTGCTACAGCCGATAAATGTTGAGATGCCGACCAGAACTCTGCACAGAGACATATCATATCACTATATGTTGTATGTTTTGGTTTCGTGCCTAGAACTGTTGCTATTTTGCATCTAGATAGAGGATCTCTACGTTTTCATTCGTATTGGTAGTGCTACAGCCGATAAATGCTGAGATGCCAACCAGAACTCTGCAGAGTCATATTATATCACTATATGTTTTGGTTTTGTGCCAAGAACTATTGTTGTTTTGCATCTAGATGGAAGAACTCTACGTTTTAATTCGTTATGGTAGTCTTGCCGCCGATAACTGCTGAGATGCTAACCAGAACTCTGCACAGAGTCATATCATATCACTATATGTTGTATGTTTCGGTTTTGTGCCTTGAACTGTTGCAATTTTGCATCTAGATAGAGGATCTCTACGTTTTCATTCGTTATGGTATTCTTGCCGCCGATAACTGCTGAGATGCTAACCAGAACTCTGCACAGATACATATCATATCACTATATGTTGTATGTTTTGGTTTCGTGCCTAGAACTGTTGCTATTTTACATCTAGATAGACCAACTCTACGTTTTCGTTCGTATTGGTAGTGCTACAGCCGATAAATGCTGAGATGCCGACCAGAATTCTGCACAGAGTTATATAATATAACACTATGTTGTATGTTTTGGTTTTGTGCCTAGAACTGTTGCTATTTTGCATCTAAATAGACCAACTCTACGTTTTCATTCGTATTGGTTGTACTACGGGCGATAACTGCCGAGATGACAACTAGAACTCTGCACAGAGTCATTATATATCCCTATATGTTGTATGTTGCGGTTTTGTGCCTAGCACTGTTGCAATTTTGCATCTAGATAGACGATCTATACGTTTTCATTCGTATTGGTAGTGCTACAGCCAATAAATGCTGAGATGCCGACCAGAACTCTGCACAGTCATAAATTTTATATCATATCACTATATTTTTTGGTTTTGAGCCAAGAACTATTGCTGTTTTGAATCTAGATGGAGGAACTCTACGTTTTCATTTGTTATGGTAGTGCTACGGGCGATAACTGCTGAGATGCCGACCAGAACTCTGCACAGAGTCATATCATATGTTGTTTTGTTTTTTTTTTCCGATAACTTTGCAGAACTATGTATAAAAATTATTTAGAACTCTAGAACTGTGCATTTACGTACGTATTTGTGGTTTAGTAACGGAGAACTGCTGAGATGCTGACACGTGCACGTGAAGATAGCATCTCAAATAAATTATTTCTTTCTTTCATTTTTTACTGTTTTTTTTTTTTAAACTTAGCAGAACTATGTATAAAATGCATCTAGAACTGTAGAACTATGCATTTTATTACGTATTTGTGGTCTAGAAACCGAGAACTGCTGAGATGCTGATTTGTGCACACGAAGTTAGCGTCTCATTTTTATAAAATCGATTTAAAAAAAAATTTGCAGAACTTTGTATGAAAATTATTTAGAACTCTAGAACTGTGCATTTACGTACGTATTTGTAGTCTAGCAACCGAGAACTGCCGAGATGCTGACATGTGCACATGAAGTTAGCAACTCATTTTTAATTTTAAGTATTTTTTTTAACCTTAACAGAACTATCTGTAAAATGTAGCTAGAACTGTCGAACTATGCATTTTCTTTCGTATTAGTGGTTTAGTAACGGAGAACTGCTGAGATGCTGACACGTGCACGTGAAGATAGCATCTCAAATAAATTATTTCTTTCTTTCATTTTTTACTTTGTTTTTTTTTTTTAACTTAGCAGAACTATCTATAAAATGCATTTAGAACAGTAGAACTATGCATTTTCTTACGTATTTGTGGTCTAGAAATCGAGAACTGCTGAGATGCTGACATTTGCACGTGAAGTTAGCATCTCATTTTTTGTTAAGTTTTTTTTTTTAAACTTAGCAGAACTATCTATGAAATGCATCTAGAACTGTAGAACTATGAATTTTCTTACGTATTTGTGGTCTAGAAACCGAGAACTGCTGAGATGCTGACTTGTGCACGCGAAGTTAGCATCTCATTTTTATAAAATCTATTTAAAAAAAAAATTGAGCTGATCTCTACGTTTTCCTTCGTATTGGTAGTGCTACAGCCGATAAATGCTGAGATGCCGACCAGAACTCTGCACAGAGTCATATCATATCACTATAGGTTTTGGTTTTGTGCCAAGAACTATTGTTGTTTTTCATCTAGATGGAAGAACTCTACGTTTTAATTCGTTATGGTAGTCATGCCGCCGATAATTGCTGAGATGCTAACCAGAACGCTGCACAGAGTCATATCATATCACTATATGTTGTATGTTTTGGTTTCGTGCCTAGAAATGTTGCTATTTTGCATCCAGATAGACGAACTCTACGTTTTCATTCGTATTGGTAGTGCTACAGCCGATAAATGCGGAGATGCCGACCAGAACTCTGCACAGAGTCATATCATATCACTATATGTTGTTTCGGTTCAGTGCCTAGAACTTTTTTTTTTTTTTTTTTATTCGACTGGAAGGCAAACGAGCAAGTGGGTCTCCTGGTGTTAAGAGATCACCACCGCCCATAAACATCTGCAACACCAGGGTATTGCAGATGCGTTGCCAACCTAGAGGCCTAAGTTGGAATACCTCAAGTGCCAGTAATTTCACCGGCTGTCTTACTACTCTCCGCGCCGAAACACAACAGTGCAAGAACTGTTGCAATTTTGCATCTAGATAGAGGATCTCTACGTTTTCATTCATAATGGTAGTGCTACAGCCGATTACTGCTGAGATGCTGACCAGAACTCTGCACAGAGTCATTATATATCACTATGTGTTGTATGTTTCGGTTTTGTGTCTAGAACTGTTGCTATTTTGCATCTAGATAGACCAACTCTACGTTTTCGTTCGTATTGGTGGTGCCACAGCCGATAACTGCTGAGATGCTAACCAGAACGCTGCACAGAGACATATCATATCACTATATGTTGTATGTTTTGGTTTCGTGCCTAGAACTGTTGCTATTTTGCATCTAGATCGACCAACCCTACGTTTTCATTCGTATTGGTAGTGCTACAGCCGATAAATGCTGAAATGCCGACCAGAACTCTGCCGAGTCATATTATATCACTATATGTTTTGGTTTTGTGCCAAGAACTATTGTTGTTTTGCATATAGATGGAAGAACTCTACGTTTTAATTCGTTATGGTAGTCTTGCCGCCGATAACTGCTGACATGCTAACCAGAACTCTGCACAGAGTCATATCATATCACTATATGTTGTATGTTTCGGTTTCGTGCCTAGAACTGTTGCTATTTTGCATCTAGATAGACCAACTCTACGTTTTCGTTCGTATTGGTGGTGCTACAGCCGATAACTGCTGAGATGCTAACCAGAACGCTGCACAGAGTCATATCATATCACTATATGTTGTATGTTTTGGTTTCGTGCCTAGAACTGTTGCTATTTTGCATCTAGATAGACCAATCCTACGTTTTCATTCGTATTGCTAGTGCTACAGCCAATAAATGCTGAGATGCCTACCAGAACTCTGCACAGAGTCATATCATATTACTATATGTTTTGGTTTTGTGCCAAGAACTATTGTTGTTTTGCATCTAGATAGAAGAACTCTATGTTTTAATTCGTTATGGTAGTCTTGCCGCCGATAACTGCTGAGATGCTAACCAGAACGCTGCACAGAGTCATATCATATCACAATATGTTGTATGTTTTGGTTTCATGCCTAAAACTGTTGCTATTTTGCATCCAGATAGACCAACTCTACATTTTCATTCGTATTGGTAGTGCTACAGCCGATAAATGCGGAGATGCCGACCAAAACTCTGCACAGAGTCATATCATAGCACTATATGTTGTATGTTTCGGTTTTGTGCCTAGAACTGTTGCAAATTTGTATCTAAATAGAAGATCTCTACGTTTTCATTCGTATTGGTAGTGCTACAGCCGATAACTTCTGAGATGCCGACCAGAACTCCGCACAGAGTCATATCATATCACTATATGTTGTATGTTATAGTTTTGTGCCCAGAACTGTTGCTATTTTGCATCTAGATAGACCAACTCTACGTTTTCATTCGTATTGGTAGTGCTACGGGCGATAACCGCTGAGATGCTGACTAGAACTCTGCACAGTCATATCATATCACTATATGTTTTGCTTTTGTGCCAAGAACTATTGCTGTTTTGCATCTAGATGGAGGAACTCTACGTTTTCGTTCGTTATGGTGGTCTTGCTGCCGATAACTGCTGAGATGCCAACCAGAACTCTGCACAAAGTCATATCATATCACTATATGTTGTATATTTCGGTTTTGTGCCTAGAATTGTTGCAATTTTGCATCTAGATAGAGGATCTCTACGTTTTCCTTCGTATTGGTAGTGCTACAGCAGATTAATGCTGAGATGCCGACCTGAACTCTGCACGGAGTCATATCATATCACTATATGTTGTATGTTTCGGTTTTGTGCCTAGAACTGTTGCAATTTTGCATCTAGATAGAGGATCTCTACGTTTTCATTCTTGTTGGTAGTGCTACACCCAATAAATGCTGAGATGCCGACCAGAACTCTGCACAGAGTTATATAATATAACACTATGTTGTAAATTTTGGTTTTGTTCCTAGAACTGTTGCTATTTTGCATCTAGATAGACCAACTCTACGTTTTCATTCGTATTGGTAGTGCTACAGCCGATAAATGCTGAGATGCCGACCAGAACTCGGCACAGAGTCATATCATATAACTATATGTTGTATGTTTCGGTTTCGTGCCTAGAACTGTTGCTATTTTGCATCTAGATAGAGGATTTCTACGTTTTCATTCATATTGGTAGTGCTACGGGCGATAACCGCTGAGATGCCGACTAGAACTCTGCACAGAGTCATATCATATCACTATAATATGTTGTATTTTGTTTTTTTTTTCCGACAACTGCAGAACTATGTATAAAAATTATCTAGAAATCTAGAACTGTGCATTTACGTACGTATTTGTGGTCTAGCAACCGAGAACTGCTGAGATGCTGACATGTGCACATGAAGTTAGCAACTCATTTTTAATTTTAATTTTTTTTTTTTTATCTTAGCAGAACTGTCTGTAAAGTGTATCTAGAACTGTGGAACTATGCATTTTCTTTCGTATTAGTGGTTTAATAACGGAGAACTGCTGAGATGCTGACACGTGCACGTGAAGATAGCATCTCAAATAAATTATTTCTTTCTTTCATTTTTTACTTTAAGTTTTTTTAAAGCTTAGCAGAACTATCTATGAAATGCATCTAGAACTGTAGAACTTCGCATTTTCTTACGTATTTGTGGTCTAGAAACCGAGATCTGCTGAGATGCTGACATGTGCACGTGAAGTTAGCATCACATTTTTTATTTTAAGCTTTTTTTTTAAACTTAGCAGAACTATCTATGAAATGCATCTAGAACTGTAGAACTATACATTTTCTTACGTATTTGTGGTCTAGAAACCGAGAACTGCTGAGATGCTCACCAGAACTCTCCACAGAGTCATATCATATCACTTATATGTTGAATGTTTTGGTTTCGTGCCTAGAACTGTTGCTATTTTGCATCTAGACAGACCAACTCTATGTTTTCATTCTTATTGGTAGTGCTACAGCCGATAACTGCTGAGATGCTAACTAGAACTCTGCACAGAGTCATATCATATCACTATATGTTGTATATTTTGGTTTTGTGCCTAGAACTGTTGCAATTTTGCATCTAGAAAGAGGATCTCTACGTTTTCATTCGTATTGGTAGTGCTACAGCCCATAACTGCTGAGATGCCGACCGGGCTCTGCACAGAGTCATATCGTATCTCTATATGTGGTATGTTTTGGTTTCGTGCCGAGAACTGTTGCTATTTTGCATCTAGATAGAAGAACTTTACGTTTTCATTCGTATTGGTAGTGCTACAGCCAATAAATGCTGAGATGCTGACCAGAACTCTGCACAGAGTCATATCATATCACAATATGTTTTGGTTTTGTGCCAAGAACTGTTGCCGTTTTGCATCTAGATGGAGGAACTCTACGTTTTCATTTGTTATGGTAGTCTTGCCACCGATAACTGCTGAGATGCCAACCAGAACTCTCCACAGAGTCATATCATATCACTATATGTTGTATATTTTAGTTTGGTGCCTAGAACTGTTGCTGTTTTGCATCTAGATAGAAGAACTTTACGTTTTCATTCGTATTGATAGTGCTACAGCCGATAAATGCTGAGATGCCGACCAGAACTCTGCACAGAGTCATATCATATCACTATAATTATGTTTTGGTTTTGAGCCAAGAACTATTGCTGTTTTGAATCTAGATGGAGGAACTCTACGTTTTCATTTATTATGGTAGTCTTGCCGCCGATAACTGCTGAGATGCTAACTAAAACTCTGCACAGAGTCAAATCATATCACTATATGTTGTATGTTATGGTTTTGTGCCCAGAACTGTTGCTATTTTGCATCTAGATAGACCAACTATACGTTTTAATTTGTATTGGTAGTGCTACGGGCGATAATTGCTGAGATGCCGACCAGAACTCTGCACAGAGTCATATCATATCACTATAATATGTTGTGTTTTGTTTTTTTTTTCGGACAACTTTGCAGAACTATGTATAAAAATTATCTAGAACTCTAGTACTGTGCATTTACGTACGTATTTGTGGTCTAGCTATCGAGAACTGCTGAGATGCTGACATGTGCACATGAAGTTAGCAACTCATTTTTAATTTTAAGTATTTTTTTTAATCTTAGCAGAACTATCTGTAAAATGTATCTAGAACTGTCGAACTATGCATTTTCTTTCGTATTAGTGGTTTAGTAACGAAGAACTGCTGAGATGCTGACACGTGCACGTGAAGATAACATCTCAAATAAATTATTTCTTTGTTTCATTTTTTACTTTAAGTTTTTTTTTTAACTTAGCAGAACTATCTATGAAATGCATCAAGAACTGTAGAACTATGCATTTTCTTACGTATTTGTGGTCTAGAAACCGAGAACTGCTGAGATGCTGACATGTGCACGTGAAGTTAGCATCTCATTTTTTATTTTAAGTTTTTTTTTTAAAACTTAGCAGAACTATCTATGAAATGCATCTAGAACTGTAGAACTATGCATTTTCTTACGTATTTGTGGTCTAGAAACCGAGAACTGCTGAGATGCTGACTTGTGCACGCGAAGTTAGCATCTCATTTTTATAAAATCGATTTAAAAAAAAAATTGAGCTGAACTATAAAAAAAAAATATCCAGAACTGTAGAACTATTCGGGATGCTACTAGAACAGCAATTACATTTTGAGATTCTAGAAATTGATATGCTAGGTTCACACACATAGTGCGACTTTATTTTCACTGAGATAATTTAATCAACCCCGGGTAAATTCACGATAGTATCACTATGACTTTCCTAAGGACGTACAGTCCAACTACAAAGATATCGATACGGCCAAAGTTACAAAAAGATGTGTTGTACGATCTTAATCTTAACTCAATAAAGTTGTGTGTACATTAATTTTGTAACTTTTGCCGAATCAATATTTTTTTAATTGAGTGTACAAAACCAATATGTGACTAACTGACTGACAGACCAAGTACAGCCTTAATTTTGTAGTAAGTATATATATGGCATAGCATATAAATAAATAGCATCAAAATGTAATTTGTCTCTATTTCTTAGCTATTCACTTTTACTTTGTATCTCTTCATTAATAATTTGGAGAACATTATTACGTACCTACACAGTTTCCAGCTCCACAAACTTCAGCAAAAATCTTTGAAATACTATTATCAAACTGAAACACAGTTGTATTGAATATTAACCAAATTAAGCATCTTCAACGTCAAAGAAACACTTCTGTTGGAATAATTAGAAGGGTCTTTAGAATTGTAGGATCGTGGGCCGCGGAACTTGGCCCGGCTTTGAGGGCCGGTACCGCGGATCGCTTCCCTTGAGATAGTCCCGTATATAGGCGAAATCCTTGAGAAAGGGATTTTAATTTTTCATGAATAAGTCAAATATTTTTATTGCTTACAAACATACAAACACACAATCATACAAACACACTTTCGCATTTATAATATTAGTATGGATTTTACTATGAGTTTTCTGTATTCGGAAAAAAACTACGTTGTGATAATATAGACCCTGTCAATAGTGAAAATAATTAGGTATTGCAATTTTTTAAGAGTACCTACATATATAGCCAAAGTAAGTAAATTAAATAATGTACCTAATATTATTAACCAATGGTTTACTTAGAAAATTATCTAATTTTCTTGAATGTACGACTAAATAGAAAGCTCCCGACCCTTTGCATTTATTGCAGTAACAGTACTGGATTGTCACGCAAAATGACTCCTCTTTTACGGTCCTCCGTTCGATGCCTAAGTATGATACAAATATAATAATGTCTTTATCGAAACGCTCGTAAAACTGCGACAACTTTGTAAGCGTCTCGAGAGCTTTTATATTTTTTTAAGTCTGTCGTTACTGGAATGTTATTGCGATAACTTGTGTTTTGTCGGCGGCTTCGCTTGTCATATTATTTGAGTGCTTTTCGCTGTTCAGAATTTTGACGACATCGATGATAAAATAAACGCAAACGCGCACGTTCGATGTTTCCCTCGAGACAACTGAGTCAGCCCTATTATCAGGCTGTGTATAAACTAGCGAAATGTTGTAAGTTTTTCCTTCGCAGTACCCATTATCTTTCTACGTATTTTATTAACTTGGTATTACATTTACCTACTACATTTCCCCGTTGTCATCTTATAACTCATCATCATCATGTCAGCCGAAAGACGTCCACTGCTGGACATAGGCCTCCCCCAAGGCTCTCCACTCAGACCGGTCTTGTGCTTTTCGCATCCACCGCGATCCCGCCATCTTAACCAGGTCGTCGCTCCATCTTGTTGGAGGCCTACCGACAGCTCGTCTCCTGGTCCGCGGACGCCATTCGACTCATTTGACTTATAACTCATCTTGTCCTAATCTTATGTCCTCTAATTAAACTTCTTATGTGCGTGCAATTAATGTTATCTACATTTAGTTATGGAAGCTATTATTCGTGTTTCACCGATGTTCATAAAAAGATGATGAGCGCTTGTCAGTATAAAAATATGCTCTAAGCATTTATTATTAACTAGCTTTTACCCGCGGCTTCGCACGCGTAAACTAATAAAACGGGGATGTATTCGGTCCCTTAGTTATAAAACTATCCCGTGGGAATATCCGGATAAAAAGTAGCCTATGTGTTATTTCAGACGTTCAACTACCTACATACCAAATTTCATGACTCTAAGCCCAGCAGTTGTTATTTCGAGATTTTATCCATATCCCGTGGGAATATCGGGATAAAAAATAGCCTATGTATTATTTCAAAGGTCCAGCTACCTACACACCGAATTTCATGGCTCTAGTCCCAGTGGTTGTTATTTCGAGATTTCATCCCTAGGTATCCCGTGGGAATATCGGGTCAAAAAGTCACCTATGAGTAATTCCAAACGTCCAACTACCTACATACTAAATTTCATGACTCCAAGCCCAGCGGTTGCTATTTCGAGATTTTATCCCTATCCCGTGGGAATATCGGGATAAAAAGTATCCTATGTCCGTCTCCTGGCTCTAAGCTACCTCCCTACCAATTTTCAGCCAAATCTGTTCTGCCGTTCTTGAGTTATAAGTGGTGTAACTAACACGACTTTCTTTTATATATATAGATAGATATGAACGCATCCTTAGGCAGGAACTGAGTATATATTTTTATTGCTGGCTGAAACTAAACATAATCTAATAATGGCACTACTCAGGTCGAGGACTAGACCCTAAAACAATTTTCCTCTATTTAACTCTCACGCAAAAGAATAAAGTCAACTCAATTACACTCAAATTTGACGTAAAAGAAGATATTGATAGACATAAAATGTAGTAAATTTGCTGACTTTTAATTCTAGAAAATGATTGAGTATGAAAAATCTTTCAGGTAAAAAGAAAAGATGAAAAACAAAGAACAGTCTTCTACAACTTTTTGATACGCAAACTGGAAAAAAACTCTTGTTTTCGCGTCACGCAGGTCATTTGTCAGTCAATCCGAATGAATACTGCATCATTTGAATAAAGCAAAGCTGCTACTAGTTATCGTTATGGATTTGTTCTTTTTTTTTATTCGACTGGAAGGAAAACGAGCAAGTGGGTCTCCTGGTGGTAAGAGATCACCACCGCCCATAAACATCTGCAACACCCATAAACCCATAAACATCTGTATTGCAGATGCGTTGCCAACCAAGAGGCCTAAGTTGGAATACCTCAAGTGCCAGTAATTTCACCGGCTGTCTTACTCTCCGCGCTGAAACACAACAGTGCAAGCACTGCTGCTTCTCCGCAGGATTAACGAGCAAGATGGTGGTAGCAATCCGGGCGGACCTTGCACAAGGGCCTACCACCTGTTCGCATGAAATTATGTCTATACGTGTATGATCCGATCGCTGAAAACATAATCGTAACTAGAGATTAACTAGCACGCTGGTGTGCGTCGACGTCTATTTTAAGATCGGGAAAATTTATGCCTACTTACTTTTCTAATTCTGATACGTTAGACAAAAGATTGGCATTTTAACAGCTTTAAAATTTTTTTCAAATACAACTCTTTCCTTTTTTTTCCAATTACTGTAATTTATAAGAACCTTTAAGTTTGTTGACTAGTTCAATAAATATAAATTATGGCAATTATCTTATCTAAACTGTAATTTGAATTTGTAAAATCTTATAAGTAATTTTAGGATAATAAGAAAGGAGATTGAAAAATAGGACATTTTTAACCAGTAGCTTGCCATAGAAAATGATTTCGAGTTCGAGTTTCGTGTTCAAAACATGTGCCACAGAAATAAGGCAAGTCAAATTATGAAAAAAAAATTAACGATCGCCTAATAACAATAAACTTCTCAAATTCCTCATTTAACAAAACGTATGCAAAATTGTGAAAGTGAATAAATTACATGATCTTTACTTTAGATTTTAAAATTTACTCAACAGACTTTGCCACTGAGATATCTTCTTCTCTTACGAACGTAAACGAAAATATGCGCGATAAAAGCGGTCTTACTATATGGTATCAAACACGGATCCATAGTAGTATAGGATAACATTATAAGTGGCAATCTGCATCTATCAAGTAACCGAAAAAAAATTTTTTTCTAGGTTCTAGGTACTTAGGCTTTAGTCGATTCCCTAACATAAGTATTCACTTTTCTATGCAACTAGTATGAAAAAGTGGATACATAAGTTAGGGAACCCGCCGTAACTATGATTTCGTCTGTGAATAATTCGTTTTACCATAATTCTGTGACGTGAGGTTGATACTATGTAAGAGATATAAAGCAGAGTTTAGACTTGCAAGAAAAATCGCGCAAGTTGCATTACATTGCGAAAGAGAAATGTAGTTTATAGGATTCCGTAGCCAAAATGACAAAAAACGTAAGCAATAAATACACATTATCATGATCGAGTCCTGAAACAAAAAGTTACGAGGAAGACTCGTGAAACTTTAAAATATTATTCCACGAATTAATCTGTCAACAGGAAGAAGAGAAATTTTGACCTACTAGATTTGACCAATAAAAGGCACAAACGAGGCAAGCCAAGGCTTGCAAGAAGGCCTTAATGAGGGTTTTCACAGAGGCCTAATATCGCTAGATGGTGTTAATATCGTGAGGTCCATTTGACGTTTGCTCATGATTGGTTAAATAACTATTTATTTATTCTCCTCAATGGCGGCCTTTAAGGCTTGGGCCAATGTCAGTTATATAAAGATAAATATATTCTTCTTCACGCAGTACGGTGATTGTAGTTTTTGCAACTTGATAGCAAAATTCCAAAAACCACGCGGAGACAACTTGCGCATTAAAAAATGTCAGACACGAGAGCAAAATATCCAATTTTGTGATCACTGTTCACTGTTAAGGTTAATCGCCGCATAAAACACTATCAAAATTATACTTCAACTAGCCAAATAAGCAGAAATACCAAAATTAGACATGGTCTACATCCGCCATCTTCGAATGCCACAAATCGAATCACTAAATGAGCCTAGGAGGAAACGTCAAGCAAACGTCAAACGGACCTCACGATACTAGCGCCATCTAGCGATATTTCGCCTCTGTGAAAACCCTCATTGATCACAAGTTTAGTTTAGTTTAGTTTAGTTTATTTATTCACTCAACATAACAATTTACATCATATAAATACATTCATGTCAAATTATATTAGAATTTTATGCTGAGATCGTCAAAACTTATAAAAATAAACAAAGATAAAAAATAATCAATAAAATACAATGTCAAAATAAATTCAAAAAATGAAATATTAAATTATGTTAGCGAAAAGTACAAAAAAATAAATAAAAAATAAAATAAAAAAATAACTATAAATAGATGTCTCAAATATTTTAAATAATGTCAAGAGAAGATTATGTCCGAAAACTCACTTACACAGTACAGAGGGTTATCCATCAAAAGGTTTTTCACCCGGCGACCAAATGCCTCTTCACTCAGATCTTTTATTTCGGCGGGCAGACGTTCGTAATAGGTAGGCCCCACAACTCGTGGATTTTTTCCTGAAAGTGCCATGCGACGTGGGACTGTCCTAAGGCGTCCTGTGGTACGCAAGGTTTTACCTTGAACATTTACACATTCAAACGTGGATAAGTGTTTCCTCACAAACATCAGTAACTCATAAACATAAACTGAGTAGTGCGTCATTATGCGATACTTCCGAAACAGGTCTCTACAGGAATGCCTTGGTGGTACACCAATTAGAGTTCGTACGGCACGTTTTTGCATCAGCATTACTCTATTGGCATCCGTGGAGTTTCCCCAAATGAGTGTACCGTACGACATCAGTGAGTGGAAATGTGCGAAATAAACCTGTCTCAAAGCATCCCCGGAAATCAGTGGTTTGAGTTTCTTCAACGCAAAGACTGCACCGCTCAATCTATTACACAGCCCACTCACATGGCTCTTCCAGTTGAGGTGAGCGTCCAATGTGAAACCAAGAAAACGGCACTCCATTGTCACAGGCATCGGGCTATTTATAAGACACGGAGGCAATGCGATACTACGACCCGAGAAGATCATGACATTGGATTTTGCAAGGTTCAGCATCAAACCATTCGTCTTGAACCACTCGTGCAGCTGATCACACGCCTTACGGATCTTCTCAGCAAGCAGTTCATAGGTCTGTCCGCTGACAATAACCGTAGTGTCATCCGCAAATAACACAGGCAGCCCAGCTGTAATTGATGATGGAAGGTCGTTTATAAAAATTAAGAAAAGGGTATTTCCAAGTGCTGACCCCTGTGGGATGCCTACACCCACAGAGCCAATATCCGAATCGTACCTTTTGCCATCTGTTAATAATCTGACAATCTGCTTACGTCCCATTAAAAAAGAGGCAAACAGTCTGTAAGCAGTGTCTCGAATGCCATAGTACGGTAATTTGCTCAGAAGCAGTTCATGACTAATGACGTCAAACGCCTTGGACAAATCGCACATGATACCTGCCATTTTGCACCTGTCATCAAGTCCAGACACAATGCAATCAAAAAATTTGAGCGTTGCTGTTGTTGTAGATTTGTTTTTTCTATACGCAAATTGTCTGTCCGTCAGTAAGTCATTTCTTTCCAGGTGCTTCATTAGGTATGACGACAGAATGGACTCGATTATTTTAGAAATTGTAGGCACGATCGAGATAGGCCTGTGACTGTCGACATCACACTTGTCTCCCTTTCCCTTATATACTGGACATACTCTGGTATTTTTCAAAACTTCAGGATAAACACCGGTATCGAACATCATGTTGATAAGCACAACCATCACCTCAGATATCACTGGCCAAATAGACAAAATGAGATTCACCGAGATGTCATACGTATCAACTGTTGTCCGTGTCTTCAACATGGACTGTAAAGCTTTATCTAAAATATCCTGTGTTATGGTCGGCGTATCGAATGACGGCACATTTAAATCACCAATGTATCTGCGCAGGTATTGTGTTGATAACGAGGTATTGCCGTCCAATTTATACTTGGCTGCAACACTTAAAAAATGAGAATTAAATACATTAGGCACCTCACAGCATTTTATTTCCATTCGCGTTGTGGGGTCCTTAAGACAAATATTTGAAGAACTAGTTTTTGTACCTATTTCCTCATTCACAATTCTCCATATTTCCCTTGACGAATTCTCACATTTACTAAGCCTATTTTGAATGTGAGTTTGTCGAGCACGCAACGTCTCATCCTTAATCAATTTAGAGTAATGTGATATACACTCAGATATTATAGTATTATTCGGGTACTGTCGTCGAAATTCATGTAAATCACGGTGTTTGCGAAGATATTCCGACAGTTCATCAGTCAACCACGGGACGTTAGATTTTTTATTGTTTAATTTTAACTTTTTTATAGGGAAATGGATATCTATGTAGTATGTCAATATATTAAATAATTTGCAAAATTTAGTATTAATATCAAGGGTCATGTCATAAATAAAATTGAAATTATAATTACATATGTCCCGATAGAATAAATTAATTGAATTATCTGTAAATAATCTGCGTTCTACAGAGTCACTTTTCCCATTTTTATTACTATCATGCTCAATAGCAAACTCATACCGCTGTGCGTTGTGATCGCTTATAGCAGTATCCATGGGTGAAACAGTGAGGCGGTCGCGAGCATGGTTCGCTATCCCGCAGTCGATGCACGACGCAGAGTCTGCGGTCACGCGAGTGGGAAAAGTAACTGTGTTCACGCACCCGTAGCTGCCCAGTACGTCGTCTACCCGCCGCCTCAAAATATTAACACACAAATAATCAACATTTTGGTCGCCGATGATGAGAAACCTTTTGTTTTCGTCAGTAAGCTTAGTCAATAACAATTCTAATTTATCTAAATAAATGTCAAAGTTACCGTTTCCGGTTCTGTATAACACAACAATAATCAAATTACAATTAAAAATTTCAACAGCAGTAAATTCGGCATGATATTGGACAGATAAATTTTGCAAATCGTTTCGTTGCCTAAACTCAATATTTTCTCGCACAAAGATGGCGACGCCGCCATGGGCGATGCGCGTGCGGCAGTAGGAGTTCGCGAGTGTGTAGCCACTTAACCTCACTTTTTCAATTTCATTTTTGCGACACCAAATTTCACTTAATCCTAATACATGTGGCTTTTCTGTGCTTGTTAGTAGATCTAGGAGTGAAGTTTTTCCACAAATGGATCTGACGTTTTGGTGTATAATCTTAAATTTAGTGTTTATTTTGGTTTGGCTGTGGCTTGTTTTGCTGTGGAGTTTTTTGGCTTCAAAACGTTGAACAATCGAACGGACACTCCTTCCGGCCAGTTTTGTGTGTTTCTGGCTGCCTTCTGCTTCTCGGGCGGCACGTCCAGACGAAACGAAGAGTAGCTGCCTCTAGTCACCACCAATCTCTCACAAACGGGTGCCAGGATTCCCATCTTACTCTGTACGTGGCGAATGACATCTTCAGCAGTGGTGTCCACGCTTAGGTTGAAGACGTGTAAGCTCACTACACGAGGGCCAGCAGCCCGAAGCCCCCCACAGTTGGATCGGTGCGTTGAAGTCTTAGGAAGTGGCTGCGGAGACAGTGTCACGCCACCACCGTGAAGAGAGGCAGCCCCGGTCGCAGCTTGCTGTAGTTTGTTGCCGACCAAAGGCGTGGATTCGTGGCCGTCGGTACTGTTGCGAGTCAATCGCCGAGGCCTGGGTCTGGGTGTAGGTCTGGGTGTAGGGGTCTCCGTAGACACGCTGCTCGTCGGCATAGACTGATTCTGCTCCTCCCCCAAAAAGACAATGCCTTGGGGTCCAGATTCGTTCAGTGATACTTGCTGTGGACAGTGTAGTTTCGGGAAACCAGTTTTGTTCGTGACGATCCTCAGAAGCGCTTGGATGTTATCGCTCTGGTAAGTAAGTTGATTTTGCTGAGTTGTAATAATATCACGACAAAGTCTTATTTCTTCCTTCATTTCTGTTATCTCCGCTTTTAAATTTGAAATAACGTCCACCAACCTATTTACCGCCGCTTGATTGTTATTTTTAATTCTTTCCATCTAATGTTTTTTTATGTGTATCGAATAGGCATGTATAAATAAATGTTTCTCTCTCTCTCTCTCTCTCTCTCTCTTCGCGGTTAGCACTTAGCGTTTGCACTTATTTACTTATTCTATGGCGCGGGGTCGAATATTATGTAAGAATAAGCTAGGTACCAGTCTAGTCCAGCGCAACTATGCTTAGCGACTCGTTGCGAAACGTCACCCGTCACTTTCTCACAGTAGTGCACAGAAAGAGACAGGTAATATGTACATCTCGTGCGAGAAATAAATAGTCACATGTTACAGTTTCTTCAGAACGGCTGGTAAGTGTTATAGTCTAGGAGCTATTAAACAGTTATTAGGTACGCAACAGAAACAAAAACAATATATTATGGACTGCTTAATCTGATTATCTTAATTAATCTAATATTTATTATATTCACAAAATTATAAGTGGCTAACTTTTAAATATCACACGCGTTTGCGCCGTAAAGTGAGTCGTACTGCGTAAGAGGCGGCGCGTGCGCCACGGGTCAGTGCGCGGCAACCACTGAATCGCCTCAACGTTGGGGAGGCCCGGTACGCACTTTTAGCTCGGCGGCGGAATGGAGTAGTGACACCCCCCTGGAAATGGGCCTCTACACGGCAAATTGTGCAAGTTGCATTACATCGCGAGGCCGTAAAGCCAACGAATTTGTAGTGGTTAATTGAAAGACTCAATGTAATGCAACTTGCACGATTTTTCTTGCAAGTCTAAACTGGGCTTTAGGCGATGCAAAAACTTGCATGCGAGTTACATTACATTGCGGACTAATGAGACACAATAACTCAGTTGATGAAACAAATACCACAATGTAAACTTGCATGTAAATTCTCGCCAACAACACAACCCCAATATCGCAATAGTAAATGATACAAAAATCACATACATAGAGAAAAAATACTGTAAGCAATAAGGCGACCTTATCACTTCAGAGAAATTTCTTCTTATCGGTATTTTTTTTTATTCGACTGGATGGCAAACGAGCAAGTGGGTCTCCTAATGGTAAGAGATCACCACCGCCCATAAACATCTGCAACACCAGAGGTATTGCAGATACGTTGCTAACCTAGAGGCCCAAGATGTCTTACTCTGCACGCCGGAACACAACAGTGCAAGCACTGCTGCTTCACGGCAGGACTAGCGAGCAAGATGGTGGTAGCAATCCGGGCGGACCTTGCACAAGGTCCTACCACCTATTTAGATATATAGTCACCTTTTTTGCTAGTCATGTCAGGATTTATGTATGTATAAATTATGTAATCTAACTGAACAGTGACTGTAGATGACCAAACGGATATAATTATCGTCCTGATACATTTATGTTTGCTCAAAAGAATTTTTACGTTTCAAAGACGTGTAAGGAAATTGTATGTAACAATAATACCTAACGTAATTTTGAATCCTATCAAACAAAAATTTAAAATTAGGTATTTGAAAATGCTATACTTACTAAAAAAAAAGAAAAAAAAATGTCATGAGTTTGTGATCTGTTATTTGCACATTACTGGCATCACTTGCATACATTTTATCTATTTTTCCTTTGAGAACATTGAAATTCTTCCCCTCTTCCCTTAACGACCAACACTAACGACACTAGCATTTAACGACCACCGCTATCGGTGCTAACCCTTCGATTGGTTACCCCTCTTCAGTTTAATGGCACATCATGAACATCACGATGGAGGTAAATAATTATTTCAATTGGACAAGAGCTTTGAAGAACAAGAATGTTTTAGAAAGGTAGTCATCGTTAACGGGTTCCTATTACACAATTTTTAACAAAACATGGAGCCGACTACAGAAAACCATGAAAATAATTTTCTACCAACCAAGTCTAAAGTCGGTGCCTCAGCACGAGACAGCAGGAGTGATTGAAGTTTAAAATATCAGTAGGTGAAGTAGTCGACTATAGGTCCACTCCTGCTGGCTCGTGCTGAGGCACCGACTTCAGACTGGTAGAAAAATTTTTTCATGGTTCTTTGTAGTCGGTTAAATTTTTTGTTATATATTTTTTTATATAGTGCAGAAAATTAAAGCCATTGTAAAAGTTACAAATTAACCGCATAATTTTTGCTTGTTTTAACTTGACTATTGATTGACTTATGACTGTCAAACTTGGCCTTCTACAAGCAAAAGCAATCAGAAACTAGTAACCTGCCAACGCAGTATGGAACGTAGCGTGCAAAGTATAAGGCTAAGTGATAGGTGGAAGACATCAACAATAAGGAAAAGGACAAAAGTTAGCGATGTTCTACTAAAAATAAAACATCTCAAATGGTCATGGACTGGACACATTATGAGAACAAATAGAGAAAAATGGACGAAGGACGTAATGGAATGGTATCCTAGGTATGGAAAAAGACGAAAAGGAAGGCCGATAAAAAGATGGGAAGATGACCTACCAAAGGGATGGAGAAGATTAGCCCGTGACAGGGAAGAGTGGAAGAAAATAGGGGAGGCCTATGTCCAAGGACAACCTGACCACTAAAATGGTTGCTGAATACTTGCTTATTACATAAAGATCATAGTGGGGGGTAGGGTACTGGGTAGTTGTTGGAAATTTGTACCACTGTTTCCATCTTTTGTCTGGTTTTTTTTTGCCCCCTACTATTAAATTTTTAAACTACTTATTTTAAATTTTATTTTGTGCATAGTTTATAAGCTAAATTTGTTATTGAGTTTTTTGGTCAGAGAATAAAGGCTTTTATTATTATTATTATTGATTGACTTTTTCTATCCTACGATATCTGCCAGAAGTGGCCACTCGGCAACTCTACATACATTCTCAGTCAACCCAACCTAAGGCTGTCTACCTTCCTACCTTGGCATTACTTATCAACCGTGATATCCATAAACTAATATTATAAATGTGAAAGTGTGTGTGTGTTTGTATGTATATTTGTATGTTTGTCCGTCTTTCACGTCGAAACGGAGCGACGGATCGACGTGATTTTTGGCATAGAGATAGTTTATGGGCCAGAAAGTGACATGGCTATTTTTTATCCCGGAAAAATGGACAGTTCCCGAGGGAACAGCGTGCGATTACCAAATTCCACGCTGGCGAAGCCGCAGGCAAAAGCTAGTTGATCATAAAAACGCTTTAGAAATTGTTACGCACTAACTGTTATGTTGGGCGTTTTAAAAAATAACGCGTAGTACCTTTTCTTTCAAAATATATTTAATCTTTTCATATAAATTTTATGATTCAGTTTTGTGCCGCCCATACCGAGTGTACGAAAAAAACGTCACAAAACTGTCATTTTTGATTGAGAGCGACATTTTCCTAAACCACTGGAATCGATTTTGCTTTTAATTATGAGTAGGAAAAACAATAAGTACGTTTCCAAAATTAAAAAAAAAAAGTACACTTATTTGTGAAAATGCTCAGTTATGACAAAATTTTCATCGGTCATCGTGAAAGTAGAGCCAGATTTGACGATATTTTAATATTTAGATTCCCGGCAAATGTTTATAGGCAAAGCTCATATTATATCAGCTGCTTCATCAGCTGTGATAATATCCTGTGTAATACTGATTTAGAAACCTAAATCTTGCCAACCGAGTCGTCATCAATTCAGATTTGCCACTGGTTCCGCTGGTAATGGATTGTCATTTGTGGAATGACGCAGATCCTTAGGGTCCTTCCTTGTTACCCAAATGATTTGCTCTTTTGAGAACTGGATGATTTACACTAAGCGGCGATTTGCGTAATTGAATTGGGAAATTTAAGTTCACCAAAATTAAATTGCAGTATGTCTTAACCTTGGCACAGAACACGTCAAAGATTTTTCTGGTGTATGTAGAGTGCAAAACTTCTCAAAAGGAGAAGAGGATTTTTGTATTAAGAAGTTATGTAACCTAACCTTACTATCTGTTGACGCGGATAACCTTGTCTACGCAGCCATTATTCTGGGAAGATATGGACTTTTATACTATTATACAGAATCGTGTACTACAAGTTTTTTGCGAGCGTTTCATTTGTCATTTTTCTATATCCTCCCAGTCCTTACTAATATTACATATAAATGCAAAAGTAAATTCTGCCTGCATCTCTGCACGTTCAACCGATTTAAATTAAATTTAGTTTGAAGATAGTTTGTCCCTGGGAAGCACATAAGTTAGTTTTATATATAGTTCCCGCAGGATAGCAACAAACAAATATTTCGCTAAAGCTAGAAGCCAATATTTAAGTAAACACTACTGAAGGAAAGCCAACAAAATTCAAGCGGGAAATTAGAACTTAATTATTCTAAAAACTCGCAATTACGAGTGAAAATGTTCATCCTAACAGATAAGTGCGAATTTCAATTGTAACCATTCTCACAATATGCACCACGTGAACACAAAGAGCTCTGCTTAAATGAGAATCCTTGTGATTTTGTGTCGTCATTAAACGCCAGTCGGTTTCGCGGTATAATTTGAACCGTTCCCCGGTTCGTATTTACTAAAATACATTTTAGAGGAAAGTATGTTTACTGTACCTTGCCAAATACCAGACCAGGAAGGCTTTCAAAGCAGATTTTCATTAAACTTTATCTAGCAAAACCTCTGACGTAAAACTTTGAGTCGCATAGCTCCGCCCACGAGGTATAGTTGACCGAGAAAATGTTTTACCACGCTTAGTTTTAATGTAGTTAGCACGTTATAAAATGTCGAGACTTCTGCCTACCAGCCTTCATTAAGAGAAAAGTTTTACGCCCATAACAACGTTACGTAAACTCGAACAGTATCTTGGCTGTTATTCGGAGTAAGTCTACTGCCTCTTAGTTTTTTTTATCAAGGAACACATGATAAATTTTAACTGAAACGCAACAGGTACAACAAACAAAGCCAGCTGGCGAAAGATTTAACACAAACGTCATTGAGCTCTGTTACTGTAGCAAAAGGAACTTTCGTCAAAATTATTGAAACACTTTCTCAGATAACTGTCCAGGGTGACGGTCCGACAAACTCGAAACGTTCCCTGAAGAGGTGTATTTTCTGAAGGCGATAGAGATAACGCAAAAAAGATTTCTTGTGGAATGACGTCATCACTCAGCTGGAAGTTATGGGAGCTGACAATCACGTGTGCCGCCCCGGTATTATTAAAAATACTGTCACGTTAACGGAAAATCGTCACTCTTGATGGCTTCCCTCACTAGCGTAGTATGTGTTTTACTCGATTGCAGTAAAGCTCAAAAGGTGTATATGTGCTTGACCTGTATGTATTCAAGTTGTTATGAAGATGAGTCTATGGCTCGCCTAGTGATATAGATTGCTGCTTTCGCCAGACTTTCGCAATGCAGACATTTCCAACCTAAAGGTAACATTCCGGTCGATGACGACACACGACTACGACAGGATCGTGCGACCCGCCGTGTGGTATGAATTGGCAGTGACGTAAGTGATAGGTTTAGATGTTTATGAAATAAAACTCCGCGTAGAAACAAAACAGCCAACTAAACGACATAATAATTGACCTGCAGATTGGCAAATTAGGTCGCGGTTGTAACGCTGCGTTCGACACTTTCTGTATGCTTTGGGACCAGAGAATATTCTTTAACAGAGTTGGTATTACAATCGTTTACTTCTTCCTGAATGCGGCTTAACTTTTGTGGTACAGGGGGCAGGTGGCAAATCGAGTGTCATTTGAATTTAATGAAGCCTTATGCCAGGAAAAGTAATCAAGACACACATGTAGTGGAATTTATGGTAAGTATTAAGTATTAGTTGAATTAATGATCTACTTTTATTGATGCAATTTCCTGACATTTGTTGCTACCAACGAACATTATAATAAATAAAACTTACAATGGAACCTTAGGCAAAATTATGTGCTAAGTATACCCATAGTTATAGCTTATTAATGTTATTACTATGTTTAATCTATTAATATTCGTCTTTCACACATTAAAACGTGATAAACTGTGCTCAAAAATGTCTCGCGTTTGATAGAACAATCCTCAGATAAGTCTCATCTGAATTCGGCGAGGACGCCTCACATTATTATTTCCCCCTATTTCGAAATAAATAGAAATTGAAAATGCGTCTGGAATGGAACAATGAAACTGTTGTATTACCGTTCCTTTTGTCTAAAAGGCAAGGAATACGTTCAATATACAATGCTCAAATTTATAAGTACTTTAAGATCCTTATAGGTATCATCATCGTCCCAGCTTAACATGTCCCACTGCTGGGCACAGGCGTCCTCACAGAATCTCACTGGATTACTTCGCAAGTTTGTGCAGGATTCCTACCCAGGTTTTTTCTTTTTTGAATTTCATATAACTCCAAGGTGTGAGCCCGGGTTTGAACCCATGATCCTCTGCTTAAGAGGCCATAGTATGGGAGACGATACGGCCGCTACAGTGTGGTCGAAGTAATTTTAGCGATATACCAGTATTATCGTCGTGATGAAATCCCGGTGTGGTATTAATTACGAAAATGCCATGTAATCGCTTTTGAGCTCATCCACGCCACGATATCTCATACTTGAAATGAAACCACGCCTTTCCTTCATCAAATATCGGTAAAGTCACGGGAAGCCAACTATGTAGGTACGTTAATGAAAGTCTCGTTCTATAGTGCGGTTAAACTAAATATTTCCTAAAAATTCTAAAACAAATGGCGCACAACAAGAAAACCGAGTTCAATGTTGACTAAATAGTAGTAGTTTTAGAGTCACGGACATTCCTATTGCCAGTTCGTGTCTTATATCGATTAATGCATCAAAGTTCTGCTAAAGTCAAAGTCAAAATATTATTCAATTTAGGTTATACCACGTTATACAAGCACTTATGAATGTCAAAAAAATTCGCACAGTTGTTTTTCATGAAACGGTAAGTACTCGTACTAGTAAAAATCACAATTCTTTGAATTTAAATTTGACTGCTAAAGAATGATGTGAAAATTGGCCCATACCACCAATACAAATCTCATGTATAACATGTGAAAGCTAGTTCAAACATAAGCTTCATTTTCTAATACGGTGACAAATTTCAAAAATCCCGGAGAAGAGAGTTATCAGCTTTCAAATATATAGGTTATGTATAGGTTGCCTGGAAGAGATCGCTCTTAAGCGATAAGGCCGCCTATTGCTTACCGTGTAATTTTTTTCTCTGTGTATTTGTTTTCTGTATCACTTACTATTTCTGGTGTACAATAAAGAGTCTTTGTATTGTTGTATTGTATTGTATATATAATATAAACACGCACACACACACTAGGTACTGTGCCCCACATGCGTTACAAATGCAATGCTATTTCCCGCATATCCGACTCACGCTTGACCGTTTTTCTCCCAGACTAGTTATACCTACTATGGCTTAAGTTGTAGCTTAACAGTAATGACATTGTTAATAGAATAACGTTCTACTGATTGAGCTCTCAATCCAAGCAAGTAGGGCAACCAACCGTTTCTAGATTTTAGGTTCGTTCACAGAATTCTGAACACTAATCCGAAACTACGATTTTAGGTATTAATAGGAGGTATTACTTAGCGCAGGTATTCGTGAGGAAACATGCACAAATCTGCGAAAAAAAAACAATGGTACACACCATTGACTTTTTTCTCAGATGTGTGCAATTCCCAATCCGCACTAGGACCGTGTAGGAACTGTGGCCCAAGCCCTCTAATTCTAATAAGAGGTTTGCGCCCTATAATGGGACCCTAAATCTAGTAAAACTAATGCTCTTTAAACAGCTGCAAAAAAAGTCTCGTAAATTGAATTACCTGGGTCCCACGGCATGGTTTGTCCGGCCCTGGCTACGGCCATGTAGTCACCCTACGCTCAAGCACTTATGCCACATGCCAGGCCCAATAATCTGATAACAAGCAAGTTGCTTCTACAGAAGAGACGCAGTAACTTGCTCGATCGCGCGGAATTGAATTAGCGAAGTTCTCAAGTTGTGCCTAACCTTTACCGCTAAAGTAGAAACTTCCTAAACTCCTAATCACTTATTAAACATTAAACTTTCTTACTATATTGTTTCAACCGCAAAGGTTGTTGATAGCTCAACTTGACAAACGTTGAAGCTGGTTATAAATACCTAGTATTATAATTCCCTATACACAATCTTAAAAAAAAAACAAGGTTGAGATCTGAAACAGTTCAAGCGTGGTATCCCGTATGTTACGAAAATCTAAGGATAATAAGGGGCTGTTTTACCATCCATTGATTAGTGTTAACTTACTGTTCAATGTTATGCCGTCTCCGTCTATTCGAACAAGACAAATAGAGACGGCATCACATTTAACCGTCAACTAGGCTACGGCACTGTGGTGGTAATTGGAATTCCTAGTTGACGGATTATCGTAACTCATGGGAAACGGCAGTTGAATCGCTTAAGACACGCAACACGAATTATACGAAATGTTCACAAGGAACCCCGAAGAAATGCATTGTAACAGCATTAGTTCGTAGTCATCTCGATATTGTCATTATTGCAGGGAATATGCAGTCAAGGAAATACATAAAACTGAAGTAACTAAATTGCGCTCATTCGTTTAAAGCTCTGCTGCAGTAGATGGAACGTAAAGGAAAGGGGCTACAAAAAAGGCATAAAAAACTAATATGGTAGATCAAAAGTTTTGTAATAAAATTTTTGGAGTGCGTTCGTAAAACTTACTTTTTATAACACCAAAACCACAGTATAATGTATAAGCTAAAGCAGTATGGAAGCTACGAAGAAACGAACACACTCACACGACGCGCGCTCTACACGGCCTCTAAAGGGGTCGTCTCGCGGTGCTGCAGTACCGTCAGTCTGTGTGAGTGTGTTCGTTTCGATCGATTCGTTCGTAGCTTTCATACTGATTTAGCTTATATATATTATATATAATATAAGCTTATATATATTATACTGTGCCAATACTATGGCAAGCTAACTAAACTATGAATAAATAAAAATATCAAAAGCGTACGAGCGTTTTCTTATAAAAACCGAAATTGATGATCCGTAGATTCAGATACATTAGCAAAAGCTTGGAATCGCATTTGTGGTGGAGTAGTTGGCATGCAAGCACATATAATATATTATGAGCATAAATAATAACTACTTTTTTTGGCGCAGACTATGATTATAATAGAAGACATTTATGTATATTTACTTGAAGTAGCTAAGTACGCAGTGACTTGTGCCACCAATAAAAGATTTTTTATTTGGTTTCATTGTCTGTTTTTATTAGTTTTGATTTGTTGTAGAAAATACGTATTTAGATAAACTTTAAAAGTAAAAGGTAAAGTACTAAAGAAAATCAAAAAACAAAAACTAAATTGCATCCTACCTAGACATGAACTTTAAGCTGAGTTTAGATTTGCAAGAAAAATCGTACAAGTTGCATTACATTGCGTGCGAGGCCGTAAAGCCAACAAGTTTGTAGTGGTCAATCGAGCGCCGCAATGTAATGCAAGTGGCATGATTTTTGTTGCAAGTCTAAACTCGGCTTTTGAACTCTTGTACAGCTTTATACCACTGAACCACCACGCTGATGAAAGCTATCGAAATTGCTGGTCTTATTGCGAGTGTAACTTTTTCCTAAAATAAAAACAATACGAAAATACACGTTTTCGCAGAGATGGGACCAAGGTAGACCGATTGTTATTCCCCGAAAGCCCCCAAATAAATTTTATCAAAATCATCGAACCATTTCCGAGATCCACGATAAAAGTAAACATAGAAATAAATAAACAAGAATTGCTTAATATTGCATTCCTTTAGTTTTTGTAAGACGTATTTAAATAAAACACAAAAGTTACCTATGAGAAAAATCTTCAGAAAAGATCGAAACTAGTCAGACCGTTCTTAACTTACAATCGTGATTTGAATCATTGATTTTGTAATTTATCCAAGAATCGCTTGTTTATAGATATAAAAGATAGCTCCAGGGACCACCTAGGACGGAAGAACCATCTAATTCCATCCACAGAAACACCTGCACCTTCGGAGCCGCAGAAATGGCATTACAAACAATACTCATAACAATAAAAAATAACGACGCAACGGGAGGGGAACTAATCGAAAGAAACAATTAAGCCCCAGTCGTTCAACACAGTAATGGAGACTTTTACTTGCTCGAAACTCGATAACGTTTACCAAAGTTTAACAAAATAAAGGTTTTGCAACAGAGAAAGCGACAGTTTTGTGTTACTACTTTTCGTCTTCCACCATAAACCTTCGTGTTAGCCCAGTAATTTCATCTATAGCCTCTCAAACAGAGTGTCGTGGGTTCAATTTACGATTTATCATGAAACTACGGTAACAAAAACAACATGAGAGTACTTGCACACGTAGCTGCGAAGAAATTTAACGATGTGTGTCAAATTTCCAATCCGCGTGGGAACTGCAGTTCTAACCCTCTCATTCTGATAAATTCTGATAAGGGTGTGTGCCCTGCTGTGTGATACAGGCCGACTTAACTTTTCGCTTGACTAAAAATTCTGGTTAGTAGGTATCTTTCGCCTAAAAAGCAGCTGATCTACGTAGCAAATTAGCAATTGGTCTAAGTAGGAAGTGGTCTCAGAAGCAACTGGTCTCAGTAGCAACTCGTCTCAAGTATCAATTGGTCTAAAATTCTTTGACTCAAAATCGACGGAGCTCCCCATTGCAGAGTTCCTATTCCGCGTTGATGAGGCGCTTCGCACCTTGATGCAACTCTAACCTAACCTAAACTATGTATGTGTATGTATGTTGTGTATTTGTAATGAATTTTTGAGTTAATTTAAATTTGTGTTTTTTGACCTTTTCATTGTACTTGTAGTGTCTACTCTTATGTCTGATATCCTGTCAAACGTTCAAAGGTTAACTGGAAGAGATCCCTTTAAGGGATAAGTTCGCCTTTGTACATCTTATTATCCTGTGTTCTGTTATTATCATGTGTTTTTATGTACAATAAAGAGTTTTACAATACAATACAATACAATACTATGTTTTTTCAAGTTTTCGACACAAACAGGTTCGACCACTTGCTACTTAGACCAGTTGCTTCTTAGACCAGCTGCTTTTTAGATCAGCCTTTTTTTTTAGACAAAATGATACTCGCCCAAAAATTTTGAACTGTAAAACTAAATACATTTGAATACAGTAGTGACACCTACATAAAGTAATGAAAAATATTTTGTTTTCAGCACTCGTTCTGATTTTCTCAGAACAGCGCCATCTGCCGAACGGTGACGTAACCGAGTCCTCGCCCTAACGCGCCAGGGTGAAAAGCGGATGACTACAACAACCTTGGCAAGCTTCCAAGTTTAGACAATTAGATACGATAGATGGCGCTTACAGTAATTTTGAATCCCACTAATATATAAAATGCGAAAGTTTGTATGTGTCGACTGCTGAACCAATGTAGACGAAATTAGGTAGGTATACATATAGTTTAAGTCTCGGGGAGGGACATAGGATAGTTTTTATCCCAGAAAATTGCGTAATTCCCGCCTGATAGCGATAAAAAAAAAAACTACGCGGACGGAGTCGTGGGCAACAGGCTAGTTTGCAAACAAAATTCTAATAAAAACTTCGTGTTTGTTTGTCTTTATGATCCTCGAAATTTATGAAAATAAAGGAAACTATTTAGAAAAGGTATGGTCCCACCGGTGAAATCAGCTAATTTAGACGTGTTAAGCGAGGTAAGAGAAAGATTGTCTTCTCACATATTTTTTGATAGGTCATTATGATCATCATATTAGCCGCAGGACGTCCACTGTTGGACATAGGCCTCCCCTAGGACTATAGGACATTTCCTGATGCTGGATCTGGAGTCTGCTCGAAATTGAAGTCGTTTCTCTACATATCTCTTGTTTTTTTTTGTTTCTTTTATGTTTCTTTTATTTAACAGATAGGTATGTATAAAAAATTCTAGCTGACTGAGTTATAAAAACCCAGCACAAAATCTTGGATAAAGAGAGCTGAAATTTTGCATAAAGATCCAATGAAATATCCGCGGCCAAGGATTTTTTCAACTGGATCGAATAAAAGTTCCTATTATAAGTTTATCTGAAAATAACAACTCAAACATCTTTATTGGCACCATAAAAAAAACAATCCTCAAAGATAAAAGGTTAAACAGAAAATAATGAAAATAGTTAAAATGTTCGGCTCGCACCTCTGAGTTCTTCGAAATTCATGTGCGGAATTACATTTGAAATTTACCACGAGCTTTGCGGTGAAGGAAAACATCGTGAGGAAACCTGCACAAGCCTGCGAAGCAATTCAATGGTGCGTGTGAAGTTCTCAATCCGCACTGGGCCCGCGTGGGAACTACGGCCCAAGCCCTCTCATTCTGAGAGGAGGCCTGTGCCCAGCAGTGGGACGTATATAGGCTGGCATGATGATGATGATGAGTTAAAATGTTTGTATATTAAAAAACTGAACATAAATTATACTATCAAACACAAAGAATATAAATAAAAACGTAGTGTAGTGTAACAATGGGTCCCGGTCTCAGCATGTGCTGGACACAGTGGTCCAGCACTGGCATTCAGACTGGGCCCCAAACAGACCTCGGTCGGACGCGAAATACAAGGAGTTCACGTTGCGTTCGTGCATGAGTGTGTGTCTATATAATTATGTGAGCGCGTGTGTGTGTGTGCGTGAGTGCTTGCTTGCTTGCGTACTCGCGCGCGAGCCTACAAGAAGCCGTAATAGGTTTGACCTATGGCTTCTCAAGTAGCGGATTGTTGAGTCGAAACTTGACTTCGTAACTCTGAAGTTTTACATATGTACGTGACCTTTTCGATGAAGAAAAACATGGCCAGGTTTTTCTGCAAAAATCTATGAAACAATTCAATTTAGCTAGCGGCATGGCCCGAAATCAAAGTCAAAATATCTTTATTAAATATCAAAAAAATCTACCATCGTTTTGGTAATTTAAAACCTTTGTTGAGAAGAATCCTGCAAGACACTCGACATAGTTCTTTTTTCAAGACAGTTCTACCACAGTTGTTCTACAATGACTTGCGGCACTAGGATTTAACAGAAATTCGATTTTTAACACAGATTATTGTATTATAATTTGTACCCGTAAATGCAATTAATTAATTCTAGAAGATCCGTGGAATATTTATTAAAAGTAGTTGCTGTCTACATCCGGTAGGAAAGTTTATAATTTCTCTGAGGTACACAAATTTTGTTTCTTGATTTGGATACTTCCTCTATCTGCTTAATGATCCTCGCAGACTTGTTAAAATTCTTGAAAAATTCTCCCTAAACTTTTTTTTAGGCACAGAAATAGGCTTGCATTTGATTGAAATCACCCTGATGGCAAGCGAAGATCTGGATTCGGATGGAGCATGCTGGATCAAAATCGGCCTACCACCACTTTCTTCAATGATTCGCCTATGGCTGCCATCTAGAACAGAGTCGCGGTCGAGGGGGAACTGGGGAGAGGGGTATGACGTCACGGGGCTGCGTGCAGAGCAACGCCTCCGTATATAGGTCACCCGTTTTGGATGCACTCCGCGTCAGTTCGGAGGGCCGAAAATAGCTCGGCGATCCAAACGTCACAGGTATAGATTAACTTAGTTTACTTGGTTGGCTGGACAAGTTTTTGCTACAAATCTCAAGCCGATCTGATCACTAGAAGTGGGTAAAATGAGACTTAGAAGATTTGACCAAATCTCTATCACGGTTCTCGAAATACTACCCTGTGACAGACAAACAAACAGGCGGACAGTGAAGTCACAATAACGGGTTCCGTTTATCACCTCTCGGTACGGAATGCTAAGAACGCACAGTGTATATGCATGTAAGTGTGTGGCTCAGGAAGTCAGGACAGGATTCAAGCTGGTTGTTGATTGACTCTTTATCTAGGCTGCTCAAACCTAGGTCCGCTGGCCACCAAGTGGCCTGCCATGGCTTAAGTCCAGGCATGGGCGGGCATAGCCCCGTCAACGCAAAGATGGGCCATCCTTTCTTCTTTGTTTATAATTTTAGTACTCAGATACCTCTAAAAGTAGTGACCAGACGCCGCCTCAGTGGAGGAGAGTGGTAGTGGTCATTGGATAAACTGATGGACTGAATAGAGTGTATTATAAGGGAAATTATTAATAGCACATCAAATAAATAATTCGTTTATTTGTATTGAAATAATTTATTATTTATTTATTTATTGCAACCATGGTATTTATAAGATATTCTTAATTATAGCCAGTACAAACATGGACCCTACAAGGGCGTAGCAACATTTATATTTATAAACATAATTCTTTTAATACATATTTATAAAACATTAACATATCTTACATCTATACATATCTTACATTTATTATACTTCTATTATTTAATATTGCGTAAATGTGGATCGCCTAGTTCCCATTCCATAAACTCCTGAAGAGGGTAGGGACATATGTCTATGAGATATGCTAATTTTATTGATGTAAAAAGTATATAAATACCGAAAATAAATTGATAGGTATACATATGTTTAACTTAATAAATAATAAGATGATATGTCAAATAAAATGCTGTTTCATTTATGTAAACTGCTGTGCGTTATATGAAAAGAGAAGCTACATTTAAATTAAAAAGAGTTACAAGGTATGATGTGCGTTAGTCATTATGAGCTGTGCAATAATAAAAATGCTTTACTTTTTAGATAAATAGCGGTACACCACGAATATAAGTTGTGGTTTATTACGTAATATTTTGAAAGGAGTATTTTACTGTGCAATCCGCATTTTCGATATGA
Organism: Choristoneura rosaceana; assembly: GCA_037349165.1. Taxonomy (NCBI): domain Eukaryota; kingdom Metazoa; phylum Arthropoda; class Insecta; order Lepidoptera; family Tortricidae; genus Choristoneura; species Choristoneura rosaceana. The sequence goes on from JAZBNJ010000008.1 coordinate 5,179,656, forward strand.
ATTCGTTTTTTTTGCATAAAAAAGTCCTTTTTCGATGTGCGTTTAAATACTACCCGTATTATAATGCTTTGAGTATAATAAATAATACTCTAAGAAAATATTCTTACCCAAGAAACTACCCAATTTTGTACGTGTACACGACAGGACAGATACTTACTGGAACCCTCAATTTAGCTTTCTAATTTTCATAACCTCTACTCAACTTGTCGAGTTGGACTATTAGTTAAATACTTCTGTTTCGTCGTCAAAACTTAAATCTTACACTTTTATGAACACAAGTCATAGGCATTGTTTAACGATATACCTAATTTTACAAGGGACACCACTACAATGCCACGAAATAATAAATTCGCTAAATCATAATGATGATGTGATGTCCTAGAGGACATGTTGTGAGAAGAGATGTCGTGTCCGACAAAGGATAACCTTTAAGCTTGTTTATTATGTGCTCGAATATGGCTGACAGACCTAAACTTTGTTTTAAAAGTCCCTATTACAGGGTGCGCAATGTAATTGACCACTATCATTATATGTGTAAGTGTAGGAAGGACTCGCGCGGGTCTTTATAATAAAACGTTTGGCATCCAGATTTTCTAAGCGATGCGTCTCATTTACAACAGCCTTATTTAGAGAGCTGCGCCATGCCAATCTCTGCTTCGCGAAATCTATAAATGATATGAATATTACCTGACCTAAGCAAGAAGGGGTGTTATTCGACCTGTACTCATATAGTTGAATCACGTTATTTCCATGGCTTCCTCACCCATATTTAGGTACGGTGGTCGGTATAATTAGTGGCAGATAAATTTGCCATCGACCCCCTCACCCCGCACGCCCGGCCCGTTTCAGAATGAAACTGACCCAATTCCACCATTGCACCCTCCCCGCACTGACTGACGTCATAGCTAACCCATCGACAACATAACTGTATATCCCATGGAATCAAAACAACCAACTTTAATTCCCATTAAGTATATAATACAGGGTGTAACAGCGTAGCATGCGAGTGGCGCTTGCGTCGCTTTAGATGTGATGCGGTATAAAGTCAAAAACTGGGTCATCCCGGGTTGCAAGCCTCTATTCATGAATCGAAATACGCAGACTGACGCGCACGGTTCATTCTTGCCCGGTCTTGTTAATCGAACATGGTTCCACCTGCGTCGAATTGACGCAGAGGTTGCGCTATTTCATTCTAACTAGGCATATAGGTTGGTGCTAGCTTCGAATGGGTGGGGTATTTTTTAAATTTTAGTAAAAGGGAGGTTGTGATTGCTGTGTTTATGGCGTTGGTAAAAAAGTATTATATTTATTGACGTTGGTTAGATACTGATGTATGCTAATTTTTAAATCAATTTTCATTCAAAAATGTACTACATAAATACTTTTAAATAAAAGCAGAATATTGTAGGAGATTTTTGGGTTACTTTAACTGAATATCCATTTAAACGTATTTCACACTTCACCTTTAAAGTTACACTTTAAAAATCGATCATAATTTGTCAATAAATATTAATAAAAATGATAAAAGTAATTAAGTAAATAGTATTCAAGTCAACTTAATCAATCACTTGCTAAAATTTTCTAGATTGATGTGAAAAAATCTAAGAGTAGGTATTTTTAGCTTTATTTACCTTTATATGTATGTTACTTTGTTATAAAGTTGTATCAAAAGCAGCCCGTTAAATTAAACTTATGAATGTAATTTAGAAATATGCGTTTCAGGTCAAGTAACCATCGAGCTTTTGAATTCCGAAAATAAGCTTACGCCTGACATCTCACATCGTCCTGCTCTGAAAGCATAGGGCATTATATCGCTTGCCTATCCATAGGCCCTATGGGATCATCACGGGAACTTCGACGTCGTGAGCTTGTAACTATGTATACTTGAAACGTTTAGGTAATTAACTAAATGTAAACAAACTTTAGGTACATTCGAGGATTTAAAACATTTTACTTATCTATCATTGTAATACAAACTCGACTAGACTAGACAGAAATGTAACTACTTAGATCTTAGATAGTTTGATAGGGGAATTTCAAGATACCAATTGAGGTTGTTTTGTTTAGATTTAGTTAAATACCTGTCCAAACGAAGTATAGAATTGTCTATTCGGCATACCCACCCTTATTAACGCTCAGTAAAGATAATTTTCCACTTCTCTTTTACGCTTAAAGAGCTGCATAAATTAAAATGAAATTTGTTACGTAGAGACTTAGCTATAGTTGTGGGAAAAAAACACGTAGGCTGCTTTTCTTTCCCTCGAGATTAAATAAAACACCCCCACGGTTATGACGAGACATATGAAATTTTGCTTGACAGTTTATCATTGAACGTAAATCAAAATCGTGACATTTTGATAATTCAATTTAGCTACTATATTTGATGGTTCACGCCAGCAAAAGGGGGAAAGTGTCATCATTCTTTTTATTTATTTATTCCGACAAAAAATTACAGCATTACAGTTAAACACCAATGCGCTGTAAAATTTGAATTATACAAAACAAAAAGATTATAACATACATAAAAAACTATGAATAGTTAGGGTTTTTGAACGTCGTCGTCATCGCAACCCTAAAACGACGGAACACCACACCCTCCGGCCAGAAGTCGGAGCGCGAACATGTGCTGGTGCTTGACAGGCACTAAGATTTGGAGTCTAAATGAGTTGAAATTGCGGGATGATGGACAGCTCTAACTGGACTCCTTGTAACCGGGCCTTTACTGCCTCCGGGCCGGGCTTTCAGTGCCTCGAACACCTTCTCAGCCGTCGTCTTCTTGTCTAACCGAGACAGGTAGATGTCCACCCTTGGTAGTGCAGCTTGAATACAGGACGACGCTGCAGGAACGGTCCCACGCTTATCATTATCATATCAGCCGGAGGACGTTGGACATAGACCTCCTCCATATATTCCAATTCGCTTCGGTTGAAAGCGGCCAGCATCCACCGTGTTTCGGCTTTAACGAGGCCTGCCCATCTCGTTGGTGGAAAGTCTAGTACCGCATAAACGTTGATGAAAAAGGCACAGCCAACGATGTGATCCAACCAATTAAATACACTACTAATTACGCCCAAATCTAAAACAAAGAGGCCATAGCCTGATATGGCTAGAATACAGGGCGTCCAAATAGTGCCAGCCAATATACTTGGATATCGCGGGCAAGGCTGCGTCCTTGCGACGCGCCCGCCTTGAATGGGCTTGTGGGGTGCCTGAAATAAACCGTGATGTAAGGTGTTTTTAGGGTTCCGTACCCAAAGGGTGCCAACGGATCTCTATTACTGAGACTGCGGGTCTGTCCGTCCGTCTGACACAGGGCTCTCTCTTGAGCCATAATAGTTAGACATTTGAAATTTTCACAGATTATGTATTATTATTATTATGTATACGCTATAAAAACAAATACTAAAAACAGAATACAATAAATAAATATTTAAGGCGGCTCCCATACCATATATATTGTTGCTTGATATCAACAACGGGTGGACACTTGAAGTATTCACAGAATATTAAGATATATAATCACTTTAAAAATAAATAATTAAATTTCTATTATGATATTTTTTAACCATCCAGATAGTAGTAATAAGAAAGCGGCACAAAATTTGGCCCACTCTACATACAAAATAACCTGTTACTGCATACATTTGAGGTTCAAATTTTTTGGCGCTCAGTTTACATTGAAATGTCTCACAAGATCTATATAAATTTTGAATCTAATTACATTTAGGTACTTAAAGTATGAAAAAAAGTAGAATACAGCAAATTCAGTCAAAGAAATGTAGAAAAACACATCAACGGCTGCTGCCAGCCATCATTATAACATCAACAGCAAATTATAAAATCATCCACATAAATAGTTATATTTGAGCATCCCAGATCGAAGCGCCACCAACAAAGCAAACCAGCAACCTACCAACTGCTAAATGTCAAACGCTCAGCGTCGATACACCTACTTGTTGCAGTGACCCGGTCACGGGGCGAGAGAAGGGCGGGCCGCGGGGGCGGTGCAGGGGCAACGACCCGACGCACCCGTGCACAGTTCCCGCTGCATTTAAAGTTCGAAGGTCAAAATGGCGATCGCTTTTTGAATCGGTCTCAACGATTGGCAATTGTTTTTTTTTCCTTTTTTTTTTTGCTGGACAGACTTTGAAAAGAAATAAAGTTGCCAAAAAAAAAACTTCAAAGATTTTTATTACAGGTGGAAGGTATTTTTTATATTAAAATGGAGCCAGATCGATGACAAGAATCACCTTTTCTCAACACAAAATGAATTTTCTTGGAATTTTCATAAATAAAGGAATTTTAACATAATAAAAAATAAAAAAGCGGATTAAAAACTTTATCCTTTTTGAAGTCGTTACAAACAAATACAGTCGAAAACATTACCTACTTGAGTTACACCTTGGCCTCATCTACACTTTCCACCAGATTATATAGTTAATCACTGGTATGTGTCTTGTCTAAAATTAAGATAAAAATTATGTGAGAATCATTTCAATAAAATTAGAAGAAAACAAACCCGTGATTTTTTAAATAAAATTACAAAAATAATAACATTTGTAATTTCAACATTTTTCTGACCATCTCTGAAATCAGACAAATTTACTCTAAGACTATTTCAAGCTAGCTAGACTCCAAAACTAGCTCTACTGCGCTAAGAGGAGGTTTGTTTTAAGGATTCATTGTGATCCATTTAGGACATTCTAGACTCTCAGCAAGATTTGAGATTTCAAGAACATGGACAGTATTTTCATGATAATAAGATCGTCTAAGTATAATATTTATTATCAAAATAACTACTACGTATCTAATCGTCTTTATCTGAAAATCGGTACCCAAATCGGCGGCCATTATTGTTATGGTGTAGGTGTTTTCAATTAAAGGTTTTTTCACCGTTTTTTTTTTACCGTTTTTTTACCGGAACATTATTTGGGCTCCAAAAAGATTTGACTTATGTACGTTAAGTACCAGAGCGGTTGGACATGTTTTTTTTAAACCATGTTTTCAGCTGCCTTATTTGAAAATTTCATTTTACTACGGTGCACGTTTGTCAACTTGTCACAAATCTGGATGACGTAGTTTCCGCTGAAACCGTACATTTTCCATAATTTTTTAAATGGTCATCTCTGTCAACTCTATAGGTTAGGTTGGGTTTGATTTATAACAATTCTGAAAAATAAATGGTTTCAGAGAAAAAAGAGTTAGGTCAAATATCACATTATGACAAATAATACCATTATGACTTACAATTTTCTACCAGTCGATATAGACCCATCACCCATAATAGAAAATATTTCAGAATAACCTGCACCCAAACCTTTTTGTTGTTGTACCTACATATTATCATGGGATCAGTCAAAGGCCTATGAGAAGTGTGTTGCGTGATCCATGGCGTGTAGAGTTGGCTCCCCAGCCGGAGACTCTACTACCTCTATCCGTAGCTGATTCAAGTTATTTGATCCAGTTCAAGATTCTGCACATTTAAAAACTTCTTATCTAGTCAGCTTTGTTTTAACTCTTAAATGCATAAAAGCGTTAAAGTTTTGTTAAAGATTTGTTAATTAAACAAATCGGTGATAATTAGTACTATAACCCTTAGCCTGCTAACTCAGTTAAGTAGTTATACCAAGAAAAAATAGAAAAACCAATATTTATAAATTTTACTGACTTTATACTTACGGTTAACAATTAATTTAATCGCTTATTTTTATTAGTTAAAGTCATGAGCGCGATGTAAAAAATACATTGATTTTTGATTAATTAATAGTTTTGGCCAGGATTTTCATTTTGGTCAACTCACTCACAATATTTTTTAACAGACTTTTCAGACGCTTTTCACAAAATAGGCCCTTTTCATTCGGTACAAATGGCATATTTTACTCGCCGATAACGCAACTTTCTGCAAGTGAAGGAATTTTAAAATCAAGTTCGAGTTTATGAAAGTTATATTACAAACGATTCTTTTTATGTAATACCTATTATCAGATATTTAAAAGTTCAGCAATTTTTTAATCAGATATACGTCAAAACTTATCAGGCGATATTTCGGGTTGCATAATGAAGGAGGCTGCTCGTGACGTCACGGAGGCGCGGCGGGCCGCGGCCCATTCATGGCCCGCACGCACACATGCGCGCCGCTCACGGGGCCACACGATTGTGATTTTCGTGATGACGTCACCGCGCGCCGACCAATCGCAGCGCAGATCCATTCAAGCCTAACTCCTGAAGGGAAATTTGTTCCAGATGTGGCAGTCGACTCAGGCTCGCCGCGTGGGCGGGAGCAACCTGCACTCTACTTGAGTACTAGTTACTTGACAGTACAAGTTACTTACCAAGTAGTTTACTAGTATAAGTTGGAATAATGTATGATAGTGTATTTATTGGCATGATTAGAGGATCAGCGAACGGAAGGATGCCATTGGGTAAGTTTAGACTGAAGCACTAACAAACATGCTCTGAGACGTCAATTAACGTCAAAATCTTTGATTACGCCCGATTTCCTGTACAAAACATTGCACTTAAAGAAGTCAAATAATAATTAAAGTTAACTGTCGTCTCTGAGTGTGACGGTAGTTATAAAACTTTAGTCAGCACGTGTAGAGCTACGAGCTACGCTACGCCGTAGACCGCCTACGCGCTGTCTGGCTCGTAGCTCCGTAGACTCGCCCACACAGGGCCTTCCTCACAAAACTTCTGTTTACTTTGTTCCAAGCTACAGCACCGCTTCTTATTGCTTTCTTTTTTGCATTAAGAATTTACCTCACTAATAGAACATGAACAAAAACCCCAAAAACCTTACAAATACAAATTTAACAAAGTCATAATCATAAAAGATAAAAACAAAAAAAATCTGTCTCTATGACTCTGCGTGTGTGATAAAATTCAAAATCGTCTGTAACAGACTCAAAAAGCTGTTAATATATTCCAAAATTCAGTCTTTTGTTTCGATATTGCGGCCTTGCTAACTCCTGTTGAAGGTCCTTCGCTACCGTGGTGACCTCTAGGCTGTTACAGAGGAAACTAGGTTGCCAAAAAGATAAAATATATATTCAAAAATCTCATTTTGTAAAGCCTAAAAAACGTATTTGCCAGCAATATTAAAATATCAAAATTACCTAAATGTAAAATTTTATATACTTTATGTCCATGAGCAGTGAATCTCAAAATTGAGCAATTTTTCAAATTTATGTAAATAAGAAAAAGCTAAATGAAATCAATGAAATTAAATGAAAGCTTATTTGCTGAATATATGAGTAAACAGATGAATATTTACAGTTGAATATAAACGGTAAATAATGGCTTTTTTGGATAGGCTGTTACCTATCCAAAAAAGCCATTATTTACCGTTTATATTCAACTGTAAATATTCATCTGTTTACTCATATATTCAGCAAATAAGCTTTCAAGATCAAATATTTTCTTCGTATGACTATTTCATAGTAAAATTTTATCTTACACTCATTACATCAATATGACTCAATTTTAAAGTGAAACACACACAGTTCACACTTCTTTACAAAGCTAGATCTAATTTTTTTATGTGACAAAAAGTTAATTACATTGAAATTTGCATATTCATTGGACTAAAAAATTTACAACACAAATTATTGCCATGTTCGTACATTTTACTTTAAAAAATGAGAGTTTCAAAAGTAGCATTTTTGATTATTTTTTCCTTTTCATCCTCGCGCGTTATTAAGAATTATTGGGATAGTAAAAAAATAGATATTGAGTGACCTTATAAAGGGAAATTTGCTTAGAAGTAAGTCTCTCATAAAACTGGATTTTAACAGATACAGCCGTTAATATATTAGCACATATTTTGACAACCTACAGATGTCTACAGAACCCTCGGTGAACCAATCGACTCGCACTTGGCTGGTTTTATCATTAGTAATATCGTGTCTGGCAATTTTGGCAATGATACAATTAGACCTTATTTCATAGTCAACCAGTTGCATTGGTGTCAAGTGCGTATCGTGGCTTTATCATTTCATCACTACTTTTAGAAATACTCTTGTCTCAAAATCGATAATATTTTGAGTAAACTTCTTGTACTTAAGGGTCAATTTTGTTACCGTATTGATTTGAGATTTTTCAAAGTAGTGAATCGTCAACATATAGCACCAAGGGCATTCTGACCAACTTTCGACGACGCATGCCTGCGCAATCTAAGGTGTGCCGCCAATCACGTACGCACCCCATGCAGAAATTAAAAAAAAAATTAGAAGGAAATGAGATTAAAAAAAACGGTTATACGAACGTATTGGGCCAAACGCAGTATTGCGTACTATAATATGCGACAAATATTCGATATTACATTTTGAATTGATCAACTATTACTCGTTAAATTATAAGCCTACTAGGCTGTGATCATTTTCCTTTTAAATTCATTTTACACACCTAAACTACCGTCATGTTTTTTTTATTTTCAAGCAGTTTGTGAAGCGGGGGGAAACCTGCCTTTAACAAAAAATAGCACTTTAAAGCCTATTTTACAAACAAATTTTATGTTTGCAAAAGAGAGAGAGAGATTTCAAAACAATAATTGGCATCATTGAATTAAATGAAAGTTGTGGCAATAAAATAAAATATTTATTTATTGATACTCTTACACCAAATTGTACGGATAACTTTTCTTGATAATTTTTAGTAGTTTAAGAGTAAATAGCAGCTTAAGGTATAAAATATACCAAAACTTCGAATATTCCGTACAAAATACAAAATCCTTAGAATACTAGTATTTATTTTTTTCGTAATGGCTACGGAACCTTATTTCAGGTATGTCAGACACGCTCTTGACCGGTTTTTATTCTCTAAGGATTAAAGTTTTTTTTTATTTAGGTTGGAAAGCCTTTTGTTTTGGGGAAAACTAATTTTTAACACATGGTGTTAAAAAGTCCTTACTATAATTTAATCCATATTCAGGCTACTAAGCTGGTTACTAATACAATACAAGTAAAAAATAAATAAAAAATAAATAAATTCGAAAATAAAAAAAATATATTGTATGCAGATAAAATCTTCTTGTGACTCAACTTCCATACAAAACAGATTTTTATTTTCGAATTTCAATGTTTCTTTACTTGTTATATTAGTAATCAGTAGTCTTAATATGGGTTAATTTATAATACAGGATTTTTTTTACAACCTGTACCGATTATAAAACGTTGGACTAAAAATATATTTTTATATGATAGCAAGAAATACTGTGCTTTATTCGATATTAGTTCAATACATTAATTCTTTTTTTCCCTCGTGATCAAATTGTTAGTTTACGTACAACTCGCATAAATTTTTAAATTTTTATTTTATGTAAGTTTTTTTTTTAATTTAATGTAGGTAAGTTCAGTTAAGTTACATTTTACTTATCTATCATCGTAATAAAAACTAGACTAGTGTATTTTCATATCACTCGCATCATAAAGTTATGTTTTCACTTAGTGCTCTAAATAAACGTTTGGTTTTGAACAAATTTTTGCTATCCAATCTTCGCCAGAACATCTGTTTGCAATCAATGAGGAAACGAATAGTAGATGTTTAAAACCAAAAAAACTATACCGAATAGTTCACTGGCTGGGTTACGTTTTCACCATAGCCTAGTACAGAGTTCCCTGACGTCATGTCATGTCAGCTGCAAGTGGACTGCTGGACATGGGCCTCCCCCTAGGCTCTCTACTCAGGCTGGTCTTGTGCTTTCCGCATCCACGGCGAATACCGCGATCCCGTGATCTTAACCAGAGGCCGTATTACCTAACGTTTCTGACCCTCGCGATCGTAATCAAATGACAGTTTTTTTATGCGAAATCTGTCATTTGATTGCGATCGCAAGCGTCAGAAACGTTAGGTAATACGGCCTCAGGTCGTCGCTCCATCTTGTCCTTGCGGTCTTCCCTGACAACGATGACCAATATTGAAGGTGATTTGTTTTTGGCTAGTGTATAAATTGTGATTACATATACAGTCCAGTCCAGTGAAAAAAATGCTCGCTAGCCCTGTATGACTGTGGCAGTTGTCAGAACCTCACCGAAATTAAAAAAATGATTGATGATTTCTTTTAGTTCATTGATATGGACCTCCGCAAAGTAACGCCTGATTCAATAAATTATTTGTGAAAAATTACATCTTTTTTTAGCAATACGGATTGCTTAACGTTTCTGCCGCTCGCAATCGTAATCAAATGACAGTTTTTTATGCGAAATCTGTCATTTCATTGCGACCGCGAGCATCAAAAACGTTAGGGAATACGGCCTTAGAAAACCATCCTTAAATTTTTGACTGCCTTTATCAGAAAAAAGAATCGATTCCGTGAAATATTAGGTAATATAAGTATAAGACATTGATATTACAAAAAAGTATATACATATATTATTTTATGGGTTAAGAAAATGGCCCAAAATATAATATTTAATATTTAGCAATATTTGGACTGTTTGGAAATCTGACTGACCTGAGTAGATTGACTATGTTGTAATTATAAATGAATGTCGCTATGAACTATATGTAAACAATTACTTTGCTCGCCCGCGACTTTACGATATATACCTTTACTTGCCCGAATTTCACTTGCCATACCAATGTTTGCCATAAAATATATACATAGAACCATGAAGTTTTCAGGATTTTTTTAAATGTCATCATATAGAATGCAGTAGTAAGGTTAGGTTAGTTTAATGTCAACTCTGAAGACATTCCATCATTCTATCCCAGCCTATATACGTCCCACTGCTGGGCACAGGCCTCCTCTCAGAAGATTGGGAACTTCACACGCACTATTGAATTGCTTCGCAGGTTTGTGCAGGTTTCCTCACGATGTCAAAATCAAAATCAAAGTCAAAATATCTTTATTCAATTTAGGCTACCTTTAACAAGCACTTATGAATGTCAAAAAAAATCTACCACCGGTTCGGAAAAACCACTGTTGAGAAGAATCCAGCAAGAAACTCAACGAGGTATATTTTTTTTAAACAGATTTACAATATTATTAAATGATATCATGATATCTACACATCTGCCGTCCTACCGAAGAAGGCGGCAAAGTGACAAAAGTAACTTTCGAGAAAAACGGCAAAAACTTTTCAAAATTTAAAATACCTGTATCTCAGGCATAAATTGACTTACAAAAATTCTGATTACATTAATATTTAGATAAAAAATCACGCCTTTTTATGTACATATTTTCATTTTAAAAAATCATAAATAGAATTAATTATGGAGGTTTTTATGTTATAGCTTAGGATTTGTGAATATTATTCGACGAAGAATAATAAGTTAAAAGGCCGTTAGCTATACCTTAGCGACTTTTAAGCTTAGTATTATACATAACTTTTTTAGTGTTGTCATTTTAAATGAAAGTTAGGTGCAATTAATACACTAGAAGGTCGTTACTACGGATAGCCGCGGTATTGTCTATTATTGCTAGTAGAACATGTACGTTGAGTTATAAATAAAAATGAAGTTAAAGTATGTTAACCGTTTTAAAGCTTAGATGTTTTGTTAACTTTTTAATCAAAATTTTCAAGCAACAGAAATGTTTACTCTCAATACATTAAAAAGCCGTAATACATGAGTCACTCTGTAAATAACGGCATTTTAGGTTATGATAGGACTACAATTATTAAGAGTTATGGTGCGTGAGAAGCGGTAATGCCAAAAAATTAAAAGGCATACTATATAAAAATCAACTATTTATTGTTAAAAAATAAAAAAACTTCTAAATTGGTACTTTCAATTAACATTATGATTATTGAACTGCGTTCATTATTTACTTCTCTAAAGTTTATAAATGAGTGAAAAAGGGTAAATTTTCAGAGCAACTTTTTTGGCCGTCACAAGTCGATTTTATAGACGCTAGCGGAGTTTTAATGTAATAAACATTGTTGATTTCAATTAAAGCTGAATTAAAAATATCGCAAACTTAGAAATACTAACTGCAATAAGTCTGAGAAGCCTCTCCCACGCGCGGTTTTGTTGAATCAATTGACGATAACTTTGTGTATAGGAGTCATTTTCCTAATAAATATATATTAAAATGAAGCTAATTAAAAAACGCATTCTATTTTTACTTTTTCATACTAAATACATTTTTCATACCAATATAAATTCGCGCAAATACATGCTAAGTAATATCTTAATGGTGAAAGATCATATCACTATGTTCGCATTTTTATGGAAAATTGCATGTTGTGTTTTAGTTGTCACGCTGAATGAACCTCCAACTACCGAATTTTGTGTGCCTATCAGTAAGTAGGTACAAGGCTTTCGCGCGATGTGTTTTGTTTTAGTCATCTTAAAAGTTATTTCAGTGGATTCCCGTTGTGCGATATGCAATGATTTTAATTGAATTTTTATATTTTTGCTTATTACTTGTTTTGATTCTTATTTCACAGAATAGAGCTAATAGTACTGATGTATACAGTTTAGCAGTAATCGCGAAAGATACATTGTTGTCATAATATTCGGTGCCGTAATTCCGTTGGTATTTTTATATTTTATTATGCTCATTATGACTGAATTTAACGGTAGTTTCACGTGAAACTGATTCGCTCACTCGCGTTGCTCACGTGAAATATAAATATAAAGGTCCAGATAGATGCTCATTACTAGCACAAAAGCTGATGAGCAATTACTACCGTGATACTAGCGTGTATGTTTATGAGATATTTAAAAGTAGGTATGCTTTTTAGTAGCATGCTGGCTATATGGATCACCCTGTTATCTTTGAGTGTACCTACTACCGGGTGGAAGGACGAATGATGATAACAAGTATGAACGTATCTGCTAATGAGCATGCTAGTATATGTCTGTCTTTTACAATAGGTGCAAGTGCGACTTCGCAAATTATGAATTTTGAAAGGTCATGCGAACCAATTTCACATTCGATTTGTTTTGATCGAACCTACATTCAGATATTGGGCACTAAGAATAACTTTAAATAATGAATTCTTTACTTTATTAATATAATCTATACACGGATATGTACACGTAAATAAAATAAATTATAGTAATTTCAAAGTAATTTCCTATGTAATTAATAAAACGTAATTTACTGTCACTATTGTAATTTCGGTAGCGACGTTTTTTCACTATATCGTATAGCTTTAACTCAATTATTGAATTTAAATACGAGTAGGTGCTTCTTGCATCATTGAAATCCTAATCCAGAAGAGCATTTCAACGACTGATTATTTACACCAAAATTTTTAAAAAAAATTCCCACCGAAATTGCGTAAAAAAAGATTTCAAAAGTTCACCCAAAACCTAAATTTTACTTAAATCTAAGTACAAAACTACTAAGGTAACATTATTGACGTTAACCAAAAACTAAGTAAGTAAGTTCTTTTTAATTAATAATAAAATTAAGCACTAAGAACACTAGCTTTTATTGCCCGCGGCTCCGCCCGCGTGGTATTCGGTTATCGCGTGCTGTTCCCTCGGGAACTGTGCATTTTTCCGGGATTAAAAGTAGCCTATGTCACTCTCGAGACCATAAACTATCTTTATGCCAAAAACCACGACGATCCGTAGCTCCGTTACGGTGTGAAGGCGTAACAAACATACACACAAACTGACTTTCCCCTTTATAATAGTAAGGATTGACAAAAATCTAGCCGCTTTTTTACTTATTACTGCTATTTAGCCGCTTTAAAAATATAATCGAAAAAATATCCAGTTTATGACACTGAAATAAAAAGGCGGTCATCGCTTTATTGACATTTAAATGTATTACGTAATGTATTTAAGTGTTATAGGCAAAAAGGCGGCTAAGATCCCTTAACGTAATTATAGAGTATAATTTAAAGAATACTGCTTTTAAGACTATAAACAATTATGTAAATTCAGCTATGACAATTCGTTAAAACCTCGTTAAACGAACTTAACCGCTTTTTAACGTATGATTAATCGATGAGCGCTTTTTAGCTTAGAAAAGTGTTATATTTAAATCATGAGATAAAGCGGCTAATGATACATAACGTCTTTTTAGCTTATTCAATACCAATCATGGCTTTTTAGATTATAAAACCCTAACAAAAATCAAAATTAGTGTCGTTTAACTGCTGCGTATCTCGAGAACTAACTGTCATAGAAAAAAAAAGTCAATACCGTTCGACGCAGAATTTTTTTCTGAGTATGCATGTATCAAAAAGTTAAAAAGCCGCTAAAGTCCCTTTGCCGCCTTCTTCGGTAGGACGGCAATCACAATTATTTAACACAGATGTTTTCCTTCACCGCAAAGCTCGTGGTAAATTTAAAATGTAATTCCGCACATGAATTTCGAAAAACTCAGAGGTGCGAGCCGGGGTTTGAAACCACGACCCTTAAGCATATCATAATTAAAAATTAAAATTTCCCTATTTAGGCTTAGGCTTATCAACCTGATTCACATAAAAAATAAATAAATAATTGAAAATAAATATCATAAGACACTTGACCCCAATTGACCTAATCCAAGCAAAGCTTGTACCTACTATGGACACTAGGCAACAGATAAACTTACATATTAAACATCCAAGACCAGAGAACAAACATTCGTATTATTCATGCAAATATCTACCCCGCCCGGGATTCGAACCCAGGACCTCAAGCTTCGTAGTCAGGTTCTCTAACCGCTTGGCCATCCGGTCGTCCGAAATGACTGGTCTTTCAGACTTTCACTCAAGTGCACAAAACTTAGTTCAACTAAACCAATAACTTACTGAAACATTAGGAAAAAATTCGAAGACACCTGTCTTGTACGTCATTGCCTTTGGGCTTGATTTCAGGTGACTTAGTTACGTCACGCAAGAATAAGAAAAGAAGAACAGCGTTTGAATTGCAGGCCTTGGCAAATCTTTGTTAATTGTATTGTATTGTATTGTATTGTAACTCTTTATTGTACATATAAAACATATGAAATAAAAAATTGTGTTAGCAGATGATTGATTTTTAGGGTTCCGTAGCGAAAAAAGCAAAAACGGAACCCTTTTAGTTTCGCCACGTCTGGTCGTCCACGACTTTATTCAGTTCAGAGACTATCAAGTGCTAGAAAACTAATTTTTCATAGATATATGTAGTAAACTAAGCTGATAAATGATAAACGACTATAAGGTGTTGGGTATCGTTGGATACTGGTCTTTTAAAATCATTGGGCGTGTCATTCGTAGGGCGTGTCCGACACGCTCTTGGCCGGGTTTTTGTGATAAATAATTAGATAATTTTATTGGTAGTCCTGATGTAAGTTGTTAAACAAATGAGTACTTATAGTAAAGATAAGTTTGTGATTGAAATTTTATAATAATTTATTTATTGCGTTTTTATGTTAACAAAAAGTCCTGTCGATAGTTGGGTTTAACGATAATTAGTTGTCGAAATATATAAATACTGCGATATGCTTATTTAAAAATAAAACTTGTGTTTGAAGTTTTTTGGTCCCGCTTTGTAATTTAAAGACGGCTTAATATATTATGTACGGCAAATTTATTTTTTTTAAAAACCAGCGGGTAATAAATTCGAAACCAAAACATACGAGTAAGTATGTGAGGTATTAGAAATTTAACAGGCATGAGGCATAATCTGAAAAGGCCACAAAGAAACAATATCCATAAAACTGTAGGAGCAATTCGTATGCTGAGGGCGGGCGGAGGGGCCTGGCTTGACGTCAGAGCTCTCCCGTGACGTCATGCGTCCCTGCCACACCCGCTTTGACGTCATAGTAACGTTTGGACCTAGATTCTACAGCAACTGGCTGGCAACAGCACGAAGGGCTCGGTCCAAATGCAGCTAAAATGTCACCTGTCGGTTGTCTATGGTTCATTTTAATTCGAGATTGAAGCTTGGAATTATCAATTTGATAGAACATAGGGATTTCTATTTAGAACACGATTATATCAATTTGAAGATAATCGTGTATTTTCTGTCGTGTTCTACTTGCCCTAGTAAAACATTTGTCTGTTCTGAATAATATAATCCAAAACATACGACATCTAACCATAGAAAAACAGGAGCAAAAATCCTCATTGCACCACCACTAAGCACAAGCGCCCGTAAAATTCAATGAACGACTCGGCTACGTCACGGGTGGTGCAGGATCGCGCGTCCTTCTCGCTCGGGCGGGAATCAGTAGGTGTGAAGAAGACGGCTGCTGACCCAGTTTCCCGACCTCGCTCGGAGGTTCGGCTTCTATATTTAACTTGAAGGTCGTATATTTATAGCGCCAGGGCGCTGCGTCTGAACGTTCCCATTGTAATTTGTTGCCGTCGTTATAATTATTTCTGGTTACTCGAACGCTGCTTTTAATAGAACTAGTGTGATTTGAATATTAATCTTTACAATCAATTGAGTGGTTAGTTTTTAAATGTTAAATTAAATGTAGGTAGAACCTGTAATAGCACAGTTTTGGAGGTAGGAGCGAATTGAAATCAATAAACTTACCTGTAGATTTGTAAAGCTTGCCTCCATGAGCGAAAGAGTACCAATGGATTTAATTAACCGGCAGATGTGAAATGTAGGTAATAATAAACAAGTATGCAATAGCTCAGTAGCAAAGTAAGTTCAGTATTCTAAGATAAGATTAGGTAAACTAAAAGATAAAGCGGGTCAAAAAGGTCATCTGCTGATAGTTTAGAACACGATAGGGATTCGGATACAACGAGTCATTTTGATAACACACTAGGAAAAATATTACTCTGTTTTGCTGCTTTTTTTTTTAAAGTACAGTCACCCGCTTTACTTAGCATCTGCCACAGCGGCGCGTACAAAAATATTTGACACGTCCTACCAGCCTGTAACGTGCGGTGACAATTCATCTGATAAGTATACCTACACATCAAAAAAGTCTTAGGATACTTCACTCACTTCACTTCACTTTCACTCAGTACAATCGAGCTCATTAACTTGTGAGCAAAAATTTAATCAAAAACGTCTGAAAACGCTTCTACGCCGTTAACAATAGAGTCGTGTTCAGATATTTTTGATAAAATGTGTGCTCACAAGTTTATGAACTCGACTGTACTAATATACTACATTGTTGTGTTTAAAACTCTCTAGGATGAAAAAGATGGCTAGGCACTTTTGATAATTGTGCTGTTTATTACAAGGTGCGGAAGTAAAAAATAAAAAAATCTAAACATACTCGTAATTTGAAGTAAATGACATTTTCATTATGGTCCTCTTTTAGGTAAAAAATATTTACTCCTGCAAAAAATAGTTATTCAACATTTCTTTCTCTAATTGTCTATTTTACAAAAAATTACAAACTTATACTAAAAACTTTAAAGTAAATTAATAAATAAGTACCTACTTTAAAGAAACATTTTTTTGACAAAAATAATTAAAACAAATTACATTATTAAGTCACATATTTCGTTATCAAAATCGACAGTTAAAATGTCACTACGCATGTCCGTCAATATGTAGAGCTATCGATTTAAGAACATAAGTTGAAAAAAAAGGCCAAGTTGTAACAGTTAAGTTATAAACTAAATATATAATTAATAAAGCACCGTTGGCTTTTAGCTATTGAACTTTTAGAGGTTTTTTAACATTTTTAGAATACATTATGTAGACTTTTAATCTTAAAAAGTTTTTCAAGGACATGTCTTACAATTTACCGTACCTTTTATTTATACGTAAAAATTAAGTAAGTAATCATTTTATTACACAATAGCCCACGATACAAGATAAACGAGTAGGTGCAGGCAAAATTTTAAAAGTACTTAAGTGATTTTTTTAAAACAAAATAAATATCATGTGACGATAAAAATCTTAATTCATTTATTTTTTAATGCCACTACCTACCTTTGAGGAGACAATGAAGCCTTTGCGATGCTGTTGCATACTTCATAATCCGTGATCAATCACGGATCTTAGAAAATATGTTGTGTATGTATGTAACTTTAAAGTTAACCAAAGTTGAGCGGATTAAAATTAGTTCATGAGTACGTATATCCTTGTAAGATTTTTGGACATGGCTGAACAACAGCATCTGTTTGCCAAGATAATTATACCCTTTGAATACTAACTTTAGAATTATAATTGTTCGTATAAATTGAACGTCATAAACTGTAAAGAAAAATGAGTTAAAAATTGAACATTTTTGTGAAACTTGGCCTGCGCTCCCGCGCCCCCTGGCGGGCCCGGTGTCGGGTGTCATCACTTCCGCGGGGCTTCGGGCTCCGGTGACTAATCTATCGGCCGGCGGATCCGGTGGCGAGGAAGTCCGCTCGTTTTGTTCTGACCCGACTGGTGACGATCAAAAGGAGGGTTGTGTTTGGCTGGCTACAATAGTTAGGTACTTACAAGAATATCGTAGGGCATTTGCGTCAATACCCCTGAAATACCCCTGGTGTTGCAGATGTTTATGGGCGGTGGTGATCTCTTACCATCTGGAGATCCACTTGCTCGTTTGCCATCCAGTCGAATAAAAAAAATTACTTGTCTCGAACTAAGCAGAGAACTTAAATTACATAGGTACCAAATAAAACCAAACGTTTATTGTGCAAATAGGCCGCAAAGAGCTCTTTTAGATGTCACTTATCTGTCTATATACACAAGTTATCTATAATTACTAGGGCACAAACATTACGGTTAGCCTTTATGTCAATTGTTACTTACATACCTAGAAATTCAATAATTGTTAATTTATTACGTGTAACTTTCGAGCTACTCTATGGATTCAAAAAAAAATTACAATGTTGGTTCCTTGAGCACTTCTTCTACAGTGTTGAGGAATTTATGTTCGATATCTAACATAACACTAAGGGGCTGTTTCACCATCCATTGATTAGTGTTAACTGACGGTTAAATGTGATGCCGTCATTATTTGTTTTGTTCGAATAGACGGAGACGGCATCACACTTGACGGTCATTTAACACTAATCAATGGATGGTGAAACAGCCCCTAAGATATTATGTAACTATAACCTTTTTTCTGCAAATAAATGTTAGGTATTTTAATATCTATGCAGGTGGTAGGACCTTGTGCAAGGTCCGCGCGGATTGCTACCACCATCTTGCTCGCTAATCCTGCCGTGAAGCAGCAGTGCTTGCACTGTTGTGTTTCGGCGCGGAGAGTAAGACAGCCGGTGAAATAACTGGCACTTGAGGTATTCCAACTTAGGCCTCTAGGCATCTAGGCAACGCATCTGCAGTACCCCTGGTGTTGCAGATGTTTATGGGCGGTGGTGATCTCTTACCACCAGGAGACCCACTTGCTCGTTTGCCTTCCAGTCGAATAAAAAAATAATCTTATCTACTATCGTTAAAGTTGTTAATATCTACATATAAATATAAATGTCAACACATAACTATAGGTATTGTAATTAATATGTATATTATTTACGTATCTACTTCATGGACACTCATTTTGTTTGTAACTAGGAATAGTATGTAATTCCGTCCTATTGACACCGGCATGTGTCCATTGGGCGAGACGGTACGGCAAAACTGATGATCCATTTTAGCACTATTGTTGCTGTATTGACTATTATCTGAATAATTATGTGCACCGCGCTTAAAGTGTTAAAGTAAAGCTAACCTAACCTAAAATATTAAAAAATAAATAACGATAAAATTATTAAGAGTAATTTAAAAAATTACTTGACGATGATGACGAAATCTCAAGACGTTCAGAACATTTCAAATATTATATCTTGTAAAGTCGTGTAAAGTTTAATAAAAAAGAAAACGATGTACCTACTATAATAATATACCCAGGCGACCAAGCTTTCCTAAAACTCGATAATAAGCATTTTCCTAGAGATAAGACCAAGCTAGATCGATTTTTCATCCTCGAAAACCTCCACATACCAAATTTCATCGAAATCGTTGGAGCCGTTTCCGAGATTCTGATTATATACGAGTATACAAAAATTGCTCGTTTAAAAGTGTTAGATAGATATCTACGAATTAACCCACTTGATATTCTACTCATAAAAACTCTATACCTATATAAAGAAAAGTACAGTCGGAGTAAAAAAAGGTTCGTCACCCTAAGATCTATTTTCCTTTGCTCAGTATGAGCGCTAATCTGCTTTACCGATTGAGTAGGACATACTGCATCAACCTGTCAACCTGCTAAACATAATAAGGTGACCGTAGCAACCCTATAACTACACCTTGGCACTGACAAACACTGACAATTAAATAGAACATTATTTTATTGAAACTCTTACGAAGTTGTTTATTAAAAAGGTTTTGTATTTATATGAAACTAGATATATGTTAGAGGTGTATACAATTTTGATCCATGTTATCATGTCAAGTAAGTATAATTTGATATGCACTTGTCTACTTAGTACTTTGGTTTCAAAACGTACTAAGAGTCTATGACTTTGCAAAGGAATGAATTTAATAACTGACGAAGGTTTTCCTACCCCCACTGTACATGGGTACTTATCTAAAGGGGCTCCTAGACGGGCCATATTTTCACGAAAATGTATAGCTGCAATAGCGTGGCTGGCAGCATCAGCCAGCATTTACGGCCAGACTATGCAACACTCGGCAATATTTTTAGTATGGCCGGGATATATTGTCACATATTTTTAGTGTGGCCGATGAATGTTTAGGGTTTCAGACATATTTCCGGAATAATCGCTTTGCAATCGAAAATACTGCAATATTTCTCAGCCACTTTTATTGTTGTCTCACTATACGGCATAAGTGCGTCCCTTTCTTATGCTACGTGAAGTATGCCGTGATTCGTTCAAGTAGCATAGCTATGTTCGTGTTTGTTTCTGTTTAGTTTCGATGGCAGCAAAGTAAATACGGACATCAAAATTTTTTCAAAAATGCTTTTTTTTTACAAAAAATTACTTATTTCCAGACTTAAAATATCTAACGTATCACGCTTATTGAAATAGGTCGAATGCACATTTTTCTTGTTTTTTTTTTTTGTTTTGATTTTGCTTTTAAAACAATGTAAGCTGCTGCAACGCGTATGAGTTCGTCAGCCATAGTAGCCATGTATGTAGCCCATGTAAAGCCAAAATAATGAGCCATATACTGCTGCAGAAATATTGCCGAGATATACATTTCCCAGCCATATGCTGCATTAAAATGTTTTTTGAATTGCCGGGATATAGTCTGCAATGTTGTAGCCACATAATTCATCAAAAGTATAGCCCGTCTAGGAGCCCCATAATCAGGGGACTCGGCAGTGTTATATTACTACATTCCCGTAGTACTATGGAAACGGTCGTCAGGTTTAAATCCGTGTGGCGACCTGCGACTAATCCTGTAAGGGGGCGGCGCCGGCTCCTTGCTAGGGCTTCGGGACGCCCCGCTGGGCATTCCATCTCTAACTCCTAATGCCCTATACAGTTGAAAAAAACACCATTCTAGCCCCTACCCTACCCCCCCCTCTTACCCCCTTACCCTTAGTGTAAGTAAAGTGTAAGTTTTTTTTTATTCGACTAGAAAGCCAACGAGCAAGTTGGTCTCCTGGTGGTAAGAGATCACCACCGCCCATAAACATCTGCAACACCAGGGGTATTGCAGTTGCGTTGCCAACATAGAGGCTACGATGGAATACCTCAAGTGCCAGTAATACCACCGGCTGTCCTACTCTCCACGCCGATACACAAACAGTGGAAGCACTACTGCTTCACGGCAGGATTAGCGAGCAAGATGGTGGTAGCAATCCGGGCGGACCTTGCACAAGGTCCTACCACCTGCAGGATGATATGTGTATAAATCCGATGGCAATGCAATATTATTATGACGTAGAGCTGATCTGATGATGAAATTAGACGTTGGCCATAGGAACTCTAATAAAACGACACGACCGCATCGTACGGAGGTGCGGAACCCTACATGCGCGAGTCGTTCGCACTCGCACTTGACAGATTTTTAAATCTATGCTAGAAGATATAAGTTATAATTTATAGAAATCGATGATTTTTGTTAGTGAACTTTATGAAAATGATAACAAGGGTCAATTTTGCTGATCTATTGATTCAAGATACGATGTCTTTCAAAGTAGTGTCAACATAAGAGTTTTGACAGTCGATTGTTTTTAAATTATTCCCACTACGTACCCTTCGTATTGCAACCTGACAACAGCACAGCCGCAATTACAGTTGGATAGATAATAAAATCGATACAGAATTACGTAACTGTTCTAAATGACCCTCGTCGTAACTAAATTAACGAAGTATAATGAGCGAGAAGGAGGCTCGTGCGGACGACAGACATCGCGATATTGAGGCTCAAGTCATAAGCGGCGATGGAGCGTTTAAAGCGGGCTAGGGGCCACTCGAAAACCGTCGGAATCGCGCGGCGAGTAGATTTATTTTTGTATGTCGCTCATGTAATATAATTAAAGCACATTTAGTTACAGTCGAGTTCATAAAATTGTGAGCAAAAATCTGATCAAAAATATGTGAACACGCTTCTACGCTATTAACAAACGAGTCGTGGTAACATATTTTTGATCAAATATTTGCTCAGTAGTTTATAAACTCGACTGCATAATAACACAGGTTTTATACTATGAAATTACGATGTAATATTTTTAAATCGCTTTCTTGTATAATCCTCAAAAAATAACAGTGTCAATGTTTTGTTGGACGAATTATATATAAAAAAAACTTTTAAATTACAGTAGAATCCAATTAATTAAGACGACATTTCACTTCACGATAATTAAAACAAGCCGACATTCCTTGTTTTTAATTAGTGTCAGATTAGTCAGACTTGGCCGGTAGCCAAATAGATTAAAACTTAAAAACTGACACCGTTTTAACGGTGTCGGTTATGCCTAATTACCTAGCAGACGATCTAATAATTATGGAATTTGATAAAATTTGTCGTCAAACTCAACGTAAATCAAGCGTTGATAAGCTTCTACACCATGTTCCGATAGAACAAAGTATTAAAAACGCTATTACTCGTAACCACTAACCGACAATGTTCAACATCAAACACATAGCCAACTCTTACCTCTCTTTCATTCAACCTACATAGATAATTAAGTTAGCTAAGCGCTCGTCACTTGTCCCGCAATCCAATAGAGCAGCAGGACATTATGGCACCGTGTCTGAACAGGTAGCATCGTGCAGCCTGTGCCACTCGCACCCCAGACCACCCTGCGCATACACGTCCTAAGATATTTTTTTAATTAAAAAAAAAGTGTAGCAATGGAAATAGTTGTGACAGTCCGCTAGTGCCGTTTTTAGCTTTTGTGTTTTTTGTCAAGTAAGTATTGTATTGTTTTGTGATTATGTACGAAATATTTTTTTGTATTTCTTATCGTTAAATATTTGTTAAACGTTTGGTTTAGACATGATCGCATATTTATTTGTTTGAACTATTTGAAAATTTTAAAATCTTTGAACGTTTTAAGAAATGCATAAATAAACTTTTACTATAATTTCCATTCTACTGATTATCATCATGAATAAGGCTCGTGAACCAATAATTCGGAATTACAATTCGAAATTATAAATTAAAAAAATTTGATCGTAGGTTCAAATCCAGCCACACAACTGAGTTTTTCAAAATTCATGTGAGAAATTACATTTGGAAATTGCCACGAGTTTTGCAGTGAATTAAAAAAAATAACTCGAGAATAATAATAGCAGTGGGACACTTTAACAGACTAAAACAAAAAAAAAACTTGAGAAAACCTGCGAAGCAATTCAATGGTATGTGTGAAGTTCCCAATTCGCACTGGGCCCGCATTGGAAGTAGAGCTCAACCCCACTTATCCTGAGAGGAGTCCTGAGCCCAGAAGTGGGACGTGTATAGGTCGTGATGAGAATGACTCGGACATGACTGTCAAAAACAACGTTACTAAGTATTTACAGGACTTTAAATTGTGTGTTTCATAATCCATACAATACCACGTGGGCGGAGCCGCGGGCAAATCTAGTTTAAAATAATAAAACTTGGAATCAGTGCTACCTCGTGTACAGTCGCGGAAAAGGTTAAACACCTTAAGGTCTGCTTTTGCTTGCTCAGTATAACCGCTTTTTCGCCCGAGTATAACATATTCCGTCATAATGTCATTCGAAAAGGTAACATGCGCTTGCAACGTGTGAACGAATTTATTTGAAAACTGGTCAACAACCTTTTCGTTTCGCCACTGGACATAAGTGTCGGAGAAATATTATAATAAACCTTAATATTGCAATTATGAATAGATTTTAACAAGCATGAACCAAAAAAACAACTTAAGTAAAGCAAAAATAACTACCACGGACTCTTATTCCGACGCAATAAGGCTGTAGTAACATATTTTTGACTGGTTCGAATAGATACTTATTTTTACATTTGACTGTACAAACCTCCACGATTAAAAAAAAATCTATATTGTACCTATGGCTACAAATTGGGTGAGAAGAAAGGGCAATATATTATTTTATATTAGGATTCTGCGGGGCTACACCGAATTTCGATAATCAAAGTTTCTTGTCGTGCGGTCCCTCTCACTCTCGTATTAAATAATATAAGCGTCAGTGGGAAGACAAGATACAAAATTCGAATTTTGTACTTGGGCCTGGCTATTCGCCGAAAATATTGCTCCCGAATGATTAATTTCCCAACTTTTTAATATAGACGCACGATTTTTCCTGGATCTGTACAAACTTTTCAGAATAAATTTCAGAACTGATCTGTAGTACCCTAGTTAGGTTAGTTTTATAACAATCTTGAATTAGAGAACCCTTTCGTAAGTAGTAAAAAGCGGAAATTATCCTACAGATTATTCCGCTTCCTCTTATCAGTTGTGACAATTTCACACGCAGGGGCTTGGTGAGCGTTTTCTGTTCATTGCGTGTGCTGCCAGGTAACCACTGAGCGGCAAGCATCTTTGTCGCGAAATGAACAGGGAAAACGCACACTTTTAAACTTTGTGTTTTTTTAGTTTTATAAGTGAACGTACGGACGATATTTTAATTTGTAAGCTATGAATGAGCGGGGTCGAGGAAGTTGGAACATGCCAAGTTAAAAACGGGTGTAGCCTTAAGCTATTGTAACTGAAATAAGTTATGTAGCTACACAAAAAGTGAGAATAAAAAATTATAAAAATAATAAACCGACTCCATCGAAAATACCAATTGAAACATAGATGCACAGAAAAACCAGAAAAAGTGACCAGCGCTGGGAATCAAACCCACGTCCTCAGCATTCCGTGCTGCGTGCTATACCGCTACACCACCACTGGACAGGAGTACAGACACAAATTTCTCCTATGCACTACATGTCTCAGCTTCTTTCTTTCTTATTTAGTCACTTAAGCAACGACACTAGCGACATCTATGCTTCCTTATCGAGAAACTTTCAGCACCCCATCGAAACTAACCGCTCACCCAGACAAGAGATGTCGCTATTAAGAAATCATACAAAAAAGAGTCCAAAAACCAATCTTAAACCGACTCCAAAAAAACCTCCAAAAATACTCTATGGATTCAAAAAAAAATTACAATGTTGGTTCCTTGAGCACTTCTTCTACAGTGTTGAGGAATTTATGTTCGATATCTAACATAACACTAAGGGGCTGTTTCACCATCCATTGATTAGTGTTAACTGACGGTTAAATGTGATGCCGTCATTATTTGTTTTGTTCGAATAGACGGAGACGGCATCACACTTGACCGTCATTTAACACTAATCAATGGATGGTGAAACAGCCCCTAAGATATTATGTAACTATAACCTTTTTTCTGCAAATAAATGTTAGGTATTTTAATATCTATGCAGGTGGTAGGACCTTGTGCAAGGTCCGCGCGGATTGCTACCACCATCTTGCTCGCTAATCCTGCCGTGAAGCAGCAGTGCTTGCACTGTTGTGTTTCGGCGCGGAGAGTAAGACAGCCGGTGAAATAACTGGCACTTGAGGTATTCCAACTTAGGCCTCTAGGCATCTAGGCAACGCATCTGCAGTACCCCTGGTGTTGCAGATGTTTATGGGCGGTGGTGATCTCTTACCACCAGGAGACCCACTTGCTCGTTTGCCTTCCAGTCGAATAAAAAAATAATCTTATCTACTATCGTTAAAGTTGTTAATATCTACATATAAATATAAATGTCAACACATAACTATAGGTATTGTAATTAATATGTATATTATTTACGTATCTACTTCATGGACACTCATTTTGTTTGTAACTAGGAATAGTATGTAATTCCGTCCTATTGACACCGGCATGTGTCCATTGGGCGAGACGGTACGGCAAAACTGATGATCCATTTTAGCACTATTGTTGCTGTATTGACTATTATCTGAATAATTATGTGCACCGCGCTTAAAGTGTTAAAGTAAAGCTAACCTAACCTAAAATATTAAAAAATAAATAACGATAAAATTATTAAGAGTAATTTAAAAAATTACTTGACGATGATGACGAAATCTCAAGACGTTCAGAACATTTCAAATATTATATCTTGTAAAGTCGTGTAAAGTTTAATAAAAAAGAAAACGATGTACCTACTATAATAATATACCCAGGCGACCAAGCTTTCCTAAAACTCGATAATAAGCATTTTCCTAGAGATAAGACCAAGCTAGATCGATTTTTCATCCTCGAAAACCTCCACATACCAAATTTCATCGAAATCGTTGGAGCCGTTTCCGAGATTCTGATTATATACGAGTATACAAAAATTGCTCGTTTAAAAGTGTTAGATAGATATCTACGAATTAACCCACTTGATATTCTACTCATAAAAACTCTATACCTATATAAAGAAAAGTACAGTCGGAGTAAAAAAAGGTTCGTCACCCTAAGATCTATTTTCCTTTGCTCAGTATGAGCGCTAATCTGCTTTACCGATTGAGTAGGACATACTGCATCAACCTGTCAACCTGCTAAACATAATAAGGTGACCGTAGCAACCCTATAACTACACCTTGGCACTGACAAACACTGACAATTAAATAGAACATTATTTTATTGAAACTCTTACGAAGTTGTTTATTAAAAAGGTTTTGTATTTATATGAAACTAGATATATGTTAGAGGTGTATACAATTTTGATCCATGTTATCATGTCAAGTAAGTATAATTTGATATGCACTTGTCTACTTAGTACTTTGGTTTCAAAACGTACTAAGAGTCTATGACTTTGCAAAGGAATGAATTTAATAACTGACGAAGGTTTTCCTACCCCCACTGTACATGGGTACTTATCTAAAGGGGCTCCTAGACGGGCCATATTTTCACGAAAATGTATAGCTGCAATAGCGTGGCTGGCAGCATCAGCCAGCATTTACGGCCAGACTATGCAACACTCGGCAATATTTTTAGTATGGCCGGGATATATTGTCACATATTTTTAGTGTGGCCGATGAATGTTTAGGGTTTCAGACATATTTCCGGAATAATCGCTTTGCAATCGAAAATACTGCAATATTTCTCAGCCACTTTTATTGTTGTCTCACTATACGGCATAAGTGCGTCCCTTTCTTATGCTACGTGAAGTATGCCGTGATTCGTTCAAGTAGCATAGCTATGTTCGTGTTTGTTTCTGTTTAGTTTCGATGGCAGCAAAGTAAATACGGACATCAAAATTTTTTCAAAAATGCTTTTTTTTTTACAAAAAATTACTTATTTCCAGACTTAAAATATCTAACGTATCACGCTTATTGAAATAGGTCGAATGCACATTTTTCTTGTTTTTTTTTTTTGTTTTGATTTTGCTTTTAAAACAATGTAAGCTGCTGCAACGCGTATGAGTTCGTCAGCCATAGTAGCCATGTATGTAGCCCATGTAAAGCCAAAATAATGAGCCATATACTGCTGCAGAAATATTGCCGAGATATACATTTCCCAGCCATATGCTGCATTAAAATGTTTTTTGAATTGCCGGGATATAGTCTGCAATGTTGTAGCCACATAATTCATCAAAAGTATAGCCCGTCTAGGAGCCCCATAATCAGGGGACTCGGCAGTGTTATATTACTACATTCCCGTAGTACTATGGAAACGGTCGTCAGGTTTAAATCCGTGTGGCGACCTGCGACTAATCCTGTAAGGGGGCGGCGCCGGCTCCTTGCTAGGGCTTCGGGACGCCCCGCTGGGCATTCCATCTCTAACTCCTAATGCCCTATACAGTTGAAAAAAACACCATTCTAGCCCCTACCCTACCCCCCCCTCTTACCCCCTTACCCTTAGTGTAAGTAAAGTGTAAGTTTTTTTTTATTCGACTAGAAAGCCAACGAGCAAGTGGGTCTCCTGGTGGTAAGAGATCACCACCGCCCATAAACATCTGCAACACCAGGGGTATTGCAGTTGCGTTGCCAACATAGAGGCTACGATGGAATACCTCAAGTGCCAGTAATACCACCGGCTGTCCTACTCTCCACGCCGATACACAAACAGTGGAAGCACTACTGCTTCACGGCAGGATTAGCGAGCAAGATGGTGGTAGCAATCCGGGCGGACCTTGCACAAGGTCCTACCACCTGCAGGATGATATGTGTATAAATCCGATGGCAATGCAATATTATTATGACGTAGAGCTGATCTGATGATGAAATTAGACGTTGGCCATAGGAACTCTAATAAAACGACACGACCGCATCGTACGGAGGTGCGGAACCCTACATGCGCGAGTCGTTCGCACTCGCACTTGACAGATTTTTAAATCTATGCTAGAAGATATAAGTTATAATTTATAGAAATCGATGATTTTTGTTAGTGAACTTTATGAAAATGATAACAAGGGTCAATTTTGCTGATCTATTGATTCAAGATACGATGTCTTTCAAAGTAGTGTCAACATAAGAGTTTTGACAGTCGATTGTTTTTAAATTATTCCCACTACGTACCCTTCGTATTGCAACCTGACAACAGCACAGCCGCAATTACAGTTGGATAGATAATAAAATCGATACAGAATTACGTAACTGTTCTAAATGACCCTCGTCGTAACTAAATTAACGAAGTATAATGAGCGAGAAGGAGGCTCGTGCGGACGACAGACATCGCGATATTGAGGCTCAAGTCATAAGCGGCGATGGAGCGTTTAAAGCGGGCTAGGGGCCACTCGAAAACCGTCGGAATCGCGCGGCGAGTAGATTTATTTTTGTATGTCGCTCATGTAATATAATTAAAGCACATTTAGTTACAGTCGAGTTCATAAAATTGTGAGCAAAAATCTGATCAAAAATATGTGAACACGCTTCTACGCTATTAACAAACGAGTCGTGGTAACATATTTTTGATCAAATATTTGCTCAGTAGTTTATAAACTCGACTGCATAATAACACAGGTTTTATACTATGAAATTACGATGTAATATTTTTAAATCGCTTTCTTGTATAATCCTCAAAAAATAACAGTGTCAATGTTTTGTTGGACGAATTATATATAAAAAAAACTTTTAAATTACAGTAGAATCCAATTAATTAAGACGACATTTCACTTCACGATAATTAAAACAAGCCGACATTCCTTGTTTTTAATTAGTGTCAGATTAGTCAGACTTGGCCGGTAGCCAAATAGATTAAAACTTAAAAACTGACACCGTTTTAACGGTGTCGGTTATGCCTAATTACCTAGCAGACGATCTAATAATTATGGAATTTGATAAAATTTGTCGTCAAACTCAACGTAAATCAAGCGTTGATAAGCTTCTACACCATGTTCCGATAGAACAAAGTATTAAAAACGCTATTACTCGTAACCACTAACCGACAATGTTCAACATCAAACACATAGCCAACTCTTACCTCTCTTTCATTCAACCTACATAGATAATTAAGTTAGCTAAGCGCTCGTCACTTGTCCCGCAATCCAATGAGCAGCAGGACATTATGGCACCGTGTCTGAACAGGTAGCATCGTGCAGCCTGTGCCACTCGCACCCCAGACCACCCTGCGCATACACGTCCTAAGATATTTTTTTAATTAAAAAAAAAAGTGTAGCAATGGAAATAGTTGTGACAGTCCGCTAGTGCCGTTTTTAGCTTTTGTGTTTTTTGTCAAGTAAGTATTGTATTGTTTTGTTATTTTGTACGAAATATTTTTTGTATTTCTTATCGTTAAATAATTGTTAAACGTTTGGTTTAGACATGATCGCATATTATTATTTTTTGAACTATTTGAAAATTTTAAAATCTTAGAACGTGCTAAGAAATGCATAAGTAAACTTTTACTATGTTAACATTTTCATTCTACTGATCATTATCATGAATAAGGCTCGTGAAACAATAATTCGGAATTATAAATTAATAAATAGGATCTTAGGATCAAATCCAGCCACACAACCGAGTTTTTCAAAATTCATTTGAGAAATTACATTTGGAAATTGCCACGAGTTTTGCAGTGAATTAAAAAAAATAACTTGAGAAAACCTGCGAAGCAATTGAATGGTATGTGCCCGCATTGGAAGTAGGGCTCAACCTCACTTATCCTGAGAGGAGTCCTGAGCCCAGCAGTGGGACGTGTATAGGCCGTGATGAGAATGACTCGGACATGACTGTCAAAAACAACGTTACTAAGTATTTACAGGACTCTGAATAGTGTGTTTTATAATGCATACTTCCATCCATACTAATATTATAAATGCGAAAGTGTGTTTGTCCGTCTTTCACGCCGTAACGGAGTGACGGATCGACGTAATTTTTGGCATAGAGATAGTTTATGGGCCCGAGAGTAACACAGGCTACTTTTATCCTGCAAAAATACACAGTTCCCGAGGGAACAGCGCGCGATAACCGAATACCACGTGGGCGGAGCCGCGCGCAAATCTAGTTTAAAATAATAAAACTTGGAATCAGTGCTACCTCGTGTACAGTCGCGGAAAAGGTTGAACACCTTAAGGTCTGCTTTTGCTTGCTCAGTAAAACTGCTTTGTCCCCCGTATAACATATTCCGTCATAATGTCATTCAAAAAGGTAACATGCGCTTGCAATGTGTGAACGAATTTATTTGAAAACTGGTCAACAACCTTTTCGTTCCGCCACTGGACATAAGTGTCGGAGAAATATTACAATAAACCTTAAGGCCGTTCCCGTACCCAAACGAATTCTAAAATCGAGCCCCTCCCCCGCGCCAGCCGTCCCGCCCCTCGATACAATGCCGATTATTGCCGATACAACAGCGCCACGTAAAAAGTGGCGACTCAACTGAACTAACAGGACACTGATTTGTAAAACGTATTACTAGACCGAAAAAAGCATGCAGGATCGCATAGATGGCGTTAAAGTTAAATTGAAGTAATAAAATAGAGCATAGTGTAAATTAAATATTCATTTTAATGAAGTCAACTCTTATTTCAAAAACATTGTTTTTACACCGAAACATAAATTTTGATGTTAGCCCATGTTTTAGGTACTTCTCCAACGAACTGCATCTTTTGAATACCGCATTCTAAGGGTCCATGATTGCAAATGATTGTAATTTTGTAAAAAAAATACTAATAACTGCGACAATTCTTCGATCAACTGTTTTGTCAGGAACCTCTTCTCCACATCGAACGATATTTGTAACTGAAAATATATTAAATGTGTTAGCATTTACAATTTGTCATGGACATATGTACCTATAAAGCACCGGTGGCAAAGAACTAACGAGAGAAACAGAAGTAAGCCCTGCACGATAGATTATAAGAACTTTGTGATAAATCAATTTACGACGCAAATAGAGAATGAAAAAACCAGTGAAAACCAAAAATCGGTTAATAACCGTATTGAGGGATTCGAAACTGGTTAACCGGTTTTTAGCAGTTTTTTTGCAAACTATTTGAAAACGATAATTTTACTATTCTTGGTTACTATTGGTGTTAACGGCGTATTTTGTGAGATTTAAATAAGTATATAAAAATTTACTCTGTATTAATAGGGGAAGGTGGGTTACAGTGGATCATGGGTAACAGTGGATCTTTTGGTATAATTTTATGTGTATTACACGCATGCCCGTGAGTGGATTCGAAGTTGTTGCTCTTACGCCCCCGCTTGCCAAACTAGTCACCGTCTCAGTATCGAAACGAGAGGTAATGTTGCGGTGTATAGGGCACGGGTACACTACATAAATACCGAAAGAAATTCAGAAAAAGAAGAATTAAGAAATTCCGAAAGTCGGAATCACGAACTTCAAAATACCGATTTTTATAATTCCGAATGTTTTAAAAGTCTTACTATGACTATTCCGATTTTTGATAAATCCGAAACTTAATAATCGTCATTTTTTAAATTACGATTTTCAAAATTCCGAATTTTAATACATCGAACAATAAGAAGTTCGACTCAATAATAAACCGAAATGTCAAAAATACGAATTCCGATTACTAAAATACCGATTTTCAAAATTCCGAGGAATTAAATTACACCGATCAATAATAAATCCCGACTTCTAAACGTGAAAAAAACCTCTAAACGTAAAAGACGTTCTAAGCTATGGATAGGTAATGTAGGTTAGATTGGTCTAAAAAGTAATACTGTTATTCATTTTCAGCAATGTGTTACAAGTTCGATGGAGCTCTGCATCACGGAGCTCCTATTCCGCGCAGTTAAGGCGCTTCGCGCTTTGACGCAATTCTAACCAAACCTATCCTATGCAGTTCAATTTA
The DNA here is from genome assembly GCA_037349165.1 of Choristoneura rosaceana. Lineage (NCBI taxonomy): Eukaryota > Metazoa > Arthropoda > Insecta > Lepidoptera > Tortricidae > Choristoneura > Choristoneura rosaceana. The sequence continues at coordinate 5,212,146 of JAZBNJ010000008.1, forward strand.
CCTAAATTAATTGATATTTATTCAAGATTCGAAATTCAAGTTTCCGATTAATAAAACCACGAAGTTTATTTTGCTGAATGTCATATTTCCGAATTGGCGATGTCATTTCGGAAATTTGCTAATCAGAATACTGTACTTCAGGCCAATAACATTTCGTGCTTTTAATTCTTCGGAGTTTTCAAAATTGGATATAAAAAATCGATATTTTGAAATTCGGAAAAATGAAATTCGTGTTTTTAAGTAATCGGAATTATATGTCTTAGGAATTGTGAAAATCAAAAATAGCGAATTCGGAATTTAATATTTTGGGAGTATTTGTGTGTTCCCATCGGGCACCTAGTAAGTAAAAAAGTACGCGAAGACAATTTTATTTACGCCCAGAGCAAACGCCAACAAACTCGAACTGCTAAAGAAATTCGCGAAGAACTCAACGCCACCATCAGTCAGTATCCGTTTCGATGGTGGTGGAAGTATGTTACGTAAACAGAATATGGGTAAAAGATTGTAATGGGCTCAAAAATACAGAGATTGGACGCCTGAGCAGTGGTCAAAAGTTTTATTTTACGACGAATCGAAATTGCATTTTTGGGGGGAGACATCGTCAAATATATTCGACGACAAGAAGGCGAACAAAAGACAAAGCTACGCGTGTGCCAACAGTGCAGGACTGGATCACTGATCGGTTATGGTCTGGGGATGTTTTGCGGGTGATAAAGTTGGTGATCTCGTGAGAGTCAATGGCATAATGGATATGAAACTCTATCATATAATTTTACGATTTCACTGATTTTAACTTATTACACTTGATTACACTGAATTTTAACTGATTTTTTTTTACATCGCGATTTTATATTAGTGTGTTAGCTTTGTTTTTACTTGTGATAAAGACTATTAAACAATTTAATAAATAAATGAGTTAAAACTTCATTCAACTGGACCACTGTTACCCATGATCCACTGTAACCCACCTTCCCTTATTAGTAGAGAGTATATTTAAATCTCACAAAATACGCCGTTAACATCAATAACAACCAATAATAGTAAAATTATCGTCTAATACTTCAATTTTAAACAGTTTGCAAAAAACCGGTTAACCGGTTTTGTATCCGTCGATGTGGTTATTAACCAGTTTTTAGTTTTAATTCACTATATCTAACTTGCAGGTGGTAGGACCTTGTGCAAGGTCCACCCGGATTGCTATTACCATCTTGATCGCTAATCCTGCCGTAAAGCAGCAGTGCTTGCACTGTTGTGTTTCGGCGCGGAGAGTAAGATAGCCGGTGCAATTACTGGCACTTGAGGTATTCCAACTTAGGCCTCTAGGTTGGCAACGCATCTGCAATACCCCTGATGTTGCAGATGTTTATGGGCGGTGGTGATCTCTTACCACCAAGAGACCCACTTGCTCGTTTGCCTTCCAGTCGAATAAAAAAAAACTAAGGTCACGCGACCATTCTTTTCGTAGGTACGCGCCGCTGTGGGTAGTAAGGTATTTATCGCAACGCACGAATTTACGTGCGACCTAGGTAGGTAGGTATTTTTAAATTTATAAGGATAAATAAAGTCTATTGGAGATTAGAACTTACTCGCTACAGGTGCAAGCGGTTGATAAAATCGGAGATTCCGTTACCATTTTTTTTTATTCGACTGGAAGGCAAACGAGCGAGTGGGTCTCCTGGTGGTAAGAGATCACCACCGCCCATAAACATCTGCAACACCTAATTTCACCGGCTGTCTTACTCTTCGCGCCGAAACACAACAGTGCAAGCACTGCTGCTTCACGGCAGGATTAGCGATCAAGATGGTGGTAGCAATCCGGGCGGACCTTGCACAAGGTCCTACCACCTGCGAAAAATTTGCACCATTTGCAGTCTGTAAATAAAGATACCTAAATTGTTTTGTATTGTGTTACGTAGCTAGGGATAAAACAGCATAAGTCAAGTAATTTAATTATACTCACTCGATGGAGTCCGAAGATTTTGTATTTTGTTCGGCTGTAAAAATATCAAATTTTCTCTTTTACCTAAAAATAAAAAAGCAAAAAGCTTAGTTACGAGTTGTGATTCGAACTCTCGGCACATTTGACTGATTATGGTCGCCTAATACCTATATATTCTATCGGTGAAACCGCTACGCCACCAACGCTTACTTGTGGCGCGTGAAATTCTGAACTATATGCATATTCATGATTGTAATGTTTGTTCTGGTTTGTTCACAGAAAATTAAATTTGCAAATTAGTAATTTTATAACGAAATAAATACTATTTTCACTGTTTAATAAATATATTTTTTTACTTACGTTAGTTTCATCGTTTTTTAGAATCTTATGAGTTGTCTTTCGAGATTTTTCCTTCTTATTCAATTGTTTGTTACCCATAATACACACGCACACGGTAGTATATCAGTAGGACACACAACACAGTTTTTGCAAGTAACACTACAATAATATATTTGCAAGGCAAATTAAATAAAATCTTGTATTTTTTTGGGGAAACTTAGTACATGTCCGTCTAGCACGAGCGCTCAGCGGTCACTGTCACATTTCGAAAGAATGACGGAGATAGACATTGCAGGCCGTAAGTCAATATCTTTTTACGATAGAATTTGTCGATTTTTATTTATTTTAAAAATATTGCCTCAAATTATTGAAATTCGGAAGCTGTCAAAGGACTATTTAAGTTATGATTGATTTTTCTCTATTTTTTGTTTCATAGTGTCACGTAGTAAAAAAACAAGTAAAGTTGGAATAAAAATTCGCATTGGAGGTTACTTTGGGAATTAATTGTATCGAGCGAAGTGTGATGAATCGTGTATCGAAAGCTGTCGTTGACAAGATAATATAATCAAGAATCATATACATTTTTCCCACGTCTACAAATATCAACGTTTCGTAGAAAAGTAGGATCATTCTTGGGCTAGTTTTGCGTATTTGGCTCAGGGAACGGCCTTAATATTGCAATTATCAATAGATTCTAACACGCATGAATAAAAAAAAACGACCTTACGTCAAGTAGGTACAGTCAAGTTTGAAAATATGAAATTACAATACAATACAATACAAATACTATTTATTGTACACCAGAAATAGTAAGCGATACAGAAAAAAAATTAAAAAAATACAATATAAATAAATAAAAAATAAATAAATAAATTATTCAAAACTTCTAAACTATCTAAGTACCACAGACACAGACTCTTATTTCGACGCAATAAGGCTGTACTGTAGTAACAATTATTTTGAGTGGTTCGAATAGATACTTATTTTTGCACCTGTCTGTAGAAAACTCCATGAGTAGGTAATAATAAAAATAATCTATATTGTACCTATGGCTACAAATTGGGTGGGAAGAAAGGGCAATATATTATTTTATGTTGGGATTCTGCGGGGCTACACCGAATTTCGATAATCAATGTTTCTTGTCGTGCGGTCCCTCTCACTCTCGTATTAAATAATACATATAAGCGTCAGTGGGAAGACAAGATACAAAATTCGAATTTTGCACTTGGGCCTGGCTTTCCGCCGAAAATATTGCTCCCGAATGATTAATTTCCCAACTTTTTAACTTGGTGAGCGTTTTCTGTTCATTGCGTGTGCTGCCAGGTAACCACTGAGCGATAAGCGTCTTTCTCGCGAAATGAACAGCGAAAACGCACATGTTTAAACTTTTTGTTTAACTTATTTTAGTTTTATAAGTGAACGTACGAACGAATGTATTTTAATTTGTAAGCTAAGAATGAGGGGGGTCGAGGAAGTTGGAACATGCCAAGTTAAAAACGGGTGTAGCCTTAATCCATTGTAACTGAAATAAGTTACGAGTATGTAGCTACACAAAAAGTGAGAAAAAAAAATTATAAAAATAATAAACCGACTCTATCGAAAATACCATCTGAAACATAGATGCACAGAAAAACCAGAAAAAGTGACCAGCGCCGGGAATCGAACCCACGTCCTCAGCATTCCGTGCTGCGTGCTATACCGCTACACCACCACAGGACAGGAGTACATACACAAATTTCTCTTATGCACCACATGTTTCAGCTTCTTTCTTTCTTATTAAGTCACTTCAGCAGCGATACTAGCGACATCTATGCTTCCTTATCGAGAAACTTTCAGCACCCCATCGAAACTAACCGCTCACCCAGACAAGAGATGTCGCTATTAAGCAATCAAACAAAAAAGAGTCCAAAAACCAATCTTAAACCGACTCCAAAAAATCGCAAATATATCTCAAAACTGGACAGTTATTATTTACATCACAGGAAAATTTTGCGTCTTTGCTTAGGGCTCTCTTAACGCTTAAAACTCATAGATACCTATAAATTTCGTACGGACCTCGATGCGCGAGTCTGGTTTTTTTTACGGTGCTCTGACAATTTCGAGAAAAAAAAACCATTACAAAATTAATGATTTGTTTAGTTAAAAATTATAATTATCAATCAGAAAGTAAGTAAAAATCCTGTAAAAGTGTAATTTTCCCAAAACTAAAAAAAAATGTGTGAGTAGGTTGAATAATTATTGGTCGAAGAGGTAAAACCGCTAGACGGACATTTTTAACGAAACTACGTAGTCCTTTACCGCTCCAAATGGCATTAGTGTCATGTGTTGCGTGTTCAGCTAAGCCGGTAGTATGGTTTCCTCCGCAGGGCTTCGCTACCCGACACCACGGTTTTTTGCCGTGCCGTACTGTCGGCTCCGATAGACGCGCGATTGGCCGGAAAAAGAATTAAAATATGCCGTTTAATTTGGTGACAGATAAAGCATTATTCAATATTATCAAATCATTTTGGGGACTAGTGTACTGGTTTACAATCCCAACATTTTAGTAGCAATACACTTTCAAAATCCACTTAAATTAACATGTCAGTACCTACTAACTAAAAAAAGGTAAGGTTTTATTTATTTTCACGAATATTTTTGTATACTTTTGTAAGTTTTAACTTCGACTTAAAATTGACAAAACTACTTGTCATTATTATTAGTGATTGTTATTTTTATATCAACGATTTTTAGTCGTACGACACATTATTCTTAATTGCTTACCTTTTATACTTTACACTTTAGATTTCCATGTTTTAGCTTACACTATTTTGTGCATTTTTTTATGTTAGCTTATTGTTTATTTGTGGCAGTTCATGAGAAAAAGGACCTTATTATTAAAAAAATATTGACACATTAAGTATCAGTGAATATCGATTTTAGTAAATTTATTACTTGATATTCAATAAGTTTCTATGACACTTGCTTTCGCGTAGAACCAATAAAACGTACATTATATAAAAGAGCTTTTTTTAACTTGTTATGAAATACGAGAGGTCCATTTTCTCAAACAGCAATTTTACGTTTACGAAGCAAATCTTCGTCGGCCGAAGATGGATGCAAATGAAGCCCAAAGCAGCTGCTGGCCACTGTACAAGATTAGTAAACGCTATACTCTTGTGCGTGTGACAGCGGCTATTGCGGGCGGTTCATGGTCTGCGAGTGTGAAGACGCCTTTACGAAGCTGTGAAAGTGTGAACATCACCTTACTGCGAGTCATTTTCTTATTTCTCGACTTACACTAAAATGAGTGTAACTTACTTACGTTTTTGCTGTTTTACAAAGGAGTAATTAAATACTGCCTATTATCGTCTATTTAACTGCGTCCTTTTCAGATTATTGTATTAATGGTGACAAATAGGTTAAAAAGCTTTAACCTATTTTTCGTTACTTTAATTATTAAACTCTGCGTAATTAGTAACATCAGAAATCTGCTAAGTATTACCAAATAAAAATGAAAATAATTAAAAAAAAAAATATTATAAATAAAAAAACAATTAAAATTTAATGATTCCATTCATGAAATTTGATTTGAATGTATTTTAACGAAAGGTACAAAATTTACTTCTGTTCTTACTATTGATAATGTTGTTTATTTAAATTTATGTACTAAGTATGGTCTATAAAAAAAACTGAAACTGTTTATTTAATGTACTTTTAGATCTTAGTTATTGTTTAATTTAAGTTAAGTATTTGTTTGTTAATTTTGTTTATTCTATTTTATGTGCGTGTACCTAAAAAAATGTACATGTTCGTTTTCAGAGTAATTTCGTTTTCTTTTCGTTTTAATATTATAGACAGTGCAGATATCACAAAAGTTAAGTCTCAAGAAATTCACAAATATAATTTTCGTACTTATGACTTATGTAATCACCGGTAGTATTATGAGCATCAAAAGCGTTACATCATTATCTGCGAAGAAAAGGCTAACGTTATGGCCAGACTACAATTCGCACACGTGTATTAAAAGAGTAACAACTTGACTTGATTGATTATATGGTGTATTATTTCAAGTTGATACACTTTTCACCAGGCTACGTGGTCTATATTAGATTACATTAGATTTATTTATTACCTTTTGAAAAAAATACATTATAAACATATGTCAGTTAATTACAAGAAATTCACAAAAGGATCGTCAAAATGTACCTATGTATACAAAAAATAAATCATATCACAATAAATTGTCAGCCAAAAATAAAAAAATAGAATTTAGAATGTCAAATTAGAGTTCAATTCTATTTTAATAATTAAAAACAAAACAATAATATAAATCTAAGTCAAATTAATGCAATAGGAATAAACAATCAAACGAACGATAAAATAATTAAAATGTCAAAACGATAAAATTAAACATAAAATTAAAATTTACTGCACAAAACTGTGAAAAATGTCAATAAAACAAAAACAAGAGTACAAAATAAAGAATATAAAAACAAAAATAAAATGCAATGTACGATTTATTCAGACTGTCAGCGACATCTTTGTTTAATTTTCCAACCGTGGCGTAATGTTCTTCATTCAAGCAGCCTATCAATGCTCCATTCATTCCATTCATTGCAAAGCTGTTTTCAACGTAAAAATAGATTTGAAGATATTTACTTTAGTGATTCAACTAGTGGATATGCATTCCGAGTAAAATAAAAATGCATCAATCTATTTAGATTACAGCTCCACGTTGGAAATTAATTCATCGCGAACCAATTAAGCTCCTGAGTATAAAGACGTACCTAATGAAAAACTTAAGCCAGGTTTAACGATTAAATCTAGATGTTTTTTCCTGTAAAACGGATTAATTTCTCAAGTACCTAATAACTGGAAAACTGTGTACTACCTACTGTAGAAGTAACTACGAAGCGTACTAATAAAAGTAAATAAGCTGCATACAGTAGATGTAATCTGTACCTATTTCATTATTGAAAAAAAAAATTAAACAGCGCCTTGATTTTGATAATTATTTAGGTAAGTACTTGTTAAATTTTTGTTTGTTACTTTGTTTTACTTGTTTATTTTTAATGGTAAGTTTAGAATTAGGGTGCTTATTTATTTACTTTCTGTTAAAGTCTAGATATATTTGTTTCTGTGTTTTGTGTGTCTAGGTTTAGCGTCGTAAAAACGGGCGCTTAATAAAAATGAATAACTAGGAAACCTGGCGGTATAGTTTCGATTATGATGTGAGGCACACCCAGTGGTACGGATGTAACAAATGGGGTTATATCCAAGCCAAACCTACAAGGTACAGATGTCGCTGTAATTGCCGCACATGATTTAAAATTAGAAAAGTACTCGTACTCAAGAGCAGACAGCTTGGCTCTGCACATAGTTAGCCTATGATTATGACCAAAGAAGTCTTACAGAATGTAATGAGATAGTACGGCTCGGAGGTGCTGGAGTTACACATTGCAGCCTGCTTGATGGCAGTAGCGTAGATAAGTCCTATAAACTAAATAATTATAAATTCTTTGAATCAAAACGAGATCCAGCTATAAATTATTTTTACGTCATTTGTTTAATTTTTCAGTTTTGTATATGTTAATTTTTATTTAAGACAAGTTTTGTGCTACTAATTCCTACTTAAGTTGTCAATTAGTCCAAAGTGTAATTTGAGCTGCAAACACTGCTACTAAGTACATATATCTGTTTTTTTTTTTTTTCATGTTATTTTCACTATCGCGCTGTTTCTATTTCCTTATTTTTAATATATTTGATCGCAGGCACGCTTACTTGTAATTTTATACATCAATTTACGATGGTAAACAACACTCAATCTTCAATGAGGTAAAATAAAGTAAACATGTTTTACCTTGACGGTAGGTACGGCGCAATTAGATAAACGTTAAGTATGTTATAATAATAATAATATAATAATAATAATAATTTATTCAGACTTTTCAATTCATTTTGTTAGTAATACATAATCACTTATTGAACTAATGTTAGTAGTTTTCTACATAATTATGAAAAGTCACAAATTGCCAACCTACTACAAACTTTGTTGTAACTTCATACTCTACATAGGAACTTGAATAAGTATGTATTTCATCATAGGATCATGACGCCGATAGTAATGTCACTTTTTAATTTTAATTTTTTATTTTTCTAACTTGATAGCATTACAGTTAACCAATTTACAGTTGACACAGTACCAGCGCCATTCAATGGGCGATGGATGAAATTTTTAAAAGTGGCTGATTTTTTTTTTATAAGTAGGAATAAGGTTACTGATCAATGGAAAAAAATATCAGATTTTTCTGTTGTACCAATTAATTTTAAAAAATAAAACAAATTTTTATCCCGCCAAATTGAGCTAATGCGATTGAATATGGATTTTGTCAGAGTCCTAATGAAAAAATTAAAAAAAAACCTAATGTCAACGTCATTAACACAGTGTTTTCACTTCCTTATAGTTCGATGAAACACAACACGAGGAATAGTACCGCCTATCCTCAACAGAGGGCGTTGTTCGGAGAAAAGCTTGTAAGCATGGTAACCCTAATTGAAAGAAAAAAAGAAAGAAGGAAAGAAAATATTTAATTGTAATATATGGGACAAGAAAATAAATAAAAACAAGAATAAAATATAAAACGCGCATGCCAAGATTTACGATTTTTAATAAAATAGTTACGCCTATACCCGCTTGACGGCGCTGTAATCGGTTTCCTTGACTGACAACTCTATTCCTATATATACAATGTACTCTATGGTCATTAATGTCAGAAGGGCTACTCCGAAACACAACGTTCGAAGTTCGTGTCGTGCGGTCCCTCTCACACTTATACTATTTAATACGAGAGCGAGAGGGATCGCACGACACGAACTTCGAACGTTGTGTTTCGGAGTAGGCCTTCTGACATTAATGACGTTGACATTAGGTTTTTTTTTTAATTTTTTCATTAGGACTCTGGCAAAATCCATATTCAATCGCATTAGCTCAATTTGGCGGGATAAAAATTTGTTTTATTTTTAAAAATTAATTGGTACAACAGAAAAATCTGATATTTTTTTCCATTGATCAGTAACCTTATTCCTACTTATAAAAAAAAATCAGCCACTTTTAAAAATTTCATCCATCGCCCATTGAAGATTCAAAATAAAACCCAGTTCGACAAACTCCATGAAGCTCTACGTTCAGTACCACTACCATGAGTTTACAGTGACCATACTTTATAGCGACGGTGTAAATTATCTGTTGAGGCGCTGTAGGTACAAATTTTCCATAGAAATAATTTACGCCGTCGCTATCGAGTAGTAATAATTGGTAATTTTTCAAAACTTTGCATTTCCGTTTTTTTTTATTTGTGAACCGATTCAAAGAAAATAAATACTAACAGTTTTTCTTAAATATTTTCAATTTACAGACACTGATTAGTAACAGATTTATTAGAAGTATGGAGGTATAGATAGATTTTGATTAATTTGTCCTCTTATTCTGCTCAAAAATTACCTAATAGAAAGTCTTCCATAAGACACAGTTGTAACAATAATTACTTACCTATAAACTATTATGTAATAAGATTACATTTTTTCATGTTCTAATAGAGGCTGTATCCTGCAGCCAAACTGTGCAAACAGTTTTGCAGGACTATGTACTTATAAAAGCAATGTAACATTGATGATAAATAAATACTTTTTCATTTCATTTTCAATAATCGTGAGAGGATAACGTTTAACCCGAGCTATTTAAACTAAACGCTCGAATATTCACCCTGATGTTGGTATGAAGGTAACATACCTAATAGAGCATCTAATATCAGACGTTTTTTGCAATACCGGTATTTTTTCGATACTCATATTATTAAAGTAAAATGAATGAGTTTCGCACTTCCAAAACCTTTCCGGTTCCGACAATCTTAAGTAAGAGTAGGTAGCTAAAATTATTTCAAAAATGTCTAAGATTATATTAATTAAATAAGTATTAATGCATTTGTGACTTGCAACTTTTGAGTCTTGCGACTGTAATACTCTATTTAATAACAAAATAATTGGTATTTAGATATCAATATCGAAATACCGGTATTATACAATGTCAATACCGGTTTTGCCAATATCGGTATTTTGCTCCGATGTTCCGATTTTTCGGTATTATCGAATACCGGTATTCATGCTCTAATACCTAACTATTCGTATTCGAGTTGATCTTGGCATCTTCCGCACTTCATCGCTCACTTTGGTAACCGAAATGTGCATAATTATTTAACGTGGGTATAATACCGGGTGTGGCCTGTAATACGAGCAAAAAATTAAACCATAGATCGTCCTCGTCAAACTGAAGAACATTAGTTCAGCGACCTTTAAAAATAATGGAGTCTTTGAATTTTCCTTTTTTCATACAAATTAAATACTGCTATCAATGTACGCCATCCTAGAACACAACTAAAATCGCCTGTCACACTATACCTAAACCTTAGATGAATGATTGGTCTCGCGCTCGCTCGACTAGATACCGCCGGCGTACTTGTCAAATGAAGCAACAAATAGTACGCCGAAATCGGCGTACCCGGCTCCAATCCGGCTCAGTCGCGTTGCAGACTGTGCGTAAGGTGCGCCTCCGAATGTTTTGCTAAATTTTGGTCATAAACCGAATTAAAATGCCAGTTTGCGCAGTGAAACTGTGTAAAAATAATACTTCCAAAAATAAGAAGGACACTGGGATCACATACCATCAGTAAATATCGTATAATTTCGAAATTACAAAATAAAATAACATGAACCCGAAACGCCATCCAGTGTTGCCGCGTACACAAAAATCAAATCCCCGTGGTTGAGCTTTTAATCAATTGAATTTTATTATTATTATCATTTAATTACTTATTATTTCATTTATCTAACGTAATTATTATATATACATAACCTAGTTCTATATTATTTAATGTTTATCTTTGTACGAGGGTCAAACTGAAAGTTCTTAGAAAATCAAAAACTGAGCAAACTATCAAGTTATTAGTTTTATTATATCTTTTCAAAATAGTGTCCATTCACATCAATACACCGCTGCATCCGATGGAACCACTGAGAAAAGCACTTAGCCCAGTCGTCCTTAGGGGTCTCTTCGACGGCCTTTTGAAACGCACCCACTGCTTCCTCGGTGTTCATAAAAAGTTTTCCTCGAAGTTTTTCTTTTATTTTCGGGAATAAATAAAAATCGCAAGGTGCGAGGTCGGGGCTATACGGCGGGTGACCCAGTAATTCCACGTTTGACGTCACTAAATAGTCGATCGTTCGCCTGGCGGTGTGCGACGAGGCGTTGTCGTGGTGAAGAAGGATCCTACTTCGAGGTCGCTTCTCCCGAACTTTTTCCAACACAAGTGGCAAACAATTGTTAGTGTACCACTCTGCAGTAACTGTTTTTTGATCCTCTAAAGCAATTGTCGCATAGTGACCTGTCCTTCCGAAGAACGAGGCCACCATCTTTTTTCACACGCTTCGACCTCTCTTCACTTTAGTTGGCAACTCCTCGAAAGGAAACACCCATTGAGCAGACTGTCTCTTGGTTTCTGGATCATAACAGTAAACCCAGCTTTCGTCACCCGTAAGTATGTCGAAAACAGCATTTGAGTCACCTCCGTTAAATCTTTCAATCATTTCACGGCACCAATCAACCCGACGGAGTTTTTGGGCCTCGGTCAAATTATGAGGTATCCACCTCGCACAAAGCTTCCTGACCGCTAAATGTTCATGGAGGATTTTATGCACTTGACTCATACCGATGCCTAAGCTTGTCCGAATCTGCTGATACGTCACTCTTTTGTCAGTCTCTATCATACGCTGCACAACACTGATGTTATTTTCAGTCGTCGCCGTAGAAGGCCGTCCCTCACGCAGATCGTCGGTGAGATTAGTGCGACCACGTTTAAACTCATTAAACCAGTTGTAAATGGTCGCACGAGATGGAGCTTCATCATGAAAGGCCAATCGAAGTCTATCATAGCTTTCTTGTTGACTTAAATGACATCGAAAGTCATAAAAAATCATTGCACGAAAATTTTCGCGAGTTAAATTCATGTTGACGTGACACAGACAATTTTCAATTTGCCGCCAAATCGTAAAACTAATGACAAATGAATGAAATACATACTCAATAATATTGGCAAAGAGTTCCATTTTCAAAATTTAAACTTACTTTTTTATTATATTGTTTACAAGTGGCCAGTTCTAAAAACTTTCAGTGGCGCCCTCGTAATATATATGTCGGCGGCCGATCGTAAAATCCGCCAGATCACGAAATTCCTAGGCATATCGTGAAATGGCGCCATTTCATGAATTGGCTAAGGGACATCCGCCATATCGTTCAAAACTCACCGTTTGACGATTTGCCTAGTGACGTTTAGGCAGATCATGAAATTCCTAGGCATATCATGAAACGCCGCCATTTCATGATTTGGCTAGTTTAGGCAGGTCATGAAATTCATAGGCATATCATGAAACGCCGCCATTTCGTGATTTGGCTAGTTTAGGCAGATCACGAAATTCCTAGGCATATCGTGAAATGGCGCCATTTCATGAATTGGCTAAGGGACATCCGCCATATCGTTCAAAACTCACCGTTTGACGATTTGCCTAGTGACGTTTAGGCAGATCATGAAATTCCTAGGCATATCATGAAACGCCGCCATTTCATGATTTGGCTAGTTTAGGCAGGTCATGAAATTCCTAGGCATATTGAAACGCCGCCATTTCGTGATTTGGCTAGTTTAGGCAGATCACAAAATTCCTAGGTATATCGTGAAATGGCGCCATTTCATGAATTGGCTAAGGGACATCCGCCATATCGTTCAAAACTCACTGTTTGACGATTTGCCTAGTGTTGACGTTTAGGCAGGTCATGAAATTCCTAGGCATATCATGAAACGCCGCCATTTCGTGATTTGGCTAGTTTAGGCAGATCATGAAATTCCTAGGCATATCATGAAACGCCGCCAAATCGTTTCTGGCACTTCGCCGGCCGTTGCCGCGGCGCGCTCGCTTCGCTCGCTCGGCTCGTGCGTAGTAGTCACAATTCATACTAACCACTCCTCGCTTCGCTCGTCGTACCTATTTTTTTCTTTTTTTCAGCATATCACGGTATGCCCGGTATAAAGCTAGGAATATCGTCGAATGCGTTGGTCTAATCGATCTGCCATATTGTTTCTCAGGCACATCGTGATATGCCTGGACAACTTTTAGGCATATCATTTAACGGCGCCATTTCATGATGTGCCTAGGAATTTCGTGATCTGGCGGATTTTACGATCGGCCGCCGACATAATACATCCTTTGAAAGTGAATTATTCGACCAAAAATGTAGGTACCTATTGAAAAATGTTTTTTTACCCATTTTCCTGAAATGTTAACTTTTTACTTGCCTGCCCGAAGGAGGGTTATGTTTTTCGAGCGTATGTATGTATGTATGTCATCATATCAATAACTCAATACCGACAACAAGGTACCTTTTTCCAGATAACGCCACGTATTATTATTAAAAGTGAGGCCTGATGCCTGATCATTGATATACCTACATACCTACCATTTTTCTAAAGAAAAAACCTACGCCAAAACGAACAACATATTAAAACATTCACTTTTAATTACTTGTTAATTTCTAAGTATTTCCCAAGATACATTTTATAACCAGTAACTTAATAGACCACAGCATAATATATTTTCCCAATACTTCGGGTAACAGTGGAGCAGCTGGCAACACAATTCGTCACGCACACTAGCATCCTTGCAAATTGTCTTACACCGTTCTTACACACACTACAATATTGAGTTGCCTCATTCACGGAACTTTAAATTTTAGGTTGGGGGGTATCTAGTCGAGCGAGCGCGCGAGACCAATCATTCATCTAAGACCTAAACATTAAGCATTTTGCGTTTTTAAATGTCGATGAACCTATGTTGTTCAGTTTAACGAGTATGATATACTGAGCGGCAAAAAATTTGGCCCTCAAATGTACGCAATAATAGGTAATTTGGTATGGAGAATAAGCCAAATTTTGTGCCGCTGAGTATATCATAAATAAATTCCTGGAACATAAAAACCAAACATTAAGGGGCTGTTTCACCATTCATTGATTAGTGTTAACTGACGGTTAAATGGTGATGACGTCTCTATTTGATTTCTTCGAATAGACAAAGACGGCATCACATTTAACCTTCAGTTAACACTAATCAATGGATGGTGAAACAGCCCCTAAGTTAGAGGCTATGAAAACTACTTTGCTTACATCTAAGGCTGATCCTACTATTCGCTCTGCATTAAGTAGTTTGATTCTTCTTAGACAGAGGGCGTTCCTTTTCGGAATTTATGTGACAAATAATTGGCATTTTTCAAAATTTACAGGTCGGGGAGGATACAGCACTTAGGGAGGTGAGAGTTATAGTTGTACAAGATTAAGGGAATGCAAACATATTTACCTATATACTAAAACTATTCAAATTTGTACTAATTTTGTATCCACACCTAATTTCCGTGTATAATGTGAGTTGATACCTAAATATTAAGACATCTCGAAATAGCAACTGTCGTTTAATTATGGCAAACTGTATGAGAACGGGAGTCGCATATCATTGTGGTACGAAATTTATGGTTCCCCCTGCTTACGCATAATTTTTTATGTCATAATTCTATTTTGCATAATCTGTTTACGCATAATAGTACTTACGCCAAAACTGTTTTCGCATAACAGTTTACGCCGAATTCTTTTACGTATAAACAATGTAAGCCGAATAGGCTTTACGCATAATTTGTGAATTTCGAATATTGTTTAGGCAGAAAATTACTTACTTCGCATACTTAATGGAACACCAATTTTATGTCTGGAAAGCAAATACCCATATGAATTTAACGATTCTGAGACGAAGTTGACGGAGCTCCGCTTCGCGGAGCTCCTATTCCGCCTAGTTAAGGCGCTTCGCGCCTTGACAAAATACTAACCTAACCTAACCTATAGTTGAGCAATCATGTTACCTGGGTTTTCTTTGTTGCGGGGGCTCGCCCCTCGTCCCCCCGCTTTATGCCTATGCCTCTTTTACTGGTGGCTGTTCGTTTCGTTACAAATACAATTCTAACCTAACCTAAAACATTTTTTAGTCAGAAATAGTAATTAGGTAACTTATTTTCGAACATAGATTTGGACAGGATTTCGGCCTATCAAAATTCGGCTAAATTACATGTATGCTAAACAAGATTATGCATAATATAATTCGGCCATGTTAATAATATGCTTAAATAAATTCAGCTAAACCATTATTCGGCTTAAACAGAATTATGCCGAACTGAATTTCGGCAAGTTTAAGATTCGGCGTAAATAAATTAAGCGAAACCTGTTATGCGTAATCAGCTTCGGACATTAAAAATTATGCGAATTAGAGGGCACCCGAAATTTATTGGTACGAGCCACGCAGTTGTTGTGAAACGTGCGGCGGGCGGGCGAGCGGACGCAGCGACCATACTACCATTCAATCATTTAATTTCAAGTGCGTCGTTTGGGTGTTCGTGTGTTGTTTGCTATTTTATAAAGTTAGTGATTGTTTAAAAATGTTTTTATCGCATTTGTATTGAGTTGGTTAAGAACCCCTGATTTTTATATTTTTTTTCTCTCTTGCCAGACTATAAAAGTTTAACATTGTTGCTTAGGCAGTGGCACTTGATAATGCCACAAGTTTTCATCTTGAGTCTTGTGCAGTGTTACTTATGTATTTTTTCTATGATAATGTGATTATTTAATATTCTCCTACCTAACGTATGTATAATTTGTATGTGTGCGCGTTTATTATTGTGTCTGTCTTCGGAGCTTTAAATAAATACTTTATTTCTTTGTTTTCTTACTTTTTTTATTAATTAATATCATCTTACATCTGCATAACTTTCCCAAGTCCCATTTTCAAGAGCCAAGATCTCACTAAGACAAGTAGGTTTTATTTTTCTCTATCAAAGATAGTGCAGGTAAAACAGGTAAACATAATATTTTAAGTTCCATAATGGAACACTTGACCTGATTGTATTTCAATCAGTCATTTAGCAATACGTGAAAGGATTTTACCAAACATAACGTGAAAAAAACCCTTTCAAGTCTTCAACTCACAAATGACATTGGTTCCTAAAACGTCTCATAATTTATCCACATCTCCAAAACTAGTAAGTACAATAAATGCAACAAACTCTCTCGAGAAAAAGTATTATGATTGGACCCTAAACTGTAATTATTCTCAAAGTCAGTCAGAGGCCGTATTGCCTAACGTTGCTGCCGCTCGCGATCGCAATCAAATGTCATTTTTACTAAGCGAAATCTGTCATTTGATTGCGATTCCGAGTTTCAAAAGCGTTAGGCAATACGGCCCCAGGTCAGTCAAATTAAACCTTGAGATGACGATCGTATATTCCTAATCTCACCGCGGTCTCATGAAAACCTTTTAAATAACGATATCTTCATTTCACGACAACGTTAAATAAGTTAAAATAATTCCATTATTCTGTAAATTAAAGTAATTGTAGAGCAAATAAATGCGTTCCCAAATTACAATTATTAGGTAGTCTACTACATTAACATTTGTTTGACGCCACTACGAAAAGAAGTCTTCCATTTTTAACATATACTCGTATCTTCTTTTTGTCAGATGCAAAAAGCAACTCGTAGTGATGAATGAGATAAAAAGGAAGCTAAAAGTTTCAAAATCAACTCGTTTAAAAATAATCACATCACTTTGTCTACATGATGCATGTAATATATTGTTCAAAATAATCAAATGATACTTTATTTGAGATTGAAAATGGCTCTTCGCTCGATAAAATTACATCTTTCCCGAACGTGTCCTGTTGCAGGTGACAAGAAGCAAGCGATTCGAAAAAAAAGGAAGCCCAAAACAACTATTGGTCACTGCACATGACTAGTAACCACATGATACTCTTGTGCGTGTTCCAATAGTTATTGTGGGTGCTTCATAATCTCCAGTCAACAAGAAAATCAGCAAAATTTCGTCATTATATGCACCTATTGGCTTTATTTCAATGTAGATTGTCAACTCTACCATCCCTAAAAGGTTTAAAAGCACTACAGGCCGCTCGCGCGGTCTAAAGAATAAAAAATGGCTTCGTTAAAGCTTGGTTAGACTGTGCATTCATTGGAGAAGTGTGAGAAAAAATCCTCCAATAGGAATGCAGAGCTGAGCGAGGCCAGTAAAATGAAGTAATCCTATTAGTGAAATTTTCCCTCGCACATCTCCGGTCCATAGGCAACCTGAGGATTGATAGTTTTATATATTTTGCCAATACTTAACGCTGGGCTAGTTAACTCTAGACCGCGCAAGCCTGCCTCTGAGAAGTTTTGTAGGTACTTGTTGTATAAAGAACAGTGTCAAAAATTTTATGTAATGAACTATTATTAATTGGTCAGAGTTCACAAAACGATATGCCCGTTGGGTCTTACTGTTTTTAGAACTGGAGTGCCTTATTCCGAAAGGGTGGCGAATCTCGTAATCTGGTAAGTGACAAATTTTGTAAAGCATGTGTTCCTATTGCATGAGAATAGTATCCTACTCGAGTTTTCCTATAATATGCATGGTCTTTTACGTATCACGTATAATATCGTGAACATGATACATCAGCCATTAGTTGAATAAGTTGGATTAAACACCCTTGAAATTAGATTTCAATCATTCTGAAAGCTACACCGAGCACGGCGAACAAGAGGGGGTTGAAGATGCAGATTTATGCAGGTGTGCGGCAGGTCGTGTGTCAAAAAGTAGAGCGGGTAGGTAGACACTTGCAACACATTAACACTCATCTCGCACACAGCCTTTTTTAATTTTTTTCGATATTTTCAAATCTTTTCCTCGTAGTTTTGTTTTATGCGACAGCACAAATGTGTCTGTAATTTCCTTCTTATCTCAAATATACACATACTCAATTGCATGAAACCTTAATTTGATTCACATAATTCTTAAAAAAAACAGTAAATACGAATTTTCAAAATTAAAAAAAAAGGTAGAAACTCTTTCAATTTTTTTATTTCAAATTTCAATATCCTCACTCCAAAACGCTCTGAAGTGATAAGGCCGCTAATGCTTACCTTGGAAAGTCTCTACATTCCTGTTTCTGTACTGCTTTCTATGTTTTGGCATTCAATAGAGTCATTGTAATTTATATTGTATCATTAAAACTTCTCCAGTTTTTGACAATTCTAATAGTGCATATGTGACATGCCATGTAAAATTAACGAAATTTTTCTGACAAAGAATGATTTTGGCTTAAATATTAATGTTGTTGTTATTGCACTTAAGTATTTTGGTGTTGCAGGTGTTCATGGGCGACGGTAATCGCTTATCATTAGGCGATCCGTTTGCTCGTTTGCACCCTATTCCATAAATATATACCACAAAAAGACGTACCACTTCCCTGTTCCACCAGCGCACGACCCGCATACAAAGTAAACGGTTTTAAAAATAACAAAACATGTACTTATTTTCCAGATGCTGTATTTTTAGATATCGATACAGTATTGAGAGTAATAGCCTTATGCTGATCAGTCTTAAATATCTAAGTACAACAAAATATAAGAGATTACCAATGTTATCGTGGTAACTCTCAATTGTACATCAAAAACAAAAATCATTATATTAAAAATAAAAAAATCATATTTCGCCCTCCAATTTAGGTAAGTACAGTCAAATTAGAAAATATGGATCCACGAAAATATGCGACAAAATGTATTATAGCCACATAAAGTATAGCCCAAGCTATACAGAGTGATCTTACTCAAATATTCCTAAACTATACAGAATATCGAAAAACTTGTTACCTACTGATCCTGAAAGTGCTTCAGGAGCGATATCTAACGGTATCAATAATAAGTTATAGAATTAACTGTATCTATCCAAAAATTCAATGTTTCCAGCTTCCATACATTTAGCCTGTATAGTTTAGAATAAACTCTTTGGACAATTTGTTTTAGTTTTAGGTTAATTTTTTATTTTATTTTAAGTTATTGTTAGAAAGGTATGTTTAATATGTATATTATTTAGTTTCTTTTATCAATAAACTCATTGTTTAGAAATAATCGACTGAGATCACTTATCCTTTCCAACCTGGATAATTATAGACCACGAAGTCACAAAAATATCCATAAAAGTGACATTGACTGTACATACTACATAAAGAATACAACAATACAACAAAAGATATTGTCGAATAATAGTTTTAAAGATTTTCAGTATTTGAGCAAATTTGAAAAACTTATATCTTATTACTCACGAAAACAACGAAACACGTTGCATACAGAAAACACAATTTGTACGAGGGTAGGTCCGAAACACTCCCTTAATTAGTACAATTCGAACTTTGGGACCCGTAATTATTAATTACCATTGTTATGCTTAGATTAAAAAAAAACACTTATTTAAATCAGGAACATATTAATAAAATAAATGGATAACATCAAAATCTATTTAAATTATATTCTAAAGGAATGATGACATGCGCTGGCTCACTTATAGATACAAAAACATAAAATGGGATTCTAACACCTTTCAAACTTAGAAGATAGTTAAAAATAAGCATAGTTTAATTCTAGGTCTCAACGTTTGCTCCAATATTTTGCCGTATAAAATAGTTATACAATAAGACCCTATGCTACATGATTCTCATTATAATTTACACTTAAAATCTAACACAAAACTCTACAGTGAGCCAGCAACTTTGGAGTTTCAATAGGCGGATTCAACCATAACCGTAAACGGTTTAAAGCCTGCAATAAAAGTCTAGCAAGTCGCATTATTCAAGTTGTTAATTACTAAACTGAAAACCTCATACAACGGAACTGCCTTTTTTATATATTTAATTGGTATGGTATAGGAGTACATAACCTGAGGCCATATTGCCTAACGTTTCTGACGCTCGCGATCGCAATCAAATGATAGTTTTTGTATACGAAATACGTCATTTGATTGCGATTGCGTACGTCAGAAACGTTAAGCAATACGGCCTCTGATTTAAAGACAAGTAGGTACAGTGTAATACTTTCTCCTTCGGATGTTAAACGAACTACTTTCGGGTTTTTAGTTATTTAACTAACATCTTGTAACGGTGTTCCCACACTGGCTGTTATAAATATTATACAACATTATAAAACACGATAACATTGTCTAACACTTTATAACTTTTGTTACAACTTATTAGATGTTTTGAACGCTTCCACATTGGTATAAAAATGTTGTGTAACACTATAGAACAAATTATAAATTTTAATTTACATTTTAAAAGTAATATAACATGATAACAATATATAAAATTTGTTACAATTTTATAACGTTATGTAACACTTACTAGTGTTTACCCGCGGCTTCGCACGCGTAAATCATTAGATACAGCAGACGAATTGGAATTCCGGGATTTTTGAAAATTCCCGTGGGAATTCCCGAAAATTAAATCGTGGTTTTCATTGACGTCTTGACAAATTTCATGACTCTAAGCCCAGCGGTTATTGTTCCGAGATTTTATCCCTATCCCGTGGGAACATCGGGATAAAAAGTATCCTATATTTTAATCCAGGTTATAAACTAACTTTTTGACAAATTTCATCCAAATCCGTCCAGCCGTTTCGGCGTGAAGAAGTAACAAACATAATCACTCACTCACTCACAAACTTTCACATTTATAATATTAGTAGAATAGTAGAATAACAGCCAATGTGGGAGCACCAGAAAACAAACAAGTTAGAAGTGGTCAATCGAGCAACGCAGTGCACTTTGCATGATTTTTCTTAATGAACTAGAGCCTCTTGATACTTCTATACGAGGTAACTGTAAAAATCGATGATCAATGTACTGTTACAAATTAATTAATAGCCAACATAAGTAAATATGCGACGAATATTTAAACATACGTGTGCTTCGTATCACATTGGGAACTTTTCATAACAAACGAAACTATCAGACAATGGAATAGCAAAACAGTATCATAGTACGGTACTATCAGTACCAACGCAACGTAAGTTTATTGACTATACCTACACAGCTTCCATACAGAGGTGTGTGTGTGTGTGGCTCCCTGAGAATATCCGCTGACCGGTATAAGAAGTCATCCACGTAACGTCACGCCTTATAGGAAGCGGTGTTTCCACACCAATCGATCGATCAACGGTGGGTGGTAGAATTGGTCGATCGACAGTTTCTACCTCACAAATCGATTGATGACGAATTGGTCGATCTTAACCCCCTTATTCATAAAATTTAACAAGCCTATGTTAACTAACAAATGCTTTGTCCCTTTCTAACAAATACAAATGTCGAAGTGACAGATAAGGACAAACGAATTTTAGCGGCATTTTAACTAAAATAGGTTTGATTGTCGTTTATGAATAAGGGGGTAAGTAAATAGTGACATCGTGACGTCAGCCGGAAGACTGTTCTGCGAGCGATGTGGCCCGACCGTTGCCACTTCTATTGGCATATTTTTGTTATAATGTTTTAAAAATACTTCTTTCTGGACGGTATTCACTTAACGTGGTTAAGGGATTTTTTTCACATTATCAGGTTGTTTCCAGTTCAAAAAGACACGGCAGTATCAAAGTTGCGATTAAACCATACGAGTACCACACACACCACACACCTAGTATACACCTATGGCCTCATCTACACTCAATGTCAAGTGAGATAGGGGTTAATCACGGTCAGTTATATTATATGTATAAAAAAACAGCAGTGGAATGGAAACCAAACAGTTGGACCACGTTAAACGGTAGTAAACTACCACAAAAAGGCATGTTTGGCCAATTTTAATCCTAGAAAATTACGGTTTTTAAATAGTGACTCAGGAGGAGGTGGATATGTAAATGAAGTAATTGTATGTAATACCTATGAGAAATAAATAAATAAATAAATATAGCAACGAGTGACAATAAAAAGTTGATCAATCCATTTCTCAACTTCTCGAGTTCATATCAGTCATACCAACGTCGCCATACCATTCTGGCTAATCTTATAAGTATGACATAGCGTATTGAATATGAAAGGTCCACGGAAATAACATGTCCAGTCACTTTTTTTTTTATTGAGATTTTAATCTCGAAATATAGAGCTCACAAAGTACTATGACTTACCATTGAATTAAATAATCTGAAAACATTATAAAATGTATATTTTAACTTTTAAAGAAATGGTTACCATAGTAATTGTTCGTGATGACTAACTTTCAAACCGCTATAACTCTAAAAGTTGCTTATGTGACTAGACATGTCCTTTCCGTGGACCCTTCATATAATAGTGGGCACACTTTGCCCGGTGTTAACCGCCTGCAATCGAATTGTATCCTGTTTAGAAAACCGAGTTACAGTTGACTTGTGAACAACAATTTGATCAAAAATATGTGAACATGACTCTATTGTTAACGGCGTAGAAGCGTGTTCAGATATTTTTGATAAAATTTTTGCTCACAAGTTCATGAACTCGACCGTACCCCACTATAATTGTTATTATTGCGCTATGACTATGTAATGGAAATGTGTACTTGTTTTTATTTTGTAGTAGTCAAAGGGATATTTATATTGAGTGTATATCTTGTACGGGTAAAATTGTGGACATCTCGTATTGGTGAGGAAGAAAGCCTCAAATCACATATGCGAGTAAATTGATTTCGCCTTGCGTCCAATACATGAACATAAGACAATCTTCGTGGTGATAAAATGAGCTTTAACTTGTAGTGAGCATTCTAATGAATGTTATATTACAGGTAAAAGCTAGCAAAATAAACAGGAGCGTATTAGAGCGAGCGTTCTAGCGAGCATTCAAGCAAACGAGGGTAAAATTGGTTCGACTTTTTACCGAGTATCCGTCCGATATCATCATGGATAGTAAAATTTTTGACCAGCATTTACTAGAGCGTTCGCTACAATGACCGCGTAAATGTTCGTAGCAATGTTCAGCTCCATGCTTGGCTCTGTTCGTAGTTTAATTTGAAAAAAAAAAGCGAATGCTCGATGTTCTCTTACAAGCGAATGCTCAAGCGCTCGGTTGTTTTATGAGATAAACGCTGCGTTAAACGCAATGTGTTTGACGCACATCAATTTTTGCATCGGATAATCTAATTAATAGACATTGTCTTCGCAGTAGCTTCACAGTGTCTTTTCATCCAAATTACCGCAGTGTTTGAAGTCGCAGAACTGATGGCCGATGGGGTCAAATGGTTCTCGAATGGCGTCCGCGAACCGGGAGATGAGATGTCGGTAGGCCTCCAACAAGATGGAGCGACGACCTGGTTAAGATCGCGGGATCGCGGTGGATGCGAAAAGCACAAGACCGGTCTGAGTGGAGAGCCTTGGGGGAGGCCTATGTCCAGAAGTGGACGTCTTTCGGCTGACATGATGATGAAAAATTGTCTTACGCGGTGAGCGCAGCGACAAGCGGTATGTATTATCTAATACAAAATAGATGTGCGTCAAGCGCATTGCGTTTAACGCAGCGTTTATTGCATAAAATAACCGAGAGCTTTAAGTTTATGAGCACTTTTGAACCGGCCTAGATGTATTTAATATCTAGTCTTCTTTAGGGGGTTTGGCCTTGGCACTCTCTCCAAACAGCATGAGGCACATGGTCGCGTGCAGACAAGCCTTGGCGGGAAGGAACTTGTCGTCGAATGTCAGCGCGTAGCGGTACATCCAGACGGCTTGCTCGTACTCCTCCTACGGATAATAGGTAAGTTTATAATATTAAGATTGGTTTTTGGAATCTTTTTGTGTTTTTTATTTCAATTTCATATTTTTGTTACTTTTACTTTTGTTTTTTTAGCGGTATAGCACGCGGCACGGAATGCCGAGGACCTGGGTTCGATTCCCAGCGCTGGTCTTATTTTTCTGGTTTTTCTGTGCACCTATATTTCAGTTTGTATTTTCGATATAGTTTATAATATGTATTTGGGTCAATCAACTTTTTAGTGTATATTCCGTCCTGTAATTCAGGAGACATCAGTTAGTCTATTTTGAAAAAAAAAATTGCAATAACTTTAATCATGCTTAGGAGATGAGCCATGACATAATTGCCTTAAAACTGTCACAACTTCTAACTTTTACTTTATTTGTACCCCATAACTGATACTGTTCATAAGTAACTCAGGAGAGTTACCATGGCAAAAATCTACACTAAAAAGTTGATTGACCCAATTAATCCCTCTTCCACTGTTTTTCATAATGAAGGTTTCTGACCATTTATCAAAACGTTTTCCATTTTCAACTTTTCAGTTAAAAAAAAATCCTGACGCTATTTCAACTGTTTAAATATATACAAAACCTTGTGGTAAATCTCTTTTGTTCAATCCAATAAAAAGGTTTGATGTAAAAAATTACAAAATTACGAATATTACGATGTTTTTCTCACAAGATTTCGTGACGTTTTGCTGACGTCAAGAAATTTTGAATATTTCATGCAGTTTATATTTAATGATCTCGTCCTTAGGGTTAATAATTTCTTGACAAAACTGATTTCTTTAACCACGTAGAGACAACTTGCGCATTAAAAAATGTCAGACACGAGAGCGATATAGAATTTTGTGATCACTGTTCCCTGTTAAGGTTAATCGCCGCATAAAACACTATCAAAATTATACTTCAACTAGCCAAAGAAACAGAAATAGCAAAATTAGATATTGTCTACATCCGCCATGTTCAAATGCCACAAATTGAATCAGTAGCTGAGTTATGTAGTAGAATTGAACCTTGCATTTAAAGTCCCATGACCAGGACACCCCGTAAGGCCAGCTTCCCATAACTTACCATGTAAGCATGCGATACGGCTACAAGGAACGCTTCGATTTTACTCTTCGGCGCCATATAGAACGCGAGGTACGCAACGTCCTTAGCATCCTGGTGTTTCGATTGCCTGTAACAAATTACTAATTAAATTACTGAATTCGAGATGCTGTTATGCTGGAACCCAACAAATTATCATCCATATAATATATCATCGTTTTGCAGTTATACTAGTCAGGGTTCCGTAGCCAAAATGGCGAAAACGGAACCTTCATAATTTCCGAGTCCGTTGAGTGACCCCCCCCCCCCCCCCTTCAAAATCTAAACTGTTGGTTTAAAATATTGAAAAAATTCATGATGGTGGAAGTATATCAAACTTACAAGGAAAAACTGAACATTTTAACTAAAGTTAGTGTCTTAACCCAGTATTGCTGCCCCATCTCAACTTTCCACCCTGTTTTTCTGTTTTTCTTTTTTTTTTATTCCACTGGAAGGCAAACGAGCAAGTGGATCTCCTGGTGGTGAGAGATCACCACCGCCCATAAATATCTGCAACACCAGGGGTATTGCAGATGCGTTGCCAACTTAGAGGCCTGAGATGGAATACCTCAAGTGCCAGTAATTTCACCGTCTGTCTTACTCTCCACGCCGAAACACAACAGTGCAAGCACTGCTGCTTCACGGCAGGATTAGCGAGCAAGATGGTGACTGGCTGGCTGGATGGTGAATGGTGGATGGTGGTGGCTGGGTGGGTGGAATGGATGGTGGGTGGTGGCTGCATTTGTATTTTTTATATTTTAAGGTGTAATTATCGTCCTCGTCGCGCTATGCCTCGCTGGTGTCGCTCAGCTCTCCTGTCAGTACTCACATGTGCAGCAGCTGCGCCAGCGCCCTGAGCGCGCGGGGCTGCGCGGGCGGCGGCGCGCGCGCGCTGGCGGCGGCCAGGCAGCGCGCCGCGCACGCGCCGCGCCCGCCCGCGCCGCACCACCAGCCCGCCGCCAGCGCGCCCAGCCACGCGCGCGGTTGCTGCCACCAACACAGTAAAGCTGAGCGATCACTGGATCCGAATCGGAGCGTACGGAGCGGACAAAGCAAAAAATTGCTTGCGTGCAGACTGAATTAAGTTGCACTAATGCCTCACTGCATTCTGAACGCGAACGAACTGTATAGGTAAAAACTTAAGTAAAGGACCTGTTGTATGTAGTGGTGCACAGAATTGATATGGAGCTTAAATCATTTTGCGAATTTGGAACGTCAATATGGACAACTTACTACTACATACAACAGGTCCTTTACTTAAGTTTTTCACCTATAGTCTGCTAATAAAATCTAATTAAAGCAAAGCCGAAACGAGAAATAACTAAGTAAATATACTGAGCGGCAAAAAATCTGGCCCTTAAATGTATGCAGTAATAGGTAATCCATACTAATATTATAAATACGAAAGTGTGTGTGTTTGTATGTTTGTCCGTCTTTCACATCGAAAAGGAGCGACGGAATGACGTGATTTTTGGCATGGCGATAGTTTACGGGCCAGAGATTGACATAGCTGAAAAAATGTACAGTTCCCGAGGGAACAGCGCGCGATAACCGAATTCCACGCGGGCGAAGCCGCGGGAAAAAGCTAGTTATGTGCCAAATTTTGTGCGCAGCGGCGTATATTTTCAGATAATCTAAGGGCCCGTTGTTTGATCAGTAGTTAAAGTTACTAATAGTCAAATTTCCATTGAAATGTGTTAACTATTGTTATTTTTGCCATACATTTTAACTATTAGTTTGTTTAACTAATCATCAAACAGCAGGCCCTAAGAAGTCAAAATTTGGCACTTTTCTTATTACAGAAACTACACCAGAACCGGCAGTGGCAGCAAAAGAATCATTATTAAGATACCGCAGATTTCAAAAGCTATCAGAAGACAAGATGATAAAATTGGAGTTTTTATAATACAAGTTTGTTAAAAATAAACAATTTAACCCATAGGTGTTTCACTAATTTCACCAATCGGTCACTACTTAAAGTGCTGATAAACTTGAGAATGCACTTGTAAAAGAATTTTTTTTTTATTCGACTGGAAGGCAAACGAGCAAGTGAGTCTCCTGGTGGTAAGAGACCATCACCGCCCACAAACATCCGCTACACCAGGGGCATTGCAGTTGCGTTGCCAACCTAGAGGCCCAAGATGGGATGCCTCAAGTGCCAGTAATTCACCGGCTGTCTTACTCTCCATGCCGAAACACAACAGTGCAAGCACTGCTGCTTCACGGCAGGATTAGCGAGCAAGATGGTGGTAGCAATCCGGGCGGACCTTGCACAAGGTCCTACCACCTGCAAAAATCATCGAGCAAAAGGAATATTGTCTAAACCCTCGGACTTTTTCTATAAAAATACTTTTCACTTCTCATGCTCGTAAAGTTCGCGTTTATGCTGTATCTAGGTGACATAAAATGACTTTTTATGCACTAGTGCATAATAAAATCTTCGTCTAATACCAACTCAAGACAAACAAAAAAGTTTCTATATATTTTAAAATATTTTTTAATTTATATAAAACTAGAAATCAATCAAATCAGTCATAATAAATCAGTAAAATTAAAATAATGGAATTATTATATTAATGCATAAAAAATAAAAGGTACATAGAAAGTGACTCATTGTTTCCACTGTTGCTATTTCATTTCCTCGCCATCGAAGTGAAAAGCAGAGTATGAAACTCGAACATTAAACCCATTTTCCCTCGATAAGAACACCTCGGGTAAAATTACTCGTTTTATGCTCTTGTTGTACAATCTACTATTTATATATAGTGAATTATTTTTCTTCCAATCTTCGGCATTTTAACGCACAAAAACACAAAATAACACTTTAAAATACCACGCGCAAACAACGTTAAACTTTGACAGCAATAGACAGATGACCTTTGAATTTAGTGTTACCAGTGCAAAATAGTAGATTGATAACCAAGGGTGGAAAGTGACCCATTTCACCCGAGATATTTCTGGCGCTCGAACGAAGTGAGAGCGCCAATAGTTCGAGGGGAAATGGGTTATTTCACCCGAGTTAGACACTCTACTTTTCATTTCGACTGTAAGGAAACTGAAATACTCCAAAAAAACGAGAATAATAATATTAATAATAAATGGCACAATGAGCAGCGACTGTGATCTGGGGGGGGGGGGGTTATTTGTAAGTAGGTTAGTTTTAGTTTAATTTAAATTTTTGTATATAGTTCTTTTTTGTTTTAATATTGTTGTTATTTTGATTGTTAATAATAAATTGAATTTACTTGTACCTATCCAACCTCCATCGGTACCTTTTCGACTGGCCACTTGCCATGCCGAAACGTGAAAAAAAATGTCGTTGACGTAACTCAATATCTTCGATGTCATGGCTAGCCGAAAAACTAAAGTGTAACTATAGCAACGAGTGGCAAGAAAAAGTTGATCGACCGCTTGGCACCATATACATCGTACTCACAGCATCAACATATTTAGCGATCTTCGCCCCGAGACTGCTGTAGTCGAAGTAGTCGAATATCTCAGCGAACTGATGCATGAGGCTCAGTACCGGTTCCCAGTTGTCAGTGTCGATTCGACTCAGGCGCTCGAGGAAGAAGTCCTCGGAAGGGTCCGAGAAGAGACGGCATTCTGGAACCTTCTTGTTGGTTGGCGTCAGCGTAGGTATTTCAGGCGGCAATCTGGTTGAATAAATAGGTATGGAAAAAGTCGGGGAATGAAAATCCATATTATTATTGATTCAACAAATAAAAGTCAAAATCAGACTAAAAGCAAATGTCAAGATTGAAAGCCGATGATAGGATAGTATATCTATGTTCGATACAGCGCCATCTATACTTCATTTGCTGAACTAGACGGCTTGCTAATTAATAAATGACCTATGCCCATTGACAACTATGTACCTCATCAGTTCCAAAATAAAATACAAAATGTTGTGGCTCTAGTATCGTGTATAAATAAGGATGTTTCAAGTTTGTTTGTCTCTGTTCCATTGCAATCGGCATCGAAATAAAAACCCAAAAAACGCCAACCGATCTCTCATTTTGGGCACCCAATTTTACAAGCTACTTACGAGGGTATTCTGGAAAAACAGAATGAGTGCAATTTTTTTTAAGTTACATATATAGGCATACTCAATGTTTTCTGCTTTATTTATCTTGCAAAACCGTTTAAAAAATAAATGTTGTGCACTTATCCGATTCTGCCAGAATACCCTCGCTTTATCTACTGATGACGCTTAGGTTAAGAGCTGAACTGAGTTATAACAAGCTTTTATTTTTACTTGCAATGGTCGTATGTAGACACTTCTTGGTATCAGATCGTGCCGATTATTAGCTATACTTCAACATCATTATCCCACTGCTAGGCACAGGCCTACTCTCAGAATGAGAGGGCTTGTGCCGTATTTCCCACACGGCCCACTGGATTCGGGAACTCCACACACCATCGAATTGTTTTGCAGGTTTGTGTAAGTTTTCTCACGATGTTTTCCTTAACCGTAAAGCTCGTGGTAAATTTTAAATGTAATTTCGCACATGGTTTTGAAAAACTCAGAGACGCGACTCCGGGTTTGAACCCACGATCCTTCGCTTAAGAGGCTGGGGACAGTTTGAGAGACAGAAAATAGTCACATACTTGAGTTCATTGTCGCTGATGAGTTGCCGGAAGCTGATGATGTGCATCCAGTAGCCGAGCTGCAAGTGCTGGTACGTGCAGTCTTCCTGTTTCAGCGCCAAATCGTCCGGTTGGATATCTAAGGAACACAATTCTGACCATATTACAAACATACGGAAATCAAAATGAAAAGACGACACATAATAACCTTAACCATCTTAGAACAGTTGAAAGCCCCCCCCCCCCCACCCCACATTGTCAATTCAAAGTTCAATATCTCAAAAACGACTGAACCGATTTTGATGAATCATAGCTAAGAACCATCGCAAGAAAACGGTGTGTTCCCACTAGTTCTATTGACAGCACTATTTTAGAACTCTATTCCAGTACTGTCAGTAGAACTAGTGGGAACACAGCAAGAAAAATCGCTGTGATGTGCAAAAAAAAGAGCATCAAAATCGGTATATCCGTTTGAGCACTACGGTGCTACAGCCAGACAGTCACAGACACACACTCTTTTTGCGGCGGGGGTAAAGATAGACTATACTATGAAGCCACAAGCGTTATCTTTGTCATTTATGATATTTTGATGTTCAAATTACAACCAGTCCTTTATAAAAGACTCTGGGCGTTAGGAGGTTATAATTACTCGTAATTAGGCTTAGGGGCTGTTTCACCATCCATTGATTAATTTTATTTGACGGAGAGATATGATGCCATTTGTTTGTTTTGTTCGAATAGACGGAGACTGCATCATCAAAAAAAAGGACATTTATCCGAAAATTATAATTAATCAATGGGTGGAGGAACAGCCCTTCAGTCATGTTGGAGATCGTAGGTACTCGTGATCGGAGGCGCGGAGGGGAAAGGGTTAGCTTGATCTTATTTTTGGGATATAGTGTGTACAAGTTTTAGCAATAAAATCACTTAATTCTACTAATTACGAAGCTAGTACAATATCTAATATACCAGCACTAATAGTAACACAACAAAGCGTGTATAAATATCATACAGGACTCTATTTCTAAGGCCGGTAGGATGCGTCAGATATTTATGCGCACTCCGCTGTAGCAGACATTAATGCAGGTGATTGTACTTAAAGACTTACAACTACACCCCCTCGGGCCGCAGCCCTGGAGGGCACTGTCGACAGTCTTGAGCATGGCCTCGAAGTTCTTGTGATGAGCGAGCCGGTCGCCCCGGTCGCTCGGCATGTTGGTAATGAAAGGCTCGAAGATAGTCTCGTCTATGTGGTCGACCGATGATCGGATGTCTTCGCCCTTTAGTTCGAGCATTCGGACTAGGGAGCCGCTTTCTATGAAGAAATAAACAGGTCTTAAAGAACGGGCTCAATCAACTTTTTTTTATCGGTCCTGTTTTCCAAGAGACAATAGTGACAAAGTTTCTTAAAAAAAACTGTTATAATGTATTCAACCAACGTGCTTAGGAGATAGTCCAAACCTATGACAAAAATGTACGCTTGATAAATTTTAAATACAGAAAACATAAAGACTCATTATTTTAAAGAGTTGTATAGGGTACGTAACCATGGCAACGATGTACAAGGAAAGTTGATCAACCCAACTACGTTTTAATTTACTTTTCTGCTACCACAGCTGAGTAACAGAGGAGAAAGATAAAAGTTCATTGTTTCGGACCTTTGCTGACTAATGTCTAATTAATCAGTGGAGTTTCGTAGGTCTAACTCTAGTGGTAAGCTTTTGACAACAATGTAAATTATAATGTTTTAAACTTTCTTGATTTTCACTCATAGTCAAATATCAAATACAGGACTTACCACGCTAGTAATATTTACCTCGACATTTCGCCAACATTACCGTGGTGTGGTCACGAGTAGACATCTACTCGTGACTCGTCACGTATTTGATATTTAAAAACAATATAAGTCGTTCAATATGATATCATTATCATATCCGTCGTATGAGGTCCACTGTTTTTCATAGGCCTCCCCATTACCCAATAGTCATATGGAACAACAGAATCGCCAGTGTAGTTGAAGATTGTTGGACAATAGCGTATCTGAGTCGATCAACTTTTTCTTGCCACTCGACTCGTTGCTATGGTTACGGTCTCTTGAGTCACTCTTTAAACCATAAGTTTATAGCATTAAAATTTACCAAAAATGCGTTTTTGTGGTCGTTTTAAGCCCCTTCTATTACTGGTCATCTAATAAGCATGTTATTATAATGCGGCACATTTCTTCTAATAAACTGTACTACTTTTGTCCCCTGGCTGACGGGACAGAATAACAGCAAGGAATAGTTGATCCACCCATCTGCTTGTTTGGTCACGTCTGTCTTAGTAAAGAGTCTTCATTCATACACTACGCTTGATCTGCGAAAATTTTGCTACGTAAGATTCAGGATCCAGTGCAACAATTTCTAATGTTTTCAATTAGATGAAAGACGTTTTTCTCAGTTACAGAGCTGGTGTGCTAGTGTTCTATTTTTATTTTAAAACTATGCGCTATTGGGATACATGTTATACTACTTTATTTATTCTAATTAGGCTCTAGAATCGTTGGTTTAAATCTTTCGGGTTGTTAGAGCCCACGGTGTATATACTAGTTTTCATTTAAACTAGTTTTATTCCCTGTTTCACCATCCATTGATTAAATTTATTTGACGGATAAATGTGATGCCGTCTCTGTTTGTTTTGTTCGAATAGACGAGGACGGCATCACATTTATCCGTCAAATAAAATTAATCAATGGGTGACGAAACAGCCCCTTAGTATATTAGAATAGAATAACCATATTAGTGCCAAAGTCATTGATAAAATTAGTTGAAGCTGTAGCGTAGCTACTGGACACATTAAGTTAGTCAAATGCTGATTATTTCGTAGTCGGATTTTGATAACTTTTAGTATTTTACTGAATCTAAAGATCGGTTATGTTGCATATGCTCAGGGGTTCAGAATAAAAATGTAAAGAGTTAGTTGTTTTATAACGACCAATATTATTTTCAAAGGACCGTTTTATCCCATTTAAATAAAGAACTAGGCTGGAATGTCTGATTTTTTTTGCTATTTTGGTTTTGGTTGGAAACATATTGTATGTTAGCTTATCTATAATATCTATCAATAAATTCATATTTTAAGTTCATTATAAACAATAATACTACTTCATCAAGTTTTTGGAGGAAATAATTACAGCAAAATCTATTGCTAGAAACATTAACTAGTTGTTTATTTTTAAAAAGCTTAAACAAGCTATTGTATTGTTTTACCAGATTCACTATTTATTTTGCCATTTTTTTTAATAACATACAACTAAAGAAATCTAAAACGAGTTAAATGGTTAAGCGTTGGTTGGTAAGGAAATGTTGACAAACATTCAAAAATTAAAAGATCGAAATAATAATGGCAGATAAGTTTTATTTATAAATAAATCGTTGTTTAACCTCGCTCCCGGCTGTTGTAGCAGTGGATGTTGCTCATGTGACAGTTGGTGCCGTCCTTCTCGCACACCATGCTGATACCAGGCTCGAGAGGAGCGCAGATGTCACCTTCACCGTATTCTATAATAAAAAAACAGCTAGAGTTGTAAGATGTCATTTATGTATTTTATCCCCATGAATTCTCAAAAAAAACTTGATAAACGTAGCACAGGGTCCCTGCCCCATGGAAGGGAAGTTGTAGTCACATACGAACTTGTCAAGGTATAATTAGAATTTTCTAGGACACTATCAGTGGTCGGCAACCTTTTGAGTCGGAAGAGTCAAAAATTACAATGTAAAAAATTTCAAAGTTTTTAAAAAGCCACAAAACCATTTCTTGCTAACAATAAATGGGTCGATTAACTTTTTCTTGTTACTGGTTGCTATAGTTACGGTCTCCTAGGTCACTCTATAAACTGTAAGTTAGTAAAATTTGCCAAAAATTAATTTTTGTGGTAGTTTTAAGCCCCTTCTATAATTGGTCATCTAATAATCATGTTAGAATAATGTGACACTACCTTTCTTCTATTAAACTGCACTACTTTTATCCCCTCGAACAGAAGACAGAATAACAGGGGCCATCCATAAAGTACGTCACACCTATAGTGACCATTTTTAGACCCCCCCCCCCCCCGCACACGAATTGCCATGAAAATTGCAGTTATTATGTTCCTCTGTCACAAACCGCTTGACTCCCCCCTCCCCCAAATGTGTGACGTACTTTGTGGATGACCACCAACAAGAAATAGTCGATCCACCCAAAAAATACTTGCGCAAATAAATTCTGGAACTAAAGAGCCGCAGCTTCACATCCAACCTACCTCACCTATTGTAAACTAGGCCTTCCTTCTATCTGTAAAAAAGGTTGCCTGGAAGAGATCGCTCTTAAGCGATAACGCCGCTTATTGCTTACCGTGTAATTTTTTTTCTCTTTGTATCTGTTTTCTGTATCGCTTACTATTTCTGGTGTACAACAATAGTAGATTGTACAACAAGAGCATAAAACGAGCCATTTTACCCAAGGCGTTCATATAGCCACCCGAGCCTGTACGGCGAGGGTGGATAGACACGTCGAGAGGAAAATAGGTTTAATGCTCGAGTTTTACACTCTGCTTTTCACTTCGATTGTGAGGAAATGAAATAGCAACAGTGGAAACAATGATTCACTTTCTTATGTACCTTTTATTTTTTATGCATTATTATAATTCATTTTTTTTAATTTTACTGATTTATTATGATTGATTTGATTGATTTTTAGTTTTATATAAATTAAAAATTATTAAAAAATATATAGAAACTTTTTTGTTTATGGCTGTTGACACCTGATTACCTTGGTCTTGAGTTGGTATTAGACGAAGATTTTATTTCATGCACTAGAGCATAACAAGTCATTTTATGTCGCCTAGATACAGCATAAACACGAACTTTACGAGCATGAGAAGTGAAAAAGAGTCTTTGTATTGTATTGTATTGTATCCAAAGAGCCGCATGTGGCTCACGAGCCGCCGGTTGCCAACCCCTGCACTAGCCTACTCACCAGTATCTTGCGCTGTAACGGCCTGCCGCTGCACGCAAGCCCAGCCGTTCAACAGGTTCCGAGCCAGCCCGTTCATGAAGCCGGCGTCCACACGCACAACCTGTTTCAGATGGAACATGTGCGTGTTGCGATGCTTCTTCAGCATGTTCAACTCAGCTAGGATGAAATTTGTCGCTGGCTGGAAAAAAAAAAAACTGAACGGCTAAAAATCGGGCCCTCAAATGTATGTAGTAATAGGTAATTTTGTATGTAGAGTGGGCCAAATTTTGTGCCGCTGAATATATCATGGGACAATTGACACTAATTGACCTAGTCCCAAACTAAGCAAAACTATGGGTACTAGGCAATGGATAAACACACTTGTATAGATAAATACGTACTTAAAATGCATATTAAACATCCAAGACTCGTTCACATTTATATTTGTCATACAAATATTTGCCCCGACCGGGGATCGAACCGAGACCTCAAGCTTTGTAGTCAGGTTTGACTAACCACTAGTCACTAAACTATCCGGTCAAGGAGAAAAGTTGGGGGAGAAAAGTCCTCGAGTGGCGACCACGAACCGGAAGACGAAGCGTTGGCAGGCCTCCCGCCAGGTGGACTGACGACATCGTGAGAGTTGCGGGAAACCGGTGGATGCAAGTGGCGAGTTGTCTTCATTATGGCGTTCTAAGGGGGAGGCCTTTGTCCAGCAGTGGACGTCTTCCGGCTGATGATGATGATGATGATGATGATGAAAGAAACAATAGCAGAGTAAAGTGGCGAATTAAGGCGACAAAGCTCCCCCATCATATAATTTAATGTAAGAATTAAGCATATTTTAGCGTTGATCAAGAGAAACTTATGGATATTTGAAGCCCGGGGCGAGCCGACCCTGTGTGTTGAGTTAACTTGCAATCACACCGTTACAACCTATTGCTACAATAAAAAATAACCTAAAAACAAACTAAAATTACCTCAAAAAGACTCAGCCGGAACGCCTCCTCTGACGCCGCCAATGCTTCATCAAAATACCCCATCTCGAGATACAAAGACGCCAGTGAGGTGAGAACGATGTCTTTGTATCGCGCCTGCACCGTCCGACCCGCGGTGAGGAGGCAATGTAACGCGTTAACGTTGTTGCCTCGCACGCGCCAGTACAGAGACGAAAGAGTGTAAAGCAACCATTTTGGCGCTAGTTTCTGAAATCAAGCAGTTGCATTAAAATCCGTAACTAAATTGAAGGTGTTTGGAATTTGGAATAAGAACAGGAAATAATAACAGTCTTAATGGAATTAAAATACTTAAAAAGTGACAAATCTTAGCATTTTTACAAGCTTTCGTACTTGGCACTAAGAGGCTGACTATTCCACATGCAATGACTATTTAACTCAGCGACCACGTTCTGTACAAATTTATCCGACAAAATACGATAAAAAAAAACATTAAGTATTTGGGCGTTTTACAAAAAAAATAGGTACTTTTTCTTTCAAAATGTATTAAGAAAAAAATTATACAAAATTTTATGTGTCATTTTTGTGACGAATCAACATTTTTGTTTGGGACATTTTTTTAAGCTATCGGAATCGATTGTGCTCTTGATTCTGCCATATTTTTCCAAAATGGAAAAAAAGAAATGGTACACTTTTTATTGAAAACGTCCATTCACTGCATCTGCAATATAATTACGTTTTGTGCCTTTAGACGTGGTTCACATGGCATTGTCCTGCACGTTTTTTGCAGTAACGAAAAAATAGTGGCATATACATTGTACATAGAACCATTCACATGTCGTTTATTTTTGCAGTACAAATAAATACTATACTATACTATACTATACAAACGTTCGGTACAAAAGTTCGATGTATACTGCAAAAAAACCGGCAGGACAATGCAGTGTGAACCCAGCCTTAGGTAGCCGTACCTTTTGGACAGCGGCGTATATTCGCTGCCCTATCTCAGCATCTTGCATATGCTTCACTATATGCAGGTCTCCGTCTGCGACGTACTCTAAGAGCTTCTGTCGCAGATACCCTGTGTCCGCCACTTCACTAGCCAACTGCTGCCTGGAAAATTCAAAAATATTTATTGTAACTGTAACTTATAATATTATTTGGGCGTTTTACTAAAAAAAAGTGTACTTTTTCTTTCAAAATGTATTAAAAAATTAAGGATGATGGATAGGTTCCACTGCGGGGCACATTCCTATTACTTCTTCCAATTTTGGGCAGCAGCGCACTAAATCTAAAATCATCACTCATCTGAACCCAAATACATATTTAGAAGACTTTTTTTATTTAAGGACGTAAGTAAAAATCTTTATTCGTAAACAGAAGAATGCTACACATACAAACTAATACAAGTTTTAACTTGCACTGCAACTCCACAAATCAATTCAATTTAAAATCTGTTCTTTAACATCTGAACGCCAAATATTTTAAAGAATTTAAGTTTCTACCTCTAATTTTTCATTTTAACCTTAATATAGATTAAATATTAGATAGAGATTAGGTAGAGTAAATGTAAACATTATTATCTTTGATCAAAAGAAACTAGAGAAAAATCCTGATTGTCTATTGTATCAACCTGGATGGCTAGGATGGAATGTCTGTTATCCAGTTATTTCTCCGGCTACCACCTTACTCTCTACTGCACACACACATTACAAAATCTGCTTTGCTTTGCAGAAAGATTAGCTAGTATTAGTTTTCACTTACTTGGACTTTTTTTGCGTGAAACCTGCGCCATCTTTGTCCTGCGGGCACGTTGGCGGATGCCAAGGCAAGTCGAACTCCACGTCCGCTGGCACTCCTAACTTAGTAGTGAGTAGTGATTTTAACCTGGCAACACAGATATAATCGTATCACCCAAAATATCAGACCATAGACAAGGAGACAGGAAACTAATACGTTTACCATAGATACGATACTAAGCAATCTGACTGCTTATATATGAATGAATGGATCATAAACTCACTGACAGCTACTTTCTTTTATTTTGATTAATTTTAGAAGAAGACCGTTAGAGAGATGCGTAGACGAGCAAATGGGTTACAGTTCTGTATGGATCCCAGTTTTTTTTTTCACCAATACAAAAAATAGACTTTACAAATATAAATAAAAATACATTATGCAATTATGTGATGGTTATAAATTCGCAAACCATTTTCGACCACTTTCTGGTATCGAATTGAACTGAAATTGGACATACTTATGCAAGTCTGGTGACAACACAATAATCAGGTGGTGAAATTCTGGTGGACCTACCACGAGTGTTTACGCAAAACGGAATTCTTCAACAATTAACGGTATCGACTTGAAACTTGGTAAGGCTAAGTGTGAATGAAAATGCAAGTCAAAAAAAAGTACAGTCACAAAGAAACCTTTAAATAAAAATTATCATAATTACCTAATACCCTTATTTTCAAATGGCATAAACACCGGAAATATCGCCTCTAAATTCTTAGGGAAATCAGAGGCGATCTCTTTACAAAACTTATGTGAGGGCCAATCGGAGTCACGATCGAAGTCCTCGGAGTTGCGGTTGACTTTCATCGATGGCGGATATCTAGAAATATAATAATGAAAAAATATAGTAGATATGTTGAATAATCGGGACATCGTGAGAATTGCGGGCACCCGATGCATGAAAGCGGCGAGTTGTCGTTCTAAGGGGCAGGCCTTTGTTCAGCAGTGGACGTCTTCCGGCTGATGATGATGAATAACAGAAATTGCCTTAATCCTTAAAACCACTTCATTTATTAAAGCTGTTTCTTTGTGCTTGAATCACTCGTAGATGGTTGCACGTATTTAAATTAAACTAGCTTTTGCCCGCGGCTCCGTCCGCGTGGTATTCGGTTATCGTGCGCCGTTCCCTCGGAAACTGTGCATTTTCCGGGATAAAAAGTAACCTATGTCACTCTCGGGCCCATAAACTATCTCTATACAAAAAATCGCGTCGATCCGTCTCTCCGTTACGGCGTGAAAAACGGACAAACACACAAACATACAAAACAGAGAGAAAGATAGTCGTCCGTTGAAATGTAGCAAGATTTCGGAAACCCGCGAATCACCTACAAAAATGTGAAGGATGTAAATTCACAATTTTCAAAAGAAACTACGTATCGAAGGAATGCGAAGGATAGCCCGAGGCATGCTCGTGAATCAGCTTGGCTATTCAATAACTACAATCGCATATTTACAATAATGGTTCAATTGACATTCATTCATCATTGAACCTTTCAAATGCCACGTCACAAAATAGTGACGTATCTCGTAAGCTTAGACCTTTGTTGCTAGGGAATATGGTACTTAACACTAGTGTTTGCTTGCGATTTCACACGCGTAAATTATTAGATCAAGCAGTTGCAGTTCAAATTGGAGGATTTCAATAAATTTTGATAGAAATTCCTAAGTATAGCAGTCCTCATTACATTTGCACCAAAAACAATTGTGACTCATTACTCTAAACCTAGCGGTTGACATTTCCAGACTTTATACCGACTTGTGCGACTTGAAAAGTGGCCTATGTGTTATAACAGATATTCAGCTATATACAGTCAGTAGCAGAAGCGGATAAGCAGTTACGGTGCATCAAATGATCTAATTACATACGATTCTACTGTTAAGGTAATAAGAGTGTTTAGATCATTTTGAGCATCACAACTGCTACATACCAAACTTCATTCAAAGCCGTCTTAGAACGAAGAAGTAACAAACATACACACACACATACTCACCAACTTTCGCATTTATATTATCAGTATGATACTTACAAAAACATGCCTCCTTCATACTCGAAGTTTTCTTCCTCAATCTGTCCTTTCTGTTGATTCACGTGAGTCGGCTTTTTCTCATTCTGCCGACTGTCACCTTTCTGTGTTTTCGAATCAGTGCCCGGTTCTGTAATCAATATTAATTTTATTCTAGTAAACAAACCTCAAGTTCAATGAAAACAATGATTGAACATTACCATTTACGTAAATTATAAGGAAATTCTTACAAAGCGTACCTACCTATTGTTTAATGCATAAACCATTTATTTACAAAAATAGACAAACATTGTTTCTAGCCGAAAGGACGGCGGTTGTTGACTTATTATTATTACAATTGTTTTAAAACTTAAACGGTTTTAATAATACTTACTCAGTTGAATTAAGCTACAAATAGAAAATACTTATTAAATTCTTATTAAATTTCGGTCATGCGTAAGGTTTATTATATTATAAATAAATGGCTGGACTGTAATGTAAGTCATTAAAAATACAGTAATTTGTGTATTGTAGACACGACAGAAGCATGATTAGGTATGCCAAATATTCACTAGGACTTCCTTATTACTGCAACGTTCTTCCGTCAGGATCCAACACTAGCACAAACAGCAGTTTTTTTTACATGTCTTTTTAAATATAGGCATCAGTAGTGCCTACATTTTTAGAGCTGTTTTTGGTAGAAACCATAGGTCCTTGGGGTCTGAGTGCTTCTAATATTTTTAAATTACTGTCGTCCAAATTAATTGCGGCTTCGGGAGACCAAAGGGCTAGCTTTTTCTTAGCACAAAGAATAAGCATTGCCATACAATGTGGTAATGCTGCCAGCCTTCTGGGCACCTTACCACCTGGCAGTAATTTCGAGCTACTTTTTTATTTATAAGTTTAGTTTGTATGTAGTTTTAGTTACCTTTATTTTGTTTTGTCCTGTGTTATGTTTTATTGATAAATATCCAAAAATCCCTACAAATCCAATTTCCAACAGAAAAAAAGGATAGGATATTATTTCAATTTTTTTTTTAAATCTAGCTCTATCGTTACTATAGATGTAGTAAATATCATAATTATTTTGTTACTAATAAATATGTCATGTTCCATATTAAACATATACCCGGGTAATTCACGTCTTAAATCGAATTTAACCCAACATGTTTTGAAAAAAAAAAAATGTCATGATCCATCATGGTGGGTGACAAACTACAAAAAGAGAGATTGCGTTGTATTCCCTATTAAAAAATATACAATTAGTCAAATTGCTACTGCTGTTTAGATTCAAAAAATATAAAAACTTACCTGTAGATTTTAAATCACTCAATTTCAGACCCAACTCCTTCAACAATTTCTGATCGGGTGTCTTCAATTGTTCAGCCTGTATCACAAACTCAGATGCCATACTCGCATGCTTCTGAATATGCTTTATTAGCTTCTGCAGACTGTATACCGATTCGACGGCATGGACACCCTTTTCTGACAACCATTTGTCATTGTACATTGGTCCGTCTAAGAAATATTGTATCAGGGAATTCATGTCGCCCCCTTTCTTTAACTCGCGAAATTCTAAGCCAGTGAGTTCTCCCATTTTGGCGCAATTGTTTTCGACATGTCGGTAATCTAAAAAAATAAACAAGATTTTATTATAGATACCACTTTGATCCAGTGATTAAATATACTCTTGCAAAATTATAACTTTCTAGTACAGCAGTCTCTAAATCTAACAGAGACAGAGAGACTAAAATGGCGACACTATAATGCTGGGTCCATACGTTTGGAAGGCACCGGCGAAAACACAGGACGCAGTCATTATGTTGGTTTTTCTTTTTTTTTTCTATCGCATGCATTTCATGCCTTTGCATTTGCTGGCGTTTCCCTGTCAGAACTATCTATGGAACTCTAAAAACTAGTGTCGTTAAAAAATATGGTAATTTATTAACGTTTTAAATCACGCCGACGAGGCATGAAGACTGTCACCCCTTCAAGATTGATTGACGACTTATTGTTATTTACCATCGCCGCATACTAAAAGAAGGCGACCGTTTGCTATGATAGCACGATGACCTGACCTGAACATTCAATCATGAACATTTCGTAATCGAAAATAAACAGCAATCACAGAAATGTTACTTTCCATATTCTCAATCAGCCTCGGAAATTTTCGGAATATGGTTTCATGTCGTAAAGACATAAAAACAAATGGGCAAGAAATGAGATAAACCATACAATAATTGGCCATGTTACAGTAATTGCCCACTTAATTTTTTATATGAAACAACAATAATACAAATAATGTAATGATTAAAGCGACAATATTATTATAATTAGCATGAGATTTGATATGATTTCTCACCACATTTCTTTGTAAATGTTTGATTTAATTCAAGTGGGCAATTACTGTACTGTGGCCAATTACTGTATGGTTTACCCTATTTCATGCAAATACGTATCGAAGAACTTCGCCGTGTATACTAACAACTCGTGTTAGTGGATATGGTGAAAAACATTCCATGGAATGACGTAAAAGTGGACTCGATTCCCAGTCCTAGCTGGGTTAGCTGTATTTTTCTATTACTAATGTGACATCTTATTGTAATGAACATGACTTGACAATCCATACTAATATTATAAATGCGAAAGTGTGTTTGTGTGTTTGTATGTTTGTATGTTTGCCCCTCTTTCACGCCGTAACGGAGCGACGGATCGACGTGATTTTTGGCATAGAGATAGTTTATGGGCCCGAGAGTGACATAGGCTACTTTTTATCCCGGAAAAATGCGTTGTTCCCGAGGGAACAGCGCGCGATAACCGAATTCCACGCGGGCGGAGCCGCGGGCAAAAGCTAGTAAATTTATATATTTATAAATTTTACTACATGGTTCCAGAATCAGTATGATTTAGAAAAACCAATTACCATATTCCTCTGGAAGTTTCATTGTCTTCAAGAAGGCAGCCTGAGATGCCAACCAATGAGATTCTCTTTGACTATATTCCACCAATTCTGCTCGTAGCTTAGTTAAAGTACTGAAACCATTTAATAAATAATATAAAATACATGCCACAAACCGCAACTGTCTATTTCATAGTTGGATAATAAAGAAGTTTACAAGATGTGGAAGAAAAAAGGGGAGGCTTTTTCCCAGCAGTGGGACACACTACAAGCTAAGTAAAAAAAGAGAAACTTACTTCTGAACAGCATCTTTGTTGTGAATAAAAATGGCATGGCATAGGACTCCATACTTATGTTTAAGAGCCAGATCAAATGTGGGATTCAACTCCAAGCATATATCCAGATGTTTTAGAGAGCTATTGAAATCACCAAGCACCCCATAAGCATTTCCGAGCATGAAATGGTGCATAGGAAAGTATGGGTCATGGTCCACAGCTGCTCGAAGAACTGTTATGGCATCTTCT
Source organism: Choristoneura rosaceana (assembly GCA_037349165.1). Classification (NCBI taxonomy): domain Eukaryota; kingdom Metazoa; phylum Arthropoda; class Insecta; order Lepidoptera; family Tortricidae; genus Choristoneura; species Choristoneura rosaceana. The sequence continues at coordinate 5,254,957 of JAZBNJ010000008.1, forward strand.
GTCATTTTACTTCGGTGAAGTATTGTGCCCAAACTAAGGAATGCTATGTCTTTGTATTCTCTGTAATGTTAACAATACACAAATGAAGTCATGAATAAAAGGAAAATTTTGTATCAAGTGTCAAATAGCAGAGCCACTTCTTGGAAACCACACCATCTTGTTTTCATAAGCAATTTTTCAATGAGGACACCAAAGCTTTATTGGCCAGTACCAAAATTGTTAAAGATAGCTAGCCCACTACAGTGTGTGAGGAAAAAAATATCCTTATAGAAAAGCAAGGCAAGAAAATTAAGTTCTATTGGAAGATTTCGCATAACTATGTGCAAAAGTGTTGATAGCACTGCTATTAAAAAAAAATGTATACAGTTACTAAAATTAATTTTTCATTAGCCAGATATTAAACAGAAAATTGTGTTAAATCTACCTTGGTGCATAGTGCACGGCACGCCGACTGCACTCTAAAGCCTTAGGAGCATTTCCTCGCACCCTCCAATACAAGGAAGCCATATTGTAGTGCAGCCATGATGTACTATTTAGCTGCAGTATATTCGCCACCCAGTAGCCAAACTGATCAACAGTCATGATGGGGGATATTTGCTCGGGTAGAGACAGTTCTGGATCAATGCTCAGGTTCTCCCGCTTCATCATTCCCTAGAATATCAAATTTAGATCCTTTTATTTTACGTAATAGCTTATGGGGACTTCGCACTTTCTTTGTTTGAAAAATCAAAGAGCAATTCCCAAATTATATGGGAACCCTTCACTATAACATTTTAATTTAATAGCAGGGTGTAGTCTGCGGACTATTGGTATTCCTTAACTGTCTTATGGCTAGTTTTTATGTGGATCCTCTATAAATACCCCCCACATCATATACCTCCAGTGGTGTGCGGAGTAAACTTTGAGACTGACTGCGATAGAGAGATTAGTAATATGATAGCTTTCATTCACAAATTAATTTAGTAATTGCAGAAGTATTTCAATTTCTCCATGAACATACACAACTAAATCAACTAAACTACAAAGACCTTGGAACCTAACTGACAATAAATAAAAATAAAAAAATAAATATCATGGGACACTTGACACCAATTGACCTAGTCCCAAACTAAGCAAAGCTTGTACTATGGGTACTAGGCAACGGATAAACATACTTATATAGATAAATAAATACTTAAATACATATTAAATATCCAAGACCCGAGAACAAACATTCGTATTATTCATACAAATATCTGCCCCGGCCGGGATTCGAACCCGGGACCTCAAGCTTCGTAGTCAGGTTCTCTAACCACTTAGCCATCCGGTTATTTGATTTTTTTTTATTCGACTGGACGATAAACAAGCAAGTGGGTCTCCTGATGGTGAGAGATCACCACCGCCCATAGACACCTGCAACACCAGGGGGATTGCAGATGCGTTGCCAACTTAGAGGCCTAAGATGGGATACCTCAAATGCCAGTGATTTCACCGGCTGTCTTACTCTCCACAACAAAACACAACAGTGCAAGCACTGCTGGTAGCAATCCGGGCAGACCTTGCATGAGGTCCTACCACCTGCAAATAATGAGTGATACATATCCACCAGTTAAACAAAACAAATAAAAATACAATTACCTCAAGATGTTCAAAAGCAAACATGCTAAAGGTTAATGATGAAATTTTCTTGCAGTCTGGCACATAGCTATCATAACCATAATCAGGATTGTTTGTCCAGTATTCATGCTTTGGAATGAACTTAGATCTCCCATCTTCTAGAATGCTAGCATACCAATCCAACACATTAACAGGCCCAGCATTCATACAATTTTCATCTTCTGCCAACTGGACAGCAACATCTGTATCCCTCTCCAAACTCGCCCAAAGCGTATTTATGACCTCCTGTCTTTTAGACAAATCATGGTACAAATTAATAATGTTATCCCAGCGTGTGTCTTGATTCAAGAAAGCTAGCAGGTCGTAAGGTCGAGCCATTTCAAATGGCGAATCGAGCTGAAACCAAGGAAAAAATAAAATATATAATAAACAGTATTATGAATTATGCTATAGTTAAAACTTTTGTACAGTATTTAAATATACACAACGCGGAAAACTGTTTTAATCGAACTTTATCCTCACCTTTGGCTGTATCAAACCACTCTCTGTGACCATCCAGTGGGTTGAGGCTTGCGTACCCAAGGCACGCACCTTTACCAACAAAAAAATCCATATCAATCTCATTTTAAGAGTCACATTAATCCGTTTTCCGTCAATAAACCATGTAATTTAGTCAACAATTCGAGTTTTACGTTCTTTACATTAGTAGAACAACAGTGCCGATTATTTTGCCCATGGCCAAATTCAAGCAATGACAGATAAGATACGTCAGTCAGTTGTCAAAGTGACAGAACTTAATTGCGTTCCAAAACATGATACCGCAGGCTACCAAATAATACCAATATTAACAAATCAATTGTAAAATTCGAATATATTCCAATTTCTTAAAATTTCATATACGAGGTTGAGTTAGAGTCCCATTGATATATTTCAGCACATGGCTGTAATGGGATGGAATTTGCAATAAACGATTTTTGAGTTTTGAGTTATAAATTAACGGTTTCTAACTTCACTGACTTCTTCCCGTATATCCGGACATCGGTAAACCTTTAGTCAACTTGTACCTATCCATAATGTAATGGTTCAATAATAGTCTGCTATAAGTAATCTCCATTCAGAGTTCACATGAATGGAAAACTAATAAATCATATAGCTGTTGGTTCTCCTTTAAATAAATAAATAAATAAATAAATCGATAGTTCATGGATATTTATAACCGATGCAATTTGAGCTCACATCAAGAAGGTCGAGCATGCTCAAACGGGAAAACCCTCCTGGAAGTCGCTCCTAAAAGGGTTTTTTCCCGTTTGAGACTGATCATCATGATAACTGAGCAGACAGACTGACGTTGTACTTTATAACATTCTCTGGTAGATCAAGTGAAAGAGACCGGGGTCACTGCCAGTTTAATATACATACTTAATATTATATGGATACCCATATTATATGGATATAGGTACCTTTACCTATTCATCTTATTGTACTTACTTACCTACTGTTTCTTTTACCTGTGGATACTTATTTAGTTACCGAATTTGATTAGCTATCGCAAATTATATCATAATTGCACATAAATCTATCTACATTGTTAAGTGAGTCCATAAAGGCTATAGATATCAACCTATCTTGACATTGTATAGACAATTGTTCTCCCCTTGCATTTTACTTCGTAACCTATTATGCTAAAGTAATTGTTTGATGAAAGGAACAGCAGCATTGTTTCATCCATTGTTCAAGAGGAAAGCTTGAACATCAGTAGAAAGGGTGTGCTCCCCTCGCCCGGCGCGTACTGCGCAGGTCCAAATAACCTCATTCTATCCACGCCTTGGACCATCCACACGCATTAATGCATTGTACTTTTATCTCCATTACAAACGTATCCTGTCTCAAAGCACAAAATACCAAAGTCTAAACACCCCTGTTAGAAAACTGTGCCAACAAAAACCCTTACTTTACTCAGTCATAGTAAAATATGGGATAGTAACGTAACTTGTCAGTGTACGAAACAAGCCAACATCGACCGAAATTTAACGAGGAATATGTGAGTTTTGAATAAAAAGTGCAGCGAGGAAGAATAAAATGGTAATTGACGCACAAGTAGAGCCGTCGCCTAATGTGGATGTGTCCCATGATAATGCCCGCACAAACGACAAGTGCAGCATAAATAGGACTGTTAAGACATTGGACATTCAGGTGATATAAAAGCGCGATAATCAAATAATATTGCAACGATCCTTGCGTGTTGTGTAACAGTTTTGTTTTGTTTTAGGGAATTCTTTGGCAATGTGGTCTGAGAGAAATCTGCCTAGCTGCTCTATGGCTTCCACTAGGTGCTTTAATATTTTGTTACGTGACAGCATCTGTATTCCAAGCAGATGATATACACGAAACACATTGTAGGGTGAGTTAATTTTTTTACTTCATCAATCAGTAAAACAAAAACATAGTGTTGCAGGTTTTAGACAAATAGCAGAGTTTTCTTTCATATTTCCAGATGACTTAAATATTTCCTAGCTCATTAACATTTCATTTCATAAAACGGCATCACGATGTGAAAAGCCGTTAAGATAATCGCGCCACTTGCCTTTTGTGTGAATAAACCGGGAAAGTGAGCACGATCAACATAATTTTACGTTTTCACAAACTGTTATGGAAACGCGGGAATATATCTTACGTAAGACTTATGTATACAGAACTTATTTGCAGGAAAGTTGTTTTTATCCTTACTAATGCTATAAATACGAAAGTAACTCTATCCAGTCATTAGTTGACTCTTTGCACTATTGATATAGGTGAAATTTGGTATGGAGATAGTTCGAGACTTTAGGAAGGACATAGGTAGAATATTTCCCATCCCGGAGAACTCCCTTAGTTCCCGCGGGATATCGATAAACTAATTCTTTGCAAACGGGAGTCGCGGGAAACTTATAGTAGGTATTCTATAATTTTAAAACGCCAACAGGGCACACATATATCATTACTACATTCAAAAAACTAATTACTTACTCGTAATTTGTTTTTTAGCATGGCATATACCTAATGAAGAACGGGCATTGGGTAGGGCACGCGGTTTTTTTTAAAAGAGATTTATTTTTAGGATTTTTTTCATAATATTTATATAGAATACGTATTTCAGGTTTACAACGTAGTGCCGTCAATAAGTGCGATTACAGGCATCAGCCCGCAGCGGTACGTGTGGAGGATATGCATTGCCTTCCACCTCGGACCAAGACTGTTAATAGGCTCCCTCTACTATAACTATCATAAATTGCGCAATCTTCACATTACTGAGGATAAGGTAAGCCAATCATCTATGTAAATGAAGCCCAAAGGCAAATTTTTACGTTTTCACCTTTGTCTCCCAAAACCCGCCTATTTTTGGAGTCATCGGTGTAAGTTTTTCAAAATCATATATTGGTATCTTTTTTGCATATAATATTTTTTTAAAAAGAAAGCCCGAAGTTTAAATAACTACGTAAACAGGAGAACGTATCAAAATATATTAAGTTTAAAAGAAATAATGGACGAAATATATAATGATCATTACATATATGTACTACATTTTTTTATGAAACTGTTGATTAAAAAAACTTTTTAAATCATGTAATCTACAGATTGGTTTAGGTTAGGATAGGTTTACCTATTTTATGAAAATCTTGTAAAGTTGAGAATTACCAAGAAAATTTGCATTATAGCAAATGACCATTATATAAGTATTTCGTCCATTATTATATTTAAACTTTATATATTTTGATATGTACCCCGTAAACAGGTTTGTTTATCGTTCGAATATATGTATACGTCAGATTTAAGTAACGTAACGTAATATGTTAACGTAATAGCTTTTATGTGAGAGAAAAACCTAATCAGCCAGAATTACGAAGTTTCGATCCAATTAGACCACTTCTCAGTTAGTTCGCAAAAAATCGAGGCCGCTTATATTTAAATAATAAATAACCGACTTAGACCAAATGCGACCGAACTTTTTGTGGAAAAACACTCCATATTAATGAATAGTCTCGCAAAACAGCTCCTTTTTGTCGGAGATTAAAAATAGGTTGTTACCTAAGTGACCAATCATCCATACTAAATATGCAGTAAATTTTCCTCGTGGTCCCTTACGGTGTACGATTTTTCCATAAATAAATAGGGGCAGTGTATTGGGCTAATAAAAATCTGCTTTTTATAAAATAAGGTGGCAAACGAGTAAGTGAAACGAGTTTAGGTTTATACGAGTAGGTGCGCTCTTTTTAGACTGCTAACATTATTTCATATCCAATTTCCAACATAGTTTTAACGAAGGTACACCTTGGTAGGTAGGCCTTGATGACGTAAGCTGTGATGTTCCTGAGCCCAGCAGGAGGTCACACAGGTTAGGCAACGTTGTGTTATAAAATTCCAGTTAGCCTAAAAGCAACAATTCTAGGAAAGTTACAAACCTAAATGTACGGCACTTACCTATGGAAATTAATAGCACACGGTAAAAACAGATTTCTTAAAATACTTAAGACAAATTACTTTGCGATGCAAATGTTTGCAAATGCAAAGATTTTTTTACGCCATAGTTACAAGAGAGTCACAAAAAAATCTTGTCTCTATAAGAAGAGCGATTTACCAATTATTATATAGCTCAAGCTATATAAAATCATTATTAAGGAATCCGCGTTAGCTTATGGTGTTTTAATAGAATATTAAAACTCTACAATAACACTTCAAGAATTGTGAGATACCGCAAGCTAGTTTTAACGTCGTATAAAGGCTGTATTTTGCAAGTAATTACTTACTTATTTCAGCTCTAAGTGTTATTATAGTATAATTTGACACTTATTTCTTCACAAGAGTATATGCCAACTCCGTTCTAAAACTAATTTTTATCGCATAATTTTACACTCTTTTAAGTACAGTAGTTTTATAACTTCTGTCTAAAAAGACATTTAAGAACTAAAAAAATAAATTACAACTATAGTACAGCTTTAGTCTGTGTTACTGACAGTTACGAATCGGTTTTTGTGCATCGTTTTTTTTTTATTCGAGTGGAAGGCAAACGAGCAAGTGGGTCTCTTGGTGGTAAGAGATCACCACCGCCCATAAACATCTGCAACACTAGGGTATCGCAGATGCGTTGCCAACCTAGAGGCCCAAGTTGGAATACCTCAAAACCAAAGTAGTCAAAGACCTCAAGACCTTCACGGCAGGATTAGCGAGCAAGATGGTGGTAGCAATCCGGGCGGATCTTGCACAAGGTCCTACCACCTGCAATGCAATTGTTTATACATTTCAAATTAATTTCTTTTACAGGCTCGTCTGCAAGCAACCCAACTAGGAGAAGCATGCTACTGGCTCAACTTAGTGGAGCTGTGTGCTCTCACCGGAGTCACATACGTTTCCAATAGGGAAAATTATTGTAAGTCAACGAATTATTGATATTAGCTAAGGTTTTAGGCCTTATCCCTGTGCATGATGTCCGAGGTCGGCTCAATAGGAGCACCCTTTGGCATGCTAAGTTAAATACCCACTTGCTGAGCAGCCCATCTGGCAGCTCGCCCTCTCTCCGGTAAGCTGTAAAGGCCGTCTGAGGCCAACAGAAACAGACCGAAAGAAAAAAAAAACCCTGTGCATGACCCTATACTTCATTTATTTTAACATTTGAAACTTAACGATGAAATTTGCACACGTTTTCAAATGAAACAACGAAACTATTTAAAATTGTGTTAACTTCTATACTAAAAACATAGTAAATACCGCTAATACATGTACCTGTAGGTATATTTAGTCTATTTGTGTTCGAAATACCGAGAAACGTGTGTTACAATTTGACCGATAATTCAAACCTTAAATTTAATGGAGTATATTTAGAACATAAAATGCTAGTGATTAATTAAGTAACAAAATGCGCCAATTGAAAGCAAAAAAAAAGTCAATTGTTAAACGGACCTCACGATACTAACGCCGTCGAGGGATATTTCACCTCTGTGAAAAACCTCATCGCCATAATCCAAGAGATATTTTCATTTATTTATTAAGCAATAACACAAGGCTTAATTTTATCTCTAGGTACTTAGTTTATTATGCGCTTTGGTAGGATAGTTTTTTATCCCACATCACACACAACGACAAAGTTACATTTTATTTCACTCTTATTATAACTAACAAAAAAAATACGCGTCGACTTGAGAACCTCCTCAGTTTTTTCGTCGGATAAAAAATAGGCAATTTACCTTACTTACAAAGTTTTTTTTTTAAAGTGACCATCAAGCGCTTTGTACAATGTACTTATGTTGAATTAATTTTAGTTTTATGTTATTTTATTTATTTATCAGATTTCAGTTCATTTAGTAGAAAGAATATGAAAAAAAAATGTACCTATATGTATATGCACTCATATGAATGACAGACTACAGCAAATTACAATAAGCCACCTTCTGACTGATATGATTTAATCAATTAGATTAACTTAATACTATAATGGTATGCGTGTTTAAAATGATTATCTAATTATTACAAAACAAAAAACAACTATTATATAATTTATTGATTCAGTCGTTAAAGTCGTAAAAATAAACCACTCTACAGATCTAGTGTAGAAAGTTTCTCAATTAGCTTCAGTAAATATCAGTAAGGTAGTTAAGAAAGCAAGATAAATGAACGTATCCGACAAAAAACGATGGAAAAACATTTTTCACTAGGTCTGTGTAATTTACTTTTCATTTCACTTCTCACGCTCTTAAAATGTTACTTTAGTCCCTGCATATCTCGACTAGAGCTCCTTTTTATTCTCTAGGGATTAAAGTTTTTTTTTTTATATTTCCGGGTTGGAAACCCCTAAACAGCCAATACGGTGTTTATGAATGGAGGATTTTTAGAAGTGGAAATAACCTCAAATGGACAACTGTGCAAACATATAAAAAAACACGATTTAAACATTTTTTTTTTTGCTATTTGAATTTTGAACAGATGGCCTGTCTATCAGTAAAGCGTACGTTTTTTAAAAAGTAATATTGTAATTTTGAACAAAACATTGTTATTTTTCCTCGGGTTCAAAGTGAAAAATAGAGTGTTTAACGCGAGACTAAGCAACCATAATATTCACTGGTTGATTTTGTTAACTGCTTTAACTTCACTAACGAACGAAGTTAGCAAAGAAGAAGTAAACCAACAATCTACCTACCTTACCTATACTGAATGGGGTAGTTCAAAAGGTAGACAATATTTGTCAAACATGTTCAGAATTTGTCACTTTTTATTGCTTCGCTAACTTAAGAAATAATTCAAAGCAATTATACTTCTCTAGTCAACAGGGCTACCTACTCCGAAACTCGAAGTTCGTGTCGTGCGGTCCCTCTGATACTTATATTATTTGATACGAGAGCGAGGGAGACCGCACGACACAAACTTCGAGTTTCGGGGTAGCCCTGCAGATCTGAGATGCTTCGTTTACCCTTACAATTTTCTTTTATAATTTCCAGTCGTACACGAGAAGATATTCATAGTGTTCATGGTGGCAGCGCTCTTCCACATGCTATGTCGGGCGCGTGTCGGCTGTATCGCCAGTGACGCGGTAGAACCAGTGCGGACCAACAAACTGGTGTGGATACTGTTCTACGTGTCCATAGCGGCCACTGTGGGGTTGGTCGTGTTTTTCCTGCGGCATAGGCTACTGTGCCGGCCTTTAGGTATGTATACTACAAATTATAGGCGTGCATTGAGTCAATTCGAAGGTAGGCTTTGAACGCCTACCATGCTGGGGAGCTGGCGGCACGTGGTAGCGCTGCCTACCCTGGAATCATCGACGTATATGTAGGTATAGACCGCACAAAATTTGTTCACAGTGCGGATTTGTGAACCTTTCACTATAGTTTGTTGACGTCCGTGACAGAGGTTGTGTCAAAGGTATTATGGATAATTGATACGTCGCGAGTTTTGTAAAATTTTGTTCCTAACAGCCAGTCTAGTGCCGTAAGGCACATACATTTCAATGCCTGGAATTGCTACTGCTACAAATATACTTAGGCAAAGTGGTCAAATCCTTGAAAATAAAACGATAAACTGTTGACAAAATATAAGTACAGTCACCTGCATTAATATCTGCCACAGCGGAACGTGCAAAAATATCTCACACGTCCTACCACAACCAGAAATAGAGTCGTATCAGATATTTGTCTAGACGCTTTTTTGTATCAGATATTGGTGCTGTTGACTGTACATACACGTCGCCTAAGGCCCCCTTTGCATTTGTTTTATAAATTTTCCTCCTCCTCTTTATTAAGATTTCATTTGTCAAAATCAGTACAAACTTGTTTAAATATTGTAGAGTTTGTGCAATGTAGAGTCGTGTACGTATTTGAGCGCATGTCGTTTAATGTAGGTATGTAAAGTCGAGTTTTTTCTCCAAAATGGCTATTTAATCACGCATAAATCCTATAGATTTACTTTTGCAGCATGTGATTCAATGAATGGATTGATAAAAAGATTATACCACGTGTAAAGAAAACGATAATTGGTTGATTTACAAATATGATTATGATAAAATAATAAATAACGTAAGTCGGGACCTATTTGCTCAGTTTTTTATAGGCCGGCTATCTTAGGGTATTACCCTGTTTTTTTGGCGAAATATTATTACCAAATGTTTTATTACCCAAACTCTTTTATTTCACAACTTTAAATTTTCTTCGAAACCAAAAAAATATCTCAGTGTTTTTCCGTATGACTTTTTAGAACACAGGTTTGTTTTATGAAAGTTCCAAAAACGTTTGGCAAATACATCTAATAATATTTCACCGAAAAAACAGAGACCCGGTCCTTAATCTTTGTTTTCTCCTTTCAGCTTTCACCTGGTTCTCGGTTTGCGAGTACATCCTAGCAACAGCCAACATGGCGTTCCACGCGATCGTGGTGCGAGATCTTCCTCTCCACGAGGTACACGTTGTATCCCCCCCACATCAGAAGACTAATTAAAAGGGCTGAATACGTATCGTGAATAAATATCTAGTGCTATCGGGTTTACGTATTCAGTCACTTATGTATTGTGCCCAAATATGACGAATGTCATTAATGGTGATGGTGTTAATCCTGTTTGTTGATTCGGGAAATTTTGGTGGCTTAAACGACTAATCGAAGATACCGCTCTTAAGGTAGACTGATATAAATATTAAATTGACCATTTAAGTTGTAAAAATAAAGTCAACAGCTGCTCTCGTGTGTACCTGCTTAGTCTAAAAACGCCGGTGCGCAGAAGACTTATGATAATGCAGTGCAGACACTGGTTAAAATAATGACTGATAAGTCGATAAACTTCGAAGTTGCGATTGCAGCGTCTTTAAAATGTCTTGTATGAAGGTATTTAATAGGTCAGGTGTGGTAAAAGTAGAGCCAAATTCAAATCATTTATTGCGTTCACTTTTACGCGTAATTTTTTAAACTAATAGCGCTTTCGGAAAGACCATCATTGCCAAGAAGAATGCGCCGCAAGTAACTTGGCAGAAAGTCATTTCAAAATAAATTTGAAAACTACAGTAACTATAAAATTAATGACAAATTTACAAAAAAGAAGAAGAGAGTCAATCCAAGATAGACCAAAAAAATACTTTAGCCCTAAACTTGGCAGTGTGTTGTATTTTTTTTAAGTTAATTTTGTTAGCTCTACAAGAATCCAACGAGGCTTGAACTCAGTACACTTAACTCACCTCACCTTGCCAAGTTTAGGGTTAAGTTATATAGGTTATATAAGCTTGACAAAGGAGGCAATTTAAAACTATGAGTTAGCAAAATGTTTTACTTTTAAATGTTAACGAATGAAGAAGTTCCGAATCCTTTTATACTTAAAATAATAAGATATTGGACCCGATTCTACAGCGGCCGCTAAAATTCCTAATTTTATTTAGACGTCGCTAAATCACTTTGCTATTCTATGAGCACCTGTCATAATCAAATGACATCGCTAATTTGATGGAATAGCACTTGTTAAATCCGCCGTCTAAATGACAATTAAAATTTAGAAAATTTAGATTTAGACAATTTAGCTGACGTGCGCGTAGAATCGCATCCATTATCTAGCTAAATTATAATGACGATTCTAAGTTTACATTTCAATCTAAATACTTATTTACTTTACACACCTGACCTTGGATTTCTGAAAAAGTTTGAATCTCCCACGTGGTCGGTATAGACACACCTATCGTTGGCATGTGAAAATTAAGTACTAAAAGAACGAGTCAATTTCGTCGAGTTAGCATTAGGGGACACATTAGGATTAAGAAGAAGTTGCAGCAGCAGTTCAACTTATCTCCTGACTTTCTTCTACTGCTAGGAATAACACATTCTGCAAGCACCTGCCATTTTTGAAGGCGCTTAAAAGCGTTAAAAAGGATTAAGTACTAGTACTCAATTGGTCTGCAATTCAATCGCAGTTTTCATAATACCCGCAAAAATATGACAACTGCGTGCTACGTGCAGTCTAAATACAAATATTACCTATCTAGGCCTCAACAGAAATCACCAACGCTTTACCTACCATAAAATAAATCCTATAGACAACCCTGCAGGTGATTGATCTGGTAACCTGCTTTTTCGCACAATTATTGTTCGCCAAATGTTTCGTTTGAAAAGAAAAGAAAATTGAGACTTGTGAAATGAAACAGTTGACAACAATTTTTGGTTTGGAAAGTAAAAAAAATTCTCAGTGTATTTTCTTATGCTTTTATAGAACACAGTAGGTTAGGTTTGTTTTATGAAAGTTCCGAAAAAAATTAGAAAATCGTGATTTGGGAAATGAAACAGTTACCAAGTTAAACAATTGGGAAAAATATATTGTGCGAAACAGCAGAGAACAGATTTATCTAATAAATAGTTTAGAAGTATATGGCTTTGCTAGCTAGGTTTGCACATTGCTGTACATAGAGAAGAGTTAGCAAAGTTCTCTCCTTTTATATTGTCATATATGACAAGTACTTAGCCAGCAATGAAAGACAGCAAGAGGTACTGATAAATAGTATGTACCTTTTATAATTGTTTTTTAGGATTTCGCGCGTTCTTCAAAGCGAATAAACGGTTTCCTATAAGGCACATGTCGTTGACCGTCTGTCTGTCGGCACTATTTGATTAAGAATGATTTAGAGGTATAAAATTGAAACTGATATCAAAAAGTCTCAGGAAGAAAGCATGACAATTGAAACAAACAAGGTATACTCGTATACCTACCTATCTACTTTCCCGTTGACGCACGAATTATGAAATTTGGTGAAAAGGCAGGACCTATGACACAACTATGTACTTACATAGTACTTACCAACACACCCGGACAATCGTCCCATTTATAAAGCTAAGATCACCTCAATGTAAGTATCTAATCGAGAATCGCAGAAGTCCAAATCAAAAGAAGTTGGTTAATAATCTTACAAAACACAAGTCAAGGGAAAAGGGAAAGGAGAGTGAGTAACGAGTGATTTTATTATTATTTAAAAAACTGTCATAGAAATACGATGAATTACAAACTTATTTTTGCTAATGATATATTGTTTAGTACGGAACCCTCAGCCTTCAGTGTGCAAGTCTTGCTTACTGTACAAGCTTACTGGACACGTCTCCGGAATTCTCCGACCTTGTTACGGATGCTTTGACGTTTGGTTCAACATTTTGTAACTAAAAAAAAATCACCTAAACCTTTGATAGAAAACTAGAAAAATAATTTTAATTAATTAGTTTGTATGAGTAGAGTACCTAACATAGAACTTAATGAGTCTCGCCAAAACTTTAAGTATTTATTTATTACTCGTACCCAAGTCGTACCAACGTGATAAAACACCTTGTAAGATATGTTCTATAGTTTAGTTGAATGTTGACATATACTTAAATTAAATCTAGTCTTTAGTTAAGTTAGATTATTCATTTTTAGATAAGGACTAGTCAGCAGCGAAATTATTTTTTACTTTAAGTGTTCGTTACAAAAAGTAAATATTTTGCAAATTTCATAGGGCTACATAGATAATGACGTATGAAAAGTAGGTTATAAACCGAATTGTAGATACGGCCCCATACTAAGAAGTTCAAATTCGAACTTCGTATTTTGCCATCCTGCTGACACTAATATTTTTTACTACGAGAGTGAGAGGGACGGTACGATACGAACTTTGATTTCCGAATTTCGTAGTAGCCCCCAGCAATCTCAGTCACCGAAGTTGAATTTACTTAACGCTTACATTTAATTTACTTACTAATAAAATAAAACTTAATTCCTACTGCTACTATAGGTACAAATAACTGCATTAATATCTACCACAGCGAAACGTGCAAAAATATCTATATAGAGTCCTAAATAGAGTCGTAACAGATTTTTACGCAAGCTTTATTGTGTCAGATATTGTTGCTTGTGACTGTACTGCGCTTTACATTTCAAATACCCGTAGTTTTTTCCGCTACGTCTGAATGGAATCTGGTTAATTTTCCGTTAATGGACTGCGCCCAATATCATCCACGTCTATGGACTTTTTTTAGGCATTAATAACAAACTGATCTCCATATACTTAATTATTTAATTATGCATGATACTCATTTAGTCGTACACACATATCTGGATGAACTAAAACCAATTTTAGTCCATTTATTACAAAATTGATTTTTTAAACTCAATTTCTTTCCTTATTTAGTGAAATTCGGTTAGGTATTCTTGACCTCATTTAGAATATTAAAAAAACTGATGTTTTAATCGGTATTAGAGTAGCCATATGCACAGTATATATATAAGCTAAAGTAGTACGGAAGCTATGAACAAATCGATCGAAACGAACACACTCAGATGCGCGCTCTACACGGCCTCTAAGGGGGTCTCGCGGTACTGCAGTTGGTTTTGCTCGAAAGGAGAAATTGACTAAGCGACATTTTTTTATCTTAAAAAAAATCAATTTCTCCTTTCAAGCATCGATATACTGTGCCATATGTCTATTAGTTAACTTGTTAAATTGAAAGACTTCGGCTAGTTGTTAAATACTTGCCTTAAAGTATTATTCCATTTGGGTGGGTAGGTAACTTAAATAGGTCTTAGCTACACAAGGTGTTAATTAAGCAACTGAAAACCTCTGACACCCCAACACTGTCTTATTTATTTGAAGATATATCTTAATGCTTATATCTATGTAAAAATATACTCAGCAGCACAAAATTTGGCTCACTCTTTATACAAAATTACCTATTCTGCATACATTTGAGGGCCAGATTTTTTGTCGCTCAGTATAACTTACGAAAATATTGGTACGTTTTTCGAAGTATGTAATTCTACTGATACCTAATTTAAAACGCGAAATTTGTGCTTCGCTGTTTTTAGAGATAATCAAAACTTACGTACAATCTCGAAGACATTTTGGCAGGACAAAAGAGATAAAAAAACATAACCCATACTTTTAAGTAAATAGTGAAATCGATTCAACTTTCGCTTCTGAATAAAATAATTTGAAGTTTTCAGTTATTTAATTAACACTTGTATACGAGTATCTACAACACATACCCTACGGGTCGGGTAGCCATGGGGTAGAGCGCGGAGAGGACCCTGGTGACTTCTAGAGCTCGTAAAGCAAATCAGATGGCTATATCTCTATATATTCTTTACTATCGAATACCATGTATCGAAATAACTAGTTGTTAG
This sequence comes from Choristoneura rosaceana, assembly GCA_037349165.1. Classification (NCBI taxonomy): domain Eukaryota; kingdom Metazoa; phylum Arthropoda; class Insecta; order Lepidoptera; family Tortricidae; genus Choristoneura; species Choristoneura rosaceana. The sequence continues at coordinate 5,270,189 of JAZBNJ010000008.1, forward strand.
ACTAAAAAACGTTTTAATTTGTCACTGTAACTCCCTAAGTACCCACCTAAATATATTTTTAGCATAGCATAGGTAGCATGGTGTAGGTACAGTTGTGTTACTCTGAAAATGAGCTCTGGTTGAGTTTGAAACGCGTCAGTCTGATGTGGTGGTGGTGATGGGTTTGTGTAATTTGTGTGTGTTCTTATAGTGTGAAGGTGGAGGAACTGCATGGACACGCATATTTTGCATAAGTTTAGCTATCGTTAGGTCGCGGGTGAGCAAGGAAATTCTTTTAGTTCATTGATATGGACCTCCGCAAAGTAACGCTGATTCAATAAATTATTCTTCCTTTTTATTTTGAGAGACACGTTAGAAATACCAAAAGACAACCCCCTCTACCCCGATCAAAGGTTAGCGCCGGCGTCGGTTATGTAACATGACCTTCTTCCATCAGCGAAGTCGCTTATCTAATGTGACTCATACATACTTACTTAACACGTACCGTAGTAGTTACAATAGGCTAAAAAGTATTGATTACAGAGACGACTCTCTGCTTTATCTGATAATTTATAAGAAAACGGAAATCCTGAAATATTTTTTTCATACTGTCAACCACTTCAACACGAGGACAAATTTGTAATATCTTAATATCTCGTTGCTGATAATTCTACCTATATGCAATAAAATAGGTAACCTTAAACAAACTATAAGATGCATTAACTAAAGCCAGATGAGTTAGTCCTACAATACAACGTGTTATTTTTGATTTTCGTTAACTTTAATAGAATAACAACAGTTCAAGTAAAATTTCTATCTCCAAGGCTCTATTGGCCTAACTCATAACTACTGTAGTTACTGAAGGTAAAACAGTGTTTAGTTTCTCTTAATTTATGACTCTTTTAATCCACATTAAATTAAGCAAAAAAAAGGTAAAAAAAAATTTTTTGGTATCTTGATTTGGTCAAAAAGTTAATTAGGCAACGGGTAGTTTCTATCAATGAACAGAGCCGACAGTTGAAGTGAACGGAAATCAAGAAAAAACACTATACATCGTCCCAAGACTATGGAACATCAAGGGAAAGTACCTGAAATATCGTAAATAGGATATTTTGCTTCAAGTCTTTATGTTATTTTTAAAAGTTAGTAATTCTACATTTAAAGATTTTCTAAGAATTACTTGCTTCGTCTGGGAATCGAACGGACTTAAATATGAAAAAAAAATCACCTCTATTTTTATGATGCCAATCGAAAGAATGGACAAAAAAAATATTATTATTCCTAAGTAACATAGTACCTTAAAAGAAAGGAACAACGTGAAATTATTTTTTTCACATTTAAGTCGGTCCGATTCCCAGACGAAGCAAGTAATTCTTAGAAAATCTTTAAATGCCGAATTACTAACTTTTAAAAATGACATAAAGTCATCTCTAAGCAAAATATCCTATCTAAAATATTTCAGGTACTTTCCCTTAATGTCCCATACTAGTCTTGGGACGTCCTTTATATATTGAGTATGTTTATCCGTTGCCTAGTATCCATAATTGGTACATGCTTTGCTTTTATTTGGGACTTGGCCAATTGGTGTGAAATGTCGGATGATATTTATTTATTATTACATATATATACATATCTACTGTATCTACAGTTCCTCCGCTCAAATAGTTTCACGGCTGTCCGTCTTTTCATTATGATGTAATATCTACAGCATGTACATACATAAAATACAGTGTAGTTTATCGAACAAAATGTACAAAAGCGACCTTATTCTCTAAAGGGATTTCTTCCAATTTAGTCGTCTCGTTTCTACTTGAGCGCTGAAATGCCCGCATATTTATTGCGCCAGTTGCCCATTTAAACTATTTGAACGGACGAACTTTAGTAGGTAAAGCAGCGCCTGATCCAAATTAGTTGTTTCTAATCAATGCATGTTTACAGCCATAATTATATACTTAAATATAAGTAATGCATAATCTAATATTCCCAACTAACAATTATCTGCGAAGAAGGCTTTTATATTGTATAGGTGACTCTGCTTTGATTACATTGATAATGCGATATTAGAGAAACCGTTATCTCCAATTCTTCAAATACTCAATCTATTGTAAAGAAAATTTTATTGAATAACTTATTAAATAAAACGGACCAAATTTAAAATCGTGAAATAAACGGTGAATGATTGATTATGTACTTGCGTGAAGTTAATCATATAAATACATATCCAAAATGAATGTAATAATTGTCAGTAAACTCTTTTGTTTTCAAGTCTTAGCATGAGTTGCATTTCGATATCCTTCGTAGTCAAACCAGCCGTCATATCAAAGGGATCTGAGGCCTTATTTTCTAAAGTCACCGCCACTATTCGCCACTTCATTCTGTTACATGGTGTAGGATGAGGATAGAAAGAGATAGTGCATGCGATCTCGGGGCGCTCGCGTTAGACAATACGGCCTCTGGTACACATAGTAATATAATATAATATGTACCTACACAGGTTTGACATTGTCTAAGGTTATAGTAAACTCGGTGCAATTCACGCTTTGAAGTTGAATTGTCAGCGTCAAAAGTAGCTGATCACTTTTGTACTAAGTAGGTATGTCACATTAGACATTTTACAAATTTACCTAAGCGACAAGGTGGTAATCAGCCAAATATGTGGTCTACCACACTAAATTTGATAATCGTTTGCATGTCATAAAACAATAATGCCAATATATGTCTGTCAACTTGAAAGTTCAACTTTAGCGACATATTCATTTGATAGGAACTTGTTTACAAATTTATAGACCACTTATTTGGCTAATGGTATATGTAGCTATTTTTGATGCTCATTGTTCCTCTTTATTGAAATATGGTAACACATTTTTCTGTTATTTATTTGAGGTTTTTATTCTACTTATGTCATTAAGCGAACAAAAAAATGTGGCTTTAAATACCTGCTTAATGTATTTTTACAGGCTGTAAAATAATATTTTACCTACTGATCCATAACCGTGTATAATGTAAGCAAAAAATCCATAATTTAGGGGAAAAGGACGCATTGGTTAGCTATATTAAAATAGTTTAGCTTGTGTTCTAAGCTTAATTTAATAAAATTTACTGGCGCAAATAAATAATAAAGTGGATATGAATTACTTCATTTATATTAGGAGTGTTTATAATATGAAATGAATTTGATGACTTAAATTTAATTAATTTAGCAAAACGACACCATGAAATTCGGTAAATAAGTAGGTAGTCTAAGTAAATTTTGCTTCCAAGGTCATTTCAGTTTATAGTTTTTCTTCAAATAGTATCATAGGTACCATTGCATTGTAAGAGGTTGTTTACACAGGTTGTTTCAGTGTTCGTTCTAAGGATCTGTTATTATGAAATAAATGACTAATTCGTGATGAAAAAAGTCGTTCCCACTTAGTAGTAGGTACATTTATATAATTAATATGTAGTGATCGTTATCAACGTGCACTTTTTATAGCAAAAAATGGTTAAAAAAAAACAAATAGGTACATAAGTATTTTAAACTTACATATTTCACAATTTATAAGATTTATATACATATTTATAATTATTTATCCAAATTATACTGAATAAACGACTAAAATTTGTTCAATATATTTGGCTTTCAGTCGTTCACGTTGCATTGATTAGAAAAAAAAACTAAATGACCCTTCTACTTCTTCTTCTTCTTTTTCTTGTGCGGAGTGGCGATTACTCCACCGACAAGAGCATAGCTCTTATATTTAAGAAGAAGAAGAAGACCCTTCTACGTTAACAAAAGTCACAGGGAGGTAATTTAAGTATTTAACTGTTAATATTAAATACTTATAAATTAATAATATCGTTTGACGTGTATCGTTTTAAAAAATATATTTGGGCGAAAAAGGTTTTGTGCGTAAAGAGTTATATTATTTAGAAGTGTAATCCTAAGAAGGTAAGTATTTATTTTATAGCACAGAACAATGAATACCTATTCAAATGTATTTGTTTTTTCTGCCAACCATACCTTTTGCTACGAAAAGTGCACGTGATAATGATCACTATTAATATCTATAGGTGCATAGTCTTCTAAAAAAATAGATAATTATTTTATTTAACTTACACTTTAAATATCCTTAAGGCGCCTTTGAATATACATAACATAACAACTAAATTTTCTTCTAAATGATTTGTCAGCATTTGAGCTGTTAAAATAATAAAAAGGCATTAATTGTTATAATACATACATAGCTAATTAAATATTAAAGTGTAAAGCGTAAAGTGCAATATTAAATCAAAACTATTTGTTGTAGCACAAAAAAATATAAAGTTTTTACTAAGATGGCTGGAATTGATTATAATTTGCATAAAAGGTACCTGCTGACTTTTTTGGTTAAGTATCTATTTTTTTTTTATTTCAATTGAATAAAAACTGCCTTATCTGTACCTTAACATTGACACTAGACGAACAGAAAATAGACACGATAGATTAGTGTAAAATATATTAAGTATTCCTAAGAGGTATGTTTGGGTGCAAGTTCATCTGATTTCTTGTTGCACTTGTCAAAGTTGAAGGTTTGAGATTGTACTAGAAAAACTAAGAATAACAGTCCAATTGACGGGCAGTGCCAACTACAACTTGCCGCATATACTTAATAAAAAATAAATTAGTAGGTAGGTATATTTTCACTCCAATCATCGAGTAAAAGCAACCTACAGCCTATTGTTAAAACGTGGAATACTGTTACATTCAATTAAACTTAAATTAAGACTACATAATTAAGAAATACATTAACTTTGTTTTGTATAACTCTTTGTTTTCGATTGCAGTGACACTATTCTTGTAACTTACAGGTGCTTAAAATAAGAAAAAACAACCTTTATTTTATTTTTTAATAAAAACTGGCATCTTTAAATGAAGCAGTGACTTATAAAAAAAAAGACTTTTTAACGTGAAATCCGAACTATTTATTGACAAAGTTGAAATGGCTTAAAAACAGCGAGGGTAAAGTGTGAAAAAACGCACTTAAGTCAGCTATTTAACTTAACTAAACTTAAAAAAAGTAAAGTTAAAGCCGACAACATACTCTCGGTAACATGTCTGAGATTTAGCCCGTTCTTATTAAATATATAAAGGTTTAAAATAAAAATAAAACGTTTACTGTTGTATTGATTACTATTGTTATTATTATTAGGTAAGTAGTGTCACGACTGAAATATTATTTTTAATATTGTATCGAAGTAACATAATTACCACATTGTAAGATTTAATTCATTAAATTAAAAAATAAGTATGAAGATCTCCTTTATCTCAGTTTATGAAATAAATGACTAATAATGATACTCGTTCGCTTTATTTAACATGATACTTAAACATTAACAAGATTATTTACCAAAACTATAACAATATTAACAGCAAGATAAATGGCTGATTTATTATTGTAATGAAAGCATAATAAATATTTGCGAAATTCTTTAACCCTCTGTCACTCGTATTTCAAATTTATAGCCGTTTCCACCCTTATTCAATATTTTTTATTCATATTTAAATAACACTACAATCAGTGACTTGAAATTTTCAGTACCTAACAGCGCCCACTAAATTAAAGAGTGAGTAAAGGCGCTACGTTGACTTTCATTAACAGCTCCATCTAGCGACGGCGTTCGTTACCATTTGGCTGCCACTAGATGGCAGGCAATGGTCTGTCTAAGCGAAATAGAGAGACGCTCGCTCTCGGTCGTAACAAAGATGGCGGCGGTCGGTAGCTAGGCAGGTATAAATCTTACATGTGTTAGTGTACACATACACGAAATTTCACGTTTGACCACTCTGGACACGCACACAAGCGAGTAAAATCGGGTGTTTGCGGGGCAAGGGGAGTAACGTCCGTGAAGTTGTGTCAGCATATGCGCAAACGAGGTGCGCATTCGTCGCGTGCGTTGTCGAGATTCTTTGTGCCATTCTTCGCATACCAATAAGAGTATATTCTTTAAATTTACTCTTAAATCGGCATCTTATCAAAATTCGCCCCATCAGCTCATCTTCAGACGTCGTACTAGGTGAGTAAAAAATATATTTAAGGTGGTGTTCATACAATTAACCCGATATTTTGGTGATTTTTATACGGGAATGTCAACAATGCGATCGCGATCCTGCAATATTTTACATAGTTGTCGCGTTTGCTTCGCTTCGACTTCCGGTCGTTCGGGTGTCAGCATTTCGCGATGTAAACATTATCTAGGCTAGGGTTCGGTTGCATTAGGCGCGTTCTCGGGAATGAAGTGTGCTCAAGGTGCTTTTGTGTTGTTAATTTCGCTTGAGTGTGCTTACTGGGATGGCGCAATTTTCGAAAGACGCGGTATGGTATCGCTCGCCCGCCGAACACTTCAGTCGCGTTGGTGGCTGCATGCGATTTGACGTATTCCATTCTGCGCGTGGTGATGTCACTTGTGCTCTTATTTAATGAAATGTCAAGCGTTCTTCGCGTAATGTGCGAGTGAATTGTAAACAAATTGACAGTGAAATTGATACCGATGCAGTGATTTTTCTAAAAGTGTAATGGACTGTTACTACTCCAAATTTTTCCCGAGGCGTGAGTATTCATTTCAATCTGTGAAAACAAACAAACAGAATTCCTCAAATATTTGACAAATTCCTAGCATTCCTGGCGTGTTTTCTGATCCCAGGTCAACTAAAACGTGAAATTTTCTTTTACAACATGATAAATAAAGGATATATTTAACACAAGAATCATGCTTCATATTAATTTGCTGATTAGAAAACAATTAAATCAGTCATCAATCGTTAGTGAAGTTTAAACTTGTCTAAAAACAAATTGCAGGTGATTAAAGGTATCATTTAGTGTCATTGATTAAATTAATAGATGAAGAAAAAATTAAGAATTTAAAAAATGCGTTTTAAGTTGGAAATTAAAATTTAGTGATTAGATTGAAATAAACTTAACTAATTGTAGTTATTTGTAAGTGCAGACTTTAAAACATCTCACAACATAAAAAAATAGTATACTACACAATAAGAAAACATATAAGGTAGGTACCTATAGGGTTTCTGTTGGCGTATATTTTAAGGAAAATAAAAATAAAAATTTAATGCCACAACATAATTAAAAACATAATTTATAAATATAATACTTAGTTCAGTTTAGAGTATCAACACAACAAAACAGCAATTAAAAACAACAACAACTACAACTATTAAAATAAAATATCTTTAACCCTTTAAATTGTATTCAAAATGTAACTTCAAAAATTAACAAATTTCTTTAGAGGTTTTCATAAAAGGAGTCTTCTGTTTAGGGTTGTCTTTCTATTTGTTGCAGCAGGAATTTGAGAAGAAATTGATATTTAATTTATTTATTCACAATATTTTGTACTTAAATAATTTCTGGATATTTCATTAAGAGATGATCTAACCCAATATTAAAAATATATATACATATATAATAATTTAGAAAATGTTAAAATTAAATTATAATAATTTAGAATACTTAAGTATAAATTTTAAATAAAAAACAAAACAAACTGTAAACATTTTTGAAACAAGGGTCCAAACATCATTGGCTTTTACTCTATGCTGCAATAAAATTATTTTAAGTTGTAACTAGAACGCCATAGTAAAAGGGTCTATCTCTAGATGTATTATTTAGAGTAAATTAAAATGTAAAATTTGCTAATAAGCTTCAATCAATTTTAGAAATGTAGGTAAGTACCTAAGTTTAATTAGGTTTATTTATTCTGAATTTATTCTATTAAATTTTTAATTTTTAATCATTTAATTATTAAACAACATAAAGTCTTAGTCTTACTGTACATTTTATTTATCCGTTAGATATGCATACTCCAGAGAATTAGTAATAAATTTCGTTTAGTCTTTATGTTTCCAGTGATTAAACTTGAATTAAAAAATATATATAATTAAGATGCTGTTTGTGGTTCCGTACCCGAAGGGGGACAAATGCAAACCCATTTGATGTGACTACACTATCCGTATGTCTGTCTGCCTGTATGAAATAGGGCTGCACCTATTTCAAGAATCGTAATATGTAAATAAACAACTGAAATTTATACTTAATATGTATTACCGTTGCGGCTACAACGATAAATACCTACCTAATAAACATTGATTAAATTAAAAATTAAAGGAATTAAGAAGAAAAAAATATCAATTATCCCATACGCGTACATTTTGATTAGAATCAGAGCACTGCTGACACTGAATTTTTTACATACGGCTACTTATTTATAACGAATATTTTGAAATAACATAAATTACCTCTTGTTTTAGTTTTAGGTTTTATTTTTATTTTGTGTAAGTTTTTTATTATTCTTAATTGTCAATTAATTAAATTTCCCGGGCATTAACTACGTATGTCTATCCCCTAGTAGGCAGTCTAATAAAAAAAATCATTCTCTATTATTTTTACCTAAAATTTAATATTTTATGGATTCATTACCTGTGAAATGAAATATCTATCAAAAGTTAAATATTATGTAGAATTCAATTCTGGCATTCTTGTTTTGATCACAATTGAACCTAACACCTCAACGCCCCTCCTCGCTGCGCTCATCGTCGCAACTAAACTTTCCGATTCAATTAATCATACTTCGGTCGCCTAAAAATCATTTCAAATTGTCCAGCGATCAGGTTGCAATGTTCGTAATGACCAGACAATGTGATAAACAATGAAGTTTAGGAATAATTTAATCATTTGGCTCGGTATAGCTTGTCAGATTCATAATGCCCTCATTAATCACTTGGTCCCATATACTCGTGCACACTTCTATTGATTTGAAAGCAGGAATAGCACAACCAAATAATTATGATAAAAAAAATCACCGTTGTTTTATTCCATGTGAAGAAAACATTAAAATAATTTGTGAGAAATATTTAAATGAAATAACATGCCAAAGACGCGAAATCTATGTTGTTTAAATCTGCAAAAAACTATTATAATTATTAGGTATAACGTTCAGACAAAAGACTAGTTTTTCTGCCCTTTTAATTCGATCACCGAATAATTCGAAGGTGAAAAATCCTCATAGGTACCACATCATCGGCGTAATAGGCTATCGCCTCAAACATTGCTTATTACCGATTGGAAAATTATAAAACTGTATGATAAAATTAAAAAAAAAATGTTTGGGTTTCAAGAGAAACGTACATTCTACAAAAAAGCAGTAAATAAATAAAAAAAGGTTAAAGTTAAGAACTGATACAATCATAACTAAATAATTATACTACAACATAATGGCACACATTGCAATTTGAAATTCTTGACATGTATGATTTGTATAAAAGTAGAAAAAAAACGAAAACCTAATCTAAAGTACTGTAAATATAAAATAAACTGATAAACAGCATGTTGTACATATTTTCCATGTCCGGTTATTCAGCTAAACAACTCCAATTGAATCTGATAATATTCACGCCATGCTCAGCGAAAGGCAGAAAAATTGCTCGAACCGACGGTATTAAATTGCCATGAAAATGGTACGCAAGCTCATCCCCCGGGAGTTTCCTAGCCGTTAACGTTCTTATGGTATGGACCCTTTAGCTTTAGGGTGACCTGCATGTTTAATATCAACGTTCTGTATGTAACCGTGGTTAAGTAGTATTTTATCTAAAATAGTTTTATAGTTTTACCTTTTTACATCGTTTTCGAATAATTCTGCACATTATTAATTAGCGACATAACCTAGTTCAATAAATTATTTCTATCTCTTTGATACCTTAATAATTGTCGCTTGTGGTCGTTGTAGAATATTGCTGCCTAAAAAGATCGTTGTAGAATATTTCTGCCTAATAAAATTAGATTCAGATAAAAACATGCGACGCTTGAAAGGAGAAATTGACTAAGCGACATTTTTTTAAGATAGTGAGTTACATACATATTTTGAATCAGTAAAATTTATTGATTCCAAACATATAACTCACTACCTCAAAAAATGTCGCTTAGTCAATTTCTCCTTTCAAGCGTCGATAGGTAGTCAGTTAGCTGCAAATTGACGTACAATTAATAAAGTCACTTAGAATTATTCGTCATTATCATGAAACGATGCGTTTGATAGTAAATAAATGCATAGAATTATACAGAAAATGTATCTATTCAGAACGTGTTAGGTACGTAGTTACATCGGCAATTTGGAACGCTCCATTGGTATCGATGCGCTTAGTTCTTTAGTCAGTGGAGAGCTTCAATTACAGTATCTGTCGGACTCTCGAATAGGTGCCAAGAGTTATTTTGGTCAATACGGTTGATGTTTTTATTGCGGAGACGCCGCCGTCGGCTCGCTGGCTGTGCGACAAGCAATAAGACGTGTAAACTGCTGACACTTCGGGCCCTCACGCAGCGTCGCACCTAATGGCCGATTCGGAGCGATTTATCACGTATTCTGTCTTAAGGAAATTGAATTTAGCGCCATTTGCCACTTCACTGAAGGCTTTGTTCCTTAATTAAACTCTTCTATGCACTCCTTCGACGTAGGTACAAAAATACCTACTCGGGATTTGTTTCCGTCCACTTCTTCTCCCGGATAAAGTTCTGATTATTAACCGATTGTACAATAGTTTTTGTTGAATTTCATTGAAGCTTCACGCATGAAGTTAGAAAATAAATTTAATAAATAGTGAAAACGTCAAAACGAAAACATACTCCATATAAATCAAATAAGAAACATTCGCAGATGAGTGCTTTATTGACAAAATGTTGATGGGCACTCCGGATGCTGTAATCGTAGAACTCTGCCCATTCGCTTACTCGTCAGGCTCATGTAACCGAGCTCAGCAAGAAACTGCCGTTCTATAATAAACGTGCGACGTTATTCACTCCATATCATCTTTCACAATAAGAGAGATTCAAAGAAATTGCAATTGCTTTTATAGTATGGCTACCTATACATTTTTTTGTAAAATACCTATTTCACTAGATTTATCATTGATAATTTTAATAATTAAAGACAATGATATTTATGTATTAGTCACCCGGATGTTATTGATAACGGCAAAATAATGAATTAAAATCACCTTCTCCGATCCACAACGAAATTAGGTACTTAATTTTGAATAACGACTAAGTACCTAATAACACTAAACAGTAGATACGCTGCTAGAAAATGAATCAAGCCAAAACTTCAAATCAAATACATAGTGTAGTGGAACGATTTTTAAAATCATGCTAATATTAAGGTTGGAAAGTCGATATATTTGTGTAGATAAATACACAATAGGTTACCCCCGGTCGAAAGCCCTAACGAGCAAGGTATTGAATGACGGCTAGCGACCACCGAGCGCGCGGTTACGCTGCCTCAGCTACCTGCTCTTATTGACCTGCGGAAGGTTCACTCCCACTAATCCCCAAACAACCTTCCCGACCACGAATCAGAGATATTCAATGTGTTACACTTTGCGGGATACCTTTGAAATTCACTAAATTCACGACGAAAACCTAATGCCAATTTGTTTTTAGAACTGAACTGCGGTTTTTCTAAAAGAACAAGAATAAAACGTTACTCATGCCCTGTTGCCGAAACTCGGGGTAAAAATAAAAGAAACTGGTGACGCCGATTAGCATTTAAACGAACTCTCGAATAGATTTGGAGCATTATTAGCAAACTCTGTTTAATTGAGTCTTTTCCGACGGACCAACTACATGTTTAAAACCACGATACCAAAGTACTTAAATTTTTTCTTGCCCCGCACTTTTTACGTTACTCTATACGATTGTTTTAATGATATGATTTCAATTAATGCGTTTATTTAATCTAATAGTGTTAAATTACAATAACGTCTGTCTGTCTTTCATATAAAAATTGCAGCTCTGGAAATGTCTGCGACGCGTGTCCAGTAGCCTCGCTCTATTCTTGGATACCTATTTGTGGACTACCACTCTGCTGTGGAACCCTCAATATTGTCTCAATGAAATGGACCATAATTCTTAACCTGTAAAGTTTAAATTGAATTTTAAAAGTGTGTACCATCCGACCTTCTTATGTCAAGAAGGGATTGATGCGAAAGGACCCACTCTCTTATTTATCTTAATTTTGCCCTCCAGAGAAGTGACAAATGGGGATTACGGCTGTGTGAAATTGGTGTCAACCGTGCCGTGCTGCAGCAAAACAGAGCAGAAGCGTTTATGCTCGCGTTAAACTAAATTTAAGTGCACATTATTTTCTCATTTGCAATTTCGAGAACAATACGAAAAATTCAAGCGCCGTGTTCTCAGCGAAACGTTTAGAGGCGAGACAGCATGTCTCGCAGGCGACCAACTTCAACAAGGCAGTTAACTAGGTAGGTATATGTAGTTCAACCACATACGGGAGTCTCTGACCATGGGGCTTTAAATATAGAAATATAGGGTTCGATTCTAGTCGCATAACTGAGCTACTTTTGTTCTGGTACTTTTTTAAAATATGACCACTGTTAATTTTTTTTTCATACAAATTAAATGTTACTTTCGCTGTAATACTAAATTGACGGCACATTGATAAATGTCTGGGTATAGTTAATATACATCTTGTTAATGAACGCTCACATAATGCACGGCCTAATAATCTGTGCTTAGTGCATTATCACCCCCCCCCCCCCCCGTACCAAACGAGCACGAGTGTAGTTAATGTACGACTTGTTAATGCACGGCCTAATAATCCATGCTTATTATACCTAATATTGCTCGACCTATTTTTGGGAAAATACCGACCCTTTTTTTCATGCACACCGAATATTAATAATCTTAGTAGAAAATAACTTAATTTGGTCCTGGCGCTTCGGCGGCCGCCCCTCGACTCGCGTATTCTGGGCACAATTTTGGACCTAACACGACCTAACACCAATCTATGGTCATTCGAATCGACTGGATTTAGATTATCACGTCGTACATTATCACTACGTATATTACAGCGCGCGCAATATTTTGTACGCCCTGATAATGCGCGACCATGATATTGTACGGTATCACGGTGTATGATAATTGGAAGCAATGATGCTTCGGATTATCACGTCGTACATTATTGAGCGTACATTCCGAGTTATAGATTATTTTTTTCCAAATTTTTATCTTAGAGATGTAAAAAATTTTTTCAAGGCCCCCGTACCAAGAGACAGTGATAATACCGCCACGTTCGATACGCTGATTTAAGAATTTGAGGATCAATAAATGAGCTAAATTTAAGTTTTTGAAAATGTTACAAAACAAAAGTACCTAGCTTAGTTTCGTGAGTAGAGTCAAACCTTGAATTTAAAGCCAGAGACCCTGTATTGTTATTGTTTGCTTTCAACTAGTTAGCATCACATTTTTTTAACCTTGTAGCAATGGAAAGATTTGTTTTGAAACCAGATCCGAGCGCAACCGCTTTATCGTGTACACTGAAAGCAATAAACAATAACATGTAAGTATGTAGGTATATATACCTACATCGGCGTGGTCTTTCGTGATTTACAAAGAATATTATTAAGGTAGGTGTAAAACAATAATTAAGCAACACTTAAAATATCATGTCATGTCTAACACGTTTTAAAAATGGCTGAGGAAAAGCCGACTGCTTGCTTACGAAGTAAATTATTCATACAACCTTGATAAAATTTTATGCTTTACGTCCGGATATATTAAACTCGGCTATTATTAATAAACTTTGACAAAGTAAACATTTACTTAAATTGAATTTTTGTGGTCATGGTCAGCATTGCTCGTAATAGTTTACTGCTTATTGAAATGGTAGTTTCGTTCAAGTGAAATGTGCATCGACTAGTCCGAACCGACACAGGAGAGAAATATAGCGCAATCCTGGATACACCTAGGAATAATTTTCTCGATTGACTGCTCTGTAGGTACGTGTACTGCAGGCAACATGGGATATGAGCTCACTTTGAGTTCACTTGTTAAACTATCGTTATAGTTGGAATTGTTCTCGCGCCGACGGTCTTGGCGATTTAATTAAACTTGTTATTTGTACGTTTTATTTCGTAATTGGGCTCGTGCTCGCTTTGATTGTCTGTCGGCTTGTAAAAGCACCTACGCTCCGTTTTGTACACTCGTACCTAAACTGCGCTGTTTGCAGTAGTTTCCAGCTCGCTTCCACTCTGTTACAATAAAGTTATCAAATGCGTAACTTTAACTGCGCGTTGGTAGGTTGTCTGTGCCTTCGCATTCGTAGTCTCAAAATAATGGGTGATATTAATTTACGAAGTGATTTCGTGTGCATTATGCGTGGTGAATTTTCCTCGTATGATTCCCGAAAATGATAAATTGTCGGACCGATTATTGATAACAATGTAAACAATCAGCTGCCTACTTCTGTATTTTCTTAATAATATTTATATTCAAATACAAGTAGATACATGAAGTTTTTTGCGGTTATTACCTACTATAAACTATTTTTTTATTTTGAAAGATTCCGTTATAACCAAACTCAAAAAACCAGTGATCTCATTTGGATTCGTTTTTAATAAAAGATTAGATTACTGTAATTAATAGATGAACTGGAAAGAAAAGTATGACTTAACATAATTTCTTATAAATAGATTTTTTATTCTTTATCATACTAATGTAATATTTGTAATATAAATTTAACTGTTATTGTGTGCCCTTACAGGCAGTCAGGACCGACCTAATTATACTTAACATCTTTATATTTTTATATATATGACTTAAGTATACAATAAATAAATAAATAAAAAACCAAGAAAAACTCTATGGGTAGGTAGTTAGTTTCATTAATACCTAACTGGTTTGTCGGCGACTTCGTCAGCGAAGAACTCGTAGGTATATGCTATCACGCCAGAGCTACGCAATTTTCCAGGAAAAAACACATTTTCTGTCCTACTCAGAGAGTGAAAATTAAACAAACTAACTCACGTTGTTATTTACCTATTTATATTATTACTAAGAAATGCTACCAGTGTTATACATATATTATATGTATGTATAATTATTAGGCACGTTACATGGGATATAATACAATACAAATATTATTTATGGCACACCACAAATCAGTACAAAATGTTTTCGTTAACACAACATTCAGGGTAGATAATAGGTGATATTATATTTCGACGACCAGATGGCTTAGTGGTTAGAGACCCTGACTACGAAGCTTGAGGTCCCGGGTTCGATTCCCGTGTCGGGGCAGATATTTGTATGAAAAATATGAATGTTTGTTCTCGGGTCTTGGGTGTTTAATATGTATTTAAGTATGTATCTATCTATATAATTATGTTTATCCGTTGCTTAGTACCCATAACACAAGCTTTTCTAAGCTTACTTTGGGACTAGGTCAATTGGTGTGAATTGTCCAGTGATATTTATTTATTTATTTATTTATTATCGCTTTAAAGCGATCTCTCAGTGAAAGGAAACAAGAAAAATCAAAAGGTACTTATATTAAACTAATACATATACATATAAATATATAGGTAGAGTCATTCACGATGATGAAATATGATGAATGATGATTTTTGTGTTAGGTTAAGTTGATCACGCATCTTCGTGGATGGCACTCTAGGTAAGCATATAATATATATGGTACATAAATACAATACTTCTCAACCAACATTAAATGACAAAACGGCCGAAATGTGAGAGAACCTTGCACTTGCGGGATACTCCGTTACTTATTTTCTACATATATAATATAATTAGGTATGTAGTCTATGTATGCCCGACTGTTTCGAACCAATCCGTAGTTTTTTATCAAGGTGAGATCGAAAAGAAAGCCAATCGGATATACCTGGAGTACTAATACGAGAGTAACCGGTGTACTTTACTTTAATAGTTATGTAAGAATAACCTCCTTTTTGTAAACTCGATTTAAAACTTAAAAGCAAATGCAATTAACGAACGTTATCTCTCTCACAGTATGAATTTATTGAATCTATAAAACCTCCGTAACATTAAAGTAAAAAATAAAACGAATAGAAGGCGAAAGTTCGCAGGAGAACAAAAAGTATTCATTTGCATCAATAGAAACATCGGAGTTAGTGAAGCAGATGTCGAAGCGAACAATTAGACATTTTGTGCCTCTTCTTTAGCGGCGATTAGATTAAATAACTACTAATTATAAGCTTATTCAATAATGTACCTACCTAATTATGTTGAGTACCTACCTACGTTTGTGTTTACAAATAGTAAGGCAGAAGCAATGAAGGACCTGCCTTCCTATTGCCTGTAAGTACTGAAGAATAGAATAGAATATTTATTTAATAGGTATTACTACTAGCTGTTGCCCGTGACTTTGTCTTAAAATAATTCATTTATCGCGTGCCCGCGGAAACTACATAGATATGTACTTATATAAAATTTTCCGGGATTAAAACTATTTATCTTATGTCCTTCTAGGGTCTGATACTCGTACACCATCTTTTAACAAATTTCATAACGATCGTTTGGACTATGATATTATACTTATATCCTACTTTTATACAAACTCAAACTCACAATATTTATTGACAACAAAAACCCTACATCACAGCAAAAACAGTATAAACATAAATAGGAGAAGAGAGAACAATTAGAGACGTTGTACTGTATGCTACTAAGTATATCCTAAGTTTAATTTTATATTTGCTAAGAAATTTCTCAAGTCAATTTATTGCTACTAACTAGGTAGAGAAATATAGTTGACTAAAAACTTTAGTTACAGTACCTAATCGTAACTACTTGTTTTTTTGCCTATTAGGTAATCACGTTATCTATTTGTTTTCCAAGACGCCGTTTTTTAGGAATAGGTAAATTCATCAAGTTAAACTTAATAATGAACATGAAACGCTTACTTCTAAGGCTTATAGTCTATTACAACAGTAAACCCATACTTACTATATAATATTATAAATGCGAAAGTGTGTTTGTATGTTTGTCCGTCTTTCACGCCGTAACGGAGCGACGGATCGACGTGATTTTTTGGCACAGAAACAGTTTATGGGCCCCAGAAGGACATAGGCTATTTTTTATCCCGGAAAAATGCACAGTTCCCGAGGGAACAGCGCGCGATAACCGAATACCACGCGAGCAGAGCCGCGGGCAAAAGCTAGTTAAAAATTAAAAGGACTAAAATAAGTCTAGCGGTCTAGAACTCTGTCAAGTAGCTAATTTAAAGTTCAACAGTCGGAGCTCAAAAATTCTTGGTAATGCAAGAATTTTTGAGCTGGTCACGATTAGAATGGGTCCCGACTGTTGAACTTTAAATTAGCTACTTGACAGAGTTCTAAACCACTACACTTATTTTCTTCCTTTTAGTTTTTAAGGCAGTCTAGTTTTTTGATTTTTCTTTAATTCAATGTTTTATTTAATACTTTTTTTTTATTTTTGTGAAAATGTTTGATTTCAGCTTAGCTACCCATATTATATTGTTACGATACATTTTTTTTCATTCCTCCGTCATATTATTTTTTTCGCAGACGCTACATTGATATATATTATATCTAGCTTTGCCCGCGGCTCCGTCCGCGCGGTATTCGGTTATCGCGCGCTGTTCCCTCGGGAACTGTGCATTTTTCCGGGATAAAAAGTAGCCTATGTCACTCTCGGGCCCATAAACTATCTCTATGCCAAAAATCACGTCGATCCGTCGCTCCGTTATGGCGTGAAAGAGGGACAAACATACAAACACACAAACACACTTTCGCATTTATAATATTAGTATGGATACTTACCCTATGTCACTTCACAACAGTTATGTATGACAAATCCAATGATACCTCATAAAATGTGTTAAAATCAGCCCAGCCGTTTAGGCTGCAGCGAGGAACAAAGAAATGGAAATACACATACCCACATACATACATACATACATACGCTCGAAAAACATGACCCTCCTTCGGGCAGGCGGGTAAAAATGAAGCTTTTTAGCTTACGTGATAAAAACTACAACCTTTCTGAAAGCTCCTAGAAGAATTGTCGAAATATAAAACTATACAAACGGTAATTTCTGTTGATACAGAGTCTGGCTGAACCGAAAGATGAACCTATAAAAACCACATCATCACCACAGAATAAGTAATAGTACAAGTACAGAAGGTTCTCTGCCGTACAAAAGTGACGTTTAGGCATAATAATCGTGCCTACTTTATGCTTCTCTGCCTGTCACGTGCCTATTGGAAAAAAAAGTAATAATTTAAAACGATATGTTGAAATTGTTGAACATAAAAAGGTTATTACGAATTTAAAATAAAGTGAATCTTAAGAACCACATTTGTATTGACCAGTTATGAAAGGGATATTAGGATCAAAATAGTTTGCCATGCCTAGTAACCTACAAATTCGGTCACCGCATCTAAACACTCTTTTTTTCTGTTCGAACAAGGCATTCCTCTCTGCTTGTTTTCGTTTGAATTTGCTTATCATGTTAAAAATAATCTATCGCACACCATTTTTGATTGTTTTATTCATGTTTTAGCAGTAAATTTCCAAAAATCTATATTTAACACACGAAATCACTAAACTCAACATATGTTTCAGAATAGGTAATAGTACAGACTCAAGTGTCTGTTTCTTATACTCTTTGGTCTGTTTGCCCGTGACATTTGCATAATGTTGCCACTCAAATAATAGCTGGGTTCATCTTTCATTAGCCAAATCCTAAGTATGTACACCTACCTAAGTATGGCCTCACAATAACAAAACAAAAGGAAGAAAAGGTCCGAAAATAAATATGAAGTACAAAATGGTTTTAATTTAACTTAGCTTTATTTAGTACGCGAGTCCAAATCGCACCTTGACGTTTTTTTTTTAAATCAATGCTACCAATAATTTATAACCAGACGTAATTTATACTTTGTAGATTGCAGTGGCATGAACCAAATCAAATTCTTTTTGACGTTAAACGAGCACGTGCGTGCAATACGATTGTTTTCACTTTAAAATATGAAAGTAATTTAATTTCTTACATTAGCTGTTTTACCATAACGTAACTACCTAAGTCAGATTAGAACTTAGAAACCACTCAAATAGAAGATCCACTTAAATAGAAGGAAGTTAGTGACGAATTAATCAGATACCTATTTATTCCATTTTCAAAACATTAAAGTAAAGAAAATATAAAAAAAATGCTTCTTTGCAATAAATATCTTATAAATACAGACGATTACGCACAACTTAGATTTCTTCAAAGTTTTCTAGTAGATTTATCTCTTAGAGCTTATGCACTTTTATTTATTCTGTGCTTATGCAACTTTAGAAGTAATTACATCTAATAAAACTTCTTGTCTTGTTAGTCACACCATTTATAACTATAGAACGATTGGACCAATTTTTATGATTTTGGTAATAATTATTTATTTTGTAATAATAAGTAGTAAAAACAATATATGGGTTTCGTAAATGTCAAACATTTTGGGGCTGTTTCACCATCCACTGATTAGTGTTAACTGACGGTTAAATGTGATGCCGCCTCTATTTGTTTTGTTCGAATAGACGGAGACGGCGTCACATTTAACCGTCAGTTAACACTAATCAATGGATGGCGAAACAGCCCCTTAATGTTCATCATATATAGTTACTATTAAATATACTTACTTACTAACATAGTTTTAAACTCCTTTGAGTATTATCATTATCACTGGCAATGTTTTTACTTGATTAAGTAAACGGCTTTTGGCCTTTTCGATCCGTCTTTACAAGGGTTCCCATAAGCTTCTGTTAATATATCAATTTGAATCTCATAGTATACGTAAGGGTCGGCTGTATATTGATTTTCGCATGCCGCCAATACGTGTCCGCTGTCCTACCGTTTCATTATGGCTTGGCTTATTCTATTATAAACTCACGTCCAGCCTCTAAGCGTAGATTTCAGTTAGCAATAGGCTATGATGAAAGATATATTTTTTCGTTTTCATCAACATATTTAATAAAAAATATATTGAATTATTAAGTACATACATATTTAATTACGCAGTTAATAACCGCCGGCAACGGACCAATGACTCCTCGAGTAGTTGGTTGGTACTCATAAGCAGTGGTATTCATTTCCCATCAGATGACCCCCTTGTTCGTTTTCCTCCCTCTCAAAATAAAATAATAATAATAATTAAACACTTTAAACAGTGTAAAGTAAATCCAATTATTAATAATAAGTAATAAAATGATGGATACGTAGGCAGGGCATGATAGGCTCATTCAAAAATAAATCTTATACAGCATGTCAACGAATAATAGTGCTACTACGTAATAATTATATAAAATGCTAGTTTTGTAGATCAATCGGTGTGAAATGTGTTTTTACATGTTATTTTAATGTAAATTTGTATCAATAAATTGTGCTAATTATTAAAAATGTACGTACAACGTTACAACATAACGTGATCAGAATCTGTACTGTTCAATTTCAATACCTACTGAAAAGTATAGACAAAAGGGAAAACAGCCACTTAGATACATCTATCTTCTTTATTTCAACTTCTTTATTATTTCGCTTAGATGGGAGCAAGTAATAAAGGAGCAGGAGCAACTTCGCTCAGTGAAACATGCTCTTACAAAACGGCGCGATGTTTAGCCTTCTCCATTCTCAGCTCCAAAGATTGATGAGGCGTCCTGTGCTACGACGAGCCCGCGCGGCTGTCGCACTATAAATTAAAAGCAACTCAAATTAGAAGCAGCATTATAAAATCCACTAGCGTCCTTTTCGTTCGTTCACAAGGATCCCATGTGAGACAAGGATAAAAGTAGTGGCGATACGACAGGACCGCTTTTTGTTATTCCACGGCACCACGGCGAGACTTACCGTTAACTCAGATACATTTCGCTGATGGAGACAACATATTAGGACACGAGGATGAATGGAGTGGCAAGTTAATAAAATAATATTAATCACACCACAACGTCAAAATAACGATTTTTAATTAATAACTATCAAAATAATTCCCATTTCTTTCGAATATCGTAGCACTGTGATTGTTGTAATCGGTGTAACGAGCATATAGAAAATCACAAATCGTGTATAACCAAGGCAAGAAAATTCCATAACCGCTAGCTAGTCATTACGGGCTACAAAAAGAAGTAGGTATTTTAATTATTTGGGTTGAAACATACCTACTTAACACCCTTTATCTGTGAATTGACAAGAGGAACATAAGAATCATCGAGTTAATACGCTGCCCATTGTAAATAACCTTAACAAGTTCCCTCGAAACCTCGTTAACGCACTATGAAAAGAAGTATTCCTTACTTATTTAGGTTAAAAATTATACGTCGCACCAACTATGCGAGTGAAGCGATCTGACCAGATTACTTCGTCGGCCATGGCGTATCTGCAATCGGTAAATGGTTAGTTTAAAGTCTCGATATGCGAGGCATTCCCATGGAATGCAACCGTCGCTATGCTGTACTTATATGTGCTCGAGCGGACTGAATTTTTTCTTATCGTCGATGCATTTTCTGCAAGTTTTCAATGCGAGCGACATGGACGCGCCGCTACGCAGTAATGTCTAGTCCTGCCGCTTGATTTTTTTTTCCAACGTCCACAAACTGGCCAGTTACAGGATGTTTATTTAATGTAAGCCACTTTACCAATACTATTTAGTTCATTTTACTGTTTATTAGATTGCGAATATGCAAATATGGAACACAGTTTAGAGTAGATACATTAGGAAAGTAGTCCGGTTGTTTCTGACGCATTTGGAACTGCATTTGGCACATTAGTTTTGAATTGGTCTGACCACGTTGCCATTTGCGTTCTGCACGTGTTCGAAAGGAACACTGACTTCGGTACCTCCTACCTATTTATTACTTAGTATTTGGAAATTCTTTCCGACTTCATAAGTCAGAACATTCTGGACTCAAAATTGATAATCGGTTTCGGTGTCGATTGGTTAGTTTTTCACTTGCAGGCTGGATATTAGCCGGCAGTAATAACCTCCGTCATCCATCACGGCTGCAATCGTCCCGCTGTCAGTTCTATTCCGGGCTCCGTTTTCGCTAATGATTCGCCGCCGTGAGATAGCGCGACATTTACAAAGGCCGGTTGTGCCGACGATTTGCATGTACAAATCGCTTCTTGATCTCCTTCTTGCATCGACGTATTTATATTAGACTTGGCACGGCTCCGCGTTATTGTTAGTTTTTCATTGATATCAATACAAATGCGGGAATATTTTTCTAGAATATAACAGTCGATGTCAATTTAAGCTAGTATTCTAAAGTTACCAATACAACATCGGACGTTTTCAAAAAAAACATCTCCATATTAAAACGTCAACAATGCTCGTTTTCAACTTATTTCATAGGAATAAATCGTTGTGTATGCCGAGCCGCGTTCCACGTGCGAGAGTTTATAATTTATTTGCGTCGCAGTTTTCTGGCGACGATTTTCCCACAGGGGCGGCGTCTCAAACGAGCCGCTCCCGCCCTTTATGTGGTTTTTTGTGGCGGCACAAAATGCCCCGGTGGAAAACATTCAGTGATAACTGGCAACAATCGCAGCCGCCCGGATGCTCTCTCTCATTCCGCGCATACCTCACTGGACCCAACCATACTTTTTCATCCGATGCACCAACGACTGAACGCTCTTGAGACTCGTAACTGGACGAGTCATTAGAATTGTTAATTAGAGTGATTAACTGCACAGTATTTTCTAATAAAAACAAACCTTTGTTTATCGCCATCGGAAATCTTTGAGTTTCCATTTGGAATTGAACCAGAAGTGATTCAACGAACCAATTTGTTGAAAGTAGCAAGCATTCTAGTCAACTGAACTTATTTACTAAGTGTCTTGATAAATTAGCATAGGAAACTTCCAAAGCTAAACAGCAATAAATGAAGTAACAGCTAAAATGGCTTTAAATGAGTCACTAGAAGTGCTAAAGAAAACCGCAAATCCAATGTCAAGTACAATTTTCCATAATTTCCACATTAACTAATGGTCGGTCTAATACCAAGAGCGTTTGGTGTTAGCGTGGCAGTTCATTAGCGGAGCGCGCTTCAGTCCAGCGTATTTCATTGTTCTATTGTTTTATTTGCCCCTGTCCGGTGCTTGGTGCTTACTGAGAGATATACAACTCTTATATAAGTCCTATAACGCATGAAACTTTAAAAAAAAACTGTTTTTTTCAGTTTCATCGCACATAGGTACTCACAGAAGTAATTTTATTTATTTTCCTTTTTATCACTTGGAAACTCGTAATGCATGGATACCTAGAAACAAACCTGTACATTTTTATGACTCGCTCCAGCAAAAGAAACGTTTTATTAATATCCTATTGTTTCTTAATCGTCGGTCTAGATTTGATACAGCGATAAGTCTCCATTAAAAACATGAAGTTCGCCGGTAACTCGCGGCCGGTAGTGTTTCTCGACCAAAAAGCGTAGCCGCTAGATCTTAAAACTGATTTGTGTTATCTATCTGTTCGATCACGATCCGGCTGACATTACTCCGCTGTTGAGAGCCAAAGACGTCCATTCCAACCAGCCTTCTCTGACAAGTGATGGCAAATAAAATACAGAACATACGATTTTGATAACGCCGTTCTACTCGTAAAGCTGTTGCTCTCGAAGCAGTTCAAACGTTAGCAAATTATTCGAAAGTTAATCTGTTGAATAAGTAGATGATCATTATTTTTAATGCAAGAAAGATAAATGTTAGTCTTAACTTTTCAATGTTTTAAGCTATTCATTGCAATGTGACGCGCTGCCGTACAAATCTCACGCTAGCTAGATGTATCACCGTTCCAGTTTGCTGACAATAAATCGTATGTTTAGCGACGCGGTGACTTGTATAATTAACAATAGCGGCATTATACGAGATTTCCAAACTAAGCGGCAGCGCAACGCAGATCGTTTGTCACGACGCAAATTGCTATTTATGAGGATTATCTATTCTTGAATGGCGTAAATCGTTTTGTAACTAAACATAAGCTTTGTTGCAAGCGAATTTGTGGTGAGAGCCCTAACCTGATTCCGCTGGGAGCGTTATAAACCTCATCGTTCACTCGGTTGAATAAAATAATCTTCCTGATAGCTAACCTCCGATGGTAGTCTCACCGCATAACAGTACGGCTCATAAATAAAGCATTGCTATTTAGCTAACAATCGGGTTCCGATGGGCATTTGGTCAGATTCCTAGGCCGGCAGCCGTGGCAGCCACGTGTGCTCGCCTCCGCATGCCTCGGGCCGAATATGCAGCCCTTGCAGCGTGAATTTTGCCCCTATGCCGAATATTCCATGCACATCGACGCTGATAATGCTGGAGAATAACGCAACACGGTGGAACGCATGCGAATTACCATTTCATGCGGCCACAATGTCTGATAATGTGAATGTGACTAATACGGTATAATATTGATAACAATAAATAACAGACCACTGTGCAGATAATGAATAGATAGTAATTAGGCACCTACAGCGAATACTTACCTAGTAATATAGTAGTGACGTTTGTGCCAATTCATTTAATTGATCAACCTTATCAATTGGCTAATACCTACTTATTTTTGTTTTGTAAATTATATACTATTCGCATGCAGTTGTACTACATTGTTTTCTGTTTATTTTAGGTAAGTGACAAATGGAATCGTATCTCCGGTGATTGGTTACAATCATGATGCATCCAGCAGGATACTACGCAAATCTTGGTAAGAGCCAAAAATTACACAGATCCGATGCATTCAGCAACCATTTAATTGTCTTTTTCACTTCTCATGCTCATAAAGTTCGTATTTATGCCGGATGCAGCCTGAATAAAATTATTTTTTATGCTTGTCTGATGAAAATAAATAAATAAATGAAGGGTCTACGGAGAGAACATGTCTAGTCACCCAAGCAACTTTTTAAGTTATAGCGGTTGGAAAGTTAGTCATCAGGAACAATTACTATGGTTTCCAATTTTTAAAAGTTAAAAAAAAAAACATTTTATACCTAATGTTTTCAGATTATTTAATTCAGTTGTAAGTCATTGTACTTTGTGAGCTCTACATTTTGAGATTAAAATCTCAATTAAAAAATAAGTGACTATTTTTTTTCCTTGGACCCTTCAAATGTACGTGTTGTATAATCTACCTACTATTTGTCAGCATTAGTTAGTACCCATCTTAAATTAATTATTATGTCATCATAAACTACATGATGTGTGAGCAACACTACAAATTCTCACTGATACTTAATGTCCGTGAATCCGTTCGTTAAGTATAGTCGTGCTAATCAAGTTCATTTTTCTTTGCAATTTCTTATCACAAGTCAAGCTTATCACTGTTTCCGCGAAATCGTTGTTAATCTTAGTCGAGCGTTCCTGACGTCACGCACACGATAACGTCAACGAGAATTATAGACACGATTCATCTAGCGTTAGGTGTTTAGAAAAAACGCTTACTTTTACCAAATGAAAAAGCTAGCAGAGTGCAAGTCGAACAGTAGCTAAATGTACTGAGCGGCAAAAAATCTAGCCCTCAAACGTATGCAGTAATAGGTAATTTTGTATGTAGAGTGGGCCAAATTTTGTGACGCTGAGTATTATTATTAAGATTGTGCAAACAAGTGACAAAACACTTTTCTTATATTTCGTGATTGAAAAATGAGACCCTTTTTATTTTTTGTACCTACTTACTTACTATTTTTTATTACTTTTGTCTTACATTAACGTGAACTAAATAAAAAAATTACATAATGCATACTTACTATGGTTCAAAAGATACAACTCTGTGACATACAAAGCAGGTCTGTTGGGTAGTCATTAAAAGTTAATACAGTAGAGTAGGTTTCGTATAAATTGATTTTTTATTCTTTATCACATTAATGTAATATTTATACCTAATATAAATTGTTATTGTGTGCCCTTACAGGAAGTAAGGGACCGACCTAATTATACTTCACATCTTAATATTTTTATGTACATGACTTATACAATAAATAAATACATAGGTATATATCTGAAAAATGATGGCTTTATCAATTATAGATGATCTTATACATAGATGGCAGTAATCTCTTTAGATATTTCCGAGCGCATTGGCTATCAATCAAAATCAGTTTTTATTGTGAAATATTGTTGAAAAATGTTGACACATATTTATTGTTATGTAATATTTATAGATATTATGCATGTACCTACAGTAAGAGATGAAATTAAAAACTTAACCGATTTAACTACTTACCAGAGAGATTTTCAAGAAACAGCTTTACTAGCTAGAACTTAATTAGTTATTTAGTTCGATTATGTATTTATATTTAATTAATTGATTAGAGTTTTTAATTCTTCCGTCTCACGTGACCATCTCAAAATCTGTCAAAAATATCGAAGTTGTAAATGGCGCTATTCTGGAAAATTTTATTAACCCTTAATAGGTTAGATGACGAGCGCGTAGATGACCCAGAATATAAATATCAGAAGTTAAAGCAGGCAAGTTTTCTTTTGAACTGACATATATACCTGCCTAATAGGTGCATGGCAGGTATTAACGAGATTAAATAGGATAATGTGTATTCTGATATAAGACAAAATCAAAATTAAAAAATATAATAACGCTAAACTGTTTTTAATGATGCAGAGAATATACTAAAGTAATGCAAAAGAAAACAAATCTTAACAACATATTTAAAATCTCAACGAATAAAAAGTAAACAAACAGACGAATTGGGAACCTCTTCCTTTTATGAAGTCGGTAGAAAAGTGACACAAGACCGAGTAATTTTTGAATCAGTTATTTGACTACAAATTGTGATATTGTTTATGCAGTACCTAGTTTAGTAAAGCTAAGAAGAACGGGAGAAGTCGATTTTTGTGTTTCAGTCAAGTTTGGAATCATTTATCTCAATAACTGTGAATTATTATTACCAAGAAATAAACTTCTTATGATGTATCACTTACTAATGCAGATATTCGTATTTCAAATGATGCCTTCTCAACTGTTCACCAATGACTAGATACCCACAATAAAATCGGAGTGATGATCACTTTTTACCACCAAATATAATCAATAATTTGAATAAACAAACATTAAATCTCTATTCAAATGTGAAATGATTAAGACCACTTTAGATCTTATTTCATTTTATTGAAATAACACCAAGCTAGTAATCGTTAACCCCATCAGTATTATAATTTAACGCAACCGAAATTGTTATCAAAAGTTAATTGAAACTGACTACCACATAATTACATTTTTAAAGAAAACGGTAAAATTTATGAGACTTATTTTGCGTAGTTTAGGCACTTTGCGCTGTGACGTAAGTATAACCTGTCAAAATATAATCCTACAAAACATTATAACGTAATGCGCAATAATTATTTTCGATGAGATGTCATATGAAAACTTACTGAAAGGTTTTTGAGAAATTCATCCCCTAAGGGGGTGAAATAGGGGAGTGAAGTTTATATTGAATTTTCTCATTTCTGGACTTAGAAGTATGAAAATATATCAATAATATTAAGGAAGCGTAATTTTGTGTGATTATCCGTTCTTATTTATCTTTTACCTAATTTAGAAAATATTATGTACAGTGCAATGTCGAATATATATTTTGGGTTCTAGAGTAAGATTCGGTTTTCGCCGGAAGCACACGAAATAATTAATTTACTCGCGTGCTTTGCATAAAACTTTCATAAACTAGCTTCAACATTGGTAAAAAATGTTGTTTATAGCGAACTTTTATTAGCGAACTGTAGTGAACTGTTAACTATCGTTTACGGCAGTACTTCGCTATACACACAGATACAAAAGTCACAGTTATATCGGGAACGGGGGTTAATTAAAATATATGCCCTGATAACTAAAGTACACGCGGACGAAGTTGCGGGCAAAAAGTAGTCATAAACATTTTTTATAATATCAACATATACGGACAAATAGTTATAACCAAAGCACCACACGCACATTCAGAAATCTACTTACGCATAGTGCCCTAATCCTCCCAAATCTGACTCCTGAAACACCTGAACATTTACTTAAGTAACCCTTAGTTCGCAATGAGCACCTTCCCTCCCTCATCCGACTAGACAAATAGCAGTAATTCACTACATTTGCACTTGGCTTAATAGCTTCACTCGGTTTGTAGTGAACACGGTTCCAATTGATTGGCTAATTAGATACCACTAATGCGTTCTCCATTCCCGGAACAATTTTGGGCGAACGCAATTAATTCTTCAGAAAAAGAAGTTTGAAGCTTCCTAACCAGAGTAACCAGTTTCCTAAATTTGGGTGTAGGAGAAAAACTGTTATCTCAGTAATGATCTAAATTGGTTTAATCGTCCATTGTATTACGTTTTGTAGGTATTACTTAGTCGAAAAGGAAGATCTTCAAGAAGTTTATCTTTAGCTTCGGGGATAATTGACTGTCCAAAATCCTACTACCTACATAGTAATAGTGACGTTTCTTTCAACAACATGAACCCTTTTGTATCGAATGCTATTGCTATTGTGATCCCTATATCTGTTCTGTATGGATTAATTATTAAGTGGAACGGGCAGTAAAATGCCAAGCTATGGAGGTAGTCACAACGCGTGGTCGGTTGGCGATACACTAGTTGCCTCGGGCCGCATTCGCGTCAACGTCGGTTAGAAACGTCTGCTCTATCGCAAGGAATAACCATAAAATTATGATTTATAAACGTCGACTCACCATTGCCTCGTGTAATAAAATCGACGGTTTTACCATGTGGGACTACGGCGTGCCATTTCTTACGTTATGGTATTTCTAGTTGTAGATTTATTCATGTAGTAAATACGTATGGGTAAATGTATGGGCCACAACTTGCTCTAGTTACTATAATTATTTTTTTGTTGCTATTAAATTAGATGATAAGTAATATTTCTATTCAGGCTAGAAAATCTCCTAGCGGTTTGTTTAGGTATAAACAGCACATACGCTTTCGAAAAAGTGATTTGACGCTTGCACAGATAAATTACAAGGCTTGGATTACGAATTATTGTTAATAATTCATTTCCTTTTCTTATTAAAATTGTAGAGGAGACATGTGATATTCTGATCAAAGAAGTACGCACGCTGACCCATATCCGGTGAACACAAAATCGGTGTCGTAAGCACACACCACATGCACAATGTTTGTCCGCGCCAGACCTCAGGACCTTTGACGAGCATTAATAATTAAGAGTCGGGAAGTACAGAGGATGCAACGAGCGCAGCATGCAAGCGGGGCACTTCGGACGCCTCCACCGCCGCCAACGTGACATAATACTCGCCCCGCCCACGCGCTCTCGCTCTCTCGTCCAATGTGCAAGCGAGACGCCGACATTCCCGCCGCCGAAGCCTCCGCGCTCTACTGTTTCTAAGAAAAGCCAACTGTTATTACCCGCGGCGGATTGTTCTCGACCTCTTGGCGCGCTCCCATGAATGAACGCAGCGCCCGCAGGTGCGCACCCCCCAGCGCTGAATTTCGACAGCAATTACCCACTTCTAAATGCGTATAGTTGCAAACCAATCTTGGACACGCAACATGATAATTTTCAGTGGCCAGCGATGCTACGCTTCGGCCTAATCGCAGGGCTTCGCAGGAAGTTGCGGTCCGAAAGCGCGGTTGATTTGCATTGATAGTTTTGATTGAACACGCTCCTTTCACGATGAGCTCTCGTCCTACCCCTTCAGATCAGAGGCATCAATCACACATCTATTGGCACTAATTCGTGGGACAGTATAAGTAGGTACGTGTGGGAAGATCTAGCTCTCGCTGCCAATGATTGGATAATCAAATTAATTCAGTCGCATTAAGTATTGAATCATTCGTTAAGTGTTATGATTGATGCGCATGAATGACTAATAATTTACGTGGTTTAACAAGGAACCAATGAAACTGAAGTTTAATAGTCACCGCGTCGGTACCTTATATAGGTAGTATTTACGTACCATACCGACCGCTTTACCGCAAATTGCAATTTCAAATAGACTGAGTATAACTAATTGCATTGTTCGCTGAACAATTTTCCTCCAACCTAGGCTAAAAAACTATTGTACGTTTTGGAATTGACAAAAGTATTGGGTTAGCATCACAAATTGCAACACTGCTAAAAAAATTATTCGGATAGTTAAGTATGTACTTACTTTCGAATCATACAAAGCAATTTTTTTTATATACCTACATAATTTCGTTTTGGACGAGTGACAAATTTTATAAATGATACTATAAGGATGTTAAAAATCTCTTGGCATCAGCCTTAGATAATAAACATGAATTTTGATATACGATTACGCATGATCACCTAAATAGATTTCCGGAGCTGTAACATGGCAAAATTATTGTCTTCTAGACGTTAATGTCTTTTAGTCATTCGATATTCAGCCGGGGACGTAAATACTAGACATGACAAATATATCTGTTGCCCGCTACTAAAGTAAAAAATGAAACACTTCATTGCTCTCGCGCTGAGACAATAGAGTTTTCCAGAATAAAAACTACCCTAAGTCGGGTCTCTAGTTACCTCTACACCAAATATCATCTCATTCGGTTCAATGGTTTAAGCATGAAGTGGTAACATAGAAAGTTACTTTTGCATATAAAATATATAATTATGTATTAGAAAGGATAATCAAATTGCTATACTCGTAATAGAGCGAAACAACCTAAAATGCGTCCGGTGCAACAGTGCAACATAAAAGAGCCATAAGAAATAAACAAAAATAAATGAATAACCGAACCGAAGGACTGAACTCGATAAGTTAATAAGTACAATTAAATCAAACCTAATAGGTCAGTATAATATACTTCACACTACAGAACTAGTTAATGTTTACCAGTCTTTCCCGGTCAAAACAATTTAATTAAAGATCTTAAGGATAGCATGTTCATATCTTCGATGTGAATTAAACAAAATTATAATGAATAAAACCATAATCACATCACGATCGCTTAAAATTATCGCATAATCAGATAAATACCAACTAAATTAATGACTACCAACCGATAAGGAGAGAAACCAACATGATATTATAACAATTCATAGAGAGTTCGCAGCTGGCTACCTTGATTGAAATAGGCCCTCCGCATCTCAAGTTAAGGCTGTTAGGCGCCGTTTCGGCAGTGGAAGTGGTCAGACCGGTCCCGGCACACTGTCGTAATAACAGTAGCCTTAACGATTGTTGGTTCACGATAAATATACCTTGTTCCGCCGTTATATAGCGCCCGCGGCTGGTTGTCTTCCATATTTAACAGCTATATCGTACAAACTAGACGAAAATCTATTCTAATTCAATGCTAATCAGTAATCACCCGGTCGAGCATATTCTAGATATTAAAATAATGCTGTGAGTTGCTTTTAATTTTATATGACATAATTTACTGAGAGATGTAGGTAGAGATTTTAAAGCAGCCAGTACTCGGCTTGCCTCCACGAATCCAGCCACAAAATAAGTGCCTACTTCATTGTTGTCATGTAAACACGTGAGTTTTCTCCGTGCTCTAGATAAAAACACGTAATGATTCACTTCAGAGGCGCGATGATTTCCACCGACTCGGAAAATTCCTGTTACCGTGTAGAGACTTTCTTCAGCGATCAGTGCACTGGACCACTCAAATAATCAACACGCGAACAAAACTCAATTTGATACTAATTGACGATGCGTGCAGGATGATTGTATTTGGGATGTTTAGAAGAAAACAATTCAATGCCATCAGTCATCTCCTCATATAATATTTTCATTGTTTTTTTTTTCAACAGCTCTAATCTTGTCAATGTAATAAATAATAATACTTAACCATTTTTTTTCATCACACTTGCTCGTCAATGATGTTATTCCATTACTGTATACTAAAGGACAATGGCCTCAATCGTTCCCGCGGGAATTATGGATTTACGTATAGTTTTCCTTCTCAAAGGAGTTAAACTTTAGTTTCAAAAAGTAGGTACATTATTACAGACTTATGTAAGTACATTTAAATTGGTTTCAAGTCAGCCAATGTTTTATTTACATCTTTAAAACTTAGCTATGACCCAATTGCATACCATTTTTTTACACTCATCATGAAACTTTGTTATTTTTATATTTTAAATTTATATCAAATTGTTTTGCAATAATTTTAGTAAAAATACTTTTAGTATGTTGCAATAATTAGCTTAGCATTATCTATATTAAGAGTTGCGTGCTATATTTAACAATGGGGGCACAATACCTGCAATAAATTTTCTGTCAATTCATTTTAGTTCGATATAAGTAGGCATTTATTTACATTCACTTCTCCATTCCCACTTAAGCTGCATTTAGCTTTTTCAAAAATTCATGTATTTTGCTGGTGTCCTGTCACAACTCCCCCCTATTCTCTATAGTAGAACAAACAGACCTTGTAAAGTAATCTTTCTGAAGATCGCTTGTTTCTGTCTGTGGCATAATTTTAGGGCCCGGAATTTTGCGAGCGGCTATTGACAGATTATAGGGAGAGACCACCGCTTTTTATCGACGTTATTGACAAATCTATACTTTTTTTTAAAATGTGTGTTGTAAGTTTAATACATACCTAATTGTAAATATATTTTAGCTTGGAATATTATTATTATAAAATACTTTAAATTGGCTATGGTAAGAACTGAAGGAATACAAAATAATATTTTCACTTTTATTTTATCAAAGGGTAGGCAAATAATCTACCTGACGCTCCTGTCTAGAGAGATCTTTTCTCAGGTTGTAAGATATAAAGGTACTTATTCGTGTAATTATAGTGATTGAAGTAAAGCAATTTCAATGAATTAAAATTTCCGATATTTCAAACAAACAACAGAGTTTCCCAACTTTTATTTCGCCGAGCCTCCCCTAACCAAAATATTAGATTGTACCTGCAATAAGAGCATTAAACGAGTCATTTTACCCAAGACGTTCATATAAAAAACGAATAAATAAATAAATAAATAACCACCTGAGCCGGCACGTTACTTTTTCAACTTTAAAATAACTGTAGGACATTCCTAACTACTTAAGCTGTGTTTTATCAAATACCGTCAAGATAAGAGAACCAAAGCATTGATGACATCACTGTAACACAGACCATGCCTTGATAAAGAAAGTGGCCTGAGGGTAAACTTTTAACTACCTGATAAGTGATAATCGCTATTGACATAATTATAATATCGGGTCAATCTATGATGATATTAGCATTTTACTTTATTTTAATAAAAGTTGACAATACACGAGCTGGGTTGTAATTGTAACTCAATATGTTTAATCACCACTTATTGGAAACGACTGCAGGCAGCCAACTGGGCGAGCCGTAAAAATCAGTCCTAATTAAAGTGTCTCCAGCGGAATAAAATAAAAAATAATGATCTACAACTTCCCCAAGATTCGTTAGCGCCTGCTCCACTCAAGCAAAGTCGACTTGGCACAGACAGGAGCATATCGGATCGAAACTCGAAATCTCAAACCGGTTCCCAAAGTGCTTCGTCCCTTTCATTTGCACAGCCGTGCGTATGTTTGGGTCTCTTCTGTGACTCACCATGTTTCTACGTATCACGCCCGCCTCTCTACGCACTTCATGGTCACCCGTTCAACTCCGTCACGCTTTGGCTGCAATGACTGGGCGTTTAATGCGACAATATATTAATGTCCAAATTTATTACCGTATTGACTTTTAATAAATAAATTATTCCTTTAAACAACAACTATGTGACATTTGTTGTTTTGAACAGAAATTGACTTTGATTGGCTTGCATGAAAGCTTTTTTTTTTTAAGTTTCCCTCTTTTATGTAATATTGAAATCCCTTTGTAGGTATCTGCTCAAAAAACATCGTATAAATCGAGTTCAATTCGGGTACCACTAGATTTATACTGAATCAATTTTAGCATGCCAAGTGTTTTATTAAAACAGGAATTTAAACAGTCAAAACACATTTGCTTCCTTTTAGCAGACGGCAATTTAATTCGCCTGAGGACTTGACTTTATTTTATCCATCTGTTCTAAAAGCGTCTCCCAGGTGAAAGGACGTTTTATTTGTCATCATGCCATCGAGATTAAGAGAAAAATTTACGGCGCTTTAAACGTTTATGTGCCATTTGGCGTGTTCATGTATAAACATTCTGGGTTCTCGAGTACGATCGTTACCGAATTTTGCCGCTACTAATTTTTCACTTCAAATACTCGTTTACATTCGTATTTATGTTAATTAATCGCCAAAACTTAATATTAACCGGTATCGACGTAATGACATTGACATTAACATCAGAGGCGATGATTCATTTATTACTTAGGTAGGTGCCTATTCTTTAAATTATTGGTTGTAACAAATGGCGTCGAACGCGGTGCACTTCGAAGTTTAGAAAGAGAAAGGAAACTTATTCAAAAGTAGGCAATGTTTTTGCTGTTCTCGTTGGCTGTGGCGGCGCACGCGCATGATTCACCGCGCGTGGGTCGGAGCTTATTGTATTCGCTCGTCTCCACACTAGATAACATTGACTTTTTTTTCTTGGTCTACAACATAACGCTAGCAGTCAATGATTCACTGCACCTGTAACTAATTTTAGATGAGTCTATTCAAACTTTCTTTTTCATTGGCACAGTGTGATGTTTCATTTCAACCGCTTAACGATATTAAATTGCACAACTTGAATGTGATTTAAATTTCGGAAAGAACTTCGTGATTGTAGGTCGGAGCGCACCTTCATTAAGGGCTTTATTGTTGTAATTGAAACTGTTATTTACCTCCGCCGTCACCTTTGAGGCACTTTCTTAATATGGAATGAGGCTTTTACAAACATGTCTTGGACTTTATTTAAACATTGTGTGCAGAGGTGTTTTACCAAGTCAATGGGTTTGATTGTGGGCTTTTTAACTTTCTTGTTTGAAGCTGTTATTTTCCTAACGTATTAGAAGCATTGAGGATACTAAAGAACAAAGTCATGTATTAGTATATAATCATCATCCTCAATTTCAAATATGTAATTATAATCTATATATATAAAAGGCAAACCTGACTCACTGGGTTATATATCAACGCACAGCCCAAACCGCTGGGCCTAGAAACTTGAAATTTAGCACAGAGGTTCCTTTTATGATGTAAGTGAGCACTAAGAAAGGATTTTTAGAATTTCGTCCCCTAATGGGGTGAAATGGGGGGGTGAAGCTTATATGGAACTTTCTCATTTCTGGACTTAGAAGTATGAAAATAGGTGTTTAAGTTTTCGATTACCATTAAAAATTATCTGTGTAGGTGAAATGGATAAAATTTTCCCCTAAAGGGGTAAAACTGGGGGTAAAGTTTGTATGGAAATTTTCTATTTTCTGGACTTAGAAGTATGAAAATAGGTGTATAAGTTTTCGATTACAATTAAAAATTATCTGTGTAGGTGAAAGGGATAAAATTTCCCTCTAAAGGGGTAAAATAGCGCGCGATAACCGAATCCCACGCGGGCGAAGCCGCAGGCAAAAGCTAGTTTATAATGTATTTGGGACCCTTGGCTATAAGGCCGCCTATTGCGTTCCTTCGAAAATCTCTAAGTATATACCTGTTTTCGCTACAAGCAGTACTATGTGTTGGTGTGCATACAATAAAGAGTTATTGTATTGTATTGTAAAATTTTGCATGTTTTATAATGGGATCTCTGAAAACGTCCTTCCAGTTAATGCTTACCTACTTAAACTATAGAGCAGCTTTAAATGCTGATATTTAGCCTGATGACCTTTAAGAGATCGATACACATTACGCTGACGACAACAACGATGTCGCAAACGTGAGCATTGTGCGCCGGCGCAGGCATCGAGCTTTCTCACCGTGGCATTGTGGCTTACACGTTCACTTCGCTGCTACGTTTAACAGTGCAAATACAGCTCGGTTAAATAATAATAGAATAATAGCGTACAGTTGCCAATTCATTCTCTTAGCTTCTTAACTTAACCACTGAAATTAGTAGGTAGCTTTAAAATCTGATGCCGCTATATTAAGCTTACCTACATTGTATTGCATTTGAGAACTTATTTAACCAATATAAGGGAGATAGCATCGCTTCTCGTGTCTATAAAATCACTCGTTAATTGGTAATATCTACTACTTTACAATTAAGATTTCATTAGCCAGTACGACATTAAAACGTGACAATAAAAGCTACATATATTGCACGTAACTCATGCATCAGCTAATGTCGTAAAAAGCTTAGGCCTTTACCCATCGCATGCTGACGTGAGGTCAATATCCCGTTATGCAATGCAACGTGCTCGATGCATCGGCAAGCTTAAACAAAATACTTGGAAAAATACTATGCACTAGAACTAGGTTACAAGCTCAGTCAAGCATCGAATGTAGAGGTCATCCAACACAACACGAGACTTATTCCACGGGAAAATTGAAATTTTTCGTGGCAGTAGGTACCTAGTTGGATTTATTTATTAATCAAATTAAAGTTTTAAATTTTTATTACACGGTCATGTCATAGAGCCGTAGGCTTGATTATTATTATATTTCAATATATATAATAGCATGCTGGTGAGTAGAAGTTTCAAGATCATCTGATTAAAAAGCACAGGAAGAGAAACTGAACTGGCCCAGTAGCGCAATTGAGTGGATTTCACAAACTTTTACTAGTACTAGTAGGAGATAGAGTTTTTGCAAGTAACTACATAATATCAATAAATAATACTACGCATAAATATAAGTAGGTAAGAATTAAGTTTTACCTGATAGCAAAAATAGTTAATTTAATCTTAAGAACTCACTTGTTTTTCATCACATGTGAAACATTGGTCACCGCTGTTTCGTCGTACCAAGGGGGTTAGGCCCGGTATACATGCATTATTCAAGGCTCATTCCTATTCAACGCCGACAGGCAACCCGATAAAAACTTCTCGTTTGACAAGTCGGACGCCAGCACCCTTTGTACTACTTACGTCATGTCCTTATGTCTCCTACGCTAAACTTATGGTTGTTAAATATTTTCAACGAGCAATAATTAAGTCTAAGCAATATTTATGAGTTACAACGCATCTCTTTTTCCGTGTTATGTTTTCACTTCCTAAACACGATGGTACTCGTTTTCAAACAGCTTTGTGTGAAAATAAGGATGTGGGGTCAAATTTGTTAAGTAATTTAAATGAGAATCGCTCAAAAACACAGACTACTAAATAATTTTCATAAATATGGAAATCATTTGTAGGTAACGGATGACAAATTGCTTTTCAAAAATAAATAAAATAATATGTATCCAAATTGAAAACGTAAACTATCACAAAATGTATACAAACGGAATATATTTTCCTTGAATTAATTTAGGTGCTTTCTCTTGTTTTATTTTATACAGAAATAGATGTCCACTAATATTAATATCTAAAATAATGCGATGTCGCACCATGTGGAGGTTAAAGATCAAATAGTTTAGTAACGATCCTTAGGCGACAGCGCGGGCGGAGCAAAAGCTCAACGCTCCAATCGACGCGTGATCGATTCGGCCTACTTACATTCAACAAGTTAGTTTCTACTAATATCTCAATTTAAAGACGATAAATCATACATGACATACCATAATTTATGAAAGTAATTTTTAACGCCATTTTCATATTTTAATTAAATTTATTGGCACTGTTCAACATACGAGTTAAAATGTTTAGCAGGATTTATCGTCCCTGATATTTCCTTGGCATTGTTGCCGGGAGTCACACGGTAACCCGGGTCTTGTACGACACTCTTTCAACTTCCATAACCCTTACTATTGATTAATGCAGGAATGAATATTGAACAGCCTAATTATTAGCTGTAGAATTACACCATCGGAAGTGGTGGGAACGGTGACCGTTGCTGGCATACTGCCCGCGCTGCGAACGACTGACGCCTTTACTGTTAGTACGCGTTGACTGTCTGCAGTAAGGGATTTTATTCTAACTAAATTAATTGTTTACTGGAACTCCTAGCTGCATTATTGTTATTTTAAGAATTGAAAAACACTATGTGTACCTATGTATTCCACAAAAGAAACAAAAAATAATTAAATGAAAAAAAAATATTAAAATTTAAGTAGCTACTTTTGATTTAATAAATTACAAAGACTTCGCTTATCTCTGACGTTTTAAGTGCCGTGTCACTTATCTGAAGCTTCACTACATAGATGCTTATAGCATATGTACTTACTATTTTACTTTTCAGATAAATCCGAAGCCTCTAAGTTTCGCGCAGTAAAATAATCTCTGTAGCTTTATTAAAGGTACTATCACAACCAGTTGCGGTACACAAGGATGCTATTTATTTATTGTTTCTCATTTAGTCTAGCTCATGTTTACTTTCAATAAAATTTATTCTGCGGCCTCTTTCTTACTTACAGGATAGATTGTATAACTTTATTGATAGATACTCTAGCTAGCGACTACCGGCGGAGTACGATACTAGGATGTCAAACTACTAACACGTTGTACAATGGTTCCTTTAATTAACTCTCTCTTGTTATGCAAATTGCTACAGCAGCAACAATTCTTTATGAATGCAACTGCACTTTATAATGACCCGCATAGTAAAGTGATTGTCTGTGTTGCAACTGGCAACCCTGCGTGGATCGTGCCGCGGGCGACGGCAGTCTGTTCACAGCCACTCATTTCCTAATTATCTTCTATACTATAGCAATTCTATTAGCAAATTTATCGCGCAACACAAAGTCCGACAGAAGTCATCTGCTTTTGCTTAACATAAGAAATCGATTTAGATTCATTTAATTTTCTCGATTGTCAAACCTATGGTAAATGATGAACCGTACCGTATACACACACACCAAAAACTATAAATAATAGACTAAGCTCTAAAAATACAGACTAGCTTGTAACGTTGGCTGCTAACACGACATGATGAATAAAAGAAATATATTGCTGAACAAGGGATCTAGACCTTTATCTGACTAAGCGTTTTATGCATTACACTGGAAATAACAAACATAAATGGCAAACCAACAGTACCAACAGCACGCACTTAACTACTCATAAATATGGACATGTCTCGCAAGAACCTTGTTTTTTAACATTTATAGGTATCTTGCGATGTAGGAATTCTGCTAATCGTCGCTCGCAACATTTCACGCATGCCGTGGATGTTGTTGCTGCGGTAAATGAGCGTAATTTAACCGCAAGCAGCCTCCTTTACTCACCCTAGAAAAGAATAACCAGAGGAAGATTTTGTTAAGTATGTCAATAATACCAAACCTAGGAGAACAAGTTTTCTCATGGTTAGAAATCCTGAGTTGTACTAAATAAGTATCAATTTCATTGTTAAGGTCTCATCCTAATAGGTGCTGCGGTGCTATCTGGTCGGGCGTGGCCCATGCGGCCGTTCGAGTAAATCACCAAACACGCGCTCGCGCCGACGCCACGCCGCCGCCACAATCTATGCAAATCGTGGGCTCAAACTTATTGCTCTCGCCTCGACTCCTTTCCAAATGCATACTAAATAGCTCACCAACCACGCCAGCCTTTGTTCCAAGTTTTTCACTTAACCTCTTATGCATCGTTTATTTACGGAGAAAACCGTGTATTTTTAACATGAACCAACAAACCTCCAAACAAATGATCAATTTTAACGATAGTTAAATACGGATAAATCTAATTTATTTTTGTTTCTAATTAGTGGTTCAATTCCAGGTTACCTTTCACGTAGATGATAATATTCCCATGGCGTTCTTAG
Organism: Choristoneura rosaceana; assembly: GCA_037349165.1. Classification (NCBI taxonomy): domain Eukaryota; kingdom Metazoa; phylum Arthropoda; class Insecta; order Lepidoptera; family Tortricidae; genus Choristoneura; species Choristoneura rosaceana. The sequence continues at coordinate 5,309,659 of JAZBNJ010000008.1, forward strand.
AATAAAACACAGAATGTAACGAGAGCTGTTGCTCCCGTTCTTCCGCATAGATGCTACTCGCGTTACGATCCAATTATACTTGATACTGAAGAGAAATATTATTGCACTGATTAACTACTATGCGAGATGTAATTACGGTGAGAATCGCTGCCGGTTCACAATGATACTTGAGTTATACCTACGTAGCTAAGACATGAAATAAAGTTATTTACACTCCTAATTCTGATGTTAATGATTTACAACACGTAAAACGTATGCCAAAAATAATGTGAACGCAAAGACAGAACACTGATAATAATCTACTACACTGCACTCACTTTGTTGTTAATTTAGCATGTAAATTGAAAATAAACTATTCTAGATGTACTAATAGCAGCCTCATTCATTTTATGCTATCCGAGTGGTCAATGAACTCTCTCGGACTGTCGACGGCATTGGCAATTGTCTGCTGCACCAGGACACAATTTTACTGCGCCTTTACCGATACCAACGCCAGCCTGGCTTATTGCTATTATAACAAGTAGTAGAAACAATTAAAACCTAATGGTGGTTTCCGCGTTACTAATATTACATTGGCCAGCCGTTACCTTTACAGACTATTTATTCAATGCTGTCGAGGCACTTCCTTTATCTTTCATCCTTTGGCGAGATTTCATTTAGTAAACCATATGAAACTATCGAGAAGTGTTCTATTCTGTACGGCTTAACTGATTTCAAAGCACTCAAGATGTTCTCAACAAACTTGTTGCACGCTAAGAGCGTACCCAACATAGTCATAAACTTAGTTAATCCCTCCGTCGGTAACATTGCCGATGCCGGCTACAGTGCAGTTCAAATTGATTCAATTATCAGCGCACCTTGATCTCACTAGTGCTCTGAGATTCACCTCACAGCACAACATGTTCATTCGCCGATACTATCTTAGTTAACCGTATACAATTTCTGTAAGCAATTCAATCACAGATCTAAGTTCAAAAAGTTGTCACGATCCGGTCGGAACTCTTAACTATTTCAAGTCCATTTTTCATGTACGCGGTTATACATTAGTATATAATTTGTATCACTCAGTATTCAGAAGGTGACGTCTTCGACTCACGCACCTTGCTTTGAAGTTGGTCGTGAATTCATTGTTTTTGACGCACTGACGTGGTATTGAACCGCAATAGGAAAGACCCGAGCCCACGTCCAAATCATGCGATCATTGAATATTAAATAAATTTGTGTGAGAATTTTTATCGACATAAACACCACAGTAGCGTGTATGCATGATGCTCTCTTTGCGTGTACCCAATGCCTTATTTCTGCAACGTAATTATATGCTACCTGGCTGTAGTAGTGTTTATATCGATTAAGCGTGAGACGTGAATGGTATATTGGACCTACATAGTCAGCGTAGTGTGGCTGCTCGCCTATCGTATCGGTTACGTCAGTTCCTTTTTGCAATGTAATTCCTGACCATAGAGTTGCAGATTGTCGATTTATTCACTATGGTGTTCAGTTTACAAATTTTGCTCTGTTACCTATAACATATATTATATTATACTATATAATATTATCTTCGCGCAAGAAAAGTAAATACTTATATATTTATTGCAAACATATACCCTCTTGGTACACAGGATTTTGTATGTTCTTGTTCTTCAACTCTTTGACTACGCCTACATCATTGTAAGATTAGTCGATTATGTTTACCTGTTAGAAAGTGTGTTTTAAAGCAAAACAAAACCCGGCTCGTGACTCTATTTTACATCAATAACAATATCCTTCTACAGCTTTGAATAAATGCTAGACTAAAAATAAAATTAATCATGTTCTAAGCTAAATGACGTAGTGTACGTCTGCCATCAGTAGTTAGATCTTCAATTTGCACTAAGGTAGAGCAAGTAATGCAACTGTTCCGCGCTGTCGCCTTCTTTTACGACATGGGTGTAATCTGGACATCCGTTTTATGAAACAAATTGACTTATGTAGTAATTTCTTTAGTTTTGGTCAAATATACGGACTTCTGTTTATAAGAATATATTATGTGATAGTTACAATTTTGTGAGAGTGTGTGTGCGTATCAAGAATGACATTTTTAACAAAAACTTATTTACATGTCAATCCACAACCATTTCCATGTTTATTTTGTCACAATCGATCACCTGGCATGTGTCCTGTAACTTATTACTTTATATTCTGGTGAGCCACGGTTGGGCGTTAGCAAACGACATTATTTACATATACGCCGTTGTTCCTATGCTCATTCATGGCCCGGCTCGCTCATGCCACGCTGATTTATCGCCTTAATTTCATAAGTATCTCTTTGTTACCATGGCGTCTATATTATATTTGAGTAATATTGCGCCTATAACTCAGACAAGCAAAGGAGGATACGCCGGAACACTCCGGCCGGCCGACGCGCCGCGAGCTACTCCTTTATTGAGAAAGCGAGATGAATCTCGATTAATGGAATAACAATTCGCTGTGCAATCAATGGAAGAACTGCAACCAATTTAATAAGACTACACGAATGACGGAAAGACCGAATTAAAAAAGAAAAATAGTTTAACAACATTATTTCAATTTTATAATTTATCTTAGGTTCAAAAGTTAAAAGTTCTTAGTATTTCGGCCTGTTTACATCCAACTGAAGGATATATATATATTTTATTCGACTATATATGCCTCTTCTCAGGATGAGAAAGCTTGGGTCATAATTTCCACGCGGGTACAGTGCGGATTGGGAACCTATGTAAGTTTCTTAGTAAAGTAAATGATAAAGCAATATGGCAAAGAGAAAGACTACTACTGTTGTTTATTTGGCGTTTGTAATAAACTTTTTAATTACGTTTGATATTGTTAGATTTGTAAGAGGAGCTACAACATTCTCCAAGAACATTGCAATCTGAGTCTTAATTCGCAGCTGGCGGAGCGACCGCTATGATTCATTTACTCTAAGTTTAGATACAAGCACTCAGTCATTGCACCGTATTGTTACGTTATAGAGTTGAAATCTTGGTGACAATAAAAGTCAACTATACGTCTTCACGATCGCGATATAATTAAAGTTGGCAGGCGTCTTCGTGATTCGAGGTGTAGTGTACTTGTGTTTATCCTTTACTACGCGGTTTTCCGAATACTGCAAAAAATAAACGACAATGCCAATCTTAACAAATGTTGACTGACACACAATAAACTCAACTCTGTGACCGTCTATCAAAGGTTTATATTTATATGCCTTGTATTACACATTAAAGAATATTGTGTAATGGATTACACGCCGCATGGATTAAATATTTATTTTCCTCTTTTGTTATTATGTGATGTTTACCTAGTGAAAATACTTGTACTTATTAAATACATTAAAATAATAATAAATAAATAAATATCACGAGACACTTGACAGAAATTGACCTAGTCCAAAGTACTTAATCCAAGCTTGTGTTATGGATACTAGGTAACGGATAAACGTACATAAATAGATAGATACTAATTTAAATTGATATTAAACACCCAAGATTCGAGAGTAAATATTCGCATTTTTCATACAAATATCTGCCCCGATCGGGGATCGAACCCGTGACCTCAAGCCACGTGGCGAGTTTCTCTAACTACCAAAATGCTAACAGTTATTGATTAACTCAAAGGATCACAACCTCACTATCAAACGAAATCTTTGTATGTATGTAAATTATAGACGATTAACAAAAATTCAGGCCCTAAGCTTTTAGCTTAGGGCCCTTCGCTTCACAGCTCGTATTTTGAATGTCCCTATTTATTTTTACTGCCCTTGCAAATCAAAAAACGGTTACATCATATCGGCGGTGAAAGGAGAAGTTGACTTAGCGACATTTTTGTGAAAATTTTGATACATAGCTCCAACGACAGTGAACAATTTACTGATTTTCATAACTCCTTAAAAAAGTCGCTTGTAGTACATGGAATTGGTACTTTTTACCTTGCATCAAATGAGGTAGTTCTAATTTTTATATGAGTTGGTAGTGGTGAAATTGGTTATGTCAAATCCAAGTTTTCCACCTCGAAAGCCTTCCGGATAATTGTCAAATACTTGAAAATTCATTAAAATTTAGTAGTTTTTTCCGTTTTGGACAATTTTTACCACCAAGGGCTTACGTTACGGCCAATATCACTAAGGACAATATTAAGTAGACTAAATTTGCAATCAAATGAGACTAATTTGGTTTTGGTAGGTCAAATAGTTTCTATGATACGGCTATTGAAAAGTTTGCGCTATTTCCAAAAAAAGGAAATATTACAGTTTTTTTTAGTTTTCGACCATTTTTACCCCTAAAAAGTGGGCTTATGCGAAAAGTTACTTTGTAGTTGTTAAAGTCCACTAAATTATTAACAAAATGTGACCAATTTTGTCAACTTGGACCTGAGAGTTCCTGAAAAACAGCTGTTCAAAGTGGTTGAGGTAAGCAAGCAATTATGTACTATACTCCATTTATTTTAACATTTGAAACTGAACGGTGAAATTTGCACACGTTTTTAAATGAAACAATGAAACTACATAAAATTGTGTTATCTTCTATACTAAACATATAATAAATACCGCTATGATACGGCCATTGAACAGTTTGCGCAATTTTCAAATAAAGGAAATATTACAGTTTTTTCACTTTTTAACAATTTTTACCCATAAAGAGTGGGCTGATGCGAAAAGTTACTTTGTAGTTATTAAAGTCCACTAAATTATTAACAAAATGTGACCAATTCTGTCAACTTAGACCTGAGAGTTCCTGAGGCACAGCTGTTCAAAGTGGTTGAGGTAAGCAAGCAATTATGTACTATACTCCATTTATTTTAACATTTGAAACTGAACGGTGATATTTACTCACGTTTTTAAATAAAACAATGAAACTACATAAAATTGTGTTAACTTCTATACTAAACATATAATAAATACCGCTATGATACGGCTATTGAACAGTTTGCGCAATTTCCAAATAAAGGAAATATTACAGATTTTTTCAGTTTTTAACAATTTTTACCCTTAAAGAGTGGGCTTATGCGAAAAGTTACTGTGTAATTATTAAAGTCCACTAAATTATTAACAAAATGAGACCAATTTCGTCAACTTAGACCTGAGAGTTCCTGAGACACAGCTGTTCAAAGTGGTTGAGGTAAGTAAACAAGTAAATACTATACTCCATTTATTTTAACATTTGAAACTTAACGGTGAAATTTGCACACGTTTTTAAATGAAACAATGAAAGTATTTAAAATTGTGTTAACTTCTATACTAAAAATATAATAAATACCGCTAATAAATGTACATGTAGGTGTTTTTAGTCAATTTGTGTTCGAAATACCGAGAAACGCGTGTTACACTTTGACCGTAAATTCAAATCTTAAATTAAATGGAGTATAGAAGGGTTTGCAAAATAAAGTACACTCTGTTAGTGAAATAAGCAATATAAGTAATTATAATTATTTCACTAACAGGACGTACTTGATTTTGTAAACCCTTATAGTACATAATTGTTTACTTATCTGAACTACTTTGAACAACTGTGTCTCAGGAACTATCAGGTGTAAGTTGACATAGTTGATCTCATTTTGTTGGGAATTTAATGGACTTTAATACCTGCACAGTAACTTTTCGCATAAGCCCACTCTTTAGGGGTAAAAATGGTCGAAAACTAAAAAAAAAATTAATATTAAATTTATTGGAATTTTCGCAAACTTTTGAATAGCTGTATCATAGAAACTATTTGAACTACCGAAATAAAATTAGTCTCATTTGATTGGAAATTTAGTCTTCTTAAAATAGTCCTTAACGATTTTTGCCGTAGCGTAAGTCCTTGGTGGTAAAAAATGTCAAAAACGGAAAAAACTACTAAATTTTAATGAATTTTTAAGTATTTGACAATGATCCGGAAGGCTTTCGAGGTGGAAAACTTGGATTTGACATAACCAAATTCACCACTACCAACTCATATAAAAATTAGAACTACCTCATTTGATGCAAGGCAACACTTCTTTTTCGGTACGATTTCCATGTACTATTGGTCAATTTCTCCTTTCAACCGTCGATATTACGTGGTTCCAATATATCCGTTTACACCCGCCCTGGGCATTGACGTACTTTGCTAATATTGCTAACTTTAGTGTACTGAATGATTAGTTGGTCGTATGTTGTCGTACGTTAATGCATACGTACTATACGAGCCACAGCAACACCGCACTACTCATACGCCTTTGTACACCACGTATACGTCTCACGTCATTCGTAAACACTCAAGATATTAGATAAACATATTTGTAGTCTCGATCTCGGCACGTTAACAATATTTAACTCAATATCGCCGGGAAAGCATTATTAATTTTACCAACAGATAAATATTCCGCCAGAGAATTAATAAAACTCGTTGCCATATTTTCGGGCACATAAACGGCGGGTTGCGTCTATTGAATAATTAATAGAAAAGGGGCGACCGAATTTACGTGGAAGTTTCATTGAGTGAAATCATATCTGTGTAAGGAATTATTTTATGTTAAATCCTGAGCTTATGGCTATTACCGTGGATAATAAAAGTTTTTTCATAAACCATTGCGCTAAAAATTAAAATTATTAAACTTATATTTGAGTTTCAAAACAAAGTTGAATACGAACATTGCAGGGCCGCCTGATTTGAGTAAAGCCGAGTACTGGACGGTCAACCGAAAATTAATTAACATACTTTGGCGCTCAACCCTCGACCGTTGCGCGGACGAGGTGCGGTCGAGTCTCGCAGCTCGCTCACAGGTGGCCCGGCCCGCCCCGCTGCACCGAGCAGCCCGAGGGGTGCCAATATGAACTGCCATCAAAATTATTTTTTCGTCATCCCGTTTGAGTTTGAGCAACAACAAAATACGGAGTACAACAATCGAGTTCTAAAATGTCTAGTTATACAGCCAAATATCCATAAATACCTAGTAGACAAGCTTTTGGAATCTAGGAATAAAGTTTTTGTACGTGTAGATATTTTTTTAACTATTTTTCCACTATTTAATGGCTCCAAGCTAGTCCCACCGATTTTCAAACCAGTGTCTAGTCAAGTAAACACAAGAACATTCAGATATTTAGTTAAAACCAGGGAAGTGTTCTAATCAGTTAATCGTATGCCTATAAAAAATCGTGCTGCTGTGAAAACACGCTACTTTTATAGATTCTACAAGGGACACGCGATATGGAGGGGCCAGCAGCATTAAATTGCCGGAATTATTCCGTTGTTGATATTAAATGCATTCCTATTTCAGAAGTCTGAGATCGCGTGCACCGACACAGGCGCTACTTAAAACAGGAGGACGATATAATATTTCTTTTTCTGCTGATTTTCGTAATATATCGCATAATTATTCGAAAAGAGGTTAATTGTTTGTAATGCAGTAAAATATATTTAAAAGTACATTTGTTTAAAGATGATAAAATTATAATCGTGCTAAGGTACTGTATTGATATTACAATATTGGAATCAGTTCCGATTTATGTTGTAACAGAATTGTTTATTTATTATACACCCAACCGATTGTACCGCCCACTCAAATGCGTAACTGTTTGAGAACCTACGCTAGCTCTATTTTTGGCTCAATGCATATGTATGAATGTGTTATTAATTACAAGTTACTGGATAAAGTTCAGTGTTTATTAAAGTAATATCTATCCATTTTCCTTTAGGATTAAAATTAAGATCTTTTATTTTCAGCAATAAAACTATGAGATGGGTTTTACTAAAACAGTAATAATTATAGAAAAAAATCAAACACTACTCAAGGAACCGCAGCCAAAATCTTATTCTCTTAACTCTGAGTCGTTAACTTATACAGAATAGAATAATCATAAACGCGACCCCAATGCGTTGATACGAGGGTCCCAGTTATTGCGGACACTTGTCATATAAACACAATGTGAGTGGGGGCACCAAGCGATGCTTTATTATTTTAATTATTGCACGTTCGCGATGCGCTCTTTGTTAGACAACCGCGTCAGAGAGATTGCTTTAATGCGGAGTTGAATTAGTCACTCCACTGTTTGTTTTCATTGAACTGTAGCACAAACTTGAAATATTTACGTTGAAAAAGGAGTTTATTTAATCATATGCGGTTTTAGACGATAATGTAGTGACTGGCATACTCCTAGTTATATTACTCCTATTGATAACTTATGGCATTCAAGCATAAATAGCGTGAAACTGCAAACCGGTAATTAAAGCGGATTATCAGAAAAGGGGAAACCAGTGACTAAGTAGTTTTGATCACACATTAATGAGTTTATATTTATTTTATGGATGTTCTCCGTGTAGTGTTGTAACATATTATGACACTGCAGGGCTACTACGAAACTCGAAGTTCGTATCGTACCGCCCCTCTCGCACTCGTATTAAACAGTTTAAGTGTCAGAGGGACCGCACAACAAGAACTTCGAGTTTCGTAGTAGTCCTGCTGATTCATTGTAAATAAACAACTTCTATGCAATTGCGGCTTTATTGAAAAAAATATTGTAGTAAAAGGTTCATTTCATAGCAACAATTTCTAGGATCCATTCCATAAGCAAAAATAAGTATAATTCACAGACGTCACACTGAAATCTCATTAAAATTACGTACGTTTAAGTCCAACAACACAATGTATTATGCGGGTATATTGCAATTTAACTGCAGATTTGTTATGTCAACAGTAGCGGTTTGTTGGCGGGACACGAGATTAGTAGTAAACCGACGTAGTTCTGTCTGTATGTCCATAAGCAAAACCTTAAAACAACATATTTTTTCTTTATCCATAAATTACGTTCCAAGGTTTTAGTACTTAACTAAATTTTGTTTTATCCGACTCTGGTAAAGGCAAAACGTCATCTTGACTGACAAAGAGACAGACGAATGTTGAGTTAAAGTAAGTTTCCCAAGCAATTAAGTATGGGTTTAGGAAATAAAAACCGGTCAAGTGCGAGCCGGACTCACCCCTCGAGGGTTTGGCTTGGCAGGCTACGTAAGGACATGTGGCCCCTGTCAGGAACAGTTGAATTGGTAAATTTCAGTTTGAAAAAAAAAATGTTAAGAAAATACATTTTTGAGATTATCTCAGTCGGTGCCCTAACACAACTATCCACTTTTCCGTTCAACTAGTATAAAAAAGTGGATACATAAGTTAGGAAACCGACCATATATATAGTCGGTGAGCCAAAGAAGAGCGTGTAAATTTTAAATATGGATTCTAAACCTTAGCAAATTGGGGCTATTTATTTAAATACAGAATATAGTTCTAAGATATGTTATTTTAGATTCAATAGTTCAAATGAAGTTAATTTCTCCAAGACTGGCCTAACTCCTACTGTTTAAACGATAATCAAGAAAAAAAATATGCGCAGTAGAACACTACAACTAGTATTTCTAATCCACAAACAATTATTTCGCAAAAGAACTTTAAAAATCTTGTTTTTCCTTTACCTCTCCAACTAGTATTTGTTACCTACCACAATGCAATGCCACGCACAAATGTATTGTGAATTCACAATTTTTGCTTTTTTAAATACCTAAACTTAACTTTGACAAGAAATCTAAGAAAGGATATTATGTAAAAGCAATCAGTTCTATCCGATTAATTAAAGCTACAGTAAAATGAATAGTATGAGTTGACTTTAAATGTTAACATGCTGGTTGCTGTTAAGGGGCTCCTAGACGGGCCATATTTTCACGAAAATGTATAGCTGCAATAGTGTGGCCGGCAGCATCAGCCAGCATTTACGGCCAGACTATGCAACACTCAGCAATATTTTTAGTATGGCCGGGATATATTGCCACATATTTTTAGTGTGGCCGATGAATGTTTAGGGTTTCAGACATATTTCCGGAATAATCGCTTTGCAATCGAAAATACTGCAATATTTCTCAGCCACTTTTATTGTTGTCGCGCTATACGGCATAAGTGCGTCCCTTTCTTATGCTACGTGAAGTATGCCGCGATTCGCTCAAGTAGTATAGCTATGTTCGTGTTTGTTTCTGTTTAGTTTCGATGGCAGCAAAGTAAATGCGGACATCTAAATTTTTTCAAAAATGCTTTTTTTACAAAAAAATACTTATTTCCAGACTTAAAATATCTAACGTATCACGCTTATTGAAATAAGGTCGAATCCACATTTTTCTCATAATCATAAATCATAATCATAAATCATTTATTTGCATAAAAACATGGTACATATTTTGTGGTAAAAGAAAATAAGAGAGTTTCACATGTTTTTGTCACTATGTGACGTACAAATTCTTGTTTTTTTTTTTGTTTTGATTTTGCTTTTAAAACAATGTAAGCTGCTGCAACGCGTATAAGTTCGTCAGCCATACTAGCCATGTATGTACCCCATGTAAAGCCAAAATAATGAGCCATATACTGCTGCAGAAATATTGCCGAAATATACATTTTCCAGCCATATGCTGCATTAAAATGTATTTTGTATTGCCGGGATATAATCTGCAATGTTGTAGCCACATAATTCATTAAAAGTATAGCCCGTCTAGGAGCCCCTTTACGTCTATTAGTGAAAATATGTATGTACCTCTATAGTATACAAACAAATACAGATAAATATATTTCACCACTAGCGAGTTAGTATCTCGCCTTCCTTGGATTTCCAACTTAGCGCGACACGAGCGCGAGGGCGGGCGGGCGCATACTTTACTCTCTTGACTCCCGATCTTCATAACGAAATTCTCCATTTTGATATTTTTATATTATATTTATAAACATCTTGTACCTGCATATTTCTTACAGTAAATATGAAAATTTTCGGAATGCCTACGACCTCGCCTCTTGGATCTTGAGGGAACAAAGCTTCTTCGGTATTGAGATATTTTGGAGTTTGGAACGCTTCGGATTTACTTTTACATCTTTTATTTATTGTGATAAATATTTTTGGATTTAACCTCAACTTATGTACGGTTAGGGCTGGGAGATGAAATATTAACCGCTTTAAAAACAGGAAAGTAAATAATTATATTGTTGTCAATTGACGTACTTTAGAAACTCAGGGTAGCCACAATAGGCACAAAATGGAAGTTTACAGTGCAAGCATCCGAAACGGTAAACAAACAAGTCGCCTGACGTAAGAAGCTCTTGAGAAGCCGAACGAGTCATAATACATCGGCTATCATAGTAACGTTGCAAATCTTACTTACAAAAATAATGTTCTGCCAAAGCTAATGCACTCATTAAGATAGAAAGCTTATGTTCCCTAAATTTATTAATTTTATTGCCGAAATTAGTAGTTTTTACGCATTTAATAAAATAAAGAACTTAAATTCGACCGCAAATAAGTTGCAAGAAAACAAGTAGCTATACTTTGCCTTCAATTATGTTAAGAAATAATGATTAATAGAATGTTTAATAGTATATTTGTTTGTTACAGCGAGCGGCGCGCTCGCAGCCGGCACCATTGCGTCCCCGTGGAGCACGGCGGCCGGCGCGCCCGACACCAACGGATCGGGCGGCGCCGACGCCAAGCACCTCGACGTTGGCGACGCGAGCGATGATGAAAAGGTACAAGATCTTACAATACCTAGAGGAGCCTACCTAGAACGTGAACTTTGTCACGGAGATGAAGCAAGCATCACCATATTAATATCCAAAAGGAAAGACGACTAATTTTTTTTAGTTACGCCAACGTTTCGAATGATTATCTGTTATATTTCTCTATAAAAATACGTTTTTCGAAATATATTTTGTAATTGAAATTTATAATACCGATGGTTAAATAAAATTAAGTAATGACGAATTACGCAAGTAACCACAAGGCATAATGAACAATCACAAGAAACGATAGACAAATATTAACTCGCTGAGTGAACAGACCAGAAACAGCAACGTTTCGAGTGGTTTCAAGGAACCATGATTCACGATGTTTTCGTTGGTTGGGCCGAGTCGAAGGCAGCGTGTTATTTTTATTTTCTTTTGAGAATAGAAGCACGCCATTAATTACAGTGACGCACTCCTTGCCTTGCCTTGTGTCTGAATCTGTAAGCAAACCCGACGGACAGATGTTCATATGTCTGGTTTGTATACTAAATTCGATTTTTGTGATAACATGCGACGACATGTTTTTTTTATAAACTCAAATCATTTGCCTTTATTTCTAAGAGTCGGCTCTTACGCAGGACTTGTCTGCGGCTGATGCGGAGGGAGTATGGAGTCCCGACATTGAACAAAGTTTTCAAGAGGCACTTGCCATATATCCTCCATGTGGCAGACGCAAGATTATTCTTTCGGATGAGGGCAAGATGTACGGTGAGTTTAGACATGCTACGAGGATAGACATTTTGTTAATTATCTTCGTTTATAATTTAAAGTCTGAAAATAGCGAACGCGTCAACAAGTATGCGTAAACTGTGGCAAATGTGACGGCCTGCCATGTAAACTTCATAATATTTTCCTTACTCCTAATATACCAGTTGTCGCAACATGTTGAACGATTCATAATGCCAATATTGCAGGATTGTAAAGCAATATCAAGGCCATTCCGCCCAAAATGAACAATGGATATGGCACGAGACAAAAGCCAAGGTATTGATGTCAGCCGACAAAGCGGTTTGCGCAATAAGATTCCGCGGAAAGACGTGCACTGACAATTATTATCTCTTGATTGGACCATATTCGATTCGAGGAAGCCCAATGTAGTCACCTTCGGTTAGCTTCAAAGATTTTCCTAAATACATAGGTACAATTGGAAAGTGAATTACGTTCAGTTCTACTACAAACGGATAAAAAAGCAGTCACTCAAATTTATATACACCTGATGGACTACGCACTTTCGTCCATGTAACAAATTATTCTCACGCAAACACCACCTATATGTATTTAGGATGTAGGTAGGAACTCCAATAAACAAATATCTCTTTACCTTCTCAGCGCTACAAGTTTATGAATGAGAAGAAGAGTAAACGTCATTATAGTATGAATAAAAAACAAACTCATAAATAGTAGTTCATTTATTCGTACTAATAAAATCTCACAGTACAAATCTCAAAGACTGGATGCCCGGCCCCGGCTCTTTTACGAACTGTAAAGTATAAAGCGAATTTTTTCACGTTACAGTGTTAACTTAGGAAGCTCGTTAACAAGACGTGATGATCGCCACTTAAAACCTTTTTCCCTACAGTTAATTAAATGTTAAAGACGGCCTGCTTTGAATATACAAAAGATTTCAGTACATAGCAAGAATACGTTGCATTTTAAACAGATATTAACAAGATATTAATCATAAAAAGTGGGTTAATGTAGAGTCACTTCGGGTGTTCACTAGATTGTTAGTTCTTTGGTCAACACGTCGTCACGAACATCATGGAACGCAATTGACATGGAACAATTAAAGGCAGCCACTGCCATTACGCCGCCGGACGCACATTAAGTTCGCGCCAACATTACGTCCTGGTTTTAATTAAAGGACTGCCCGCTCAGCGCCGTCGCGGGCCAAATGGAATTGCTAAACAAATTTGCCACAGAGACGATGTGTCCACCTTAAGTGATTTAATAGACGGAATGAAATGCAATGTTTATCTCGAAACTCAAGAGGAGAGCGCAAACATGGGCATTTTCAGTGAGCCTTTGCTTTTTGATACTTGCACATTTATCAGGGACTAAAGCTTAGGTACTGCAACTCTTGCAGTAACACTAGAGTTTTTTTTTTTATTCAACGGGAATGATACGTTAGATTGACATAATAAAGCATTAAATATTCTAAAGAATATGCGGTATAAAATTCCCACGCGCAAAAAAAAATAGTAACATTAATTCAAATAACATAATCAACTCAAATATAGCATTTCCCTTACAATTAGATGCGTGTACAACCTTCTATTTTCGTAACGCAGACATCGTTTTCGATAAAGTACTATCAAGTAGTTTTCTCTACGCTGTGCTTCAAAAATAAAGTTTAAGTTTAATTATTATTTGTTTAGTTTAATGTAAACATATATTGAACGAATGAATAAATAAACTGAACTAAACTAAGCAATTCGACGGCAGCGTTTTTCGTTTACATTTTGCGAATTGCCTAAATTAAGTGTAATTCAGACAACTCCGTAATTTGAAAGAGCGTGTTGTATAATAATTGCGGACACGCGTCGTCCGGACAATATATGACCACATTACTCGTGGACGTGTCCGCCCAAGCTTAATCTAGCGCTCTAAAAGTGCGTCACCCTTGTCCGGGCTCGTTCTGCACCCACACTCACCCTTATTCTCATCTTTGGGAAACAAATCTTATCTCTGGCCAACTGAAAAGTACGAGAAGAAATCTTTGTGCATTCAAAATATTTTTCTGACTTAAGAAAAACTTATTTAAACTACTGATTCAGTAGTGTGAGTTCATTGTTTACAGAAATATTATTTGACAAAGTATGTTTTATTGTGGTTTCATATCGGGAAGCTAGTCAACTAAAGCTTGCCCGATGCGTTGTGTAGTTGGGTACAGTTTGTCTACAAAGCTAGTACTTATGGCACTACTGCTTGCACGTTCGTGAGTTAAGACATTCAAAACCGCTCAATATCCTCGGAGTATGAAAGTTTCGTCGGCGCACGGTTTCACGTGGTCCGGGGGGCGGAGGGCGAGGGGTTAGCCGGGAGGGCTAAACTATGCGAAGAATGCGCAATTAGTGAGCGAGCGAGCGTGTAAGGGGCCCGGCCGCGCCGCTAGGCGGCGAACGCAGTAAGAAAATATAAAGAAGGGGCGGGCCGCCCGCGCCCGTTGTTTAGCGCCCCGCCCGCCTTTGGGCATAACTCCCGATTGTCTCCTGAGAAATCCTCCTTAGACCCATCGCAACTCAACCCTTCCCGCGAGGATTCGCCTTGCATAGCTTCTGTTTGGGTCAGCGTGAAATTTTACCTCGACGCCCGTATTTCAGCGCAAACTCTAATGTTTCTTTTATCAGAACTTTGTTTCTAAAAAGGGAATATCTAAACGCGTAATATAGCATTGAGAACAATCGCGAAGGCACGCCTCAAATACGACGTTAATGTATTTCTGATGGATCTTCAATATCTCCTATTTTAGAATAAATTACGCACATAAAACGCGATAGGGAATGTATATATTTTTTTATTAATATGTAAGTACCAAACTTTGAATTAAAAATAACAACTTGTGATTATTTAAAAAATCCAAATGAAATATGACTGACACTATTGGGATTGGGAAACACTTATTTTCTCAGAGAGAATACTTAATATTCATAGGTAGAGCGAACACGCACGATTTCATCTGCGCGAAGTGCGCGAGAGCGTGGCCGCGTCGCGCTGGCAATGGACCAAATTAGCCAACTAACGAAGTAATAAATAATGATCTCTTGTTTTTTCTATTCACTGTGGAATAGAATCGTTTCGAGTTGATCCTTCTCCTCTGCAGCGAAGTATTTATAGAGGGATGCACACGACGTTTCGGGTGAAAGCACTCTTAACGGTTGATTCGCGGGTAGGGATCTCACTAAGTGGAACTTACACTTACGACGAATAACATACGGCGTGTTTATTCTCCTTACTAATTCGTGTTAATAGCAATTTGTTAGAGTAGCCGCGCATACTAATTTTAGCTTAACACCCGCCGTGAAAATTTTATGATGGTGCCATAATTTCGTAGTAATTTCAAGAATGTTTGCTTTAACAGACATTCTTAACTTTGTTAGATTTCTATAAATGGGCTAAAGTTGTAATATTTTGTTTATAATTAGTTTTCTTATATATAACTGAGACCAATACGCGAAAATGGAATGTTGATAAAATAGCATGTTAAGGTCAAGAATAATATATTAAAATAAATTAAGTTTCGATGATAATGTAGACTTATCGTAATCCTTGTTTTATTTTCAGTAGGATATTAATAAAATGATCATACACCAAAAGCTGATCTTCAATAATGGATCACAGTCCATTAAATTTATATCTGCCAATCCATAGGCATACACACACCAGCACATGTGTATTCCTATGTTCCATTCGCCTCAACGAGCAAGCAAGGGGTTAATTAAATTCGCACCAGCCGCCTCTCGTCGCCATCGCATTCCCCGAATTCAATGAGATTTCAATTTACTTTGGCCCGGCCGAGTCTGCCTCTACATTGTCCACGAATTAATACACTATTGCCCAAATTAAAACTGTGACCCACAGTCACAGGTTCGATCAAAATGTCAATTGGGTTTAAATGTGGATAAGCACGTTTAGTACTGATTCATCTTTTTTTAATACGTTATTACAAAGCAAAGGTGCTGTTTTCTTTTGTTTTATTTCTTTATACGAAAAGTAGGTAAGGTGAAAAAAAAAACTAGATATTTAACGTTTTAAACTTTCGTGATTTTCACTCATAGTCAAAATACAACAAACGGCACTTATCACACTAACACACACGAGTAATATTTACCTCGACGTTTTGGCCACATTACAGTCACACCACATTGCACACACATCCACACACACATCACCCACACCACATTGCCACATAGGAGTCTACTCGTGACCACGGCCACTGTAATGTGGTCCAAACGTCGAGGTACATATTACTCGTGTGTGTTAGCTTGATAAGCCCCGTTTGTGGTATTTTGACTTAAGATATTTTTGCTTAAAGTCGTGGTAGCCTAGTGATTTAACCTATGGCCTCCCAAGCAGAGGGTCGTGTGTTCGTGACCGGGCTCACACCACGACGTTTTTAGAAATTTATGACCGAAAATTACATTTGACATGTACCATTTACCTTATCAAGTTACCTTTAAACATTCTGAGGAGGCCTGTGCCCTGTAGCAGGACGTATATAGGCTAAGATGAGATAATGCCAATGTTGATTTGTTTATACTGACTAGTACCTAGTTAAAAAAGTTAAAATCTTATCAAAGTTATATTTTGAAAATAACTTCTTCCCCACAAATTAAAATCTTTTTTTTGCACGGACCGACCTAAACAAAAATTATACGCTCAATTAAAATAAACATGCTTGGTGGCCTGACCTTTAGTCAATCCCCCCAGCATTCCTGTTCGGCTGCAGTTTCAATGATTGAAAATAGCTATTCAAAATATTTTGAAAATTATTTCATAACGGAATCGACAGCGAGGCTGTACCGGCATTGCATTGTACACGTTTTAACTGTTAAGCTATGCGAAATATTTCACGGGTTATGACAATTGGCGCAAGCTACGTTATAATTACACAATACAAAAATATTTTAACCATTTTGTTTATTTATTTGAACTTAAAATGTTTAATAAGAAAACAAAATTTAACAATTGTATCATAAGAGTACCTAATGCATACATTTTACGATTTTTTTAAATATGTTTTTTTCTCTTTTTCAGGACGAAATGAGCTGATAGCGAGATATATTAAATTAAGAACAGGAAAGACACGCACAAGAAAACAAGTGTCATCACATATACAGGTGCTAGCTAGGCGGAAACTTCGTGAAATACAGGCTAAACTTAAAGTGGTAAGTTTTTTTCATATGAAATTACAATAGGATTGTCGTACCAGTAGTAGTGATGATGAGACATTTTGAGATGTTGAAATTATTACTTTTAGACAAATGATTTAATAAATAATAACATTTAGGATGGAGGAATAATGAAGGAAAAAGCCATGCAGTCAATGAGCACACTCTCTAGCGCACAAATCGTGGCGGGTTTACCACATCCAGCGTACCATCATACGGTACTCGGCTTACAAAAGGCTTGCCTGTTGTGTTATTTGGCAAAATATGAGGCCTAAATTCTTGCTTATCTGGGCATGCCATTGCCGAGTGCATAACAATAAAATAAATAAAATCAATAACCAAAATGCTTCTCGTAGTTTCAATGTTTAAGAGTGACGTGTCAAAAACAGAATGAAGATAAAAGCACCTTTAACTATTAAA
This sequence comes from Choristoneura rosaceana, assembly GCA_037349165.1. Taxonomy (NCBI): domain Eukaryota; kingdom Metazoa; phylum Arthropoda; class Insecta; order Lepidoptera; family Tortricidae; genus Choristoneura; species Choristoneura rosaceana. The sequence continues at coordinate 5,327,520 of JAZBNJ010000008.1, forward strand.
ATTGTCAGCCAAAGCTATTTACTAACATAGAATTTGAAAGGGCTTGGCAGTGTGTATTTTTGTTGTTCACCAGCGTATACTTACACTAACAAAACTACGAGTCATGCTAATGGTAAAACTAAGATACATAAATATAAAGATCATGGAATTAAATACTTTCTTTAAGCTAATTGTACTTCTTAGTCTTTAGTAAGATGATTAAATTAATTTAAGAGCTTTCCGTAAACAAGCCGTAACCTGTTCGTGCAGGAATGAAAATATTCATCATGTTTTATTTTTACTTTTCAGCAATTCTGGCAACCAGGTTTACAAGCTGGACCATCACAAGAGTAAGTGTCTAATGAAATGACTGAGTTATCACTATCCAAGTCTCGTAGAGCGAAAGTTATAATTAACCGACATTTAAGGCTGAACCGAGAAAAATTCACATTTCAAAAGGAATGCCCATAAATATTGCAAACACTATGAAGTTAATTTATCTCTTCCACCATAGTCAATTTTCTCAATTTTGGCTCTAGTGAAACATTAACTGCGTTAGCGATTATCAACAAGTATTTTACAACTCACCATTCTCTGTTCCAGTGTAAAGCCATTCCCGGGTGCTGGTTACAAGGGCGTGCCAGGCGTCGGCGGTGTCGGCGTTCCCGGCGGGACGGACGTGGCCCCACCGCCGCCCTGGGAGGGTCGAGCCATCGCCACTCACAAGTTGCGGCTCGTCGAGTTCTCAGCCTTTGTTGAACACCCGCGTGACCCTGACACGGTTGGTATTTGAAGATGATAATGTCAAATAAGCTAAACTATAGGCAATGTTTTTATCCATTTATCTATTACCAAATGAATGTTAAAACTATCTGCTATTGCTATTCCGGCCCTCACGACACAGGTCGGGCCTAGCGGCCACTAGGTACATACTCAAGTTTAGTTTTGTTAACCGTTTAAGTAAAAATTGCAATCACAAAAAAAAACATTATCCAGCAATTAAAAAGCGACCAGTAGCTATATTGACTGTCAAAGCACTAAGCAGATTACTAACTAAGCTTTTATATACTCGTAAACTTGCGGTTCAGGTCTGATCTAGTGTGAGGACCACTAATACTCGCCTAGTTTTTGTAAACCTAAAAAATATATATTTTCAAGCAATTCATTCAAAAGCTAGCAGTAGCTATAGAGTTGTCAAAGCACTAAGCAGATGACCACCGGATTAAGCTTTCTAGCTTATATAAATAAAATTAAAAACATTGCGTGTTGGTACTTACTTTGAAGACGTAACATTGATTGAGAAGATGCTAAATGGTGTGGGAGAATCCAATTCGACCAAAAACGTTGTTTCTGTTGCAGTATCCACCGAGTACGACACCGTCACAACACTTATTTGTTCATATAGGTGGTACAGTAACGTATGCTGACCCGTTATTAGAGGTAAGTTTATCATTACTTCATCAGCATTTTTGTTTTATTTTTTTTATTCGCCTGGATGACAAACAAGCTGATAGGTCTCCTGATGGTAAGAGATCACCACCGAACGTAAAAATCTGCAACACCAGGGGTGTTGTAGATGCGTTGCCAACCTAGAGGCCTAAGATGGGATACATTAAGTGCCAGTAATTTCACCGGCTGTCTTACTCTCCACGCCGAAACACAACAGTGCAAGCACTGTTGCTTCACGGCGGGATTAGCAAGCAAGATGTTGGTAGCAATTCGGGTTGACCTTGCACAAGGTCCTATCACCTGCCACCTGTATAAAATTGGATTGTAGCTAGAGTACAAACTTAATGTATTTATTGTTCAATTCTATTTTATCACTCTTTTTAACCCGTTTCCAGCCATAGTGAATTTAGCGACCACATATTTGCACACAAATAGTTGACTTTGATAAATTTACAATATGGAACCAGATCGTCGTTAAAACATTTTTCGTTTTTAAATTAATCCCTCATAGGCAAACAACATAAAACGATGACTCATTTCGTAGAAGCTTATCTAAACAAGCGGGGCCTGGAAAAAGGTTAAACGGTCTTACACGTTTTAGCTTGACTCTGTTATCTGTTTGTTTGTTTCAAATCTTGCAATACTACTCGACCGATTCTAATACGAAAGCTTGCACACACATCGAGTTCCTGTAATGTAACAATAAAATCATATTTTGGCGAAGGTCTAATGACGTAGTTAGAAGTTGGTCATTGGAACTCTTTGACTGTTAATAGTAACCTCCTCGTGTTTAAATTCGTTAATTTTAAATAAAATCATTTGTATTTTTTAAAATCAGTGTTATTTTTCTCGCCATCAAACAAAATTTTTGTATTTTCATGCTTTTAATTGTGAGTTTTGTTTTCAGTCGGTAGACGTGCATCAAATAAATGACAAATTTCCAGAGAAGAAAGGTGGCTTAAAAGAGCTCTACGAGAAGGGACCACGAAATGCATTCTTCTTGGTCAAGTTTTGGGCAGATTTAAACACTAATAATTTGGATGATCCTGGCGCGTTCTATGGCGTTACTAGCGTGTAAGTTTTTTACCATATCCTTTTCCAACCGTCATTTCAGGGAAAAAACAAAAACCGCTCATTATTCGGGCCATGAGCAGTACTGGGTTTAGTATATTATATCAAATATTAGCTTTTGCCCGCGGCTCCGCCCGCGTGGTATTCGGTTATAGCTCGCTGTTCCCTCGGGAACTGTGCATTTTTCCGGGATAAAAAGTAGTCTATGTCACTCTCGGGCCCATAAACTATCTCTATGCCAAGAATCACGTCGATCCGTCGCTTCGTTACGGCGTAAAAGACGGACAAACATACAAACACACTTTCGCATTTATAATATTAGTATGGATGGATATGTTGATCGACCATTATTCATTAATATATTACCTATTAATATCACGATGCCTTAATGCGAAAATTCGCCCAGTCAACTTCGAAGTAATTTTAAGTTATTTGTAAGAGATGAGCTAGATTTTATTCGTCTTATATTGTAAAAAAATAATTTTAATGCTAAAGATCACTATGGCGTATAGTAAAATATTTAAATACGACGGCTTAAAATATTTTTTGTATAATTAGACTAGTATGTGTGTGTAGGTAACCTGTGACTTGGTGATTTCTGGAAAAAATTTAATGACTTTTACTTAATTACTCTAAGGGCTCCGATGAAAAAGGTTTTTAGCTACAAACAAAAGGACACTGAGATTTGTTAACGCGACCACATAGGTACATCTATGTAGCACACAAGTCTTCATTTCAGGCTCACGCGTCAACCGTAACCATATAAATCAACATAATAATGTTATAACAGCTTAAGCTATCAGCACCACCAAAGTTAAGACTAACGAGTTTTGAACCCCAAGACTATATCCTCAAAGCAATACATACGATTACAATTATATTATTATACTTACTATGCTTCATTCAACCCTCATCTATTATTTTAGTTTGGCATCCACCATAAGAAATAAATAAAAAACAGGGAATCCTTACTAGCTTTTGCCCGAAAATTCACCGAGTCCCGCGGCAATTGCACACTTTCTTGAGAGACACACTAGGTACCTAATGTCAGGAATAGTAGCTTTCTGTCGCTGAATCTTCAAAGTCAGTCGGTGTTGTATCAGATATTAATATAAGATCTTGCATACAAAGAAAGACAAGAAGTGCCACTTTATTTCTAAGAAATGTTTGTTTTTCTTTACAGATATGAAAGCAACGAAAACATGACGATAACATGTAGCACAAAAGTGTGTTCATTCGGCAAGCAAGTAGTTGAAAAAGTAGAGACGGAGTACGCGCGGTTCGAAGGCGGGAGATTTGTGTACCGCATACAACGGTCGCCCATGTGTGAATACATGGTCAACTTCATACACAAGCTCAAGCACCTACCTGAGAAGTACATGATGAATAGCGTGTTAGAGAACTTCACCATACTTCAGGTAAAAATTAAAACAATCTAAACATAGTCATAAATAGCAACAATTTTGAATTGAGCTACCTATAATACGTATGTAGTACAAAATTGTTGCTTTCTTATCTTTATGTATCTGCACATTACTTTGCCGTTGAAAACTATGTAGGTATGACAAGGTTCCTAAAGATGTAACGATGCCGATCGATCGATGCTAGGTAATTTTTGTTCAGGAAAATTTTTCGTGACAATTGTCCTACAACTGACGATCACTAAAAAAGAGATTAAATTTAGAAACGCCGGCAATACCACATAGTACGCGATCTATGAAAATGTATTCAAAATGTACACCATTGTACGTTTCTTGAGCAAGGAAGTAGCCGTTTCTTCGTTGGTGATGGGTCATTACCTTGTTTTGCTTTGCTACTAGGGAACACAAATAAAATGGACATTTCCTTGTAAATTACAGATTGGTACACATACTTAGACAAATGTTTACAGTCAAGTGCAGCGATATTGACACAACCAAAGCTATAAGAATATATACACGTCCTTAATGTTAAATGCATAAAGTCGTGTATACATATTTTTGTAACTTTGACCGTGTCGATATCTTAGCACTTGACTATACCTATAGGGCAATCAATTACCAAGTAGGTAAGTAAAGGTGGAAACGTATATAGGTACGAGTTCTTTTATGGGTGTGATCCTGAGATACTATTTGAAGAGATAGAGTATCATTCGGAATCATTCCGCATATGTAACTACCAGTACAGTAGCAAACACTTTATTGACCCTTAAGTAATCTTTTTAAAACGTGACAAGGACGAGACACAAATGGTATACATTTAATTTCATTTACATGATTATCAGTTAAGTCTGTCTGTCTGTCACAACCATTTGTCTCCGAATCTACTGGACCGATTAAGTTCCAATTTGGTAATACACATAATTATTATATAGGTAAGTCTGTGACTGAAACGCAGCCATGTGATATAAATGAATCAATTTTCAACATGATTACTTCTGGGGGGCAAATTAGAAAAATAAGATCGATAAATAAAAGTACAAGTACTCGTTGAAAGTTAGTCGGCTAAACAAGGATAATCCAGTGGTGATTTTAAAGTAACTTAGTAGGTAAATTAAATCTTCCGATATTGTACGTACAGTCGAACCTGATTCATGTACCAGGGAACCTTTTAATAATCAATTCCACTATGATTTCCTTGACAAAAGTATGGAATTTCAACATTACATTAGTAGCACAATGGTTCCAGGGTTACCCTTTTATACATGATTCAGTTTGTACATAACATGTACACACATTATAGAAACTGTGCGATGCTTTGTTCGTGTCATATTTAACCAGTTATTTCTAACTCGCAACTAAGCCTCCTTTCTTTTACAGGTGGTGTCGAATAGAGATACTCAAGAGACTTTGTTATGTGCCGCGTTTGTGTTTGAAGTGTCGAACAGTGAACATGGCGCTCAGCACCACATCTACAGGCTCGTGAAAGACTGAATCGCGTATCCCCAATCCCTCCTATCTTCCGCCTGTCCGTAGCTATCATTCCTTCGGCAATCCACCTTCGGGCCAATCGATATGGACCACAAATGGCCTCATACTTTAGTCCCTGTGCATACGAAAGTTCTTATTTCCAACCTTATTTAACTGACAGATTTAGACAAAAATATATCTGGTATTCGATAGTGTTGCAGTCGTAACATAGTAAATTGTGATCTGAAAATAACGCTACAAGTATTTTTGTAACTAAATGTTTATTGTATAGCTCAATTTTAATAACTCTATTTTAATGTTTCGATAATTCGTTTTATTTTTCTTTTTGTCTCATGATGATGATCACCGCAATGTTTGTGGTAATTGTGTGATCTTTTCAAGTTTCTGATGTAACTAGCTGCTGCAAGTGTACTCAAAAGCACTGTTGATACCCATTTATAGCAATGGTTATTTGTTAACGATTCCTTTTGCATGTTACATCCAAAAGGCTAGTAACAATCCCAGTAGTCTACAGCAGGGTTTCGCAAAGTGGGGTACGCAAACCCCTAGGGGTTCGCCATTCGACGGCAGGGGGTTCGCGACAAGACTTTAGGCTCCACATACCCCTGTTAGTTTCCAGGTGACAGCGAACCCCTTAACAGTTAAGGGGTTCACTGTCACCTGGAAAGTTTAACAGGGGTACATGGAGCCGAAAGTTTGAACAACCCTGGTCCACAGCAAAGGGCAAAACTACAAAGAAAACGCGAAGGCTATTGGTAAAATATGAATATTGTATCTTTTACAAGTTATTTCCACGGATCAGCGTGGTGCATTGAGTCACTCCCTATTGTTTCAGTCATAACATGAACAACTGTAAGAATAATTTAAGAGTGCAGTAGCAAAAGCTTAACGTTACGAATAAAAATTGAATTGTCACATTCAAAGATACCTTTTTATTAAGAAATCTCACCGAGAGATTTAATTGTCATAATTGTGACTAAATTTTAAGAAATTTGTTTTTCTTACTTTCCATATTTACATATATGTATATGAAACAAGAGTAATATTAATATTTTACATTATTCCTAAATTAACGATATCGTTCAGTAGACGCGTGTAAAATATCAGTTAAGAAGATATAGAATTGAATACACACAGTGCCTCTATAATTATGTTACATTAACATAAATTACTTGAGCATGTTTAGTCTTTTCACTGCATTGAGATACTATATGCAACTGTCTATCGAAAAAAATATTAACAGTGGAAAGATTAAAATTTAGTGTAGGGTACCATGAATCATTCATAGGTTTCATAAGTATAGAATTAATAAGAAATATCTAGTAAATTAAAAACAAAAACATTTTTGACAGTTGTTAAGCGCTGTTGTGTACAATTTTTGTTGAGTCGTTTGATTGGATTCGTTGGATTAAATCAAATTAAATGTGGCGACTATATTAGTTCTACCTACTCAGTGTCTGAATTTTTTATTTCGATTTGGTGCAACTTTCTGTTATTTAGTTTCATAAGTTAAATGTCTCTACAATAAGAGAAACACCGTAGCGTGAGCAATTTTTGCGTCGATTTAATTTTGATTGTAACTATTATAATTTTTACAATACTTGCCACATTTAAATTTAATTAACACGAAGAATTATTGTAAATATCTATTACAAACCTATTATAAAAGCAGTATCTACGTGTTCACATGGTTTGCGGTTAGGAGCTAGGGACGCGTCATGGAATTTGAATTATAACTATTTATGAAAGAACCCAGAGAAATCTTTATTTTTGTCGTGTGTCATTTGTGGACTTACATTTTCCCGGTTACTTTATCTATCAATTAACGATTCCCTTGGCAGCTAGGTTGAAAGCAATATCTAACCTGTTTCAGTGAGATCTAATTATTCTGTCCGAGTACCTCTATTTATTTCTTATAAATCTTGTCGCAGCAACCTAGGCATCTCGCTTTCAACTTTCAAAGTACAAAATAAGTGATGACACGTTACTCGAAACAACCTGCCGATTATACAATAAGTATTTACGTGGCAATGATTTGATCTCTCTTTTAGTCAAATATTTTAAGGGTCCTCCCGTCAGCGCAATGTCGTGCGCACATTTAAGTTTACACTGTGTTAAGATTTATGTGCATTAAATAGTTTTAGTTTCAAGACATGAGGTAGGCAAATATTATCTTAGATAATAACAATAAGAGATTTTTGTATTTATTTGATATAGTTATATTAGGTAAATTGTAAAGTGAATAGTTTTAAGTTATTTTTTTTATATGGCGATGGTCGTTTCAGATTGTAAGACAAAATGTCGTTCACGGTACTTAAAAGATGGAACTTAATTTTGGTTGCAATCACAGTTTCGAGTTGCTCTGAGTGAAGTATTACAAGACTGTCCACGATAAAATCTGGTGTGGTCAAGCATGATCTGGTGTATCATTGTAATTAAATGAATGCTAATTTTCAAGCAGCACTTTTTTTAAGTAGGTAATTAGTTGTTATAAGACTACATAATAAAAATGTAATCATAATAAAAAGTTAAGGTGTCTGTGAGTTTAACTTTATATATTAGATTGTGCCTAAATTATCTTGCACAGCGTCTAGTGACGGTCTTTACTAGGTTTTTATGTAAAAAATATGTGTTTTTTTTTTTCAATTGGATAATCCTCTTTATAGTTAATTACATTGTCTTTTCACAACAGCTAACACTTTTCGAATAAAATTTAGATTGAGGTAGTTTGGAAGCGTTTTAACTTTGGTGAATTTGCCTTTTTGACAGAATAATGCCTTCCATATAAAAACTACTTTTGGTGCTTAGATTAGAAAGTTTTCCCGACTCCCCCAAGTAGAATACAGTTACATTATGATATTTTTTAGAAAGATGATATCATAAGGAGCGGAACAACTTGTAAAATGGAAATAAAACTGTGGCATTGAAGTTGGAAACGAGTGAAGATTATCAAAAAAACGCTGTACAAAGTAATTTTGGCACAGTGAAATACATAAAGCTATAACTCACAGACACTAACATTTTATTATGATTTTATTTTTATTATTTAGTTTCATAACCACTGACTATGAGAAAAAAAGTGCTGCTTGAAAATTAGCATTCATTACAAAGATGCACCAGATCGCGTATGACCAGATTTTATCATGGACAGTCTTTACAACCTTCTATCAATTGGTGTGTGAGAAAAAAAAGATCTAATTTGTTGTGATTTTATATCTTGTATTATATTTTACTCAAATGAGATTAATTGCTATGTAAACAAAACTGTCCTTGTTTCTTATAATTTCAAACGGATGCCATCCGGATGGCAATAACTCAAAATCATTGTGTATATAGGAAACCTTTACTTAGTGCATTTTTTTCCGCTAGTGTCCTAAGCGTTATGCGCTTTTGTAAGTCTTTCATATCGACAATCTGCCATATCAAAATAAAAATATAAAAGATTTAGTCGGCAGCGTTGGAGATAATCATTTGCTTGTCGTTATAATTTTTGCAGTATATTATGATTAAGAAAATATGTTTTCTTTAAACTATATCCAGTAGTAAATGATTTTCTGCAAAACCAGCCGACTCTGTGTACAGTATTTTAAAGATAATATTACGTTAAAGATTTGTATGAAAATTTAATTATATTGTCTTCATAAAGCTTGAGTTTTAATGATTCCGTGATCCATATTTATTACCCACTAGATTATGCCCGCGACTTCGTCTGCGCGGACCTAGGTAATCGCGAGGTGGCGCCCTCTACCGGAATAAAAAGTATCATATGTTGATCCTTGGGGTTCAAACTATCTATATACCAAATTTCATCAAAATCGGTCAAGTGGTTTCGACGTGAAAGCGTAACAGACAGACAGACAGAGTTACTTTCGCATTTATTATTTTCGCATATTAGTAGGGATTGGTTGAACTAAAAAAAACATAAGTCAAGAACTGTCACAAGTAGTATGTTTATACTCAGCATAAATATTCTTCACTATAAGATAACCATTCCAAAATTCGAAAACTGTTAAAAAGCTGAACATTCCAAAAGAAAGCGTAAATAATAAAAGTAAGTAATAAAGGCTAATAGAGTTCACAAAAATGAGGGTGGGGGTGAGGGTACGCCTGCAGGGCAGTGTTCAAATTAACCAAACTTTTGCGGGAAAACAAAAGCATTATTTTCTAAGTCTGAACGAAAAACAAATAGGGAGGTAAGTAACTTCAAAGTGTAAACGTAGTTTTCTATCAATTCATTGAGTAAGGACGAAGGCGCGGGAAAATCTAGTTCTACATATTGAATTGAGTCCACAAAAGTCAAGTGGACAAACTTTCACCGTATCATTTACGAAGTGCGCTATCGAGTTCATCGCACGCATCGCATCGCACGATAAAGAGGGGGGGTAAGATAACTATCTAATATTTTAGCGCCAAAAAAATAATATAAGTAAGTAGGTATAAACAGTATTCAATAGAAAAAAATTTTTTTTTGGTATATTTAAAAAATAAATATACATATCTAATAAAGTTCACCATTAAACTTCATCAAGAGAAACTATGACAAATAACGACAGTAAACATGTGTATCACATCACCAATGAACTATAATAATAAAAGTGTAAAATTAACGACATAAATAGATCTCTATAATTCCGTTATCCCTGAATACAATGCCTTCTTTTACTTTAGGTAGTACCTCTAAGGTAATAATTTTCTCTCCTGCTAAGTAGATATTTGGAGAAAACTGAATTATTATAAAATGTAGAGCAGCTACATATAGCTGAGAAAATGTCGAACAGGGACCCTTAAAAACTTCACTTACTTAAAATTACTTAATAAAAAAAAATTGTGACATGGTGACCTACAAAATTACATTTAGCGCCAGGAAATACAAGCTAGTCGTATAAATGAACTAATTAATAAATAATCGACAAATGATTATGAAGACTTAACATAATGATTCAAGATAACTCTTGATCTGACATTTATTTATCTTGGTTACGATAAAACTTTGATAATGTTAAACAATACATACTCATAGCATTAGCCACGGTTGCTCTTGAAACGGTAAGAACATCATATCCATATACAAGTTCGTATATTAATAATGCTTTGTAAAAAATGCAAGCTTCTTTGCGGACTTTACTTTTTGTTTACACTTTACGTTGTTATCTAAACTGGGTGAAATCCAAAAAGCAATATTTGACTTTGATAAATTTATAAATGTTGGAAAATAAAAGGTTGTAAAAAAAAGACTGTACTATTAATATTTTTCTCAGATGGCTGGTCCACGCCTGAGTGTCGCAGTGGTTCTGCTAGGTGCAACTATTGTAGCACTTGGACAGAGTGGTTCGTATTAACATCTATATCTTTTTCTGTACTTCCCTACACAAAAGATCTATTTATAGTAAAAGGAATATCCACATTGCTACTAAGACCATTTCTCTAGGATTTAATACTTTTCTAGACTGAAAAAGATGCAGGGCAGGAATCCCTTTATTTTTATGGTTCACAAAATGCATTTTTTTTTATCCAGAGGACTTACCATGTCGTGCCAGAGATGTGGGTATTCCCGGTCGATCTATAGTGTGCGTGTGTGATGCTACCTACTGTGATACTATTACTCGAGAGGCTCCTGCACCAGGGACTTTTGTGGTTTATACTTCAAGCAATGTAAGAAAATTACCCACCTACCTATTTGTTTCTTTGTAATATCAAATAACCTTTAGATAGGTTTCTGTGGTTAACCCTTTAGCCGGCAGTGCACTATAAATCCACCATGACTTTTGTAGTTTTTTTTAAGCAATTCAGCATAATGATTATAGCTTTATTGTTTTAACTATCTATTAGTTTCGAAGAGTTTCAAAACCTTTGCGTAAACTGCCGAATAAACATACATTTTTGTTTGTAATTTTTTACATACAAAATTTTAGGCTGGACAACGTTTCGAGAAAAGTTATGGAGTCATTCAAACAGTACAAGATACTGTGGAAGAAGAATCAAGCGAAGAGATTCCTGATTCAGAATCAGAGGAAGAAGCGATTTCTTCCGAAGGTACATTGACAATGTTATTAAATTGAACTCTATCAAACAGTAAAGATGTCGATTTAGTAGATATATTATATATAATACTTAGGGTTAGGGCGTCCGCTAACTCGCACGGGTTCACGGCGCGGGTACCCGCGCGGCGTGCTGTTTCAATTAGTTTCAATAGAGCAGAGACCCGCCTCATGCAGCGCAGCTCTTCTCTATTAGATGACATGAAACAAGCACGCCGCGGGGGCGCCCGGGTCTTGCAGCCGCGCGAGTTAACGGAGGTCCTTAGACATCATAATCTCATCATACTTTTATGTTCTTGTAGAAGACAATTTGAGCCAAGTCGTATTCAGATTGTTTACAATCTCTCGGTACCAAACCATCGAAGGGTTTGGTGGGTCCGTTACTGATGCCGCTGCAATCAACTGGAGAAAACTATCAGATGGAGCTCAGATAAAATTCATCGAGTAAGTTCACTAATCTAATCACAACAGCCATGCGCGAAAATTACTTCCGCGACCCCTGGGGCTCTGCGAAGCTTCTGTAGGGGCTCCGCAGAAGTACTGGCCATAATCAAGAGTTCGCAGAGCACCTACAACCTTTCATTAAATGAAACTGGAGTTTTGACCATTCTAGGGTTCGACAAATATTTAGTTTTCCAAAAGGGTTCCGTCAACAAAAATTATATAGGAGAACCGCTGAAGCCGTGGTATCCAAGTGGTTTGACCGGACACGCATCACCGAGTTTTCCGAAATTTATGTGAAATTACATTTGAAAATTACCACGGTTGAAGAAAACATCGTGAAGAAACCTGCACAACCCTGCTGGATAATTAAATGGTGTGTGTGAAGTTCCCAATCAATTCGGGCCCGCGTGGGAACATGGTCCAAGCCCTCTTGTTGCGAGACTTTCTTGCAGTGGGACGTATTTACGCAGAGGTGTGATGTGTGAATAACAATCAAAGATTCGAACACCAAAGAATATATCAACAAAGGGTACTAAAATCCTTATCCGTTCTTTCAGGTCTTATTTCAGCGCAACAGGTCTAGAATACAACATGATCCGTGTGCCCATTGGTGGATCCGATTTTTCTGAATATCCGTACACATACAACGAGGAGCCGTGGTATGACCATGCGTTGTCTAATTTCTCATTAACATCACACGATTTCTTTTTGAAGGTAAATCAGCATTGGTTTACATACATATATTCAAATATGCTTAAAGTTAATTAATATAGGTAATATTATGATTTTTCTGTTTCACATCAATGAAAGCTTCTTAGCTTAGTTACCTGTAGTACAGTCACCTGCAATGATATATGCCACAGCGGAGCGTCCAAAAATATCTGAAACCTCCTACCTGTCCTTGTAATAGAGTTGTATCAGATATTTATGCACGGTTTGTGTCAGATAATGGCGCTGGTGGCTGTGCAAACTCTATATGTATATGTGTCAGCAGTGTCAGCACAGACGGACTACATAACCGCAACTGCCAACTGCCTATACATTTTTCGTTGCAATCGACAGAACTGCACTTTGACTGCAATTGAAATGTACCTATGGGTAGTCGGCAGTTACGTTGCAGCTGGAATGTAGTCTGTCTCTAGTGGCCCTATCAGCATTTTTTTAAACAGTCAAATGTAAATGTACTTCAGGGGTCTTCAAACTTTTTGACTAAAGGGCTGTGGCCCTTGCAGTGCAGTGTGCTGCACTTAAAGTAAATTCATGCGGGCCAAGACTTTGGCTGGTCATGAGGGTAATACATTAGTTGAGTAGACTTAGTCTTCGGCGGGTACCTAGATACGAGTAACGCATAAGGAACGCACTTGGTGTTGATTATGTTCATGTCTGTGGCGGGTCTTGTAAAACTAATTACTAGTTAATTACTTTTAGCTTAATAAAATCGCACCCTATCGCGGGCCTGACCGTGGGCTCTCCCGCTTTCTTTCCGCGGGCGGTCTAATTAGAGGGGCTCGCGGGCCGTAGTTTGGCGACAGCTGATATGGTTCATTCATGAGCACCAAGACCAAGATTAAAACAAGGAGATCATGAAAGCTCTTTTTTTCAGTTGCCCATGATCAAAAGAAGTCAACTGGTTGCTACGGACGAAATCAAAATTACAGCTAGTACATGGTCCCCGCCCATTTGGATGAAGACTAATGAGAGGATCACCGGTTTTGGACAACTTAAGCCAGAATTCTATCAATCATACGCTGATTACCACATACGGTTTGTTAATCTACAACGTGTGTATTCCATACGAACATATTATATTTTAAAGACAGAAAGTGTAATATGTAGTTGTACCCTACTAGGTATAGAATTCTATTTTAGTCTCACAGTGCTTTGGTTTGTACTTTTAGGTATACTTACTCACTGTGGAATTTATTGATAGCAATATCTTATCCGATTATTAATTTAAAATCTTAACTAAAATTGTCTCGTTTTTTGCCGTTAGTTAAAATTTATGGTCGTATAGAATTAACACGTTGTAAGTACCGAATATTTTTACAAAAACATCTTTATCAAGTCTTACTTACTTTCAAAACACGATAAGATAGGTACGATCGGTTCCCTAGCATATACAGAAGCGTTCATAATGAATGAGTGTGTACTGTACCTACTACTATTTCCATACTAGTTTCCTAAAAAAGAAGACTTGCATTAGGGCAACTACCTCCATATACAGTCCAGAAAACTAAATCACGTACCTTTTTGTAAATAAATTTCACTGTGATTTCTGCCAATGCAAATGTATGGGATGTCAGGATGATATTAATCACAAAAGTCGCTGACTTGATGAGTTAATTCAATTATTCATTTGTTTTAGTTTCATGGAGGAATACGAAAAGGCTGAAGTCAAGATCTGGGCCATTACTACCACGAATGAGCCAATTAACGGAATTATTCCACTAGTCAACTTTAACTCTTTAGGATGGACACCAAGGCAACTGGTAACGAATTTTCATCGCAAACTACAAAATATTCACTTACACAAGAATTGAATCCGCATCTTGTCTTTGTATGCTATAAAAATGAATAGTATTTTGAATATCCCAGAAGATATGCATGACATTCAGTGAATAAGAACATTTCATCTAAGCAGCTTTCAAGGCGCTTGACACTTTCTGGCCATAGCGTCACCTAAAATCAGGAATTCCATCTAGGTCTACTTTATCATAAGCTCTACCTAGTGGTTTAACCTATCATGGTCTCTGAAGCAGGATCGTGAATCAAACCCGAGCTGACAGCTCTGAGTTCGTCAGAATCCCTCCATCAAAACGAGCTTTACAGTGAAGTAAAACATCGTAAGGAATTTCAAAGAAATAAGCAAATTCAATGGTGTGCGTGAAGTTCCAAATTCGCATTGGGCTTGCGTGGGAAACAGTGGGACGTAAGGCCGAGATAATGATATAATACCTATTTAATCAATTTTTTTCTACTTTTAGGGTCGTTGGGTGGCTGACAACCTCGGTCCAACAGTAAGAAACTCTCGCTTCAACCAAACTCTAATCTTAGCGGTTGATGACCAGCGATACATCGTGCCTATTTGGTTAGCTGGGGTGAGTTAGCATGTCAATATTACAAGAACATAAGGATGTCTTAGGTTTAAAATGTGTTCCTTTACCTATTTTAACTTGGAAGCTTCCCATGCCTGGCTCTAGCCCTAGATCAAGGTAGAGCGATACGCCTCTCCAAAGGCATCAGCATAATTTTATTTTGCACTGAAAACTGGCATCCCTTGCCATCTGGCGCCTATATAGACCGACCACTCCTCTTGCTCTACCCCAGGGCCGGCGCTGAAGCTTCCAGCTTTCTTACAACTATGTGGGTAGAAGAAACTATGGCATGGCCCTACCTGGCGTTCGTTTTGTATTTTACACCGGGCTCCGAATGTTTTGTCCCACCAATTTATTAAATGCGAAAGTTTGCAAGTCTGTTTTTTGTTTGTTTGTTACTTCATCACGTCTAAACCACTGAATCGATTCAGATGAAATTCAGTATACAGATAGTTTACTTAGGTCCCGGAAAAGGACATAGGATAGATTTTATCCCGGAAAATTGCATAGTTCCCGCGGGATAGCCATAAATGAATTCTGCGCGGAGTCGCGGGTAACGCCTAATATAAAAATAAATCTGCTAGGTAGTGGAGAAAATAAAGTTCACGTCAAGCTTCAAATATTGTCAATAGGGACAAGCGTGTTGTGTGATGCTTTAAGGACGACAGTAGACAATGTAATGTAAAGCCACAACAAGACCTGAGATAGCTTGTCCTTCGCTAATAGTTACTTCTTTCAAAAGACTTAATAATAATATCTTGCTTGAAACAGATGGCGAGAGAAGACCCGAAGTCTATCGAATACATCGACGGCATCGCGCTGCATTACTATGGAAACTTCGTCCACCCAATTATTCTGACGGCAATCCAAAACCAATATCCTGGCAAAATCCTACTATCAACAGAGGCGTGCGAAGGTAAGAGACCATTTCTACTAATAGATAAATAAATGAGACAATTTTCTAGCGCGCACCTATTTGTTACTCCTTCTGGTTGATTTCGTATATGGATGGATAGTTAGTTAGAAGTTATTATAGACTTTTAATCATGAAACTACCGTGAGACTAACTCATATTAAATGATATTGTAACGGATAACTCACGTCTAAAATCGAGTTTAGCTCTACATGTTTCGGGTTATTTGAATGAATCACTGGAGCACGCGACTCGGCGACTGCCAGTCCAGTGATGAAGGGTTTCGAAATAACCCGAAACATGTCAAGCTAAACTCGATTTAAGACGTGAGTTATCCTTTACAATATCATTTAATATGAGTGAGTCTCACAGTAGTTTCATGATTAAAAGTCTATAATAACAGGATTTTTATCCAAATATGGGAATATCTGACACGGGATCGGCATAAAATACCATAAATTTCAACCTCCGTAATGCAAGAATTTGAATGGTTTAGGTGAAAGGCTAGAAGTAAATAATAAATTATGGAGGTATATGCACCGGAAGACGCAGACTAATCGGCCACCTACTACATAGGTGGACCGACGACATTGCGACAGATACGGGCCGCCACTGATGGATGCAGTGGCCAGTTGCCATTGTGGCGTTCTAAAGAAGACTATACTCAACAGTGTACCTCTTCCGTCAGACGATGATTGAAAGGTTCAAAATACAAAATGACGATCTAATTTTTCCATTGAAACAGGACCAATGCCATGGGACAGAGAAAAGGTTGAAATAGGATCCTGGGACAGAGCACGCAAATACACGAAGAGTATTCTACAAGTAAGAACAGTCACCCGAACGTTTCTAGTTTTGCAGTTATTATGCCTTAGCAATGATATCATCAATGTAAACATTTATAATTCCAGGATCTAAACAATTATGTGGTAGGATGGATTGACTGGAACCTCTGTTTGAGCCCCACTGGGGGACCCAACTGGGCGGATAACTTCGTAGATTCCCCTATACTTGTATACGGAGACCAAGACGAGTTTATAAAGCAGCCCATGTTCTACGCTATGGGTCACTTCTCTAAATTTATTCCCAGAGGATCGATCAGGATCAGATCCGCGCGCCAAAGCTTGGTAACCGTTGAAAATGCGGCTTTCCTCAAGCCAGACGGCAATATTGTGATGGTGATACAAAATACGTAAGCACAGTTATTTTTACCTAATTTCGATCAATATATATAAACACAACATTTAAATAACACTCCTTTGACCAGTTGGGTAAAAATACAAAGTTTTGCCAAAACTTTTTATATCTAACTACTGGTACTATACCATGATTACTTAACTAAATTAACTACTTTAACTATTAATCAACACTACTTTTATGCATCTCAATAAACTACATCCTTTAATTAAAGTTCATTTCATCTACTGTAGAAAGGTACAGTCAAATAAGTTAGAACCAGTTGTGGTATCCATAAGGGCCTATGGACACGACCTAGGTTCTTTTAGCACTGATAATTCTCAAGAAGCTAATACAAAACCGAATGAATCTTGTTTGAAGCATATTAACTCGCGTCACCTGTCTACAAAAACACCATGTGCAAAGGCCCTTATACAATTCATCATCATCATCATCATCTCAAGCCTCTCTCAACCAATTTGGTGTAGGCCTCCTTCAGCTTTCTCCAGGTTGCTTATACAATTATTACACAAATATTAATTTAAAATGACTAAGTGAACCCTGAATAACATAAAGTATGAAACATTTAAAATCCATATATGATTCATGAGACTCAAACTATGTAAACCATAGAAAATTATTATGCTATTTTAAAACAGCACAGAAAATAATACTGAGTAATTGCACAATTAAATATTTGTATGCTTGACTGTGCATTGTTTTGAATACCTATTTAAATCATGCATTCTGAAACTTTGTTTATAAACTAAAATTAGAAAATAGGTGGCAAAATACTAACTAAAAGGCTCATAAGGTCATCCTTACTGGCTCCCATTGACCAATCTGCATTGAAATTTACCATAAGCAACCAAAAACAAAACAAACTAACCAACACGCTGAATTGATCCTCATTGACAGTTTTTTTATTGTGAATCTTATTTTTCAGGCGAACACGCGCAGTAAATGTCCGAATTCGAGTCAGCAGTTCCCGCTTCATAGAAGTCCACACGGAGGCCCAGTCGATAAAAACTATAGAAATTAATGATAATTAGAATAAACATCAAAAAAATTTGAAATAAAATATTTTATTGAAATCAACAACTGCTTCCCTTAGCAAATAAATAAATCATTCTGTGTCTTTAACCTGTATCAATAAACAATAAAAATCAGTACTCAGTCAATGATGAGATTTTATCTAGGGGCCACACTCTGCATACTACTCTGCTCCTTATGAGTCCAATTGGTACAGGACCATATACTCTAGAATCTGATGAGTTGCTGGAATTATCTCCTTCTAACCACACATGCCCCCTTGGTACAACTTGACTTCTTCGTGGGAATTGTCCTCTCACTTTATCTCCAGGCAAGGCCGTTACTCGCTTACAAATATTCTGGCGAGGATTGCTGGGGCTTTTGGCTATAACAATGTCGCCACGGCGAAGTCTTTGCATACGAGGGCTTAAATGTTCAGTGAATAATATGTTGTTTGATTCTAAAGTTGGCTCCATTGACGGGCCAGAACACTGAAAAAGAAAAAACAGGTTATTGTTTTTTTTCCATTGAATGTTGTTAGTTTTAAACCAATAAGTAAATCAAGTCCAATAGTAATATGGGTTTTAACTCACCATAACAAAATCACCGAGATATTCAAATGTGCAGTGTGTAACACAGGCATACTGAAACACGTAACCCACAAAACCACAAGTTTTGCCAACGAACTTCAAAAAGGTCATTGTTTGTACACTTTTAAATAAATTCCAAAGATGTCAAATCTTTAACATACTGTGCAGTCAACAGCCGATTCAACGTATCTTTTCAACGATGAGCTCATTATACTACTCGTTCATTTGTTTTTGTACATTAGTATTTATTACTGCGTAAAACTTCGAAAACACAAAGCAGAGAATTAAAATTGCCAGGAAATTCTGGTCTATTCGGCTGGCTGTACTGCTGCAGCTGTAATTAAAATAAAAAAATCACAAATCACAATATTTAACCAATAATCGTCCGTCACAGAGCTTTTTTTCTGTTTACTTTTTAGTTTGACTTTAACATTGACAGGACAGTCTTATCTGTCTGTTGACGATAAACGCTCAAAAGCGTCGCATAACGTTTCCTATCCACAAAAGTTACTTTGGAAACCAGACGTGGCGATATTTTTTAATACAATGGTTTCATGAAACGAAGCAACAAATGTCACTTGTCATTTCAGTTTTTGACATTATCGGTAGTAAAAAAAAAACTCCGTGGCCAAATAGAGCTGTCACTCAATTATCGATATGCACCACATAAAAGCAGAGCTGGTAGAGTGTCGATCGCGATCGGTTGTGTTTAAATTTCCAACTAGCGAAAAAAACATGTATTTTGTTTTTTTATGGTATTAGTAATAGGTACTAATAAGTTGCTATTCCTTGGTCGTTATATGGTGGTGGTGTTATAGGTAAGTTTTTCCTGGTTTTGGTTTGGATTTAATTCGTAGAATAGTTTTATTTTGATTTTGTTTGTGTTTGGGGGGTAGTCTATGCCAGCTTCCTCATGGAAGAGATGGATGGCTTAGACGACCCTGGAAGAGGAAAGTTTTCCTCAATTGTAAGTAATATTGATTTAGCTCAACACGAGCAGTTTGAGAGAGAACAAGCGAAACTGATTTCCCTTTCAATGAAGGAATTTGAGGGAAAAAAATGCGCGAGGAAACAACGCAATAAAAAAAATCCCCGGATTCTGGAACCATTTTGCATCCGGTAGCGTTTGATTTTTTTCTACAGAAGCGAAAAAGGGATTTCCCTAATATAATTGACGGTACGGTTAAAAGGATTGGGCGCAACAGAGTGTCTATTAATTTCCACTCTGCTGTAGACGCGAACTCGTTCCTGGATTCCCCTACATTAGCCCACCATAAATACAAGGCATCTATTCCCTCGTTCAATGTTACTAGGATGGAATTAGTACGGGGTGTCCCGTCTGAATGGTCCCCGGAAGAGATATTAGAAAACATCCAGGTACCCGACAATTCAGGAGGTGCCCGTACTGTGAAGGCTCGCAGACTAAACTACAAAAAATAACCTATCCTAGGTTTCCCGCACAAACAGTAGTTATAACTTTCGATGACCAAGTCCTACCGAAAAGAATTTTCATATGCTTAAACTCTCTCCCAGTAGAGCAATACGAACTACCTACCATTCAATGCTTTCGACCCCTCGTTCCGCTGTGGCAGCTCCCACACATGACTCCTGCCAGGCTGATGCAGAGGAAGGTTACTGCTGCAATTGCCCCGAAGAATTGAGTTCAGGTCACTTTGCCAATAGTAAAAACTATCCTGAATAACCGTCAACTTTTAATAAAAAAGTCAATCACCAGCGAAAATATTTCATATGTAGAAGCATCTAATCTTCATGCTAAGATCACGCGCAAATCTTATACAAATGCAACATCATGTCCTTCAGGAGCATCTATGTCCTATAAAAAACAACCTTTTATACTCCTCGTCCCCCGCCTCCACCTCGTAAAAGGTATGATAAAGAAGCTCATAATTCCATTATTAGAGACCCAGTTATTAACACAGGCCCTGTTTTTCCGGATAAACCTTCTAAAAATCTAATGAAATTATCATTAACGAGTTGATCAAAATACTGTCTTATTTTGTGAAGGTATTCTCCTCTTCTAGCCCCCTGGCAGATAGTTCTTTGTTATCCCACGTTGCCCCACTTATTTCATCATTTCTGTTATCTTCTAATAATGGATCAAGTAGTAATTCAGTGGAACTGCCGTAGTATAAATAATAAGAAGTCCGAATTCACTTAAGTAATTACACATACGTACGCATACGTATATTACTTTCTGGTCTCCCTCCGTCCTCTTGGAACTCCCAGCTGATTTTGCCAATCCTCAAATCATCCAGGGATCCCAATGATCCTCGATCCCCCCGCCCAATAGCATTATCATCAGTCCTAACCAAAATTTCAGAACATCTAATCAAAAACAGACTTGAGTGGTATATGGGGAGTAAAAACCTTTTTGGAAAAACCCAGTTTGGTTTCAGAAAAAGAAAGAGTACTATGGATAGCCTGGCCATTATTACTTCTGATATAAGACTTGCATTCTCGCGTGGAGATTCGATGGTCGCTGCTTTCTTGGACATGGAGGCTGCTTATGACAATGTGCAGCTCCCTATTCTCAGGGAAAAATTCCGCAAGCTGAGAATTCCGGTGAGGCTGGCTCATTTTGTAGGTAACCTTCTTGCAGAGCGATAAATTACTTTTTTTGTAAGAGACCCACTAGTCAATCCATCGAGTCTGATTTGGCGGGGGCTGCCACAAGGATCAGTACTCAGCCCATTGCTATACAAATTATACACGCATGATTTGGAAGACTCTGCTGGAGCTTCCCATATCCTACAATATGCCGACGATTTACTGCTTTATGTATCAAGTAGAAGTATAGAAGCTGCATCTGAAATTATCTCATTATCTTTGTTGGAAACCAACTCCTGGCTTATAAATAATGGCTTATCTCTATCATCTTCTAAAAGTTGCGCTGTGATTTTCTCTCAAAAGAAAGTAATCCCAAATATTGTAGAAATATCAATAAATGGGTGTCCGATCCCTGTCAGATCGCATTTTAAATTTCTTAGTAAGAAGTGTGTTACATTATGGTTCTTTTATTTTGGTCCCGGGCAATAAAACAGGCTTTCAAAAACTTGATCTTATCCAATCTGGTAGGGCTTTACCAATCATTTCAGGAGCAATGAGGTCCAGCCCTATAAATGCTCTCCAAGTAGAATGCGCTGATCCTCCTCTCAATTTACGTAAGCAGTTCCTGGCTGTCAGTTACCTACTTCGGTCCCTCCAATTTTCTCATCATCCTATTATTAACAGATTATTTGATCTAAAATCTTTGAAATGCTGGAATAATAATGGGCCACCCTGCCTTGTCAAAAGCTTTCAGAAATTTCAGTCCATCAAAGATCCTGTCTTCCATTCTTCCAAGCTCCCCCTATTCGAGTTTAGTTATGAGACTACTACCCATCAACCCAATGTGGTACTTAATTTTGACATCTGCCACAATGACCCACATGCTGATGAATATTTTCGTCAAATTCTCAATAGAGAGTGGCGCGACTGGAATACCATTTATTGTGATGCATCTAAGTTGTCTGCGGTTGGATGCGTAGGAGTGGGAGCGAGTCATTCCCAGTTTGATATTGTCCAAAACTTGAATGTCCACGGGAAACTTCCGTCTATACAGGGGAATGTATAGGGATCTTAGAGTATTAAATATATTCTGCTTTTCAAATTAAATAAACGCTAATTTTCTCAGATTCACGCAGTTGTTTACAGGCTTTACTTTCGAACCCTTTTTCAGTCAAATTTCATATCCCAGTTATTTATCAGATCAAAGAAAAATTTGTTACCTGTAAAGCAAAAGGATACGAGGTTACCCTGGTTTGGGTCCCAGGCCACCCAGGAGTCAGTGGAAATGAAAAAGCTGATCAAGTTGCCAAAGAAGCTGTAGTATATGGGGACAAGGTACCGTTCCGAAATTATTGCCACGATATAGTTCCTCTGGCCTCCCAATTCTTGACTCAAGCATGGGCTTCACACTGGACCAACTCAAGCAAATCTCGGGGAAGGCTTTTCTCTTTAGTTCAACCTACAATCTCTCGAAAGCCCTGGTTTGCTAGAACATTTATTCCAAAGCAGTTTTGTTCTACAATAATACGGATGCGCTTAGGTCACTGTTGTACTGCATCACATTTAGCTAAAATTCGTATCCGTGACTCCTCGCTATGCGAATGTGGGCTAGATGACGGTGACCTTAATATGATCTTTTTCGCTGGTCCTCTTTACGATAGTATAAACTTTTATAACGAACTAATAGGGCTTACAGTTTCTTTCCCAACCCATATTCTAGACCTTTTAGATATTTATTGCATTTGGTCAATTTATGGACATAGCCAAAGAAAAAAAAAAGTCTCACAAAGAGCCATGGAGCGAGCTAGACTCTGGCCAGCATTTTTTTACGAAACTTTAACCTGGTATCATTTCTGAGACTGTCAATATTGTCATATTGTAATTCTAGCCCGGCTTAGATAATATTGATACTTCTGCTATAAGAAATAAATATATTATTTTTTTGTTTAATTTAACCTCCCACCATCCTTAAAATTCAATGGCAATCTAGTCAATATGGTCCAAAAATGTATGCGTCTGGACTGTACGTAAATGGGCACTGACAAAAGTTATAAAATTTACCAAGGGACTCCTAAGTGCATCATCAACTTTCACACATTACTATAATGAATGTTGATGCAACCATTTAATATCTGGAAAATTAAAATAATATCAAAGTCAAAGTCAAAATATCTTTATTCAATTTAGGCTATAACAAATAACAAGCACTTATGAATGTCTAAAAAAATCTAGCACAGGACAGCTTTCGCTTGCCAGAGTCTTTGCTCGGCATCACACTTCTTGTCCACATCCCCAATTCAGACGTTTGGAAACGGATTGGAGTAGCGGATGTGGGCAAGTGGGTAACAAAAGTGGATAACAGAAGTGGATATGGGTGGGGCCACTTGGCGAGATGCACTGACAATAGGTGGTCGAAAGCAATTACGGAGCGGTACCCAAGACTGGGTCGAAGAACAGTGGGTAGACCACCGGCCCGTTGGTCGGATTCATCGCATCTGACAGTCGGTTGGTAAACTGTGGATGAGACAAGCACAGGACCGGGCAAAGTGGTGTGAAAATAAAGAGGCCTTACCCAGCAGTAGGTGGATGTGGTTGATTTGATTGATTAGTACTTTCAATCTGATTGTGGCCTTAAGCTAGTTTTTACAGAGATGATGACATTAATTTTTTTTTATGATCTACTTGCTTTTGTTTGCGATTCCATCTGCTATGAATTTGTTTATCTCGTAGGAACTATGCAATTTTCCCCGATAAAACTGTTCTATATCCTTCGCAGGATCCTAAACTATTTTTGTACAAAGTTTCGTCTAAATCAGTTCAGAGGCTTAGAGCGAAGGAATAACCGACGGACAAGTAGACTGATAGACAGGCAGACAGGCAGCAATACAGATAAGAATTATTTTAAAGTTTGTAACAGTGAGGTTAAAGCTAAAAATGAAAATGACAGCTGAGCTTCAGCAGTGAAATAATCAAAGTCTCTCGAACTTTAATGAGAAGCATATAAAAATAAATAATTATGAACATGGTAATGATTAATATGTTAAAAAAAAGATCATCATCTCAGCCTATATACGTCCCACTGCTGGGCACAGGCCTCCTCTCGGAATGAAAAAAAAGATACTTTAATTTTTTCACAAGATTTGGTTTTGAACTTTGCTAAGATTCATGCTTCTCACGTCTTTATCGATATCGACAGTTTTTAACTTTACTTCTCTAATAGTCTATGGTCTTTGTAGACAGTTCGGCTCGGCTCGAGGGACAGGGATTGCTCGAGATCAAAATCACTTAATATTTTGTTGAAATCTAATCTGTGATTAGTATTCGTCGTTCAGTCAGTGATTCGAGGCGTATCGTGTTATACAAAAGTTAAATCTATTCTTCAACATAATTTTTTATTTTAAAGACAAATCATTGCAAGAATTATTTCAACTAAATTCGATATTACGCGAGTGGCACTTTCACAGCACAAATCTTTCTTATTTTATAGTTAAGAAATATTCGGTATTTATGCGCGAGCTTTTCCTTAAAACACCATCGTTATATTGTTTATCATTTCTTCAACATCAGTCGTGTTATTCTATTTGTGCAACAGTGTGTTGAATCGATATTGTATTAGTGCAATAACCCTAATTGTTCTTAAATGAGTGTGCATATTCTCTGTTCACGATGAGAATGATACATTAGCTTTTATTATAATGGGCCTGAATTGCTGATAAAGGTTAAAGAAATCTAGTAGGTGTTTGAAACTCACTGGTAAGCTCCTAACTTCTCTATATATTTACTTGTTACTAACATACAAATAATGAGTAATTTCCAGTACTTATTATGAAAAAAAATTGTATCAGTTGTTCCACACTAATGCTTTTTTTTTTGTTATTTAACGCAGCATTAAAATAAATTATGGTACATGTGTGTTACATACTATAACTTTAATATATTTCATGGTTCATTAAATTTGTTACACACATAACCATGAATAATGTGACACCTTTTCGCTTACTATTGAATTGAATGGAACAATGTTCCATTTCATAATTTATTCAGTCATTGCAAAAACATTTGGAACCATCATAGCTGTCTTTCCATCTAGTAAAATAAAAACTTATTGAATGTCAACTCTGACCTTTCATTTGTCAGAAAGGCTTACATTTGTACTCTTTGTATGCCTTGTTTCATGTCCGTTTTAGGCTTGCTTAAGCTGTGTGCAGGTCTCCATACACAATGCATAAGGCCATTATTACTACAACACATTAAAAATGTGTTAGTTAATGTATAAAATAATATATAACAGCTTTTTTTGTAATTATGGACTTCAAAATTTTAAATAGTAGTTTGTGTAACCTCATGAGTCCTGATATTTTTATAAACGTTGTTTTACAGACCGACCAAGCCGAGCATTCCCATAAATTGTAAGCTTTCATTTAATTGAAAATTTTGTACCTTCCTATTATAAAGAATGCAAGGACTTACAAGGATAAAAAAATACTCAACTTAAAACCACAGAAGTATTTTCTGTAATAAAGGGGAAAAATATTTGGTTACGGTATCTTCTAACCAATTTTCTCATGCACAAGCTCTCTTTAATACTTAAAACTTTTGAGTCAAAAGTTTACTAACTCCCACTTCTTCAGTTGCTGACATAAATTCTGTTAAATATGTGCGCCTACCCATTGGTGTGTGTCGGGTTGTTTCCAAGGTAGGCAGGATAGTTCGCTCGAGTCTTTTGTAAAGGACTTATTTCAATTTTAAATTGAACTCCATAAATGACAAACTTTGATGTTCATAAATCTAAAACTTTACTTGGGCGTTACGAGGTTAAAGTGGCAGTGTGCCACATAAGTCCCATCATTCAAGACTATCTTTTTATATTTTTATTGAATGTAGAATTTTTTGGATTATAATGTAACAACGACGGTTTGAATCATAAACTTTTTTCAATTTTGTCAATTTAAGGGTAAATGATTCATAGTTAATAGTTAACTATGTACATTAGATATAATTGTTGCGAGATGTTTACTGTGATTATATTTAATGAGTTCCTGATCTGCAATAAAGTTCCATGCATGATAATCATGGGTAGGCTATTAGAAAGTAATTAAAGGTAAATTAGTCCACATCCTGTGACAAATACATCACATGGTATTTATTTAATTTGACTCAAAATGGTGGAAAAGTTATCAAAGTGTTTGTTTTTGGTCTAAACAAGATTTATGACTGCAATAATAGTATTAATATCATTATTTAATAGTCAGCCATATTATGTAGTGTAATAATTCACATTGTACAATTCCAATCCAAAAAGGTACATATTAACAATAAATTTCAAGTATTGTTATCTCAATCCCCAATCAGATTAACTAATGTAATAAAGGGTCATATAATTATAAATTAATAACACATTTTATATAAGTATTACAATGGCATTCAAATACGATTGATAACATGAAACACAATTTTTTTTATCTTGTGTAATATTGGCATCCTTTGCTCTCTTCCTGGTTATGTTATTTAATGAAGTCATGCCATCGCTCTATTTCTTTCTTTTCATTTGAGGTTTGGATATAGTAATGTTAAAACATGAATATTTTCAGTTTCAGTATATTGACAGACAAAGAAACAGACTTGTAAATGACACTTTCACAATAATAATTAAAAAATATAAAGAAAAAATATTATTTAAATCAAACAAACAGAATGTTCTCGCGTCGATTAGTTTTCAATCACTTCATGTCTTAATACAGAGGGTTGATCATAACTAAAAACAAGCATTCATAAAAAAAAAAAATCAAAACATTCTGTGGCAAACGAATAAAACTATCAAATTGAATATTAGACTAAAAATACTGTAATACATTCTTGATAAAAAAAAAAAAACTTTCCAAAAGCGCCTAAACAACGGTTTTTAAGTACTTTTCCTTTTAATGAACAATATGTTTATGTTATATGACTTCCAAATTACAAATGATTCCGTCAGATCGAAATAAATTTAAAATAATTTAAATTAAATAAAATACTTTTATCCTCTTCACCCAAATTAGTCTTTGGACATCCCAAAATCCCAATATAAGTGGGATCTCAGTTAAGGTTACTGAACTGAAAGTGTTACTAATCTTGAATTTTTCAACAGTAACTATGGGCAAGTTTTCCGGTAAGAAATGTCGGCTGCTGTCCATGCTGTCGCTGACTTGCAGCTTCTTCTTCGTGGAGCTCATCGTAGGCTATGTCACCAACTCTATGGCTCTGGTGGCTGATTCGTTCCACATGCTGAGTGATGTGGCTGCATTAGTTATCGCCTTCTTATCAGTTAAAGTGAGTATGATTGTTTAATATACACTCCTAATAGCTGTTTCTACTGATAAATTCTAGTTTTAAAGTTTTAAGATTATTTCCACATCTAATTTCTTGACTGTCAAATGCCAAAAAAGTTGTAATTCCAAAGATGGTTTGTTCAACTATTACATGAGCAATCTAGTCACTAAAAGTAAGGAAGACATAAGCAAAGGCAATGATTTTTACAAAATCTGAGGTTTCTGTATAGATTTAATCGTAAGCAAGTAAATATTGCCGCTCATTATATAAATAATAGACAAAACAAAAATTAAATAAAGTAAAATAAAAATAAATAAATAATTACGAATACTTATTTGTTTGTGCCCGAAACGGGCCCGCCTCAGGATAAAATGCGGACTCCTTCGGTGGTACCAGCGCCGGTCTTCCGGAAAGACCGTACTTAATACTCAAATGCACCCAAAGGCTTTAAAATGGATTACTCCTTAGCTAGTAGTCTTTAATTCCTTTCTTTTCATACGAGTAATTCTTCTTTATTGTACTGCTCAAGGAACTACAGCGAATAATCCAGCCAAAAATTAGATGCTTAAATCACAAATCACCCATTAAAAGTCCCATACTTCTATCCCCTATACCACAAACAAATTATATCTACAATCCGCCTTATTTGTCGCTTTTATATATGAGAACTTTCAATTATGTTGATTTGTTGCACTTTTAGTTTTAGTGGTACTTACAACTTTAAAATATTGTCGATATTTTATGAAACAAGCTTGAAATAGATTTAAGCACCTACTACATAATTGTGGTTAAGTGAGATCATCAAGCAAAGTACAATTCTACCTTATTATTTTATTACTTCAGACACAAAACTCGATAGGTACAATCAAGGAGTTTAATTTATTGGCCGCCATGGAACCATTTCACAGAAATCGTCATTATCGTCACAGTGACATCGCATTAAGTAACAAGGAAAGTCGTAATGACTTTTCCTTTGAAAAGGTGGCCTATGAATTAAATTCCTTGACTGTACCTATTATTACATAACATTTTTGAGAGCTTTATTCTTAAATCTTATCTGAGTTCGGGATTCTGTACCTACCTGAAGTCAAACGAACATTAATTAATACGGAATGGGTACAATCGAGCTCATAAACTTGTGAGCAAAAATTTGATCAAAAATATGTGAACATGACTATTGTTAACGGCGTACAAGCGTGTTCACATATTTTTGATCGAATTTTTGCTCAGAAGTTTAGAAACTGTACTTACTGTACCGGCGCGGTCTTATCGTTAGAGAGCCTAATCTGAAGTTCGAAGTTCTTATCGTACCGTCTCTCTCACTCTCGTATTAAATAGTATAAAGTGTCAGAAGGACCGAACGACTCGAACTTCGAATTTCGCAGCATAGCAGATAGTACCTAGCGCTGCTTAGAAGCAGCACTCTGCTAACATTTGTATTTGATTTTGATATGAAGGTCTCGATGCGCGAGTCCGACTCGCACTTGGCCGATTTTCAGGGTTCCGTTACTCCGTACCTCAGTTGGCAAAAACGGAACCCGTATAGGAAGGATCCCTTTCTTGTCCGTCTGTCTTTTTCTCGAGAACCCGTGGAGGTCTCAAGTTGAAATTAATATCAAATTCCCATATCTGCTACCCCATGTAGCAGGAAAAAAATCAAACTTCTAAGTCAACGCAATCGAAAGATTTAAAAAGATACCTATCCATACAAATTGCTAGGGAAAAAACCTAATAAGTTAGGTACTTTCAGTTGTCCTAGACACTTGAATTTTAGACGCTCTTATAGCACAATCAATAAGAAAAGTCCGAGAATCTTGATTTTTTTTAGTCCGACTCACACTTGGCCGGTTTTTTGACATTCAGTAGAACTTGTTTTATTCATAATGAAAATGATGGTTGTTTAATTTTATTGACTAAGAAATAGACTATAACTCGTTTCATACAAAGAAATAATAAGTAATAAAAATCCCTAGTCGTATTTTCTTGCGACTGGGGTAGGGTTGCCAATTATACTGTTAAAAACAGTATTAATATTATTTTTCACAACATCATACTTTTTACTGTTGAATAACACTAAAATAGGTATACAAAATACTGTTTTCAGCATCAAATTGCACACGCTAAGTCAGTGCAGCTTACCTAGTCACAGTAGTGGCGTTTCAGGACGAATGTATCAATGTAAATTTACTAAAAAATAGCTCCTTATTTATTTAAGTTTAGATACTACTGCTAAATTGATTAACTGTGGGACAACATTATTTTAAAGAAAAATTTTTAGTCCTAGAAACACTGGTCATTGTTCTAAAATACTATTCATGTTTCTAAAATACCGTTTTTTTTTTCTCAGGCCTAAATGTACTTTATTTCCTGTAAAAAAGTTGGCAACCCTAGACTGGGGCATTCCCAGATAAACACGGAAAACGTATAACTATTTTTTTAATATTTCATGAGATGTAACCCAAAAAGGTGGATTTAAAATTTGTTTTGCGCCAAATCGCGACTTGATTTTGTATTGACCAATCAAAACAATATATCTATCGCCGCTTCTGAATTTCTGATGGGTTCTCGATGGGTCGGTATCGGCACAGAAAATCGCCAAGGTTTCAACCACATAGTTCAATTAATCATAATGGATCTTTAATTCGAATCATTTGTCGCAAGTGTACGTGTCAAAAATAATTGGTGTCTTGAGTGAGTCGGTAGGTCTCTACGGGACATTGTGATTGACTAATCCGTGCCATCCAGGGGGGCTAGTACGAAATTCGAAAATCGAAGTTCGTATCGTACCGTCTCACTACTAGTATTAATAAAATAATATAAGCGTAAGCGGGACGGCAAGATACGAAGTTCGAATTTTGAACTTCGTAGTAACTCGTAATGACAAATACGATAGGTGAAAAGAAGTATTTATTTATTTATATTTACTCCAC
This sequence comes from Choristoneura rosaceana, assembly GCA_037349165.1. NCBI lineage: Eukaryota > Metazoa > Arthropoda > Insecta > Lepidoptera > Tortricidae > Choristoneura > Choristoneura rosaceana. The sequence goes on from JAZBNJ010000008.1 coordinate 5,358,023, forward strand.
TCGCTAAAATGTTTATTATGTTTATGTGGACGACATTCTATAAAGTTTGCGATGTGCCCGTATTTTCACGGGTACGTATGAAAATAAACAACAAATTTAAAATACATATATGATTGGAATAAATAAATTCAAAATGCCGAAATTGAAAATGTGTAGGTAATGTAGGTAATGTATTAGAATATTTAGAATTTATAAAGTTATTTAACATAGTTAAACGTATATAATAACTAACTTTAATAATGGTTCTATCTAACTCCTACGCTTAGGGCTTAGAATATTATATACTTAAAGGTCAAAATATTATATAATACAGTGACATGATACATGATAGTTAAAAATCACTAAAGTTAAAATGATTTTTCCGAGCTAGTACAAGGAAGTCTAACATCGAAGGCTGTTGAATATTCCTTTAAAGTTTGACGGAAATCAAAAATTACACCATATTTATTTATATGATAATTAATTTTACAATAGCAACATCACATTAAATTTAGATTAGAGCATGTGATAAGAACTCCATCGATGAAACGAAAGCAGTGGCTGTAGCCAAAATCGGCAAGAATGATAGACATTATAATCATCATCACATTATACCGTCTTTTTTTTCCACAGATGTCACCTAAGAAATGGTCAAAGAATACATTTGGGTGGGCCAGAGCTGAAGTCCTAGGTGCACTAGTGAACGCTGTCTTCCTTGTAGCATTATGCTTCAGCATCACAGTAGAGGCTGTCAAACGATTTTTTGACAACGATTACAAAATACACAACGAGAAGTTGCTAGTTGCAGTTGGTACCTTAGGGCTCGTGCTCAATGTGATAGGACTGTTCTTGTTTCATGGTAAGTGGCTACCCTCTCAATTGTTTTACTTGTGTATTCTTGACATATGCTAAGTTTTGATAAACACTTTTATTTAACGCCATACAAACATCACAATTAACATAGCAATAGAACAAGGACAAGACATGATGCATGAGCATGACGCTAAATAGGGAGACCTTAGGGAGGACTTTTCGGAGCTCCATACAATAGTACACTAAATTACTTTGCTTTTCTGCTAAAATAAATAGCTTTGCTTCAACGGAGAAGGGAGGTAATTAGTGTTGGTTTTGCATTAAACCTTTAAACTTAACGCCTATAATAAGTAGGTTGTGTCTACGCTATGCATAAACAGTTCAGGCGAGCTTCCCGTGTCTAGTTCTGAACTCTACTGTGTTAGTAAATATTCCCTACCGTTAACGAAATAGACTCATTGTTCTTATCAATGTGTACTTTACATTTTGTTGCATCTACAAAACAGTAACGAGCAATTACTAACTGATTAGGCATTATTAACTCTGTTCCATTTTCTCGCCTCGACAAAGAAATTGCGTTAGTCTTTGTCCCGTAATCCATCTGAAAACGGTTCATATTTCTTTGAACAATTTGCTGAAGTACTTCAAAGAAATGAACGGATAAGGTTTCGCTGTACTGAGTAAATTAATCGTAGTATTGAGTATAAAGGTGAATGAAACGGTGTTTATTACAAAGCGCCTAATAGGCCCGTATTGTGCTCGAGTTTTGTGAACATAGCCACGTAGATATTGTAGATTATTTATAGCATTTGTTATCAGATATTTTATTATAATTGAAACCTACAATCTGTTCAAAGTTTAGTTAGTTCAATATTACTTTCAACATCATTTTCTTCCTACACAGTTCTCTCAAAGTCATCCGGGTTTGTCGTGACGCCTACTTAATACGCTACAATTCACGAATTATTGTCGATTCGCTAAAAAGCACTTACAAGTCAAGAGTAAGATTTCAAAGAAAACGTGAAGGCGATTACATATTAAATATATAGGCACTGATTTATACTCTTGTAATGTATTATGATTACTGCAACCACGTGTCTTTGTTTTTGCGCGGTTATATGGAATATTCTCTTTGTGATAACGGAAATGGACTTATCTTGATATTATGTACTGTTATAGGGATTTCTATCGCACCATTGAAATGAGGAAAAACTTATACATATACTTGTATATTTCTTAAAGGTTTAAATAGGTTCGGCCATTAAACGTAGTTATGAACATACAGGTTTATCAGATAATATGATGCTATATACTTAATTCTTGGATGTTTTGTTAATTACATCGATATCTTAATAGGTCAGGTTATTGAATACAATAGCATTGCATTACGTAAAGTAAAATTGTATTTCGCGTGGCGCTTAAACATGCCACGTGTTGGTTAATGGCTACTTAGTCAATTCCCGTGCCAGAAATATATACTAGTTCGCCGCCCCCGCTTTGCCCGGGTTGATAAGGAAAACTCTACCGAAATATTCTACGTGCAGTTGTTTGTATTTGAGACGGCCAAACGCCAAAGTTATTTTTATATGAATTTTATTGAAGTTGACTGAACTCTTAAATGTACTTACCTAGTTAATAATTTTACTGTAAATGTTCTGGGTACAAATAAACTGACAACTTGACAAGCCGTAATTGAACATAAGTATGTTTTACAAAGTATTTTAAGTATTTACTCCGATATTTATCGGCTTGCAGTAACTAATCGGAGATTTGTCGTTGGTTATCATTAAGCTCAGCTTAGACCTGCAAAAAAAATTTATACAAGTTGAGTTAGCTGACGGCACCCGATTGACCTCTTAGAATTAGTTCGCTTTACGGCCTCGCAATGTACTTACCTAATGCAAGTTGCACGATTTTCCTCCCAGGTCTAAACTGGACTTAATGATAATTTAGTCAGCTCACGTTTAAACAATTCTGCTGTCGTGCTCATACCTCTCTGAAGTGGTATGGGCACGATGACAGCGCTGGTTTTTAGTCCGTTACACCTTTATAATCCAAGACCACCGGCTGAATACTGTACTGCTGTACCTTAACAACATCCTGTACTACGTATAAAATAGTTCTATTCTATTCAGTCATCTCGATCCAGGTTATCCCAATCAAATAACTTTACGTTCCACTATGAATTACATGTAATGTTGTTTTTAGAGCACGGCAGTAGCCACGGGCATTCTCACGGTGTAGTTCCTCCACCGGCCAACGTCCGCCACCTTACCGAGATAGTAAACAGCAATGCCGACATGGCATTGGGTCATAATGCTACGGACGAAGAGACCGACGAAATGGTACCGCCTAAGGTGGCGGCGCCTAACAACAATAAGCCTCCTCCTTGCCGCCAAACGACTGATCCCGGCCATATGAACATGAAAGGAGTGTTCCTGCATTTGCTGTCTGATGCGTTAGGTGAGTACATAGCATAATGAACTATATATCCGTGCTAGCTGCGTAGCAACAGGTTCCAGTAGGTATTTAAGGTGCCATATCATAATCGAGATTCATTCATCTACATTTTTCTTTCTTCAATATATTTTTTCAATTACTTAACAATATCCGACGTCGTAGAAATCAAAAACATCTAGAACATAGGTAAAAATTATAGAATTTTTAATTCGATTAATTCTAAGGGAACATTCAACAGGTCATATGAAGTTAATTCATTTAATAAACCAGTAAAACTAACCAAACACCCACTGTTTAAAAGGTATAAAAAATTAAAAATAGTTTATCGTGCGCGGTAAATCAGTGTAAGGTTCTAATTTATGTATTTCCATTCGCAGCTATTTTTAAGTACATAAGTTAAATTATCTTTTCACGACACTGCTCGAAAATGTGTCATCGATAACCTAAATCCAGACTCCCTATATTTGTACATTTAACAGCTGACTTATTTATGGCTCGCAAAACACGACAACAATGTAACATATTATGATAACTATTTCGTATCTTGATACAACTTTAAGAAAAAACTAAAATCGGCGGGAGCAACGGAGTCTTTGGATTATTATTGTTTGTTTTGTGATACATACACGTTTTTTTATTTCCTCGCAGTGGTCGTGAAAAGCACAATGTTTAGGTCTCGGCCAAAAGTGCAATAGATTAACTCGTATTTTCAAAGGCCTCCCCTTCGGGTCGGCTATCAAACTAACCCGGTGATGTATTGTTTACTTTCTAGCTTCTGTAACAATGTACTATTGTTGAAACCTAGGCCTTTCACAATATGAAAGAAAGTTATTTTTCCTGTGGACATAAAATTACGACTCGGGAGCCATCAAACTTAGTGTTTTCTTTTATAACCGGATAACGTCGTGGTTAGTGACTGATTGTGAAACTAAAAATACTGGGTTTGAATCCCAGTAAGAGCAGACATTTGTGTGATGATTATGAACGTTGGTCATACTTATTATAAATAATATATATACAGGGTAGTTTACCATTCCGCGGACTCGCCGCAACTCGGGAACATTCCATCGGTGAATCACGAACCATGTTTTGATAACACGTTTTCTGTTTACGGTATTATCCAAAAATATATCAGAAATCAAGAACGTATATAAACCAATCTGGAGTTTTCCATCTACAGTTAAATGGACAGTATTGAAACTTGGCATTCCTATACGTACCTATAGTTCGTTAGGTTGTTTGTAACAGCTTTGTCTAGAATGCGCATTTTAATCGAGTCATGTCTCGCTAGAGGTCGATAATGTTTTGTTACCTTGGCGGAGTCCGTTCGCCTTGACATTGAAAAATACTTTCAATTCAAGATAATTGAACAATTAGCTAAGCTGATATGCCGGGAAAAGGTTGATTAGTTTCACATAAAAACTATGCAATGACCGTTGTGCTAAAGCACAAATATATAGGAAAGTGCCTGAATCCATCATTGTTAAAAACCTTTTCCATTAATTAGTAATTACCCTTGTTTTCCTAATGCATGTGTATTAAAACAGTTTCGGCTGAACAAAGAGGTCGAAATGAACAAAGCGTAGGCGACATAAGGAAGTATTTTGACTGAGTCATGTTGCGCGAAACGTTATAAATTATGGAGACCCGTAGCATGACGCCATAAGAGGCTATTATTGGGAATTGATTCTTGGAAATCTCAACATCGTGAGGAAAATCCTTTTGATATGAAATATTGCTCCCTGGTTTTCGTTATCTATTTTTTATTCAACCAATTCAACGGTAATTCTGAACGATCAATTCACAGAAATTCACAGAAACTATGTAATAAATGATATTTGATATCTATTCAATAGCCTTGAATGCACATATTTGTTTTGCATGGGTCATTCCTAGTACAGTTTCTTTCTACATAGTCTGCTCCTAATTCCGTGGAAGCTATTTTCATTCACGCGTGTACACGTGAAACGCGAGCTATTCAATGTGAAGTTTGTTGACCCCCAAATTGTATACCTATTAAATAGGGAATTGTTTATTGTAAACAATAACTTGTACTCTGTATGTTTCGCTTTCATTGTTTCTAAGTATTGTTATGAAAATATAACGGTGTTTAGAATATGGAGTGGCATTCCAAACTATTATCGATTTGTCACCAAAACTGTTCAAAGGCCTTATTTAATTAATTCCTGTTTTATAAATTTATAATCATACGAGACCTTGAGATTGTTTACAAATAAATAATATTTTTAGCTGTTAATTTAAGAGTTAATATCGGCAGTTTGACGTGTGATCTCTTATTTTCGAAACTTACGAAGCATACAGCTTGTTATCAGTTTTTCGCGTATTTTTAATCAACTTAATCTGATAATTTAATTATATCTTTGTATCAACATTCTTTGAGACATAAAGCCGTCGGTAGTCATTGACATCATTTCGGCTACTGTCAGACGCTCGTTATTGTGTACATAGTAGTAATAAAATAAAAATACCGTCTGATAATGTATGAGCGGAACCAGACACAATAATTCATGGCCCACTGTACATACATGCGAACTATAGTAACCTCGCTCTACTTTTATGAAAAAAAAAATCTTATCACACGTTCGGGTTTGGTCAATGGCATCGGTGTTTGTAAAAATTTCAAGGTCTAAAATACGGGGGATTAATGCCGCCAAATTACAAAACAAGTTATCTTGTTTATGATTTATTATCTATTTAATTGATTTTTTAACTGCAATAACAACTTTAATACTAACCAATGGTGCTATCGCGTACTTTGGCTAATTTAAAATATATAGATTGGTGACTATTGAGAAACACAGTCGTCCCTTTAAAAACGCCTAAGGGCACTCATTTGCGAAGCAATTGGAAAGCTGTAGTAAAGCTAGACAAGTCCGGTCTTTTTCAAGTTCAAAACATGATTTTACCCGTCTGTAGGCGGTCGTTATTTCTCATAAATTTATTTTTTATTTCTAAATTCAAATTCAAATATTTATTGATAGGTTGTGAGTTAATACATAGGTTCTTATTGTCACATTTAGTACGTCACAATCTGCCAAGGTCCAGCATACAATATTTAATTCTTACAAACTAATAACAAAGAGTTGATTTGCAACTAAAAATAAAATTTACTACAAAAAAGATTAAGACAATGTCAGAGAGTTTATAGCTCATGTAGCGAAAAAAATTCTGGATCAAAATGATTGAATTCTAGAATTAAATCCAAAATAATCAATAAGAATTAATGTCATGACTGGAATGAGATGTAATAAATTAATTAAGCAAAATAGCAATTCTAATAATTCACTAATAACAATTCTATTACTTCATATATTGTGTTTTTGGCTGTTGGTTCTCCTTAAATAAATAAATTACCTATACAAACTCAACAATGCTGTCAACAAGTATTACAACCATACAGCACACAGGGTGGACTTTTTATCAAGACTTACCTATAAGTATTTCAAAAAATGAGTCGACGCGTTATACAGTATGTCTCATTTAGATCGGTCAGTATGGGAAAGTCTGAAACTATAAGACATACGAAGATCTGTTCTTAGGAACCATGTCATCGATTTAAATAACAAGAAAAACTGCATTCATACATAAAAAAAACCGTACTCATCTCAGAAATCGAACCCGGGCGTTTTGAAAAATAAAACTTACATTATTAAAGAATAATGAAATACAATGCATTTTATTCATTCTAGATACCATGTTTCTTATTGCTTATGACCTACACTATCAATATCCAAATAGAAATAATGAAAGTTTTTTTTTTCAAAACGACATGGTTCCTAAGAACAGATCTTCGTATGTCTTATAGTTTCAGACTTTCCTCGAAACACTAATTTTGTATTTAGTCCAAATTTCACCTGTATACTAATCTTAATGAACCATATTCAGATAAATAAACTTATTCTATTCTATTCTATAAAAACTTTAACTTTGTGTGTTTATCTGTTTGTGTGTTCCGGGACTACTCACAGATTGAAAGCTACAATATTACAGATGGACATATTGCTATAGGTAACTATATATCCCGCTAAAATACGAAGTTTTCACGGAACACAGTCGAAATTGCGAGCAACAGCTAGTTCACTTATATAGCCGACAAGGAAATTCTGTACCTTTCACGCATTAAACACTTTCGAGTAGACCGCAAGAATTCACTATATAAATTGATACTTATTACAGACTGTATACTTAACCTAGAAATTTCTTCGTCACTCTTTACTTCATCCAACATCACTGATTCTACGTGTCTTAAATCGTCAAAATGTTCGGCCACGAGATTTGCTGTCTAAAACTCATAATAACTGAAGGATCTACGTTGACTTAACCCAAATCCTAAATCGCGAATATCCAACTGCGTTCCCACTAAGATAGGAAGGTACCTTCTTATCCATCAGTCAATTTATTGATATAACCCGTAGATAACGTCAGCTACCCGTGCAGACGTGTTCTGGAATTAATGAAGCTTCACGATAACTGACCCAATTTGCGGTCGCGTCAGGCTCAATGAGTCTCATTCATGAGCGAACAAAGCGAAGTGCGTTCAGTGTTCAATTGTACGGGATGAAAGGGGTGCCGCATAAATTTGCCCCGTGTGACCAAACAATATATTTAATAACTATAACGTAATATATAAATAACTATAAACTATAACCCCAGCCCAGAGCCCAGGCACCAATCCGCTCCGGACCAATCCGTAATAATTAATTGATGATGATGATTATTATTATTTTATTTATTCAGTGAAACAAAATGTACACAGTATTACTGTTCTAAACCAATACAATGTCAAATTCAATTTAAATATCTAAAAAACTGGAAATAAAATCAATTATGAACTAGCTCTTCACCACTTCCACACTAGACTTCCATCCATTACCTCGGAAAATTTCATTTCAGACATGTGCGACAAACTTCTGTCCACCAATGACAGAAACTAACTTAGAGACGTCACTGCCCGAATAGTAGGGAAATTACATTGTGATACGGTAACTGCTTAGTTACATTTGAAATTTACCACGAGCTTTGCGGTGAAGGGAAATGTGAGGGAACCTACACAAACCTGCGAAGCAATTCAATGTATGTATCAAGTTCCCAATCCGCACTGGGCCTGCGTGGGAACTATGGCTGAAGCCCTCTCATTCTGGGAGGAGGTCTGTGCTTAGCAGTGGGACGTATATACGCTGGGATGATGATGATGATACAGTACTGCGAGAACGCTATGGTTTTTGACGAGAAGATTTTTCGGGGATTAACTTCCAGCCTATTTTGGCCACGGCGACTGCTTCACCTCCGTTATCGTTCATCTGCTCGCATATGGCTATTGTGGTCAATTTTATTGAAAAATAAGCGACCGCATTGTGGACATGCTAATATTACATTCATTATCGACGTGGGACTGCATTAGAGCGAAGGTCGAATATAAATACATATGCGCCCCGATAATTTAATCTTTTGTGGTTTAATAATTCTCTGTATTTTTATTATTTCCGAAATATGCACACCGGAAAAGGATATGATTAGATTCGTATATTCAATTTGCATCACATTTTCGTCCTGAAGTTTAAGCTGTTGGAAAGCTAGCATATTGACATGTCAGTCCTTTTTCGTGTTGACTCTATGATTAACAGTTTAATAACTCATAATATACGGTGATGTCATCTACAGTACTATCTAGTATGTTAAGTAATGAAAACATTTTTAAGTTTATTCTATGTATATTGCTCTTTAACATTTAAAATTAAGGTTACTTGCAGTAAACTAATTAAGCAATTATATAATTTTTAAGAACAATAAAGTTAGGAGAGTTGGCCACACCTATGAATGTATATTTCTCTATGTACCTTGCCGGTAGCCGAACCTAATTGCTCTACTTTCTTTATAATATCCATACCCTCAACGACTTTACCGAAAACTACGTGTTTTCTGTCCAACCAGGATGCCTTTACAGTGGTAATAAAAAATTGAGAACCGTTAGTGTCAGGACCAGAATTGGCCATAGAAACGTCACCAGGACCGGTGTGTTTCAGTACAAAGTTCTCATCAGCAAACTTGTTGCCATATATTGATTTACCACCAGTGCCATTGCGGTTTGTGATGTCGCCCACTTGCAGTAAGAAGTTGGGGATGATACGGTGGAAGGGCGATCCTACGTAACCCAATCCACTTTCATTTGTACAAAGAGAACGGAAGTTTTCACATGTCCGAGGGGTCACGTCAGTTCTTAACTGAAACAGTATAAAATAAATAATTACTTATTTTAAACAACAACAATGTTAAAAGTTGTCTCAAAAAAGGAATCCAACTTAGCATAAGTCGGAGCGCAAGATGTAACGACGCTGATTTTCAGTGGATCCATTAATAGGTTCCCTGTCCCGAAGCAATGTGCAGCGTTGTTTTGACATGTCCCCATAGTAATGATATAGTAGATTGATAACCAAGGGTGGAAAGTGACCCATTTCACCCGAGATATTTCTGGCGCTCGAACGAAGTGAGAGCGCCAATAGTTCGAGGGGAAATGGGTTATTTCACCCGAGTTAGACACTCTACTTTTCATTTCGACTGTGAGGAAATTAAAATACTACAAAAAAACGAGAATAATAATAAATTGAATTTACTTATACCTATCCGACCTCCAACGATACCTTTTCGACTGGCCACTTGCCATGGCCGACTATAAAAAAAAATCGAGTTGGTCACGACGTGCATCTAGATGGCCATGCCGAAACGTGAAAAAAAAGTCATTGATGTAACTCAATTATCTTGGATGTCGTCGGCTAGTCGAAAAATTAAAAAAAAATTACTTTCCACCCTAGAGGAGAAAACGCAATTTTCCACCCGGCTATCTACCCATGAAAATTAAACTTTCCGAACAGGAGAGATGAAAAAGTATTGTAATATCCCCAATGTAATGTCCCCATAGTAATTTTCATTGGTTATCTAAACGTGGTTCAAGAATAAAAATAATATAATGTAATACGTAATAAAATTTATTATTTATCGAAAGAACAACTACATTATTATGATTTAAGATTACATTTACATTATTTTGATTATGATTTGTGGTGCGCATAGTGCGAAATAAAGAATATTTGTATTATCTGCATCACTGGCATGAGGCACTTGTGCCTTATGGGACAGGGAACCTGTTAAACAACAAATAAAACATAAAACTAAGTATTACAAATAAAACGTTTTTTGCCAATATCACTTACTTCTATAACAATTCGTCCAAATACATGGCCATCACACGCGAGATCTAAATACACTCTTGGCAGAGCCATTTCCTTTACTCTACAGTTGTTAACACATTATAAACTGAATTACCAAATTATTTTAATAACTCCAATGTCATTCACAATGTAGATGCCACTAATAGTAATACTACGGCAGATAAGAAATGGACCATAGACCAGAGTTCTCTATGCGAGACTCATTACATGTGTACAGGGCGGCTTCGCATAACGAGTTTCTGTTTCACTCTAACAAGCCTCGTGCGCGTGCGTAGTGCGTACTCTAGGAACGATGAAATAAGAGTAAATTTGGAAGTGCTTATGATTTAATAAACGATTATAAGGAAGTAAAAATGCTTAAATATCAATAGAATGACGAAAAGATTGCTGTTTTTGTCATCTCTTTGTATACATAGAACCTAGAGTTATTTAATTTTTCTTTCCCCTTTTATGATACCTACGTCCCACTGTGCATAGACACAGGCCTTACAGATTGCGAGGGCTTGGGCTGTAGCATCCACGCTGGTCCAGTGCAGATTGGGAACGTCACGCTCACGTACCATTGAAGGCGAAAGCGAGTTTCTGAAAAGCTCATGGTAAATTTCAAGTGTTAGCATCACTTGTACAGTCCAGTGTCTATGTCCGCTAGGGTGTACTTTGTATGCAACGTCCAAATCGTGCCCACAATCACATCCACCAAGCTCGGCAAAATGTGATTTTTTACGGTTATTCGTGACCAATACAAAAACTTATTTTCTTAAACTTAACTGTGCTAGTATTCCTACCCAATAGAGTTCAACTTACGTTACAAATTTAGTCAACAAAACTGACCAATTGTTTTGAGCCAGACCAGTGATTAATTAATACATAGTTAAACTTAACTCCCTCGCAAAATACGGTTCGAAATAGTATGGCCAGAAAAGTTAGAGTCTCAATTTGATGTCAATTGACAACATCTGGTTTAGTTTGTGTGAGAAGCGGTCGCAATACCTGGCAAATTATTGTACAAAACAACCATTTTAAAATATTACAAAGCAGTTTAGAAATCTCTTTTTACCTGAATTTACGACCTGCAAAACCACAATTTTGTAAACCAAAATAACTTAGCAAAACTAAATAAGGCATCAAATCTCACATTTCTACGATGTTACAATTTCATTCCTAGGGGCTACAGCTACATATGTTGACAGAACTCGCGAGCAGAAAGGCTACTACGGCTACTGTTTTCACCAGAGATGTGCTATGCGAGTAGGGCTGCCATCTCTAGAATTTGGCTACCAGGACAAGACGCGTAGAAACCCCGATTTTGGAGACCAAAACCCAGATATTTTCCGGCTACACAGCTAGAAGCAAAATACTGAGAAAAGAGAAAAATATTCGCGGTTTTTTAGGAAAGGGGGCAACCTCAGATTACACGCATTTAGGACCTAATTAATGTATATTAAAACGATTTACAACTTTCTGGAAATTAATTCTTCGAAAAATTCTAATTGTATTGGTCTAAAAATTAAAAATATTTTTAAACCCGGACTACAAATGAAACCTCGCCCGGACGCCCTCTAAACTACGACAAATCCGGGGAAACCCGGACGGATGGCAGCCCTATATACGAGGATGGGTACATGAAGCCGAATGGTTGAAGAAAAATGGTAAAATTTCTGCCATGAGTCATTTCTAATAAACTTTTCGTGAGGGAGGTAAGGTAACGGCCTGAATGGTGTGCAAACTACAACTAGCCGCGTAAACTGATCTGACCCCGTTATAAAAATATTGTTTTTTTATAACTTTAAGGTACGGTTTTTACAAATTCGAAGACCCTAATTGGTTAACAAAATAAGTGGGCTGGTCAAGAAGAATCGTCACTTGCAAGCGATTTTGATTTTGAAATGTTACTCCGTAGCAATATACCGTATGTATTATCTGAACTCGGTCGCCAAGCTCAGTGCTTTACTACCAATATTTTTTCTTTTAATTAATTAATGAATAGGAATCCGAATACGGCTGGGGGCAATGACATTTAAACCAGGACGCACATTGCCGAACAAAATCCCCTTCAAAGAATGTCAGAACTATTGATTTGTTTGCGTGACAAATAAAATCATCTCACACCAAATAATTAAAATAATACGAGACGAAATTTGAACCTAGTCTTTACTCTATTACGGGCGAATTTCGCTAGCGGCAAAACTCCACAACGCTTGACACTAGACAACAACGTACTGAGAAAAAAGAAGGCCACTTTTACCAAAGTGGCAGGCGAGCATTCTACCAACCTATCTACCTACTATCGACCTACCGATCGACCTATCGACCAACCTATCGACCTAACCTTTCCCGGTGATCTGAACCAGTGATTTTAGGCCAGTGATCAAAGTGATCAAAGTGGCGCTAATTTGGCTCGGACATATTTGGGCGCGCGATTGTGAATCTACAGGTATAATTCATCAAAGGCTGGGGGATTATTATTATTGAAATTGCACAGTACATACATGTTACAGTAGTACAACCCAGTAAGGGTGTTGCAATAATATAACCAATGTAATTATTTTTTCTTAAATCTACAATACAATATTTAAAAAAGCTAAGCATAAGCTAAGGTCGATCAAGTTAATTATGCAACTTTTATTAAAATAAACAGTTTTTTTTTTAACCTAGACTCTTTATTGTACACCAGAAATAGTAAGCGATACAGAAAACAACGAAAACAGATACCTACAACAGAAATGTAATCAATAAACATTGGTTCTCTTCCGTTAAATCATGTTTTTTGGAGAAGCTACGTACTTATTAAAAAAACTTAGAAGTGAAACTTGAATTATTTTTCACATAGAACCTGATCTGAAAGTTACAAGCTCGGGGCCCTTATTGTCTATCACACTTGGAATCACAATCGTTCTCACCATTTCTTTCTATCACACGGTCTAGTTTAAAGGTAGAAAGAGGTGGACAACGCGATCGTTAGCGCTCGAGGCGTTAGACAATATGTCCACGGGTTCTATCTAATCTACGATCCTTTGCTTGAGAGGTGATGGGTGTATTATATTTGAAATCATTAATTCGTATTAAATCCCTCAGTACCTTTTAACTTAACTACGCCGTCGTTGCTCACAAATAATTTTAACGTGTTTTTTTGAGGAAACATTTTAAGCATCACTGGGTTAGTTTGAGCAGTCAACAGTGAAAGTGGAACGAACGGCGTTATTTTCACATTAGTTACGGTTTTAGATAAAAAAAGACATTATGTAGGCTCAAGCAATTCAGTAAGTACAGGGTATTTTAAAGTTTAATATTATTACTAATCGTTCATTATGGCGTTCTAAGGGGGAGGCCTTTGTCCAGCAGTGGACGTCTTCCGGCTGATGATGATGATGATGATGATTATTACTAAGGGGTCAGTGTCTCCACATCCCTGTGACTGTTTTTCATCGAGATTTTTAATAAGGGTTTTTGTAACAGGCCTTATACTACGAAATGCAAAATTTGAACTTCGCATCTTCCGATCGTGCTGACGCCAATATTATTTAATACAAGAGTGAGGGGGAATTGACCACGTTGCAGTAATTGCCACTTGAATTTTTTATATGAAACAAAAATATACATATAATTTAATGATAAAAGCGACCAGATTATTATAATTAGCACGATATTTGTTATGCTTTATCACCACTTTACGTTGGAAATTTTGATTTAATTCAAGTGGGCAATTACTGTACCGTGGCCAATTAATGTATGGTTTACCCCCCGTAGTCCATAACACACTCGTATACAAATAAAATAGTACCTACTGCGATGTATAAAAGCAAACCTAGACTTCGAACTGGACTAAAGTATATAGGGTAAGTCGTCAATTATTGGCCACCTTTCAATAACTGGCCATCATAAACTGAAAATGTACTCTACATATAGGTAACCAGAATTCATTTTAGTATAAGATGGCCAATTATTGTACGGTGGCCAGTAATTGACAATTTACCCTATTTGTAACTTGTTATCAAATTAGGTGGGTACTAACCTTAATGTTAGATTGTAGCAGTTAGATTTATAGTGATTCCGCTAATTGTTTACCCTAATTACTGTCGTACACATAATGTAGTCTCTTTATTGCGAAAATTAACGTAACAGAACGATTCACAGACAATTTTTTATGCGTGCCTACTGCTACTGGCCTTGAACTACTTTTAGTCCGTTAAATAAATAAAATAAAAATATCGTGGGACTTTATTAACACCAATTGACCTGTTGTCAAAATACCACCAACGGGACTTGTGTGTGACGCTAACACACACGAGTAATATTTATTTACCTCGACGTTTCGGCAACATTGCAGTGGCCGTGGTCACGAGTAGATCTAGCCCCAAACTAAGCAATCCTAGGCAACAGATAAACACGGATTGTAGATAAGTATACACTGAAACCATATAACGTCCCTCACACAACAACACTCCTGTAACAACACAACACAAGTAACAATATTAATTTTCATGACACAAATGTTCGCCCTTACCGGGATACCTCTAGTTTCATAATCAGTCTTACATTACAATCACTCTTAAGTCGTTAACTTTATGTCCACAGGAAATTTATCTTTCTTTTTATTGTACAGGTACTTACTAGGATTTAACAGCTATCATATAACTTGCTAACTGAGAATAGATTTTTCATAATAATAGATTTGTATTAATTGGGTCAATCACTGTTTAGTATTGTTATTCTGTCCCGTAACTCAGGAGACATCAGTGAATACACGTTGTTAGAAAAATGTTTGCAATGTAGCTATTCTATTAGCATGCTTAGAAAATGAGCCATAAAGGAATTGCCTAAACCATAAAGAGCCATAAACTGTCAAAAATTTTATAGAGTTGATTTGTACCCCATTAAATAACTTTTTCTCAAAAATGTCTGTAAAAGTTGATATTATTCTTTATATCAGAAGGTGAAGTGCATCGTTTATGGTCAGCGAAAAATTAAAAAATTAAAAAGAGATGCAATCAGTCACAACATTTAAAAAGTTAAAAAGGCCATGGAAATGTTGGCACAAGTCGTATATACAGCCAAGTGTAATGGCCGGTATCAAATATTTTGTCGGAGCTACGGACTTTTTTTATTGGGTCTGAAACAGCTAGTGGTGCTTTCGGGAGAAAAATACACCTGCTGTTTTTTTAGGGAAAAAACGGGAAAGGCGGGAAAGCACGAAAAGTTTTATTGGAATAAATTTAAAAAAAAAAAATACCTAATTCCAGGTCACGACAATAATCCACTATTAATATGCAACCTTAAGTACTTAAACAATTGTCACTGGTTAATTATATTGTTTATTATTGTTCCAGGTTCATTAATAGTAGTAGCGTCAGCATTAGTAGTATGGCTCACCAAATGGCCTTACAGATACTACCTAGATCCTGCACTTAGTATAGTCCTAGTTTGCTTAATCCTCGTGTCTGTGTGGCCTCTACTCAGGGAATCAGCCCTGATCCTTCTGCAGACAGTTCCCACACATATCCAGGTATGTAATTTTATAGAATAAAATATTGGTCCTCTACATAGATTTCGTTGACAGCGATCCTGATTTAAATAAACTAATCGTCATGCTTAAAGCGCTGAACCGATTTAGATAGAGCTTGAGATCCTGGGAAGGACGTAGGATAGTTTTTATCCCGGAAATTGCATAGTTCTCGCGGGATAGCGATAAACGAATTATTCGTAAAGGGCCAGTCGCTGAAGTCGATTTTATCTCTTTTTTTTATTCGACTGGATGGCAAACAAGCAAGTGGGTCTCCTGATGGTAAGAGATCACCAGCGCCCATAAACATCTGCAACACCAGGGTATTGCCAACTTACCAGGCCCAAGATGGAATACCTCAAGTCAAGTGCCAGTAAATTCACTCGATTTTTCAATTATTCATCTCTGGCAATTATTTTTAAGTCTTAAAGGAAGTATTTTTTTACTGACAGTTATTTTTGCATTGTCATCCTACTATATACATATCCGTATTTTTCAAGTGAGTTTGATCATTGGAAGTGGGTGAAATTTGACTTGCAACATTAAAAGAGAACTTGCATTACAACTATTGCAAGTTAATTGCACGCTAGTAAAAAAATCGTCATCAATAGACTGTTCAAGTGTCATTTAGTCTATAATCTAATACTAACTGCATTAAGTGTGCGATGTACGCGTTTCAATTGCGACCCATCTTCGCCTATCAGCGTGGAATATCCTGCACCTATAGATCCACAGAGCGCTGCCTGCGCTCGTTATCTTATCAAAATCGTGTGGAGTATTTGCACGACATCAATATTAACTCGTTATATTGTTCCTTGATAAAATTGGAAGCGTGTTTTGAGAATATTCTTATTCGGATTGAGGTCAAAAATATGTATATGGGAACAGTTAGTTTTTGGGCGAAAACAACCGAACAAATAGGGGCTTTAGGTATTTGCACACGGTCTTCAAATTAGAGGAGTTTTTTGTATTGTATTGTATTGTAACTCTTTATTGTACATATAAAACATATGAAATTTACAAGAGAAAGAGATGTACAAAGGATGTATGTTTCGTTTCAATCTCTACATATTTGTATGAGTTAATTCTAAAAATGTGGTCATTTAAGAAAAAATTTAGATCTTTGTAAATAAAAATTGATGGGGTTTGGAAAAATTAACTTACGAAGAAAAATTACCGACCATGTTTAGTAGAACGAGATAATTCGAGGAGAAGACTAATTAGATCAAAACAAAAAAGGCCTTGGTCAAGGATGTTTCATCATATCGGCCGTAGGACGTCCATTGACAGTGGCTGATGTGATGAACCAGCCTACCAGTACCAGTGTTAGACATAGGCCTCCCCCATAGCACTCTCGTTGCTTCTGCTGGAAGCGGCCTTGAATGATTATGATAGCAACCCGGTGGGAAACGAGTTGTTATGACGCCACTACTGCTGCTTGTAGATCGGCATTTATTATCAACCACGTGTGTGTATCAACGAAGGAGCTTTGTCCCTTTCTCTAACCTTTTACCATATCAAATTTAACCAATCACAATGCGATCAGTCATCAGATGATCATCAGATGGAGCGACGACCTGGTTAAGATCGCGGGATCGCGGTGGATGCGAAAAGCACAAGACCGGTCTAAGTGGAGAGCCTTGGGGGAGGCCTATGTCCAGCAGTGGACGTCTTTCGGCTGACATGATGATGATGATGAATGCGATCAGTGATCATAAGGAAAAGCCCGTATACCAAAATAAATATTCGTACTAAACGGAACTTTACTCAGTGCGATCAAAGTTCAGTTTGGTTAAGATATTTATTTTAGATACGGGCTTAATGTGATGATGTACAGTATAAAGTTCGATTACATGTTAACGTTGTTTGTTTGTTCAGGTGGACGCCATACAGCGACGGCTCCTAGAAAAAGTCGACGGGGTGCTGGCTGTCCACGAGTTCCACGTGTGGCAGTTGGCCGGTGATAGGATCATCGCCAGTGCTCATATACGGTGAGTCAAAAAAAATACTGTTGTAGCCTTTTGGTTTGACCATAGGCGTGCATTTGGTTAATTCCAGGGTAAGTAGCGCCTTGAGTACAGAGAAAAGGAACAGTATGACGTCTTCATATAAACGGCCGCAACACGAGCATAAACGCACGAGCACGAGCGTAGGTATAAACCTACGCGCCACGAATTCTCAGCATACCTCGGCAGCCATCAGTCGCTAGTGCTCCGCGGTTATGTACGGACTCACGCGCATTTATTTTTTCGCACATCCCAGTAGAGGCACAAATACTTCTCCGTAGTTAATTTGTAGGTAATAAATATCCGTAGTGATAATAAAACCGTTAAAAACATAATACGTTTTGTGGTTTATTAAAATTTAAAATAAACTAAAATGCATTTTTGTTAAACACTACTTAGTGCATTCCTTCCATAATTTTCTAAAGCTCGCAATCCTTTCCCTATTTTGAATTTCATGTGACATTATCAAATCAAATACATAGCTGAAGAGTGACAGTTAGTAGGCAGCCCTATCGCGCGATTGTGTACGTCACGAGCCGGCGTAGGTAGGTAATTATACAAGGACGCTGCCAAGACGTTATACTGCTCCTTGTTAGGGTTCCGTAGCCAAAGTGGCAAAAACGGAACCATTATAGTTTCGCCATGTCTGTCGGTCTGTCCGTCCGCGGCTTTGCTCAGGGACTATCAATGCTAGAAAGCTGTACTTTTGCACGAATATATATGTAAAATATGCCGACAAAATAGTATAATAAAAAATAAAATTTTTTTTAGAGTACCTCAGACCTAAAGTGGGGGTGATTTTTTTTTCTCATCCAATCTTGTAGTGCAGGGTATCTTTGGATAGGTCTTTCAAAACCATTACGGGGTTGCTAAAACGATTTTTCGATTCAGTGATGTGTTTACTTATTTTTTTTTGTAATGGCTAGGGAACCCTATTTCGGGCGTGTCCGATACGCTCTTGGCCGGTTTTTTCTGTACTGTGCTTAGCGTGCTGTGAGGCTAGCGGCGCGCTGCTGCGGCACGAGTTAGCGCTAATACATACCCTGGGATTGACCCAAATGCACTGGCCGTTTGACCGGTCTCTCAATCGGAGGATGGTGCGTCTGAGTTTGAACTTGAGTTTATCTGAATTTTTTGTTTAAGTGCCTAATGTTTACTAATGCTGTTTACTAATGGTAAATTTCCACGTCGGAATTGTAGCTGTATCTTAGAGATCCCTGTGCCTGGCAGTGGGAATTTGTAGTCCATTCTTCACTTGAGGTAGTAATAATGATGATAATGAAAAAATTGCTTATCTGTCTGTAAACTAACGTAGGTAAACTTATTAAGTTGCTAACCGAAGAAGCTTACCTTCAAGGCTACTATGATTTATATCGCTACTGATAAACGGCGAAAAATCGATTTGTCCGTTGGTATTTTGGCTAAACTAATTAGAATAAAGGCTGTATAAAGATTATATTTTATCGTTCAAAATCTTATCGAAGTAACGCCGCAGGGCAGACTTATAATGATTGATGTGTGTTTCATGCATATCATTAATCAATAAACTTAGCAAAAATACCCGAAATAATGCAACGTTACTGATATGTTATCACAATGTAACGAAATGGATAGAACCTTGTGGAGAACAGAGCCTAAATAGCCTAATTTTTTTTTAGTCACGTTCCGAAAAAAATTTCTGGCCAAAGGAAAATTTGAAGGAAGAATTATGCATAGTATACGTTATAGCTGCGAAAAAGCGAAAAGTACCGTCAAAGTCGTATTCAAAATAAATTAATAAAGCATTTGCACTTTAAAGCTTCGCGATCTGGGAAACATCTTGATGTGGAAATTGCATCTCTTGAGAGTAGGCGCACGTTCAGAGATCAGGTCCTGCTATTGAAAATATTATTAAATGAGATTGACTCCCCGTATCTTTTGAGTAAATTAGGTTTGAGAGTACCTCGCCTGAATTCAAGAAATTTTAATTGTATGCTTCATGTACCCTTTACTCATCGCAAATATGCTGCGAACTCATTCATTAAACGAGTATGTAAAATGTATAACAGCAAATTCTCTGACATTGATATATTTAGCATTTCTCTAAGTAGATATAAGACTGTCATTAGTAGTAAGTAATTAGTTATACCATTTTCGTGAGAATGGGTCATATGCACATTCTCTTTTTTGCAAGTCGTAACCTTTTTTTCTTTGTATGTTTGTTACTTTTATACCCGATTTATATTTTATTATTGGGAACTAATAACCTGTGGCAACTTTGTTGGTCAATGTTATATGTTATTGTTTATAATGTAAGTTTTATTGTACCGTTTGTGCCCAAATACATAAATAAATAAATAAATAAAGCAAATTATTGCGACATTTAAGTGGTGTGCTAAGTTCATAGTGTAATTCTAAGTTCATAGTGTAGTTGAAACTGTCTATTAGCGCCGACCATTTTATTTTACTTCTAGAGACTCGATCGATTAGTTTTGTAGCACCCTCAAAGGACGCACACATGATTATCCCTCTCGCCTTCGGCTCGGGAGGCAATTGCCTACTTATTAAACAACTAAGTATAAAATTATATGAAGTTGCTTGTTCTTGGGGATCGGTTCTTCTTTGTGGATGATCTTCAGATTACTAGTCGACAAAAAATAGGTTATACTTTCAAATTATTAGGTTTTGATTTGATTGCAGCCATTGGATGCAGTGTTACAGCAATATGTGTAAAATTCTTTGTGAGTAAATTCTAAAATAAATTACTTTTGGCCACATTCCAATCCAGAATCGTCTTTGTCCGAAATCATGTCAACGACCCGACTATTTATTTTGACTCTTTCGCAGGCGATTTGACGTGAATTTGTTTAGCTTAGATGCAATCATAAGATTACGCGTTACTTAAGTCGGCTTACGATAACCACAAACGTCATTGCTTGTGAACGTATTAAATTAAAAAAACTTCTCAAACCTTTAAGAATCTACCTATTTACAATAAGTTTTTAATGTCTTCCTCAGGCAATTTTTAGTTTATCATTGTTATATTTATTGCTCAATAATTCCACAGTGTAGAAGACATCCTATTGTCACTTGTTGAGTTCTCTCATATTGCCACATAGAACAATGTCTCTCAAACAATTAGCGTTGTAGAACACCTATTAGAAAACAAATAAACAATAATCCTTGAAGGACGATTAAAACCATATTTTTTACATAAATAAACTTATATGACACCGTGTTTTATCGTTTCTGTAAACATAATGCAATTGTATGTCATAAATTTAAATAGCACCGTCTGCAGTTGCAATAACAAAGAATGACAAATTTCTCTTTGTTTAAATCTGCATGAGACTCCTGGGTATCATAATATCTCAATATGCAAAGCAAACTCAGTTTGACAAGTGGAACTAAATAGTGACGAGACGTATTTTGTACAATTACAAAACTCAATAACACTTAGTTGTCATAATAATATTCATTGACTTAAAAAATGCATACGTAAATATTCCACATATTGTTAATTTTTTAAAATCAAGCAACCAAGTATCTTTGGTGACAATCCTTAGTTTTTTTTGGAGGGTAAACAACTAAATGCCCCTGGCACCATGTACAGTCAACCAATTTGGTTAATAGGCCACCTTATCATAGTAGACAGTTTTTTTTTTCTATTATAATATAACAATGGATCGGATGGAAGAATCGAATGGGTTGACTGTACATACAAGAATTGACATACTATACTGACTATTCTTGAAGTATGAATTCATACGTGATTGATATTGAAAAAAATAATCAATGCATAGGCACTGTGAAAGGAAAGTCCACACTACAATAATTTGCTATTTTGTTTTGTTTCAGGTGTAGAAATCTGTCAGAGTACATGAAGATAGCTGAGAAGGTGAAAGAATTCTTTCACAATGAAGGTATCCACTCCACCACCATACAGCCAGAGTTCGTTGAGATACCTTTAGATGGAAACGAGGTAAATATACTGTAATTCCACTAGGTATATAAGTTATTTATCCTCCTGCGGCCCACCATACAACAAAACATGACATCGAGATTTAAAACTTAATGTGTCATAGATAAAATAGATTTTTTTTTTGTAAATTTGAATGATACACAAAAATTACACTTTATTCCTTTTTCAAAAGATGTAAGTTCTATTGCTAACAATATGTAAATTAAACTAGTATTATCACTTTGAACCACAGGAGGTTAAAGCATAAACTTTTCCAAACATTGGATTTATATCGACAGTCAAATTCAACTTAAATGATACCCAAAGTGAACCATTAACTGGATTTTTACATTTTTGATACTTGAGGCTTAGTTTGTTAGAATATTGAAATCTGTTTAAGGTATGCACGTTGAAAAAAAAACAGGCACTGATTTAATTAATTTCATTATCGTACTAAAAATATATTAGTGCAACAAATCTAATTACCTTATCCAATGTAATTGGTTGATGTACACGATTAGTCATTAGGTATATTACACAAAGAATAAAGTATGCAGCATTTAGAATAACAATATGAATGATTTGTTTTTATAGGTAAAGCAAAAAGGTGTCCTAAGTTAAATTTTATTAGGTAAAAATCAGAAAAAAAGAGGTCATGTAATCTTTATTGCGCATACGCGCATATTGCGCACAAAAATCACGCTCCCCAAAAAATATGTACTTACATTTTCAAAAACTGCTGGAATTGCTTTTCAAAAAATACTAGCGTTACAAAGCTGACGTCTAGTAAGTACTGTAGAGTACATAACCTAACCTACAAAAAGTTGGAAAACCCCAGACTTTGTCACTTCAAAGTTCAATATCTCAAAAACGGTTGAACCGATTTTGATAAAACATGTCTAAGAACCATCGCTAGAAAACCTGGATTTAAGTTAAAAAAACCGCATTCAAATCGGTCCACACGTTTAAGAGCTACGGTGCCACAAACAGACAGACAGATACACAGACATACAGACACACACACACTTAGCGGTCAAACTTATAAAACCCCACTTGTACTATTATCTATTCTGTGGCTTGGGGTTAAAAATATATGTATCCATTTTCCACCTTATCACAATGTAATTAGGTGCGAAAATATCTGACAACATAAAACCCACCGTAGAACGTACTGACTAGTATTATAATGATTGATTTTCCTTCAATGTCACTATGATGACATTTTATGTGTAAAGTTTCCATTGTGGGACACGTTTCAGTTGCTTTGATAGTACAGTCACAAGCACCAATATCTAACACATTAAAGCGTGCATAAATATCTGATACTACTCTGTTTCTAGGGCCGGTTGGGCGTGTCATATACCTCGTGCGGCCTAATGTGCAATAGAATGTACACAATAAGTTCAAGGGAATTAGGAATCTATGACAATGCTACAAAGTATAAATTCTTTTGTTTTTCTATTATGACAGGAGGACAGTTTGACGGCAATTTGACTTTACTCTCGAAACAATTAGAATGTAATTGCTTTGTTAATTTTTTTCATAAATATTTATATGGTGGGCTTCAGGAGGTTATAAATGCAGGTCACTGGTCACTGTACATTCGGGAGAGATTTCTGTTGTGAATTTAAATTAATTAAACTGTTATTTTACATCAGGTAATCAGCGGCATTGCGGCAGAGGCGCCGTGCGCGCTGCACTGTCCTCCCAACGATCTATGCCACAACGCCACCTGTTGTGGACCGAACCAACAGGTCAGTTCAACTATTACCCAACAGGGCCCAGCGTAAGAAGCTTTAAAATGCAAGTGCAACAGGATTGATGGCGAGGCAATTGAGATTGCGGATACTGTCCATTCATTTTTGAAATACCTGCAAATTTAGAATATAGTATGAAATCACCAATTAAAAAAAGCGAATGGAGCGAAGTAAATAGACGAGACCATTTAACTCAATGTGTTAGAATTTTTTTTCTTAAAATGGCTTTAATTGGTCAAGTTATTTGGTCTCGTCTGAGTTACTTCAGGGCCTAACTAGTCTAACGTTAGTTAGTAATTATATATATCTTCTCTTTATCTATGGGTATACCGTCTTAAACTAATTAACTACAGCCCAAAATATACAGAGTTGGTCAACGAAGCAACATTTGTGGACCAAGTTTCTCGGTTATATGCTAGTATCATTTATATAGAAACTGAACGAACACTCATAAATATCATTCTAGTTGTTCACGTGGCCAAATAATTTTCCTTAATTTGCTGGTGGTGGCTAACATTTTACTTTTCTATGCCTCTCCATCATTATTTCTGCTAATTTCATTCCTTATTTTTTATTCTGACTTGTTTTTTTTATTTGTTTTTTTTTTTTACTTAGCACTATTTGTTTACTTTACATTCCAGTTTTTCAGTTTAGAGACGATAAGGGTTCGATAATTTTTTTCAAGGAGATGCGATCTTTGAAATGGGAGTTGCTGGTCAAGTCGCCATTGCCGAGCTTGCTGCCCGACCAAATCACGGGGGTCAAGATTTTATAACGAATTTACCCGATTTTTATACAAATGTTGTTCGAAAGATAAAAATTATGAATGATACTATGTTATTGTGCCAAATTTAGGTTTGTTATCAATGCTATGTAATATAGAATGAAATAAAAAAATAGTAAAATTTTATTGTAATCAATCTGGTTTTAATTCAAACTTTATCAACTAAACTAAATGGCCCGTAGATTCTTGGTGGTTGTTTTTCAATTTACTAATTTCGTACTAACAACAGGGATCCGAAACCATTACAGTCTTCCAACCTAAGTGAAACAAGCTGAGGCCATGCATGATTTAAAACTCAATTTTCCTAATTGGACTAACTCATAGTTACTCAAAGAGGGGCAATTCATGGAGTACAGTTATGATCGATATTACTGCACTTTTTATGGAGAATCGCTTATAGACTTGACCTTTAGAAAATTACCCTATATGCTATGGAAATTGTCCAATCGATGGTCTTCAAATGACTGCAGGTTGTGAAATACTTACGTAACAACCGAGGTAACCATAACAAGAGAAAATTCGTATTGACTATTCACGAAGCGATTCGCTAACATGAAGTATGTATATAAACAGTGTTTTAATCACACTATCTCACGTACCTTGTTGATCATATCTTAAACATCATTCATCTTTGTATTAATTGCTCTTGGCGCTTCTGTAACAAGTAGTTCCTGCAATTCATTGTAGCTATTATTTTTGTATGTTGAATTTTCATTAGACGTTTGAAAATGGCTTTTTTTGTTTCTGGATAGTTTTATTTTAGGCTCCTACTAGCCATAAATGTCACTAGATAGGTTGGTTGCCCATTAGTTCTAATAGAGAAGGAAGATATGCATACATAAATTATTTCTAATATTACCTACGTATCCTAAATAAAGTTCGCTTTACAAAAACTTACCAAAATATGGATATACGTATTGCCATTTTCAAACAGCAAATCATGTTGTCATTTTAATGTAAGCTAAGCTATGATTGCTTGTAACGCGCCTCGTACAATCTCTGCAACTTGTTTCACGTTGCAGGAGCGAACAACGCCATCTCCCGCCGTGACGCCGTATCTATGCAGGCAAAGGAACATGGGATCGCGGACAGAGTCCATGAATTCAAACATGGCCGCCGGCGCACAGAGCGCCTCTGCTCGGCACTTAGACGCTTTGGAGTGCGGGTGAGTGTTGTTAAATTATAAATCGTCACTACTTTAAAAAAAAACTCGTACCTCGTACGTCTTTTGCAGGTGGTAGGACCTTGTGTAAGGTCCGCCCGGATTGCTACCACCATCTTGCTCGCTAATCCTGCAGTGAAGCAGCAGTGCTTGCACTGTTGTGTTTCGGCGCGGAGAGTAAGACAGCCGGTGAAATTACTGGCACTTGAGGTATTTCAACTTAGGCCTCTAGGTTGGCAACGCATCTGCAATACCCCTGGTGTTGCAGATGTTTTTGGGCGGTGGTGATCTCTTACCACCAGGAGACCCACTTGCTCGTTTGCCTTCCAGTCGTATAAAAAAAAAAAACCTCAAAATCGATAATTTTTCTGAGTAAACTTTATGATCATATGATCAAGGTTCAATTTTGTTGACACAATTGATTTTAGATACGAGATTTTTTCAAAGTAGTGACGAAATGTGAGATTGTTGACTCGGTTAGTAAAGTTAAGAAGTTTCAATCACTTTAGAATTGTTGAAAAAATCTAAGTGCACCGGGATACTACTAGTGAATGAAAAGAGAGACTCCTTCATGGATATTACACAAACTTTTGTTCAACTAAGTTTGTATTTCGCACCTGTGACAGATTAAAATAACATGGGACAGTTTACACTGTTTCATCTAGTCCCCAAAATAAGGAATGCTTGTACAGTCAGCAGCAGAAGTTAATGCGCGGTTGTGGTGTTTTAAACAATCTAAACATAGGTACTCTCTTATTATCTTGGCCGTAGAGTCGCGTTTAGATCATTTTTAAACACCTGCACTTTTGTTCACACTGTACTGTGGGTACCTACTAGGCATCGACACCGGATGAACATACTTTTAATCAGTGAAGTAGAGGCACGTAACGTACTTAAACGTTACGGACATAGCATTATAAGCTGCTGATAAGAATACACCTTGAAGCTCTCTAAACCGTTTTCCTGGAATAGTGCATACATATTGACCACATAAATGTACACAAATGTTCGACCTTACTAAATTTATAATATGGTACAAAAACAATTGAAGCCGTTAAAAATATTATTCGTTTATTAATTAATTCTACATAGCTAAACAATGTAAAACTATGATTAGTGTATCTCAATTGGCGGGGCTGGAAAAGAGTTACAGATTATATTCATGAGTTCATAGGAACGTGCAACACCAAGGAAAAATTTAACAGATTTTTGAGAGTAAAATTGAGCTGTTTAAAAGCCATTAAGGTTTACTCCATGACCTTGAAAACAACAATGTTCTCTACTCATTCGTCACACGACATTTTTCAGCTAGTTATATTGTAATGTTTTTTCTTCCCAGTTCCCTTCTCCCGACGCCTACGGTCCAAGATGGCAGACTGGCTGTCTGACAGCCGCTCCAAATCGCTGCGATTTCCTAAATTCTCTGTGAATTACGAACTGCGAGTGACTAGATTGCCACGGTCCAACCTTTGTGCTAAACACCAAGATACTGTCTTTACATCAGATCGAAGGCTAACTTATTTATAAAAATTAGAAATAAGAAAATTCGTCGGTCGGTTTTTGGACCGTTTGAATTCAGACTTTGTTTTGTAAGGCTCTGGAACTGACGATAGTTAATTCACAATCTCTTCCACAGTAAAGTATAAATTCGAAATTATTTTACATTCTAACTTGCGGATTTCTAACATACATAGTTATACTAGGAACAATAGGAACTTGTGTTTTAATATTTTAATGAAAATATTGATGTCTATCACTTTGTCCGAGCAGCTTTATACAACATTGAATAGACCGGTTTGAGTCATCAATCTGTTTGTTTAGAAATTAAAACTTTAATTCAAACACCAAATGTAGTTCAGCTTATAAGGGGATTTAAAGTGCAGTGCGTGAATATTTAATAATAATAATCAGTTCAAACATAATCAGTTCATATTAAAAGTCAACCATCCAAAAATTCCACATTTGTTACTTAGAATTGACGTTTCTTTCTTTCGGAACCCATGATTCTTTTAAATTCCCACGCACTGTACAACAACTGAGTGCACATGAAACATCTTGTAAAGTTAATGCTGGGGCACCATTGATCACCATTGATTGAAAGACAATTTTGTTGATTGTCTTGGGCTTCAAGTGTCATTCGGCGATATTGTCGTCATTGTCGTAAGTAGTAGTATGGTTAGGTCTAAGAATGGAAATGGAAATGTAGTTTGAAATCAAGCGAAAAGGCTTATCTTCCAAATATGCTTTATAAGTTTTTATTTTAATAATCATTACATCGGATCTACAATCTTCATGATTGTTTTAATCGATTTATTGGAATAATCGGCCATTTCATGTTATATTGAAATGATAGATTATATTAGATGAATTTTCGAATTGTTGGTTTAAACTATTTTAATTTAATTTGTTCTTAGCAATATAATTTTGTATTCTTTATTTTAAATCACGTGGTATTGTATCACATTACCTAAACAAGTATTTTTAATGCGCCTGGTTAAATGTGGTGGAACGTTATTATAATATAACAAAACGAAAACATTTTTTATCATGTTAGCTATTATTATGAGGCTGAAGCTATTTATTTTATAAAGATAATTTAATAAATCACAAACTTACATAATTAACTTATTTGTCATTTTTAGATCTGTCATGTTAAAGCAAACCTATTTTAAAAACTCAACATATTTGATGTAAAATTATCGATGGCGGTATAACAAAGGTATCAAATGTATTATGATTTTGTCCTTGAATAGGTTTTATCTTAACATTTTGTATCAGAATTAATATTAATGTATTACAATTTCGAGGGTTCCGATATTTTCTTCGTTACTTTTTTTAAACAACAATTTATGCTTTGATGGTATAATAAATGAAATGGATTTTTTTTTTTCAATTTATTTTAGGGTCTAAAAATGTCTAGCCCTCGTACAAACATATTGTAAAATATAAACGTTTTTACAACCAGATCCTTCAGGAAAATGGTAACTTTCTCTGTCGGTTTCCAAGTAGATTTGCTCTTTTTGCTTGTCAATACATATCTTATCTAAAAAAAATTTAACATTTTAAATTTATTTTTGACTACATAATTACTGTAACTGCATGGAAAATAAAAATTATTAAGGTAACAAATTTGAGGAACGTTCCCCAAATTTTGCAACGGAACCCAATAAACAAGGTCGTTGACCTCTTTTATACGGGTATGACGCATTTCTCCTTATCATAATCAGGCGTGGTAATTCTTGTCGATTATTTTTTCTTACAACTTTATAAAGGAACAACAATGTAAGTATCTACCTAATCCCTTTAATTTCATATTGACCAAGAAAGAATTACGGAAACATAAAACAATTTAGTTCTTATCAGAAACAGAGGCATCTGAACTGAAGTATCAGTTGTAACTTGTAATCCCTATTGTAAGCATCTATGATAAAATTAGTTTTTTATATTAAAAAAAAGCAAGAAAAGTTTTCTGTTGCATACTATACAGTTACTTATTTGTATTTTTCAAACATAATGATTTTTTCTGACGTGCATAATTAATGAATTTGGAACGTGAAATCTTCTAATGACCTTGGGTTTTCGCGGGATTTGTCTTTATCTGACTTTGATAGCATATCTCTACCCCGAGGACTTTTTTAGATCTCGCCGACTGTACATTTAGTTTTATAATAGCCTTAAAATAAATAGTAAAAGCAATAAGGTGTTTCCTATAATCGTAACTAGTTCAATATACTTTGACCAAAAATAGCGACAAATCTAGAAAAATAGCTCTGTAATATTGAGAAAAGCAAAAGACGTTAAATTTATATTTAGATCCATTCTTAGAAAACAGTATCGTTTTTATTTGTATTCCTTCAGTAACTAATGATTGTCTATGATATATGTAGTATTTGTTAAACCCATTATTAAAGTTTTTTCTTTTTTTTTTCAATCTAACTGTCTAAAAATAATTATTATAAGATGATAATTGCGTTTAATCTATATCTGCGCATTTTTAGGAACAGTTCGAGCATAATTTGATCTTCGATTTATCTAATAACACAACATAATATAAAAACTGTTTCTTAAACTTAAAAAAATGTGATCATATTTCCTAGGTTTAAGCGTAGAAGTGTCAGTCTGTCGCCAAGCATTTAGAGTAAGTAACTTAGGTGAGAAATGAACGGGTTAACATATGCAATAATTCTTTTAGATAGAAAAATTAAAACATTTTAGTTCAAATAAATAGCGGTTTGCCACACTTTTCAATGCGAAATCACGTAGATTTAAGATATACTTATTATTTTGTAGAGGGAATTGCTTGGACTAGGGAACAGCACGAGTGAAAAGGTCCAATGTATAAATGGAATTTATAAATACAAACTATATCAACTAACAACAACCCTAAAATCTTACAAAGATGTTAATTTTTCGAAATACGTCTTTGGTCAGTAAGTTTTATACAGCGACATCAGCAGTTTAGAACGAGTCTTGATTGAATATCGCGTTAACCCTGTCATGGTTGCCGTACAGTGACCATACCAGACACCGAAGAATATTTGCTTGTAATTTGGCCAACGGATCATTTATCATTATATTGGGCCTTTATGCGATTATATTCATTGTACCCAGTCGAGCGTAGTTCTGTCACTGAACCTGAAATTTGCGCTATGTGTTGCTGTTGCTGGACAAAATCGTGCTGTTACAGTGGGGCATTTATTTATGTAACGATTATAACTATTGATACATCCAAATACACTAGACGTAGATTAAATTATGATCTTATGCAGATTAATAAAATAACAGTGGCTTATTCGAAAAATTCGAACGGAACTTGGGCATTTTTTTAAAGATCCGAGACATTGTGATGACTTCTTTTTAGTGATATAAACAAATGGCAAAGGTAAAAAGGGTTAAGTATTGCATTAACAATAACCGCCTTTAAATTATTGCCTTGCATATGTTTATTGTTTTAGATTTTATTAAGTTTAAATTATGTAGACGTATTAATTGTAAAACAGGACATTTCATGGCTGTTCATTCGTTATTTAAGCTAGAGTCACACTTTGTAACGTGTTTAATTAATTTATCATTGGTTAACATTAAAGCAAGTGGGGCTCTCGCTTAAGACGGATACCATTACGGACTGTCGCTGCTCAAATCATGTTATATTTATTGTATTTATGTACAAATCATAGGTTATTCAGGCACAGCCGTTAAGTGATACCGAGGCCTGTTTGATTACATTTTGTTACTATGTCAAAGCCTTGAACCCATGGACTACCCTGTGATTACGTCTGTGTTCATGTGGTGCTTCACGGGTTACAAAAAACAATTAAGTTCGAAGTCATCATTAAAATGCCATCAGAGGTTGTTCACATAGTTATGACTTCCACTTTACCGGTCAGTCGAAGGGATTTATTGTCAAAAAATATATCCTCACTGCTGTAACACAACATCAGTCAGCAAAACTGACATCGTCCTAACTCCAGCTACCTAATACGGTATTTGACAACTTCTGAATTTGCCATATCCTAATATTATTATGAAAATATAGACATACAGACATTGTTTAGCGAAGAAAAAACTTAAATCGGTTGAAAATTGGATTTAATGCGATTTTTAAAAAAATCTATATACCTGTCTCTTTCTCAAATGCTTTTCTCTATGTAGCAAGCATGGCGGTACTGGCGTGTGACGTCACATGCCAGTATGTCTTTCTCTGTCTAATCTTGAATTTCAAACCTTTCTAACTTTGTTATTTGTAAAGGTAGCTTAAAAATAGTTTCTCTATTCGATAACAGGCATTTTGTAGTTTTAATTTATAAAACACATACAAAATAGTCAAATACCGTATTGACTGTTGAGTGACTTGTAAATCAGTCTATGTCCAATCCAATCTCTTCCGATCGACCTGTTAAGTACAAAGGGTTGCAAAACTACTGTCGACATCTCAAGGCTTTCCGAACTAGATGACGTCAAACAGGCCTTTAAAGCCGGTCACACACGCTAGATTATAACCGATGGTTATGCCTGCATAGTTCATTTAAATATCAATTTGCATATTTCAAATTTCACTTGCGCGGGCAAGGGATTATGTCATATACACGTTCAGTTATGCTTATATGCTTACACAAATGAACTGTCCAGGCATAACCACCAGTTATAACCCAGCGTATGTGGTCGGCTTAAAGGGTTTTTTTATTAATTAAATAAATTGTTTGCTTGTGATGTTGACAATGATTTGAATGTTAGAGGAATATGTGGAATTTTCACAGTTAATAAAAATATGTATTAAAACGCATGTTTTATTTCATAAAAGTTCTGCTCCTTGTATAGTGAAATTCGTGCAACATGTGGTCACATCAATCCATACAAATACACTAACATCAAGTTAATATCTAATATTAACACAGTATATAATCTCTAAAACTGACTTTGTGCTAATTAATGAAATCAAATAAAAGATATCGTTATTTGATTAGAACAATAGTGATTAACCGTATTTTTAAATACTCTATCAATCAAGAGATATTTTCCTGCATTCGATTTTCTTTATTGTGCAACATTAAAATTTTAACGGTTACATTCGCATATGTTTTTAATATACATTAGTATTTTTTTCAACATTGGATTAGTGAAAAACAAGCGCCAATTTGACGGTAAATTTTTTAATGTTAGAGTAAACGAAGTATAACAATCTACGTAAAAAAAATTCGTATCCATTCGTTTCCCATTATTTTATTCGTCATACATAATAATGTTTGAAATACCTCGACTATGCAGTTTTGCGGATATGAAAATTACACAAACCGGCACGTCATTGCAAACGAAATTCCGGTAGACGATAGAGAACCAGTGTAGACTCAATAAGGTGACCATTTTGACAGTGTAGGCACCCAAATTTGTACTTTTTCTAAGACTTATTTACTTATCGCGCTGATACAAAAATGCCGAAGGTGTTCGAACTGGTATCAGCCTAGACTCACCACTAACGGTACCAACTACCCAGTACTCTCTACCGTTTATGATCTTCCTTTTAGACTTCCCTGTCATTTTGTACCGAGAGTTGTTTCCGAAGAGAGAATCGTAAGGCGGCGGTCGGCTATCATCTTGTTTGAATCTTCGTGTACTTGCTGCATTCTTACTAAGTTTTGTTTTGGTGCCACCACTCATGTTTTTCATCTTTACACGAACGTAGCGTCTAATCATCATCTGGAAAAGATACGTCTGTTACCTACTATTTCATGTAGGTATTATAAATCTAGCAGTATGTAACCGTCGTATAAAAAAAAAAAATCTAGGTAGGTACCTATCTTAATCGATTACAGCGGAATATTTTCGTATTGTACCTAACCGATTTTTGAAACTCAAAATTACCTTTTCAAATTGATGAAAAATTGTTTTAAAGAAAATACAAGTAAATAGTACAAAATAACCGTTTTGTCTGATTAGGCTGCTTGTCCACTGAAGCGGAACGAGGGGGTAATACGGAGCGGAGTTGCGGACTCTGTCTGTCCATTGACGCAGAGCGAGAAAGTAATGTAGAGCGGAGAAGAGTTGCGGAGGCGTGGAGCTAGATGCGGAGCGGAGTTTTTTTTTAATTCGACTGGAAGGCAAACGAGCAAGTGGGTCTCCTGGTGTTAAGAGATCACCACCGCCCATAAACATCTGCAACACCAGGGGTATTGCAGATGCGTTGCCAACCTAGAGGCCTAAGTTGGAATACCTCAAGTGCCAGTAATTTCACCGGCTGTCTTACTCTCCGCGCCGAAACAACGGTGCAAGCACTGCTGCTTCACGGCAGGATTAGCGAGCAAGATGGTGGTAGCAATCCGGGCGGACCTTGCACAAGGTCCTACCACACACAAGTTGAGACTTTTTTTCCATTCGCGAAGCTACCCCCTTCCTAGATCCGCGTGAAGAGAAGCGGAGATTTTATACGATTCTATTAACGGATTTTTATCTCGCTCACCGCACCGTCGCCCCGCTACGCTCGAGTGGACAGACAGGCTTAATCTTGGCGATTTTTGAAATTTTGTGAAATCTCAGAATTTCCATTCAAATGCCAGATTTAATGGTCCTCGCGAGCGAAGCCGTTAGTAAGGGCTAATGGTTACAAACCTCTCCAACAAATACTGCGATAGCTGCAGCTAATCCGGTGACCATGATCATGTACGTCATTGTGAGATCGCTGTTCCGCAGCTTACGGTCCTTGGATTGCAAGTCCAAGGGGCATATCTTGGTGCTCGGTAAGTCGCGGTGTTCTAGAAACTTCACTATGCCGGATTGTAGAAGGTACGTGAGGCTAGGGTGAAAGATTATCAAAAATTCGCTGAATACATATAAAGAAATAAATAAATAGTAGGTAGGTACATGTATATAAGAAGCCAGTAGAATCATATCATCATCATGTCAGTCGAAAGACGTTCACTGCTGGACAGAGGCCTCCCCCAAGGCTCTACTTAGACCGATCTTATGCTTTTCGCATCCACCGCGATTCCGCGATCTTAACCAGGGCCCAATTGCATAACAAATTACAAGCTAATACCTA
Source organism: Choristoneura rosaceana (assembly GCA_037349165.1). Taxonomy (NCBI): domain Eukaryota; kingdom Metazoa; phylum Arthropoda; class Insecta; order Lepidoptera; family Tortricidae; genus Choristoneura; species Choristoneura rosaceana. Next base: position 5,392,204 of record JAZBNJ010000008.1, read on the forward strand.
GTATCATCTCAGCCGTAGGACATGCACTGTTGGACATAGGCCTCCCCCATAGACCTCCAGTTGCTTCGGTTGGCAGTGACCTGCATCCACCGTGACCGTGAACCCGCGGCTTTAACCAGGTCATCCGTCCATCTCGTTGGTGGACGTCCCACGCTGCGCTTGCCGATCCGCGGCCTCCACTCGAGAACTTTTCGGCCCCAACGGCCATCCGCTCTCCGTACTATATGGCCCGTCCATTGCCACTTCAACGAGCTAATTCGCTTCGCTATGTCGGTGACCCTTGTTCTTCTACATATATATATCTTCTCATTTCGTATTGAAATTCACTAATACCATCTAATAGGTACTATTTGCTTGTAATTTAATTGTTATGCGATTGGGCCCATGTCGTCGCTCCATCTTGTTGGAGCCAGTAGAATAGTATAATTATATAGACTAAATAAAATTAGATTAGTTTCGCAGATATGAATGAAGCTAACTTGACACATGCCACCTATGAAATGATCATACTTACGCAGGATCAAACAACGGCTTCAAATAGCTGCCTCTTGGGAAAATAAAGCCTCTTAACGTCTCCATAAAAGGATGCGGAGCCACGACGTAAGTACACCTTGCAATGAAAAGAATATCAGTAAGTACCTACTACTTGACTTTTCAGTAAAGTATTTCCGCATTAACATGTTCTTTCAGCCTTGGCACGATCGACCGGGTAATCAACCCTGGGATAAACCCAGTAGCGGCATTAGAGTATAGGGCGCGATGGGGTGACCGCCCAGGGTACCGGACTTAAGGGGTGCCAGGCGCTCCTCAAGAAGCCTACCTATACTTTCTAGAAAATTCTCAAAAGTGTTGGGGGAATTCTCGCCCAGGGCGCTGGAGGTGCTAAAACCGCTACTGGATAAACCAAAATAAAAGCCCAATAGGTAGTTACCTATCTGCTTCTGCCACGTCGGCCCTCGTCTTCCGGAGGTAATCGTTGTACATGAGATGATCTATTGCGGTTTGTTCTTTCACGAGAACGGCTCCTCCCGCCACTAACGGCAAAAATTGACGATCTGTATTTACTGACGGGAATTGTGCTCGGCCATTGGCTACCATTTTACTGAGGTAGAAAAGATCCGAGTCCACCTAGAATATGAATTGCGTTTTTTGATTAGTTGGTACGAAAGTAAGTATAGAAAGGAAATGGTGATTTTGTGCTTGTTGCATTTGTTGTGGCACAGGGAACCATGTGGAACCTTTTCAAGATACATTTTGCGATGATTCCTTCGGCAAATGTATGGGATGTCAACACGGCGTTAGTTTCATAATGGTTTCACTCGGTACAGTCACCTGGACATCTGCCACAGCGAAGCGTGCAAAATATCTAACACGTCCTACCGGCACTAGAAATTGTCGTATCAGATATTTATGCACGCTTTGTATTGCAGGTATTGGTGTGTAGTTTTCTACAATACAAGGCGTTTCATAAGTCTACCACTTACGTAATACTATTATTTATACCAACTGAATCGTGACCCAATGTAGAATTTTTTCCTATTGCCTAACAAGGAAAACCACTGTAAGGGCAGGTTATCTACCTACATTTCTGCGGTACCTAAGCCACGAAAAACAAATTATTCGATTATAGCACATACTTTATCAGTGTTTGGATCGATTTGAAATGGTGGATCCTCCTCTCTGCCATTCGTTCTTGTCATGTCAACAGAGCGACAGTTTACCACCTGCTTAATGTCGCAACGGTCTTTCCGAAATTTGTCTATCCAGCAATCTAGGTTAAAAAATTTAAACATACGTCGCTCACTGTATACTGCACAGTGCTGCCTTCTGGTGCTACCCAGCGGTAGTTCTTCTTCAGTATGTCCTGTGGATTCTCAATGTCCAGGGTAAATTTTGACAGAGTGAGGAAGGCGGTCAAGTTAGCTGTGTAGAACGCAGACAGGAGTATGATGAAGAGCCACCAGGTTGTGAATAGAACACGGGTCGTGTCTGCCAAAAATAAAAAATGCAGTGTAATACCTATCATATAAGTAAACAGACGATTTCAAGGAGTATGTGTTGCCTGCCAACACCGAACTGTAGACAGAATTCATCGCAATTAATTCTTTTCAGATATCAAGATCTCTGCAGTTATAAAATACCATCCAATGGCATTTTAAATGGAAAACGGAAAGAGAACTTGTAACTAACCAACAGTTTGCATCATTCGATTGAAACTGCACAATAGCTAGGTTCGGGCTTCGACATAGACGATAATTTTCGGTTCCTCTAAAAGGTTTATATTTATACTAGTTTTTTTTCTATTTTAGGCTACTTAATAAAGAAATAATTGAGAAAACTGAAAGCTTTAAATCAAGATTACGATTTGGAGTCTTTTTGTATTTTTTATTTCAACTCCAAATTTTTGTTTCTTTTACGGTCATCCCGTGAAAGTTTATATAAATTTCACACGAAAACACAAGCCGAAACATGAATGCACAGAAAAACCAGAAAAAATAGACCAGCGCTGGGAATCGAACCCAGGTCCTCAGCATTCCGTGCTGCGTGCTATTCCCCTACACCACCACTGGACAGGAGACTAGCCACGAATTTTTCCTATGCACGCATATTTCAACATGGATTCTTTTCATTAGTCACTTTAGCAGCGACACTAACGCCATCTATGATCTACGTTCTCAACGAGAAACATTTTTCACTCCCATCGAAACTATCCGTTCACCGGACACCGGACGTCCAGGGACAAGAGATGTCGCTAGATGTCGCCCTGGTGAACGGATAGTTTCGATGGGAGTGAAAAATGTTTCTCGTTGAGAACGTAGATCATAGATGGCGTTAGTGTCGCTGCTAAAGTGACTAATGAAAAGAATCCATGTTGAAATATGGGTGCATAGGAAAAATTCGTGTCTAGTCTCCTGTCCAGTGGTGGTGTAGGGGAATAGCACGCAGCACGGAATGCTGAGGACCTGGGTTCGATTCCCAGCGCTGGTCTATTTTTTCTGGTTTTTCTGTGCATTCATGTTTCGGCTTGTGTTTTCGTGTGAAATTTATATAAACTTTCACGGGATGACCGTAAAAGAAACAAAAATTTGGAGTTGAAATAAAAAATACAAAAAGACTCCAAATCGTAATCTTGATTTGATTGCTTAATAGCGACATCTCTTGTCCCTGGTGAACGGATAGTTTCGATGGGAGTGAAAAATGTTTCTCGTTGAGAACGTAGATCATAGATGGCGTTAGTGTCGCTGCTAAAGTGACTAATGAAAAGAATCCATGTTGAAATATGCGTGCATAGGAAAAATTCGTGTCTAGTCTCCTGTCCAGTGGTGGTGTAGGGGAATAGCACGCAGCACGGAATGCTGAGGACCTGGGTTCGATTCCCAGCGCTGGTCTATTTTTTCTGGTTTTTCTGTGCATTCATGTTTCGGCTTGTGTTTTCGTGTGAAATTTATATGAAAGCTTTAAAGACTACAAGCATTTGTGTAGCGTGCGTATATTTAGTTAACTAAGTAACTAGGTAAACTGTGGTGGTCGTGTAGAATCAGTCACGTAGGTACGTATCACATATCTCAGCAACTTCTCACCAAATCGCGTCCCAGTTAGGTATTAAAATAATCAACAAACCGTCTAGCAAATTACACCACCGTAAATCATAATAAGATTATACATAATTATAATTAATTCTTTAGAAAATTAAATATCGCGAAGAAACCCTTCTGGATACATATAAAACAGCGCAGGATTTTGGAGATTCATGTTGGGACCGGGGCAAAAGTGATTTGGGCACCCATGCTTATAAATACTGCATAACATGGGTATGTTAAGAGGGTCGCTGGCAGAGGAGGGATACTAGGGGCTGAAGACAGTGTTGTGGCGCGCCAAGGATGAGGCCTATTATGTCCAGCAGTGGACCGCTGTGGGCTGATGATGATGATGATGATATGGTTGTGTGCCTCAGTTGCCCTTACCCTAGATTCGGGTATCCATCCCCATCCCTGCTATTCAAATCAGTATAATGATGTGGTGGGCATAAGGTTGGATCCTACCAATGTGGACACTAAAGCACAACCTAATTCACTACAGTTCTACAGGACGAAGTAAAGCCTGTGATTCTTTAAATAACGAATTTCGTCTACTAATCATAATAATCTAAGTCATAATATCCCAGAGAAATCATGATGGGATTGATTGTGGAAAGGATTCTGGACTGTACAGTTACCGGTATTGGTATCTGCCACAGCGGGCGTGTAAAAATATCTGAAACGTGAAACGTCCTATCGGCCCTAGAATAATAGAGTCGGTCGATCAGATATTTATGCACGTTTTATTGTGTCAGATATTGGATTAGTGGCTGTACTTATATCAGGTATAGATAGTACACTCACTGCAAAATTTAGAGGCACCTGTGGATACCTAAGTACTTTGCGTCCTACGTTAACGCGCTGTTTACTTTAAATCAGTACCTAATGCGCTATAGTTTTGTGACTTGGGTGCCCATATTTTTCCACATTCTTACATTGAAAATATAAGATTAATGCTGTCAAAAAACTGTTATTTACACTCATTCTTTACAAACATGACAGAATGAATACTTTCAACACACAATCACCATGGAGTGTGACCGTGATAGATGGTCTCCATTAGCGATGCGTCGATACGATCGAATAATGCCGCGTGCCTGTCGTAATAAAATAGATTGTGTCGCGTTGATAACATCCGACTATTACTGGGATTAAAATAAAGTTGGGGATTGATTTTGAACTTGAATTCTTAAAATAAAAAAAGCTATGTTGCGCAAAACTTGATGCAAATGAAAGCAAACATATTTTCTTTAAAGGATGGCTGGGCTCCACAGAAAACCAGCGTTACTGCACATAATGTGCGGCAACACATGCTGAGTGGAGACCCTTTTTGGTATCCTGTCGTGTCACCAAGTAATATAGTTTTAGTGCTAGTTTTAATCTTAGTCTTAGGTGGTACTTATGGAGCCAAAATAAATCTTTCTTTCTTATACGTACCTAAATCTATTTTATTACGATTGCATATTCAGAATCTTTAGGTACCTCTAATATCATAGGTAGGTACATGCTAAAATAAGTCTGTCTGTCTTTTACCACCTTTTCAAGTTTAACAAACCGCGGAACCGATGTAAATGAAAGATGTGAAGATAGTTTGAGAACATGGGAAGGACAATAGGATGTTTCTGTCCCGGAAAATTGCGTAGTTCCCGCGGGATAGCAATAAACTAATTTTTGGACACGTAGTGGAGTCCCTGGCAATTAAAAACCTAACAAACTTCAGCTTAACCTGAGCCTGAGCCTGTCAATCTCGCTCGCTGTATCCCGCGCCTAGATACCAGTTTCTCTAAATTAGTAGATATAGGGGCTGTTTCACCATCATTTGCCGTCTTCGTCTATTCGAACAAAACAAATAGAGACGGCATCACATTTAACCGTCGGTTAACGCTAATCAATGGATGGTGAAACAGCCCCTTAGTATAAGTATTAAGATAGTATAGGTAAAAAACTTAAGTAAAGGACCTGTTGTATGTAGTGGTGCACAGAATTGATATGGAGCTTAAGTCATTTTGCGAATTTGGAACGTCAATTTGTTTATATGGACAAGTTACTACCTACTACATACAACAGGTACTTTACTTAAGTTTTTCACCTATATACTACCTATTAGCTATTAGATAATTATCATGTAATTTTTGAGAATTAGGTACCTACATAAAAACCCACAATTTTAAGTAAGCCGAATGGTTCAGGCGAATGCAACCGCTAGTAAAGGCTTAGTTATTGATATAAGTAGGCAAATATAGGTAATCATGGCGACGGCCACTCTTCTAAGAGAAGCTACACAATCACTTCAAATAAAATACCTAGTTACAGCCACTTACTAGCTTCAGGAGCCAAAGTGGTGCCTTGCTTTATGAAGGCTCCGTAGACGAACCAGAAGCTTGGCGAGAGCGGGATATGTTCCTCGTCGTCCTTCACTAGTTTGGATCGGATGTAGGTAAGAAAAGTGATGCAGGGTCCATAGGACAACACTGCTGCTAGGATCAAGTACCTGGGGGTCAGAATAAAGACAGGGTATACATTTTAAATATTAGGTAATAGCAAATGCCACTGGACTGAAGTGAAAACCGAAGAGCGAGAGTACACAATCTTAGCCATGCTAGTCGTCACTGACGTTAGACAGATACCTACGTTAAGAGTAAAATGTGGGCAACACGATGGGAACCGAATTATTAGCACCCTCCGTATCATAATACACGTAGTTGTCAACGAAAACTTTAATGTGAAATGAATACGTATCCACTGCCGATATAACAATTCGTTTATTACTCAATTCAAATTTAGAAGAAAGTGGCTCTATCAATTTTTTGTTACATATCACTTAATTATTGTTCGCGCCGGGTCTATATCGACTGGTCGAAAATTGTTAGTCAGAATGTAATGTATGACATAACTCTTTTTTTTCTCTGAAACCATTAATTTTTCAGAAATGTTCAAACACACCTAACCTTACCTATAGAGTTCTACAGCTCTACCATTAAAAAATTATGAAAAATGTACGGGTTCAGCGGGAAAAAAACAACTACTTAACTTTAATTATGACAAACATTACATTATACCTAACTTATAAAATTATGTCAGTCGTAAGGATCCCGTTCGGGTCTCACGCTAGTTGACTCCTGGAGCCGCTGCTCCAATTGCTCTACCCTCGACCTGGCTCCGGTATATAAGCCACCATTAAGCAAGTTCTTTCCTCTTACTAAATTGCTCATCCGTAATTTGCAGTGGATTATGAACAGATCTTACGTTACGCTTGACATTTGCATTTGTTGGCTTTGTGCAATTTTGTCTTATTGAATAAAGATCTTATTATTATTATTATTATTCAACTCACCACACGTGAACTTCAAACGGTGCCAAGAGTCCGGAACCGGCAGCAGACTCCTTAGGCCTTTTCAGCATCATGTTCCACACGCCCTCGTCTAGTATCGAAGAGAAGTCCACCATGCTCTGGTATTTATACAAAATGGGTACAAATGCCACGGCCATATCCACTTTCTGTATAAAAAGTATACTTAGATGAATTTATTTTCAGGAGGTGCTCCCCACATAAATTGTCATCGGTGTCAGTGCAGGACGAAGGTTAAATGAAAAAAAAAAGTTTATTTACAGTAGACACTAAAAAGTAGATGGCGACGATGGTGGGTGACGAAAATTGCGGTAGGTATTCCCGGACCGATATAACCTTCAAGCTTTCAAGAAAAGAGCGTACTTCTACCTTAAAGGCCGGCAACGCACTTGTGACTCTTTTGGTGTTGCAGGTGTTCATGGGCGACGGTAATCGCTCACCATCAGGCGATCCGTCTGCTCGTTTGCCCCCTATACCATAAAAAAAATATATATATATGTTTTCACCAAAACATGCAGTTTGGTCCTGCACTGACGCTGACGATGTAATTAGGTTCAAAATAATGTTGAAAATGTAGTAGGTAACTATTAGGTACTACAGTATTATTTATTCTGTGCTACGTAAAGAAGTAAGAACGACTGCATGGCAATCATAGGTACTACTTACCTACAATATAAATAAATAAATATCATGGGACATTTGACACCAATTGACCTAGTCCCAAACTGAGCAAAGCTTGTACTATGGGTACTAGGCAACGGATAAACAAACTTATATATATATATATATATATATATAGATAAATAAATACTTAAATACATATTAAACATCCAAGACCCGAGAACAAACATTCGTATCATTCATACAAATGTCTGCCCCGGCCCGGATTCGAACCCGGGACCTCAAGCTTCGTAGTTCTCTAACCACTTAGCCATCCGGTCGTCAAATATAGTTCTATAACTATACCATTACTAAGGTAACAACTAAACTAAACGTACTAAAGGAATTAAATACTTACGGTACTATTTACTAATCCGATCAAAGACTGGTCTGGCTCTTTCCCACCGATTTCAAAATTCTGTGACGGAGTGATCACATCGTAAGTAAAATTGAATTGTTGTTGCAGTATACCAAATATTTCGAAGGCGACACCGCGGCCTATCAGGGTGCTGTTTTCGGTGGTCTCCACCCAGCTAAGGGGATAATTCTGGAACATAATACTTCTCTCAATAAAATAACAGGTGATTCGGGAGACGTTAGCAGGAGACAGGAGACCCTAAAGAAGTTATTCTGCCTTTTATAGTTTACCTGATGCTCAGTGGCGGACTAAGCCCGTCAGAGGCCCGGGGCGACAAAGTATAATAAGGCCCCCCAGCTTTAAAAAAAAGTACCTAGTTTAAAAAAAAAATTAGGGACTAAGTACATTTTTAAAGTCTTGTTTAGGATTTGATCAGGGGAACGCGGAGGCATTTGGGGGTGTCGCGACGAACGCGAAATGAAACGTTTCGAAATATATTTATAACTGGCAACACCAGCTGTCATTGTCAATGGTGAGCATGACATTTGTCCTTCTGGTAGTATTGGCGCGAATTGCAAAGGTTTCTAATGTTGAAATTGTGTGCGTGTCCGGTGCTCCAAGAATATATAAGCTAAGTATTTCCACATGAAGTAATAACTGCTCTGTTTAGCTCGAATAGGTGTACGTATGTATGTTACTTGATTACCATGTACGATATCAGAGGACGGGGTAGGTTAGCATGTCGCGTCGTAAGGCCGCATGAAGAACCGAGGCCTGGGCGGTAACGCCTGGGATCCAAAAGCCCTGGACGCTTAGAGAGTCCAGGACAGTCGCGACTGTAGGATATGATACAGGAGTTGGGCCTGGTCGCACCGTTTAGCTACGGCGCCTTCGGGGTAGTCAGATCAGCTACCCCGTAGCTGCATCATTATTGGCTCTCTGGGGGTGGACAAAAGCGACCAGTAATGTTGGACCGCTTTACGTGTACGCGGTGATTAATGATAGAGCATATAGCGGGTAGTTATACCCTATACGATTTGTGAATGCCCAACGTCCAATATGGTGAGATGGTTGTCCTCTGGTAAAGGGTAGAGCCCCCTGATTATACTGTAATGAGCTGATATGTTGTGTTCAAGGGTGATCCCCTAATTATACTGTAATGAGCTGATATGTTGTGTCCAAGGGTGATCCCCTACTTATACTATGGACAGGCCAATGATCATAAGGGTAGCCACCTATCAATCCTATGCAGAGCTAATGAATTTGAAGGTATTCCCCTACTTGTATTGTAAGGAGCTATTATGTTGTGCTTAAGGGTGATCCCCTATCTCTAATGTGTCATTGAATCTATGGCTAGTTCCCTGCTTACACCATACAGAGCTATAGAGAATAAGTTTAGTCCCTTACTTGTACAGTGTGGATTTAGTGTACTCGAGACACTGAGACTCCTCAGTGTCATCGAGTTCATTTTACTTTAACAGGAGGGAGATGCACAGTAAGAACACAGCTAGAGGAAATTATAAAACAGCGAAGCGGAAAGAGGAAGCGCTAAGGGCTGAGGAAAGACTGAAGGAAGTAGTAGAGACTACACTACACCGAAGATAACAGGTATGTTACTATCTGTTATCACACAATCGTGAGGCCTATGGTAAATTTCCTCATCAACTCTAAACCAAAGGGGCCATCACGACATGGTGGAGATACAAGGGATATGTGCAGAACCCATGCAACCTTATGATGAAGCCTGTATATTGTAATAAAAGGGTCTGTAGATCTACTGTTTTCTTGTTGTCATTCTGTACTATCAGCAAGGAAACAAAAGTAGCACAGTTTAATAGAAGAAAGGTTATGCCCCATTATACTAACATGCTTATTAGATGAACAATTACAGAAAGGGCTTAAAACTATCACAAAAATGCGTTTTTGGACGAATTTCAACCCTACAACTTTACAGTTTAAAGAGTGCCTCAGGAGAACGAATGTAACTATAGCAACAAGTAACAAGAAAAGTAGATTGACCCAAATATATAAGAATTTTAGCGGGCTGTAATGTGACAGATGCGAAGACATTATTAGAATAAGAGCCCGTAAGAAAAGCTTTCTTTATCTTCCTCATGAATTCAACATTTTTATGAAAGATAATTAATTGGATTCAATTAGAACAATTCACCGAATCCTAAGAATAAAAGGTTCCAAGAGATTACAAACAGAAACAGCTGTTTCGAGTTGCGATAGTAGCGACAATGATAAAAGCGGCACGAAGAAGTTACTAAATACTTGTGCGCGCCACATACATAGGTAGTCTATGCAGAAGAAAAATTAAAAGTTCACGTTTATATATCGCTTAATAATTAAGAAAAGAATTGAGGATATATACATTCATTTATTTCGTAGTCGAAGACTATTTTTTACAAATCCTTAAAAAATATATTCTGAGAATAATTATCATTCGACTACATAGATGGCGCGACGCGTATGAAATCGCCTCGGCGCATGAAATTTGATTGAATTGTTTTACAACGTAAACGTAATTGATTTAAGTTTGATGCTCGAATATTAAATCGTGAAATGTTAATTTAAGCTTAAAAAATTACCAATTACCTACTGCATATTGTTATCTACATTCGAAAGCCAGATTTTGTCGCTCAGAATATTACCTATTTTATTTACAAGAGCTTCTGGATTGTTGAATTACGTCATCTGTTTTAAGAAATTCTACGTTGAATTGATAGCAATAATTTTACTAAGTTTTGATTGAAAATAAACAAATAAACGGATCAGTCGGTGGGAATTTTCACGTATTCCTTTTGACGTTGTTCCATCCTGGTCTTACAATTGTTACTTAATGTGAGTGTGACAGAGATAATGTGTTGTAGGTTTTGATTTGAGTTTCGGACGCGGGAAGTATAATTCTTGAACTTTTTTAGTAGGCCATCTTGGCAAAGTTAAGTTCTCAAGTGAGTTTATTAGAGAAATCAGGTAAAAAACAAGTGATCTACGTGTCCCGTGGTGGCATAAAAATTGTTTTTGTGTCAAATCTAATCAAACAAAACTATTTTAGGAATAATCAACCAGAGAACTGATTCCTAAACGTAGTATCTCTTATTAGTTTGTGTTCCTAACAAACCCCGGATTTATTTAAAGAACTTGCATAGTTCAACGCTGGACGTGACTATTAAGCTTTATTTGTGGCATACACCCGGTGAGTTTCCTCAAGTTTATCCGCTTGTGTTTTTAATTTTCTATAACAAGAGATTACACTATTAAGTAGGTAAATACCGAACGGTCTCGCGCTTCTAATAGATAGGCGTCCTCAGCTCAGGCTCATCCCCGCAGACATGAAACTTTGTCCCTAAATACTTGGAAGGAATATGTGTATACAGTATACCTAATCAGTACTTTGTAGGTTATTTATAATATATAGGCATACATGAACATTTGATACTCTCAGTCTAAAATCTTAAGTTTCAAGTAAAGAAGAAAGCTTACCAGATAAAATATGAAGGAAATAGTAATGGCGGGAAATCGATTTCAAAGAAACACATGACATAATCAGACAACCTTTACTTCAACTGTCCCATCAGCTATTAACATTGTAATTACCTACCTATATATAAAAAATAAAAATTAAGTTTAGATTTTAATTGTATTGGGAAACATGCTTATTTTTCAGCCAACTCCACTGTCTCTTCAATGTATGGAAACAATCATATACTCACTTAGGCCCTAAAATATATTAGTTTTCGGAAAGATTATTTACCTACACCATTTAAAAACCATCATATAGAATATCATCACAAGTAAACATATGTTAACCTATTAAAGCTTTTGATGGTGGCTTAAACCATCAAGAGCTACCTACTCATTTTTAGGTGGATGTGACTATCAACCTTATTGTTTATTTTGATCTAGGTAGGTATGAGTTGATGTAATATTCTTTGATGTATATAGTCAAAGGTAATATTATTGATCTTGCCTGGTTAACCAAAACATGAAAAGTTTGCCTATATAGGTAATTGATATTGTTTTTTCTTTATTATGTGCGTTGATTCTAAGAAAGTTATATAATTACTGTTTACCCTACCCACGTTTATTTTGAACACATTATATATTAAGTACACTTATCTATGGTACTCTAAGTATGCATGATAGATAAAAGGGAAATTTAACACAAATAAAATACCTAAGTCATATTAACTAGAAATTTACTTATCTCTCAGAAATTTACTTATCACTCCTTATCAAAATCAAAATCAAAATGTCTTTATTGCGGCTATGGGTAATAAAGTTGATATAATATAGTAATACAAGCGCCATATCCTGCCTGCTAGAGGCGTACAATATTTTTGCACACTACTTAAAATATGATAAGAATAAAATTAAAATAACACAATATGAACTTTTCATTTAAATATAACATAAAATATGTCAAATTCAGTAAAAGCACATTAGAAAAATAAAATAATCATTCAATTACAAATTAAATGACAATAAAATTATTTAACTTAACTTAGTTTTACATTACCCAAATTAATAATAATAATAATAATAAATATAAATATCACAGGACAATTCACACCAATTGACTTAGCCCCAAAGTAAGCTTAGCAAAGCTTGTGTTATGGGTACTAGGCAACAGATAAACATACTTATATAGATAAATAAATAAATAAATTTTAACTATAGATCACAAAATAAGCTTTGTAAATAAATGGGTGCATAGCTGTGGATTAATAATCTAGGACCCTAAAATAGTCCTAGAACTAGAGACATAATCAGTTCTAATCAATCAAACATATACTAGTCAAGAGATGAACAAATCAAAATCAAAGATTTATTAAGTACCTATAAAGAACAAAATTAAAATATATCCAGAATAGCCTTTGAAATAATAAAATATATATAAAACCAAACATGCTTACACTTATAATAGCATAAAGTAAATAAATAACATAAAAGAAAATGTATACCGGGTAACCAGGCTCAAGCTAAGTTAAGCTTGTGCTGTGGTTACTGGACAGCATAATAATCACTTAAGTACATTAATGGTATGACACCGGAGCAAATTTATTCCTCTGAGTTGCCTAAGGAGTATGTTTACTCAATGCCACACATAGGTACATGAAATACCTAATTTATTTGATAAATAGAGGTTGTAGTAAGTAGACTCAATTGGAGTATAAGCTAACATGATTTTACAATTTTTTATTTAACTTGAAATGTATATACCCTTTGATGAATTATACCTGTAGATTCACAAGCGCGCGCCCAAATATGTCCGAGCCAAATGAGCGCCACTTCGGTAAAAGTGGCCTTCTTTTTTCTCATTACGTTGTTGTCAAGTGTCAAGCGTTGTGGAATTTTGCCGCTAGCGAAATTCGCCCGTAATAGAGTAAAGACTAGGTTCAAATTTCGTCTCGTATTATTTTAATTATTTTGTGTGAGATGATTTTATTTGTCACGCAAACAAATAAATAGTTCTGACATTCTTTGAAGGTGATTTTGTTCGGCAATGTGCGTCCTGGTTTAAATGTCATTGTATATACCTATATATGTCTGTCTGTATGTATGCTGTATGGATGTACTAGTCAAAACTTGCAAGTTGAACTTCCAGTAGTTGGATTGACTTAAAATCTAGCATACTTATGTAAATTTGATGACGGTATAGTAGGTAATGTGAATGTATTCAGCTCTATTTGTCTATCCTTGTTTTTTCTTTATTGCTCTTCTCTACCACTCAAAGGTTGACTGGCAGAGATCCCTTTGATCAGACCCGCCTTTGTACTAAATACCTTATTTTTTTTCTGTAACCTTGTTTTCCTTTTGTACAATAAAGATATCCTGATGGTACAGCCAGGATTGTCAGTTTTGTAGTGATATTTTGTAGATTGTAGAAATTGGCCACTTTCAGTGTAATTGGAGAATATGCAAGTACAGTCAGCAAAGGGCTTGTATAAAATAAAATTTTACTTAACAAAGAAAGGGACTTTACTATTTACATATTTTATGTCACAGCATATGATCAGTATATCATTAGTGATTTATTATTATTGTTGTCATATGTATGAGTAACTATTAATTGGGTAATTTTACTTATTATTTTAACAATTCAGATTACTACTCCTATAAGTGAAGCACATGATTCAAGTATAATGTTCATATACTTACATTGTGTGAATGAGCGCCCTTGCCAAGATTTGAACCCGGATCGCTAGGCTCGTAGACGGAGTTAGGATTCAGACGCATATATTAGCTATATACATTTAGAATGAAACTAAATACTGTTCTATTTCAATGCAAAACAATATGATCGACACCTGAGCTGAGGCCCACTATATAAATATATGTATTTATTTCTACTATAAGTACAGGGGCGGTAGGAAAACTACATCAGTTATTAAATTGATTCACTTGTGAAGTCATATACTCTTAGTACGTTTGAAAGAAACAATAATTAGACAAGTGTATATCAAATTATACTTACCTAAGGGTTAGTGGTAAGGGATGCTATTGGCACCTTTAAACAAGTTTATTGAATTGAATTTGTTTAGTAATTTGACAGGTTTGCGCAGTATTTCATACTCAATCGGTAAAACAGATTATAGTTCATACTGAACAAAGGAAAATAATTTTTAAAGTAATGAACCTTTTTCACTCCGACTGTACTTGTCACAACTAGTTAAATCTAACTAGTCTAGAAATAAAGGCGAACTGCGTTGGGGAAAAATAACAGAAACAAAATAATTCTTTATTTTGCCATATTTTCATAGGTCTTTAATTCCTTTCAATGTTGTGCATATATTCTAATGCACATTTGGGCGGCAAGGGAACTAACTGAACTGTCTTAAATAATTGATGATGTGAATTAGTAACGATCGAGCCAAGGTTTTACAATTGTTTAGTAATTTTATTACTAGATATAAAAGGATTACCTACAACTGAGTTAGTTGCCAGTTACCGGCATTTATTCTCTCTTCTCGAACATGATATTATTATATCTAATGGATTTGTACACCGTGTTGTTTTTTGATTTCCGTTAGCTTGGAGGGGACATTGGTCTAGTCAAAGGAAGTACATTTTTCTAAGTCACGTGACATAATTCTTACTGTTTGATTTAAGAGGTGATCAAGAAGTAATTGTCAGTGCACGGTAAAAACAATACCTATAGAAGTTATTAGTTAATGAAATTTTGAATCTGTAACTGTAGTGTTTTTTTTTTTGTCTACCTATAATTGACAATGGTTAGAAATGACGTCCTATTTTGACGATGCTTTTATGTCACACAAAGTTTATCAATGCACTGAGACGTCTGTCGTAGTTGGCGGGAATCGGTGAGAACACGGTGTATACGATTATCAAACTTGTTAACTTAAAAGATGATTTATTTTAATGTTAATTTGAGTTTGGTAGTTGACTGGAGTATATGTGTTTGTATGGCTTACAGGATAAGATTTAAAAAACATGGACATGAACGAAATCTTATTAAATAGACTTAGGCTCATTCATGACAAAATGAAAACTAACTTAGGCAATATTCCAAGTACTATTTCAAATACCACACTTTTGCAAGGACAAATAGCTCGAAGTAAACTTGAAGCTTCGGTGAAAAGATTCAACGAGGACTTGAAACTTGGCAGAAAGTCATTTTTTCATCATAAAATAATTACAAATAAAATACTTAAAAACTACAGTATACAATATCACATCATGTATGTACTGTGAAGCTACTGTGAGGATGTTTATCTCCTTAAAGCGTTCTCTTAGTGAATCTCGGGAGCCATGGTTGTAGATAGACCGGACTGCCCTCTTCTGTAGAATGAAGATAGTTTCTATGTCGGCTGCCTTGCCCCAAATCAGAATACCGTAGGACATTATGCCGTAAAAATAACTGAAATAAACTAGCCGGGCAGTTTCTACGTTGGTAAATTGCCTTCGTACAGCATAGGCGGCAGAACTCAATCTACCAGCAAGACCAGAAATATGCGAGCTCCATTGTAAATTACGATCTAACGTAAGACCAAGAAAAACAGTCTCATGCACAAGTTTCAGTGCTTTAGCTAAAAGTCCATAGTGTTCTAGTTTGCGGATAAGCGTCTCATGTTCCACGCAATCGAAGGCCTTGGAGAGGTCGCAAAATATTCCTATTGCATCTTGCGAATATTCCCATGCATCATAAATGTACTTCATGAGATTTGCGGCTGCATCTGTTGTCGAACGGCCTTTTGTGACTGTGTAGTAGGTTATTTACATTAAAGTGACGAAGCAGCTGGTTAAGCATGATCTTTTCAAACACTTTAGTCAGCACAGGCAGCACAGATATTGGACGAAAGTTGCCAGGATCAGATGAGCTCCTAGCTTTAAACAATGGAATCACTTTGCTATATTTCATTAAGTCCGGGAACACACCATCATCAATGCACTTATTAAATATCACGGCTAGGTACGGTGTCACAATATGGATAACAGATTGCATAACTCGAACTGAAATAGAAAGCGGCACCGTTGAAACTCTACACGTACCTACAGGAAAAACAAATGAAATTCGTAAATGAACGATTCAGTAAAGGAGATTGGTATAAAAGAAAAAACAATGCTCAGGATGTAGTAAATAGCAAATTACCCTACAAGACAAAGTACGAGTATGAGCAAAGGGAGATTTCAAACCAAGTTCCGAAGAAGAAATCAAGAAATAATGACTGTATTTTTTGTGAAGGAGCTCACTACAACGAGGAATGTGATAAGTATAAGACAATTGACGAACGGAAACTACAACTAAAGAACCGGTGTTATGGTTGTTTTCGAGAAAGCCATCCTATCACAAAATGTAGAATTGTGAAAAGATGCTATCACTGCAGCAAACAAGGACATAACCGAGCGTTATGCCCGACAAATTTTCAATACATTCAAAATTAAAAACACTCCAATGACTAGGCATCAAATCAAACCTCGATGCTCGACCGTCAGTGAAGAGAAACCCAACGGTACTACAGACTGCTATCAAAACAGACTAATATTTTAAATACATCGCCTGGGAAGTTACGAAGAGTTTTGAAGGTTTTGATGCTTCAGTCCACGACCCCAGCGAATATGCCATACCGATTCATATGTTGAGGAGAAACTTTTATTGCAAGAACTTTGGAAAATATCATAACTACGAGTTACATTGTTTCACGAATGCCTCCCTGAAAGCAAGAGACGGCTTAATGACCCACAATTATTGGTACAAAGCACGGTCGCGTGCTGTAATAATACTACTATACCCCTAAGTAATACCTATTCTTTTCGGTTGGGGAGGGTCCGATGGAACAAGAACAATCGATGATCTTGACATGAGTAGTTAACAATATTTGTCGAAATGTAGGATTATTCAAAAACATAGAAGATATATTACAATGAAAAGAGCACTTTAAGACAGGCTAGTCATTTGCCAGTGGCATCCTGTACACCAGAGAATACAGAATTCACAAACAGAATAATGATGGACCGCCCATTAAAGCTACTGTTAAAACATCGGCTGATGAATTGCCCAAGAACCTAAATGATCTTACCCAAATACAGAACGACGGAATACGTACAGATGATCTTTATGCCTACACTACCAAAGTCATGAAAAGGAGCCTAAGTCAAAACTAAATAATTCAGTTGAAATTGAACTCATGGAACCTGATCAATGCAGATGTCAAAGGAAACTCGCAGTTGTACGAGCTCTTGAAATAAATAAATAAAAATTCAAGAATGGACAAGAAATCTATCAATACTTACTTCTCATTCTCAGTCCTTCGTGGGGAGTGTCGCGACGAACGCGAAATGAAACGTTTCGAAATATATTTATAACTGGCAACACCAGCTGTCATTGTCAATGGTGAGCATGACATTTGTCCTTCTGGTAGTATTGGCGCGAATTGCAAAGGTTTCTAATGTTGAAATTGTGTGCGTGTCCGGTGCTCCAAGAATATATAAGCTAAGTATTTCCACATGAAGTAATAACTGCTCTGTTTAGCTCGAATAGGTGTACGTATGTATGTTACTTGATTACCATGTACGATATCAGAGGACGGGGTAGGTTAGCATGTCGCGTCGTAAGGCCGCATGAAGAACCGAGGCCTGGGCGGTAACGCCTGGGATCCAAAAGCCCTGGACGCTTAGAGAGTCCAGGACAGTCGCGACTGTAGGATATGATACAGGAGTTGGGCCTGGTCGCACCGTTTAGCTACGGCGCCTTCGGGGTAGTCAGATCAGCTACCCCGTAGCTGCATCATTATTGGCTCTCTGGGGGTGGACAAAAGCGACCAGTAATGTTGGACCGCTTTACGTGTACGCGGTGATTAATGATAGAGCATATAGCGGGTAGTTATACCCTATACGATTTGTGAATGCCCAACGTCCAATATGGTGAGATGGATGTCCTCTGGTAAAGGGTAGAGCCCCCTGATTATACTGTAATGAGCTGATATGTTGTGTTCAAGGGTGATCCCCTAATTATACTGTAATGAGCTGATATGTTGTGTCCAAGGGTGATCCCCTACTTATACTATGGACAGGCCAATGATCATAAGGGTAGCCACCTATCAATCCTATGCAGAGCTAATGAATTTGAAGGTATTCCCCTACTTGTATTGTAAGGAGCTATTATGTTGTGCTTAAGGGTGATCCCCTATCTCTAATGTGTCATTGAATCTATGGCTAGTTCCCTGCTTACACCATACAGAGCTATAGAGAATAAGTTTAGTCCCTTACTTGTACAGTGTGGATTTAGTGTACTCGAGACACTGAGACTCCTCAGTGTCATCGAGTTCATTTTACTTTAACAGGAGGGAGATGCACAGTAAGAACACAGCTAGAGGAAATTATAAAACAGCGAAGCGGAAAGAGGAAGCGCTAAGGGCTGAGGAAAGACTGAAGGAAGTAGTAGAGACTACACTACACCGAAGATAACAGGTATGTTACTATCTGTTATCACACAATCGTGAGGCCTATGGTAAATTTCCTCATCAACTCTAAACCAAAGGGGCCATCACGACAGGGGGCCTTCCCCAAGACTGGAGGCCCGGGGCGGACCGCCCCTTCCGCCCCCCTGTTAGTCCGCCACTGCTGATGCTTATGTTACGCTCGATTCAAAAGCTGGAAAGACTTGAAATAATCTAGCGGACATAGGTAAGTACGAATACTTATCGTTAACTTACATCGTAAGTTGCGACTTTCAAATGTTTTCCGTTAAGTGCGTTTTTGTTAACTAGACCTTCAACTTGACGTTCTGAAACAGATAAATAAAAAATAATTTTCTATTAAAATAATCATTTTCTCAAACATGACATGAAATATTGACGCTTAGATTATATACAATTGTATATAGTCTAAGTATTGACGTTGTGTTACAAATAATAGTATCGCGCTGCAGGCGCTGCGGCTCGGCTGCCGGCGTGCGGTCACTCCTAGCCTCCTAGCGGCCTGCAAAGAGATTTCATACAACTTTCCCGGCAGCAGCCAGCACGACATGCGCGGACACAACGGCGACGAGACTAGCGTCCCGCCAGATTGATTTCTTGATTTTTTTATTTTATTTCATGCCAAGTTTGAGAAAAGCACTATACCTACAATTCTCGGCCGGAACGCCCCCTACTTCTTCTACTTCCCAGCCTCTAGGCTGAAGACAGTAATCTACTATTGTGATCACTTACATTATGAACCTAATACCTTTGAAGTTAATCCGACCGCGGACAATGGGCAAACATGAATTTGCCTTGTAACCCAACAAACAAGGCAAATTAAATAAAAGCTTGTAATAGGTAGGTATATGCACACATTTCATTAACAGTACAGTGACACACATTTCGTTAAACTTACGTGTAGGTGTAGGAGGATTATCATAAACGGCTTCGCAAAAAGTGGCATTGCAGAACGATGAAATAATAAGCTCCATCCCAGCCATGTTTTGTTCAATGTTAAGCTTTTGCTGGTGCTGGTGATACTACAGTCAGAAGTTACGAGAGTCCGCTAAGCCCGGGTCTAGTGGATACAAATATGGCTACTTTTGCCGTTGTCTTGATTGATTGCTTGAGCTCAAAAGTCAAGTCCGGTGATCAAAGTAGCGCCAAGTTCATCGCTGCCTGAATACGTCGTGACCAGAATTATAATGTTCCACTATCATAAAATATCACGATAATAGCTTGACTTGACGCTAAAGTCAAGCCAAAGGTGCTAAAGAAAAGACCCCTAAATCGAGTGTCGTAGTGGCTGGAGTTCATAATGTCCGACCATGTTAACCGGTAACTATACAAAAAAAAGTAACTGGCACAAATCCGTTAAATATGACGCGAAAATAATCGAAACAATTTTTAGTGGGTAGTTCTCGGTGTAAAATAGTAGATTGTACAAGAGCATAAAAAGCCATTTTACCCGAGACGTTTATATAGCCATAGTGAATAGGTAAACACGTCGAGGGGAAAATGGGTTTAGTGCTCAAGTTTTACACTCTGCTTTTCATTTCGATTGCGAGGAAATGTAATAGCAACAGTCTATTTATAACTAAAAGTCATCATCAGAAAACTTGAGCAGGTATTTTTTCTTTTGTTAATCGAAACAAAAAATGACAAAGATGAAGTGCGTCAAAGTTGGGGAATGCGCACTTGTGCATGACATCATGCCGTGCTATAACTTCATAATTATTTATTCATTTTTTGTTTCATTGACAAATTAAAAAATATGTAGGTAGTAGGTATCCATTATTTTTTGATAATCTACCTGACGAACTAACTAAATATAGTTTTTGAGACACATCCAATTGCCAATTGTAAATAGTTTGTTGCACAACGTAAAATATCGGTATGTTAAGGTTCCCAACTTTTGAACTGCACCCGTTTTGGTCGACGTTGGGGACGCCTGCCTGGGCCTTCCGCTGCCGAGCGGGCGGCGCTTAAGGCGGCATGTCGCGGCTTAATGGGATGCGCTACCTTTGACCACGATTACGATGGCAGTCACGCCATGAACGACGATGAGGCTAATGTTGATACGACTGAATTTTATTTTGTGCTTGATTTTTCTTTTTTTTATTATAAGAGTATTAGGTAAGAGATCACCACCGCCCATAAACATCTGCAACACCAGGGGTATTGCAGATGCGTTGCCAACTGCATACCTCAAGTGCCAGTAATTTCACAGGTTGCCTTACTCTTCACGCCGAAACACAACAGTGCAAGCACTGCTGCTTCACGGCAGGATTAGCGAGCAAGATGATGGTAGCAATCCGGGCGGACCTTGCACAAGATCCTACCACCTGCAATCTGTTCTTCTGTTCTTTGATTTCTAGATTTTTTAATAATAGAGCATCAAGTCTTGGACTCTCTTCTTCGGCTCAGACCTCTTTTTAAGGTGATAGGGTTCAAGCTGCGCCCACGCTGGCCCAGTGTGGATTGGAACCTTGATACTCACACCATTAAATTGAACCGCCTCGCAGTTTGTGCAGGTGTCTTCACGATGTTTTCATTCTCCTTAAAGCTCATTCATGATACATTTTAAATATTACTTCGCACATAACTTCTGAAAACTTAGAGGTGGGAGGCTAGGTTAGAGCCCATGATCCTCAGCTTGAGAGGCCATAGGCTGATACTTATCTCTCTGCTCTAACCCCCCAACTAACAATTTGGCGATAAGATAAGCTCTATAACCGCCGTATATTAGTTCTTTTAAACTCCTTTAGCTCTAGCACGACCTAAAAATTAGCGATATAGCACGCTCTAACTCTCTTATAACTCTCTTATAGTCCGATTTTGGCACAGACCTTATCACTTCAAGTGGTATAATAGTTCTACAGCAGCGACGCATATTACCAAAGGAGATAATAAAGAGCCACAACAGCCGTAAGTTGCACCAAGGGTTCTATAAAACCTGTAGAATGTTTTCTTATATCACCTAAAGCGCTACAAAAGAGCTACAGTGGTGAAAATAAACTCTCCGCGAATAAAGGTGATAATAAAGAGCTACAATAGCCGTAACTTGCGCTAAGGGTTCTATAAAACCTGTAGAATGTTTTCTTATATCACTTAAAGCGCTACAAAAGAGCTACAGTGGTGAAAATAAACTCTTTGCGTGATACACCAGCTCTTAGTGTACACTATTGTATTCAATTTTATAGATATATTTCTATTTGGAAATTAACATGTGTCATTTTTAATAATAAAATGCGAACAGTGCTAATATTATTGTAATGGCGACGGGAAAGACGGAAAACGGTAAGTGCATTATTTTAATATCAGTTATTTTTACGTAGATACGTGAAAAATTATTGCGGTTGTAAGTTTTCTGTTATTATATATGATATTTTACATCTCAATTTTCAAGCGCCTTAGAAATATATACGTTTCGATTAAAATTTTAGACGATAAAATACTACGGTGCATTTTTTTTTTCGAAAAGTTAATTTAACGGGTTAGGTTTGCAAATGGGTGTAGTAAAGTAACTAGATCTTATATTTTTGAAGACTGTACAGTAAATTATACTTAATTTTCATGATTATGTTTGCCATTTTAAGGTTATTATTTGTAAACGAAAATGGCGTTGTTGTCTGTAACTCATAAACATTCCGATATCTCTATACTATCACTTCGGAGCGCAAGCCTAACTAAAAAAGTCATATTTATTGCTACTGTAGAACTGATAACTCTAAAATAGAGTTATTACATATCTTATTACCACACTTAAAGCTTTTAAAGAGCTATACCCTAACTCCGTTATATCACTCACTCATTGAGAGTTATTAGAATTGCCACTATAACCTTTATACAGCTTTAAGATTTTCCTACAGCTTATTTAACACTAAAGGCTACATTTAGCACTAGAAGGTAAACATAACACTCTTACAGAGCGACAGCATTAAGACGCGTTAATAGACACTCCAAAAGAGCTTTCAGTGATAAAATCACCCTACAGCTGCAACTATAAGCTATAACGTGGTAGCTTATAGCTCCACTGTGCAGCTTAAAGTTATTATATTTTTCTAATTTCTATTAAATCACTTTACTATCGCCAGCTGACTAATGTATCCAATTAGATCCATAGTATCACCAAAAGCTATAAATGTAGACCTTGTAAAGCTACTCTACCACTCAAAGCTACAATACGGTCTATTCTTATCGCCAAATTGTTTGTTGGGCCAAATCATTCCTTAACATCTTCAAAAATACTGTATTATGATCTCTACAAAATTACTGAACCGATTTGCACACCCGATATTATCTTTAAAACTACAGCAACATTTCAATACTCATTTTATTCTATTCATATTATTATTCTACAAAAGTCACAAAGCCGAATTTTCGATGACCCACTTATCTGTCATGTCCATCCTAACCCACCCTTAGGTAAACGAGCAAAATCATCAACGTTGACATAATTATGTGCCTACATCGTCAATATTCTAATAATGAGTGATGGCATGACTTGTCAATCCACGTAACGAACAGTAAATAAAAATTGTTGGGTAAGTTAAATATTACAGTATAAAAGGGTTTTGTGGTGTTCCTTATCTAAGCCAAATATAAATTGGTCGTTTTGTTAGGTTAAATAAAAGGAGTCTAAGCTTATAATCATAGAAAAATTGTGCTTCAGATCTCTGGGGGTTGTGATGGAAGGAAGTAGGTACACAAACAATCAAAAAACTGGGAATGGACAGCAGCAGGGCTAGGTTAACCGAAACTCGAAACTCGAAGTTCGTATCGTGCGGTCCTTCTGACACTTATACTATTTAATACGAGAGCGAGAGGGACCGCACGACACGAACTTCGAGTTTCGTCGTAGCCCTGCAGTAGGTAACCAGCAGCAAGGAATGTAAGCACAGTATATAAATACAAGTTTGAACTCCAAAACGGGCGTAACAAAACTGACTCATAAAATTTTGTATGAAAAAATGGAGACATTTTTTAAACTAATAGGAATCGATTATTTATGCTCTTGATTCTGAGCAGGAAAAACCATATTTTTTCCAAAATTGAAAAAAAAATGAAAGAGATATTATCTGTAGGTACACGAAAACGTCCAGCTACGAATAAAAATTAAAAGTATTTAAGAGCGTTTATACCTGCTGAGCTGACAACGTTACATTTTTGTTAGATTTTCTCGGTTATTCCCATTCCATAAAAATTTAATGAAAATTAAATAGAGATCTGATCTGAAAAACCGGTCATAAACATTAGTTCGTTTTTAAAGAGTATAAAAGTTGATCACGAATAATTATTGGAGTAGACACATTTACATAGAGATTAAGAAGAGTTCTATCAGACGACATTTTTAATTTTCTTTCAATTTTTATGAAACCTGTTTTATTTCATTTTCTAGAATATTTTTATCGAGCAACGGACAAATAGTGGGATAATTAATTATACTAGACACCGGCAAAATTATCCTCTGACTGATGGACAGGACAGGTCACTCAAAATTAAATAATATTTCTCGCGGCTAAATGCATCAATATCGCCAACTACAAGCAAGAAATCTGACAAATGTCAAATGTTCTTTTCAAGCTATTGCATGTATTGCTTTAAACGTTGATTTCTTCACGAACTGGGAATGATACAAACGTATTCTTAAGCAGACTCCCCCATTTTTATGTGTTGCTAGTTAGTGAATTAAGTTTACCCTCGTCAACGCTTTCTAACAAAACAAAAAAAAAAGTTTTGATCAGCAGCAGCCAGCAGGGCTACTCCGAAACTCGAAGTTCGTGTCGTGCGGTCCCTCTTATTTAATACGAGAGGGACCGCACGACACGAACTTCGAGTTTCGGAGTAGCTCTACTGAGCCTGCTGGACTACTAGGAAATTTGAAAATCGAAGTTCGTATCGTACTGTCCTGCCCAACGCATATATTTTTTAATACGGGAGTGAGAGGAACGGTACGATTTTCAAATTTCGTAGTAGTCCTAGAGCAGTGTAGTAGCAGTAGTGGCCTTATATTACGAAATTCAATTTTCAAACTTCGTATGGTGCCATCCCGCTCTTAACAAAAGGAGTATGAGAGGGATCACATCAGAGTAGACCCCTAGACAAGAATCTTTATGAATGTGAGTAGGGTACCTTTGCACGAAGGGGCTTCAATTAATTTATGAAATTAAATTATTAACTATAAACCACGAAGAAATGATACTACAATATTTTACCACTATCAAGTTACTATTATTTAAATGGTAACATCAAAATGTCAACTTGACATGACTGACACTTCTATTTAAAAAAAATTTGAGGGTTAAACACTAATATAACCTAAAATAAAACACTATTTGTAAAATTCCTTTAAAATGCGGGAAAACTTCTTATCGAACTGTGAGAAAAGTTTCTTACAAAGAATAGTATCAGAGGGCCATGTAAGTTTGTTTGTACTAATAAATACCTACTTCCAAATAGCTTTTGTGTCTATGAAAATATTGCAGTCTTGAACTATCCTCATTATTTTACAGCGGCTAGATGGAAGAAATTATGATGAAAGCAGGAAGTTGGATATCGCATTCGGATCCGAATACGGCAGTTGCATGGTATCACTGGGCGAAACAAAGTAAGTTCTGTCAATGAAATTATTTTGTCCACAATCATATAAGTTTCAATTACTGTTTATTTTCAATTAGTTGAATTTGACGAATAAGCTTAGGTATATAATGGAAATTGTTTGTTGATTGTAGAGTTTTAGCTCAAGTTTCTTGCGAGGTAGTGCAGCCCAAACTAACACGACCAAACGAAGGTGTTTTATACATAAATGTGGAGCTAAGTCCAATGGCTGGACCACAATTCGAAGCTAATCGCCAGACTGACCTCACTGTATATTTGAACAGACTGCTTGAAAAATGTTATAAGGACTCTAAATGTATTGACTTGGAAACCCTTTGTATTGTTGCAGAAGAAAAGGTTGGTAGCTAATAATAGGCAAAAACTTAAATTTAATGCAATGTAGAAACTTTAGTGTTAACTTAGATTTATTTCGTTTTAGCTATACTCCATTTAATTTAAGATTTGAATTAACGGTCAAATTGTAACACACATTTCTCGGTATTTCAAACACAAATTGACTAAAGATACCTACACATACAGTTATTAGCAGTATTTATTATATTTTTAGTATAGAAGTTAATACAATTTTAAATAGTTTTATTGTTTTATTTAAAAACATGTTCAAATTTCACCATTAAGTTTCAAATGTTAAAATAAATGGAGTATAATTATATCTATAGTGTGAGCAATTTCTGATTTTTTTTTTGTATGGATTTGGAAACTGGTTAGTTCACAAGAACATAAGTCAGAGAAAGTACATGATTACTTGTCAAAGAAAAATTAAAAATGTTCCTTTAATAAATAAAATAAATAAGCCCTTTCCTGTATAACAATACCATGTTACTATCAAATTACAGGTATGGTCGTTACGAGTTGACCTCAAAGTGCTAAACCACGCAGGAAACCTTATAGAATGTGCCAGTATAGCAGCCTTGTGCTCTCTCGCTCACTTCAAGAGACCTGATGTTACGCGCAATGGTGACACCATCACAATACACACTATGGCAGAAAAAGATCCTATTCCTACAGTCTTGTACCACTACCCAGTTTGCTTGACTTTTGCAATATTTGGTAATGAGTAAGTATTTCAAGTAATAAGTAACAAATTAGAGAATCCATGTGCAGGTTTGGTACTCTGTGCAGGGTTCCCGGTGGTATCATTTGGTGGACATGTTGAGTCTATCATGGCTCGGGTTTTTAATAATTTACATCTCATAAGTAGTCATAGTTGTAAATAAATATATATAATCTCATATATAAAATTCTCAGGTCAAAATTTTTTGTGACCAAACTCCTTCGAAACCGCTCGAAAATTTTTATTATTTTTTTTTGTGTATATTCGGTAAGGCTTAGAATAGGATGTAAACTATTTTTCATACTTCTACAACAGTGCAACAGCTAGTAATAAGTATATAAATATCAAGAGACACTCAACACCAATTGAGCTAGTTTCAAGGTAAATAAAGCTTGAGTTATGGGTACTTGGCAACAAATAAACATACTTGAATACATATTGAACACCCAAGACTCGAGAACAAACATATTTTTCATACAAATATCTGGCCCAATCAGGGAATGAACTCAAAACCTCAAGCTTCACAGTCATGTACTCTAACCACTGTGCTATCTGGTCGCCTGTTGCTCATAAGGCTTTTTAGCTACAAGCGCAATGCGTTCATAACTCGCATGACATTTCTATTCTTATGCATTAGCATTTGATTGAATAGCAAATTGGGTTTACTCCAATCCTAAAAGCTAAAAAGAAAAGAAACCCACTGACAATGGGGGTGGAGCAGTACCGGTTGTAACATTCGAGCTAACACGAAAGAGGCCACACAGAATACCGCGCGGGAAATAAGCGTGGCGTTGTATTCAGTGTGGTCTCTTTCACGTTAGCTCGAACATTACAACAGGTACCGCTTTCGCGCCGCGCCGCACCGCTCCGCCGCCGCTGTCAGTGGGTTTCAAGCTTTAAAGGTGCTTTGGTTTACTTGGGTTATTTCCAGATGTACTCACATTTCAAGTAGGTATTGTTTTTTATTCGACTGGATGGCAAACAAGCATGTGGGCTCCTGGCGGTAAGAGATCACCACCGCCCATAAACATCTGCAACACCTGGGGTATTGCAGATGCGTTGCCAACCTAGAGGCCTAAGAAGGGATATCTCAAGTGCCAGTAATTTCACCGGCTGTCTTACTCTCCACGCCGAAACCAACACAACAGTGCAAGCACTGCTGTTTCACGGCAAGATTAGCGAGCAAGATAGTGGTAGCAATCCGGGCTGACCTTGCACAACATCCTCTTCTTTAGCCGTTCTCAACCTCTAGGGTGTAGGCCTCCTTCAGCTTATGCCATCTGTTTCGGTCTTGAGCAGTTTTCAACCATTTGTTCCCGCCAGTCTTTTGATATCGTCGTACCAACGCATTTGCGGTCTTCCTCTCGGACGTTTCTCGCCCCACAGTCTCCACAACATCCTACCACCTACAAAATATTATGATTTTCAACCAATGAGGGCTAAAAAAACAGGCGAAATATTGCTAGATGGTGTTAGTATCGTGAGGTTTTTGACGTTACGGTCTGGCTTGCAATTTAGTTATTAGCCAACTATCTTTTGCCCGCGGCTTCACCCGCGCGGAATCCTGTTGTCGCGCGCTGTTCCCTCGGGAACTGTGCATTTTTCCGGGATAAAAATAGCCTATCCTATATCACCCTCTGGCCCAGAAACTATCTCTATACAAAAATCGGACAAACATACAAACACACACTCGTATATAAAATATTAGTATAGATTATGAGCAAGACCATAACGTCCGATGGACCTCACGATACTAACGCGATCTAGAGATATTTCGCTTGTCTTTTAGCCCTCATTAACACAGCCAATAATCAGAGTACAGAGCAAGGGCAGGGACTGCGCTAACACTAGCCTAACCTAGATATGATATGAACATGAACAAGTCCGTGGCCTTGCGGGCGCCAGAATCTAACCTTCCTTTTTGCACAAAGGAGTCCTTATGCGCCAGAAAGGATTTTAATGACGTGGCGGTTACCGATCTGAGAATGCCAAAAGATATCCTTGCTTAACCTCGATCAAAGGCTACGATCGGCGCTGCAAATATAATAAAAAACATTTTTATCCGCCATTGTTTACGTTTCACACGCTTACGTTCTGCTCGTTTTAGCGGTTTTTTTTTTAAATATAATTGGCTATTTTAATTGGCAATTTCCAGCGGTAACGACTCCTAGCGCCACCTAGTAACTTCCGACGTTACGACTCAGACGTTAGGACTTCGTTCCCAAGGCGTGACATCTGCCTGAAGAGAGAGACTATTGTACACACACAGCCATCTAAGGAAGGCACGCTGAGGGTGTTCCAACTGCAGTCGCGTCACTACGTTGAGTTCTCTTCAGCTCGTTTGTGGTGTGCATGCTGCCTTCTGGCCGGTAGACGTCGTGTTCCGGAGTACCATGCCGCAGATGAATGTAACGTCGGGGACAGCGACTCAGCACGGTCACACTGTTTTGACAACAAAGTAGTTTTAAATATTATTATTTATAATAAATATGTATGGTAGTGTAAGGGCCAAGTTACCTGAAATAAAAGGATTTATTAAAAGGACACATGGCCGCTTGGTGGCGAGAGGTGCCGAAATCAGGTGCGGATGTTAAAAATTAATTTCCTTTACATGAAATCCTTTTTATGCTTATTTTTTTTTCACATTTCACGTTTAAAAAGAAATGAGCATAAAAAGGATTTCATGTAAGTATAGAAAATGACCCATAACACAAATTTTGTTTACAGGACTAGGCCAATTGGTGTCAGTCAAGTGTCCCATGATATTTATTTACATTATACTTTCTGTTACAGCATAATGATATCAGACCCGAGTTTCATCGAAGAATCAGTATGCACCAGCAGCACAGAGGAAGGCATCAACACTGGAGGTGGCTTACTGGTCATTGGCATGAACCAATACAAGGAGCTGTGTTTGTTGGATTTGACTGGAGCTGCTATCTACAACTCCAATTTAGTTCACAAGGCTATAACGAGTGCTGCTACTAGGTGTAAAGAGATTGTTGACATGGTCAAAAAGTGTATTGTCAGCGATGATACTTTGAGGTAAGTTTAGAGTAGTTTTACCACAAAACACAGATAGTTTAGAATTTAATCTCCATACAAGTGCGTTCGAGCAACGCACTCATAGACACTGCTCACGGACACGAAATCTCGGACCGGTTGGGACCAGTGCGAGCGCGAGTGCCATCCGCTTGAGATACGCGTCTGTGAACTTTTTTGTGCAATAATGGAGCATGACTCATGACTGTTCAGTGGACGGCCGTTTAAATTAATGCCTTTTGATCAGAAATATTCAAAAATAATAGAAAAAACTAAGCAAGTGCATGTTTGACTCGCACATTGAGAGTTTCATGCAAATTTATAAGCAAAGTTCAGCGAAAATTACGTTATTGTAAATGGAAATCCATGATTTTTGGACAATAAGCAATTCTATAAAGGTTTCGCTTTCGCCTGTGAGGCGTTCCTAGAAGTTATCGTACAGACTATACATTTTTTTTTAATGATCTTAGGATGTTTTTTGACCAAAGGTAGTTTCTGTGGTCTCATCATGGAGCAGCTAGGCAATTATCATTAAAGCCTGTTTTTTAGTCAATTAAATAATTTTTTTCTTTTATATTTCAGGCAAAAACGCGTAAAGATTAACTTTTCCGATCTAATAACAAGCGAGCACATACTGTCCTTGTCTAGAAAAGATGTTAGCATACGCCTGAAGCAATATAATGTTGACGAATTGCCACCCAAGGAAGAAGATATGGAAGAGGACATAGAACCAGAACCCAGTAAATATGATGGTAGGTATCTTAGGTTATAGAAATCTTAAGTGTTGGGAGTTTAAGGCACTTCAGATGAAAACCATATTATGAACGTCGCGCACTTGGCTGCAACGGCCAACAGAACTGGGCGCTTGTTTAGTCAATCTGGGCATTACAGTCATTGGTCGTGGTTGTGGCCGTCTAGAGCGCGAGGTGACTAAATTACCATGTAAAAATTGTCACACGAATCTGGGATTGAAAAATATATTTCTCTTTTCAGTTGTGTCATCGGTACCACAAACTGCTGAAGTTGTATCAAAGAAGAGTGGATCCAGTTGGGTGGAGATTTCATCAGAATCAGAAGAAGACTGTACCATAGTGGATTAATAGCCATATTTGTTACATAAAATGTAATAAAATTCCATTTTACAATTTACTGTTATTATCTCTTAACAGTATTATATTAGCATTGCATTTCCCTCATAAATTAACAATCATACATAACATTTTGACACTGAAAGGACTACATACACAATATAATACAATAATAATTATTGTCTAATTACACTAATTGGAAATAAATTACTTGATAATGAAGTTCATTTCAATCCTAACATGCTTATAGACTAAGCATTCATTCAGTGCTCAGAACATACATCCTGTAATATCAGGTATCATTTGAAAACATCTTCATAGAACTCTCAAGGGCTTTTTAAGACTAGAGTTTTGCGATCGACATGTCAGTCAAAAAAAGTCGATTATCTATTATTACCACAAAAATTAGCTAAGTCCCACGCAAGTCTCTAAATACACCTATTTCTATGGAGCAGTAATAAATTTACATATATAGATTTAGCGACAAAAGAAATATGAATGACAATACAAGATCAAGATTGTATTCATCCCCTTATTCTTAGCCACTTTTTTTAGTGCATACATTTTTCTTTATCAGTCACTTTGATATTTTCTGTTGCCAGAAAAAGACAGAGACAGAGATGTACATTTTGTTAACATGTTTGAAGCTATTGACAGATAATGGGGTTTGTAATTTTATGGTAATATCAGAATAATGAGATTTGAGAATTTCACAAAACCCCAAGTTACTACCTAGATTTGTGCATTTATGCATTTTATTGTGATCCATAGCAATAGTTCATATAAATTTTTGTAATAAAAGAGAAGAAATGGTTGTTAGTTAAAAAATTATAAAACATTTTCGATGAAAATTAAAACAAATACAGTTTTTTTGTTGAATAAATATTTCAAATCAATCCAACCAATGTGAGTGGGACAATATTTTCAATTAAGAAATGAGTTTAAAAAACTACTAAGAATCAAATTATGTAACAATCTCTAAATCTCTCATTGACACTTGTTTGACGTGTGTATGTTGCTTTCTTTTAGATAAGTAGCCCATGTCAATATTCAGCACAATTATGGAGTCTTATGTCATCATTCATTACCCTCTAAGAAAATATTGTTAAAATTGAAAAGATGAAGCACAGAAATAATATGTTACGAAAATTGATGACTGATTGAATGAATTAATGATACTAGTTCAATCAAAGGTGTATTTGTCCTTTCATTGTGGTAGGATAGTTGTTTGACCGGTCAAATCACTACTATCCACTCCTGATGGCAAAACACTAGTATAGTCCGCGCGACGGTTGAAGACGGCTCAGGGAATCTGGTGAGGGTAAATGGCGCATGGGTACAATCGCGCACAAAATCTTTTAACAAAATAATACATATATCAGAAAAAAGAACACAAGTAAATTTTAGGTAAGTGTAATTTAATAAGATAATGTAATCCATACTAATATTATAAATGCGAAAGTCTGTTTGTGTGTTTGTATATTTGTATGTTTGTCCCTCTTTCACGCCGTAACGGAGCGACGGATCAACGTGATTTTTGGCATAGAGATAGTTTATGGGTCCGAGAGTGACATAGGCTACTTTTTATCCCGGAAAAATACACAGTTAGTTCCCGAGGGAACAGCGCACGATAACCGAATACCGCGCGGGCGGAGCCACGGGCAAAAGCTAGTAGGTAATAACGGAATATTATTAATTGAACTTTTTACATCGAATAAATTAAAATTTTATGAAAATTTAGATTTCGTGTATGTTAGATCTTTCACGTCAATAGAGATACGAAATAAGTGAAATGTTGCCGAAACGTCGAGGTAAATAATAATTGGGTCAAATAGCGTAATAAGACCCGTTAAGGTATTTTGACTACGAAACAAGTGTTTTATAGACAACTAGCTTTTGCCCGCGGCTCCGCCCGCGTGGTACTCGGTTATCGCGCGCTGTTCCCTCGGGATCTGTGCATTTTTCCGGGATAAAAAGTAGCCTATATCACTCTCGGGCCCATAAACTATCTATCTCCATGCCAAAAATCACGTCGATCTGTCGCTCCGTTACGGCGTGAAAGACGGACAAACATACAGACATACAAACACACTTTGACATTTATAATATTAGTATGGACATGGATAGTATATTAAATGCCTAAATGCCAAGTTTCATAGTTTTATCTTCGACAGCGACGAACTTCCACCATATAAACTTTCACCCCCTATTTTAACCCCTTAAAGCCTCTTTTTCGCGATAAAAGATAGCCTATGTCCTTTCCCAAGGTCTATTCTATCTCTGTACCAAATTTCATCCAAATCGGTTCAGCGGTTTTGGCGTGAAAGCGTAACAGACAGACAGACAGACAGACAGAGAGTTACTGCATTTATAATATTAGTGTGGATGTTTAAAAAAAATACAAAATTAAGTATTAATTTTTTTTCAAAATCCGTTAGACAAAAATGGAGATAAAAGATTGAAGAAGAACAGTTCGCGTCGTAAACCAATTTTCTGGCTTGCCTAGTTAAAACTTTATTTTTCGGCATTTTTTTCACTACGACGAAATGAAAATAAAGTTAAACAATTTGTGCGCGACAGTACGTAATGGAACACGAAACGCATGCACCAATAAGCGCGGCGGAGAGCGACGACTAACCAATAACGTGACGGCGTCGACGCCCACCTGCCCTTCACCCCTGTACCCCGCAAAGCAGACCGAAGAAATGACTTCTGCGCATGCTCCTTCCACTTTTCCCGAGCCGTCTTTAACCGTCGCGCGGACTATACAGAGAGGCCCTTAAAATGCCACATTAAATTTAGTATGAAGGAATAAACTTCATTATTACTTTCTCAATCTCATTTTTTTACCAATACATTGTCCTGATACAAGTTAGTATCACAGATACAATATAATTTAATATAATTTAAGAAGAGAAATAGTGTTACTTAATTCTAAAGCTAAGTTTAACACTCAAGTGTTCTAAAAAGTACAGTTACACCAGTCTATACAGAGTCAGAGTTCATTCCGTTTTTCTGGTCCAACTTATTGCCGTTTGTCTTCACCATATAAATAAAATACGTCATAATCTCTTTCTCGTTTACTGGCAAGGATTTGAAGTGTTTTTGTATAGCCTGAAACAGAACACAATGAATTAATTTACTAGTACAGTCAGTAACAAAGATATGAATACAGCCAAAGTGCCAATTAGTCATTATTATTTATTATATCCCTTTGAAACATTTACTACCACATAGGACTATGCTCATAAACATTTTGAGTTTCTTGGCAGATACTTCTTAACAAAGGTTTTTCCATACCAGTGTGGTAGATTTCTTTTTGACATTCATAAATGCTTATTATAGCCTAAATTGAATAAAAATATTTAGACTTTGACTTTGAATCAGCATTTTTCCATTTTTAACCAAAAACTGCCTAATAAGTATTAAATGTGAGAGGTTTATCCAACATCAACATTATTCATAAAGATTTCAGCTTGTGCCTTAATATGTTAAGGGTCAGTTTAGACAATAGGAGGTAAATGAATAACTTACATCAGCTAATTGAGCTTTGTTGAAACCTGGTCGTGTTGGCACCTTGTAATGCCTCTTGTACCGTCTCAGGGTATTTACTTGTAATGAGAACCAGTCCACTTCTGGGGAATCCATCTCTGCTTCGTTGCTATCGTCTTCAGAGTCCTTGGGCCTCCGTTGTTTTGTCCGTGCGCACTGTATCATGTTTTTGTGATAGTCACAAATATATGTGTGCCTAGCCTGTAAACAGAGTTGTATATGTATTTGTTTTATTTATTGTGGTTGAATTGGTTTTGCAGAAGGGATGATAAAAAAATGATGATGTAGTCAGTGTGTAGTGATAATGAGACATAATTTAAGCTTATGTGGCATGTTATTATTCATATTCTCTCTCATTCAGTCTCTAAATTATAAAAGGTTGTGTTATTTTTATTCACCTTTCTCCTGGTACCTGCTTACTAATGTTCAAAAGATTTCTAAGAGGTTTTTCTGTGATAAATTGAGCTTATTAAAAAATATCATGAAGGTAGAGTATTTAAAAGTAAGAAAATTGTCACTGCCTTACCTGAGGGTCGATATTCAACTTGAGCCTCCGCTGCGTCACCGTCTTTTGGATACGCTTGCTGTACGCGGCGTTGCCTGCCGAGCGTCTACACCGCTCACTATCATCCACAAGGCAACATATTTGATCGGAATTTCCTCGAGAATCTTCTTCTCCTGTACTAAACCCGTTGTTCATTTGATACTCGCGTTGAATCATATATAACGAATAAACTTCACGATTATTTCAGACGTCTCACTGGCGCTTAACGACGAATCGACGTATTCACAAAGACTCGCGATTGAGGTTATGATTTGCAACAACACAAATCATTTTTACGATGTAGACAAGTAGATTCATCACAAGGCACGGCAGAGAAATCA
The DNA here is from genome assembly GCA_037349165.1 of Choristoneura rosaceana. Classification (NCBI taxonomy): domain Eukaryota; kingdom Metazoa; phylum Arthropoda; class Insecta; order Lepidoptera; family Tortricidae; genus Choristoneura; species Choristoneura rosaceana. Next base: position 5,427,319 of record JAZBNJ010000008.1, read on the forward strand.
GTTTTTATCCTTAGATCACCATCTGGACTAGAAAATTTCTTAATAACAGCGCATATGCACAAAGGTTCATCACTTCTATTCACAAGAAATCCCGGATATTTCTCAATGACCACTACGTATAACTGTTTCTTTCATTACGGGCTCGATAACTATTGTAAACGATATGATTTTTATACACCAGTATCTTTAATAATAAAAAGAAAAGTGAAATTATTCACCGACGACTTTTTAGCTTACAGCCATTCGTTCGCGTCAATCGTTCCACAACTGTCAACACACAAAGTACCGAGGTAGTTCACGATCACACCAGCGCTCACCGACAACAAGAACGTAAATGAAATTAGTTCCTTCTTTCTTTCGTCCCCGGCTCGTAATAAGCGCTTGGTGGAAAACAGATCGTTCGTATTGTGCGTGAATGTGTGCATGGATGCAATGTCAGTCGACGTAGCTATATTTATGTAACTATAAACAAAAAATAAAGCCAACGCCGGCCGCGTGATTGGTCGTAGTGTGGCGGGACATTTAATTTTGACCAATCGTACTGATTTGCCGCTGACACTGTCTGCTCATGTATTCACTTGCGACAAACGCGAAGTTTCCTACGTAATAAGCGCTGAAATCGTGTGCTCGTTCGTATTATACACATACTCGGTGAGTTTTCCTAATTCTTAATAGTGATATTGGAATTTTGGTTCAATTCAAGCGAATGATGGCAATAGATGTATCCCCACGTATTTCCCGGTGAAAGTGTTGAATTCAAAGCGATATTTATAGTTCTACATTCTAATTTTGTAAGCAAATGGCTGCCGAAGTAAAGTGACAATATTATACCTATGACAGTTCTATAGGTAAGTAGCTATCCATCAGTGTGTTGTGTTGACATATAAAAGTATTATATATACTTCTATATGTGATAGGTTACGTTACATGAAAATTCTTGATAATTATTACAATTTTCTTGTTTTAGTGACAATAGGCATTGTCCCTGTGTTTGTTATATTTTAATCTGTGCCTACTAATTAAATATTGATGTATAAGTGTGTAATTAGCTCTTGTGGGTGTCATTTACTGCAACTTCTTATTTTCTACAGTCATTATGATGATATAATAATTTGATGACCTGATGTTTTATTGACTCCTTTGAAATTTCGTATACAATTTATGACTTATAAGAATCCACTTACATGCAAAAACTATTAAAACTCTGATTCTGGTTCGTATCTACTACCTACTGTGAATAAGTTTTTGTTAAAAGAGTAATATTTAATTTATTTAATAATAATATATATTTTCCCAGCAATGCGACACAAAAACAGGCTAAAAAAAAAATATTTCATTTAATATTTTATTGCTGACTACTTTTTGATGACTATACTTGTATTGTCACCCAAACTACATTTGCACACCAAATTTTAAGTCGATGCCATTAACCGTTGAGAGTTCAGTCCTGTGCTGTGGAGACGAACCTAGCCGGACTACTAGGATGTCACTACCAGATTATTGTATTGTCACGCAATTTATATAAGTAATACCAAATTTCAAGACAATCCAACTACTGGAAGTTGGTCGAATTCAACTTGCGAGATTTGATTATAGACAGACACAACGGGACAGGTGAAACTAAATAAAAACTTGTAAAATATAAAACCGTTTAAGAGCAAGTCATACTTACACACGACGGGTTCTGTACCAAGTACCACTATTATCACAGATGTGGAGTATTAGTACTATCGTAGAACTGACAGTGTTAAATCTACGCCAAAACACATGTATAATATTTGTTTTTATATCGATATACAACACACTCAGTAACAATTGTATTAAGTGTCTACTTGTATGGTTCAAAAGATGTACCTAGTTCTGTGACAAAAGAACGGACAGACAGCAGAGCCTTGGATAATGTGGCCCTTTAGTGTACGGAACTTTGCACAAACCACCTGATAAGTGATTATGAGAATTATCCCGCTCGATCAACAATGTAGTATCAAAAAGTAGGGTTCTAACTTTTTGTAAGAAAATAAAGTATGTATTATAACAATTAATTAAACAGTAGGTATTTTTTTAACATTATAATAAGAAAGAAAAAATGTTAAATAAGCACTTTTACGTTTACTTTTACGTTTTTGATGTTTGTGGATTATTAGCTAAGGCTCCAGTTGTGTCTCTAAAGTGCAATTGGGAATTTTACATGAATTCTTCAAAGTTGTAGAAATCGAGTCTTTCATAAAGCCATCTTTTTTTTATCTAATGAGAAGGTCACTTAGCTTCATCAAGTGCCCATTACTTAATGTATTGATACTTACAGTACTTACCTACATCAGTAGATTATTTATTTACCTATTAGCACAAAACCAAATTTAACAAATGTCGACTTTTATTGTTATTTAATTATTAATTACGATATAATTATCTTTCTAATTTTAAGTATCATTATACATTACTTACCTAAAAACCCACTTAGAAGAAAGGTCTTAACGAAAAAGCGGTTTACTTCAAACTTGAAAACAATTCCTACCTAATTTTTACCTGTGTTGAGTTGGATTGAGACCAATATTTCTTGGAATATGCCAGGTAAATAATTTTGTCTCAATCTACTTGTCATAGCTATTTTGGTCGACTGTTCTACTCAAACAAATTATGAAAAAAAAGGAACGGTATACCGAAGTACATATTATAATAAAAATAGTGCAGACACAGTTAATGAATAAAGGCAATAGACCCTTTTTAACTGCCACTTTAGACTAAGTAGGTAAGGGTCAGTAAGATTAGTCATTTCGTGGAAGTTTTAACACGATTACTATGACGTATTTGGATGTATTTCCCTTTTCAAAAATGATAACAGCTGTATTGACGCTTAAGTCCACTCATAGAGATTTACTCAAGACAAGAGTTCAGTGTTTGGCCATGCAAAACCCCAGCAAGCGTTAAGTTTGATTGAGTCAGAGTAGAACTTAAAATGTGTTATTCAAATTGGTCATTAATTACAGAACCCATTAATTAATTAATCATCATTATATAAGCCGCAGGACGTCCACTGTTGGACATAGGTCTCCCCATAGACCTCCAGTTGCCTCGGTTGGAAGCGGCTTTAACCAGGCTATCCGTCCATCTCGTCGGAGGACGTCCTACGCTGCGCTTAATTAATTAATGGCCATTAATTGACTCGTTTTAGCACCCACTCACTGTAAACGATCTAGTCTTACTCTTAACTCTCAAATGAAACTTTTTCTTGGATTAACTAGATAATTAGATGCACTATTTAGACGAAATTAGCTAGACAATATCGCGATCATTACTAATTTAATTCATGAAATCAGCTAGGTACAATAAGTTATTACAAGAAAAAAATCCCACAAACGCGACATACCCGAACTAATACTTTGTCTTTTATCAAATGCACAGTTTTACTAAATTTTAATAAAGAAAGAAAGAAAGAAAAAAAATACACTTGACATACCTATATTATATCAACATCAGTGGGTTGATCAATGGGATCCCTTATTAGAAATGAAAACTCATTTTTTTTTGTTATTTTTTTTAAATGTAGTCTTCTTTTAGGTTTATACACCTTATACAACGATTCTCCTACTTCTAAACCCCTCTAAAAAATAATCTTTATCAAACTCTGCAAAATAGGCTTCTGTTTCCGCGATAACCTCTTCATTCGATGTAATTTTTTTCGTCCTAGCCAGGTTTTCATATTGAGGAAAGTCACAGGGTATCAAGTCAAGCGATTAAGGTGGGTGCAGAAGTATTTCGTATTTTGCCGCCACAATCAGAGATGAATGCTCTAGTCCATTATCATGGTGAATCAACACTTTTTCTTGGACTAATAGGGCCGTGCCTCCTTCGATTTCTCATTGAATCCATCTAATAATTTATTGTAATCGTTTTTCTTTTCTGTGATAATTATTCCGTTATCTACACACATACCATAAGTCCTCTATAATAAGGCCTCAGGTTTCATCAACGGAGACAACTCGAAGTAAAATCTCCTGCGGATTTTGTTTAAAACGGTCTAAATACTGCCTCGACATTGTTACTACCCATCGCGCCGACACACCACGATTTCCTTGGTAACCAACCTTGTCTGACCCCATAGACAGCATTCAAATTCACTTTTCTTTCATCGCATATTGTTGTCCAAAAATAAAAATTGAATTATGGATCAATATTCCTGTTTTTCCATTTTATCAAGACATCAGACACAAAAAAACAAACGGCTCTAAAAAAAACAAACAAACCCAATAAATTAGTCACTGCAGTACACGATGCTAATACCACCCGTCGTCAAAAACGGGTACTTATTGATCGTTCAAGGTAGTCTATATAGGTCCCAATGCAGGGCACAGGCCTCTTATTAGAATGAGAAGGCTTGAGTTGTAATTCGCACGTAAGACCAGTTTCCACACTATGTTGTCCTTCACCGTAAAGCTCGTACCTTTTCCTACAATATAATTAATATCACACTTGATTTCCGAAAACCTCATCGAGGTGCAACCCTAGATCCCACCCACGATCCTCTGCTTGAGAGGCCATAGGTCAAACCACTAGGCTTGCACGGCTTCTTTCATTAAAATTAAATTAAATTTAATAAAGAATGGTGTGGAAACAATTTGATTTTTGAGTGAAATGCCGTTACTACATAATCCTCTAAACCACCATCTCTTCAAGCAGTTTTTATATGTATTTGCTTTACTATTTATGTTTCTTTGCAGGAATAACTGAAATGTGACGGAGTCCAGACCTAAGATAAAATAAAAAAATTGCTTTTCTAACTAGATTAAATTACATAAATAGTAATGTCTTTGGTGAGTTTACCGTATCGCAAAGTCATGCTATATTTTTCTAAGCTTTGCTTTGCTGATTCGCAATCACATTCCACATTTGCCAATCATTTTATTTTTCTTTTGTAGGTTTCATCCATAACATCGAATACTTAATAGTCTCGTTTATAATCTTAGGGAAGGTCCTTTTGTTACTGTTAGGTTTCGTTTTAACTACATGCCTGGTTCGTAAAAAACACGATTCGTTTAATATATTAACTAAAAACTTTAGATTGTTTGTGTGTATTCGTCCATGAGTATCTGTTTCTATTACTCCAATAGATAGCACAGATACCTTTTTTAAAGTTTGGTGAGCTTTTTCTCTGAGAAGTAAATTTGAACAAAGGAATTTAATGAAATAATAATTTGATTACATAATCAATCCACCTTCGTGGTATATATATATTTGTGTCGTATAAATATTTGTGAATTTGTGACCTTGTTTGTGGGATTGTTACTTTTTAGGCTAAAATGGCTGAACAGATTTGGATAAAAGTCGAAATAGAGATAGTGCTTAATACTCCGGAATTAAAACATCTTAACGAAGACGAAGCCGCAGACAGTAGCTAGTGAAAGGCTTGAAAATCAGAAGAAAAAGAAACTGATAATATTACTAAATCTAAGTAGAAATACTACCATTATAAAATCTATTAACTTAAGATTAAGATACTTGATTGTATATTGGCATTGTATCTACACAATGTCATTTTCGTAATCGCGAAATTAATAAGTAACTAAAGAGACTATAATTAGCTTTATTAGCAAACCGGTATCAATTTCGCTCCACAGTAAATTTTAATTTACAACAAATTAAATTAACAATTGTCATATTACCTAATCGGGTCAAATACTTGTCCATGATTTTATTACAGGAAAAATAAATTAAGCAGTAATAAGTCGGAAAAAGCTTATTTTATTTTAAATCTAAGACATAAACCGGTTTTGTGGGTGAGGTACGTAAATTCAAACATACTCGGCCTATACAATCCTAGTCTATTAAGTGTGTATGTGAGTCATCACATCAGACAACATTCATTTGGTTTTATTATATGAAATGAATGAGACCAAGTTATATTTAAATAATTGTGTAAATATCATGGTTTTTTTTCAATTAATTTAAGCGGATTAACATTAAAATAACTAAATAAAAACAAAAGGATTTCAGAACCGCCGCGGATCGCCGTAGCTGCGCTAATCGTCTTATTGACCGGTTACTGGACGGGCTTGTTGCCACTCCGTGCATTGTCGGTCTCTCTCCGTGTATATTTGAATGTTTCTATTATGGCCGCTGCGCGTTGAGGGCGCCTGTGTGCACTTGTTTAGCGTCTCGTTGTGCGACGTTGCCAACTGTATTGACTTTAAGTACGAAGGAACGAAGACAAAACGTACGCGCGTGGAGTATATGTAGAACTTAAAGCCGGCAGCTTTTTGATTAAAGACCACGCGAGACTTTGTTCAAGATAACTATTATAAAGGCAAAAGTTACTATTTTCTTGTGTGATACCCATGGCAATATTGAATTTTGGTGAAAGGAAAGATTTTCTGTTAAAAGTGAGTGATTTTAGTGAAAACATAAGCTCTTAGGATCTATCGTAATTTGTGAGAAGTGAAAAATTTCCTATATTAGAGAAAGGGACATGATTGGTACGATAAGGTTGCAAGTATTATTCTGAAGTTGAGAAGGAAGAATAAAGTAACTGGTTGCCCGAAAGCGGCAATTGTAACATGGGGGATCGGGGCGCGACGGGGGGCGCTTGGGGTGCGCGCGACGAAGCCTCGTGGTGGCCGGGAGGCACAGGAGAAATACAGCAGCAGCAGCAGCAACAGCAGCAACAACAAATAAATGAGGAAATAGCACGCAGCACAGCCGCTGCTACTCATCAGTTGTATACATACAAAATGACCGGTGGTTTTTCGAATAATGGCGGTGATAACTCGACTACCAGTTATGATTATCGTTTAGTGTCAGGCACTAATAACAGAGAGGAATCCCCGCAGCAATCTTGGTGGTATGCATCAGGATCTGCAGATTCACATCAACAATCGTCTTCACCTACGGTAATGATCCTTTGTCCAGTTTAGTTCGAAACTAAGATGATTTTAGAATATGTACCGTCGTATTATGACGTTAAACGAAAAAAATAGGCTAGCACTGTAACTGTAGCCATACATAGCAAGCATAGCAAATATCAGGCATATTTTTTTCCTTATTAATTGTTGAAGTTTAGAGTCACACAAATGCAGTATCTATTATAATTTCTAAGCAGAAAACTATTTACGACTCTATCCGACGATTAGGTAGCAGGTATTCATAGATAATAATGAAAAGTGAATATTCAATAACTAATAGTAAAAATCTATACACATTTGTTGTGATTGTTGCCGCAAGTGGCATTGTGTAGACATACAGCACACGTATGAATACCTACACACAAAACACAAGTTTTACTCAAGTGTACTATATTGCACTTTTTAATTTACGAATTTGTGTATAAATAAATACCTACCTCCTTACTCTTTATAAAATTCAAAAATTGTATAACGTGAGTAATTATTTTCAACAACAACTAACAACGAGTTAGGGTGTGCAATTTATTTCTGTGAATGATAGCATTCACAGAATTAAATTGCACACCTAACTCAGCGGACAGAACGTCGTTATATGTATTAAAACAAATAAATAAAACACATTCATTAATATCACTTACGTTATTCTTAAGGTGAGTGGTGCGTACCACTTGGTTCGGTTGGTTACTGTGAGGTCATTCGCTTTTGGTTTCTATCATTTCATTTCATTCACTCACTTTCGTCACCGAAAACTCGAAATCCTTCTTGTTTTCCCATCAAATACAAAAAAATGAAACAATTATCAAATATTGTGCTAATCTGCTTGAAAAAAAAAAAAACAAGTAAATTGATAATTTCCTTGCAAAAAACAAAGCGATCATTCGTTTTGTGTAATACTTACATAATCTTGTGTTTTTTAAACTGTCAGTCAGTAAAAACGAAACGTAACAATACTCGCTCGCTCAGAAATATTGTTTTTTTCTCGTTTTATATTTGTTGGCAATTAATCATAAATGACATTTTTTTAGCATCCTTGGTTGATCCTTGGTGACACTATTTAATTTACCAAGCATTTAATATAATACCGACATGATATTTCGTGTGTAAACTTATTTTATCAGTTTGACAGACACAAAAATCGGAGTTCGTATCGTACTGTCCCTCTCAATTTCGTATTAAACAGTATAAGCGTCAGAGGGACGGAAACACTAACTTTGATTTTCGAATTTCGTAGTAGCCCCAAAGTTTGTTTATAGAGCATAGTATCGTATCATACACGAAATATCGGTTCGGTATTAGCGTATTACCCGTGCCGGTAAAAAGGGTCACTTATACTTACTTGGCATTTACGGCGTTATTGATGCAAAATTATTGACTTTCAGGATAAAAATAGTAAAAAAAAATAGACAGTGCTAGCTTACCGACACAGCTTTTCTTTTTTTTTATGTGAATGCAAGTAAGTATTTTACTTAATCATTTATGGCAACTATCAGAATCTCTTCTTCTTATTCTTTTTTTAAAATATGGCTTCTGTCCTAATTAATAAGACAATTTCGCCAATGTCAAAGTATTCTCTTTCGAGAGGCAACGTTGTACGGTGATTGTAGTTTTTGCAACTTGATAGCAAAATTCCAGAAACCACGTGGAGACAACTTGCGCATTAAAAAATGTCAGACACGAGAGCAATATTGAATATTGTGATCACTGTTCACTGTTAAGGTTAATCGCCGCATAAAACACTATCAAAATTATACTTCAACTAGCCAAAGAAACAGAAATAGCAAAATTAAACATTGTTCACATCCTCCATGTTCGAATGCCACAAATTGAATCAATCAGAATCTCAGATTTGAGGCGGCAAAGTAAAAATTTTAAATCAATGTGTCACACACACATCATATGTCAAAATTGTCAAGTCAAACAACGAACGAAAGAAGAAGTCCAAGTGTTCGTATCGTATTGGTATCGTAGTCGTAGTACTTACCCCTTGTCTTGTTTTGTTTTTGAATGTAATCATTCTGGTTTGTAGTCAATAATTTTTACATATTCTACTATTCCAACTCAATTACATGTGTAATTTGAATTATGTAGGTACCGTCGTGAAAAAGCTGGAGCCACGCTGGAGCCACCATTTCCTAAATTTGTATTAAATCAGGCATTCACTGTGTACATACATCAGTTCAATGCCAAATTATTATTATCGTCATAACTATGCATAACTGCCAAGTTTTGTGTCATTAAAACAATAGGAAGTGGTTGAAAATCAAATTGCATTCATAGATACATGGTTACAGTTTAGTGTGTAAAAAGCAAACCTATTTGTGCTTTCATATCTTTACTGATACTTATTCTTCATTTATTTTCAAGTAATATCTACTATAATAGTACTAAGTACTGTACAGACTACTTCATTGACTATTTGGTCCTACACATCCCATCTCAACTTCTACTCTCATTAACAAATTCCATTCATTACTAAATAAGTATATGGAAGCAATTGCTCTGAAACGATGAGAACTTCTATTGCTTACTTTGGAACATCTCTATATACCTTCCTGTGTTTTCTGTACTGCTTACTATGTGTTGGGTGTTGGTGTTCTATAAAGAATTTATTGAATCAGGTGTTACTTTGCAGAGGTCCATATCAATGAACTAAAAGAATTTCTTTGCTTACCCGTGATCTTGTGATAGCTAAGTTTATACAAAATATGCGTGTTTATGAAGTTCCTCCAACTCCACACGCTACACTGTAAAAACACACACAAAGCACACAAACCCATCTATTGCCATCACCACACTACTCTGAAGTGTTTCGAACTCAACCAGAGCTCATCTTCACAGCGACACAACCATACACCATGCTACTAAATGTTAGAGTCTAACCATACACCATGACCTGATGTTAGAGTCTAGCATCTGGTAGGTGGTTGTGTTGCTCTGAAGATGAGCTCTGGTTGCGTTCGGAACGCGTCAGTATAGTATGGTGGTGGTGATAGATGGGTTTGTGTGATTTGTGCGTGCTCTTACAGTGTGGAGGTGAAGGAACTGCATGAACACACACATTTTGCATAAACTTAGCTATCATTATGGGCGCGGGTAAGCAAATAAATTCTTTTAAATTGTTCAGTAAAGATTCATTGTATTCTTGAAACTGAACTGTATGTTTTGTTGCAGCCTCAGAACCAGTCAAGTCCAGACCCTGAGCAAGGAAACCAGCAGGCGAATGGTATACAGAACCACCAATCACTCCAATCTCAAGAACAGAACCAGGCCATCCAGCAACAAGGCCAGATTCAGCAGCTTATTCAGCTCAATTTGAGGAAGGAGCTGCAACAACATAATCAGTCACTGCAACAGACATTGCAACAACAGCAACAACAGCAGCAGCAAAATCAGCAGCAAACATTGCAGCAGATGCTGCAACAGCAACAACAGCAGCAACAGCAGCAGCAACAGCAACAACAGCAGCAACAACAGCAACAACAGCAGGCTTTACAACAGAGCTTGCAACAGACGCTTCAAGTGAGCCAGGCACAGGCCCAGGCCATCGTGCAGGCTCAGGCTGTGTTGCAGCAACAGGTCGCACAGACGTTACAACAGCAGCAACTGAGTCTGCATGACCACTTGCAAGCCGTGCAGCAGCAACAGATACAAGCTGCGTTGCAACAGCAATCTGCTACGCTACAAGTAAGTTTTAGTGCATAATGCATATTCAAATCCTACTTAAAAATGAAGGTAGCTTTACAAGTAAATTTTGTGTGGTTTATTAAAAGAGCAAGGAAGTTCTACCCACTTTATTAATCAATATTATCATGTTTCATGTACCTATATGACAATATGGATATATAGTTTAGGTGACAATGCAAGATTAGCCAACATTCAATGTCCCCGAAAAAAGCTTTTACTTATAAAAAATATTTAAAAAAATCTTATTAAGTATAACGCAACAACAACAAGGTCGAATTGTAGTTTCCTCTTTGGGATATCAGAAATCGCTGTTAAAAACATTCTAATTGATAATAACTTCTCTTCTTTCTTTCTTCCTTGCTTAAAATTTTCATTGTCATAGTTATCATTTCAACTGGGATTTAAATGTTGCGGATTGAGAACTTCACACGCACCATTGAATTGCTTCGCAGGATTGTGCAGGTTTCCTCCACTGTTTTCTTTCAACGCAAAGCTCGTGGTAAATTTCAAAATTTCAAATGTTATGTAAGACGAGTTATCCGGGTCAATATATAATTTAATATGACTTTTCTCGGTTGTCTTAAATAACTTTGAATGAAGGTCGCGGAAGATTAAAACAGTATGATTTCTTTGTCCCCAGGAACTCCAACAGCAGGCTCAGCAGCAAGCATTAATAGCGCAGGCGACAGCGACCAAAGTAAAGATGCCGCGGGCGAGGGCGTACAACAAGCCGCGCGGGCGCATGACGGCTTACGCGTTCTTTGTGCAGACGTGCCGCGAGGAACATAAGAAGAAGCATCCCGATGAGAATGTGGTCTTTGCTGCCTTCTCCAAGAAGTGTGCTGAGAGGTGGAATGTAAGTATTTTTTTTTTATTTGAAACTAGCTGCTGCCCGCGGCTTCGCCCCCGTTGTATTTTCTCTATATTTCCTTCCATAAAAACCTTCTCCTGACAATAACGAACACAACAAAAAAAGAATTAGCGAAATCGGTCCAGGCGTTGTTGAGTTATGCGCTTACCAACACATTTTGCGATTCATTTTTACATTTATAAAGATTGGCCAGTTATCTTTTATACTGAATAATGTACTCAAGGTTTTAATGAAACTGAATTGCTTATCTGACTGCAACCATTTTTCATATTGGCATTCTATCTGCTAAAGAAATTATTTCATTTATTTAATCAGGCGTTACTTTGCGAAGGTCTAAAAGATTTTCTTTGCTCACCCGCGATCTTGTGATAGCGCAGTTTATGCAAAATATGCGCGTTCATGAAGTTCCTCCACCTCCATAGTGTAAGAACACACACAAATCATACAAATCCATCTATCGCCACCACCACAATACACTGACGCGTTTCGAACTCGACCAAACAGTCTGCATTGTAAAATATGAAGTGAAACGCTTTGTGCGTTGTGTTTCAAATATTTCTCACAGATAGCTTGTCTTGTAGGTCGAATTAGTTTAATATCGCTATCCCTTGGGAACTACCTATGCAATTTTCTGGGATTCAAACTATCTGTATACCTACTGAATTTCATAAAAAACAGTTCAGCGGTTTAGACCTGATGTGGTAACAAATGAACAGGCTTACAAAATTTCGCATTTTTGATATTCATGGGATTACCGGGATCGGTCAGATACATCGAGATTTTAGAGGTAGGATGGAGATTTGCTCATGCGGATGTGATGTATACTGCGGTAAATGTTATAGAACCTAGCTTGTTGTAAATGCCAGTACGCAATGTCCCAAATGCCCCACCCAAACGAAAATTCTAGACTAGACTTACCCCGTCACAATGTACTATCACAGAACATGGATGCATGGATATGGACTTCAGTAACGAGACGCTAGTTTAAAATTATTTATTCTTCTTCGACAGACCATGTCAGAGAAAGAGAAGCAGCGCTTCCATGAGATGGCAGAGCAGGACAAAAAGCGGTACGACCTGGAGATGCAGAGTTACGTGCCGCCGAAGGACATCAAGATCGGACGCGGGCGCCGTCGCCAGCAGGTCAAGGACCCGAACGCGCCAAAGCGATCGCTGTGAGTTTATGGTCACGTTGTCTCCCATACTCTGCTTTAAATCGTTTTAGGCTGTACCAGGATTGTTGTCTCGCCACTATTCATAATTTAGCTGAGTTATACATGCTTGGAGTAAAGGTTGTCATTAATAAACCAGAATAGCATTACACGGCCTAATTACGAACATGGAGTAATTGGATGAGGGAGAACTTTCAATTGGTTTGGTTAGGTTCTCTTTGATATATGTCGCCCCGGGCGGCTCAACCCCTTGCCCTCCCACTTCACTGGCTATACGTTTGTCTGTTTTTGTGGCTAAGGACTTAAGATTTGATACTCCTTAGGTAAGGCTCCGCTGCATGAGTGCTTCGGTGCCCGCTAACCTTCATTTCGCTACCTAAGCTGCAATCTATAAAATATGTGAACACGTCTCTATTGTTAACGGCATATAAGCGTGTTCAGATATTTTTGATCAAATTTTTGCTCGGAAGTTTACGAACTCGACTACATGTCTAATGGGAATTCAAAATAAAACCCCACTGCCATAATTTCTTTTAAATAAAAGCTACCTGCTCAACAGAAATTAAAGTCTAGTAGTCTAGAACGCATTCAAAATTGTGTCCTGCTCAAAAAATCCAGGGGAATGTATCATTCCTTTTTATTGCTACTGGTTTTTAGTTTTTAAAATTACCATGGACGCCGACAGAATTATTTTCAGAACGATGCATTGCGTGTCGCATCTGCTAAGTAGTCTTGTTCTATGGTATTTTCTTTTACGTCAGAGGGGTGAGTCCTTGCACTCCCCTCCTGGCGCCAATGAACTTTCCGTGTTGTATAAGTTTTAAGTAACACACCTGACTTTGACACTCTCCAACAGGTCCGCATTCTTCTGGTTCTGCAACGACGAGCGTTCGAAGGTGAAGGCTAACTTCCCTGAGTACTCGATGGGTGATATCGCTAAGGAGCTCGGCCGGCGCTGGGCCGCCGCCAATCCCGACACGAAGTCCAAGTATGAGGCGCTCTCGGAGCAAGACAAAGCGAGATACGATAGAGTGAGTACACTACACAGTTTAAATAACCATAAAAAGTTATTAAAATTAGCTTTTTCGCATTCATTTATTGCTGACTTTGAGTTTTGGTATAGAGATAGTTTGTGGATGACATAGGCTACTTTTTATCTCGGAAGAATGCACAGTTCCCGAAGAAACAGCGCGTCATAACCGAATACCACGCGGGCGGAGCCGCGGGCAAAAGGTAGTATATTATAAGAGCCGATTCGTTAGGTACTGAGCCGTCCCAATTTAGACCGTTATCATATAGTTTCTTGCAACATTCATCAATATTCTCTTTCTTTGTCCACAGGAGATGACGGCGTACAAAAAGGGGCCTTTAGCTTTGGTACAGCCGCCTCAACACCAGGAGGTGGACGAAGTTGTAGATTTCGACGGCGACGAAGAGTACAAGTGAAGTGTTAGTGAATAGACTAGTTTATTATTGAACGGTTCCTTTGCGTGTGGCACCTATTGGCCTGAACAGGTCACTTGGCGGAGCGCAAAGTGGACAAAAGCTTTTTGGTTTTACAAAACTTTTTTTAGGCGTTTTAAAGTAAGTTTGGCGTCATTTGTATTTAGTTCAGTCAGGAAGATTCAATTCTGGCTTCATATATAGTTCTTTTAACTTTAACGTACTGCCTCATAGTTCCCGTTTCTGATTGGTGAGGTGGAGCGTAGTAATAAATTAATGCGCGTCATTATTGCTGTGCAGCTACAAACAATATGGTATACAGAAATAAATTATTTCCTAAACAATTGTTATAAAAACACTATCAATTTCTTTATTTGAATAGCTGATATAATTTTATTGTCTCTAAGTTAAACGTTCAGCGTTTCGCCGATTGGTGTGTCAAGGTAACAGGGCCCATAACCTTATTAATTTGTTAGCAAAAATGCTCGTGTGTATCAGTATTGGTTTACAAAAGCCAAGAAAGGCACCATTAGGGTAATACACACTGCTGTACATCCAGACAAGTACTGGTGATGCTAAAGTTTACTTTCTAAGAACTAAACAATATTATGTAACTATAGTTTGTTTTATCGAAGTGCTTGCCTATGATCTTCCAAATGTATTAAATAAGTACATAGTATGAAAAACAGGAAAGGTTTTCCGTGGGTATACTACTAAAACATTAATTTTCAGTCTTTCGGCTAGAAAAATAATAATTACAAGTTAGATGCTCGTTCTAATGGACCAGCTCTAAAAATAGAACAACAATGGTAATAAATAGTATATTGATAACCAAGGGTGGAAAGTGACCCATTTCAACCGAGATATTTCTGGCGCTCGAACGAAGTGAGAGCGCCAATAGTTCGAGGGGAAATGGGTTATTTCACCCGAGTTAGACACTACTTTTCATTTCGACTGAGAGGAAACTAAAATACTACAAAAAAACGAGAATAATAATAAATTGAATTTACTTATACCTATCCAACCTCCAACGGTACCTTTTCGACTGGCCACTTGCCACGGGCGACTATAAAAAAAATCGAGTTGGTCACGACGTGCATCTAGATGGCCATGCCGAAACGTGAAAAAAAAATGTCATTGACGTAACTCAATTATCTTCGATGTCGTGGCTAGCCGGAAAATTAAAAAAAAAATTACTTTCCACCCTAGAGGAGAAAACGCAATTTTCCACCCGACTATCTACCCATGAAAATTAAACTTTCCGAACAGGTGAGGTCAAAAAAAAATCGCAAAGCCGTTTAATTAATTTTAGTTTATACGTACTTATTTATATTTATCTGGATGTACAGCCAATATGGTCTATCGTTTTATATACACACTTAAAAGGTTGACCCAGTTTGCCTTCTTAACTTTTATATAATTATTCGAATATTTTTATACAGTCACTTGTCATTATCATTAAATTAGGTCAGTGCCATAAATACTACTAATTCAAGGATCTAGTTTCAACTATCGACTCACAATTTGTGGGATTTATGGATATATTTCATCCAATTTTAGTCTTTATCTTGAAGGTGTATATTTTTGACTCTGACCAAACCTAGGGAAATATATCTTTGTGTAGAAAATACAAACCAATTTGTAAAGAGATGCGAACTGGAAGTAAGCTTGATCTGTTTAATGGATCTTATAAAATCAGCTTTTATATTGAATAAATGATTATTACGGGTTGTTTGAAGTGAGAGTTCGCAATTATTTAAATATTTTAAATTTTCATCAACATGCCACGAATGTGGAATTGCCACGTTGATAGGTTTTTTTATTCAGTGAGTGCACATTTTTATAAAGAAAAACAATGTCGTCCGTCTGTTGGAACCTTTGTAAAGGGGCTTCTAAACGGGCAACATTTTCACTGCAATTTATGGCCGGCCATTATTTGCATCTTGCTCTTGCGTACGGTGTCAGAGAAGGACGGCTGTAGTTTTCGGCCACAAATTGCAGCAAAATATGGCCCGTCTAGAAGCCCCTTAATACATTGTCTATTTATTACTTAATTGGTTCAAATAAAAAGTGACGCCATCCCATCATAGATGTCACAATTTTCTCTAAATCGACCAATGAAGAACTTTAATGAACTAAAATACGTTTGAAGTTTATTTTAAACTGAAACGTTCTTACTTAATTTTGTGCACTAACTGAAAAAAAGCTTGTGCGCTCAGTGAATATTGAAATAGTTATGTAAACAGGTCACTACCTGTTTGAAAAATTTGTCTCATTGGAAGTCGTGTTTAGTAAATATTAATGATAAAGTTGAATCTATAATACCACAGGGTATTCCGCTTAAAAAAAACTTTTTGAACTGGTTGTATTTTTACCATAACTATAGTTGTTTATCACATGATAAAATCAGCATTTGCTGTTTAGCGAAAGTAGTGGCGGGGCAGATGAAGGCTCTTCATGTGCTGAAGAATATGAAATTATATATGTAAATTCCATTGCATCGTTGAATTAGTTTTCGATAAGTTATTCGGATTGTTTTGGTATAATCCACCCCCATTGTTTTAGATATTTGAGTTGATTGTTGATTTTATGTTATAATGTTAAATTTAAGGTCAAATTGAAAGGTGTGGCCTTATATTTGCAAACGTCACGAGGCAATAGGTAATCTGTAGTGCCAGGAACAAATTTTTAATTAAGTCAAGAAGAAATTAATAGTACTTTCGTAAGTCGATAGTGTTTTGTCGTAATGGACGATGCGAGTGGTTGCGATGTTGTGTGAAAATAAAATGTACATAGTTAAATTATATTCCTTTATTTGAAAGTTAGAAATTTTATTTTTTACTGGAACTGTTGGAAAATAGGATGTGGTGTAAAAAAAGGTTCAAGTATTAAAATTGTGAAAATAGAGACTGTGTACCGTGATAGTACTTAATTTAATATTGTTGAAGTCTCGAGTAACGCTAGAACGTCCTGTTTTCAGCATCTTCTGTACTGTCGGCGATGAGACCACTTCACTTGTCATCTATTAGATCTATCCCTATTGTTATCTTTTCATGCTTTTGTTACAAAACTTCCATGACACTCGGACTGGTATCGAAATAAATACCGTTTATTTTAGTGCAATAAATAGATCTATCCATGTTTCACGCTAAGCGTGTATTGAATGTAACGCAAATATAAAAATTGACCACTTGCGACTAAAATAGTAGGTACACGACAACATGCAGCGTTTGTAGGGGTCGAGCTAATAAAACCGTTTGCTCGCCGGCAGTGTGGCAGGTGCCTCTGCTTGTATATTCCTTTCTTATTTTACGGCTCCAGACTCCAGAGAGCACTGATATCTGAAGTGTCCTACGAGCAACATTAAGTAATTCCAGAGAATAACTATTTGTAAGAGTTCTGTGTGTAAACCTGTGGGCGATATTGTTTTGAATGTTGATGTGAATGTTCACTGTACAAAACAATATAGTTTAACTTTTGCACTATACTATCTTTCATTTCATTCTAGTGTCTAATGTACCTTGTACCTACCTACTAAAATAGTGTTACGGCATAAAGTTAGAAATAAAACAAGCTGTAGACTCGTTCGAAACATCATTTTATTTTATAAAAATAAACGTTTTGACGACAAATAGTTTATAATATTCGGGGTCCTTACGAATCGTCGACTCCCCACAGAGTTCCCACCAGAAATGTTTCAAGACATTGTAAAAAATTCAGTTTTTACAAAAGTTACTTTTTTATCTTAAAACATTAACAACATTACATTTTTCACATCTAAATCTAATAACGGTCGATCACTTCATTTACTCTTTACACAGTAACATTTTGCGTTTACGAAAATAATTAACCTTATCTTAGGACTTTACACGTCTGCATACCCTCTCTCTAGCTTCAGCGCCACGTTCAATGGAGGCCAGGTTGACTTGCCGATCATTACTATATGTACCTTTACATTATTGTTTACATGGGATTGATAGAAGCAGATCAGTGACCAGAACAAAGCACTTTGTCATCCACATCTTTTCTAAGGTTCCATAAAATAAATCACTAAAATTGCCCAGTTGCCGTAGACATCACAGTGTATCTAAACTAAAATCAGGAACTTCTAGTTAAATTTATTGATATACTAAACAATAAAAATAAATTTGGTATGATATCTGACTTGCTAATAGATCTTAGTTTTGTTTAGTAGGTACTTTTGCAATGTTAATTTATTTTAAACAATCGACTGTTGTGTCATATCACGAAAGGCTTGCCTTTAGGCAGCTTAAGCTTAATCGCACCGCGTTTTTAATAATATCTAACATTACAGCTGCCGATGATGTGCCTAAATTTTAAAACGAAGGAACAAAACTCAGCTTATACAGAACATCCATCGCAAAATAATACTATGGACACAGATCATGTTCTATCAAAAACTATGCTTATGAGGTGACTCAGTTGCATAATAAAGTACCTACAAACAAATAGTAGGTGAATTTCCATACCAAATCGCTAACGCTATTTACTTACAGCCTTATTCATAAAAAGTTAGAGCCTCCTTGAAGGCTCCTTGATGTCCTGATGCTAAAAAACGTGATTCATAAACGTCTGTTAGCGCTAATCAGTTGATCAAGGCTCTGCTAAAGTTAGAAGACCGTAGACCCTCCTTTATCTCCCTGCTAAGTCACAAAATGGCCGCCACAGAGTTGAACAGCTGACTTTGACAAGAGCAAAAAACCATACCGAAGATATTTTATGGAGATTTACGCAAAGATTAAAAAAAAATCAGGAAAAATTATTTTCAGAAATTTATATTTAAAAATCCTCTAATAATACGAAAAAAATAAAATTAGGATGATTAAGATAGTTACGGTTTTTGGCACTTAGTTTAGGTCTACTAAAACACGCGGATCGGAAATGGCGGGAAAACAAGCATCTCTGCTGTCACTGCTGTCAATTTTATTTTTTTTAATTCTCGATAAGGCCATTTTTTGTCTTTGATTTGTCAAGAGTGCCAACATAACGCGTCTAATCAGTCTATCAGGAGCAGAACAACTAGCAGACCGCTAGCAAGCGTTTATGAATCATACTTCTTGACAAACGTCAAACAAGCTTAATCAGTCTGTTAACTAACAGACCGATCATACCTCAATTAAGGATTTTTTATGAATAACGCTGTTATACTTTAATTATGCAATTGGGTCCAGATGGTTGAGTCAACGTGGGGTCAACCGTCATATCACACGAAGAAGGTTTTGTGATAGATGGCATATCACTATATCGATTGGTGTTAGTATCGTGAGGTCCGTTTTATATTGGGTCAGGATGGGATTGGCTTATAACTAGCTTTTACCCACGACTTCATCTGCATAAAATTTGTTTATTGCTCTCCCGCGGGAAATATCAAATTTTCCGGGAAAAAATAATCTATGCCCTTCCCAGAAACTTGAACAGTCTCCGTACCAAATTTCGTCGAAATCGGTTCAGCGGCTTAAGCTACTTGGTTTCCTGGGACAAGCGGCGCCGTCATTTTACGAGACCGTATTAAGCAGTGAATGACGTCACTAGAACGTTGTCTATGTGAACAAAATGGCGCGGTTGTCAATTACCGCTCTCTAGGAGGGAGGGGGAGGAGTGGTATCAATTACTGCCGCTATATGACGGCACCGCTGCTTCCTAGGAAACCAAAGCTTTAAGAGTGTCAGGCAATAGACAGAGAAACAGGTAGGTAGGTACTGTTGAATTTATAATATTAGTATCATCATTAATATCATATCAGCCAAAAGACCCACTGCTGGACAAGAGCATCCCCCAAAGTTCCAAAACGATTGGTCCTGAGCTGCACACATTCAACTGGTTCCGACCTTTTCCAGATAATCACTGATTTTAATATTATTCAAATGATTTTATATTAATCAGTCCATCTTGTTGGGAACCTTCGTAGGGTACGTCTTTCAATTCCTGGTCGCCACTCTAGAACCGTATTACTCCATCGACTAAGCCAATCTCAAGCAAGACTAACGCCAAACGGACCTCTCATTATTATATGGGGGAGACTGAATTATCTATAACTCATACGAGTGTGACGGTGTTTCCGCTAAATCCCTCACCTCTGTATTCTTTCGCCATTGCAGAGACTTCAGTCATTTAAGTTAGACTAGAGTTGTCATTTTATATTTGTTCACCTACACCTAGGTATCTTTTATAGCCTTATTCAAAATGGGGTGGCATTACGCGGGGCACATTTATCTAAATGCTATTCCCAAGGCCTAGTCCAAGCATAGGTTGGTATTAACATTTTATAACAATGCGAGTGTTTAAATTTAAATCATTACTTCTTATTCGTAAATGCATTAAAGTCTGAAATGATATTAAATGCGATTGCATCATGACTAGACAAAGTAGAGTAAATAGTTTCATATTGGAATGATACAAGTCCCATCTATTAGGTATGCTATCGGTTTATATAAATCATCGCTACGCACAGATATCCGAATACCGGGCTAATGACGAAGCCAGTTCAACTCTACTTAATATTATATTTACGAAAGGCAAAAAATTACTAATAATAACAGCCAAAAATACTCCAATTATATTGAAAACGGTGACTTTTCGAGAAGCATTCTGAATAGTGATACGAAGTTCAATTGAAAAAACATGAAGTATTTAATAAGAAATTTTATGAAGACCGTAATAGCATTGTCATCAGCAGACTTGTTCATACAAGAGTTAATACCCTGATTGAAACGGAACGCCTTTAAACAAACGATAGTGGCCGGTTGATTTGGTGTTCGAGAGCTAGGATCATTTTTATCGCTATGAGCTGTCGGTTTCGTGGGGGTCGGGGGGTTGTTGCGGGATGTAGTTCCACCTCGCTTTGACTTCGGTGGTGGCGGTGGGAGTGGCGGGGTTCTGGGGTGGTTTGGGCGGTGGGGTGGTGGCGGCTTGCATGCGGGCGCGGACGACGGCGAGGTGCCGCTGTATGTAGTGCTCGTGCGGCGCGAGCGCGGCGGCGCGTGTAAGGCACTCCTCTGCGACGGCCAGTTTGCCGCGCTCCACCGCCACCACGCACAGGTTGTGGAGAGCTTGCACGTTGTCCGCTTCTAGCTCGAGGATGCGACGGTAGCACTGGGGACAAATAGAAAGGTGAAATTCAATAACACTTGGAATAAATTAGTAGGTACAAGAGTTGGTATTTTCAAATAGGGCGTTTTAAAAAGCGCGGTTTGAAACGCGCATTTTACAAATCAAAACCTCGAATAGCACACACTAATCATCATCATCATCATCATCATCATCATCATTAGCCTATGTTCGTCCACTGCTGGACATATGCCGCTCCCATGGCACGCCATTGAGCACGATCCTCGGCCACTCTCATCCAGCTCTTGCCAGCCGCCCTGCGAAGATCATCGCTCCACCGAGTCTGAGGGCGTCCTACGTTACGTTTGCCAATCCGTGGTCTCCACACTACTGCTTGAGTTTAAAAGGGCTATCAATATTTACTTCTTTTGATTCCAAGTGCGTGCCAAGCACCAGCAGATGTTCGTGTGTTTTGACTTCTAGTGCCGTGGCAGGTAGTACCTATATCTTTTATATAATGAATTGTACAGCGCAATTGCTTCTTACTGTAATTTTTTAATGATTTGACTTGAGTCTTTTGGTTTTGGTTTAAAAATATTATGACAGACTCCAAAAAGCACCGAACTTACGCTCTCAGCTGCATCCAGATCCTTGACTGAGTTAATATAAATGTCGCCGAGCAGCACCAGCGCCTTTACGTGGTCAGGATGGTGTCTGACTAGCTGTTTTAGAAACGGCGCTGCTTCCAATGGCCTCCTGCAAAAAATAATCGGATACAAAATTGCGAAAGTCTTGATTTTTATAGAAAGTTAGAATAGCACAAGAAAGTTACAACAGTTTGAACAGCTCTTTCTATGGCGGAAGCGTAGTTTTTGCTCTCTATTATGTACCTACCTAGAGGCAAGTTTGTTTTCATGGTAAATTGTTCAATAAATAATTCCTAGTGGAAAACTCTGAAGCTTCCAGAGCCAGGGCAATTCTGACAAAAACATGAGACATTGTTTAATACTTAACGAGCAAATTAGGTTCAAATTGGTCCGTACCTGCGATCAGCCAGAAGTAGCGCTAAGTTGAAGAGAGCTGATCTGAAGTCAGGCTTGAGGTGGACTGCAGCACGGAACCAGCGCTCTGCGCACTCCGCATCACCTTCGTCCATGCACACCATGCCAAGGTTGAAGTGGACGCGTTCATTTGTAGCTGGAAAAATAGATCAGCTTTCAGTATTACAAAAAGTTAGCATCGGTTTTGATTATGTCACTTTCCATACTTTATGCTGAAGTGGGCGCATGTGAGTGAGCACCGAGCAGTGAGTAACTATGATGTACACGTACATGTACAGGCTGTGACAATGTCTTAAATCCAAAGTCACGATTACTTAATAGTCGATTAAAAACTAATCAGAGTACGCACTTAGCCGGTATAAAAAGCTGAGAATGTATGATTTAGGCGGGGTCGTGTTGCTCATGCGTAAGCCTTCTTGCACCGCCACTGATTATGTTTTATTTAGCCCTTTGGCTGACTAAAACCTATCTTATAAAGGCTATATCTGTAACTAGTTTTATCTCGCGGCGGCTGGTAGGATAAAAAAATGGATAAGTATGTATTTAAACTGTTGGAGCTAGATTCTTGAAATTTGGCAGAAATATTCAATGAGGATCATAAAGGTACACTAAGAAATCCCAACACGTGGGATGGTATCTCAGTGTACCTTTATGATCCTCAATGAATATATCTGTCAAATTTCAAGGTTCTAGCTCCAGCAGTAAATAACTGTGCGTTTTCTGTCAGTCAATCAGTCACGTTACACTTTTAAATGTATAGCCAAGCTTCCGCCTGCGGCTTCACAGTTCCTAGTTTTCCCGTCGTCTTAGAACTTCTTTGTATTCCTTAATAAACAATGAATTTACCTATTTGTATCTACTTAATTGGCCAAAACCAAGTTTCTTGCGGCGCATTCTTCTTGGAAATGATGGTCGTTCCGAAAAAAAATGACGTGTAAAAGTGCCCATTGCGGCCTATTTACTGAGTAAATGATTTTAATTTGAAAATTTACTCTTACTAAAGATACCTACATACCTACTATTCTATATACTTTATAGTGGAGTGTCCCAACAGTTTAAAGTAATTTATAGTTAGTTCCATCGAATCGCGTTAGGGTTGTAATTCCCACGTGACCAAGAATTTATTGCTCAAGGCAATTAAAATTGTGTAATTAAACAATTTAATATTACAGCAATAATGTAATAGGTTGGCTTTGAATTAGGTGAAGACCATTAGTCTTTTTAAATTACACATTGCACGCACATGGACACGCATTTTGATACTAGGTAGTGTACTGACCCCACACTTCGTGTATTAAACTTTGTGAATTTATTTTAATCATGAGTAACCTCTTTGGGAAAAATTTTTGTTTGAAAGTGGATAGCAAGAATGTGAAGGAAAAAAAAGGAAAAGGATTGGGTTGTCAAGTGTCATAAAAAGAAAGATGTGCTAAGCAAAAATTAAATAAAATAAAATGTGAATTCTTTGATAACGCAATGAAAAGGCCTAGAAATCCATATATTAACTTCCAACCAATAATTAAAAATGGAGTACGGAATTTACAAACGGTTTCAGTGAAAATTAAATAAAATCTAGTTTGACAGCCGTTGTATAGTCGCATAGCTAGGTCCCTACGTATAGGATTTCAAACTCCGAACAAAACATAACACACGGAGTTATAAGCAATGGTTGCTGCTGATGTATTCAATGGATTACTAGGTCTTATTGTCGTGATAGAAGTGTAAATAGGTGTCCAATAGTGCAAGGCTGTGTATGCTGTTGACGTGAGTTATTTACAATTGCTTTTGCCCTTTAATATTATGAGTTTCAGCGGACTGAGTGGCTACGGGGAGGATAGTGACAGTTGCTGTCATCATGACGAGAGGAGGAGGGACTGGTTGAAGACTATGAAGATACGCAAGCCTGGATTGATGGCGTGTAAGTTGAATTTGAATTGAATTAAATAAATGTGATTTTATTGAAATATAATAATTATGAAAACGAAAGACAAATTACTCGGGATTTAATGGAATAGTAAACATTGCTTATAATTAATTGCTCGAGCTTGCTCCGCGGTTAATACGCCCCAAAATACATAAAGCTTTGAATTGTGCGGTTCCTACAATAATATTTAATTTCATGCTGGCGCCGACGTCCAACGTGATGGAGATATCCTGGCTGGTTGTGTGGTGTGATGTGCAACGGGACGGGATTGGAATATTGGCGTGCGGTCCGAGTGCTGATGGCGGTTCCTGGATGTCCCTAGCTAAGTCCTTTCCTTATCCCAGTAGTTAACGATGTTACGACATAACAGCGTAGGAACAGTGAGGAGTATGGCGGGATCCTACCACTGTTATTGTACTCTGACTTGAGCTAATTATACAATTTGTAGATAGAAGTAAAGTACAGTTGGTCATAATTATATTATGATTTCCACGTAATCTGACATTTGTTGTCACAATTTTATAAATTTGAAAAACCGGCATTTAGACATAATATCTATGACATTTTGATAGAATGTCTAATAAATTCAAACCGAGATGGAACCGCGACACTCCTGAGATCTCATTTCAAATCGGTCTTTGGTTCTATACGAACGTATACAATAATTTTATAAATAATTTATCCGTGTTCTAAATTTTAAACATTCAAAATATAAAGAATAAATAACGCCAGTCTAAATTCAAAAGACCTAAATTTAAATATTTGAAATTTAGAAGTCAAATTCAAATGATCGAATTGATTCAAATACGGGTCATTACTGTTCTGTTCTGCTGGCGTTACGGAGTGTTAAGAAGACATTGAATTGTTGAATATTTTTAACGAACATTATCTTCAATTGATTTAAACTATATTACTATTGACGGTACTGAAGTTATCATCGGTGTGTGGATACTATAGCGAAGAACTAATATATTTGTGGCACAAATCTAAGACAGTGAGTAATACATTAGTAAAATTAAAATTGAATATCAAAACTGCTTATATATTATAACATGCTAGAAACTCCAAGGTTAATGGAAACGAGATATTAATAATTGACTTCAGCTTATTGTGTAATTGTTTATATTTCCTCAATGTTTCTTCCAAATTGCCCTGCGTATTTGGCCTAACTTTACAAATAAGCTATTTGGACCTAGAACCGGGGTGTATCACGGTCTCCACAAATACCTATACTAAACCAGATTACTTAATTTTGTCACCATTCTAATGATTTTAATAGAAACCCAGATAGCTCGGGAAGGATAGCTATACAATTCTATACTTACTATTGTATCCAGCTGGTGGAGCGAATGGAACTAGTGTGCCACAGATACGAGTACTAATCTAGCTGGCTGGGTATTAATGGTCGGTATTGCGCGCATGGATACTGTACAAAGTACCCTTACAGACTCCACAAACCATTATGATCGACGTTTCACAATGGAGTCTGTAGATTATTCAAAATTGTGTTTGGGGACCGAGGGTCTTCAGATACATGTGGTCACCAGGGGTCAATTCCACCTCTGGCCGCTGAACGTTGCATCCTCTTTGTCGGACTAACCACCCGGCAATACGGACTCTGTCCGATGGGGTTGTTTACTACTCACTTGGCAATAGGGCTAAAGTGGGGTTGCGGTTAAACAAGGTCTAACGACTAATAGTGGCGTTGGGAGCCCTTGTGGGGCATGTGGGGGGAAGGAGACTTTCTCTCTTGGTTGTGGACGCAAATTGTGGAACGCGTCGTAATAACACAAACATGACCCCGAGTTGTTCTTCCTGACGCTAGTCTGTTAGAGGTTGGGGGGGGGGGAAGAGGAGACCGTAGGTGTATAGGATAGTCACTCAGGAAAAGGTTAGGGATTAACAAAGCCTGCCTCGGGAGTGACTATGATTTTGTTCTCCACTCATTCATTTGAAGACGAGGGACGCACGTGATTGACATACGACATTAATTCAATCCCCTCACGAGGTGCCGAGGCAGCCCGTGGGGGAGTGACCAGTACGGTGACGAGCTCCACAGGCCCGGGCGGGGAGGGGCCCGGCCTATACGGCATAAATCACCTCTTTTTATATTAATTAAGTGGAAATATAATCAAAAATAGATAGTAGCAATAATAATTTCTTATACTAAACGAAATAACTTTTGAGTTTCCTGTATGTATAACCAACGCTTTCTCAAAGAGGTAGTTACTCTACTAAATAGCCCTCTCACTCGGTTCGATCCTAGGTCTACTATAAATTATTATACAACTTAGGGTCCCTACAAACAGACGATGGCCGTAATTATACTTAGATAAAAGTATATAAATAAAAATATAGTGTCTACCCCTATTGGGAACAGTACAGTAGGTACCTACTTTAATATTTATAATAGAACCTACTAGTTTCAACCATCTGCTAGCTTCCGCCCGTACATTTTTCTGTCAGTCGTATGGTGACCCATAGCATTGAGAGTAAATTATGATTCCTCAAATTTTATTTGGACCGTCGGAAATCACTTCGAGAAGATTGCCTTTTGGA
Organism: Choristoneura rosaceana; assembly: GCA_037349165.1. Classification (NCBI taxonomy): domain Eukaryota; kingdom Metazoa; phylum Arthropoda; class Insecta; order Lepidoptera; family Tortricidae; genus Choristoneura; species Choristoneura rosaceana. The sequence goes on from JAZBNJ010000008.1 coordinate 5,453,997, forward strand.
AGTTAACAAGCGTTTTGCTGAGAACTCTGCATTCATAGCCCAGTAGAACCGCAATTTCATACGTGGTTTATCATCATTTTGACATTATAATTTGCCAAACCTTTTTTATCTGCTAATATACCTACCTATTAACTTTTTGAAAAAATAACAAAGCTTATCAAAAAATCTAACGTAAGTCACTCGGTCAGTTAAGCTTTTAGATTTTTATTAGGTACCTACTTTATAAAAGTTTTCTTAAAGGATGAATTTGTAAAATGATGCGTCTGTAATTTTATCCCAAAGCGCTCATTGGGACTTGGCACCTAAGTGACTACTGCCAAATGTCAACTTACCGTCCTTATCAAGTAGTTTCAGTAGCCTCTGCCTAGCCACATGTCTGAGGTCAGCAGCTCCCAGCTCTTGCAGCAATATGGCGGAGTTGAGCAGAGCTTGTTCGTGCTCTGGTTCCAGTTCCAGTGCCTTGTCCAGGTACGCTAGCGCCTGAGACGCCTTGCCCTGCTCCAGTAGGACTACACCGAGCTGAAAAACGAGTCAAAAATTGTATTTTCTGAGGCCCTCGCGTACGTATTCTATTTCTACCCTCATCCCATAGTTAATAGTTTTGCCTACTTAATCGATATTTTAAATTGGGTATCAACAAGATCCTATTCTTTTGTTGCAGTGCAAGTTGAGAAACTCTTTTAAGCGAATTTCGTTAAGACGATATTGAAACTTGTAGCTAAGTATATATCTTATCTTTACTTACGTTGTAATAAATATCTGGATTCCCGCTGTCATACAATAGTGCTCTCTCATACACTTCCTGTGCTTCCTTCGTCCTGTTCAATTTAATTAAAATATCGCCCCTATTAATATACGCTCTGGTATAGTCCGCCCTCATGCTGATCGCTTGTCTGTAGAGCATATCCGCCTCTTCCAATCTAGTGGCGTTTTTGGATATTAAGTTAGCGAGATTCAAGAAGACGTTTAAGTGGTTCGGTGCTATCCTTGCTTGGTAGGACTCGCCGGGTTTCGCTTTTGGTAGAAGAGACTTGGCTCTAACGTAGGCCTCCTCCGCTTCTTGGTAGCGTTCGAGGTGGTTGTAGGTTCGGCCGACGTTAATGTGGGCTCCTACGTCGTCCGGTTGGACGTTGACGGCTGTGTTGAAGAATTCCAGAGCTTCGGCGTAGCGCCCGTCAGCTTCTAGTGCGTGGCCGACATTGTTGTATAGTTTGGCGTTGTTGCGATTCACCTGGAATATTCAGTAGATTACGTGTAGGAACTAGGTAGGTATGACGTGATAATTATTTTAAACTGATACTGATGTGAAAGTTTTTTTAGATTTATTTAATAACTAGCAACACAACTTCATTGAAAATACAAGTTATAGTTTTACACAAGTGCATCTTAAAGATGTAAGTAAGTAGGTAATTAAGTAGTAGTTAGTCGATACAACATAGTGTGCAATTAATGGATTCAGCATATTTTTTGTACGTTGCGAAATTACCCAAGAATATTTTGAATTAAGGTAAATAGACAGAGAAATAAATGATAAAGATGGCCTTATCATACAAATCAATGCAAAAAATCAATTTAAACTTAGGTAGGTTTTTGAGAGTACCTAACTTAACTCACCTTCAATCCCGATGCGAAAATAGAGTATTCAGTCTTCCAATCCCAGTTCCTTACATAAGTCTTGGCACTGAAGGCCAGTAGTAGAAATATGAGGGCAGCCGCGGCCAGCTTGGCTCGTCTTTTGGCCAGGAGACGCCACCCGTGGGCCACAAGGAGGCACCAGCCCATCGATGGCATGTAGAGGACTCGCTCAGCGACCACGAACCCGACGGGGAAGAACAGGTTGGACGCTGGCAGAAAGGGGAGCACGAGGAGTGCTAGGCCCTGAAATATTAATAGAATCCGTTTGTCTGTGATGATTTTGAGCACCAGTATCTGACACAACAAACCGTGCATAAAATTAAATATCCGATAGGACTCTATTTGTAGAACCTGTAGGACGTGTAAGATATTTCTGCAGACATCAAGAATATCAAGACTTGGTTTTCAGTTGACAAAACTATAGCTAGTTAGTGTAGAATCTTTTTACCTAACTGCCCGAAGGCCAGAGCAAATAGACGTAACTAAGCTTACTATCAGGTGAAATTCCTTTTTTTTCATAAAAGTCAATTTCACTGGTTGATTAAAAAAATATATATATTATATATGGATTTCTCTTCAATTTTGTGGTCCCACAAACAATGGCCATGGTCCCGCCACAAAATTGACTATCGGTAGAGAAATCCCGTATGCGCCAACACAGGCATAACACCTAAGTTCCTAAATTTCTTTCAGCCCTTACCATAGACAAAGCCGAGCATCGCGTCCGCAGTGCATGGACCGCGGCCGCCATGAGACCAACGGCCAACGCCAATGTTGCCAGGTTCCGAGGATCCTGCCATGAACGGAGCAGCGCCACGGTGCCCATGGTCCAGTCACAGCACAGGGCATCGGGTAGCGTGAGTAGCCATGCGTTTAAGGCCGGCAGGTAGGCGAAGGTTAGATGTCTGGAAGAACAAGATATTACGGTGAGGATTGCTAACTATTGCTCATAGTAGGTAGATGTGTAGGTGTAATAGTGTCATAAAATGAGGTAGGTAGATGTTTGTTCTGATATAGGTTGTTCTAAGAATGAGGTCTTCCATGATTTTAATACACAACACATAATTTATTACTTAAAATCACGAGTATTTTGTGAGAGTATGATAGAACGTTGCTCACGTTGTGGGACTTGTAGGCGTGTCTTTCCAACGTCGATAATTAATGAGAAATGAGTAGGTAGTTCTCGGAATTAGCTACCTACGTACAGTGGCGATCCTTACATAGAAGCCCAAAAGCCGGGCTTGCCTTATAAACCGAACAATGTCCAAACGAAAAAAAATAGTTCTAATAAAATCACTTTAATAATTTAGCGCGCTTTATTTTACGGAGAATAATAAGAATTGCTTAAGTAATCCGGTGCATGGACAGTGGCGCCATTTGCGACCGGGCGGCGCGCGGCGAGTCCATACAACGCGGCGATAGTGGGGTACGTTGTAAATAGCATGACATCTCGCTCGATCTCGTGGGCTTTTACGGGGCTTACAAACCACTTCCAGTTTTTTGGCCTCGGAAGTGTTGCTTGCTACACGTGCCGAAAATAAAATCTTGTCTTTCCCCTTAAAAAAACCATATATAATTACACCGGCGATTTCTGTGAAGTTAAACTAGTCTAACTAACCAGTGAGTGTTTGTTTTGTGAGCGTTTTGTCCGTTTTGGTGGGAGATGGAAGGGAACGAACCCCCTGATGGGGGCAAAGGTGATGGTAACCGGGTCGTATTGACTGTACAGCGTAAGCGTGGTGTGGAATCCCAAGATAATGTCAGTGAAATCATTGATAAACGTAACATGGATGTCCCAGCTGCGGCTTCCATTCAACATACCTACACTGTCCCCGAATACGCCCCGGGTACCAAATTGTTGTACGGCTCCGATGATAAAGCACCGTTTATCGTACAAGTTGTATCAATAACAGAAGACCCTGCCTCCGGTTATTCCATCCGCCCTCTTAAGTTCGCCAAACTCATACACCAAAATGGCATTAGAGGCATCAAACAGGCTGGCATTAAGCCCAGCGGTCGTAACAGGATAATCGTGGAATTCATTGACGCTAAATCGGCCAATGAATTTATAGGACACCCCATTCTCTCGCAGCATCAATACTAGGCGACCATACCTACATACAATGTAACTCGAATGGGACTTGTGCGTAATGTCCCTGTGGAATGGACCCTAGAGGAGTTCGTCAACTCCCTCGAATATTCGAGTGACAATTCCAAGGTGTTAAATAATATGATGTATATATTACTATCATACACAACACAAATCATTCAAGTGACAAATTCAAAAGTAACAGCGTCAAGTCTTCTTTCTTTAACCATAGATATTTAAACTAGTACTACAGAGGTTACAAATCATTACTTTAACACACCTCCTTGATTTGTGACCTTTACACACATTTAAATACATTAAACTTATAATTAAGTACACATTTATCATCTCTAATGCCTAATAACTCTCTAAATTTCTGAAACTTAACTCTTCCTAAAGCTTTTGTTAACATATCAGCTATCTGATCTTCAGTCGATATTTTCTGAACATTAATTAACCCTTTCTTTTCATAATCATTCACAAAATGGTAACTTATATCAATGTGTTTCGAATTCTTGGAAAACTTCCCATTTTTAGCCAAACCAATTTTAAGACCCAAATACAGTTTTTCACATCCTAAATCTTTCATACGAAATCTATCACTTAACATTTCTTTCACTTTATTTATACTCTTCTTATCTTCACCATTAATCAATAAGTCATCCACATTAGATTTAATCGTGTAAATCCATTTTACTTCTATAATATTTTTATCAGTTGGTTCATCTACCAACTCCCATGTCTCATTTTTTTCCAAACTGCTTATCTCTGATTGCATAGCCTTCTTCCATTTTGCTGATTCTGAATTATTAATAGCCTCTTCATAACTTTCGGGTACATTCGCATCACAAGTATTTACATAAACTACAAAATCTTTATATTTTTCTGGCACTTTTCTTGTTCTCTGTGGTCTTCCATATTCAATCACTTCTCTAGCTTCTTGTGGTGCTAATTGATCTCCTGTATCCTCAATCGCGTCTTCAAATATTTCATTATTTTCGTCTTCACTTCCATCTTCATTATTTTCAATCACTTTAGCAGTCTCATCTATAAATATTACATGTCTTGTTTCAGTCATTTTATTGTCTACTAATATTTTATATCCCGTATTTGTATATCCTACTAAAATACCTTTAACTCCTTTTGGATTCAGTTTAGAAGTTCTTTTTGCTTCAGGAATTCTCACAAAAACTTTACTTCCAATTATTCTCATTTTTGATACATCAGGCTTTCTTCCAGTAAATATTTCATAAGGCGTTCTTTTTATTACTGTATTCGTTAACAATCTATTTCCTATGTACACTGCAGTCTCCACAAAAATTGGCCAGTATTTTTTATCTACACTCGCTTCTGAAATTAGGCATCTCGCTCTATCCATGACACTTCTGTTAAATCTTTCTGCAACTCCATTCAGCTCATGTGTGTATGGTGGGCATGGATTTATGAATATACCTTTATCTTTCGCCAACCTGTAAAAATCTTTATTTATATATTCTCTTCCATTATCACAACGTAGTTCCTTTATTCTCTTCCCAGTCATATTTTCAACTAAATTCATATAAGCTTCAAAACATTCAAACACTTCACTTTTATATTTTATGCAATACACTTTTGCTATTCTACTAAAATCATCAATAAAAGATACAAAGTAACGTTCACCTGCAACACCTGTTGGGTTCAATGGACCGTTTACGTCCGTATGCACTATCTCTAAAATATCTTTTGCACGCTGTCTATTATTTTCGAAAGGTAAATTATGCATTTTATTCATTAAACAAATCTCACACTGCACATAATCATTTTCAATTATTTCTGGTAAACCTTCTAATAACTTTTGTTTGCACATTTTATTTAAATTAATGAAATTTGTATGTCCAAGAATTCGATGCCATTTTTCTTTTTCAGTCATATTTCTATTTGTTGTGTATGATTTTACAATTGTTTTACCTACTTTTCCATTCAATATAAACAATTTATTTTTCCTCTCCGCAATAGCTAATACATTATTACTAGACCCATTAAAAATCTTAGCTCCATTATTATCAAAAACTACATAACTATTATAACTCGTAATTGAAGATACACTCAATAAGTTTCGTTTCATGCTTGGTACATAATATACATTCCTTATCGTTGTTCTAAGCCATTTCCCGTTCACATAGAAATACATTAACACATTTCCTACCTTATTCGCTTTTAAAGAAAAACCATCTCCTACTTTAATATCAATCGGGTTATCTAAAGTTTTATATTCTACAAAATATTCGTCACTATTTATAATATGATCAGAACATCCACTATCTAATAACCATGTCAAATTGTCTTTATTAGAATAATCTTCACTCACCGGATCTCTCGCTGAAGTCATCACTTCGACATTAAAAGAATTATCTCCACTCGTATCATCCTGGGCTGGATTAAAATAACATTCTCGTGTCGTACCTGAAAAATTACCTCTACCTCTTGACATCATTCTCCAATTTCCTCTTGTGCCTCTATAATTTTGTCCTCTCCAGTTGTATATTCCTCTAATGTTGCTATTTCCTCTAATATTGTAGTTTCCTCGCCATCTTGGCTCATTTCGCTCCTTTACGTCATTTTTTGGACAATCTCTTTGGTAATGGCCGGGCTCGTTACAGATATAACAATTTCTTATTCTCACTTGAGACATTCTCTTCTGAATATTAAATGTTTCTAGTCCTTTAGACTCATCCTCTTCTTTTTTGTTGTAATTTAATATTAATTTAGACTTTACATATTCTACTGACTTATGTTCCGCAGGCAACGCATCAATAATATCTACTATATGTGCACAACTTTTTGGTAAGCACAACAACAAATGATTTAATTTATCATCTTCAGTCATTTCTTCACCGGCATTCTTCAATTCGTTAATATTCTTTTCAAATAATTTCAAAAATTCTACGGGGTTGTCACCTTCCGCCATTTTTAATTTCAATAACTTACGTTTACTCAGTAACTTATTTGCAGTTGACTTTACTAGATATATTGCGTCAAATTTTGTAATCATGTTCCACGCAGTCGATTCAGATATAATTATTTCAAGCTGACTGTCCGTAACACTATTGACAATTAAATTTTTTGCTTTCAAATCCATTTTTATCCAGTCATTTTCTTTTATATTTTCCGGTCTTGTTTCATTTATCATTGCCTCATAACATCCCTTCATTTCCAAAAGTAGTTTCAGTCTAAATCTCCATTTGTCGTAATTATTTCCATCAAACATTTGTATAAGACAATCTTCTCTTACGTTCGCCATTCTTCAAAACAATCTAATCTCACCTTATTTCTTCAAACTATCTCACCGTATACAATCTTTAATTCATTTTATTTACTTTATTTACCGCTCTGCTACCATGTTAAATAATATGCAATGGATTACCGTGGATTAATATTTATTACTATCATACACAACACAAATCATTCAAGTGACAAATTCAAAAGTAACAGCGTCAAGTCTTCTTTCTTTAACCATAGATATTTAAACTAGTACTACAGAGGTTACAAATCATTACTTTAACACAAGGTAATAAAAGCTCGTCGCCTGAACCGTAAATCAACCGAGGATGGTAAGACCGTCTGGATCCCCACTCAAACCGTGGCTTTGACCTTTATTGGCCAAACCATGCCGGAGAAAATATTCTCCTTCCACACCTCCTTGCCCGTAGAGACCTACCAACTTCCCTCAATTCAGTGCAACAAGTGTTGTCGCTTTGGCCACGTTAAGGCTGCGTGCCGTTCCAAGCCTCGTTGTTACAAATGCGCACAACCGCACGAAGGAGACTCGTGCTCCGTTCTGGAAGACAGGGCCACCTGTCTATCCTGTAGCGGTCCCCACTTTGCCACCCGCTCCTCATGCCCTGAACATGCGAGACAGAAGGCAATTAAGCAGGTAATGTCGGAGGAAAATATCCCCTACAACGAAGCTTCCCTTCGATTCCGTCCTGTCCGTCGGTCCTTTGCTGACACTGCGCGCAATACCCAACAGTCTTGCTCTAACAGTGATGACCTGTTCGGCCCAACACCCTTGGATCCTCTATACCCCCCCCACCCCCAACGCCCCCAAACCCCTAGGTCATACAGGAAAACAGTTTTCATACCTCGTCGTGCGATTCCTCCACGCAGCCCTGGCTACGATAAAGCTGCCCATGATAACATTACTCGCACACCTCAATCCTCACAGCCTAACGGCTGCGCTTACATAAACAGCGATACTGATGCATCAGTATCTCCAAATGACAACCTTATCAAGCTGCTTATCAGCACTCTAGTAAACCTTCTCTCTAAATTCTCCGATGCTATACCGTACAACGTCATAGAAATGCTTAATCAATTGTCTACATCAATCTCTCCAAACAATGGCCAGTACAGTCTGCCAAACAGTCATACAATGGCAAAGTAGAAGTATTAAAAACAAAAAACACGAATTATCCTATTTAATTAACAAATATAAACCATTCCTACTCGCCATATCGGAGACATGGTTGAAGCCGAGCTCCCGCTTCAGGGTCCCTGGCTTCTCATGCCTCCGCGATGACAGTGCTGAGGGCTGGGATGGCTCCGCCATCCTTGTCAAACGTTCCCTTTCTTATTCCCTCTGCTCCATTCCCCAACACTCCCCAGGTATTAATATTGTAGCTGTTAGGACCTTAGGTTCAACCTTCGTATCTTTATATATTCCGTACCCTAATCCGTTCCTCATCTCCGAACTAGACTCTATTTTGTCTTCCCTTCCCGGTCCTTTAGTTGTCATGGGCGACTTTAATTGCCATAATACTTTATGGGGATCTCACTCTTGTGACCCCAACTCACAGCTCCTGCTAGATATCTTTGACAGCTCTAACTTATGTCTATTAAACAATGGCTCCCCCACTAGGAGAACATCTCCACAGCAAAACCCTAGCGCAGTAGACTTAACCTTAACCTCTCCTGGCCTAGCTTCTAGCCTTGACTGGCAAATCCTCAGTAGGTCGTATGGGAGTGACCATTACCCCATCCTCATTTCATTCCCTACTGGTGTTTCAACTCCTCCCCCACTTCCCCCTCTCCTAAAGTACAGACTAGACAAGGCCGACTGGGAGGAATTTTCTTCCCTGGTAGAGAATAAAGTACAACTACTGCCCCCTGTCTCGCATGAAAATTTCCTTGAATCATACGACAGTTTTGTCTCCATTCTATCCTCATCTGCTGATTCCTGCTTTCCTGTTAAAAATAGCTCAATAAATAAAATTCCGTCACCCCCCTGGTGGGACGCAGATTGTACGACCGCAATTAAAGATAGAGATCGAGCCGAAGATCAATTTCTCTCTGATTTGAGCAACATGGACAATTACCTATCCTTTCAAAAATCTAACGCCCGGTGTAAGAAACTCCTGCTGGCTAAAAAAAGGCTAGGATGGTCGCGTTTTTGTGAAAGCATGTCCCCACGTACCCCTCCGTCCATAGTATGGAAAAACATAAAAAGATATCGCGGATCGTTATCCAAGTCAAACCAGGCAACTAATGACCCAAATGTTTGGTTAGACGCATTCCTGGACAAACTAGCCCCTCCATATGTACCTACGGAAGACTGCTTTCCACCCTCCCCGTCCCCCTCTTCGTCAGACAGAATGGATGAACCTTTCTCCTTCTCGGAATTGTCTGCAGTCCTGGACCACTTGCAAGACACGTCTCCGGGGATTGATGGCATCCCATATTCTTTTGTCAAAAACTGCTCCGTCCTTTCAAAACGTTTTCTGCTTTCCATATTTAACAAAATCTACGAATCCGGCTCCATCCCTGATCCATGGAAACAACAAATTGTCATTCCACTCCTAAAGTCCAATAAAGATCCTTCTGACCCGTCCTCGCGTAGGCCAATCGCACTCTCATCTGTGTTAGCCAAGATCCTGGAGCACCTAATCAAAAATAGGCTAGAGTGGATTTTGGAGAGTCGCCATATCCTCTCACAATCCCAATTCGGGTTCCGTAGAGGACTGGGAACCATGGACAGTTTGTCCATCCTCACCTCCGATATCCGATTAGCCCTCTCTAGAGGTCAACATCTGGTAGGCGTGTTTCTTGATATCACCTCAGCATATGACAATGTACAGCTTCCGTTACTCAGGCAGAAAATGCAAGAGCTGAGTATCCCGAGAAAGATGATACACGTTATCTGCAACCTCTTTATGGAACGCTCTATCTGTGTTCGCTTCGACAACCACATGCTACCTCCCAGGTCTATCTGGAAGGGTCTACCGCAAGGATCTGTCCTCAGTCCTATCCTGTACAGCCTTTACACCTCGGACCTTGATAAAACTGTTGATTCTTTTTGTGAAATACTGCAATACGCTGACGATATTGTTTTATATTATTACTCTGACTCTTTCCCTGATTGCACATCCCGTCTAAACGCTGCCTTAAGATACCTCAATGAGTGGCTCCAAGATCATGGTCTAAATTTGTCACCCTCCAAGAGCCGTGCGGTCGTGTTCTCCAGAAGAAGGTGGATTCCCGATATCGACATTGTCATCGACGAGGAATTTGTGACTGTTGAGGATAATGTTAAGTTTCTAGGTATTCATCTGGATTCTCGCATGACCGGAGTTCCCCATCTGAAATATGTCCAAAACAAGTGTGAGAAAGGTATAAATGTGATGAGAGCTCTCTCTGGTGTATGGTGGGGTGCTCATCCCTACTCACAGAAACTATTGTATAACGCTATCGTTCGGAGCCACCTTGATTACGGCGCTTTCCTCTTGGAGCCATGCAGCAAACTATCGTTATCTTGCCTCGATAAGATACAATCAAGATGCCTCCGAATAATAGCCGGGGCTATGAAGTCCTCTCCCATTAATGCCCTTCAAGTGGAATGTCTCGACCCCCCACTGAGACTCCGTAGACAGTTCCTATCTGACCGCTACCTGCTGAAAACCATTCAATATTCCAACCACCCACTTATGTCCCGTCTATTTAACCTGTCCCAAATAATTCCTACGTCTAAATACTGGACGCATAAAGAAGTCCCCTGCTTAATAAAAACCTTCCAAAAATATTCCGACAATCCCCCAATCCTTAAATTTACTGGCAACCCTCTGTTCTCCATTAACTTTGATGCTCTTATCTTCCAGCCTAACATTATCCTATCATTTGGTATTAAGAAAGATACTGTCTGCGCAGACTCTATCTTCAATAAGACTCTGTCAGAAAAATGGGAAGGATGGACTTCCGTATTCACTGACGCCTCCAAACTATCTGAGCAGGGTAACGTGGGTTCGGCAGTCTGGATCCCTCGCTATAAAATCATGCTCAGTTTCAAATGTCATCCCAAGTCATCTGTTTTTTCCGGTGAAGCTATTGCCCTCTTTGAGGCTGTTTCGTACGTGGAATCTCACAAAATTAATAAATCAATTATCTTCTCAGACTGTCGTAGCTGTCTTCAAGATATTTCTAAATTCCCATTTCGTGCTAAAGACAATCTTTACATTAATCTTAAAACTAGAGAAATCCTCCATAAATGCTACTTACTAGGCATCGAAGTTGCTCTCGCTTGGATCCCGGGACACGCTGGCATCGTTGGTAACGAGCAGGCTGACGCATCCGCCAAACAAGCTACCCAAATAGGCTGTACTTCCCACTCAGACTGCTTCAGCCAGGACATCAGAGCTTCGGCTAAATCCAATCTCCTTGAACACTGGAGCCAAGAATGGAGTGTCTCGCGGCTCTCCAAGGGTAAATCTTATGGAGAAATTCAACCGAACCTGCCGACCAAACCGTGGTTTTTTAAATTTCGGACAGCCAGCAAACGTGCTACTTCCACGATTATTCGATTACGTCTCGGCCACGCCTGTACCCCCTCATTTCTGGCAAAGATCCACGTGCGTGACCATTCGCTGTGTGAGTGCGGTCTCGAAGAAGGTACACCGGACCACATATTCTTCAACTGCCCCAATATCCCTGTCTCCTTGTACGATTATCTCCCTGACTTTATCCCCCGTCCAGCAAATTTTAGGTCCACGCTTTCCTTTGTACACACTGACTTTGTTGATGTCTTAACTCGATTTATCTCCTACTTTAACATCAAGCTATAATCCCCTGCGTACTATATGTGTTCTCTGTTTGTCCTAACCAGTATATGTCCAATAAGTATAATTAACAATTTATGTTGTTGTTGTAGGTATCCCGAACTAACCCTACCGGTCAATTGACAGCACAGCGCCGTTTCTACCCTGTTTATTTAAGACAGATCGCGAATCCTTTGTAGCTCTCAACCTTGACGCTGGCAAAATTGTCCCATTGGACAGACGCCATTTAGAAAAAAAAAAAAAAAAAAAAAAAAAACCACTTCCAAACGCTCTCTTCACACTTAGGAAAAGGTTACCTTTGCAAATATCGATGTATAGCTGCATAGCACTTTCTTTGCAATTTTGAAGCTGGCTTACGGTGTGAAGTTTGTTGCGTTTGGTTTGGAACACGAGTGCGCGGGCGAGATCTATCTAACTTCATGTTTATTTCGAACCGTGGGCCGTAGACCGTAGCGTTGAGTTGTAGGTAATTTGATGCAAGCATTTCAAAAATAAATAAGTGCTTAGGTATTCTGGTTTTAGTGCGGTGTAAAGTGCGGTGCCTGTGAGAGAGAATGAGTTCGGAAACGGACCAAATTGTTCTTGTGTGGACTATAAGTGTATAAAAGAATTAATAATCAGTAGAAGGGTAAATACATTAAGTTTTATTGAAAAGCAAGATTTAATTGCGTCCCAAAAGCCGTCTTCTGACTTGTGTATTTCACAGACTAGTAGGTAAACATTGAAGAGTAAAGTGACAACCAGATGGATTTACCTACATTAAATGATAAAAAATACTAACACATATCTCTCGGCTTGCCATAGTCTGATACCCTAGGCACGCCACTGCCTACGTATTATGTACTTATTTACCTATTTTTATCGATACAGGATTGATCGCACGTTTTCTGAGCGATAAAATTTGTCAATTCACCCTAGTCCTAGTCCTTTTCTAGTCCACAGAGCATAGGGACTATTTATCTATTTATTTATTTATCATATGACCTATATATACACCTCGCCGCACGTGCAGCCCCTAGCAACGACGATGCGCCCCCGTTCTACGTCTCTTTTGTGTGACTTGCGTCTAAGGCCTCGAAAACGAAAGTTTCTCGATGAGGGCTACGGCATAGATGTCGCTAGTGTCACTGCTTAAGTGGCTAAATAAGAAACAAACAAGCTGAGATTTGTGGTGCATAGGGGAAATTCGTGTCTGTACCGTTGTCCAGCGGTGGTGTAGCGGTATAGCACGCGGCACGGAATGCCGAGGACCTGGGTTCGATTCCCAGCGCTGGTCTTATTTTTCTGGTTTTTCGCATCTATATTTCAGTTTGCATTTTCAATCTAAGGCCTCAGTTCTGAGTCTTACCTCGCCGGCGCCGACGTAGCCCCCGCCGGGTTATCGAACCGCGTGAACACTGGCAGCTGGGCTCCCATGACGTGCAGCCGCGCGGCCAGCAGCGCCAGGCTGGCGCAGCAGACGGTGGCCACGCGGCGCGCCGCCTCGCCGCACGCGCAGCCCCAGCCCGAGCCTTTGCCCCACGCCTCCAGCCACGACCAGCGACTGCTGCCGCCGGTGCCGCGACGCTGTGGAACACGGTACATTAGTATTCTCTATACCAGGACAAAGTTGTATGTATATTGGCGCCCGATCGTAAAATCAGCCAGATCACGAAAAAGTTGCCCAGGCATATCATGATGTTCCAAAGAAACAATACGGCTGATCGATTTGAGCAATATGGCGGCGATTCATGATATGCCTAGGAATTTCATGATCTGCCTAAACTGGCCAAATGATGGCGTTCGTGTTAAAATCTCAATTTCTATGGAAACACGGACAGTGTCTTAAGCGCAACAACTTTGTGAGTGTAGGTTTGCTACGTAAACTATTTCGTCCGTTTTTCTACCTTCTGCGCCACGAAGAGTTCGTAGACGACGCAAACGCCGGTGGCGGTGATGCCTTGCTCTTTGCACAGCATGGCGACGCCCACGCACGCTGCGCATGCCGCTACGTACCTCCAATCTAAAATATCATCAGAATAGAATATAGAAGTCAACGCACGTAAAAAGAGCTCTAGGTGGCTAGTGAAGGGGACACTTTTGGGCATCTGTCAACTAACAAGCCAATGGTTTGACAGCCGCGCGCATCCTACGCCCCCTCCCGCGTCCTCCACTGGTCCGACACCAATTTGGTCCGAATTTCGCTCACTGTGTATATCGCCAGGAGCTCTTTTTACGTGCATTGATTTGTACACAATATAATATCTTAATATTTAGAATTACTAGCTGTTGCCCGCTACTCTGTCCGCGTAGTTAATGTTTATCGCTATCCCGCGGGAACTATGCAATTTTCCGGATTAAACTATCCTATGTTCTTTCCCAGGACTCAAACTATTTGTAAGTATAACGAATTTCGTCGAAATCGGTTCAGCGGTTTAGACGTGATTGAGTAAGAAACATTCAAACATCCAAAACTCCAAACATCAAATGCTTTTCCGGGCATGACTTCCATAACACAAACAATCAATGAGGGAGGTCTATGTCCAATAGTGGACTTCTTACGGTTGATATGATGAGGATGACGATGAATAACCAAAACTTTTTCACCTCCAACATTATGAAAAGTTAGAGCGGTAAGTAAAAAACAACCTATGCCCGTTACTGCATAAAAAAGTGAATAAAACAAAAACAAAGACAATAAACAAGATTTTTTTTTATATCCAGCCAGCATTCCCAAGCCATGGCAGAGCACTCTTGAAAAGTAAAATAATCAAGTAAATAGAAATAAAGTTGAAAAACTATCTAACGCGGTAAAAACTTTGAACTATCCTCTGCAAATCAAATAGCTCGAAAACCGCTAAAACCATTCTTGTCTAATTAGGTACTACGCTAAGAACCATCTTGCATAATCCAACGACGAACAACCTCGTTGAGAACGGTTCACCCGGTTTCGAGCTACGAAGCCACAGACAGAAAAACAAACAGCGGCTTCAAACTTACACCCTTAGCTTTATCTTTTTGGTTGCTTCGGACGTTATATACAAAAGCCATACCTACTTGTTGTGATTTTTAAATTAATTAGTGTTTTTCATGTTATTTTAATGTTTAGGTAAAACAGCTTATGTCTGTCACATTTGACACATTTCAAATCAACGATCCTAATAATGGGTATTAGCTTCATATTTGTTACTGTTGCTAACTTACTTTACTACATTAACTTAATACCTAATCAAATAATAATATTAGAAATATTACTTAAATAGTTACTGCATTTAAATAGAAGACATAACGACACACATACATCATGACATTACAATTACATTACTGCACAATGAGGTGATGGAGTGGAGTCTATTCGTTACCAATAAGGAAGCATTTTGAACGTGGAGATAGTTGGTGTTTGTGTTTTATTCAGTGTACCTACAAAAATCAGCAGGTATTCGAGTATAGGGTTTCCAGGTCCTCAAACGTAATAGCCGGACGGACCAGCCAGTTTGGCCGAACTTTTGGCCCCATCATCGAATCGAGTAGGTAACGCTGAGTTTTGTTACACATTGAACACAGTAAAATAAAGATTGTGTTGTAACAAAGCAATATCGATCTCATATTAATGACTACGGAAGCGTGCTAACATTGAAAACGTGTTAGGCTGGGGCAAACAGTACGGTAAACACCGAGCCCTGGTGAATTTGTTACCATGACAACGGCAATTTATCACTCCATTCGTTTGTTTAGTCTAAATGGTAAATAAGCCGGTATTTAAGGCCGTCCATGTCAAATGTTGTTGACATGTTGACGTAGTTTTATGTTATTGACATAATTTGACCGGTGGTTAAAGTGACAATAAGGTTAATTTCAGCTCTTGGTTGTAACACGGTATCGTGGAAACACGGCATCGTGAATCGTGTTTACTGTTTATTGTGAAGCTTAAAGTTGGTGAACCATGTTTTGTCACAGTTCGTTTATGGCAATGGAAAACATTAACCCTTATAAGATCACTCGTGTGTTAGTTCTGTCTGCCTGTTTGTCTGGTTGTCACATTCTTATATGAAAATACAGCCAATAATGTTTTAAATCGGGACTTTGCCACGACTACTGTTTATTGCTTAAATTCAACGTTTCGCCCAAATTGGAGCGGATTGTCAACTCGTGACCACAGTCGCTGCAATAATGTGGGCGAAATGTCTGGTAATTTTATCAATATCAGAAGTCGTGATTCGGTCCCCATGTACAGGATGTAATCGTTAAGTGTAGCAGGTGATTATTACGTAAATATCAGATATCAGAAAACTGTAAACTGATATTGAAAGTACCTACGTTACCTAATGAGTACCTAAAAGCACATTAATAACTTTTTAAAATTGAAGTAAATAAGTAGTTAATTAATGGAAATAGTAGATAGTTTAATTTAACCTCTCAACTAACGGCATACCCACTAAATGCATGGGAGGATTCGACTATTTGAGATATTTGAGTTTTTTTTAAGTAATTGGTGTGATTTTACTCATTTTCGATATCAGTTAAAACTTTTCTGATATTTGTTATATTTACGGAATAATCGCCTGGCTACACTTAACGATTACATCCTTTATATTCGTCAGAAGTATATGGTCCTTGGTCATAAGTGAGAGAGAATCGCGAAAATTTTAAACCTTTTAGCTATAGATACTCGTATTTTCATAATTATAAAACTTTGATAAATTCAGGCGGATACTATAATATGTTATTAATTATTATTACCTTACACAGATTTCACTGTGCAGAAATGCAAACTATAAAATCGATGGCAGCTGTCAGTTTTGATGTTTTGTTGTGATATTATGTTATGTATTTTTAATTCAAATTGAAATTTGTACGCCACTTAGTGGCACTGAGTGGTGATCTTATTATAATCTATTAAATTGAAACCACTGTACACCCACTTATGACAAATAAACTCTATTTCACTTCATTTCATCGGGTTGGAAGCGATTTAATTGCTTGCAGTGTATTACCGATAAGCCAAGGTATACCCTACCGTATGCTATAAATTAAAGATACCTGTACACCGGCGTCTGCTGGCCGCTCGCGCGTAGCATAACAAAGCTCCGAGGAAGAAGACAGAAGACAGCATCTCCGCCCGCCCCACCACTCCCGTCACCTGTATAACAACAGAGATTATAAAGCTTACATATGAAGAATGTAAAGCAAGTCTGGCTTACTTAATCTAACAACAAAAGTTAGTCGGGCTATTACCCGGCCGGTCGATCAAATTGGATACAAATGATCACCCCTAGTTAATGATTGAAGTACCTACTACTTGACCACCGATTTGAAATCATGGTGTCTATGCATGCAGTGAGAGTAAGCAGCGCTAACTGCTGTCCCCACAATTTCCAAGTCATGATATTTAATTAAACGTCAGAAAATTAAAGATTTGTTTTAAATGAACTGTAATGTCTACTACATCTCATGAGCTAGTGGTCGAATGTGTTAAATCGGGAGAAAACACGACAATTCAGGATAATTTCCTGTGTTGTCTGAAATCATGGAAAAATCGTAGCATTTCGGTATATCGGTAGGACAGAGCAAATATTGGTTGTAGAAATGCCGAAAACTTGCTGGGTTCGAGAACATTAAACATTACCCTGCACGCACTTTGTCTCCATCAGCAGCAATATCCTTACTGCAAATTGAGGCACTTAATAGTATCTATTAGGTTAGATTGCCAAACTAAATTGTCTTCTTCTTTTCAGTCCTTCTTTAAACCTTTTCCATTTCGATATATTTGGGCATTGAGTCCAGTTTTGTCAAACTTAAAACCTAAAATTGCTAAAGTGGCTCCGAAGCGGTAATGTTTCGTGTGCTCAGCCTACCTCATTTGGGAATACAGACGTGATGTTTGTGCGTGTGTTGAGTCCAGTTGCTGCCTGGCAACTAAAATTTGCTCTTACAGATCACGAAAGGACGTTTAACTCCCAATAAAAACTAATGTCTCACGTGCACTTTATATTAATTACAAGCTAAAAGTCCTTAGAAATCGTCTGTAATACTTAAAATTCGCAAAAGTTTAATATAAATTGATCGTCAAAAGGTGCGAAAAGGAATTGGATAGATTTTCTATTAACCTTCCAACAAAAGATTAGAGCAGCGGGCACTCTCTGATTATGAACTCGACGTGACCCAAATCGCATAATGAATCGAGATGTAATCAAAGAAGATAGAAGTTAAAAGTCTTGGAATATATCCAAAAGCTACAAAGAAGTCCGTTTGTACATCAGTATCATTATTTTAGTTCTTTGTTCCCTTAGCTTTCACAGTACAGAAATAAAGAGTACCTGAATTACCCGTCGCACCGTGAAAGGGAAGAAATAAAAACTAAATTTCATTGAACCGTTAGGAAAATACCAATGAAGTTAGCGTAGCTGAGGCGGTGGCAGCCACATAAAGTAACTGAGAAAGGGTGACCGCTGTGTCTATAAAAACAGCAAACATAGTTAGCTCCTGCAAAGCCTTGCTCCGTAAGGTCCGCAGCCTGTGCAATATGGCTTTGTTAGAAAATACTTTGCGGCAGTTAAATATATTGGGTCGAGAGTTTCTTTTAAAGCTCTGAACTAATGTAACTACGCATTCCCCACGGTGTTACAATGCGAAAATTTGTGTGTGTGTTTGTTTTTCTTTCAGGTTAAAGTAGTTGGTCGGATTTTGGATGAATTAAGCTTGGTTTTTGGAGTCTTTTTGTATTTTTTATTTCAATTCCAAATCACTGGTCTCTTTTTCTCGGTTTTTTTTGTGCATCCATGTTTCAGTTTGTATTTACGTTGGATTTGGATGAAATAAGTACGTAGATAGCTGGACGTCTGGAATAATACATAGGCTACTTTTTATCCCGATATTCCCACCGGATTGGGATAAAATCCCGGAATATCACCACCACCACCACCACCACTATACCACTGGGGTTAGAGTCATGAAATTTGGTGCGGTTGTTATGAATACAACGTCATGAAAACCATTAAACAATATTTTTTGGGAATTCAGCAAAATACCAGAATTTCATGGTACCACTGCCGTAATGGGTTACACGAACAAAGCCGCGGGTTAAATCTAGTAGCTTGATACGACAGTTCACTCATTATTCTGACTTTCGGTGTTCGTTACATTACTACATACATGTTAAATGTCGCGAATAAACGTTGAAAACGGTCTCTAGCCTATAAATCTTTATCTCCGCGCAATGTTGACATTTTGCAGTTTGCTGAAGATTTGTACGCGGATTTGTAATAAAATGGCTAACTGCCAAGGCATTTTTGATATATTTTGTCGAGTAAATTCAGACACAATAGCGGTTACTAAGACGTACGAGTAATAAGTCGTTTACGGTGTCGATGTTAGAAAGGAGTCATCCATTAGGCTCCGTTGTCACCAGTACCACTACCATGAGTTTACAGTGATCGTACTTCGACACAGAACTAAGGTCATTGACATAGCTCAGAGAATTAGCAAGTTAAAGTAGCAGTGGACTGGTCATATCTGTCGAAGAACCGACAACCGCTGGAATAAACGAGTAGTGGAGTGACGATTTGCGAAAGGCTACTGGTAGAAGCTGGTGCGTCTAGCCGAGGACAGGGCGTAATGGCGCTCTTTGGGGGAGGCCTATGTCTACCAGTGGACTGCTATAGGCTGATGATGATGATGATGATGTACTCGATAGCGACGGCGTAAATTGTTTGTAGAGGCGCTGTACAATTCTCCATATAAATAATTTACACCGTCCTCGAGTACAGTCACTGTAAACCTCTATTTCATCCATGCTGTAAACTCATGGTAGTGGTACCTATTACTGAGGGGAGCGCCAAAGCGCTTCGCTAGTCATACCGTAATTTTTGTCCGAATCATCGTTTGTCATAATTTTTTTCCCACTGAAACCTTATAGTTTTCTGAAAAATTTTAATGGTCATCCTGTAGAAAACCATAGGTTAGGTTAGGTTTGTTTTATAACAATTCTGAACGATTATTGAAATCAGAGAAAAAAAGAGTTTTGACAAACGATCGTTCTGACAAACATTACTTTCAGACTTCCAATAAGTATGCTCTTCTTACTAAACAAGGATTAATTTATATTGTGAATCTTTGACTAACTGGGACCAAATGCCCTACATTTTCCGTTATGGCTTAAAACTTGTTGGCTTAATCGCTGGCAGGTTAAAATGCAAGTTGAATTTCGCTGAAGTTGGTCTAATCAGAGCTTAGGGTGTTCAAAAGCCGTGCAGCACCGATAACTTCGAAGCGTAACGGTGTTGTTGTGACCGCTAGTCGAACTTTTGGCGGTTCGAATGCCTTCCAACGGGATTGTTTTCTTTGCAAACTACCTTCAGTTTGCGGCAAGTTGGTTTGGTGAAATTTTATCCACTAATTATGGCTAGTGGGAAATACTGGGAAGTGCTTTTGTATTACAGCAAAATTATGAGTAACGAAATTTTGAACTAACAGGGTTTGTTGGTATAATTTTCATTTATTTACATAAAAAATCGATGGGTGTAGGCCGCTTTTAACCGAAGCAAAGGGAGGTAGGCTCTTTTTGTAATTTCTTCATTAATTTTATACTAAGATTTTTACTTTGACATTAGTTTTTAAGTATTTTCATCATCAACCCAGCCTATATACATCCCACTGCTGGGCACAGGCTCCAGTGAGTAAGTGTTTAAGTATCTTATTTGTAATTATTTTATTTTGAAAAAAAAAATGACTTTCTGCCAAGTTTCTTGTGGCGCATTCTTCTTGGCAATGATGGTATTTCCGAAAGCACTGGTAGTTTAAAAAAAATGACGTGTAAAAGTGCCCATTGCGGCCTATTTACTGAATAAATTATTTGAATTTGGTATATGGGGAGACTTATGCCCAACAGTGGACGTCTTATGGTTGATCAGATGACGAGAGTTCATGTGGAAACAAAAGTCCAAGCCCTTTCATTTTGTGAAGAGATTTATGTCCAGCAGTGGGACATGTAACGGACGGAGTTTGATGGTTTTAATAAGGTTTAAAAGTCATTACATAACCTATGCAGACTGGGAAACTCACTGTAATATTCCTAAAGCTAGCTTTACATTGTTAGTCTACATTTAAAAGTCTTTGCAGAATTAAACTTGCTCGTTAAAAAAATAGACAATAAAACATTCGGTAAATGTCCGAGTGCAAGTCACTGTCCCAGTAGTTGTCACTTTTAATTTTATGTCATTGGTAACAGAGGTGACAATAGCGTGTCATCTATTCGGCATCAAAATGTGAAACACTAAGATATTATCTTTATTTTTTAACATTTTTGCAATGATTCCGTTTCAATGTCATTCATGGGTTAAGTAGACAGATCCTTGTAATAAATGGCTATACATCTCTGCAGTCCAGGATTCGATACCTACAGTATAAACAAAATATCCTTTAAAAATATATGGCATCGTAAACAGGAGTGTTTCTAATTGGAAAAACAACAGTAAAGTTGAAAGATCATCAAGTTTATAGGAGAGTGGGCATAAAAATGCAACGTTGGCGGCCTCGGCACGTGTCATAAAGTGCATTGAGTGGCTACTGCGATATAAAAGCCGAAGTTGAGAGCCCGCGGTTATTATGCTGTGAGAAATTGCGTCAGCTGAAGTTAAGAAATTGGCCAATTAAACCCTGCAAAGTTTGATGGGAAATTTCTTTAATAAGCTTTTACTTGATAACGTTGAGAGATTGAATACAGTAAAAGTGTAAGGTTTAGGTCTCAATCAAAGAAATTGTTTTTGGAAGGGAATTATTTAGCCCTTGTTTTTGAAAGAAGGGTTATGGTTTTTGAGCGTAAATGCGTCAATGCCGGTATTGATTACTTCACGAAGTGGCTGATTATTTAATGAAATTGTTGTCGGTTTTTCACTGAATCCATACTTTACTTAATATTATAAATGTGAAAGTGTGTTTGTATGTTTGTGTGTTTGTCCGTCTTTCACGTCGTAACGGAGCGACGGATCGACGTGATTTTTGGCATAGAGATAGTTTATGGGCCCGAGAGTGACAGAGGCTACTTTTTATCGCGGAAAATGCACAGTTCCCGAGGGAACAGCGCGCGATAACCGAATACCACGCGGGCGGAGCCGCGGGCAAAAGCTAGTATCCATATACTTAAAACTAACCATATCGTTTCAGTGGTAGCGTTAATCCACGTTTGGCTAAATCATTAATGATAGATTTAGTTCAAGGGGCCGGCACAGTGGCATGATAACGATTTATTTCATTCAGCGTATACCAACTTTGACTAGGTAAGATATCGCATGTATTCAGTATTATGTGGATTATTGGAATTAGCCGGATATATTCGGCGAAAATTATGTTTCGGCAGACATGTTTAACAATCTAATAGCCTGTCAGCTGCCAAAATAAAGAGTTGAAACTGGAATAATGTGCGTGAATTGTCGTGGATAAACGTTCTCCACAACAGAACGTACTTAATCATACACATGTCATTTGAATAAGTTGACATTTAACGTAGAGTCCGTGTAGGCGGCTCCACGTAAACAATTATTCAGGACCCCTTTGGCATTTCCGTATCGCGTTGCAAAATAGATCAATAACACGTTCGTTTTCGCATTTATTATTAGTAATATAAATATTCTAAACACAAGTATATATAGAATTCTGCGAACTATAAAGTGTGACCGGATAAAGCCCCTTGTTCCCTGTACATGACCATCTTACATAAACAGGATTCGTAGGAGCCAATTATTTCCTATATAAATTACATAGATCCTGGCGCTTCGCCGGCTGCTGCCGCGACGCGTTCGCTTCGCTTGTGGTCGCCATTGTACCACTATTTTACCCCATCGTACCGCTATTTATCACCCTCCCTTCGCTCGTCATCGTACGGGTCTCCCATTAGTTCCTCTACTTTTTTATTTCCGTACTAGTAATTCTCTTTTTATAAACTGACAAAGGAACTACTGCGAATAATCTGTCGCAGGTACACGTTGTATGAAACATTTGACAGTAAAACGTTATGTACGTACGGGAACAAGGTGGTAAAACTATACCTCGTTTCGTATGTATCTCAAATAGTTAGCTTGGTGTAGGTTGCACTTGTAGGCCTGCAACTAGATGTTTACCGCGAAGCGAAGTTTTACTTTTCCGTCTCACTTTGCCGCAAAAGCAAAACTTTTTTTTTTTACTTTTTGTTAGTCTTGACTTAAGCGAAAACAACGCTATAGTTAGCACCTTCCCGGCTTATCTAACAATTGAATTAAAAGTGATCGATAATTCAGAAAATCATCATCTCAGCCTATATACGTCCCACTGCTGGGCACAGGCCTCCTCTCGGAATGAGAGGGCTTGGGCCATAGTTTCCACGCGGGCCCAGTGCGGATTGGGAACTTCACACGCACCATTGAATTGCTTCGCAGGTTTGTGTAGGTTTCCTCACGATGTTTTCCTTCACCGCAAAGCTCGTGGTAAATGGAGAAAATGGTTTGCCCTAATTCCATTCGAAACGTATTTTATTAATTAATATAGCTATATTTGTAAGATTACAAATACAATAAGGTAAATGTAAAAGTGCTTGTCACTGTCCCATTAGTTGACATCTTTAATTTTATGTAATTAGCGATAGAGGTGACATTGACACTAGCGTGTCGAACACTGGGATTTACCTTACAAATGTCGTGTATAATTATATCATATCTTTACTATTTATCACAATAAAGGTCGAATAAAATAATCACAGAATAAGAGTCAGTTTCTAATAAAAATTGACATTTTTCATTTAAATTTGCAAACTGTGAAATATGTTCCTTGCAACATTTTTCTATTTATATGAAACAAAACACCTTTAACAGTGCAGTAATTGTTTGTATGCAAAAGTACCAAAAATGGTCGCAGCTTCATCGCTTGCGTGAATTGGTATTATGTTTAAATTTAAGAAATAAACATCAAAACAGTTGAATATCAAAACAGTTTAATATCGTACCGATCTCCCGAGGCTTCGTTAGGGTTAAGGCATACCGAAACCCTATTAGTGGCATCGAGTTGCCGCTAGATGACTCCTCAGCCGTAACATAGGGCACGAATTACCCGGTAACCCGAGTAGATAACGGATATCTTGTATTTCTTTACGTTGGGATTTTCCTGATGCTCCCTTGTTTATGTATTTGGAACACCATTTGATAGAAGCTCTGCCGGTATTGTTTGGAGAGAATTTAGACGACTGCGTCATTTACGTCCTGTTTTTTTCCAAAGACGATGAAGAATCTTTCCATCGGCTTCGTTTTTCGTCGTCACGGTTTAGATTTTAAGAATAAATTGATAAATGGTTCCACGGCCAGTACTATTATAGTGTTAATGAATTTTTGGATTTTTTTAAAGCATAATATTTAAATACCTGTTTAACGCTAATCAGAATTTAATATTGGATACCTTTGTGCTGGGTGTATGACGCGCGGCGGCTTATTTGACTGATTATATTTACTATTGCATTTGTCTAACCTTTTTCAGACGTATGTATATATGTAAATGAGGTTTTGTGACTTTCTTACAATTTATTAACATCATATACAATCTATGTTTTAGGAGCAATTAAATATTTATTTTTTTCTTTCTTATCTGACACAAAAACTCCGCTGTAGCAAGTATTACTGCAGGTGACTGATTTTTTCTTCATTTTAATTTTTAATATCAATATCTTAACTTTACTCTACGTACATTATTTTCTAGCGAAATTTAAATAGCTATCGCTTATTCATCATCATCATCTCAGCCGAAAGACGTCCACTGCTGGACATAGGCCTCCCCTAAGGCTCTCCAATCAGACCGGTCTTATTCTTAACCCTAAAATTAAATTTGCATGTTCTATTTTTACACATATTTGCTGAAGAACACTTTAAGAACTTACAAGAAAGTCATTTCAAATTGAAGTGCTAACTAGGTACATTGAATACTTATGAAGTCTGAAACATTTAAGACAGTAAAACTTTTTATACATGTCGCAAGTATCGACCTTTAAACATGCTAGGTACATGAAATATAACGCCAGATACCGAGGCTGTGAAATGTAAAATACAGCTCAAAACCATCTCACATTTAAAAATATTTATTTTCCCATCGCATTTCATTTTTTGCACTTTAAACTCAGCTTCGCTAGGTTTTATCTTGAATTCCGCCTGGTTGAAAGTTAAAACCTTTTAAAAACCGCTTGTCAATGTGAATCGCGGAAAAAATCTCACTGCATTGTTTCGGGTTTCGGAAATACTCGTAATGTTTAATTCCAATGCGAATATTGACCAAACAGCTCATAGCATTAATACATGACTGCCCGAAAAAGGTGCAGGTATTGTTTTTATTTGTAGATGTAGCTTTTAGTCGGTTGTAGAGAATCAGGAAGGCTCAGCCGTCATTTGTTTCGACGTGCGATGCATAAAAATTGCAATGAATTTCACACTCGGCATCAATTCAGGATGCAAATAACGTTTGTGAAAAATAATGTATACAAGCATTTTTGCTAATTGCTATTTTTAGGGTTCCGTAGCCAAAATGGCAAAAATGGAACCCGTATAGTTTCGCCGTGTCTGTCAGTCTATCCGTCTGTCCATCCGTCTGTCCGTTCGCGGCTTTACAAATGCAATAAATCGTTCTGCTCTGTAACAGTTCGATAATAATTCGACTCTGGAACAGTAACGTGGGCGAAACGTGTCCGTAACAACCCAGCGTTCCGATAACTTTGACCTTCAGAGCTCAAACATAAAGTAAATATTAAACCAGAACCACGATAATTCCGCACATAATAATTTCAACTAACTTTCCAAATACAAAACAGAAAAATTTAAAGGAAACTCGATATTTCACGCCACCATTGACAGTTTCTGATATGTCATGAGAGGAATACCAATGATGTACGTACTATGGAGAGAAACTTTTCGCCTTTGTATGAAAAAAACCCTCGGTAAATTCAAGGATAATCCACACCCGCAGAAGGATAAGCCTTTTTTTCTTAGCGCTCTGTATTGCGTTTGGCCCTTTTTGGCCGGTCTAGACGTATGTCATAAGAGGTCCGCCAACTTCGGTAATCCTGCAAAGTTCGTTCCAATGTGTCCAATCCGAGTGTCCCAAATAAGATAGCTCCGAATGACTTAGGTACGGCGAAGAATACATAGGTACACATAGCAATAGTTAGCTAGCTGGTTACCACCAATCCAAAAATCCGCAACTTAAAAAGTAGAGAATGTTAGCAATATTATATACCTACCTGCAATTTATTTGCAGAATATTCGTTCAATGTGATAAATTCAAAAAGTTCTCGTAAAATAATTCAAACAAACCCATAAGTTCAAGTAGGTTATCATAAAATAATAGTTAAAATTTCTGGCAATACAAGCACGCGCACTGTTTGTTTAGGTAGGTACTTGGTAGGTACAGTTGTACCCACAAAAAAATTTAAAAATGGTTTTCCCGATCCGTTTAAATTGTAACTCACTTATTTCCATAACCACAAATAAAATGGAATATATGATCACGCGTAACATTACATGCAGTGTAGGTACTAATGTAATTTGTATCTATCCAACTATGTAGTTATTTAAGGTAGAATGAATAACAACAAGTTTTACCCTATCAAGCTGCATATTAAGTTAAGAACTAGAATATACTGCCAAATAACTAAGTAATAACGACCTTTTGCCAATCATTTTAAACTTTAATCATAATCCATTTACTTAGTGGTTACTGACTGTCCTACTCAACAAGAACTATTTCATTAACATAATATTTGACAAAACTGCTACATGATTTCCCTTATCGCAGATTTTACCATTTACAGTTCTACAGCGTGTTTCTAAAGATCACTTGTTTGTACTTACCGCCTCGGTGTGTATCGGGTGCACGGCAAACAAGATGGCGGCGACGAAACTTGCAAACTCCGGCAGGAACATCGCGCACACCCTGCAACAACACAACTGGGTCACTGGCTGAATAATATCATGCCATTAAGTAGTTTGGCTTAAAGTCAAAGTCATCAGTTCGGTGTTATGGTGCAGTGGTCAGACCATTGTTATGAGTTAGGTAGGTAAGTACTTGGAAGGGATACGGATAGTGTCATAATAGCCCGTCGTACGACCAACGACTTTTTGGGTAATTTTGGACAAATAAACTTGAAAAAAATGGCAAATCATGAGTTCGACTATATATTTATAATTGTTGGCAGGTGATTTCAATTTTGCTACAGCCTGTATACAAAGAACCATTTAAAAATGTGTCTAAGACGGTAGGTTGTAGGTATTTAAATCATGGATTTGAGCTTGACTGATCTTTAACAACCGGTCGACTCGTATGCAAAGGGTTCATCACATCGCATCATTGTTATAGTTTCTCGAATAAAGATTCTCTTAAATTTTTAACTTTATTTTTTTTTATTCTTATCTAGCGGTCATTGAAGGTCCATAGTTCACAGGTAATTCACGCTAAAAATTGCCTTCCAAAATGGCTTTAAAAACAATTTAAATACTTTCAGTTGACTTTTCCAATTTAAGTACTTAACTTTAATTATAAGAAGAGAAAGACATTCTCAGATTATGCCTGAACTGATGACGTCGTAGGTTGTTAAAGCAAAATGTATTTTTTCCCTGACTCGACAAATGAAATGCAAAAATGCTGGCAGTTAAAAATGAGCGGTTTTGCATACGGCGTATACTCGTGACCGTCCAAATTACAATCTGCGAGTTTTTAAAATATTTAATTTGAAATACAGTAAATAATTTGGGAAACGGTGAGCTTTTTTAATTCGGTGGTTTTTAAATTGATACATGTTAATAATTTAAGTTCAGATTTAATTCGTTAGTGATCGTATGTAGCAGGATGACAATGCAAGTATGTATATTATTTTGTTTGGACGACCGGATGTTCAAGTGGTTAGAGAACTTGACTACGAAGTTTGAGATCATGGGTTCGAATCCCGGTCGGGGCAGATATTTGTATGGTTGTTCTCGGGTCTTGGATGTATGATTGTATTTATCCATACTAATATTATAAATGCGAAATGTGTTTGTAACTATGTGTGTCCGTCATTCAAGTCAGTCAAGTAACGGATCAACGTGACCTCTATGTTTATGAGCCAGAACATTTTTCAATTGGTGTCGTGTCCTGGTTTTTATCTTCATAAAAACCTGACAGTATTAATCCATACCCACATGAAAAAAAAAAACATGGTCCATAAGGACCAGGAAGATGATTAAGGGAAGTTTTTTTTTAATAAAAATAATTTCTGCGACTTTGCAAAAATTTGGCTCTACGTAAAATTTACGTAAAACGGCGATTATTCCTCTTTTTGCCTCCAATTTAACTATTGGCTTTTCTAACGAATTATTATGCTTAATTTGAGAAGACCTTTTATAAAACCATAAAGTCTTGACTTTTTCAATACCTACTACATACTATGGACTGACTATATTTGTTGACTGTACTTCTTTGTACATTGTCGTCCAATCTACAGAATCATGATTAAAATCAAAAGTCGAAAATCGAAAGTAGTTAGAATTCAACTGGCAAGATTTGATGCAAACATACTAACAAATAAAACATAGCCGGTTAAAAAAGGGTGTAATAAAACTGTCATTTTCTAAACAGCCAGGAACTATGCCAGGTCAGCCGCAGCTGAATGTGCAAAGTTTGCAACTTCATTAGCACGCACGCCGCGACGAGTGGCCCTGTTTCGTAAATGAATAGTTTTTAATACGCGAATTTATGTCGTGAATTGTGCCTCCTAGACATTTATGTCTACGGTGTAATACGGATGAAAAAAGGGACATAAATTCTACATACGAAGTTGTTGGCGTTGGGTTTTAAACTGGTTCTTTGTTAGAGTATTAAATATCAAAACTCGTGACAGTCACCAGCATATCAATATTTGACACAACAAAGATGGCATTAGTATCGTGAGGTTTTTTTTGCCATTACCGGTCTTGCTTACAATAGGAATGTTGACACCACCAATCAACTGACGTACTTTTTATGAGCTGTCAAAACACAATTCTCCCATAGAGTTTCAATAGCAATAGCGACTTATGACGTCATGTCGCTATTTGTTCGCCAACTCAATCAACTATTGATTTGTTTTAAAGCAATAAAAAATCAAATTTTACAGAAAATCGAAAATTAATCTGGTTTTCAGTGCTAAAATAAAGCGTTTGTTTACTGGAGTCGTGCCTTCGAATTATTTTTTAATGGCGTTAACATCCTATTGGCTAATAACTAAATGAGCCATTTGCATTTTGATACTCACGCCATCTAGCGATATTTCGCCAGTTTTTTAGCCCTCATTATCTGATACAATTCTATAACTCGGGCCAGAGGACGTGTCAGATAAATAAATAATGAAACGGGTACGTATCTGAATTTGGAATGTAAAAATATCGAATGTATTAAAATATCGAATGGGTCATAATATCGAAAAGCAATTTTTCTTAAGGCTGTATATTTTTTAGATTGTTATAGATCTAACCTAACCTAAGGGGTCCTATACGTTGCCGTTTTAATTAATCCTGAGAAGTTTACGGTTTCAGAAAATAAATCTTTCGATATTATGACCTATTAGATATTCAGATGCGTACCCGTAGATAACACAATAAAGAAACCTCAAGATACCTACCTAATAGCTTCACTGAAATTGCATTATTATCAAATAAACCATTATATATTTTAATCAATAAAATAAATTGTGTACAATAGTGCACATTAATTTTATAGCAGATGAACGAATGATGTTCAAGATCATTTTAATGTCTATCAAGCTCACGCAAACACAATTTTTTTCTATCAGTCGTTGCTATCGTAGAAAAAGATTGGGAATGCGATTGTCATTAAAAGCACTTTAGAAAATATTGCGCCTGAGGCTCTATTATCTATTTCACACTTTGAATCACATTCGCTTTCACCATTTCTTTCTGTTAAACGGTAAAGGGAGAGGGTAGAAAGGGACAACAAATTCGATCGCTACCGTCCGGGCGTTAGACAATACAGCCTTTGACAAATTTGAATACTTATTAATTTAGTCGTGATAGAGATATCGCGAATTATATTTATTCTACGTAGCTTTCAACAATGGCTGAAGTACAAGCCGTGAAGTAAAATGGGCGCTATCTTGCTTGAATAATAAATTTAGCGAATTAGTATGCCTGATCGGTAGGCAACTTATAAACTCTTAATGGCAAAGTTATGTTACGTTACTTAGTATACGGCTTTATCCCTACTTATACAAATTTGCAAAGTTTTTAATTACATGAACGTATATTTGTTTCTTGTTGAATCTGCTTCGAGTTTGTTTTATCTTCTCACTTGGGATTAACAATGTTAATTGAAAGTTATCTTTTGTTATTATGTGACGAGTTTGAGATAGTACCTTTCTAATGTGTTTAGAGGCAGCTTTAGGTGTAGCATACCGTGGATGGATTTGGATTTGACGATGTTTTTGAGAGCTATAATATTAAAGTACTTGAGTACCTACCAACATACCTACTTGAGTGAAGTGAACTAAACTTCGTTTTTCCAACTGGATCACTTCTATGGTATAATTTCCTTTATATTTACATTGCACAGGCACTAACACCCGTATTTATAAACGAGTCATTACTTGTTGCTAAGTAAATGCTTAAGTAAAGAAAATGGTGACTATGACTTGGCTAAGAAATCTAACAGTTCAATTTTCAAGCAAAAGCTCAACTATAGAATAAAAATCGTTACTTGAATAATTACTTTTACCCAAGTAATGGCCTTTATTTCTCTATAAATATGGGTGTAAGGCTATGGTGAAAATGATTTTGTGTCTATTATTCCACTAAATGTTTTCAACAAATTTTTGCAACATTGCTCGCCCAGTTTGTATCCTCAGATCTGTATTATGTATGTCAAAGGTTTTTTATCGGTGTGCCGCGATCACCGTGAAGTGTATGCGATTCGTAGGAAAGGTGTCAACGAGACCATATTAATAAGCCTCCGCGGCTGTCCGTAATGTTATACATTATTATGGGTATACTGTACGGAACCCTTTAGGTATATGGCTATTTTTTACTGGTGCGCCATGGTGAGATTTGATGAACGAAAAGTGTGCTGTTAAAGTTAAAACCAAAATGTTGAAAACGCCTGATCTATGTAGTAGTTTAAATTTCAATAAAACAGTTTTGACAATCACCTCTATACCTATTACTACAATTCTTCGCGAAACACAACAATCACGACATGTGAAACTCGCTTTATTCTTCCATTACAAATTTCTATACTTTTAATTCCTATAATCTATTTTACCCCCGCGTATCACTACAAACATTTAAAACACGTTACCGTTTCAAAAGACTACTTAAACCACTTACATTACATTACCTATTAACTAATACCTAACGTGTATTACGCTATAGGTACAATATAGTCTAGGCCGGCATGTAACACGGTAGGTCAGGGAGTTTACGGCGTCCAGTGACAATAATTGGGCAAGTTTGCGGAGTGGCGACACGAGGCGTAGATCCTGCTGAACTGAAACACCAACTAATTGAGAGCGGTGAGTTGGTACGAGCGGCGAGCGGCCGCGTGTAACATTCTGCTAACCTATGCCAAAAGGCGCTATCTCAAAAAATCGCTTTTCTGTCATTTTGTCACGTCATCTTGTCACGTGGTGCAGAACGTTTTAAAAGCGTTTCCTGCTGAGCTGGCAACGTTGCATTTTTGTTAGTTGTTCTCGATTTTTCCATAAAAATTGAATGAAAGCTGTTGTATTTGGGACATATAATGCGTAACAACAAGTATGGTCTGCTTCAGCTTATTATCCAGGGGAAGATACAAGGACGTAGACGCACCTCTTGGTTAAGAAACCTTAGAGACTGGTTCGGAATGAGTACCAGATCCCTCTTTCGAGCGGCAGTCTCTAAGGTTAGGATAGCCCTAATGATCGCCGACCGATAGGAGAGGGCACCGTAAGAAGAGAAGAAGAAGGTACAGAAGGATGTATGATGTATCTGTCAACTACAAAAATATCGATACTATCAAAGTTAAAAAAACAATGTATACACGATCTCAATGTTAAGCAAACTCGTACATATATACACTTTTTTGCAACTGGTCGTATCGATATCTTTGTAATTGACTGTAGTCAACTACTGTACCTCGATCGCCGATCGCTCGCGCCACAGCTAATCGAGACTAACTCCGCAAGGTGCTCGACGACCGACTTCGCTCGGAATTAAGGCACTCGTTAGCGACTTTTTGCAAGACTAGCGAAATCTCTTGAGAAGTTAGCGAAAAAACATTTATAGGTAGTTTGTTTACGAGTTGCGGCGTAACGAGCCCTTCTCCGCTGTCCTGCGATGACTTGTTAGGGGGCGGGTTAAACTGAATATTTCAGGGGTCTTGATAACAAGTTATCTGTTTCAGCTAGAGATTATTATTATATTTTCACTCACTACGAAACGTAGAAGACCTGAAAGCGGTAAGAAATTGTACGCTTGTACGCTTGATATTTTTTTCTTAAAAACTTACAAAACCAATTTTAATACAGGTGGTTTTGCAGGTGATAGGGCCTAGTGCAAGGTCCGTCCGGATTGCTACTACTATCTTGCTCGCTAATCCTGCCGTGAAGAAGCAGTGCTTGGAGAGTAAGACAGCCACACTTGAGCAAGCTTGGCTTGTGGCACTTGAGGTATCCCATCATAGGCCTCTAGGTTGGCAACGCATCTGTAATAACCCTGGTGTTGTGTTTATGGGCGGTGGTGATCTTTTACCACCAGGAGACCCACTTGCTCTTTGCCATTCAGTCCACAAAAAATTCAGTTTCTTGCAGTACTGGTATAATTTTAAGGCAAGATTAAGCATGAAGCAATAAAAACTATTAAATGTAAAATATATTAAATTTTTTGCGGTTAGCTCATTAACACCCAATTAATAAGTCTCATTAATTAGTATAATCATTAATCAATAAATTCAGTCAACATCTGCTGATTCCATCATACAACGTCTTGTTATTGATTTCCATTAACTTGAAGAGAAAATTCAACACGTATAAATTACTCAACGGATAGCGATGGAATTCGGTATGCTATAGTTTGAGACTTTGAGAAGGATATAAGATAGTTTTATCCCGGAAAAATGTATACCTAGTTACCATGGGTACGAGATGATGAATAAAATATTTGCAGACGAAGCGGAGGCTAGTACTTCATAAAATATCCTTCACCAAAATAAAACGCGTTACAATTTCAGGCTTAAACCTTCATGACTACGACAGCCCATTCATTAAAATCCATCAAACCGCTTCCCGGCTTCGGTTGTAGGATAAAATAAATATGCGCGGATGGCAAGTACGCTTGCCGTTTTCTCTCTTAGAAAATTACAAAAATCCGGCCAAAGTACATTTTGGAGCGCGTTTTCGTTGTTCAAATCTAATACCTTTAAACCAGCATTTAATTTTCTTGTCTATATATGTGTGTGTTTATATTTCGGGGATCTCGGAAATGATTTCGATGAAATTTAGTATGTGGGGGTTTTCGGGGATGACAAATCGATTTTATCTCTGGGAAAACCCTCATTATCGAGTTTTAACCCGACCAAAGCTCGGTCGCTGAAGCTGAATGGTTAAAGAATCTGACTACGACGCTTGAAGTCCCAGGTTCGATCCCCGGTCAGGGCGGATTGTATGAAAAATACGAATGTTTGCTCTCATAGTATCATAGTAATGTTGTTTTGTGTTGTGAATAAATGTATTTTCTTTCTTTCTTTCTTTCATTATTTGGACATTATAAGCATGTATTTATTTATATACCAGTAAGTTAGTAGGTACGTTTATCCGTTGGCTATAATTATTAGTGGATTCATTGGAAGAAATTAAATACGGGTCTTTAAAGTTCGCATCGTAAAAATGCGAAGTTATACTTTTAATAGTGAATCTACTCAAAACGTGGACGGGTTTTTAGACACCACTGCTTTTTGTGTCTCAGGAGTAAGGGTACTTTATATTATTATGTTTTTGGTCAAATTCTGGAAACATCTAGGTACACATTATAACGGTAAGCCAGAATCAATAGGCTTTACAACTTTGGGCATAGTTCATCGAGTTCTGCGGTTGATCACTAGCTGTCTTATCATCTAAATATAATATTGTATTGCCTAGATTATTAGGATTATAATACTCTAATCCGAACCCAAACTAATATTATCCTTACTATTACAAAGGGGAAAGTGAGTTTTTTTTTTGTGTTGCTTGTTTGTTTATTATGCTTTCACGTCGTAACGGAGCGACGGATCGTCGTGATTTTTGGCATATACATAGATAGTTAGTTTATGGTCTCGAGAGCGACATAGGCTACTTTTTATCCCGGAAAAATGCACAGCTCCCGAGGGAACAGCGCGCGATAACCAAATACCACGCGGGCGGAGCC
Organism: Choristoneura rosaceana; assembly: GCA_037349165.1. NCBI lineage: Eukaryota > Metazoa > Arthropoda > Insecta > Lepidoptera > Tortricidae > Choristoneura > Choristoneura rosaceana. The sequence continues at coordinate 5,488,190 of JAZBNJ010000008.1, forward strand.
GCGGGCAAAAGCTAGTATATTATATGGATAAAAATATGCTCCTTTGTATATTTCTTTAGTCTTGATGAACACCACCCATACCAGTCTTTACAAAATTTTACATCTTAAATGTTTTAATGTTTAGCAATCCTCAATCTAGGAATTTGGGTAGCTGATGAAATCTCGGTTTATATTAATGAATTGGACAAACAGTTGATCGTTCTACATATATAAAAATCACATTTAAATGACATTGAAAGTAGGTAAAATGTAAAACTAATAAATTTAACCTTTTATAACGATTCGTGTTTTTTTGTGGGTAGAGGTAGGTAATTATAAAGTAGTTAAAGTGATCCCTTCTTACTAACAAAGGTTTGACAAAGTTTAATAAATTTTTAAATTGGAGCAAGTACGATGAATAAAAACATACGCGACTTTAAAATGGAGGGACTTTAAACTGCTGTTTCATCCCAAAAAATGCGTGGTTCCTGTGGGAGAGCGATAAATTAATTCGCAGAGTCGTGGGCAACAGCTAATAATCTATAATTATCAACAGAGTAGATTCTACACCATAATACATTATTATTACATTATTATTAAGTATTAAATATTTACGGTTTGAAAACCGTGTTAATGTGCATTTACAGAGAGACGTTGTTAAAGTTGTGTGTACTTTTGACAATTATAACAAAAATGACGATGAAAACGCGGGTAGTTGTGCCCCGGTATTAGTTTTGTCGGGTAGTCGCGCGAGCAGGGCGGTGGCGCGCAGTGCGCGTGTAGCAGCTACCGCTGAGCTTACGGATCAGCACGAAACATGTCAAGCTAAATCCAATCTCAGACGTGAGTTATTCGTTTTGTAATAATTTAAAATTATCTGAATATTTTTAATAATCAGCTTTGACTTGTGGTTGTTCAATTACAAAAAGCTTTTTGCTATTAACTGTCCTAATATTTGTATAGATTTAGGAGTCTTTGAGCTTCGAACATGAATAAATTATGGTTTTAATGAATATTAAAAATGTACGATGCTGTCAAAGGACCGACGGATGCCGCGAGTGAGGGCCGAAGTTACACGGAATCTGACCTAAAGAGACCCCATTTTGAACAGTTTATACCTACTTTAAGCACGAAACTACCGGGAGTCTCACTCATAGTGATACAAACCCCCTTTAAGACGCGAGTTATCCGGGTCTACCAAGTTGTATTTTAAAGACATTTTTTCATTGCATTATTGGAGCATGCTACCACAGAATCAAAAGCAGCTATAGAAAACATACCTAATAAAGAATATTTCTAGTTAGTCGTGTTTTCAATAATTACAACGGAAATTGTGACGTGTCATGAAATTAATAAGGTTCAGTTTCAAACTCAATGCAAGGGCTCGCTACATCGTCTCTACCTTATTAAGGGTTAAACCGTTGCAGTTACATTCGACTTTTGGCCAACATATTATGTTTAGTAATATTATTACTCAAGTATCACAATCATGAATGAAGGAGTTTTTAGAAATTCCCACGGAAAAGGGAAATTAACCCATTTTATTACTTTTTTAATAAAAAATGCATTCTTAAAGAGCATTGACAAATTGTGTTATTCGTGCAAGTACGAATATTAACACCAAGGTAGCGGACATTTATTTTGTTGAATATACTAAGCAATCAACATCCTGTACTTCCAAAAATCACAGTAAAGTTATGCTAGTAAGTCGGTAAATACTTGGAAATACTGGAATTTGCTGTAACTGCGTAGTTCCCAAGTTGGCGGTGTAACGACTCGTTAAATGTTCCATAATGTTCAAGTGTAGCGACAAGCTTCGAGTTGGCTCTTAACTACTAGTTACGTGCCTCCGACGTGAAGTAAAAAGTTGAACTACTGTCCCACTTCTGCTGTGACACGAACGTTTCGACGCAATACTAAGACGCAATACAGTTAATTAGAGGTCTATGTATCGAAATATAAAACGGGATTCCTTAGTAAAGTTTGTTATACTGCTGTTTATTTGTGTACACAATATATCTTGGAATTATCGATTGATAGCTCCGAGGTATCTTTTGTTAATTAAAACGCTTGTAATAAGACACGTGATTAAGAGTTTTTTTTTATATAACTACGCGTCAGTACGATTTGCTGCAGTATTTTTAAAGAACCACCCACCCGTTTTTAATGGAAGCCCAAGGATAAATCACGATGTAATTTTGGGAATTCTCATGAATTTACAAAACTCCCAAAATGTCAATTCAACTGGCAGATCGGATGTCGAACTGACATGAGTTTCTATGGGCATCTACAGTCAAGTGTAAAAATATGAAATTATTAAAAGTTTCAAAAATAAGTACCACAGACTATTATTCCGACGCATTAAGGCCGTAGTAACATATTTTTGAGTGATTCGAACACATACATATTTTTGCACTTGGGTGTACACGAAATATCGGGTAGGTATTTCCATGTCGGTATTATTCGGACCGGTAAATAGTGTCACCCGCCAGATTTATGGATTACGCGTGCGAAGCTATGGGTAAAGTCTAGTCTTCATAACAGCATAACTTCTCAAGGAATATTTGTGAACTAACTACTGCTGCAAGCGAGCTGCCGTAGTATAGCAAGATCGGCGTAGCAAGAGCTACGGCGTAGCACGTCAAGCGTAGCTCTGTGCTACGCCGAATTTATCAACTCAGTTCCCGATACAACTCGCTAAGTATTTTGTCAAAGCAGAGAACTAATTTTTAAAGTGGCTATATGTACTTATTTAATTGTGGGTTCCCCCTAAATATCTTTAAGTATTTGTATTATAGATACTTTTACTGATTGAATCTTATTGAACTTAACCGTAATTGTTTTTTCGCTTTTTAAGAATTTAGGATGACGGCAAAATAAGAAAGTATTCAAATTTTGGCAAAGAATCTGCATTCTATGTGGTTTAGAATCACAACCATTTCCGCTCTACCAAGAATTGAAACAAATGCCTACAATTTATTTTAATTCACACAGCACACGACGTTTTAAAAATACGACTAAAATGGCATACTCCCGAGTTTTCCGGAGAAAACTGCATTAAAAACAAAGCGAGATATTTTGTTACTTACGAAAGTTATGAATGAACATACACAAAACGGGGTTAAAGTAGTTAAGGTATAATGTAATGTATAAGTATAATGTAGCTTATCGAAAAATCGAAAATATGGTCTTCACTTCAAAACTAGTCAAATTACTTATGGCAACTTTTTTTATAGATTGATTGATTGTCTGACTGACTGACCGCAACTAGGGACTTAACAGCACAAAGGATTTTCCAAAATGTTCGTGGGATAGATACGTAATTTATTTTTAACGAGCTTTTAGTTTACTTTCAATGCGTATTTGTACAGTCGAACCATTTGATTTCTGACTCACCGTAGAACGTTCGCACAGTAATTAAGTGCCATAAATGTCATAATAAATTCCCTTGTCAAGCAATGCGGTGTCACTATGACTTTTTCTACGAAAAGGTTCCACAAAGGGTTCACGATTCAGTTTTGTCGAGTGTACTGGTCAACAATTTTGATTGATTAGACTTATATATAAGTCATAGGACCGTCTTTTGTCGACTCACCCTTTATATTATTTATAATTTCACTGTGTTGCCTCGCCCACACAACTTTATGGTCGTCATGTAATAACTGTATTCTTTCCTTTACATAAGCAGTAAATTGCGGAATAAGCTCGTCGGACCTCAAGCCCAGAACAGCAGTGCTGAATGCCCCCTAGTATTAGTATTATTAGTATCAAGCATATTTTTAGCCTTGTTCGGGAATCAGTACTGTATCAAGAGAACTTGTGGACATTTAGAGGCCCCAGGGACTGAAAGCCCGGGCGAGCGTGTCCGAAGTTCGAAAATCGAAGTTTGTATCGTATCGTCCTTCTCGCTCTCGTATTAAATACCTAGGACAAAGTGTCAGAGGTACCGAAGGACACGAGCTTCGATTTTCAAATTTCTTAGCTTTTTTTTTTCAGAAATAGGCTTGGGTTTGACCATAATCACTACTTGCACAGGGGGCAGGCTTGACTAATAAATGCCCATTCGCCCTAAGAGGCAGGTTAAGTGAGTTTATACGAGTGTTGCGTTTGGTGTTCAATACAATAGAGTTCTGTGATAGCTTGTTATTATTCCTCCGATATCCCACAGGATATATTAAAAATGAATAAAATACCCCCACGGATAATATGACACGAAGATCGCATTAAGGCTTAACCATTACCCAGCAAAACTGGCGACGGATAGCGGCACAACGAAGCGACTTTTAATTAACGAATGGCTTAATTATTTCGCATCGACGATACGCCGCCGTTATGAGTAAATTAATTAGTAACCGTAATTTATTACTCGCATGCGGAGATGAGACAAAGGGACAGCAATTAAGGGCTTTATGATATTAAGGCTAAGAAAAAATTAGGCTGTTCGAGAAAGTCTGTTGCCTTTATCTTTTTTGGAACTGACCATCCATTGATCTCTGTCTCACCAGATGGTTAAATAAAGTCATGGAACAATCAACCAGTTTACTAACAACCTAATCGCATTGACTTTTGGTTTGCCTTTATTGTAGCTTTCCGGAAGAACAGAAAAACAGACAACAAACAATAAAAAATACTAGTAAATAGAGATTTATCGATTGCCACAAAGATAAAATACAAGCATGAATATATAAATAATAACTAATAAACGATGATAGGTACTTAATTACTATGTGTGCCTTGTTTTGTTAAAAAAATAAAACAAAAAGTTCTTAAACAAATGGCTCTGGTACACTGTTTTTTAAACCAACAATAAGCAAGAACCTATTACCGATACACTTAAATAAAAATACTATTATGTCATAATTATTTCGCTGTGCATAGCTTTTTTATTCAGAAATTTAAATAATCACCGCATTTATTCAATTGTCTTGTCAATAGCTGCAATTCGTTGCGATCTAGAATTTATTATACGATTACTAAACTAAAATTGTCGCGACATTATGGCGACGACTCCGTTTAAATGCGAATACTTTTTTCTCCATTGATCGTAATAATCATAAAAAGGTAAACTTATTTTTAATAGTGAGTTCATATTTTATGAACTAAAACATAAACGTAGCTATTATAGGGTCGCGGGTGAGCAAAGTAATTATTTCAGTTTATTGATATGGACCTCCGCAAAGTAACGCGATAAAATAGATTATTCATATTTTGTCTTTGGGAGCCAAAATGACAGCTATGCGTTTACTTGTAAATAAAAGAGTCCAGCAACAACTGTAAAGTGCTATTACCGATCTCGATTAGACATTGAGTAGAGTTTTAGTTTGACATAATGGCCTTGACATTTGCAATATCAAGTTTGAAAGAAAGATAGAGGAAGCCTGCCCACATGTGTATGAAGTTCCCAAACCGCACTGGGCACGCGTGGGAAGTACGGTCCAAGCCATCTCATTTGGAAAGGAGGCTTGTGTCCTGCATTAAAAATTTAATTATTAAGTAACTTTGGGTAAGGGATCACAGTTTCATAAATTTTGACACTACTGAAGCAGCGTTTCCACCAATAATGTGCGAGGATGTGTTGCGAGAAATATGTTTTTCATTAACCAATAGAAACGCTTCATTTACGAATCCTCGCATACATCATCTCTGGTGGAAACAGCTGAGCGGAAGGAGGCGAGGTAAATGAAGCGTTTGTATTGGTTAATGAAAAACATATTTCTAGCAACACATCCTCGCAAATCCCAGGTGGAAACGCTGCTTTAACCACATATATAAGCTTTAACCAATTTTAGGATTAGCAATTAACTTGGTACCTAGTTATGTTTTTAACAATGGTCCGTAATAGTTTGCCTAAGAAAATTATCTTCTTGTTCAAAACTAAAGATTATAATCATGAAAATCAACTAGGTATCAAATCTTGGAATAACTTTTAAATCGTGAAGGCTTGTTTCGTCATTCGTCTACTAATATCCTTATTTTTATTCTGCGGTTGAAATTTTAACTTCAAATTCTGAATGGGATTGAACGCAGCAGACAGCCTTCGCTTACAAATTTAGTTACGTATTGATAATGTATTATTGTGTTTGTACAACACTTAAAATACATAATATAATGTTTTTAACTGGCGCGATTGTTACTCATAACTAACATATTTGGGGACTTAATGATTGACTCAACTCGTGACCATGGCCTCTGCAATATGGTCGAAACGTCGAGGTACGACATTGAATATACAAGTCATCATTCCACTTAAGGAATAATTAAAATACATTTATTTAACGGCGAAATTAGACAGCTTTGTGTGAAAATTGTTAGCTAGTTAAACTTCAAATGGTTGACACAAACATTTTGGAGAAACACCGTCGTCGCCGGATCGCAAAATGAATTCGAAATGCCATCTAATTAATAACACCATTATTATTGCGATTTGTCGGTATAATTGCATTTCATAACAGAATATTTGAGCCGTAGAGAGCTGGATCGTCGCCAGAACGTTAGTCGCCCTGAAAATGGACTGATGCATTGCAAGATATGTTGGATTTATGCGTTTCTTCTCGGATTTACCTACATAATATAGAAACGAAATAGGCAAGGAAAACTATTGAACAAAATGCTGATATTTAAAATATCTTTTGAATTAATCCAGAATTTGAGCAGCTGTTTGGCTCTGTTTGATTAGAAATTTCTGTAAAGTTTTTTTACGATACATATTTCTATTGTTTCCATACATTTACGACCTATTTTACCACTGATTGATGAATTTTATTTGACAGATGTGGGTCATGCCGTCCCTGTTTATTTTTCCGAATAAACAGAGACGGTGTATTTATCTGTCACAAATAGTCAATAGATGGCGAAACACGCTCTTAGAATCAAAAATTTCGATAAAGATTTTTTTTAGTGTGTGATACCTTAATCATTTGCTGAAATCTCTTTCTTCCTAGTCGTATACTCCTGCTACTGCTGACTGGTTGTGATAATGGATCGTATAGTTCTAGATTAGTTGCGGCTTTTGCGATGCTTCTCCATCTCTCTCTATTTGTCGTATTCAGTGAAGGAACACTTGATATGATATAATGAGGTCTGTCCATCTTGTGGGCGATCGGTCGCGAGAACATTGACCTTCCACTCTTTCCTGTACCTCTAAATGTTCCAACAAGCTTTCGTTGCGGATTATGTGTTAAATCTTAATGCTTCGTATTTGAAAAATCGACGACAGTTTGTGTTTATGATAACTCATTCCGTATTAATTTCAAAACTTTCTCATTTATGAGATTAGTAGTATATTGGTAAATTCAGCAGCCGTCATTCAGATCATCATCAGGATATTGGTAGGCAAAGGCAGTAAATGAAGTTTGGATTCTAGCAATAACCAGGCGTCGTGAACAATGGTAAATATTGGACACTTTCCAAAGCTTGCGTTGTTGCATTTCACATCATCTTGTGTACTATATACAGTGCTGGTTGTAGGAATAATTGATGCAGCGTCGTGTATTGAGTTAAATAAAAAAATCTTTTATTCCATTGTAGGTAGCTATGTCGTTCTATATCAAACAAGAATGAACCATTTAGGCAGTTATCTCATTTATTTTTGCTAAGTGTTTTTAGTACTTTACACAAAGGAAAATATTCGCTCATTTAGTTTGATTTTATGAAGAAAAATATTCTTTGACTTTCATGGACGGTTGTACCTCTAAATGAAGATAAAAACGTTTAATCTTCTAATGTTTTAGAGTTCCTTATACAGAAGAAGAAACCCTGAATCCTTTGGACTTTTTCGTTTGTCTGCTTGACCGTCTGTCACGGTTAAATTGTTCCGAATCTACTGAATAAATTAAGTAAATATTTCGTATAGGTAAGGCTAGGTAAGGTAGGTACCGTGACATATGAATTCTTGTGATCCAAATACGCGTCAAATCATTTTGTTAGCAAAATAAAAAGTGATAACTTTTGTGAGGAAGTTAGAGCACTAATTAAAAGTTTTGTAAACTGTTCTAGGGAGGATTTGACGCAGGGTCTCGAAAATTTTAGAATAGAATAGAATAGAAAATTTTAAAGATATGATGACTTAAAAATAAGTAATGTCAAAAAACAAAGTAAATAGAACGTAGTTTCCCCTTTTTTAGATTCACGGAGAGCCTGTAAGAAGGTCTTAGGTCTAAAAACAACGCGGTAATATTGCCAGTAGGTAAGCACTGAACCCACACCGTGTGAGCCAGATTTGCACTGGGACGAACTGTTACTATTATTTTCCTCAAACGATAATATTTTAAGGCTGTTTGCTAGACGTTTTTGCCTGGGAAATAAAGGCTATTCAATTTAGGTTAGGCAGCTTTCTTGCTTTGTCTTCTTTGACGCTTTCGGCGCTTTCCTTTTTTGTAATTAAGTCGGTTATTATTAAAATTGTAATAACAAACATACTGTGTTCGAAGGATAATAACAACATAGTGCTAACTAGAGAAGTATTTCTGTTTTTTGGGTATCAATAAATTACGTCGAACCCATTTTATTAGTCTTCGGGACCTTGCCTCAGGGGGGTACTTTGTTTTAGTTTTAGGTTTATTTTATTTTTGTTTTAAGTATTTTAAGTCTAGGATAGTTTTGTTTTGTGTAATTTAAAAGTGTCAACATTTTGAACGACGAAAATTATTGGGAAAGAATAAAATAATCAGAGTTCTGTACCTCAGTGAACCGGAACCCTTATAGAATTACTTTGTTTCCAGTCTGCATGTTTGTCTGTCCATCCGTTCGTTTATCAAGACCCTTTTTCTCAGGACCGCGTAGAGGCAGGTACGAGTATGGTAACATAATAGCAGCGATGCGTGGTTGTAGTTTTTAGGGAAAGTGAGCTGAACATACTCAGTGCTTTTGATTAGAGACCTTATTATTTTACTAAATTGCACTCATGCGAAGTCAGTGCGGGTCGCTAGTATAATATTTATATTACTCGTACTAGCGACACTATGTACGTCTTAGATGCATCAAATTGCAATCTCATCTCAAAACAGTTTCATCTTCAAGTCTCGGGATTATTTGCGACGTGCACAGTGCCCGTGCACACCGACATGAATTTAAAAGTAATTCCATTATAAGTTTGGAGTTGCATGCGAAATTCTCTAGTTCAGAATAACGTGGTTTAAAACTTACTCTATGCCAAATAGCTCTTGTTGCGTTCGCGTTTATGAATGTCACTACCGTGAAAGTTAGGAAATTTATAAATCTATGCCATGTTGACAAAAGTACTATCGACTAAAGGTTTTAATAGGAAAGCAGTCCCAAAATTGTGAATTTTGATGGGGAGATTGCTCGAAGCAGTTTTAACTATTAGCAGTTGATGTTTTTATGTGTTTAATTTTAAAAGGGTCCCACTGGAAAACTGCCTTGCGGCTTGCCGTAATATTAATGCTTTATACTAGGTATGCGATGGTATGATTTGATCTTTTACATTTTTCAGTGTATCTAATAAATATGAGTAGTTAAATATTTCTCTCACTCGCTCTTTTTATTTTATTCTTCTTCTTCAGCTCCCTTATATACGTCTTCATTTACTTGTCATACGATGCCATTTGCCTTCTTTAATTTTTTTATAGGTATTCTTTGTACAGAATCAACATTCTATGTTAGTCTCACAGTGCTTTGGTTTTTACTGCTGAGTAATTTCTTGAAATATATGAATAAATTGTGTGTAGCTGTTGTGCGTCGTTTTCGCTAAGTACTAACTCTATCCCCCTGGTGTCATTCAGGTAGTTTGATATCTTTATTTGATCTGAAGGTACTTTTTCAGGACATGATCATCTGCTCTTTGAACAACTTTTCGTACCATCTCAGCTTGGGCATTTTAATCAGCTATTGCAACCGTGAAGCTGTATCTAATATGTCTGTTTCACACGTTGTCTTAAAGAGTAACCCCTTCCGACCACCGTAGCATACGCAGCTGTTATGTGATGTTTTTGTTTGCGCAACTTTTTAAGTGCTCAAGCTTCGCTGTCGTACACGTGCCCTGGTTTAGCAGCTCTTTTCTAGACCGCTACTTTTGTTTTTATGGACCTTTTGTACACAAGCATGCAGTTAATGGGCACTACTTGTCACAATCTTTCATTATTATGTGATATTGTTATATTCGCTGTAACTGATGCTTCTTTCGCGAGCACTGATCTTAAAAAGGTATTTATAGCTGTCATGTCACTAATACTATAAATGCGAAAGTTTGTAAGTTCGCTTGTTTGTTGGTTACATCACGCTTAAACCGCTGAACTGATTAAGATGAAATTCGGTGTACCTATAGATAGTTTAAGTCCCGTGAAAGGGCATGGGATAGTTTTTATCCTGGAAAATTGCATAGTTCCGCGGGATAGCGATAATCGAATGCTACGCAGATGGAGTCGCGGGTAACGGCTGTTCTAATCTGATAGGTACCTTGAGCAATTCACGTATACCTACTACAATGCAATAAATAACTTTTTATTGAACACCACAATATGTAGGCAAGCAGTATATCAAATGGAGGTACATAAATAAAAAATAATATTGTAAATCCGTTTGTTACATGGAGATGATTCCGCGCGAATTCTTGCAGTACTTGTATAGCGATAGGCGAATTATTCACAGATAAAGTCGCGTGAAACAGCTGGTTCTTTATAAAAGTTTTAATCTTTACATGTTGGTTTTGTTTGTTTGTTTGTTTATACTCTTTATTGTACAAAAAGGAAAAAGAAAAGGTTACATAAAAAAGTAAAGTGTTAAGTAAAAAGACGGACTTATCCCTGCAGGGTGTTTTAATTCCAACGGCTCAAAATCTAAAATACGTAGCTAAGTATACTGCACTTTAAATTAACAAAATGCAGACAACAAGAGGCTGGAACATAAAAATATGCAGACGAAGCTTAACAAGCTACTCCAGACAGACAGCCGGTTTATTTTGATTTTACAACGTACGTAATTCTACGTTTTATCATGTTGCATGCAATATTAGACCGTCGCTGTGTACAACCAAAAGTACCTTACTGAATGCTAAAAGAATAAACCCTTAACGATGCTGTTCTTTTTTTTACTTTTTTGTAATAAATATACAGGTTTAATAACTTTGTGAATCTTGTAAATACTTAATCAATAAAACTGATGGTTGTATGAAGGTGAAGGTTGTAAAATGATCCCGTAGTATCATCACATCATCATCACAATCATCATGATCTTTGTTCCAGTGTTTATTTTCCTTAATGATAAATTAAATATTTTTTCATTATTTTTTATTTTATTGTTTTGGGAAACATACAGCACAATTTATTACAGTTGTATATCACATCTTAAATTATACATTACACAATTAGCCAAACCGTTTCCACTAATAGCTTATACATTTTATGCTCTTAGGATTCATGATTAATCTTTGAAAGAAACAAAAAAATACAAACAAATTAAAATTAAAAAACATACAAAATAAAAAGGAATTTAGAAAATGGGTAACTGAATAATAATACATATAAACAACCTCCAACTTTTACGGTAAAAATAACTGCCTACGTAAAACGTAGTTAAAACATTTCCAAACGATTAATTCGTTACGTAGCCTATACTGGCTACACTCAACTTTTGCATTGTTTTCGTTTGAATGAAATCCGTAGTGGGTTTGTACACAATCTCACGCCGCTCATTCTGCTAATTTACGCTAACGAAGTGGTCACATAAACTGTAGTTGAAGGGAAGTATTGCCGGGCTGGCATGATAATGAGAGCTAAAATCGTTAATAGGATTATGCTGACAAATTGGATATTGAGCATAAGCCGGGCTAAGGTCGCGGTGGACACAGCAAGTATCCGTAATTAGCAGTAACTAAGGGGATCGAGCGCCGGCGGCCTGATTAAAACTGGCTTTGCCCGACCGCTTGGCCGGACTTAAACTCAGTGATGTAACTGAGAAATAGTTATTGTTTTAGTTAGTTTGTGTACAAAAGCCATTTCCAGCTCTAGTACAAACTACCTCTGACCTGGGGAAGCCTTTGGTGCTTAAGCTTCGGTACCTTTAGACGAGGCAAAAATATTTGCGAGCGGTCGCCAACGTAGCAAAAGCTCAGGAAAATTTCTCAGAAAATACTTTGCAGAAAATACAAGATATTTTTTCACATGCTGTTTCTTAGTAATTGTAGCAAAAAACACAATGTCGCCGGCCGTTCGTGTTAAATGCGTGCATCCTTATTCCGGTCTCTTGGCTATTCTGTCATGCGAAAATGTAATTCTCGTTGCGCAACTAAGTCGGGACCTAAAGCATATTCGGCAGATAAGTGATCCTACAACAAAGATAAAATTACACGAGATCAATATGAGTCCCTGTGTTACGGTCCGGGCGGCCATAATTAATTCCCTTCTTTACGACGGTGCTCGGCATAACCGTTAAAGGCAGCATTGTGCGGAGTTCACGGAAGAATAAAAATAAATTAATACCCATACACTCGCGACGTAAACACTCTGAAAGCAGGCGATAGAGGGTTAGGCTTTGTATTGAATAATTAAATGGCCGCTTTCGCCGCGACCGACTGGATTATCGAGTCCTACCAATTAAGGGTTAACGACGCAGCTGCTTCTGATTGGACTTTCATATTAATTAATTTCAACTTGGCGATTATGAAACAACTATTGCAAAACTTTATCGGGCTCTAATAAATATTGATTAATCCCTTATTAAGCGGTGCTTTAAAACAGCGAGCGCTTTCATTAAGTTATTACGTATTGCGGGAGCTCCTCGGAACTAAAACGACTCTCTAGCGACTATTGTTATGTAATTTTCTCATCCAATTACAATTCCCCTTGTCCCCTAATCCTATTTGCCTGCTGCTACCATTTAGCGACGGCAGGTCTGAACGGAGGCAGGGCTGTTTCGCTTTTCATTACGATGTATCAAGTTAGTTGTAATTTCGTCATAGTATAATGCCACGGTAATGACTATGAGTTTCGTGAGTGGGAGCCTCGTCTTGTTTATTCCAATGATAAGAGCTCTTCAGTCGACATTCGCTACACAAAGAGGAGATGTCGTATCCCCTCGCAGTTTTAATGGGATAGAAACGTATCCGTTCCCTTTAACGACGCAACAGCTTTACAAACGTATCTGACTCGTATTTTTGTACCGCTCTGGCTTGTATGTTAGTACAAATAAGTCACAGCCGTTATACACTTACAGGGGTATAAGTGGTTTGCTCTATCTGGGGTAACAGCCACATAGTCGTCAAATGGGAATTGTTGAAATAATTGCAAATACAACTAGACTGGTAAATTGGACAGAAATTGCTTATCTGAATGCATTTTTATATTAGTTCCGTTTTATGTTGTCGTCTCTGGTCATCTTTCATCATCCTACCATGATTAATAATAAAAATTATTTATTTTTATTTATTTAATAATGGCAGGCAATAATGTAATTTCTCATGCCTATTTGGACTTTGCCGTAGCGACAAATAAAAAAAAATGCACTGAGCGATAAGCGTGACAATGAAGCATCTTTTATACGTTTTGGTATCCTCAGTGACATTGGTTTGTGACAGTCTGTATAGCGAAATCGTGTAATATTTTCACCTCCTTTAATCGAGGCGTTTGTGTGCCTGAGTGACTATGTCAGGTTTAAGGGATTTACCTGTAGTACAGCAGTGAGACGAGTGCATGAAGCAGAAGATTAACAAGGTGATAGCCCGCGGGATGCAGACCATGGACAGCATAGTTCCACCGAAAGGTCAGCACCGTCAGAGGACGATACGATTTGTGGGACTGTTCCTGTAACAATAATAATATTTATAAATACACAGGATAAGGTAAGATAACATTTATTTGCAGAAAAAGGGTTAATTAAATGTCTTAGTATTATGTTACATATCGTTCCTTCTTTTTCAGCTGCATTATACATAAAGCAGGCATTCGATTGTTTCTAAACGCATGGCATGTGTTTAGTCTATAATTTATAAATTCTTTAACACTGTAAAAGCAGTGTTCAAGGAGCCAACATCTTAATGTTTGTTTCAATCCATTTCCTTCGAATGCTTTTATTTGGTCAGGTAAGTTATTGAAAATCAGTATGCACATGTATATTTTAACCTTTGTTTATATAGTCAAAGTGTGTTATGTACTATTCATTTGTCACTTAAAATTACAGTATTACACTAAAAAAAAAACACACACACACAAACATCATGCCTGTATTCCGAAATGGTTGTTTATGGTGAATGGTTCGCAATCGGAGCCACTTTTAGCAATTTTAGGTTTAAAACACCAATGCGCTGTAAAATAGAAATTATACAAAAAGTTAAATTTCTAGCTTCCAAACCAAGTTGGCTGAAATTTATTTGTCGATTTTAGATGTTCATTTACTAGTTTTCCATAGCTCCCCTTAATAATTTCAATTCTGAAGTAAAAAGAACTTGACCTTTCTGATTTTATCGACAACGTACTTCGACGGGTACAAGGTCATTTAAATTCGTAGTGGCGGCAAATTATTAATCGCCCTTTATGAAGCATAACACTTTAATCTATATTTTAACGAAGTAACACGATATTACACAGTGACTTTGCAAATATAAACACGTCGTCAATGTAGAGGTTGCTATTGGTGATGCGGTCGTTAGAAATGTTACTGAGGGGATTAATCCAAAATAGCTTCCAATATAAACAAAATAGAGCTCTCTGAAGATGAGCTCTGGTTGAGTTCGAAACGAGTCAGTGTGATATGGTGGTAGTGATAGATGGGTTTGTGTAATTTGTGTGTGTTCTTACAGTGTGGAGGTGGAGCAACCGCATGAACACGCATATTTTGCATAAACTTAGCTATCGTAAGGTCGCGGGTGAGCAAGGTAATTCTTTTAGTTCAAAATAGAGCGTAAGTCGGATTATGAACAAGGGCCGATTTTAGAAATCAAACAAGTGAACATCGAAAATAGCGTGAATAAAAATTCCAAATTCTTGAATAAGATAAGTTCAACTTCACTCGTATTTCGAGCTTATCTCGGAGTGATTTCAAAATTGGACTCTATATCTTGGGCACGCTGTCATTTGACTGATTGAAAGCGACTTTATAAAGCTTTATGTAGATAGGCAAATAGCATTGCGATATTGGAGATATATACAATACAATACAATACAAAGACTCTTTATTGTACACCAGAAATAGTAAGCGATACAGAAAACAAATACACAGAGAAAAAATTACACGGTAAGCAATAGGCGGCCTTATCGCTTCAGAGCGATCTCTTCCAGGCAACCTTTTATATATCTACGTTTCTTACTTTAATATCATCTAATTAGCAAAAAATTATAAAAGATGTTACTACTAATCTAACAAATGGATACTTCTAATAGATCTAGATGTACGTCTAGTAGAGGTACAAGGCAAAATCAATATGATGGTAAGTGCTGGCAAAATTTCCTAAAATTAATTAGATGTTCTGTAATTTTGATACTTGGGTATGTGAGAAATATATAAAAGTAACGTAACCCTTTTCAAGCAGTAGAATAGACAAATTGATCAGTAATAATTAACTTCCAAATTACAAAAGATACTTACGTTCCATGTTAGTTCCATGTGTACCTATAGTGTATAAACACTACACCATGCAAAAAGGGACTTTCCTATTTTTTTGTATCTATAAAATTCCTTTATTAGCTTCACCTACATCAATGACAAAACAATGTAGTTATAAAGTTACTTTAGCAAAGGGTGTTTGAACTCTTTACCCAAAGCTTATTCCTGAATGGTGTTAGTAATGAAAGGGGTTGTGACGTGAATACTATTATGAAGATCATAGGTATATCGGTTAAATACGATACACGATTTAATCCCCAGTTCGTTAGTGCGGCGCCATAGCGGAGTAAACATCGTAAACTGTCATTAATATTCAGCATAACCATGACATTGACTTGACGATCAACGTTATAATATTTGTCAATTATTCATGTCTGATGTGTTCTAGCAAAGTGCTTGTGTAAGTGCTTATATTTGACGGCACTACTGTATTCCAAACCCTCGTAAATGTTCAGGACACGGAATTGACCTCCAATAAACTCTAGCTATAAATTTGTCGTCTTTGTGTTTAATAATATTGCATAACTAGACGAAACCCAAAGCTTCGATCATCGAGACATTAAAAATACATATCGTAAATACAAACTGAAACATAGATGCACAGAAAAATGGTAATCAAACTCAGGTCCTCAGCATTCCGTACACCACCAGTGGACAAGAGTACAGACACGAATTTCTCCTATGCACCACATATCTCAGCTTGTTTGTTTCTTATTTAGTCACTTAAACAGCGACACTAGCGACATCTATGTTAAAGACCTCATCGGCTAACTTTCAGAACTCCATTGGAACTAACCGCTCACCCGGACAAGAGATGTCGCTATTTAAGCAATCAAATTAAGATTGGTTTTTTGGCTTGGATTGGTTGGAGAAGTAGAAAAATTTCGCGTTGATTTAAAAAGACATACATACACGGAATAGTTCCCTGTCAGCGGGGTTACAAAAAATCTTCATCGTAAAGTATTTAGAGTAAAGTTTGTTTGTGGAAAATATTATGATGTACATAAGTACAAGAAGTCTATAGTCTACATAACTAAACAGATGTCAAAATAATGTACTTACGACCCGCATTAGTCATGTCATGTACATATTATATACCCATAAAGACGTGTAAATCCATTCAGATAGTAAATATTTATGTGAGGTGTCTTAGTCCACGTTTATATGTTATAATACTACTCGAAATTTCAGTCAGTGGTTTAAACTGCGCTTTCGTGATTCGCAACAGGTTTCAGCTCTGCACCATATAAGCATGTCACATAAAGGTGTGCGTGTATTCATAAAATGCCTATAGGTAGGTAGGTATATTTGAACATCTTCGACCGCGATCTCCAGTAAAATTCTTCACTCACATTTTCCACTGAAAGCCAAACGCTTTCCAAAAACAATTTCCCTACAGCGATGCCACCCAACAATGCTTGCACACGCTCAAAAATGTCGCTGTCTCATAAACATGATTCATAGACATACAAAATTAGCAAGCGGAACGGCAATATAGGGTGCTTCTTTAAATGAAATTCCATGTCAGACAGGTAGCTAGACCCATAATGGTGCACATTTATCACTGGCTACAATATAGGAGTGATAATAAATATTGTTATAACTTCGTGATCCCGTTTGAGCCGCGTGGAGCGTTGTAGTATCGCCACATACATCAGTCGGGAGTGAAACAAATTGATGTATTTATGATCTGCACGTATGATGTACTTAAGTATTTATGACATGTAACATCGTATGAGTTGAAACAAGTTTGCAGTGCGCTATTTCGATTGTATTGCAGGTTTATTAAATTTATTGTAATCATTGCGGATATCGCCGTATTGTTTGGATAAATTATTGGTTCGCAGAATCGCATATTAATGAAATAAATTATTTATGTACGGCGTAATCTTTGGTTGATTCAATATCAAGTATTCTTTGTCTCTCAAAAAGATATGGGTAAAGTGAAGTAATAATACGAGTAAATTATGCGTTCAAAGACAGAACCAAAAATTAGAGCTGCAAGCAGGTGGCGTCTTTATGACTAAAAACTGTTTTTTTTTTTCAGCTCAGTCGGTCGTACCAGTCGCTCGGACGTCGATTGCTCAAAAATGGGTTCTAATAGAGATTGTGATTTAAGAAATTTTTGTTTCTTATGGGGATTATCATAATTTACTAAAACCTATGAAAATTTTAAAGAAAAAACGTGTGCGGACCAATAGCACGAGATCGATTGTGAAAGAAATTACACACTATAACATTTCTATTCCTCTTATTATATGTTATGTTAGTTTGAACATACCGACATTACCTTTTACCGACATTATGTCTATTTATTGTATATAAAACAGATGAAAATAACAGTTAAAACAAGAATACAAAAAAAAACCTATGGTACCTTAACTAAATAAACATGTTATTATAACAGTAATATTGTAAAACACAACCTGCATCTCCTTTAGACAATGAATAACATGCACACCATATGTCACAGTATAAATAAATCAACAAAGTAGTATATCCGTCGCGACATCCGTCATTCGTAGCTTACGGAAATCATTACAAGACCGTTTGTTCGCCGCGCGTCCGCTGTGAGATCCTGAGCGGCTCAGAACAAATGACAGCCGGTGGATGGAGCTTCCCTACTGTTTCTATATTTACAAGAAACAAAATCCAGTTACCTATGTATTGTCATATTCTAGCTTCATCATCATATTATTTTTACCTAATAACGAGAAATTCTTATATTATTATTAATTTAAAACGGCTTGAATAGTTTGGGGTGAAAAATCGATCTAGGTTGGGCTTATCTCCAAGAAAACGTGTGATTTCGAGTTTTAACCCGAGCTAAGCTTCATTGCCCAGGTACTGTATGAGTTAAACAGGTGTATGATTAAAGTTGGTAAATAAATCTTGCGATACAAAAAAATCTCACGTTAGTTTAATTATGCAGAACGCAGTTCTTTTATATCAGTAAAATCTTTGATAACTTGATTTTGACAATTTTGACAAGGTTTCAAAGGTTTCATGGTACCTAATTTGAAATTTAAAAATACTTAAGGTTCTGATAATAAAATTGGAAATGATATCTGTATGTGTATATGTATTCACAGAAACGCGTAACAGCAAAGAAGAAATTAAAATTACACACGCTACGAATTTCCAAATACTCGTAAAAGTTTAAGGACCCAACGTCTTAAAGAAAGTAATTTTGGTCCATCAAAATTTCATCCATCGTCCATTGAGATGCATAAGTTTTGACAATTCTATTCATGTACGGTCCCAAGATGGCCAGTATAATTTACTTTACAATCCTAACTCAAATAAACGTCGTGAAAATACTTTGACCAATGTTTTGCTTTTATTTCTAATATAACCCGGTTAAGGTATCCAAACGGATCAAAGAAAAGCTTTTCATTAAGGGATGTGGGAGGTTTACTGAGCAAATATAATATGGGAAGTGTACGGAGCTCGGTTGCCTTCCTTAACTTTGTGTACCGTTTCACTCGCAATTAGTATTCTATTTCATTTATGTTTTAATGAAGAGTGTCTCTTGAACAAAATTGTACGAGTTGCATTGTTTTGTTTTTTGTGTGTTCCATTTTTATACTCTTATGAAATGAAAGACATGAATCAATACCTAAACAAGCATAATACGTGGTTCGTAACACTTCTTACACTTAATAGGGAATATTATGCTGAAATTGATATCAAGCAGGCACTCAGATTTGCTATCCCTTGCAGCAATGGAAAAATCAAGTGTTTATCAAAAAAAGGTATTTCCATGCCAATTATTGCCGTAACCTAAAGAAAAAAATGGAAAACCTAAAGAATACTTCAGATTATCCGAGAAACAAGAAATTTGGTATGAAGGCACCACCAAAACATCCTTCTTACTTTGTTATCTTCTTTGCTAGTTTCTCGACACTTATTCTACAATCACCGTAGCGTAGTTGACAAACGCTAAGTCAATATAAAATATAGGATGTTTAAGGCAAGGATTACTAGATAAGCACCAAGAACCACCCTACAGACATAATATAATAGCGACGACGTCCGACGCGGCCCATCCGAGGGACAACTGCCCTTTATTACGATCAATTTTGCGGATTTGTCTGTACAAAATGGCACCCACGAACTGCTGTTATTTGTATTTACTCCTAAGATTAATATTGAGTCGCTTTTGGGTGCACCGAGTGTAGCAACTAGAAAAATAACCCTTATTCACCCCACATAAGGTGAATAGGGTGCGGGAAGCCGATAGCAATAACAAGGGTGGCAGAACCAGGAGAGAAAGCGTTAAGTAATAGAGACCTCATTCGGATTTGTTTGCCTCCCGAGCTTGTTCTCCCTCTCCCTTTAATTGGGTAAAATAAAAACAAATGATTTCTTTATACGCACGATGTGAATAATAAAACTGTGTTCACAGAAGCTCTCGAGCGAATACTGAGTACCCGTTACTGTTACTCTCGCTTCCTTAACTTTTTAATTAAAACGAGGAAAGAAATATCAAGTTGGTACTTACCTGGGGGAGGGGTGGTTGATTGCCTAAATTAACACAGATGTACTTAATAAGGCGCATACCTACTAAATGTAGGTCGATGACGTTTG
Source organism: Choristoneura rosaceana (assembly GCA_037349165.1). NCBI lineage: Eukaryota > Metazoa > Arthropoda > Insecta > Lepidoptera > Tortricidae > Choristoneura > Choristoneura rosaceana. Next base: position 5,508,311 of record JAZBNJ010000008.1, read on the forward strand.
TATCTGCAGTCTTAATTTATACCGTGCAAAAGAGTATTTTATATTTTTTTGGGTTCAGTATCAGAGTGACCAGCGGAACCCTATTACTATCGCTTTACTGTCCATCTCTCTGTCTGTCACAGGTCTGTATTTCGGAACCGTAATATTACAATTAAAGCTGAAAATTACAATGAAAGTATATTTTTACTGGGACACTTTGACAGACTAACAAATAATAAAATAAAATTAGTTAAAATTCAAGGCATAACAAATAATTGACAGTTCTACCATTCCTATTAATTGACGTCGTTTGATGCCGATAAATGTCATCTATTGACGATGAATCGATTAGTATGGCAAATCATCAGACCTGGCTTAAGGATGGCAGTTGCGTACCTCCATTTTGATAACATTTTTACTTTACCTAAACTAACTATCACCACCACGGCACTACAGTTACACTGAGTCGTTTCGAACTCGCCCAGAGTTCATCTTAACCCATCCATAATCACGGAATAATTGAACCATGGCTGTAGGATAATTTCCTCCTTTGTTATTAAAACCATCCCATAGTTTAATCAGGCGGCCGCAAGTTTTAATTTTGCTGATACTCGGCACAACTCAGTCTCCGCAGACATTATTAAAAATATTCCCCTCGTTTTTGTTTCGTATTTTCTAAGGGAACGTCTACACAACCCACGCTTAAAGAAGTGAGCCGGAAAAAACGCCCAGAGCTAAAGGTCGCCTTTGAAACCGTAGGTCGATGTTGCTTGCAATTACACGGAGAAAAAAAGCAATTTAGATTTAGCCATGTCTGGAGAAGGAGGTATTAATGCCGGCATTAGGGAAATTATAGCCTCTGGGTGTTCGGTTGCTACGAAACTAAAACGCTCGGTTGGAGAGCCCCACGGAATTTCGCTAATAATCATTAATTATTGTAACTTTGCTAACCCACTTATTTCAAACGGTTCCATTTTTAACCCACGACGCAAAAAGAGGGGTGTTAAAAGTTTGACCGATATGTGTGTCTGTGTGTGTGTCTGTCTGTCTGTGGCACCGTAGCTTTTAAACGGGTGGACCGATTTGAATGCGTTTTTTTATTTGATAGCAGGTTTTCTAGCAATGGTTCTTTGATATGTTTTATCAAAATCGGTTTAGTCGAATTTGAGATATTTAACTTTGAAGTGACAAAGTCGGGGGCTTCCAACTTTTTGTAGGTTAGGTTATTGATATCTGTTTGAAAACGGAACACAGGAGGCGCCTCATCTTTGAAACGATCAACTTTTGATTCGAATGCGTGCAAAAAGAACAGAAGTTTTTTTTTATTAGAGTTGAACTAGGCATTTTTTGCAGTTTAAATTTCATAGTTTGAAAATGTAGACTTATTATAAGTACCTAGTTTTATGAAACGTGCGATATTAATATTTTAATTATTAGAAATAGATATTAAAAGGTAGCTAAGGTAATATTCTAGTAATATGAATATCGTATAATGACTGATAATAAAATTGCTCTTTCCATCCGGATTTTTTTTATGTAGCCTGTATTATGTCCCACTGCTGGGCAAAGGCCTCCCCTTTCCTCCGCCACTCTTCCCTGTCCTGGTCATGCACCTGCCAATCGAGCTGAAAAGCGCTCAGGTCGTCCCGCCATCTCCTCTTGGGTCTGCCTCTGCTCCTATACCCATTCCTCGGATCCCATTCGGTTAAGATTCGTACCCATCGGTCCGGGTGCATGCGGCAGACATGTCCGGCCTAGTCCCACTTCAGCTTGCCGGAATATTTTTGTTTGATAAATCGCCCCCTTACTGCTAAAAGCGACTAACTGCATCAATGAGTTTAGAGAAAAATGCATTTAAAGGTTTGACTTTAAGGTTCAAAGTTTAAGGTTTTTATTGATGCAGAGTTAGTCGCTTTTAGCAGTAAGGGGACGAAATTATCTACCTACCTAACCCACCTACCTAAGTAAAATGTGTTGTGTAAAAGCTATTTTGGAATTAATCCTGAATATATATCGCAACAGCAGCTGGTTGGGGTACTTTGACTGATCACTCTGTAAATAATTTATTGAATCAGTTACTTTACGTTGGCGTTCAGTATGGCGAATGGTTTTGTTACTCTGAGGCCGAACTCTGGTTGAATTCGAAACACATCAGTCTCGGAATTGATATTGTTGTTTTGCAGATGGTAAGACCTTGTGCAAGGTCCGCCCGGATTGCTACCACCATCTTGCTCGCTAATCCTGCCGTGAAGCAGCAGTGCTTGCACTGTTGTGTTCCGGCGTGGAGAGTAAGACAGCCGGTGAAATTACTGACACTTGAGGTATCCCACCTTAGGCCTCTAGGTTGGCAACGCATCTGCAATACCCCTGGTGTTGCAGATGTTTATGGACGGTGGTGATCTCTTACCATCAGGAGACCCACTTGCTCGTTTGCTATCAAGTCGAATAAAAAACAAAGAGAAACCATAAGTCAAATCACTAGATCACAACGTCTTTTCTGTTATGTACAACAGTGAAAAATAATAAAAAATAATAATACCACGGTACAACTGTCAAAAATTGACTTAGTCCCAAAGTAGTCTTATGTTGTGGGTACTAGGCTAGGTAACGGATAAACATACTTAAACACCAACTCGATATTCTTATTTGAAAAATATCCTAATTTTATTTTACAAATACCTGATCGACCCGACACCACCGATACCAAAACACACCTTCAATATTTATCTTGCACCCATTTCAAAACGCAACACTTTCTTTAAAAAAATAACGCTCGACTTTTTCAAATCGGATAAGGCCCGATACATTGTGAGATCGAAGGGTGAAAAGGTTCAGTCACGTAATGATGTGTCAGTCGTGTGCCTTCGCCGTAACTGGCTACGGAAATTTTATTCCCTTATTGACAACTAGAATATTTCTCAAGTGTTAACGCGTTATTTACCAATTGAGATGTGGTATCTAAGGATGATAATTTATTTCAGGCAGGGTATGAACAGATTTGCCTTTAATTTATATTTTGCATTTGCCTTCGCTTGTGGTTTCGCTTGTGTGAAACATTAGATCTGGCAGTTGAATTAAAACGTCGGCAAATAAATAAAACGCAGTTGTATAATAAAAAAAGACATTAATAACCTTGGTTATCATTATGTTGTTGTTATTTTGCGTTTTCTGGCAAAGCTGTAGACTCGACATAATGTTCAAAATTGGGAAGTGCCTATGTTTTTTTTTGCGCTGATGCTACGTAAATAGAGATAAATATAATTTGTTTTAATCATCATCATCATCATCAGCCGGAAGACGTTCATAATTGAACATAGGCTTCTGCCGTAGAACGCTACAATGAACGAAAATTCGCCACTTGCATCCTCAACCTCTCAAATTTCGTTACTGCTTACAGCATGTTCAAAACTCTTCATTTTATTACCCGACCAAAATGTTTATTCTGTACATATAGGCAGCAAAGGGCGCTTTCGGAAGTACCATTATTGCAATGAATGCGCTCCAAGCAAAACAAAATAAATGAAAAAAAAAACGAGTATCGAGAATATTATGACAACATTTAATTATCATTATAATATCAAGTTTTTGCAGTGGCGTATATGGGTTCTCTTAGTTAATAATAATAAGTGCAGAAAGTAATAGAGAGAGAGCGAGAGCGGGAAAGCTTATAATATCGTCGCCTCAAGTAAAATCCCGGTTCAACTCGCGAAGTTTCGGTAAATAAAAAGCCGAGCAATCGTTCAAATGTGCTACCCTCCTAACAGAATAGAAGTTTTTTCATTTCATACGAAGCGTCTAGTAAAAATAAATCAACGAAGTTAATGGTTTCAGTGTTTTGACTAGATTTTCCTTTTACTAAATGAAATATTTTTCGGATTACTGTGTTTTACGATAGCTCAGATAAAGAATATCCAGATAAGTAGTATTTGTCGAATGTATCTTTAAAACCTACAAAGAACTTGTAATAAGACGAAGAGAAATGTTATCGTGTATTATTCTAAAATTGATGTCGTAATAATGTTGTGCATTAATATGCACATACACCATTTTTTTCATAGGCTACTATTACGAGTGTAATGTAATCTTTTTGAATCATGATCGGTGCAAAAATCGTTTAGTTTAGTAACTCAATTCATCATCATCATCAGGAATATGTCCACTATTGAAGTAAGGCCCCCTCATAATATTTTTATTAAGTTTCGTGTTTCAGGCCATTTCTTCAACGTAAACGACAGGATCCTAATAATGATTGAAATACTAGTAGCACTGATCAATTTTAAGATGGAATTTTATACCGGTACTACTCGTATTGTATCTTGTTTGTTAGAAATGTTAGTCGAAACGAAATGTCAGTCGTTCAACGGTCTTGAGGAAAAGTGCTGCCGACGGTCCGTGACAAGCAGTGTACGACAATACCTTCATTTCACACACCATGAACACACTAATATTTAAAATAAGGAAAGTCAGCTCGCAACATTTTCCTTAATCTTCGCGAACAACATGTAATCCACCGTTAAGTATGAATTTAACAAATATCTTTGCGTCTGTGATGTGTACAAAATTAGGGAAGACATTAAATATTTTCTTTGCCTCAGCGACGTTTTTTAAACAAGAATAACTGTGCGCGTTTCTGAGGAGACTTTGATGGATGATCTAAATGAATTCAATTTACTCCCACAGTACAGCTCGGGATCGCTTTTGTTCAATATGGCTGTATTCTTGAATCGGTTTAAAATAAAAAATATCGAATTTATTATTCATAGCTGGTATATGGTCTTAAGAACTATTTTTGAGTACTTAAATAAATATCGTAGCTTTAGGTACCATAAATTGTTTAAAGGTTAATTAAAATTGTCTTCAAAGCTTCGCCACACACAAGGTGTCTTAAAATGAATCCGGATTATTACAGCACATGGTCGAGTACGTTTTTTTTTTCAAAACAAAGTCATTAATTCAACGCTGTATATTTTGAATGTCGATTAGTGTAGGAAAAAATATCAACCACGATTAAAAATAGAATGATATGTAGGCATTATTCACCGAACAATGTTAGCATGTTATAAGTACATAGCTTCCTCGAAAACAACTGTAACAGTTTGATGAAAGTAACAAGTGAACAGGGATTTCAACATGATTTTTCCCCTTGTTCCCTGTACATAACCTGCTTATATTAACCAGCACTGGCTTACATAACCAGCATTATTTCCGAACTTAATTAAGTCCTGGCGCTTCACCGGTTGTTGTCTCGGGGAGCTCGCTTGGCTCGCTCGGCTCGCGCGATACCTAACATCCTCGCTTCGCAACATACCTGCCTGATATTCCAAAATCTAAATCGACAGTTAAATTGACCAATTACATTACGAAATCTCTTTGAAGTAGGAAATATTTGGAAGGGGCCAATACTGGTTATTTAAGATGGTTATGTACGGGGAACAACGTGATTTTTCGTTCAAGTAACGTTCCATGTTTAGGTGAATTCGTTGTTTTAGTAGTAAGGATATCGTTTATTTTCATACGACACGTCTAAAGGTGATAATAAATGTTAGCGAGTTCTGTTTGGGATACTGGATATGGATGATTGAGTGACATTTAATAATGGCACGTTGGTATTTAAACTGAGACTAATAATTACCATTAAATCGCTACCCTCATGCGTACAGTACAGGGGAACAGTTATTTTACGAGTATGGTTATTTATATTATAATAAATATGAAAGTGCCCTGCTTATGTGCATGTCTTAGTTCACGTTACAGAACTTCTGATGGAATTTAGAGAAAAGGGATGGGAGTAAATAATAAAAACCGTGTGCCATAACAAAGGGTTCTTGAGAAACAATTTTATTTCATATCAATATAAATATATAGTTTTGATGTTGTTTGAGAAAATAGGCAAAACGGACTATTCTTCCTTTAATTTCCGAAACTACGAAGCTTAAAATACATAAAAAAAACTATACTATCTTAAGATTACAGAAAAATGAAGTGAAATGAAGAGATCTGTTCCATTTTTTAAAACTTTTTATGTTGACCTGTGCAGTTCCCATCAAAGATGATCTCATACTGCATAAACTTTGCTTAGGGGCAGAGCTCTGCTTACATGGGTTACTCATAGATAAGTAAAAATCTGTACGGCATCTGACTCGCACTTGGCCGGTTTTTATTACTTTCGCATATTTTTGTCCTCAATAAAAACATATAAAAGGCCATTTATTACGCGAACGAAAGCAATGAGGAAAACAATTAAAACGCCCACTTTAACGTAACGTGTTAATACTAAATAGCATTTAATATATCGGGCGAGGGTGAGGTATCTCGAGCCTCTTAAAATACAATCAATAACCATAATGAGGGAGCAGCACCGCCGGCGGCACCTCCCAGTTAATTTCGTTACGCCGAAAATTTCTAATATAAACATTAGATTATATGCCAACGAGACTTTAATAAAAACCCAGGGATAACATCGACCGCCTGGGGCCGGATTCGTTTTCAGAAATAATTCTATAAAAACAAGTTCTCTGCTTAAGTGGGCGAGATTACCTGAACATGTTACCTTTCAGAAGTTACGACAAGAGATTGAAACTCTTACAATGATGATATCAGAGTAATAAATTAATTGATTATCGTTATCATAAATTCTGCTGAGAAATTACGATGAGACAGAATATTATTATTGTATTGAGCGACAATAATATAAAGAGGATCATGAAACTATTGTGCCACGTAAATAGCGAACACGGTAAGAATATTTAGTAAGATTACATTGACTGTACGAGTATAAGTATCAAATAGGCGCGGCAATTGGTTAGTTAGAGAGATCTGGCCAATATCACAGTATGTATATAAGCTAAAACCACTGAAAACCAGCGCTGCATGCGGCTTGCCGTGGCAACACGCTGAGTATGGCCCTTTTTGCTTCTTTCGGTACAATGTCTTTTCTTTTTCGATTTTTTTATTATTATTTAAGAGTATGTAATAAGGTTGTCTTATTTTAACTGTGTTTTTTTTTGTTGTGTCGAATTTTTGGCAAATAAATTTATTCTTTTCTTTTCTTTTTTTTTTTTCTAAAGCAGATAGGGAAGCTACGAACAAATCGATCGAAACGAACACACTCACTCAGACGCGCGCTCTACATGGCCTCTAAAGGGGTCTCGCAACTGCATTACCGCGAGACCCCCTTAGAGGCCGCGTAAAGCGCGCGTCTGTGTGAGTGTGTTCGTTTCGATCGATTTGTTCGTAGCTTCACTACTGCTTTAGCTTATATACTGTGCCAATATGAAACTTGAGGTTCCGGGTCGAACCTTAATCGGGGCAGATATTATGCATGAATGGTATTAATGTTTGTTATTGAGTCTTGCATGTTTAATGTGCGTGATATACATTATATAGATAAATACATAAACATAAGTTAATCCATTGCTTAGAAGCCATGGTTCAAACTGTGCTAAGTTTGAGACTATATCAATTGATGTCAATTATCAATCATATTAATACTAGTTAACGATTAAACCCCTTACCTATTCATAAAACTTAACAAGCCTATGTTAACTAACAAATGTTTTGTCCCTTTCTAACAAATACAAATGTCGAAGTGACAGATAAGGACAAACAAATTTTAGCGGCATTTTAACTAAAATACGTTTGATTGTCGTTTATGAATAAGGGGGTAAAAATGTTTAAATATGACATGTGGGTTTATTCAGTTTAAACTGTGTAAGAAACGGTGTTGAAGTGAAATAATTTGGTAAATAAAACTTGTGTGTGATGCATGTGCGCGTTGTAGCAACATTTGATAAAAGTCCCTCGAACAATTTACAAGTCACTCGCAACTCAAAATGCTTTAATCAAGTACAACGCCAGTCTTAAATATTTACAGTGAAAATTCCTCTCTGTGTACAAGCGAGTTGAAAGTTCGTAATCTTTTGACGTAACTTCGACTAGTTGAAGTTGAACCGTTTAATTTCTGCGCTTGCAGTGTTAAGAGCTCTTTTCCTTACAATATTAGCATATAAATGAAATGCTGGGCTATTGCCCGGCTATACGGTTACGGCCGGTTACCGCGAAGTCGCCATTAAGTTTTTAAGACAGCGCGCTGGTAGGTAAAAGAATCTATTTGCTATGTGGTTGCATAAATTCGGTAAGTTACCGCTAGTGATACCGCTGGGATATCTATTAAGTGAATTAAAGTCGATATAAACTTGCCGTCTTTTCTCGGAGTAAATAAATAATTTATTAGGCCGTGACTGATCAGTTTCGCGAAGGCAATATGGGGTGCCGCTACACGAGGCAATTTGGCCAAGTGAGTAATAGAGACAAACCAATATTATAGAAATAGAAAAAGTTTTTCTACGTATAGACAATTAGGATTGGCTTTAGTTATTCAACATTAGTACAACGAAATACAAGACAGATACGAGTACGATTATAGATGTACGAGTACCTTGTTGATATTTTGAAGTACTTACCTAAAGTTTAGATAAGCAACTTACCAGATTTTATTTTACCTCGCTGTGTACAGAACGCGAAACACTAATCAATTGAAAGCCTGAATCAATCTCCGAAAGTACGGGCTGTACGGAGCCAGTAGTGGCGTACCCCAGCGTTTACGTCGTTTAGTTTAGCCGTAAATCTGAAAGTGAAGTTTGATGGCCCAAGGGTCGGGGACTAAACGATAGGAGTAAGTAAGAATGGCTCTCGCTAGGCCATTAACGATGAAGATAGTGCCGTATACGCGCGTCGAATAAACCGGGTTCCCGATCGCTGATCGTATCGCCTCGCCCCCAGGGAGTTACGTAACAATTATAATAATTTGAGTTTAGTAGACAAGTAACGGTAACGATTATATTTGCAATTTGAGCTGAACTAAACTCGATACGTGTTTGCTTGTCCATACGTTTGCCTGAAATATGACTGAATTGGTGGTTTTATGTCGAGCGTCTATAGTTAAGAGCGTTAATTGTATAAAGTAGGTTAAGTCGTGGTTAAATGATCAAAATCGTGGTAGCCTAGTGGTTTTACCTATGGCCTCTCAAGCAGAGGATAGTGGCTTCAAATCCGGGCTTAATTGCACAAACCTGCAAAGTGATTCAATGGTGCGGTGTGATGTTCCCAATCTGCGGTATCGGTTTGCAACTGTTAAAATTAATTCGTATTTTGAAAGAACCTTAAGCAGAGTTTAGACTTGCAAGAAAAATTGTGTAAGTTGCATTACACTGCGAGACCGTAAAGTCAATGAATTTGTAGTCATCAATCGAGCGCCGGAATGTAATGCAACTTGCACGATTTTTTTACAAGTCTAAACTCGGCTTTAGACATAATTATATTCGTAATGAACATACATAAAAAAATACAAACATTAGAACGTAGAACCTCCTCCTTTTTTGAAGTCGGTTAAAAATAATATTCTTGAACTTGAACCAATGTGCAAATTGTCAGTTATTCATTGTCAAAACAACCTGACACAACATTGATTTTAATTTAAACTTGCTGGTTATTGTTTCGCAAAACAGCGACCATTACTCAAACAGACAGAACAAACATCCCACAACAAACACAAGAAGCGAAATCATCTAATTTACTAGAAACTAATACACATATCAAGATATCTCTGAACTAACTTGCCAGGGATTTGCCGGGTTTAAGATCATATCTGATCATTTGCAGCGAGTTACTGCCGTTCCGCCGGCGGCTCGGCTCTGCCGTATTTATTGTGAGGATTACAATGCTCACTGTTAGCTTACAGTTTTATAGATAGCATGATAATTGTGCACGAAGCCTGGGAGAAATGGGGAGAGGGTTACGAGTACGTGCAATGCTACGTTCGGAATTTATGCGTGAAATTACAATCCGGTATTTGAGTTTTTATTTTATTTTATAAAAAGCATGACGATGCATGTTATCGAAGAGAAACATGATTTTGTAAGCTACCTTTAGATATAGGTTAAAGTTAAAGGGGTGTCGCAACAACAACAACAGAGTTGAAATTCAAGATTAGATATAGAAAGACGTGACGTTGGGTGAAGTAGTGCGTTTTAACTGAATTATTTTTTTTCCTCGCTTAACATTGTCTGTAAGTACCTATGTCTATATTTTTATAATAGTAATGTAGGATAATGGCAAATACAGGAGTTGTCAAAAACCGCATTGAAATTTACCATGAGCTTTTCGGTAAAGAAAAACGTAACGGGAAGCTGAATAGTTTTACGAAGCAATTCAGTGATGTATATATGTGAGGTTCTCAATTCGCATTGGGCAACTACAATTAAGCAATTAAGAGGAGGCCAGTGCCGAACAATGGGACGTGGGTAGATACGTACACAGGGCGTCCCAAGGCTCTGGGACATTAAAGTACCTACGTGAAATATCGTAGATAGGATATTTTGCTGAAAGAAGACTTTAAGTTATTTTTAAAAGTTAGTAATTCTGCATTTAAAGATTTTCTAGTAATTACTTGCTTCGTCTGGGAATCAAACCGACTTTAATGTGAAAAAAATCACCCCTATTTTTATGATGCCAATCGAAAGAATGGACAAAAAATAAACAATTTTTTCACAAAACTTATTCCATCTCCCTTTACAGTCCGCTTCCTTTTCGTACGTTTCGCTAGGGTCTCCAGTTTAAGGAGATACCTTGCACAAAGCGGGAATTTCTGTACAAACTTTCCTTATGGGTAGACTTTTGAAATATTTGATAAAAACTTATATCTCGCAATTTGCCATAAGCGTGATACGACAAGTACTTAGCAGTCCCGCCCTGCCGCAGGCGACTCGATTCCGGCAGCTTATCGAAACGGATGTACTGTTGGAACAGGCGAGTAACTTACAAAGATATTGACTTCTTAGTACCTAGTCGATATTGGTATAAGAGGAGTTTTAGTCGAGAGAAGACAAAATAGTCAAAATAGTCGTAGCGTACCTACCTACATACAACGATATACTAATATGCGTCAAATTAGATAGAGTAAACAAATACTTTATTTCAATGCAATAGAATAGGTACATAAAAATCCAACTGAAAAGAAATAAAGGACCCAGGAATCAAACCTGAGACTTCATCAATATAAATTAATGAAGTTGGTTCGTTGTGTATACTTAGATAGTGAGATTTTTTTTCCAAGTAAAGTCATTATAAGATTGATTTTTGGTTGGCTTGTGTAAAAACTTTTTTCACTACATCTGTAATTTAATTAAATAGTTTCTTTTTGTGTAACCTAATTAAACACAAAAAGAAACTATTTAATTAAATAAAGTCAAACCAAAATAAGACATCAACTATGTGTCTAACTAACTAACTAGCCAACTGTTCATAAAAGTATCAAGCCAATGTCCAATATAAAAGTGTTTTCTTTCTTAAAAATTATTAAATAGCGGTTTCTTGAAGCGTTAACTGACAAACGGAGACTTGACTCTGCGCCCCAATTTAATCATGAATATCGCGGTTTAGCAATAGCGACATAAAAAATATTTTCTCAACCTGTGAACGTCAATTTAGAAGGATCGTGAGAAACAGGTTTCATTGGATCTTTGTTAATTTAGAAAAGGTTATCGAACACTCGTATTTAAAACGACAAAATAAAATGAAGGTTGAAGATTTTAGCAAGTCTATCCTTTGTTCACCAATATTAACGCGAAAGTAACTCTGTCCGTTCCGTCTGTCCATTTTTACGTATGTTCTGCCGTAGCTCGTGGACTACTTATTCGTATTCATTTATTCATTGCAATCATGGTATTTGTCTGACTTTTATATGAGACGTGAATCGATTTGTTATTGCCGAGCGAAGAGCGAGCAAAAACCTGAGCTAGAACAAAATATTTTCGCCGCAATCTGGCGTGATTAGATGTTACGTATTGAAAAACGATGTACAGGCTTCTTAGATAATTTTAAGATTAAATATTTTTTAAAGAGCTTTGAGCAACGAAAATTGTCAAAATTACACATAACTTTACTAATTCTTAGCCCTATTTATCGGAGCACGCACTGGGCGTCACCGCTCTTCTTGAGAAACTGCAGGAAAAAATTAATACCGGCACACAACTACTTGCTTTTCCAGCGCTCCGGTCTCTCATGTGCTCCGAGAGGAAGGGCAACGTACGAACTAGTCCGAAATAATATGTCGAGCTAAACTAAAAATTAAGGACGTGAATTATCCCTTCATTACGTAGGTAAATACGTAAATACTTTATTGCACATCACATAAAACACAAAAAAAAATACAAAAAAAGATCATTTTATATCAATATCACTAACTAGCTATTTTCTACTTCGAGAGTCAATCCACGGGATGCTATGCGGGAGCTATGTATACGTGAGAAACCAAACGGGCTGTAAAGCCCTTGCCCGGGGAGAGTCGATGTAATTCATGCCTTTCCAACAAGTTCAGCCCGGCAGGGGTCTAACTCTAAATTTCCTTTATGTTTGTTTTTACCCTCTGATTGTAGAATAATATTCTTTATGCAGAGATTATTGACGGCAGCAGTAATTAAAATAAATACATTTCTACGATGCATTTTTATTTTGATATTATATATATGTACATTTAGTCTGTTAAAAATTATATCATTGAGTGGGTTCGCTAAAAAAATCTTGGCCATACGATTTTTTTAAGATGACGCTCAATTGAAAGTATGAACTATTTTTTCGTGGCGTAACTAGTGGGATGACAGGTAAATCAATACTAGTTATGTTCATCCATTTGTTTAATAAATGAATCTTATACCAAATTAAGCGCTATGCCATTGCATACACGATAATTTAGGGTTAACTGCAAGAAATTTAGTTGTAATTTGAATGACGGTTGAAGTTTTTTTTCACACTTTGCCTTTTGTAGGCAACCCACTCGTGTTATATTTTTCATAATAAGTTTGCCTACTATAAAAGGCTTTTCATCCATTAAACAGATGAGAAGAGGTCCTTCTTAAACGGATCCTCTATCATATCTAGTAATGTACGAGTAGAAGAATGTGAAAATATATTTTAGTAGGCATTGAAACCATCAGATTCTTTCCCCTAACCGCTGCTCGCACTTTTACTCGTTCCCAGCCTCGTACTTCATTTCGCACACAGTATTTTAAGAACAAGAAAATAAAACACAAAAGCATCTGCCGAAATGTATTTCGTATTACGAAAATCAATTCGAGACACGGAACGCGAATGAGGGAGCTATTACGTAACTTAACAGACCAATTTATTTGTATTGGCTCGCCTGAGCCCACGCCTTCTTATTAAATACGAGCATAAAAATAATAAACAAGCGTAACAAACCCAGGCTTAGGATTTTTTAATAAAACAGTGGCGAAGCTGTACAAAAGCTTTATAGAAGTTACTACCGTTTTATGAATCAATGAATCTTGTTTTATTAATTAATGTCCACATAAATTATATAACTATACCTACCTACTCATTTATCTTGCTTCTATAAATAAAATAATAAATGAATATCATGGGACACTTGACACCAATCGACCTAGTACCAAACTAAGCAAAGCTTGTACTATGGACACTAAGCAACGGATAAACATACTTATATAGACAACAAAATACATACTTAAATACATATTAAACATCCAAGACCCGAGAACAAACATTCGTATTATTCATACAAATATCTGCCCCGGCCGGGATTCGAACCCGGGACCTCAAGCTTCATAGTCAGGTTCTCTAATCACTTGGCCATCCGGTCGTCACCGTGCGCCACAGCAGCGACAATGCGACACATATTTTAAAACCATGCAATTCCACATATTATTCATATAATATGTTATGCTGTAGCGCACGGTTTTGGCGGAGAAGCAAGATGAAATACATGAATCATCATCATGATCATTATCGCATTTCGGCCTATAAACGTGCCGCTGTTAGGCACACGCCTCTTCTCAAAACGAGAGAGCTTGGGCCGTAGTTCCCATTTATCTATATATATAAAAATCAATTGCTGTTCGTTAGTCTCGCTAAAACTCGAGAACGGCTGGACCGATTTGGCTAATTTTTGTTTTAAATTATTTATGGAAGTCCAGGGAAGGTTTAAAAGGTGAGTAAATATAAAAAAGGGGGCGGTACGAAGTTTGCCGGGTCAGCTAGTTATAAATAAATTCGTTTAGTTAATTAATACTAACCTCAATAAAATATAAATAATAATTTTGCTACCTATTTTTATTGAATAGACGATCTTGACACAAGCTTAAGTCAGTGCGTTATCGCTTTTTGTTAAGACCTTGTATCTTATGGGATAGATATAATAATGTCATCTCTGTTTATTTTATATCTTTTATATAAAATAACGAGAACTTATCAGACAGTGCTGAGACAGGGCTTTTAAACCTAATACACAACTCAACGGCCACACCTAGCGAGCAAGTGCCTCTAGTGCTAGTTTTTGGCAAAACAAATTAACTCGTACGCTTGCATTGACATTTTGTTGCTATGGGCAAAGTTACCTACCTCTAGTGATGCGTATCAGCAGAAAACTGGTCTCATAATATTTGCATTCTAACGCAAACGAGTTGAGATTTTGTTGCTTTGGCTATTATAAGAACTTGTTTGACATTGCGATAAATCCAAATCCAGGAGCCAATGTGACTTAGAGTAAAAGTGAAACAGTTCTGTGCTACAGTCTACCAATAAATATAACAAACTAGCGACCCGTCTCGGCTTTGCTTGAGTACAATTTTCCAAAAGGTCTCTAATCAAATGTACCAACTCCCCAATTTTAAATACCATTTTCCAAAAACTACACCCGCGCAAAGACGGGGCGCTTCGCTAGAATATATGCGTGCAGACGGTAGGGAGTAACTTAATTTTATACTATACTAGCTTTTGCCCGCGGCTCCGCCCGCGTGGTATTCGGTTATCGCGCGCTGTTCCCTCGGGATCTGTGCATTTTTCCGGGATAAAAAGTAGCCTATATCACTCTCGGGCCCATAAACTATCTCCATGCCAAAAATCACGTCGATCCGTCGCTCCGTTACGACGTGAAAAACGGACAAACATACAAACACACTTTGACACTTATAATATTAGTATGGATATGGATAGTATATTAAATGACTAAATGCCAAGTTTCATAGTTTTATCTTCGACAGCGACGAACTTCCACCATATAAACTTTCACCCCCTATTTTAACCCCTTAAAGCCTCTTTTTCGCGATAAAAGATAGCCTATGTCCTTTCCCAAGGTCTATTCTATCTCTGTACCAAATTTCATCCAAATCGGTTCAGCGGTTTTGGCGTGAAAGCGTAACAGACAGACAGACAGACAGACAGAGTTACTTTCGCATTTATAATATTAGTATGGAAGTATGGATGATAACTATGATAAAGAAGATATTCACTAAAAGTTGCCAACCTCTTTTTTTTACAAAAGTCTATCTGTATCTAGCAAGTCAAATATCGAAGCGACATTAATATAAACGAATGTTAAGTTAACAGAAGCTTAATAAACTATGAATAACGGATTTAAAGTATAGGTACGTTGTATACCTAATATCATCTACGTAGATGCAACCTACAACTTGGTGGCAAAGAATGAATTATTCCACAAAGCAGAAATTTTCATTACGTCTTGGGAAACTTCTTTCACAGGCTGCCGCAGGGCCGCCGACATAGTTGGACTGCTTCAGAAGCCAGACGGACAATGCGTAGTCATTAACTAAGGTTTTATAAGTTAACTTAAATGATCGCCTTTAGTTTATATATAGTTTTAGTTAGCTGATTATAATTAATATTATACATACAATAATTTATTATACAACTGAGTGGTTCTTTAGATCAAGCTGTACAAGTTGTTGATCTAATAAACGAAATGGTGTTGTGATAATATCGCCTTACAAAACCATATTATGCGCTACAATACCTAATCGCACTAATAATTTAATTTAAATCTTCACGTCGAAACCACTGAACCGATTTGGATTAAATGCGGTATCTAAATAATTTGAGTCCTGGGGAAAGAGACAAGATAGTTTTTATCCAGGATAATTGCATAATATAGTTCCCGCGGGATAACGATAAACACAATCGACGCGAAAGGAGTTGCGGGCAACAGCTAGTGTATCTATGAAATGAAAAATGAAATGAAATTATTTATTTCAGATAGGTAGGTACCAACAAGCAGAATCGATTTAAACATTCATAGTTCGTAATTCTTTTTGTACTTCGAGTAGGTTCTCTCTTTATTGTACTGGTGTCAATTCATAGCTAAAAAGCTATGAATTCCCGCCAGGTCGAAATAAATGACTCTTATGATACTTAGAATTTATTTGTTTGCGCTATTGACTTGATGAATAAACCATCTAAATCAGGCGTTTTCATACTTTTGGTATCACCAGTAAAAATAACTAAGTGCGAGTCGGAGTGGCGCGTAGAGAGTTCCGTACAGCATACCCATAAAACTACCGTGAGACTCACTCATATTAAATGATATTGTAACGGATAACTCACGTCTTAAAACGAGTTTAGCTCGACATGTTCCGGGCTATTTTGAAAACCATCTTCTATGGAGCACGCGACTCGGCGGCTGCCGCAACATGCGCACTACGCGCCACCGCCACAGTATAAGTAATCTATTGTGCCACCGCTCTGCTCGCGCGATTGACAGGGTTTCGAAATAGCCCGGAACATGTCGAGCTAAACTCGATTTAAGACGTGAGTTATCCGTACGATATCATTTAATATGAACATACCCATAATATGTAAGTATAACATAACGGACAGCGGAGATTTATTAGGTAAATTTACTACCTTCTCCCTTACTACGGCTTAAACTAAAAATTAAAATAATAAAAATAAAGCTTTTACTTGGGACAGTAACAATTTGAAATACATTACAAAAATGAAAAACGATGTCACCGGCAGAAATTAAAAACTGTGTCGCAGGTAGCAACGCCCCCTCCGTAAACAAAGTCATTAAGTTCCAAAAGTAATACAAAACTATAACTATCTAAAATTTAATTACACTATAGATAAATATACATACAAAGAAGTTTTATGTGAAGAATAAAGTTATTAATCTATTTTGTGGGTTTTGTTTGAGAGAACTTAAGTGGGTAGGTACTTGGGGAGCTACAGTGACAAATTAAAATGTTTGTTTTGGTTTGTTAGTCTAACACTGGTAGCATGGTGTTGTTGTTGCTCTGAAGATGAGCTCTGGTTGAGTTTAAAACGCATCAGTTTTGTGTGGTGATGGTGATAGATGGGTTTATGTGATTAGTGTGTGTTACAGTATTGAGGTGGAGTAACCTACATAAACACAAATTTCTTGCATAAACGTATAGCTATCACAAAAGTCGCGGGTAAGCAAAGTACCTAATTGTTTCAGTTTATCAAAATAAAAGTGTTTTCTAAAAGTAAACCCTTGTATTTGTTTCGTTAGAATCACTTCATAACGTCACGGCGTGTCCGCCATTCCACAGGGAAGTAGGTAAATTCGTCGCGGGAGGGTCGGGATGTCCCTCCAAGGCTTAATTCAGAAAAACCGTGAGATTGCCGGATCTTTATACACTGTTTGTGAATCCGACCGTCGATGTTTCAACCCTTCAAAGCTTTCAAGTACCTGCCTTTAATATAAAAAGTTATTCTGGTCGCCTTTCACGCTTGCGCGGCGTATTAGGGCCCGGGCGCTTATAGCTATTGTTATAACTATTTTCGTGTGCGAGTTTTCGTTTGTAACGATTTCGAATGATTTCCTTTATTTCCTGTGCCGTTTCTTTTTTGTCCCCACTAATAATAATACATAATATTTGTACACTTCGCATTGTGGATCGCTTAGCGTGTTATAGAGGTATGTATTTAGGAGTAATGTGATGTTAAAATGTGTTAGGTATAAAAACTACTTAGTGGCGATAACTCATGCATGCATCATCATCATCAGCCGGAAGACGTCCACTGCTGGACAAAGGCCTCCCCCTTAGAACGCCATAATGAACTCATGCATGCATGGTGCTAACAATTTGTTCTCCTAAACCAACTTGGAGGAAGTATTAACAAGTTGGTTGTAAAACAACCCCTTGGCCAATGTGAAAGTATTTTATCACTACATCATAAAATTTTAGTAGATGGTTAGACAATTTTACCCCTGTAAGGACACACGAAGTAGACAGTTTTTTTTGGTCATTGCGTGTGCTACTAGGTACTCGTTAAGCAGCGAGTGACTCAGCCACGCATTGATCAGAGAAAACGCGTTCAATCCGTGGCCTAGGAGTTTTAACAGATCTTTTGCATCAAAAACTATAGTCACACATTTGACGCGGTACGTGGTACGCGTAAAATGAAACATTCGTTGACATCTATAAAAAATCTTTAAAAGCTTATGTAAAGATAGGTATGCAGTCACGCTCCCCAACCATGAAGCCGAAATATTCTGTTTTCAAAAAACACTTTGTACGAATACAAGGCTGATGAAATGAAACAAACAAAAACTCGAAACATCGACCGAAAAGTATTTAAAAGAACGGGGGAGATAAAAATGCATCCGCTCGTCCTCGCGCCTGCAGGTTCTTCGAATTATAGTAGCAGGCAAAATCCATTTGCTAAGTCATTAAACTCTTAAATTTGCAGACTCAAGCCTCCCCCCCCGCCACCTCTGACATGGGCTGATTACAAAGTTTCAACAGAATGATGCCGAGAAAGATTTTTTAATGAATATTAATTCCGCGCCAGTAAAACAAAGTTTACTCTCGGGCACCAATCGGTAATTGCTTCGTTTCTCGTTTACGCTGAAATTCTTAATCCGCCCTTGAGTTTTTTAGATATTTATTGCTAATACAGCTAAATTAATTCAGCGAAACAGTCGTCTTAGGCAGCCCTTAATTTAATTAATACCATTGTATTGATTTAGCTGTGCTAATTTTGTTGATTCGAAGTTAATGAGAAATTTAAGTTGAAGCGGTACTATCGATACTGGTTTTCATTTTCTTCAAAGAAGGTGAAAACGAAACAGTGTACATCTCTATGTATTTTTATGTCTGTAGCACGCAACCCTTGATGTTTTCCTTCTTTGTTTTATTTTATCAGGAAAGGTTTTAACGAGGCCTCAATTATTCGGGCCGGGTTTGGGGGTCCCTTCCAAGAATTATTATTTGACGATCGATTTTTTAAACGCAACCTTCCGTAATGTTGATGAGTGACGCAACAACAATAACGAAAACAGCGTAGTCGATACGTATCTAAATACGTGTTTTTTTCACACTTTAAATATGAAAGATTTATTTTAAATTAAACAACTATCTGTAGATAGATAGTTGTTAAATAAAATAAGCTACGTTCTAACCACTCGTAACTGTATGGAAATTGGTAGATTTCATGTGAAATGGTAGATCATGCGGGATAGCGATAAATAACAGAAGTCGTGGAATAGCTACAGCTAGTTATCTTTATAAGAAAGCACAGACCTCACTCTATGTTTTCAGTCAACGGTCGCTATAGTTTGTATGTATGTATGTCAACTCTTTATTTTACAAAAGAAAATAAACAAAATAGGTACAATTGACAAACTTTGAGATACTTGCATTATTATTATTGTTTAACTGTATTGTTATTATATTATTATTATTGTCAATTATTATTATTATTGAAAATTAGGAATACTTCCATTGACATTTATTTTATTTTATCTTTTTTTGACATTGCTTTGATTATATGGCATTCTTAATAATAAAAAAAATTGTAACTATACCTACTCTCAATAATTACATTCTCAATTTTTACAAAAATTGGATAAGAAACTATAACATAACATCTTTGTAACTGTGTTAGCAGATAAACATTTCTGATTTCTGATAACGGATTGATTCGATTTCCAATGAATAACAAACAAAATCATTATTAAACTCGTATCTGTGCCCTGCGCATGACATTTCATCAAAATGTACGGAGGACGTATAAAACATCCCATCGAAAACGTTAATTATACTGCTGCATCATTGCAAGCACAATATGGACGTTAACTGCGACCAAGCCCTGCAAATAATTCCATTGTTTTTATTTCATGCCGCCTGATTAAATCAACCTAGCGGAATAAAGCTAGTGCAGATAAGATTTTCCATTGTGCCTGAGATGAAAGCGCTCGGCGGGACCGGCAGTGACTGCGGTCACAATGGGAGGTATGCTTTTCGATGCACAATGCCATTCCACATCTCTCATCTCTGAAAACAACGGATTCCAACACTTTTATTGTGCGTTAAATTGGAACAGGTGGGAATGGAAGCATTTACGAACCGCAAGTTTGTTTCACGTCGTTATTTTTATTTGTAGTGATTGTAAAAGAATATGTGAAATCTGTTACCATCTCCTATTGTCTTGTTGTAAGTTTGTAGGATTTTTAAAAAACGAGAAGCTTTGTTGACTTACTTATTACAAGCAAAACTGAAAATAAAAGATTATAGGTGTCCAAAATTACAGTCACTTTAATATTCATAGATAGAGACGAGTACAAAAAGCTAACTGACAACTTTCAGGATTAAAGCGTTCATGGAAGAAGAAGAAGAAGAATCTAAATCTGGAAGGAATGGTTGTATGTTTTACTGCCATTTTTTTTTTAATATTACCTACATGGAATCCTATTTTTTTGTCCCATAATCTAAATATGGCTGGGGTTGTAGGTAGGTACATACCTACTACAAATTATTTCAATCTCAGTGTGATACGTGCCTTACACGAGCTTCATTATTTGTAATTCCCGAGTTTATCCCACGTCCTAGGAATCAGTTTCTGTCTTCGAATTTTATGAAAGGGTTTTTAGTTATACGTATAAAGGGAACCATTCTGACATCAAAAGGAAAAATAATATAGGATTCCTTAAAGAGGCAGACGCTGTAAATCACCTCTGAATCTTATCTCCGAGCGTATACCTATGTACTCGCCTCGTAAACATTTTGATCTGAATTCTGAGGAAACTGACAACAGCAGAGTGGGTAAACATCGAGGGACGGGCAATCGTGGAATGCATAATAAGACATACTGTGTGGAAATCTACTATAACTATATATCTACTATAGACAGATATATATCTATAGGTATATAAGGGTATGCTTTCAGTACTAGTTTGTAAAACTTAAAGTACGACCCTTCTTTACAGTGGTACCATCAGAATTTTTGTTTGCTTTGTACCATTAATGGTTTTAAGGCAAAATAAGTTTTCTCTAGTACCATTACGTTGCACCTACCAATGAGATACAATTATCTTCCCTTATTCCTCGTAGGTAGTTCCACCAACTTGTTCCACCAGTGGTACCAGAAGGAATTGTCTTTCCTCGTGGTTGTACCACGAAATAAAGATATGCGGTGAATTTTGAAGGTTGATTTTATAGTAAAGATTTAATTTGTACGAGTTCCTACTCATATGTGACTGAGGAAATTGTTGAAGATGTTTGGATGTATCAACTACGCAATTACGTCTTAACCGATTTCGATGTCACGGTATTAAATTTGATATAAAGATAGTTTAAGTCATAGGAAAAGACATAAGATAGTTTTTTACTAAAAAAGTCGTGATAGACATCGTAGTGTATAGAACTAACTTTATTCCTATATTAGTTTACCACCATAAATGGAAAATGGCATAGCTCCTACGGGATAGTGATAAACGAATCGTTCGCATACGAAGTCACGGGCAACTGCTAGTATGTTATAAGTAAGATTTGCAAAGTTAAAATTCTTCGTGCAACATTGCACTTTTTCCATAAATTATAAAATGTCCGTCTCTAACAATTCAAGTGGGAGCCGACCGTAAAATACGATTCAAATATTTATTTTCCTAACCCGTTGCAGATCTGAACGTGGAAAATGCCAGTTCAAAAATGGGATTTCGGCGCTTCCACAGAGTGTTGCAAAAAAAGGTAACAAGCAGGGACAGTGAAGCGGGCTAGCTCATAAAACTTGTAGTGGCGCTCACGTCGGCTCGCCACTGCCACGGGAAACGTCGGGGATGTTGCTCATCTGTGCTACCACATTTGGGTGTCATGAATGGCGAGTCGGGTGAAGTGGGGGCTCGCAGAAGCTTGTTAG
Organism: Choristoneura rosaceana; assembly: GCA_037349165.1. NCBI lineage: Eukaryota > Metazoa > Arthropoda > Insecta > Lepidoptera > Tortricidae > Choristoneura > Choristoneura rosaceana. The sequence goes on from JAZBNJ010000008.1 coordinate 5,530,283, forward strand.
AGTGACGGATGGCAGGATACGGTTATTGATGCGCGTGTCACCGCACATGCTGCGGAGTGGCAAAGCGCTCCCAATCGTGTTGAAACCAGAGAGCCACTGGAATTTGAAGTTATCGATCTGACGTATATTCGAATTTCTATGGTGAAACAAACAAATTAATGGAAACAAGACATGCCAAGTATAGGCGGGTAGATCGGTGAGCAGTTAGGATAATGTTGAGGAGAATGAACGGAAATAAACGAGTAATTTTAAGTACTATTTACCAACACAATAATATCTATTGTTGTTGTGGCCAACACTGCGAAGGGCTCAGAATGTAAGGGACTATGCAACGCTACCTATATTATTTTCTCTTCCACAAGATTGTTCTACTTATTCCTAAAGGGCAAATATATTTAACAAAGCTTATTAACTCAAAAATATGAATACAAAAGCAGAGTTATGTACGTATTTTTTACGAAACCTTACACTGACTGTTATTTTTCCCTAACACAAAAATAGCCAGCATATAAGTCGAAATTCTACCCTCTGTCAGTGAATCTGAATCCCTCATAACATTTGAATAGCCACTATGGTCGAATAAAACTGAATCCGACACATGTAAATCAGCGTTACAATGTAAATTCATACACTCGTGTATTTATCACTCATGTTACTTTGGATGAATGGGAAGGATCAAGATATTTTTCTTCTTTGATGTTTGTCGGATATATTCTCAAATTACCTCTTTATTTCCTTGGTAACATGGATAAATAGGTAATTAGCTGAGTAATAAAACTGGGAAGGGTATTAATTGAACCGGACCGCGAGAGCCTGGAAGCTATAGGCGGCGTTACTCGCCCAAGCGTTTGCTGAAGGAGATTTATAACGACTGGGGTCATTACACTCTAATTAACTTTATAGACGTTTTTTTGAGGAAAAATGCGGCGGAAGAATTGAGCCCCTACTCAGAATTGACCTAAGAAAATTGTGATGTAAACAAAAAAAGGCGTTGAATCAAAATTTTACGTCAAAAAATATTGTTAGGTACAGTCACCAGCTTTAATATCTGTCACAGCGGAGCGTGCAAAAATATCTGACACGTCCTTCCGGCCCTAGAAATAGAGCCGTATCAGATATTTATGCACGCTTGTTGTGCCAGATATTGGCGCTGGTGACTGTACTTAGAGCGTTTGACAGTGTTGTTAAGTATATTTCTAAACTAATATAATAAAACCAAAAGATTTGATTGTGTGTTTGTTTGTGTATAATATCAATTAATCTAGTAATTTTTCTAATTTAATAAATACCATATAAATACATTTAGAAAACTATGTATGTTTAAATTTAGTTTGAAACATGGTGTGTGGTGCGTCACGGACTTACAGAATTAGTTATAACGTCTATTATTATATAATGCACATGATTATACAATGAAAAAAAAAAGAATAATTAATAAAGTACCTGAAATATTTCAACATAAACAAAAGAATGCAAGACTGATATTCCAAGGGCTTCAAGTTTTTAATCAAGAAATTTAAATGCATCTACATCGGTCTAGGTATAACTCTCAGAGTGTGATAAAATCCAAACATGAATGTTATATACCTAGTTATTCTTGGAACCATGCCACAGGGGCCTTTTTTACTCGACTACGGTAAAACCAAAGGAAGAGTAATGATTTTAGCAGTCTATGTATGTATTTAGAGTTATATTAGTTTTTAATTATTATTATTAAGTTTTTATATTTTAAATCACTTCTAAATGTATTATTTGTTCCTCTTATATATATTTGTATGTTTATAGTATATAGTTGAAAGTTCTCTTGCTTTCATTAGCTTTTTATTGATCAGTGTCTTTCTCATGTTTTTTTTTTTATTTTAAGAATATACGTCTGAATATGTAATTAAAATTCTTGGGATATCTGAAATGGTAAAACGAGATTTAATGTGAACGAAATGACATGGAGATGGTTAGCAAGGAATAAAAAATCTTTATAAGAAGTGTACGTTACATTGGGCAGATATAATTAGTAATATGTGCATTAAAACCTCCTGCACATATCAAAAACATACTGGCTGAATGAACATTCCGCTTTCTCCCGCACGGCGGCGCCACCAGTCAGTTGCGCAAATTTGACAGCTCGAAATGAATGCCGGCCGGCGCGCGCTCTTTTAAATTATTCATAAAAAACTCTGAAAGTGCTGTGATTGTGTCTTAAATGTGTCCCTGGGACTGAGGAATAGAGCCAGAACAAACTGTAAGTGAAACCTATATCTTGCCCAATTCGGTTTTGCTAATTATTTTCAATATTCAAATGTCGTAGTTCAAACATTTTGGTCAATCGAACCGCATCCTCAGTTTGCAAACTAAATACACATTCATACACATAAAACACACATTTCACGCAGTTTTAAGGTAACAGGCTTATTTCTAATCTAAGTTATTTACCTAGAATAATACGTATAAAATAAACGTTTTCAATTTTCGTTCTTTGCAACGCGTCGCGCGCGTCTTTTGTTTTTTAATTCGAAATGGACGAAAAAGAATTCGATGTCGAACAACTTATCAACAAAAAAGAACTGCTTTTTATACGATGTCAAACGTTATTTGAACTATCCAAATCAACTCCACCAGAGCGTTTAACCGAATTTAATTTGCGACTCAAAGAACTTCATTCGACTCGGGAATGTTTCGAACAATGCATATTCGAGTTAAATTCTTATAATAAGAAACAAAACCCGAAATTTAAACCAAATTATCAAGAAATTCAAACCTTTGACGACATGTATTTCCGTATTCTGAGTGTAGCGGAGGCTAATAGCGACACTTGGCAATCGTGTGACGGCAGCGGTAGCGGACCTTCGTCGCGCTCCGCGGGCCGCGGCCCGGGCGCTGCCGGGCCAGACTCGCGGTCGGCTAAGCCGCGGCTGCCTAAACTAGAATTGTTCCATTTCGATAGCAAATTAGAAAACTGGCAAACATTCTATGACACGTTTACGAGTTTAATTCATAACAACAATGATATTACGAACATTGAGAAGTTTTATTACCTGCTCTCCGCAGTCAGCGGTTCGGCATTGACTGTGGTCAAAGGGATGCCAGTGACGGCCGATAATTATCCGATAGTATGGGCTTTGCTAGTCAAAAAATTTGAGAACACTCGTGCCTTAGCTACGAGCTATTTAGATCGGCTGTTTCAATTTAAGCCTTTGTCAACTGAGTCGGCTACTGGTCTAAACACATTTTTACAAACGTATCAAGAGTGTGTTAAAGCATTGAAACTTTTGAAAATCAGTAACCTATCGAGTTTCATACTGTTTTATATGGGATTGCGAAATTTAGACCCCGTCACTAGGCGCGAATTCGAACAATCTGTAGATCAAACCGATATACCTACTTACGAACAGCTGATTAATTTCGTAGAGAAACAGGCGCGTGTTTTGGAAATGTCGGAGGTTAAAATTAGTACATCAAAAATTCAGTTTACGCCTAAGAGTGTCCCTAACACCTCTGCAAAGCCGAATTGTGTTCGAAAAAATAATAATAATGCTGCTAATTACAGTAGTGCACCAAAGCAGTTCCAAAAGCCGTGCTTGTCAGCTGTGAGTAAGAATAATAGCGAACAATTAAATAGATGTCTATTTTGCGACAAGCCGCATTCAACGTATCGATGTTTCGAGTTTTTTGATTTAACACCGGTGCAGCGTCTTGACAAAGTGAAACAGCTTCAATTATGCGAAAATTGCTTTCGTCAGCATTCGTTGTCCGAGTGTACGTCAAAAGTGCGTTGTGTGCTGTGTAAACAACCGCACCATCACAGTATTCACTTAGATACAGTTCCAACTGTTCAAAATTCATCAATTAATCAAAACGGTTCAAATAGTCAAAACATTTCAAGTATTCAAAACGTTTCAAATGGTCAAAATCAAAGTCAAAGGTCAATGCCAAACGTCGGCTTGACTTGTTCGTCAAATTCAACCGTGCTGTTAGGCACTGCCATGGTGCACGTCGCAGATCGATGGGGAACTTACCACGCCGTACGTGCAGTCATTGACAGCGGTGCCATGTCCGGTTATATGACAAAAGAGTGTGCCCAGCGCCTGGGTTTGTCTCGACGCAAGTGTCAGTTTGAACCCATGGGTCTGGGAGGTGCGCCAGTGCAAGATTTCGGTCTGGTTACATGTTCAATTAAACCACGAAACTCATCTGGTCCGGTGCTTAGCACTGATACTGTTGTCGTAAGTAATATAACTAGCAACTTACCTACAGTAACCTTGTCAAACAAAGTTATCAATAATTTCAAAAATCTCGAGTTAGCTGACCCGAACTACTTTTCGGCGGCTCCAGTTGACTTGTTGATCGCAGGTGACTTATTTCCCTACATTTATGACGGTCAAAATATACTACCACGTGACCCGGGTTTGCCCGTCGCGATGCATTCCATATTCGGATATGTCATTACTGGTCAGACAGTACTGAGTGACGATTGTGAGTCAAATACAGCCTCGCTCAACTTGTTCTCTGCTAATAAAACTAGTAGTATCGATAAAATCATGAACTCTTTCTGGGAGACTGAAAACGTGCCGTATGACGTCACTAAAAAACCAGAAGATTTGTATGTCGAACAATTGTTCCAAAACGAACACAGTCGCGATACTACGGGACGTTATACAGTGAAGTACCCGTTCAAACCCAGTTTTGATCTCGGCGATTCGACTCCACAAGCGTTACGTCGTTTCAACAATTTAGAAACAAAGCTGAATCGTCTTCCGGAACTTAAGGAAGAATATAATAAATTCATGTCCGAATATGAAAGCCTTGGTCACATGACTTGCGTAGGTGATTTTGGTACTGTGGATTCTAAGTACATAATTCCTCACTTTTGTATTCTCCGACCGTCAAGTACCACGACAAAACTCCGAGTAGTTTTTGACGCCTCATGCAAAACGACAAATAATAATTCTTTAAATTCAGTCGTTTACGCCGGTCCTAAGCTTCAAGCAGATATTAATGAGATTTTAATAAATTTTCGTATACATGAAATTTGCTTGTCAAGTGACATTTGTAAAATGTTTCGAATGACCTTGATCGAAAAATCTCAACGCAATTACCAACACATCTTGTGGAGGTTTCAACCTGATCAACCTTTAAAGGTGTATGAGTTAAACACGATCACATACGGCGTTGCTAGCAGTCCGTACCTAGCGATCCGAGTCCTGCATCAACTGGCTGACGACGACTGCGAGAAGTATCCTTTAGCGAGCAAGGTTCTAAAAAAGGGTTTCTTCGTCGATGACCTTCTGTGGTCAGTGAGCAGCTATGATGAAGCAGCTAGGCTACAGGATGAACTGTTAGAGTTGCTGAGTGGAGGAGGATTTCTGCTTCGTAAGTGGGCCAGCAACTGTCCCCAGGTACTGGCTCGGGTTCCAGCTGATCACCGCGAAACGCCCATTGCATTCGAGGATGACAAGGACCTATCCATAAAAGTTTTAGGTCTGCAGTGGCGACCCGCCGAAGATGTGTTTTCCTTCGTATTCCATCCACTTCCAGCTTCACAGGCGATCACCAAGCGTAGTGTTTTGTCACAGATTGGTCGTCAGTATGATCCCTTAGGTTTCGTGGCTCCTTGCATATTCTACGCGAAATGCTTCATGCAGAAACTCTGGCTCCAACAGCTGGGTTGGGATGAGCGGCTGCCTCCGGAACTGGAAAAGGAGTGGCTCACCTACATGTCAGAGCTCCCGCTATTGTCGAATTTTAGCCACGAGCGCCAGGTTACTGTCAAACAGCACAGCTACTACCAGATACTAGGATTCTGCGATGCTTCAGTTCAAGGAATAGCTGCGGTCATCTATTTGCGTAGTTTTAACAATCAAGGTGATTCGAAGGTCAGTCTGGTCATTGCAAATCCAAGGTTGCACCCTTGAAGACAGTGACCATTCCACGTCTCGAGCTAATGGCTGCGCATTTGTTAGTCAAGTTAGTCAAATATACGAAGTCAATATTGTCTGAACGAATTCCTGTTCATGAAATACTCTTGTTTACCGATTCCTCTGTGGTGCTGAGTTGGTTGAATACACCCAGTTACAACCTCAAAACCTTTGTGGCTTCGCGTGTCTCCAAAATCTTAGAGACCGTGCAAAGCGATTGTTGGTTTCACGTGAGCGGCGCGTCCAACCCCGCTGACGTGTGCTCGCGCGGAGCGCTACCTTCCGTGCTGTTATCGACAGCGGAGTGGCTCGGAGGACCGAGCTGGCTAGACGCACCAAGAGAGAATTGGCCAGTAAAATCAATTGATCAATTTAAATCGGCAAATGTGCCAGAACTCAAAATTCCATGCGCGACTTTGGCTCAAACTAGCGTGCAAAACACAACACGTGACTCAAATCTTGTTTATAATTTAACTGAAAAATATTCGAGTTTTAGCAAACTTCAAAATGTCTTAGCTCGTTGTTTTCAATTTATTAACAATTGTAGATCGACGAAGTCTAATAGGAACACAGGTCCTTCGTCTCTATCAGATTTAAAGAACGCACACGATGTGCTCATTAAATCCGTTCAGCGAGAGCATTTTGCAGCTGATATCCAAGCAATTTCCAATGGTTACAGCTGTAGTTCTTCACTTAAAAGGTTAGCACCTTATGTCGACCCCCTCGGTTTTCTCAGGGTGGGGGGTAGGTTGTCTTTCGCCGAACTACCGTATCAAAAGAAGTATCCATTATTGCTTCCTAAAAAGTGCAACTTTACAAAAATTCTTATCGACTATTTTCATAAAATTTATTTACATATCGGTCCGCGTACATTGCAATTAAACGATTATTTGCACACGCTGCAGCAGCGACAAAAATGGCATAGGAATTGTCGTAATATTCAAGTTGATGAACTCGTTCTTATGCATGCTGACGCTCCTCCGCTTCAATGGCATCTCGGTCATGTGACGGAACTTTATCCAGGAGCTGATGGAGTTGTACGGGTGGTAAAAGTAAAAATCCAGAATGGCGAATACACGCGACCCGTTGTAAAGCTTAGACCACTTCCAATGGAATTAGATTCAGCATAATTTTTATTTTCCTTTGTTTCTTTGCATGAATTTGACGCAAGAAGGTGTCAAGTTTATGACAATTTTAGGTTCGAAATAAGTCATTTATTTTACTCAATTTACAGCTACACGTGTTTAGTTCACTAAGTCAACAAATACTTACACTATACAGTCCACTTACCTTATTCAATACCATCCCTGGTTTTGTTTGTAAACTGGGGAATCTGGGGTAGATTCCCGGTGGGGGGTTTATGTACGTTACATTGGGCAGATATAATTAGTAATATGTGCATTAAAACCTCCTGCACATATCAAAAACATACTGGCTGAATGAACATTCCGCTTTCTCCCGCACGGCGGCGCCACCAGTCAGTTGCGCAAATTTGACAGCTCGAAATGAATGCCGGCCGGCGCGCGCTCTTTTAAATTATTCATAAAAAACTCTGAAAGTGCTGTGATTGTGTCTTAAATGTGTCCCTGGGACTGAGGAATAGAGCCAGAACAAACTGTAAGTGAAACCTATATCTTGCCCAATTCGGTTTTGCTAATTATTTTCAATATTCAAATGTCGTAGTTCAAACAAGAAGCAAATAGAAAAGTGACGTGGAGTCTCAAGCCAAAATAACACTGCGCCCTTTCCCCATAGAGCTTCTTTCAATTACGCACCATGAACTACGAGTTTCGAAATGCTGAATCAGCGATCTAAATACATTACCCAAGAAAGATTTATCATCCTTCCGCCACACCTCTCAAAAGAATGGTTAAATGAGTGAAATGGAGATAACAGTTTGACAACTTAACCCTTAAGTCACCAATGTCTCCCCTAAGAGCCGCTTTCTCATACAATTTGAAAGGCTCGGGCAATCAGCCATCAAGACTAAGGCCAGCTCCACATCGCAAGATTAATAATGGCGCCATAAACTCCATTAGTCCGTAATTAAGTTAAATGAATAAAATTTACCCGAGCGTTCGTGTTTATAATTTACTGCTCAGAAATTTTGATCAAGGGTTGACTAGCCCTTTCGATGCTTATCGTAATGAAGATATTAAAATATGCAAGCATTTTCATATGCTTAATAAGGTTTTTTACTGTTAGAATTTCCGGGTGAAACAGGCCGAGTCACTCTGATAGGATCTTTCATTACAAGACCATGACCTTCAGTCACGAGATTGAAGACGAGAGCAAAGGTTTTTGTTAAATGTTATTGATTTACTACTTAAGCTCCTTCTTCAACCAATTCGAAGGTATACCTTATTATAAGACGTCTTAAAATCAATTCGGTGTATTACAGCAGTAATTAGGTTAGTTTTACAGGAGACTCCTGTAAAAAATCCTTCTTTGCTTGTGGTTGACAAAATGAGTCCGTACAAGGCTCGATGTTCAAAATGTGGCAAAAACGTAAGACCACATTTTGTATCAAAACTTCCGATTACATTTTTTCTGATGGGTTTGAGTCAAACTAACCTAACAACCTGCTGAAGATTTAATATTAATACATCCTGCATCTGTGTCAAGCCAAGTTCTCCTTATTCTCACAGATGTGTCGTCGTTACCTGAAACAAGAAAATAATCCTTTTAAGTAATCGTTCAAACTTAAATAACGCTGCACAAATTGCCTTTGGCACCGCTGAAAGTGTGCCGACATAAGTTAGAAACTGTTTGGAAAGCTCGCCGTGCTTTTAAGCCTAGATACTGGAACGACTTTGTACGCTTTTAACGTTAATGTGGGCTGACGGCTGGAATCTGGAGCACGCACGGGATGAGCTAATTGTTTTTATCTCCCCATTTTTAGTTGAAGTTGGGGAGTGAAATACAGAAATCAACAACGCGTATGACAATGCGTTTGCCAACGATATACGATTTGGATTACTCGCAGTAGTTCCTTTAGTTCCCGTCTTTTCATACTAATAATTCTCCTTATCTGTATTGCCAAATATATTGCGAATAACGCAAAGTTTTTAATACGAACATCTGATACGTACTTCTAGATATTATATCTTAGGTAAATACGATAATATATTTAAGAAATGTAATTGAAATAAGACTAAGGAGATTAGTATTCCATTATTCACAAAAAAAGATTAGAATATATATCTAATCCAATTTAAGTACACCATTTCCAGTACTGTCGACGTCAGATCAGCAGAAAAAAACAAAGAGTAACATTTACATATTTTAGTAGGGATTATGGGCTCTCACTAACGCGGCCGCTTTCCATAAGCGAGGCAAGCTCGAGCACCTCCATTTGTTGGGTTAGCTTCTGTCAATTTTTTGTCGAGAAACATAAATCTCGAAGCGTATCGCATTAGTCAGCCCACCGAAGTCCGAACTACAAACAAGGCGGCGGGCGATGCGTGCAGATTTCGGGCCAGCTAGCAGATTTATGCCTCAGTAACGTGCCCGAAAATAATTGGAACGAGACCGAATACGGAAAAATAAATTGACGACCGCACCCCGCCCGCGCCGCCCGCGAGAAATGCCCGCAACAATTTGTTATGGCCGTGCTATGAGAGTATAGCCTAGCCACGGTTATTTATCTTAGGTTTAGTTTTGCATATTCACGATGGTAGCAGAATAAATTTTCTAAACATACGTATACCTTATCGTGATCAGTGAAGATCGCAAAACGCCTAGTATAAATTGGAGATGTCTATGGATGATGGTTTTTAATGTATCAAGTATTTTGCCACCATATTTTATAAATATGAAAATAAATTTGCCTAAAAGTTCATTACTTAATACTCAGTTTTGACGCATTTCTGAGATACATCTTTTATGCGACGTTTTTACATTACTCCCGGATTGTGTTCGAATCGCTTAACGGTGTAGTGTCTATTCAATTACTGGGATTATATCTTTATAGTTTTTGTGATACTAGTCGTGGCAATGAACTTTTAGGCAAAGTTAGGCGGCGGAAGGTATAGCAGCTCTTTTTTGTGTAGTTTTCGATATAACCTTAGAGTTCTAACTTCTTTTCAATTACTCAATATAGAATTAAAAATTATACAGTTGGTATTACACTCCCGCCTATTTATTTTACAGAATTTCAGGCTTCCGCGCTTAGTATAAGTAGGTACACTCAACCGCTCCCGCGGGGATTCCTCGAAATGCCATCTTATCTGCGCCGGGCTGTGTTAGGAATTTTCATGCAAATATTACATTTTTATACCCAAGAGATTCGCAAGTAGTAATGAATCAGTTTGCTAGCTTTCCCGCTAGTATTTTAGGTGATTTGAGTTAAATAAAAGCGAATTGTGTTTTACTACATTCATTTTAGTAATATTATAAGGAGTGTTTAGATGTGGCGTGGAGAAAATAGTTTCGTTAAACAAACCGGGGAGTGAGATAAGTATGGGTTGAAATCTCTTTGGATAACGTACAATAAGCCCACATCATTCCGCAAAGCATAGACAACCTTTGCCGTATTCATCAGTGCAGTAATATCAAGCTACACCCCTTAATGTAATTTGGAACCAGATTTTTTGCGGCTATATAGGTAATCCTAAACCATGTTTGCAGTGAAATAGCACTTACGCGATATAAGGTTAATTCATTGTAAAAATGGGTGGAAAAACTAGAATAATTGATTTAAACCTGCCAACCCGTATATAGACGCTGTTTTGCAATACCGAGTCGACCCACTGTCATTTTGCAATAAAATGTATGTATGTATGTTAACTCTTTATTGTACAAAATAAGTAAGCAATGTCCACTGTTAAAATTATTTTCTAAGGGTTAACATTGTAGGTATTGCAGAATTAATCAGGGTTGACACACTATTGCATTACAGCGACCAGTTATGCCACGAGAAAAATAAGACAACCCAACGTTTATACATTTTATAGGCTTCATACTTTTGATTGGTATTAAAATTTATTCGTGACGTTCATGAGTACCCTTGAATTACATAAAAACGAAGTTTTAATTTTCTTTAATCTAAATTACGTGTGGAGAGGCATTTTTTAGTTAACCCACTTACAATATATTTATTAACATATTTAATAAAAAACTTTTCATCCATTAACCGGTTCGATGAAGGTCGTTTTATACTCGGATCTTAGACTAGAATAGATGCGATACAGACTGTCAGTGGACTAACTAAAACAATCGTGAAACAAACGAATGTAATCATTTTTCCGTTCTCGGCCCGATGAGCACGGAACCTGGATAGGGTAGTGCACTCGAAAATATCCAAAGCCATTGGACAGCCAAATCCAATTTGGGTAAAAGCGAACGTGTGCACGTAGGTACATTGTGCAATACGCGCGGAAGTATTATTTCTCGTGCGTATTTATTTTACGTTTCGACGACCTATCTAATTCAATTTAAATTTCCGTTCAATACGTTTTCAGTGTTCAGTTGCGTAAAAACGAGATTTTATTTTTAATGGACACTGAAATGGCTGTATGATTGGCGATTTATTTGTGTCGACGTTAAAAGTTGTGCAGGGTTTTGGATGGAAAATTGAAAGTATTAATCGAAGTTAAAGTTTTATTGTTCATAGATTGAAAATTGATGATTCGTTATAAAAATTCTGTTAAAGCTTTTAGGAAAAGGTAGTTTTAGTATAAAAGAGTACAAAAAGAACTTAGCAATAAATTATTATATGAATAAAATATGCTAGTTATATATATTCTACGTCCGGAACGGATTTGTATCCTTTTTTGTCCATGGATAGTGGTATAATTAGTTACCAATAGACGACAAATTTCCTTAATTGCAATCCTGTCTAAAAGAGAATATACTATACGACAAATTCTGGCTAAATCGTTATATTATAGCACGCAAGAGTTAGAAAGGGACACAAAAAACCGATATGATTATAGCTCTGTTTCATTGTTATGAATACGACGATGGAATGTTTGGTACTAGCTATTATATGAAACGTTTCCACCTACATTTATACCTAGCTGTTCCGAATAATACTGAAATTAAGTTAATTGGTATTCCATTATACGATTATTAATCCCATATGCGATTATGAATGCACATAATTGCCCTGAATATAATGCGTAATAATTCGATAATTCCTACGAAACGAAACTAGCCTTTTCACACCCAAAAATGTTTTTAAGTTAATTGGTTAGGTATGCATTTTTTAAGACAATAATTGTAACACTGTAAAAACAGTTTAAAATTAAAAAAGGCACGTAAAGTAAGGTGAAGTTCTTTTAATAAAAATGGTCCCTTCTTTTTATAGGTTCCGTAACTCACTTGGCAAAATTAGAACCGTTGCATGATCACTTTGTTGTTCTGTCTGTTTGTCCGTCTGTCCGTCCTCCGTCCGTCTGTCATGACCCTTTTGCTCAGGAACGCGTGGATGTATCGAGCTGAAATTAATATCAAATACTCAGGTCCTTTGAAATTGAAAAACTTGGAAGTAGAAGCAAACAAAAGCTACAGTAATTAAATAAGGCGTTTCTGTGAATCAACCCCTATATATCCAATTGTTCTAGAAACTTGGAATTTGGTATGAAATCAAAATTTGGTATGATAAAATCCTAATTATTTTGTGTCTGTCGGTCTATATTAGTAAGCAATCTTAAATAAACCCACACTGCGTACATTTTGCTAACGAGAAGGACTCTCCTACTAAAAATTCATAGATATCTGGAATTTTAGTGTTAACCTATTTTTTTTTCTACCATGACGCCATTACTAGGAAGAAGTTTGTAGCATTGACATCCCATATCCCATATCGGTGTATATGTAAAAAAGTAGGTTAGTTAATTTGCGGATGTTCTTATTACGGTACATCACGAAGGTCCAGCGCTGGGTCATTTCCTAGCTTTATGGATAATATGAGAGGGGAAATTTATTACAACGTCATTGGACTAAATTCCTTCCACAATGTTGGTAGCTGAAGGAAATGAGGGTTGGCAGATGTTACTCGATATAAGTATAAAAAAGTCGGAATATTGCGCCGTAAAGACGACAGTTATTAAACATATTGTCTGTATTAGGATGTTCGAGTAAAGATCTGGCATTTTGATGGATGAATGGATGAAAAAGCAACATTTTATTTTTAGTAAGTAAGTAATTGATTTATTTGACACAAGAACAGATACAAAATCTTTGACATACTTCGTGTAAATTGTAACTCTCCTCCTCCAAACCGGTTCGTTACTAGTATTTGACATAATTTGTCCCTATAAGGAGAATATAGAACAAATACAAATATTTTTTGTATACGACGAAATAATAAGAGTTTTATGTAGGAGAGATCTTTTCAGCTTGCGTTTTGTAGATTGTAGGGGATTTCTATAGCTTTGGGTCTGCAATTATTTATAAAGTGATCCAATTTAATTTAGACTTGTGTTTAATAAACTATTTAAAAAAACAGTATTTAGCTGTCTGCAAAATCACTTGAGCTGAAAATGAATGTCCTACCCGAAGCCGAAGAGATAAAGTCGAATGAAATTAAGCTAACAGAAATGAAGTCTAGATTTCATTCATATGAATATGGCTGTTATTTATTAGTCTTCCCTTTATATCATTTCTTTGAAACGTAATCAAGTAGTCCCACAAAAAGTTTTGGACAAGGACAGAGTAACTCTGACAATATCTCTTTTATTAGAGATAGATGTAATATTAACCATGTTAAAATTAAGCATAATAATGTCTTGTCTATCAGATGGAATCTTTCTTTTTTCTTCATATTACTGGCCTTTTTAGGATTCCGTACATAAAAGAAACCTTTTTAGGGTCACACCGCTCTCCGACAGTGCGTACGTCTGTCTCATGATTATTTTCATATGCCACGTGTATTTATCAAATATAAGTACTTTACCTTTAAAAAAACGAGCAGAGATATTAAGTTGAAATTAATGGGAAATAATTAGAGCTATGAGTATAAATCTTACAACTGTAAAAAAGTTGTTTCGAAGTTCCAATACTATTAATCAAAGGATACAACCATAAGAAAATGATTTTACAAAAACTGTGCGTATCCATTAGGTACAGTGGAGCGTCGATTATCCGAAAGTCGCTCAACCGAACGACCGCTTATATTTCCGAACTACTACGCCCGCTCGTGCTTCTTCCGCCTCCCGCGCTACAATGCTCGCGCACTTGTCACGACTTGTTAATTGTACTCGTAGGTCACTTCCAAGTAACCGCTACTCGATAAACTAACATGGTTTTCATTTACCTGTACGTACTTATATAAATATGAATGGCTGAATCAAATACACAATATACTTACCTAGATGTAGGTAGTTCGATTACTAGAAAATACCGGTTTTCCGAACACCCACGTCCTCCAATTAGTTCGGATACGCGACGCTCTACTGTACTTACTTCCCATTGATATAGTATTATTAATTAAATTTGGCAAGAAAGCCTAAAGATTTCATAGCACAAGTAGAGCCAAAAACAAACCACTGATTTCTATTTCTAATAAGAATGACGATGACACGTAATTTTGTTATTTTGTCAACTCCAAAAAATATTTAGTTTTTTTGCTGCATTTTACAACGGGTAGAATGGAAATATAAATTAATAACTAAAATATTTTAATTTTGATGTCATTGTTATATTATAATTATAAATTTGTCACAGAAAATATCTTGCGACGATTTCGTTTTTGGCGAAATTCACGGTTATAATAACTTTTTTTGGTGCTTCATTATAATATTGCACAAAAAAGCTCACAGACGCGTGTCTCTAGCTGATGGCACTCGCGCTCGCAATGGTCCCAACCGGGCCGAGATATCGTGTCTGTGAGGAGTGTCTATGTGTGCGTTGCTCGAGCGCACTTGTATGGAGATTGAATTCTGAACTATCTGTATTTTGTGGTAGAGGACTATTGCCAGTTGTCCGAACTCCTTTATTTACAACAATTTCGTTTTAATTTTCTTTTTATTGGTGTGTTCTGACTCCGGGATGTTTATTTACTACTTTTGTATTCCATTTAAAACATTAAAATTATAATAAAGCTTGTCATAACATCATCTAGGTACATAAATAGTACGCCACATTACAACCACAGCTCCAGAATTGTTAAAATTGGCACCTAGAAACAGATGAGTCGTTTTAAAAATAAATACCTACCTAGTGCCGTACAACAAATTCAGGAGGTTAGAAACAAAGTAAATATTTCTGATGCCCTTACAATGACAAGGCAGGTGTCTCTTAGAGGATTACTTAGTTAAGACCTTGAGCCTGGTGGCTTATGAAGAGCGGTGGAAATTGAAGCACTGACAACGAAGCGGCTAATAAGCGGGATGGGAAAGGGAAATAAGATTCTTTACAATACATTTTCAACTTGACAGTACACAAAAAAGCTTGTAAAAAGAGGATTCGAACAAGAAGTAACAAGATAGCCGTGTATTGACTGAGTTAGTGACTTTGCGGGGTAGTTTTGCACTTTTTGGACTTTGGCTGTCTGAGGTGGTATGCTCGGTCTGTACCCAGCTGATGAATTATCTAAATCAAATATGTAGAATGGAATTGTTATGACACATTTTTTTTGTAGCGGTGAAGCCAGGTAAAATAATGGATGACATTATGGACCTCCGCCAAGTAACCCCAGAATCAATTCAATATTTGGAATTGTTATTTTAGCTCTTTTAAGCCTGTCGTTATATTATTCCCTATCTTTAAGCCAGGCATGTTTCCAAAACGTTCAGGTATCCGGTTTTTATCATTCTCGGCTTCCTGGTAATTAGACAGACAGAGAGACAGTTATTTAAGAAGCAATCGGTCAGGCCAGGCAGCTTCAGGAAGCACATTTTTGAAATCGTTGACAGGTACGTATGTGAAGCTGCACGAAGCAGCATAGTACTTTTAACCATTTTGTAGACGGATCATGTGTAAGCTTTTTTTCATTATTATTTCTTTATTAGAGCCCGAATGCGATACATTGGCAAATATTGTTTCCCACCGCTAGGCTGTTGAACTCTTTGCCACAATTCGAATCGGAATGAGGCTCATCGCTTGACAAAATGGGTCGGTGCGGTGCCAAACAGGCTCGCCAGTTGTCCGATATTGAACCCCAGCGGTTTTACCACTCCACCCTTAAAAATAAATAGTATTATGCAAATGAGAACAGAAATGTTATAATTTTTTTCGCTTCCTGTAAGTACTTTTTGTTGACTGTACTTGTCATCTAAACTTAATTTCCGTACCAAGTCGATGCCATTAACCATTGAGGAGTTCTTGTTGAGACGATCCTGGCCGGAACACAGGATGTCATTATATTACCAGATTATTTTATTGTCACCTTTACATAAGTATGACAAATTTCAAGTCAATTCAACGACTGGAAGTGAGTCAAATTTGGATTCCAACATTTGACCCATATTAACAGAGCAAGTGAAATAAAAGCTTGTATAAATAGGGTAACATTACCCTGGTATCCCGTTGGGGCAATATATGGAGAAAATACTACACTATGTTTGAAATATGACACACAATAGATTATAGTACACTAAACTAAGGTCATTATACCAACAGAGAAAAAGTTCAGTTCTGTGTGTTTACCTTTTTGCTAGAGCGCGAGCACTTGTTTCACAAGTGGCAGGGTCAAAGGAAATCTGAGAAAAAGCAGCCACCAACTCAAAGTCTTTGCGTCTGACATATTAATTAAGAGAAACTGCCTTGTGCGAACAAAACGTGGTCGAGTGATAAAAAAATTAAGAATTCTTACCTAATTCTATTGAAGCTGCCATCGATTTTGTAAAGCGGATTTTCTTTACCAAGACATATGTATATTTGGCCTAGCGCTGGTCTTGCTAAAGAAAATCTACTAAGGTCTTATATATCATCTAATAATAATGACAAAGTGAGAGTACAAGTTTTTTCTTAATAAATGAGACCCTGGATAAAAGACCAACTATGTACATAATACGCGTTTATAGCGGATCAGTACTTTAAGTAATGGTTATATTCAACCCTAAAGCTTTGTAATAAGCATAAAATAATACTAGTAATTCATTTGGCATATTCCCCAAATGCCATTAATGAGGTCAGGATCACGAACAAATAAATTACTGCTTGAAATACACATACTAAGTCTTGATTTATGCTCCTGTCCGTTCTAGCCATGCTGGCAATTTGTTACGGGTTTATGTATTATCTAGCTCGATCTAAAACTCCACTGGTGACAAAATATCAAATGAATATGTCAATGATGGAGGCAACGGACGTTGAACGGGGTATCTATTATGAATAATTTTGTACTTTTGTTCTGTCGTGTATTACCGTACCTGAACTAATTTTAAAGGTCACTAGAATACAGTTAGGTTATTGGAATACAATAATGTCAAGTATGTAGGCACGTACGGTCAGCATCAAAACTAGCTGGTTACTTTTTTACTTTGTCACATTAATACATTTGTCAATCTTGTACGGCGCGAAGTACGTGGCTGTGAAACGACAAATAAAAGTACGAAAAGTAATTTAACCAGCTACTTTTGATGCTGATTGTACGTATAAATACACAAAGTACAGATTATACTTATAAATATATCTCAGTAGAGATATACAAGTACGTACTCGTGTAAGCAATTGTGTTAATGTCTCAGTTCGCTCGACATATTCTTTCGGTACAAAAATACGAAGAAGTTGTCAGGTGAATTTCTCATCTATTATTAACATCGATACAATTCTAGAAAGATACGTAATGGGTAATAAGTAAATGACAAAAGAGCGTCCACCGATAAACGGATAACAGAAGTCAATTTTTATAAAACACGTATCACCTAAAAGGGTTTTGTTAGAGAAAGGTCGGCTTATTTCTTCGAATTCAGTTCATGTCGTTCGACCCAGCCACTGCGAGCCTATCGGTGACAGGCTGAGACTTCAAAGAGATTCTTCAGATGAACCGTAAGCTTTACGTGTTTATCGAATAATGAAAGCTCGAAGTGTACCGATTATGCGGCCTAAAAAAAGCACTAACGTGCAGTGTTAACCCAGAGGACCTACCCACTCGCATGCGTGTTTCTTTTCCAGTTTATAATACCCTATTGCTACGGGTAAATGAAGTGGTTTCAGTTTTGAAAGCCCGCTTTATAGCGACCGCGGTGGGCTTTTATTGTGTTTTAACATGGAAACAAAACACAACGCAGCTCGATTCCTCCTCGAGCCTCCGAAAAAGCTGAGGAGAAGACCCGTTACGGCAGGATTACTGACGATAAAGTGCGCTACATTACGCGCGCGAACGGGCAAAAGTCACACGATTTAGATGAAAAATGGGTAATATGCCATACCGCACTTTACGTATGTTACATACGCGGTTGCGTAGGGTTCTTTCTCACGATACATCAGCGCTTTCATTTATTCGTTTAAGCTGTATTCTCTATTTTCCAGGCTGTCTTCAGTAAACACGTTTATGCATTAAAGATGTTACAGAGGGACAAAAAGTATTTATATCTCGCGCCTCAACATCACTTTCGTCGAGGAAATCAACTGAATTAGTAGTCTGCGAATTTCTCGAAGCCGGTCGAGCGTTTATTATTCATCGAGCCTATTTATATTAGTGGTGCTGGAGATACATGTTCAAGTGAGTGGGAGTGGAGACCATGTGGCGGACAGTAAATATATCAGCCCGACAAGGGCATTCATCTTGAGGATGGAGAACGCCCAACCTTTAAACGATTTACGAGGGGCAATGGACGCCGCTGGTAAACAGCAATGGATCGAGCTTCGCTTGATAAATACCTCTATATTCTTATCTCGATTCAAACTACTCGTCTGTTTCTATTCAGTACTAAAGCCTCACGTAGTTTGCGACAAGATGCAACACGCAGACAGGAAATGCAAATCGGTCCTGAGCCATGCATGAGTTTGAAAATGTAAATTGAATGGTCTAACTTAGAATAGGTTCATGAATTAAGCATCCCTTTTAAACTTGCACATTTAAAAGGAAGCGTAAACAGGATCGTCGGGACGTTCTAATTTAATTTGCAATCTGACGAGCAGACCCTTGTCGCATTGTTGTCCGGTGACGAACGGATAACGACGTTCGGCCGGACCGGCCGGCCACCGCCGCCGGCCGCGGTCGCGGCCCGGGTTCGCGGCGTAAGCACTTCTTTGTTTAAACATTGTAGATTAGACGTTATTAATGAGAGCGCGCAGAAAGGTCTGGATTCATTTGGGTTAACAATAATATTTGCCCGGGCAGACGGGACGTGTGTGGTGACTTTATATTGGACCGTTCATTCAAATTACTTTCGGTTTTCGCTTGTTTCGTTTTGATAATCTCGTCCCTCGCAGCGTTCGACTTTCCGATCAAGTATTGAATATTGGATAAAGCGAAAGACCGGTCATTGTTATTCGAATGAAATATGAGAGAAGTCGCTATTTGGCGGGCATTGTCTGCTGGCACAAAGCGGGGCGGCGCCATCTCCGAAACGGGAAACTTCTTCCAAGATACAGAATTTAATTTTTATGATTTTGAACTCGATTCGAGTTAGAATACGAGCGCTTTTGTCGTCGATGCCCTTTATGTGCTCGAAGTTGAATTTCAGTCAATGGAGACACGATATTGTGCAGCATTTGTACGAAATGACTAGCACATCTGCAGTGTTCCTGAACGATGGCGGCTTGCTCGAGATATAAAGCGAAATTGTTGAGGTGAATTGTGCAATATTGTGTAACTTGTATTTTTCTGTTGCTGTGCCGAGTGAGTTGTAGGCTTCCATTATCGTAGGTCGGCAAATAGGTTTTAGTTTTATCGTTTTCGTCTGCGAGCTTTAAGTTGTCTTGAACGTTTTAGTTTTCCAGAGACGTGATAAATTGCGATTTAACAAAACGTCATGGTTCTAAAGTTTAATCTTATTTGTAATCTAAAGCGCGTCCTTTGTTACGTAGTAGGACAGAGACGTGACATTGGCATGTCCATCAGAGGACACGTTCGGGTCGCTGAAACATTGTCCATAGTAAAACAAAATACTTCTTTGGTATACTTTTATACCTGTACCGATGTGACTGTATAGCCTGTACGCTTTGTATTTCAAACGAGTTCCAAAATTAAGCGACGTTGAGAAAATGACGGTTTTATTATGTTAATTTGATTAACTTCATCAATGCTTCCGATATTAGTAAGAACTTAGAATGTGATTGCGCTATGCTACCGTTTGTAAGAAAGTGGGCAAGCCTTTCTAACGCTGGCCCCTGGCTCTGTCGCCACATGGGCATGCGCACGTCACTTTCATTCATTCATATTTATTGTCCTATACCAGTGGCCAGTCAGCGAGGTCACCCCGATGTCAAATAATTCGTTAATACCTATCCCGCGGGTACTATGCTATTTTCCTGTATGCATACTATTTTATGTCTTTTCCCAGGACTTATGCTATCTCCATACAGAATTTCATCTAAATCGGCTCGGATATTTTTTACTTTATCATTATTCTTTTTCTTCTTCAATCCTAAAGGTTGATCGTTAGCTTTTTGCACTTTATCATATTTACTTACATAATAATAATATAAATGATTAGAAAACCTTTTTTGAAAATTCGTGCGCTGTAGCGACAGAATATAATAGTGTACATTTAGCTGACGTTAGCTAGTTTCAAATAGAATGAATTTGATTTTCTAAGCGTCTATTTTCATACACAATTCACATAAAGTGAAACGAAGAATAGGTACTTGAGCACGTCGTGATTGCAGCTCCTTAGCGCTGCATGAATTCTTTCGGTAACAATTTATGTTTATTCATTCAGAAATTCTCGAAGCTAAATCCTAGCGAATACAGCGAATCGAAATTGAATTGACACTAGACTCGACGCATACAATTTATTGCAGTTCTAGTGAAATCTACTTATAGCTCCTAATATTTTACATACACTTTTGTGAAATATTTTCTCTGTCAATTCGGATAGTTCAGTTAAAAAAGTTACAAGAATTAAGCTTTAGAACTAACTTATCTAATAAGTTGCACAACGCTGCAACAACTCGATTCTCACTGGATTACTTAAATTAGTGCTTCAATAATGTTTGCATGTTCTATTAAAGACCTAACCTAAGCCATGCTTCGCTCACATTTTGGAGTTGTCTAAAGAAAACATTAACTTCAGGACACCGTAACTTTAAGAGTATTTTAAAAACACGAGTAGCATAGCTCTGTTCAGGTCAAATAATTAATCCTAATGTCTGCTGCAACAAAAACTGTTTAGTATGATTTAACACATTCGCGATCCCGTTGGTTTCACTATAAAACCTCGTTATTTCACGCTACCTACACATAGTGTAGCGTTGTACACGAATAACTTTAGACTTTTTCCACTTTTTAATTAGGGTTGGTGCTGTTATTGCCGTGTTTCAGACACTTTGAGCGAGTAACGCCGTTTCGCATATAAACTAAAACGTTGCCCGTGTCGCGAACTAAGTATATTCTCATTTAATTTGCAGAAAAGGCAAAAGGGTGGATTGAGTTCCCTAAATGTTTTCCACGTCCCTACCTATTTACAAGTCGCTATTTACCGGGGCTTTAAACGAGATTCTCCGCCATTCGGATTCAATTTAGCATCAAAATGGACGGTGGAGCTCATTTTGTATTGTGTTGTGCGAGACCCATGGCCTAGGACACCGGCCGGGCACTGTTTGGGCGCTCTAGCGCAGGGACAATTCTACTAATAAGCAGAACTCTGTAAATAGTTGCGTCCAACAAAAAGAATGGAACTGGTAGCAGACCTGGCAAATTGATTAAGGTAATTAATTATGATTTATGCTTACGCTTTTATTAAGTACAAGCTGCTATTTAGTCTTATCAGATGCAACTCAATACCTTTTCCAGGTAGAAAAACTATTCGACAGTCGGGTGGCAGCCACAGTTGATGCAAAAAGTTTAACTCTTTACTATTGTACAAAATAAGCAAAACAAACACAATTGTCAGAAAATGAAATATATGTACACAGGCGAACTTATCCCTTTAAGGGATCTCTACCAGACAACCAGGGTTTAGGTGTGAAAGCATATGTCATCTCAACAATTTAACATTGTTAGAATTGTAATGTGTGATTGATATTTAAACAGAAAAGTAAAATTGCTAAATAATATAAGTAATAGCTACGTAAGTAGATGAAACGTGAAGCGTTGGTATTGGTTGTTTAAAAATCCAGCAAACGGAATTGATTAGATTAGACAGAGTGACCTTTGTTCGATGAAGATTTTCAAAGGCATCTCAAATAGAAAACCTACCCTACACTTCATGCTTTTGCGTGAGGTAGGACTTTGTACAAGCAGTGTTGCTGTGTTCCTGTGCAGAGAATAAGAGAAGTACCATAAGGCAGTGCACATAAGGTATTTTGTCTTAGAAGTCAGCTGGCAAGGCATCGGCAATCCTCTGGTGTGGCGGACGTCCATCACTGATGGTGCTCGCTCACAATTAGGTGACCTCATTTCCTAACTTATTACCTCTTTCATAAAAAAAAACTAAAAATAATCAAGTCGACTCCAGAGTAAAAGTTACATGTCACCCAATATTATTTGACACATTTTTTGTAAACTGATTTGCTGATATTGCTCTGGGATCGCAGATGTTAAGACGTGCTGAGATTCAAGAAAGGCATGTATGACACTTTGGCATAGGGAAATATTGAAATGAAATCACGCTTTTCAGGAAGCGTCCGAAAAGTCAGGGCTTCAATGGCATCCCTCGATTAGGCCCACTGGTGCGGCAACAATTGAACGGCTCATTCACCTTGTCTTCAACAATTACTACCGTCCAGAATGGTTTATTTCCTGTCTTAAAGCCACTCCACTGATAAGGAGAAGGGGCTGGCGCGTCGATACCATCGCACTTACAGTCACGCAATGCTTAACTAGCACTGCCCCGTTCTTTATTCATCGAGAGGGCAAAATCTAAGCTCGCCCACAAACAAGCTAGGAACCTCATACATATTAATGTTTTATCTACATTAACACCGCTGGGAGAACCGTCGCTTTAATGTGTTTGCGGCAATTTCGCCCCCACCTGTCGAAATTGTGACATAGTTTTGGTGTCAGATACACTTTGCGAATATCACACGTCTCCGAGTGTACATTAAGTCGACGATACCAACGCGTATGGATGTCTAACGAAAATGTACACGTAAAAGTCGTAATGCTCAGTGTATAAATATGTAGATTTGATATCAAAGATACTGTGTTAAGTATACCTATTAGGTACGTAAAAGTAAGGCCTAAGATGCTCTTCTTATTCAAATTGAGCATAATTTTGTTTTACATTTGCAATGTGCAAACTAATGTATGTACTTAATCTCTTTGCCAACTTTTTTTATATGTTCACTTATGTGACAACGCGTTAACACGTTACGTCAATATATTGCGTTCTCTCTCCAATTATGCACTTTGCGATATTTTCTACAACTGAACTACAATGGAAAATTTGATGGCATTTTCTTATTCTTCTGTTGAGCGAGCAGTAGAAAGTACAATTTTATCGAGCCGTTATACAGCCGTTTAGCAGTTGAACATGTATATAAGTAGATAGGTACCTACATCTAGAAATAATTATATAAAAGTATAGTGTAGCTGTTGGGTAATCCGATTCCCAGAAGGGGTAAAAAGGGACCAAGTAAAGTAAGATTGGCGGGTAACGATGCGAGGCTGAAAAAATATCTACTTACATACAGTAAATTCACGCCTTTCCGCAATTTAGGCGTAAGTTGAGACTTGCCTCCACCTGCTACGGCGCACCGCGTCTTCCGTATTCAGTCGTTGTTCCATTTTATTCACCGCGTTATTTTACTTTTAGTTTTCATACGACGCTGCATAATAATTTATTGCGACGTTTATACGACTTAAGTTCGCATTATAAACATAGAAGCACTGGTTACCGGTTCCATAAGAATTTTAATTTTTAGAATGAATATTGAAATTGCAGATACAAAAATTCAGTGGTGCCATAACAACTTAATTCCTAACGGATTGCCAAAATTTTTTACGTGACGTTAGAAATGCAACTATGGCAAAGGTTGGTGTGGGTCAGCTGCAGAGAAACGTTGTTGCTGGCAACACAAAGATTGTTAGCTTTAAGGTTGGCAGAACTTATAAAAAAAAAAAAAAACTTTCTTCTTTCACACATCCGATCGCTCATAAGCCGTAACACTGCGTCTACGTCTAGTATAAGACAATTTTTTCATTAATAACTGTGTAAGTAAATCTTCATCATCATGTCAGCCGAAAGACGTCCACTGCTGGACATAGGCCTCCCCCAAGGCTCTCCACTCAGACCGGTCTTGTGCTTTTCGCATCCACCGCATAAATCAAGTGAAGAACCAAAAATAAACTACAGTTCACGCTCCCAACAAACGTGAGCCCACTGCGATAGATACATTACCTATTTTAGAGGGATCATATTTCTCTACAGCTGTACATTAACTACGAGGTGTAGCATCCAAAGACATAATCTTATCCCCCTTCTGTCACAATCCAGGTTGTCTGTCTTCATTTGTTACTTTTCAATATCAACCGACGCTTTTAAAAACACTTAACAAAGGGTTAATGTCCGTGTAGTAACCAGTTTTAGAATAGCGACGGTAAAAGGCAACCAAAGGACCTGATGTGAGAGTAGGCTACAGCGCTCGCTATTGCCAAGTACGAAATCTGGACTCCAGTTTGTGGTGTTGAAGGCGAGGGGCCCACGAAAGTCATTATAAAGTTTCGCTACTAGATCCTCAACAAATTATACCAAAATGACAGTTTTTGTATACGAAATCTGTCATACGATTGCGATCGCGAGCATCAGAAACGTTAGGCAATACGGCCTCTGGTGCGGATCGCGAACTTCTTCTTTCTTTCTTTCTTCTTCTTCTTCTTTGTTATAAAATTACAACCATTATTCGGAAGGTACCAAGCTATGTTAGTGTTACCAGGGCGTGGACACACAGACGGGAGTCCGCAAACACTGCAGGCGCGCCAGTGCAAACAGCCTTACCCGTGGGGTCAATTAAGCAATGCTCCGTTCAATTACAGACGTCGAGGATTTTATCGATCCCGACGTAACACAGGTTGCTATTAATTGTCGTTTCACGCTTAATAAGTTAATTTGTAACTTTGTTTCAATTATTAGAGCACTCCAGGGGCTTCTATTGTTTCATGAAAATTTCCAATCAGTCAGCATTAATTGCTCTTGTACTTATACTACTATTTATATACACTAATTGTTGACGATGTATTGAAACCAACTGAACGTTTTCGGAACAGTTCAAGAGTTAAATTTGACAATGATACTATAATATTTAACAATTTTTCCACGCTGTGTAAGCACGGTTTAGTAGCTCTGTTAGTCA
Source organism: Choristoneura rosaceana (assembly GCA_037349165.1). Taxonomy (NCBI): domain Eukaryota; kingdom Metazoa; phylum Arthropoda; class Insecta; order Lepidoptera; family Tortricidae; genus Choristoneura; species Choristoneura rosaceana. The sequence goes on from JAZBNJ010000008.1 coordinate 5,555,545, forward strand.
GGTTGGTAAATGAAAAAGAACTAAACAACCAATTGCTCTGTCAGTCAGACCGAAGTAATTGAAATAAGAACTAAAGCTGTCATAGAAACTGAATTAATGAGAAAAGTGAAGTGAGTGATGAGTGAAGTGAGAGTGAGTGAGTGATTGAGAAGGCCTTAACCCAGCCAGACGCCAACACTATACAGTTTTATTTGAGAGCAATAAACGCTTTTTTATTCAATAACTTTAGGGGAGAAATTCGTCTAGAACGGTAAGTGGTAATTAACTTTTAATGCAGTGAAGCTAAAACAAGTTCTATACCATCTTAAATTAACAGATCCTAAATGGGAGTTTAAGTAAGAAGCCAGAGACAGTCCATTGTGCACATTGTACACTTCTTTCAACAAAAAGTTCATTAGCAACTATCTACTGCAACTTTAGCCAGGCGTATTGCTCACTACAGTCCCTACGGTTTAATATTATTACTTGGAAAGTTTCGGACAATTTGTGAAGTCGCTTTTCTTCGTGGTTTTTATATTCCAAAGTTAAATGAAAGAAAAGTAGTTAGAGATGAAAATCTGCCCGAGTATTGCCAGTAATGGAATTAAATTTAAAGTCTTTGGTTTGCCTGTTGCCAGTCCTTGTAACTCAGTGATAGTCGTGGCTGTTTGCAATTTCCGCGGCTAAGTGTTCGGTTTAAAAAGGGGATATTGACATTCTGTCTGAAACCCGGGCGGATTCTGAACTGACTGCGAGAGTTTGTTTGTCGACTCCACTTTCAGGTTTAAGTAATTTCCTGGCAAGCTTGGAGTGTCACTTCTCGACTGCCGTAGGCGTGAGTGATTTTAGTGCTATTACAACACTTACTATTATACTCAGTTTTATCTACTCAAAGAAATATCTTTTACTCAAACGTGTAGATTTCGACTTCAAATCGACATCGTCAAATGTTTCCTCGTCTACCTAATTTTTGTTGTGGTTTCACATGTTTGACCCAATGAGGCTTACGCACGCTACATTCAAGAATATTAATTGGTCATCTAACTAAAAGTTACGATGCGAGTTTGTTTTCATACAATAATATTTTTTCTCCATTTCACTGTAGCGTAGCGAAATAAATTATGAAAACAATTTTTTGTAGTATCATTATCGTGACTTTTCTGATCTGAGCTGTTCAGATGCTAGGACGCTGAACATCAGAGGCCCAGGGGCGTTGAAAGCTATAAGGCAGGCTCGGAAGAACACCCGTCATGATAGTGGCTGTTGACCAGTGGGGTACAGTGGGGCCTTAACAACCGCTACGCCGTTATTTATACCAGAAAAATCCAAAACTTAGGGGCGCTATCTGCTTCAGTAAAGATTCAACTGTCCGTTCTACCCGATTTATGAAAACAATTATTTGTAAAAAAGCTGAATGTACTTTTTGTTGACTGTACTTGCATCATCCAAACACTTTTGCGTATCAAATTTTAAGCCAATCTGAATGTGATCACTAAAATCGGGTGAAATACGATTTGAAGATAACTTACATATACCTATTTACTTTACTTTCATAAGAACTTTGGAACGTTAAATAAAAGCTTGTTATACTCGTCATGAGCGTTCATAAGAATAGCAAATATATATTATAGTTGCTAACGTTAACCAAGTAATAAAACAGTCTCTCAAGTGGGAAGCAAAATATATTTGGTCATGTTAGTTTCATTGTGATTACACCATCCATTAAGCAGACAAACACTAGGAACTCTTTGTTCCAGAAAAGTGGAATAATACAGCAAGTTAATGAGATAATTTTTAGCATTCGGGTCGACAACACTGGCTCGTTAATTAACAACGTCAGGTCAGACGGATCATTATTTATTTTTTATAATTTAAAGACTCAAATATAATTTATATGTCTAAGATTATTGGATAATAGAAGTCGTCTTTTTTATGTTCTCTGTATGCATAATTTTATACGTTTTTCAGTTTTATTTTTACTGTTTTCGTCGTTCTGTTTGGCTTTGCTTCAGTTGTTTTCAGATGATAATCATATGTATGAGTAACTGTTGTTGGTCTAAAATATTGGCAAAAGTTTGTGACAGGTAGGTAATTGCTATATCGATGAACTCAATTATCGATTCATTAACCCGATTTTTTGGTAAGTATTTTGGACGAAGTCTGATCGTTTATTTTAACAATAGTAGATGAGGTGATAATAAAAAAAAGGTAGTGATGGGCAACAGCTAGTATTTAATAAAAACATATTTTTACAAACAAAACTAGGAGTGATCACTACTATATAGAACAAGCATCGACAGTTGAGATATTATCGATATAGGAACTCCCTATTTGTCCTAAAATTTTGCCCCCTGAATTCCTATGTCTGGTCAAATTGTTGTTAACAATGAATTCAATAGGTATCCTATGCACCTAAATGGTGTGAGTTCTGGTATGAGCTAGAAATGCACTTTCACATTACGTTTTTAGAGCTCGTACTAAATTCGTTTATTCACCTCGCGAGTCTCGCGACGCTGCGCGCTGTCGCAAGCGAAGTGCTCTGGCTGGTAAGTATGTATGTATACCTATAATGATAACGATACGAACTTACGGAATATATATAGGTATTTTTAAAAATTGGACCATGTTTTATAATGTTGTGAACTTGAATCGGGATTTATCATGCTAACGATCAAGTATAATCAATTACCTCGGCGTTTCGACCACATTAACGTGGCCGTGGCCACGAGTAAACTAAAGTGTAGGGTATCATGTCTGCTTAGCGGCGCGAGTACTTTGAGCTACCCGTTGACTACCAGCTGTGGGATATTTTACGGGCTACATAAAAGTCGGCAGGCCTCCAACAAGATGGAGCGACGACCTGGTTAAGATCGTGGGATCGTGGTGGATGCAAAATGCACAAGACCGGTCTGAGCGGAGAGCATTGAGGAGGCCTATGTCCAGCAGTGGACGTCTTTCGGCTGACATGATGATGATGATAAAAAAATATATTTCGAAGCGTACGTTCATCTGAGTTCTGTGCCATTTATTTGAAATCCCCGCAACCTCAAAAACTTAATCTTAAATTACAACATATTGTACAAAATTTCAGTAGCAAACGCTTCAATAACCCCATAAAGTTACGGCACCGCGAGTTGTTGATGCGGGAATTATTTAGATAGGACGGGTTGCGAGCGGGGTCACACGTGAAGCCTACGCCGAGATGAATCTATGATTTTAGAGATGCGTATCATCCTCTGGCCATTGTTTGTGTTCTAAACAAAAGTGTGCGCTGTGCGATTCTGTTTGACTCGAGTTTTGTTTGTTTGGAATAGGACGCGGTTGCACGGTCTGCGAATGCAATTTTACTGGCGCAGCCCCGGATCTAAGAGGGGGGGGGGGGGGAAGAAAAGAAGAAAAACGTTACTTATTGGCAGTTTTAACAGTTTTTCTCAAACACTGAACAGAGGTGGCGCCACCATCAAGGTTTTGCCCCGTTTTGAAAAAATCGTAGATACGGGCCTGTATTGTATACTGTACACTTTAACCATAGTAAAAGTTACACTTTTACAATGCTTTAACCCTTTGGTTCCCTTGGAAGAATAAATAATTGTATGATTCTCTATTCCCGGGAATTTAGAAAAGAGCTGTGTGCAGCAAGTTGCATACCAGTTGGGATAAAAGTCCTCGAGTCGCGATAACGAACCGATAAAAGAAATGCTAGCAGGCCTCTCATTAGGTGGACTGACGAAATCGCAAGAATTGTGGGCAACCGGTGGGTGCAAGTGATGAGTTGTTGTTCATTGTGGCATTGCAAAGGAGGCCTATGTTCAACAGTGGACGTCATCCGGCTGATGATGATGATGATGATGACTACCTGAACATTCTCTTAAAGGAATAGATTTGTGGGTATCCCTTTACTTGACCGAACTTCATTTGCACGAATTTCATGTGCTATAATATACAAACGTCATAATTTTGTTTCCTATAAATTCATTATCACTACTCATTTTTACCATATTAATCAAATGGCAGAATCTTTGTTTCCTATAAAGTTACTTTCAATAATTTCATTTTTCATAATCATTGTAATCCATAAGTATCACATGCCATAATATCATTTGGACGTCAAGAGGATATACTGATAAATCCCATACGTCAAACAAGCCTTTGAATCAGGTAAATTTTAAGCACATAGATTAGGTTAGGTTAGAATTGCGACATTTGATTTGTGCGAGCGAGCGAAGCGAGCGAGCTAGACGGTTCGGAGCAGAAGCGACTCGGATCGGTTAGGTTCAGAAGGCTAAGGCGGGAGCGAAGCGCAGCGTAGCTCCCGCCTTAGCCTTCGATGTTAGGTTTTTTTTTATAACAGCCCGGATAATAAAGATAATAGATAGATTAGTAATAGAAACCAACATCTCAACTACGCGGAATAGGAGCTCCGCGCACGTACGTAGCCACGATGAATTCAGAAAGAAACAATATTTGGTATGGCATTTGAATATTCTATTAAATGATATTATTGCACTTAATAATATGGAAAACAATACTTATTGCATTCGTATCGTTATGGCATCAAAGTTTCGGGAAAATAAGAATATATCAAATAAATTTTCTGGTAAACGAAACATTCGAGCAAATGAAGTTTCGGGCATGTGGAGTTCGGGATAATGAAATTATGGCATATAACTTTCGGTCAAACAATAGACAACCAGATTTGTGACATTGAATTATCCTTTCAAACTTATATGTCTCATTGTATTAGCTACAGGTCTCCCTTGAAAGTGTGCAAACTATTTTAGCATTTATATGAATAATCGTTGCCGAGTGTTCGCCGCTAAAGGCCACCATTAGATTTTATACCACCATCATCGTCGCCATTACGAATCCTTCGAGAGAACCCTCACCTTCATTAGGGTTAGTGCGCTCATGACCCTTTATTCATTATTCTTAAGGATATGGTATTAGTTAGAAGAATGTTTGCACATGCCGTCCGCCGCGGTGAATATTAGCTGCCTTTAATTGCCATCCTATTCACCATTGTATTTATAATTAAACTAGCTTTTACCAGCGACTCCGTCTGCGAAGAATCCGCTTATTGCTTTCCGCGAGAACTATGCAATTTTCCGGGAAAGTAGTTGCGAGTTTTTACGAAATGTATGGGATAGAGAGTGAAGAGGTTAGAAAGACAGGCATTAGTTTTATTTTCAATCAAATCAGCCCACATCCGCGCACTACTAAATAAAGGCCTCTTGATTTTTACGCCAATTTGTCCGGTCTTGTGAAAGTCTCATCCAAAGTTTTGCCAACCAACTGCCAGATGTCATCTGACACACGGGCCGGCCGTCTGCCTACCCTACTTCGATTTTTCATTTTGTTTTTAAATTTTTGTTCATCAGAAGTTAAGCATTTATTTCTTGATCGAGCGATTGGAAATGAGCAAGCGTAGGTACTAGCGCGTACATAAATCTAATTTACTCGTATTACACTATACTAATTTACACACTATCATAAACTAATTTACTCGTATTACACGAAGCAATACTAATTAATTAATGAAAGTTTGCAACTTAAAACAAATAAAAATAAGGTAGTCACTGTCCCAGTACATAACTGCTATCTTTAAATTAATTGCATTAACAAAGAAGGTGTCATCATTGGATAATGTCCAATAGATGGTATATCAAACACTAGGACAAATGCTTGCTCTTGTCCCAACCTTTATTGTATAACTGCTATCTTTAAATTAATCGCATTAACAAAGAAGGTGATACCATGGTGTCAGCTATTGGATAATGTCCAATAGATGGTATATCAAACCCTAGGACAAGGGCTTGCTCTTGTCCCAACCTTTATTGTATAACTGCTATCTTTAAATTAATTGCTAACAAAGAAGGTGATAGCATGGTGTCAGCTATTGGATAATGTCCAATAGATGGTATATCAAACCCTAGGACAAGGGCTTGCTCTTGTCCCAACCTTTATTGTAAAAGATGTTTTCACCAAGAATTTATTCGACATAAACGGAATATCAACGTTAAGCGAATTCCGCGGTATATTTTGTGGAAGTAAAAGTCAGTCTTATCAAAGGTATTATTTATGAACGAGTTTCAGGAAACAAAAATGTACATTGTTTAAATTTTTATTTAGATACATTCCTAGAAAAGCTGCCGCTTTTGTATATTTATAGGTTCCACTTATGTGAAAGAACGAAACATATAGGTTAGTTGTCTATCTCGTATAAGATTTCAAAAGCACCCCTCTCTAAGTGTCTCTAAGTGTCTAGCTTCTGTAGTTTACGCTGTGTGTAGACAAGTCAGTCAGTTGGTATTTTTTTAGGTATAAATTTTATTTACTAAATTGGACTACAAGTACAACGTAGAGATTTATTTTGAAACAAAAATGTAGCAATGACAGTGAGCTAGTAAAGCGTTTGTTAAAAGTGCACTTACCTGTGAGTTGGTCTGAAACATCATCTTTCTAAGACGAGAATTCACGCAATGAATAACCATGAAACCATCTCACTCATTCATAAAATAATAACATCTTTTAAAGCGTAATTTAACATGAAACATGACTAAGCAGTGTTCATTCAAAAACTGGTAAACGTGGACTGTATTTGGTTTTGGATGGTCACTGTAAGAGAAGTCGGCTGTTCACTGTGATTAATTTAAACACAAGGAGGTAAAATTGTTCGTAACACACGTGAGAGATATATAAGTTGCGACCAACATAGTAGCGGAAGTGGGAGAAAAAGGTTCTGACAACCTAAAACTTAAATAATTGCGTTGCCAGCAACAGATATTTGCTTTTGAAAGGCACAGAAAATACGATTTTTTTCTATTACAGGCGTAGGAAGTTGGCCGTCACCACCCTTACCGTCTTTGATACCACAACTATTTAGTAGGATTCTTTTAGTTACTTTAATTAACAAGAAACTTTTTCAAAGCCGAAAAACCCTCTTGTCTTTTCGATTATTATTAAAAACCTTTGATTTCAATCTTTTGCCAAGCATCTTTCTGTTTAAGCATTTTTATGTCTTTATAACTTTTAAGCTATTAATCTTTTGATCAGATCTGAAAATCTTTATTATCTTGGATCCAAAAATTACGATTTAGCCATGTTAAAAGGAAATATAAGGCAAAGGCAAAGGTGAAACAGAAATAAGTCAAACAATCTACCTATCCTAACGCTTTCGTAGAAAAAAAGTTCTATTTATAGCTCCACACAAACTCGTGGAAGGTTCTTTGCGGGCCTTTTAATATCCTATTTATTTTATAAAGTATAAAATTCTACTTCGCATTCTTTCGATGGGCCGGGGCACGAACGTTCCACTGCGCAAAAAAGTTTTCCTATTAAACGGCTCTTGCAATCCACTAGTTATAATGACTACATTATTTTCATATTAATGCTTATCACGCAAACTATCAAATGTTCCTTTTCAAATAGCGATTTGGTCTGGATTTAGCTCCGATCTACAGTAACGTCTATCAATCTACTGACTGTCTATAATATTAAACTTGAGCTTTCGTGTTACGGGAATATTGGAGTAAAGAAGACTGTAATATTTCATAGAATAAGGCTAAAGGCTTCTATGCGGCGGTTGATATAATAAATTAGAAATTTAAAAAATAATGTAGTTACATTGTCTACTAGGCTGTACCGAATATTAGTTGTGATTTTTTTTTACAAGTACCTAAATATCAATCTTTCCAATTAAAGACAGAAAAGTCACGTAAGATACTATGCGGTTCATCTCCTACTAAAAGTATAACGTACAATGTGTTACCATAGGTGTTACCTTACATAACCTATGACAATGGTCAAGTAATATACTTGTGTAACGCAGTACAGTATTGCATGTATGTATTTGTATAGTTATACTCGTATCATTTGTATTTATTTTAATATTATTGATTTTTTGTTTGTTTTATTTTCTGTTTCTGTTTCCGCCACCTATTTTTGTTACAAATTAATTTCATGTACCCAAATGGTTGTCTGGAAGAGATCGCTTTTAACCGATAAGACCGCCTATTGTCTACCCTAATCTGTGTTATATTATAAGTTTTTTCTTGTACTGCTTTATGGTGTGCAATAAATAATATTTGTATTGTATTGTATTGTACAGTTAATAAATTACCCATTTTTGAATTAGGTACGAGAAAAACAAAATAAGTACCTTGGCTTTCTGTGTGCCAGCCAGTTATTTTAATTAGTGGCCGTAGCGTTGCGCTTAGTTTGCACAATTAATGCTTTTCAGAGGAGCGCTGCTAAAACTGCTAGATAATATGAATATCGCATGATGCTTCAATGGCATATGCATGGCAAGTTGCTGCCAATTTAATTACGTAAGCATATTTTCTCATTTGAATTTGTTAAAATGTCTTATTATGTATTTATAATATACATACTAAATACGCAAATTGGTAAGGTTTTAATCCAAAAGAAGAAGTAGAGTACTTCATGATATTTTTGTAAGGAAAGGGGGGGGGGGGAATGACATTTTGTCAGATTCAGATACAATGTAAACAGCGCATTTCCACATATTCGCACTTCAATGAACTATTTTAGAGGTAATTATTAAAGTAACTATCTATCGCTGAAAGTTTTCAACATGAAACTACTGTGAAATTCACTCTTGATTAGTAAAATAAACCTGAATAACTCACGTCTTAACCTCCTACCACCCAGACTCCTTTATAAAGGACTTACTTATTGTAATTTGAGCATCGAGCTCTATCATAAATGACATAGTTTGATGTTCATAAATGAAAATTTGATTTGGGCCGCAGGCGGATAAATCGAGTTTATCTCGACATGTACCGTTGATAGATTTAATTTACCTGAGATAAAATTCTGCGTAGCAACTAAAATGATCAAATAGTATTACGGTTCAAGCATGTTACATTCCCAACTGTTTGCCTCCTTTGAGTGGCGCTAACCTAATTCATGGAGTTGGCTTGAGATTGTGGCCAGCAGCCGGCAACTGAATTCACGTATTTCACGTTCGAAACGTGAGTAGGTACCATTTTGCACTAGATAGCACGGTTTGGCACGCGGCCGCGGCGTTTCCCGCCCAACCAGAACATCAAACCTCCATTGTTAAAAGTAAAACAATTTTCATTCGTCAAAAGCTTCAAAAGCAATATTGAACGAAGAAACAATTAAATGTTCGGCCCTCTTTGTTTTGGACGTGAATTGACGAATTTCGACACAAAAGACTATTGATAAAAAGACATTGGGAGGGCGTGTTTTCGGAGCCCAAATTATGTGAAGTTAAGTGTTTAATTAAGTACAAATCAATATTTTTCTTTAGAACTAGCGGTAGAATAGTATTAATTATGCTTACAGTACTAGCACAATATACATAGCTCCTATTGGATGATTGGATACATAACACATGTTTCTTAGAACTGGCCCTATACTACGAAGTGCAGAACTCGAACATCGTCTGTTGCCGTCCCGCTGACGCTTTTATCATGTAATACGCGAGTGAAAGAAAGGGACGGAGCGATACGAGCTTCGATTTTCGTAGTAGACTCCCGACTGATTCGATACCTAGCAAAATCTCTATTTGTAGCTAAGGCGGACTCATGATATTCCATAATTATAACTACATAAGCCTTGTGAGATAAATAAAATCGACTCACCCAATGCGTATCTCCAATTAAGGATAATTAATTTATGTTCGCTTAAATACAACATCTTTCGAGTAAGGAGCACGACGATGATGTAGGGATAAATCTTCTATTTTCACATCGAACTGAAAGCTACCTCCTTTTGCGTCTGGCGGCGCTGTCAACGAAAAATTGATCACAAAATAAACAATGCATTATCCATAGGCGCAGAGTATTCAACGGTAAAGACAGCGTCGCGGCGCGGATAAGAAGAATCTCGCGTCACGTCAATATTGTCATCTGAGAGGCGACAGCAGGCGATGCCGGCGACAATACCCATCAATCATTGGGAGACAAAAAGGAATACCGGGTACCGATAGAGCACGACTCCCAGTAAGACGTACTTTGTCATTTCTCGTACTGGAGCGCGACAGCTAAGACGAATAATAGTTTTAACATCATCAAATTTACTCTTTATATATCTACCACCTCTGATTTCTGTTTTGTATTTCATAATTAAAAATCTGGCTGTAGCTTCAGTTATTTCATCATCATCGTCATCATCATCAAATCAGCCAAAGGACGGCTTAAATTGGACATAGGCCCTCTCATAGACCTTCAGTTGCTTCGATTGGAAGCGGCCGCATCCACCGTGAACCCGCGGCTTTAACCAGATCATCTGTCCACCTATGAGACATCAAGTTATTTTGATATATTTCTTACGTTTACGTTTCGAATGTGAGGGGTCTCACTCTGGATAAGTACTACCTTTTAATTTGTATGGAACCATTGATTCGCGAGTATGACTAGCACTTCACAGATTTTTTTTATTCCGGGATACAAAAGTGCAAATGTAAGTTGTTGTTTACCTAATATTGAATATTTATTGCTTCATAATACGGATCCCTACACTAGGCGTGGTCCAATACGAATTTGGCCTGGTTTTAAGTGATTAAAAAACTCAGTTTCTTCAGAGGCTATATAAGCGCACACCTGCCTATATAGGGAAGCATTATAACCTGTTTACATCTAAGTGGTTTAAGAAGTAGCGAAAAATTCTCTTAGCTACTGTACGTAATACAATTGCGAAGGCAACTGGAGGTAGAAGTATATCATGTTACGAGATTTTCCCAGTGCAGAGCAAGAGGCAATATTAAATTTTGTTCCATTGCTGCAAGAGACAGTACATTATTCGTGTGTTGTGTTGGAATGGGTGCTGCATGCTGGGAGCATAAATTGAGAGTGCTGACCCGAGGGCTTTTACTTTTTAACCGACTTCAAAAAAGGAGGTTCTCAATTTGGTTCTTGTTCCTTTCTGCCTCAGAACTCCATCGTCCTTGTTAAGGGCGAAGTACAATCTTAGCTTGATCGTGTTATACGTTTGATAAAAATCGATTCAGCTGTTTTGAGATATTGAACTTCAGAATGAAAATGTCGGGGTTTTTTATTTCTAAATCGGTTATTTTATTTAAAAATGTCATGCTTGCTACCTCAGAACTCATGCAACGATTTAAAAAAGGCTTTTCGTTTGAGAGGTTGTTATTTATACATCCCGGTTAGTCCCATTTAAAGTTAAAGAAAAAAATGCGCTACTGGAGATGATCTTTGAAGTTTTTGTTAAATTTGTATTCTTACCTGGGCGACCGAGCTAAAACTCGTTACCAAGCGTTTTCCCAGAGATTAGACCAAGCTAGATCGATTTTTCATCCCCGAAAACCCCTACCATACCAAATTTTATTGAAACCGTTGCAGCTGTTTCCGAAATTCTGATTATACAAGAATTGCTCGTTTAAAGTTATTAGATTAGATAGATTAAACGGACGAAGCAAATACAAAATGACAAATTTAATAACAACATTTTTTCCTACCTCGTAACAATTAACAGTGAAAATTGTGTTCCGCAGAATAAGGGCACATTAATGCCAGTGGATATCTGTATCCGAGTAAAGCTTATACCCTTTTTAATTCGAGACTTAAGTTAATTACTTCATGAAAAATCATATTTCTGTAACGTCAGTCCCTTTTCATGTTGCGGTTGTTTAAAGGGTTATAATTAAATGTCATTCTTTGTTTTTTGTTCCTTTTTAAGTTTCAGATACGGATTTAAACAGTTGGTATAATCATGACATAATTTTATGAATTAGTGATTAGCTATTTGTACTGTACGCGACTTCTTCTGTGAAGAATTGGTTTATTTCGTTAAATTGTCAACATTGAAAGTTCATGTTTCAAAACTCGTTGTTACCTAATATTCAGTCCACAAAATACTATGTACACTAGAAAAAGGTAGTCTTGAATCGTGTTTAATACAAATTAAATGAAAAAAAAAAACCATTCAATACCTACACAAAATAACAAAATACAAAAAAAGAAAACAAGACGTGGACGTAGTGGTTTAAACTCTGTTAAGTATTAGGTACCAACTAAGAATTTTTAGTTGGTCGTGATTTGAATGGGTCTCGACTCATAATCCCGAATTATTATGCAGACTCCTCGGATGAAATCAGCGCTGGTCTTCCGGCGAGACTATTTTTGTTGTGACGAAGACTGTAAATTTAAGGATTATAGAACTCTTCGACTAAAATGTCTATTAAGTATATCTATAAAAAAATCTTACTTCAATGAAAATTCACATATAAAACAAGAAGATGCTTTATTTGAGTTTTATTGTGATTGGCGAAAGCCATGTGAATAAAACATGTATACATAATAGCACGCGAAAAAAACTCAATCATAACTATGTAAATCCTGTTTCCATTTCGTAGAAGCTACTTTAACATGCAAAATATTATCAACTCATATTTTGCCGTAACATATTTCTGAGACATACACATGAATATACCGTACGGAGTGGAGATATTTGATCACTCTAGTGGGCCAAAGGGATGACCCAGAAATTCATCTTCGTGAGAGGTTCGGACTATGCGGCATTTGTTTTAGTATGTTCGCCCATTTACTGCGGGGGACTTCGAATATTGATGAAATTTTCTGGAGAAACTTCAGTGGGACATGAATGAAAATAGTTTTCAAGTGGATACTTTAGTTCTGAGTTTCCCAACTATTATAACTTACTTGAAGGTCTTCGACTTTGTATATGAAATAAAGCACTGTGAAATTGATTACGAAGCCAAGCCAAGGTGAGGCATCTAACTACCTAGCTAGCATATTGTTTTGCTGAATGGAACGTTCAATAATGTCCCGTCGGGATGGTTGATTGTCCCATTTCTGTCAGATTACAATTGATTTATTCATTATACTCGAAATATGCGTTCGACATCAAACAAATACTTACTACGCAATAATTTAATAATCACCTGAATTTACTTTAATAACGATTCACGGTTCATCATCATGATAAATGAAACGTCGTTGAAACAGAAGCTCTTTAAAAGCAATCACGGTCTCTATACCGTAGTAAGATATATCTAAAAATAATCCTCCTGGCCGATTCCCGCTAAGACAACCGCTTCTCCTTCGTTCGTGTGCCCTCAGGTGGTTCCATTACCCAATGCTCAAACAGCAAAAGATACTAAAATGTGAGGATAGCATTCTCCTCGTTATGTGAGATTGCCGCAGATGGTAAGGTTTTTAAATTGTTGCATGGTGTCAAATCCAAATCGACAATCGACACTGAGTTTTTTATTCAGTCTACTTACCACTGTTTACTTACTACATAAACAGCTTAACAAATAAAAGCATCATAATGTACAAACCTAGTGTTAGAATCTATGCTCCAAATAAAACAATTAAGGCACTAATCCTGTTGATGGAAAACTTGCATCACTGCGATAATACGTCAGCAACGCACGTGTCTGAAGACGGGAGGGCTATTCATCACAAAGCGAAGACATGCTAGAACCTAGAGTTTCACAAAAAGGCCCGTCACGTACATATTTTTAAGTGTAGCCAACGAATCCGTCCACGACTTCCCGCACGGGTCGCGAAGTCAGGAAATTATGTGGCAACGTCAAAGCGAAACCTCGGCTAGGTAAATATTTGCATGTGCCGCAAACGGCTGGGTTTTAGACAGGGCGGATGTTGTTCTCGCAAGAAACAAAAGACAAAACATTACGAATGGAAACACTAACACTGACATAGGGGTGAGCTCCTTTGCGAGGCGAGGTACAGCTTATGCATGCTTATGCTTTGTTTATGAAACGTAATGAAGATGTTGACGCGGGATCTATGCTGCATGACTTGCATTGTACGCTGTGATTTAGTGCTCCGTCTAGGAATAATTAGTGTTCGTTCTAATTAGGTATCTAAAGGTTTTGCGAAATGGAGCAACACCACACCAGGATACTAATTAACTACAAATGCATAATTAGACCAAATACAATAATACAGTAGTGATCTGTGTATTTGACGAAACGTAATTCTGCTATTTTTTATATAAGAGGGGGAAAACTACGAATACAATACTGGCCACCTGATGGGAAGCAATCAGCGTCGCCCATGGACATCCACGACACGAGGGGTATAAATAAGGTTAGGTTGTTAGGTATGAGTACTCGCCCCATAGGAAGTCAAAGCAGGAGAATGAGTTTCTTTTGAAGTATTATTCTGCATTACATTTTTATCTACAAAAAGTCAGCGTATAACCATCCATTCTAAATATGGTTTCGTGTCTGAGCTTAGATCAATAACGGGTTAGCAGGAACGAAGAGTTGAGTTTATTATTACACTGTCATGGGCAGATACCGCCGACGGCTTGGGAAGCGATTTAAAACGGAAGTCACTTTTCCAAAAAAAGATGGTTTTTTCGTACATTTTTGAAGATTTATGAAATAAAGTAAAATTTAAATGATTTTACTCTTCTGAGTTTTGGTTCTGTATTCTCGACTAAACCGTGACATATGAAATGTATATTCTTTTTCTAGTACCTTGTGTAAAGTCTGTTTATATCGTTAGTTACCACAATCTTACTCGCGTGAGTAAGGCAGAAACTGAAATTACTGACACACATGAGGTATTTTATCTTGGCCCATAGACTGGCAACGCCTTTGTAATCTTTTGCTGTTATGGTTGTCCAAAGTATCCACGGGTGGTGGTGTTACTTACCATCGGAACTACGAGACTACTTATGAGTTGGTTACTATTACTAGGTACTGTTTGATATTATATTATTAAATTAAATTTTTAAGGGCAACCGGAAGTAGGTTACGTACTTTAATTTCATCTTGATATTTCCATGTTCTTCAGTAAATGGGTCTTGACAGATTGATAGGCAGACTACAAAGCGATTCTATAAGGGTTCCGTTTTTTATTTTAAGGTAAACATACAAAAATAAATGAATAGCTCAACAATATTTTCGTCTGCTACTTTTGCCTAAATATTTTTATAAGAGTACCCTGTATAATGATGTGCCAAAGGAAACTTTTTCAAAATTGCGGAATATATCATATAGGAAAATTTTGAAATTTCTCACAATTTTGTATGTTTCATTTTTTTATATTTCTTGTGAATAATTCCAGAAATTTCCGAAAACTTTTCCAACTTTTCGGATTCTTTCCGCAACTTACATACCTGTAACCCTGTATACCTACAAATGGCTCTCTATTTCCACTGAGCTTGTAAAACTACCTCTAACACTACTAAATAAGTGCACAAAAACGTCGGACAAATGTCAGGAAATTAATCCGAGGCTTACAAATTTCTTGATTATCCGACTACGACACATTTCTCTGCCATTCCATTAACCTCATACAGTTTTTGTGTTCTCTAGAGCGGGTAGCGCTCTTTGTTCTTCGGAATAAATTTACATCGGTAACAAATGCCCGCCTGGATGCTGAGCGTTTTTTGCCGACCTTAATAAGTCCTTAATGTACAAATGAGAATTTAAAACAATTACCGATGCGAGCGACTAGAATCACTTTGAATTGGGGACGTGGACTTTTAAACAGAGATTTTTTAATTATCTAACATTTAGGAGGTTCACGACTGTATGGCCAAGTGTTTAGAGAACCTGACTACGAAGTCTGAGGTCCAGGGTTCGATTCCCGACCTGGGCAGATATTTGTATGAATAATTCGAATTTTGCTCTCGGGTCTTGGATGTTTAACATGTAGTATACATATATTTATCTATGTATGTTGATCCGTTACCCTTGTATCCTTAGTACAAGCTTTGCTTAGTTTGGGACTAGGTCAATTGGTGTCAAGTGTCCCATGATATTTATTCATTTTAAAGATCAAAATGTGTTTTAAAGTACCTATCGTGTGATAAATGTTGTTGCGTACCTATTTCAGGAAAAAGCCTTTAACGTATTTACCATGTAGTAATTCGTTGAACGAATACTGAAAAAGCAATTTATTGATTGATACGAGTACGTAACGCAGCAATGTTTGAAACGATCACGTTACAAAAAAATGTACCTAGATTATAAAGAGGGAACCCGCCTCTGGCATATTTAGCTACCTGCTCCTATATCATTTAATTAAAATACATTATGTACTTTGTTTACTACCATAAACGACTTTGACAGTTCCATGTGAAATTACATACGTGATTATATGTCCTGGAAATGATTAATTAACCACTAACTTTCGAAACTAAAATTACTCGTCGTATATCGCAGCATATACTCCACGCCCAAGCAAACTATTTCAATACATTAGTTTCAAATTACTCTGTGGTAAACAGTCGTGTAAGTATGTCAATAATATCTTACACATGTAATGAAGTTTCTAGAACGTTTCATGTCGAGTATCTCATAAAGACATTTACTAGATACGGAATCAAATTAACATCTTCAAACACCTTTAAACTGTTACTGAGAGGTGAAAGGGTAAGACAAAACATTGACACAGCAAACAAGAACGATCTACTTTGAGATCCTTTGCCCTATTATGAGTGAGCGGGCGCTGGGCTGCCAAGCCTACTTTAATAAGACTTCTGCCAAATACATATAACAAGGACAAGAGTTGCCCTTTGTAAAGTGCAGCGTTTAGGTACTCGCTGCTTCTTGTGAATCAATAGATCAGACATTTCAATTGAAATTTCGGGATTTCACTAAATTTCATTGAAATTATTAAAAATTATTCTCATTGACATAAGTCAAGAGCAGGTGGTCGACATTTTAAAATGTTATACGCGCGCAATGTCCAGTGGGAATACCGCGACAAGAAGTAAACTAACCTAGTCCATTATTTATTCTATTTAATGTTAATTTGAATTTATTCTTCTCTTCTAATGTATTTTTCTTTGTGTCGAATATGTGTAAATAAATGGTTCTCTCTCTCCCTCTTACAATTTCATTTCTCCAGATATTATATCAAACTTCATTTAAATCATCCAGGCGTTTTAATGGAATTATAACAAACACACGCACAAATTTTCACATTAAAATGACACTAGCTGTTTCCTACGACGTAGTCTGAGAATAGTTATCGCGCGCCTGGGAGGACTTAACACTGTCCCCATAAAAAATCATTACGACGATTGAGTACTTTAAGGACCTGTTTCACCACTTGTCGAATAATTTTAAGTGTTAGATAAAAGTAATGTTGTCTTTGTTTATTCGGACAAAACAAATAGAGAAGGCATCACTGCTATCCATCACTTAAAGTTAGTCGACAAGTGGTGAAACAGGCCCTAAGTGTGATAGGGTAAGGCTAGTAAGGATTAGCAAGATACACAAAAACCTGAGATTAAAACTATAATCCATACTAATATTATAAATGCGAAAGTGTGTTTGTAATGTTTGTCCGTCTTTCACACCGTAACGGAGCGACGGATCGACGTGATTTTTGGCACAGAGATAGTTTATGGGCCCGAGAGTGACAAAGGCTACTTTTTATCCCGGAAAAATGCACAGTTCCCGAGGGAACAGCGCGCGATAACCGAATACCACGCGGGCGGAGCCGCGGGCAAATGCTAATATAGTTTATATTTGAATGTTCAATTACACTTCTTATTGGCATTGTAATGTGATCCTGAGTAGCGGATGAAACTCTGATAAAGGATGCTGGATGGAAAGTATGGTCTTTTAGTTCACAATGCAATAGCAAAAAGAAAGAACGTAATCGTTTGATTGGCAACAGTTCCTATTACGTTGAAACCCACTTGCGTGCCAGTGGGTAGAGTCGACCAGCGTGTAATCAGTCACCGCTGGTGCCTTGACACCCCACGACATGATTATAGTACGAAATTCCGAAGCATGTATTCAAGCCGCATTTTTATAAATGACATGAAAGACTTTGTCGTTTGACGCGTATGTGAGTGTCATTTCCTACTCGGATATTCCTAAGCGTGTTGTGACACAAAGCTTTGGCCTGACCAATATAATGGGTAGGCTGGAAATCATATTAATTCGACGTTCTCGGCTTTCAGAACGAGAACGGGTCGCGGCTGGATATGACATTTTGACAGCTCTGAAGTTTCCTGGATTTCAGACAAAGACGGGAAAATGGATTATCTACCGTTTTTAATAGCAGTACCTCAGTGATTACACTATAGTATAGAATATACTATACCTTAGTCACTGTTGTAATCGATACGTGGGTTATTGTAAGGTTTCAGTGACTAGGTATCCTTACTAGTACTAGTATTAAATGCGAAAGTGAGTTTATTTTTCTTCGTTTGTTCTGTTTTCACGTCTTAGAGGTCATTTATAAAATACGTCATACATTTGGGGGAAATTATGAAAATTGGTGTGACGTACTTTATGGATCACACCATAACTACTGAACCGATTGCCATAATATAAAATTTCGCATACATCATATTAGATTCTAATGACTAAAAGATCAGAACAAATAATATATAACCTCTATCCAGAAATAATCAATTGATCTCGTAGGCGCGCTGTAAGCGATATCGTAAAAGACGAAGTCGCGGGAAAAAACTAGATTGAAAATAAAACACAAATGAATAAAATTAATGTAAGACATTGTTATAGTTTTCCAGTTCGTTTGTCATACACAGACGTAAAGGTTTCGTAATATTTTATATCAAACAATTTCTCACAATGAGAATTCCTCGAATTGCGACAAAGAAGACATTTCGCTTCATTATAAACTTTGGCGAAGTTCTCCCTTTCACCGTAATGAAATATTTATGAATTCTAGTGTCAATCATTTATAAGGAGCGGGGGAATCCATATTGGAAGAAATTTGGTTGGAAATGTGACGAATGCTCAGGCTCTACACTGCGAAGTGCAAAATTCGAACTTCGTATCTTGCCTTCCTGCTGACACTTATTTTATTTTATACGGGAGTGAGAGGGACGGTACGATACGAACGTCGATTTTCGAATTTCATAGTTTCACCATATTTTCAAACGCGCCGTCGACGCGCTTTTGCATCGATACAAACGCGATATTTCACGCGAGTTGCAAGGCCGCTCTATGAAAAGAAAAATACGCTATCAAAGCGCGTCAACACGTCGAACAAACACAGTTACAGCTAAAGATACACATTTTCTCAATGAAATAAATACATAAATACTCAAAAATACAATAAAACAAATATGTAGTCCAAAAATAACAAAATTTAAACGACTCCTTTAATGAGAGTTCCGCCGGTATTAAATTAAAAAAT
Organism: Choristoneura rosaceana; assembly: GCA_037349165.1. NCBI lineage: Eukaryota > Metazoa > Arthropoda > Insecta > Lepidoptera > Tortricidae > Choristoneura > Choristoneura rosaceana. The sequence goes on from JAZBNJ010000008.1 coordinate 5,574,660, forward strand.
TGAAATAAATAATCACGGGCAGTTAGGTATTTCAAAAGTGTTTGCATGAAATATTCATGTTCACATGAGCTGTAAAATAATAACTTTTTAAATTAACTGTTAACCTTTTACCTTGCTACTCCATTACCACACTCAGCTAATAACTTTTTAAAATTAACATTCCATTAATGGTTACTTTTTAAACCCCGACGCAAAAAAAGGGGTTTTATAAGTTTGAACGCTTCGTGTGTCTCTGTGTGCGTGTGTGTGTCTATCTGTGGCACCGTAGCTTTTGTATAATACAGACCCACGAAAACCGATCCAAATTTGAGCTACTATCATTGTGAGCCATCCAATTACAGTATACAAATTTCAGGGCAATAAAACATCATCTAAAAACCGATAACCGTCAATAATACATTAAAATGCGAAAATTTTAAATGTAACCGTTGGGAAGCGATATATTTATACCCACAAAGATAATCGAATTGTAATGGAAAGGTTGAATTAATTTATGCCGTCATTTTCTAAAATTACCTTTTTATTATACAATTATCCATAACATACAATTGCACGATCAAACTAGGAAAAAGGAAAAACATAAACAATTTTCAAGATGTCAAAGTAGCAGTTGAGTAACGCTTTCCTTCATCAAATCTACGTCCGGTCTCAACTTATAACCAAACATTCCCCGAGCTTCCTCAAGGTATCAAATGATGTAATTTATTACTTCAAAACTGCTAATTGGATAAAAAAGGCGGCGAACAGAACTCCATCAGTCGGCTAAGTCAAGTTTGTCTGCGAGGCGGAAAAGAAGGGCGTCTCATAAATATTCATGTAGTCTTCAGCCCCGAAAAGTCACCGCTAAGTCTATTTCCGATAAAACGGCGGAGTGCCATCGTCGACCTTTAATGGTGATTCCATTTCGACCCACCTGCCCCCGCCCTCTTGATAAAAAAATATATTTTTAAATTGGTATCTAAAGCACTTGGTCGGGACATATTTAGCTAATGGGATTCGACGGTTACTTCTGACGCGTCGCCATTTTAAATTTCGGCGTGATAAGTGGTCTCACATTTGAAATGACTTTCGTGTTTAATCACTTAATTTCCTCTTTAATACGTACAGTCAGCTGCAGAGAAAGGGTACCCCCCTGTAATGGCGGTAGTATGGATACCGCCGTTATAGGGGGGTACCTTTTCTCTGCAGCTGACTGTACATTTCATTTAAATTTGGACGTGCATCATCGTAATAGCTTTTCTAAATTATTCGTCGGTCTTATCATGTAACGTACATACTTAAAGTACGAAATGGTCGACCTCTCCCTGATATAAAAGTACGTCAAAAAATTCAATAATTATTGTTCTCCAGTGGACACCACGAGCCGAAAGACTAAGCGTTGGTAGTCCTCTCACTAGATAGATGGACTGATGACATCGCGAGAGTTGCAGGCAACCATTAGATACAAGTTGTCAGTTGACGTTCTTCGAGGGATGCCTTTGTTCAACACTGGACTGGACGTCTACCCGATGATGATTATAATGATAAATTGGCATAGCATTTTAATTTTGCAGATATGAACAAACTAGAAATTGAGAAAATAAACGGCGTTTTTAAATTAATTTATAAATTAGTTATTAAAATCAAATTATTGGTCTAATACTGATTGATGAATGATTGCCTGTTCACTCCAGTAATCTAAATGCCGTCCCTAAAATATTGACACAATTATTGAAGAAACTGATCGTAGATATGCTTGTTGATAAGATTTTTTTTTTGCGAGAAATTAAAATGGTTGAATGGCTGATTTTAGAAACACAGTTTTAGTATTTACACAATTTACTTATGAATACGGGAAAATATCCTACTGCACTACAATAATGAATAAAATCTTCAAACACAGCTAATTTTGTACGGAGTCAACCACAAAATTATGTTCAAATTATTCATCTCATCACATCACAATACAACAAGAAAAAAAAGTGGATAAGTTACCTATTGTCCATCATGACTTACTTTACCAAGTATTTACTTGACTTAACATGGTTATCATCTAACAGTTTTTTTTAAATCGATAAATAAAAAAAATAGGTAGATATCTCTTATGACATAAATATTATATATCTTCAGAAAAAGGAACCATTTTACATAAGTAGTTACTTCAGAAAGTAACAAATGGGAAATGTTACTTAAGTTCTTTAAAAGAAATTTTAAGCTCTTTAAGTTCGCGAGAACAGCTGAAATTACAAACTTTCAAACACCCTTAGGGTTGAAGTTCCAGTCTATTCAGAAGTTACGCAGATTTCAATGTTTTCCAAAATAACTAAGTTAATGGAGTCGGATGCTTATTAATTTTCCTCGAGTTCCCTTTGTCCTTATTAAAACAAACTGCAGTCGCACGGCTTCATTTAACTGGTAATGAAAGACGCTCCGTATACAATGAATTGAAATTATTCGTTCTGGATTTTCAAATTTCAGATCACAAAATGTCGTGCGGCCAACAACTTTTTCTCATACTTTCTTCTTTTCACCCCAGGCAATGTCCATTGTCCACAACAAACAATAATTATTTCTACAATGAACATATACACGGCTAAGCGCATTTTTAACAGCAAATTTTGGACGACGTTTAGTTATTTTAATTATCTTCTCAATCGTCAAATATCGTTTCAGAAAAACGATAATACATGCCTAAAACAAAATCAATGCTACGGTAAAAGTTGCTCTAATCTTCTGTTTTTATTCAAACCAAACTCTGGATGAAGCGCGGCGTACATAAAAGAAGTTTACCTACTAGTTCCAAGCACAATTAGACACGGAGTTTGGTAGGAAAGTTTCGCAGTGTTACAGTCTACATCCCCTATTACGAGTCCATGAATATCAATTAAAGTTTACGACTTTAATTGGTGTTCCCACCGATATTTAATGCCATTTGCATGTTGCGGGGGTATTAACTTACCCGGCTATTACGCGGTAATTGGGTTCTGTGCGCTTGCGTTGCTGCGTACACCAATGTCATCGGCAATGCAGATTTCTAGAGCAGAAATCATATTTATGGCTGAGGAAGTTACTTTACAAAGTTTTGCAGTGTCTGCCTTAGAGGAAAGAACAGTGTTTCAGAAAGGATTTGTAAGAATAAAATATAATATTGGGATAAGGTAGTTCAATGGGTCCTACCAAACATAATAACAAAATAAGATAGTAGGATGGAAATAAATAATGTCAAATTGTCGTTTACGGTATTACACGTAAAATAGTAACATGACTGGCAAATGAGGAGTTTCACCGTAGTTTCGATTGGACGTTAACTTAAACGAGTCTCACGCAACGCTTGACTCGGGGAAGAAATTACCACTGACCCGCCCCAGCTAATTGACGTTTCCACCAAAATTAAAGCCATTTAATTAATTAGTGTGACATTGTATTTCACACTTTGTTTAATAGAAAGTAAGTTGGGAACAAATATCATGCTAATGAGAGTACAGTTTTCGTTTTCAGATGGGAAATAAATTTTGGGTACCAAAATCCTCCACAAAAATAATTTAATGTTTTTGAGTATTCCAAATAGATCTAATCAGTTTCACCAAAACAACAATCAAGCGAATTAAAACTTTAGCAAAATTGATGTCATAATTCAGCCAAATTCCTTCCACCCAACTTCAATGTTCTAGATTGTTATTAATGAATTGTCCAAAAAGCTAAAATCGACTTGCGAGTTGCCTCGCACTCCATTCAAGACTTTTCACTTATTCAATTTAACGACGACGCCCCAAATGACGTGTTAATAATAAAACAAAGATGGTAAATTTGCAGGTGCAGACCTGGCCCAATAACAACTTTGTAAGTGGCCTCTACGTAATCTATTTTGTCATGGAAGGGAGAGGGACAAATAATGTCGTTTGAATGCGGCGCGCGTCTCTCTTTATTAGACCGAAGAAAAACGGAGCCTTGCAGAAATCTACGTCATATTACGTAATGAACATTTTGAAGATATCTTTTCAATAAATCTTACTTTTTCGCTCGCGCAATTATAAAAAAATAGGGCATGAAGAATTGGAACCCCTAATGCTGAACTGGTTTCGATTACACGAATGAATTTGATTAATGTACACGTCCTACGGCAGCAATTTTACGGGTTTTGTCCGACCCGCGGCAATTTCATACTTGTGTTAAGGGATATGGATGGATTCCATCGCATCCATCAATGGCTTGGGGATTTGCGTTCTGCGATTTGGCACTGATATTCGGATTCAATTGTTCCATAAGAGATATAAATGATCAAAAATATGTTATAATTGAATATTAGCATTGTTAAGATGGAAAGTAACAAACGTAAAATCAAATTAAAATTGCTAAATCTCAGTTGTTTTCAATAGTGGCTCAGCTTGTCAAATATTTTGTGCAAAACTGTACCTAAATAAAAAAATACTGGACATGATTACTGCATATTTGGCTTTAGTAGCATTGAGTAGTGGCCTAGTCCAGACAAATCACAACGTAATGTTAGGTACTAGGTACTCCCCAATTTAGCTACAATTACAAAACCATTTTGCCCCCTAAATGAAAATGCCTCAAGCAGATGGCAAATTTTCCCCGTCGTTTCTCCACTAATTCTGGTTAAGTCTGGCTTCTTGCATCAGTCGTGCCATCAATAAAGTCCCCTAGGTGAACAGCAGGCTGCCGAGCACTCCATCTCTGGGATTAGGCCACGACACGGATTCGTGGCCGCGTTTAGAAGCAGATTACGATCTCCAGTTTAATCTCTTAGTAGTCCCGCATTAATTTGAGGATAGGGTACCAGTGTTTTTGGTTTTAGAAATACGTTAAGTTTTGTTTTATAGTGAAAAACCCAAAGGGATGTGTTTGCCTTTTTTCAGGCATCTCAACTTTTATAAATTGTGCTTGTTTCTCTATTTTTAACAGATTTAAAAAAAGGAGACTTTTTGATGAAAATCCATAAAATTTATGAGAGATTTAGTAATTTTAATATATTTCAGTTTGCGCTGTTAGTCTAGATGATAATTAAATTCCCTTTACTTTCTAATGCAACGATTGCTAAGTTATTTCAAATTACACTCTAGAAGCGTGTTTTGTAGAAATAATAGCAATAAAAGCTCAGGCCCTGGCAATGGCGGTCCCAAAAAGTTTTGGGCACTCGGAATATTTACTGCCAAGCTTTATACGACTCATTCAGTTTAGGAATAGTACTAAAGCGAGTTTAATTTATTTGCTTTTCGGACTTATAAACGTGGATAGTTGATATTCCGTTCATATTTGCAACTGCCGTGTTGCAGATCCCTTTTGTGTTTGTTGTTAGTGTTATTGATTTTATTAATTTCTATTGACAAATACTCTCACAGAGCTTAAGCATGTTTTATATACTTTAATAAATATTTAAAACTAAATGTTTAAAAGTCAGAATCCCGAAAATTTAAATTGAAAGCAAAAACTCGAACCCAAAATAAAATATTTCTAAGGAAGGTAAAGATAGATGTCTATCCGTTGCCTAGTTCCCATAACACAAGCTTTGCTAAGCTTACTTTGGGGCTAAGTCAATTGGTGTGAATTGTCCCGTGATATTTATTTATTTATTTATAGATGACAAATTTACACATTATGCCATTTATGCAGTTTGAATGTAATGTCGAAATATACAGGGTGGAAAACTTCAATGGGCCATGGAAGGCATCTTCTAAACTTCGCTTGTCTGACCCGGAAATCGAAACAACTAAAAATTAAAAAAATAAACACTCGCTATTTTATAATACAAATCGATAGGATTATTGTTCAAGATAAAATGTATCTATCTAATAAAAATTTTAAGTTGGTTCGTTTCCCGGATGAGACAAGGGAAGTTTAGAAGGTCTTTGAATGCAGTTTTGTTCAATTTTTAAAATAAAGGGATGTTTGCTTTCAGTACAATTAGCTAACTAAAAGATTTACGGTAGTATATGTATGGTAGAAATAGAAATACCTTTTCCAAAATGAGACCTGCATTAACATAAGAAAATGACAGCAGGTAATTTTACTTTAATAGGTAGTATTTGCGCGGTTGAGTGGACTATAGTAGGTCGGCCTAAGGGCCTACGCTAGCTGACCCGGTTTGCACGGAGCGGGTGGAGGCCTATCGAACAATAGTATGAGCAGCGCTAACTGCGCGCGGCGCGTGCGACGGATTTTACATGTACCCGACCCGCAGGCGTGGGCACGCTGCGTGCACCCGCGCTAGCTAGCGTAGGCCCTAAAACACTCCGTAGTTTTACCAGTAAAGCGGATGGAAATAATTTGATTGAAAAGATGGTATTCACTCACCCTTAACTCCAGAAGCTTTGATAACGTTATTGCTGTGGTCTTGTATGATTCAGAGTCTTGAGATGGTTTTAAATAATTAAATATATCTTGCTGTAAAATATGCAGCAAAGCGCTGCTGTCGCAGTTGACAGATAACTCATTTTTCTTTTTTCTGCTCTATATGACTCGCCATAGAGCAGGACGTGCGCAGAGGTTGGATAGGTGGCGAAATACTTCCCATTTCAATTCAAAATACTCCATCCAACTTTATAGGCTCAAACAGGTAGAGTATACTTAATTGTCATTAGAAAGTATTTCATGTAATTTATTGAAACAGGCGTTGCTTTGCTTTGGTCTAACATCTGGTAGCATGGTGAACGGTTGTGTTACTTTGCAGAAGAGCTCTGGTTGTGTTTGAAACGCGTCAGTGTTGTAGTTTTGGTGACAGTTGAGTTTGTGTGATTGTGTGTTCTCATAGGGTGGAGTTGGAGGATATGCATGAAGATGCGTTCTTTTTAAACATAGCTATAAGAAGGTTGCGGCGGATGAGCAAAGTAATTGTTTTAGTTCATTAGTAAATACTATATAGGTAAAAGTATAAAATGTTACGTAATATCATTACATTCTTTGTACGAACATCCAAATTCAATGTGTGTTTCGATATGATTGACATTTAATATCTGATACCGTATTGTGCTGTTCATTACGTTATAGTTGAGACGCGTTTGGGTTGACGTTATCATTGAGGTCGAGTCGGATCCAGAAGGGAGACGACGGCTTCTTGACAAGGGCAAAGCGAATATTATGCTTTAATATCAGCCCTACTACAATGTAATCAACATTATTGAAAAAAAAATATCTTCAGAGAAGACTAGAAAGGCCCTCGTAGCAACAACAACAAAGTTGACGCATGGCGAATGGCGATGATATCATCTAAGTACAAGACACAAATAACCTAACAAACAGAAAGTTGGGAAACTCCTGACTTTGTCACTTCAATATCTCAAAAACGACTGAACCGATTTTGATGATGCCTAAGAACCATCGCTAGAATACCTGATTTCAAATAAAAAAACCGCATTTATATCGGTCTACCCGCTTAAGATCTACGGTACCACAGACAGACACACATAGCGGTTAAACTTATAACACCCCTCTTTTGCGTCGGGGCTTAAAAACTCTGACTGACTTAATAGCACTAGCCCGTACCCTTGGACTTAGCCTAAATATTGCACAGATAAAACTTATTAATGAATACTAAGGGGCTGTTTCACCATCCATTGATTAGTGTTAACAGACGGTTAAATATGATGCCGTCTCCGTGATTCTAACAAATATTCTAACAAAGCAAATAGAGATGGCATCACATTTTAACCGTCAGTTAACACTACCTAATCAATGGATGGTGAAACATCCCCTAAATAAATAATTCACAGATAGTAAGGCCGGGAATTTTAATGAAATCGTGGTTACCAATGCCTCAGTTAGAGCAAGACTTGATATTGAAACATTCCGCAACCGTTGAAGAGTTCCATCCTGCGGTGACGATGCTGGTAGTACCACCAGCATTTCACTACTAGATTATTGTATTGTCATCGGGTTTACATAAGTTTGTAAAATTTTAGCTCAACCGGATCGAAAAATGACAATTAATGACATATTTTGGGATCACGACTACCTAAACATACCTTTGTATGTTTAGGTTACAACTATACAACTGAATGTTGCCGCAAGTTAAACAAAGCTTACAAAAAACTAAGTTAAAACAAATAAGGTAATGCAAATCCAAAAATCGACAGATTTTACCCCAGACACAAACTAGCTACGGAAGTACCGACACAACAAATAGTACCCGTCCATACACGGAAATTCGTAGCGGCTGCGGCACCGAAGGAAGTGCATAAGTTGGAAATCGCATTTCTATTTTTCAAAGTCGACGCAAGCGTGGGTCGCTAGTTCGTTCTGAGACCACAACAAACACATTTGGCCGATTCCGTTCGGGGGTGAGTCGAGGCGATAAACTTTGTTGACAATGACTGATGCGGCAAGTGCTCGATCCGCCGACCCGCGCCCGTCGCCACCAAATGTGCAATTTTCGAACGTGCCGCTGAAAAGGACTGAAGTTCCTTTCATTGTAGTAACTCAGTTTTGAGACAGTGACACAATGCCGCCCACTTTAACTTTGCCACAAAAGGAATTTTGATGCGGAGTTAGAAATAGGTGTGCTTGTTACACAGAACTAACAAAAAGGGAATAGAACTCTCAAACGAGCTAAAAACATGGCTATTTTTCTTTATTGTCAAAGCTCATTGCAGCTCTAAAACACGAAAAAAATCGCGCCCATTGACAGAGGCAGAGCCGAAAAAGAAGTGACATTATTATAATCAATCAAATATAATCAATATAATCGTAGAATAAAATAATAATATTTCTCCTCCTTTTATTAGCTCCGTGGCTTTTTAAATGTTTCGCACCTTGCTGGAAAACTCCTGCGAAGGTGCGGTAATCAGTGGCAAGTTGCTTTAGCTCTAAAGAAGCGAGTGACTTAGATTAATGTGCCGCTATTAGTACTTGTCCTAGTGCGCTGTTTATCTACAACGCAGTAGGTATGCACGTACTCTAGCTGGTTACTTTAACGTACTTGCTACTAAAAAGACGATTTGATAACCACAGAGGATTGCTTTTTTGTGTTCCATTATCCTGTTGAGGGGCGTCCCTATACAAAAAACGTATTATTTTTGTTTCCTTGTTTTTATTAACGTTTAAAAATACACCTACAAACTCGGAACAATAATAGACATAAATCGTTTGTACAAAATAATATAAAACCGGTCAAGCGTGAGACGGTCTTAGGAAAAAAATTAAGTAATGATTGGTTTTTTGGAATCTTTTTGTATTTTTTATTTCAATTCCAATTTTTTACTTTTACGGTCATCCCGTGAAATAGGTAGGAAAATTCGTGTCTGTGCCGTTGACCAGCAGTGGTGTAGTGGTGTGATGCCGAGGACCTGGGTTCGATTCCCAGTGTTAGTCTTATTTTTCTGGTTTTTCTGTGCATCTATGTTTCGGTTTGTATTTTCAAAAAATTTAAGCTTTTTAATTTGTCTGTCAGTTATGTTTCAAGTTTTCATACATATTCATATTCATTTATCTATTGCAACCGTATTAAAAAAATATTCTTTATTCTAGGCAATACAAAAATGGACCCTACAACGGCGTAGCAACATTCATATTTTTAAACATAATTTGAATACGTGGGTAGTTCGTGGTTGTAGGTACTATATTCACTGTTCACTATTGATTTTCCCTCCCTACCAGTCCTCCGACGTCCTGATAAACAAGATCATAATGGGTGGCTGAAGACAATTTGAGGAAAGACTTAATTAATTTTCGTTGCGTACTTTCATCTGTGCCTGTAGAATGCGAATTACCTGAAACAAAATAAATAAGGTTTTATTAAATATATCTAAGATGCGATGACATTTTGTTGTTGAAAGTGAATTTTAATTTGGTTGAAGTCTTTCTGTATGGATGGACGTTATTTTGAATATTTTGTTCAAAGTGTTACGTGACAGTTACAGACACAGATCTAATAGTAAAAGAAAGAGAAATGTCACGTGAGGCAATAAAGCGAGGTGCCTATCTGGCTAAAAAGGCCAGATATTTCGGTTTCGTCGTCTAATGCCTCCTCTACATATCGACGGATGCGTCGGCAGATTGTATCTGCCGATGCGTCCGCCGAGGTGTAGAGGATGGTTTTTGCTTGTCTGTGGTAGGTATTTAACGTCGGCCGATGCATCTGCCACTCATGCGTTTGGTGTCGGTTTTTCGACACGGATCAAAGGGTGACAGACAGCGCGAACGCAACGCGCCTGTCCACACGTCTGCCGATGTGTGGACAGATCGCAATTTATCCGAAGATATGGTTGCGGATCCATCGGCCGACGCATCCGTCGATATGTAGAGGAGGCAGTAAACACAGTAGTGGCTCATTGGTTTGATCCATGACCTCTCTAGCCACACTTCCGAGTTTTTCTTAAATTTACGAGTATGCGCGAAATCACACGTAAAATTTACAGGAAGTTTACGATGAAAGAAAACATCTTGAGAAAATCTGCATTTTCAAATCAATCAGTTCAGTACAGTGACGGACGGACAGACAGCACGCGAGTGATCTATTATAGAGTTCAGTTTTTCCTTTTGAGGTACGGAATCCGAAAACAGAAAAAAATACACTGGTATACTGGAACTTAGTGAAATCTGTGAAAACACAACCTTGTATTGCACTCATTTGTAGCGATAGGAGAGGTGAAAAGACGCGACATTAGTTCTAGGAGCCGATTTGTATGGTTTTAAATATAATTTAAAATACTTGTGTGAAAATATCACATGGAGGAAAAATACTAACGATAACACTTCTAATCCTCTAATTATCAAGTGAAATTTTAACTTTATAAACGGTGGATTGAGTTAATTACAGTGTAGGGGTATGTACGTTTCTCTAGATATTAGAACGTCAAATAAATCGAATAAGTTTCTTGGAGGCATAAGCCGTATTTAGCTTTTCCTGTATGTTTATTTGGTCCAATCTTGAAAGCTAAATTTGACTCACTTCCAGAGATCGGATTGACTTGGCATACTTATGTAAATCCAGTTACAAAACAATAATCTGGTAGTGAAATCCTGGTGGTCTAGCCAGTATTATATCCGCATGAACTCATCAACGGTTGATGGCATCGCCTTGCAATTTGGTACAGAAATATATGTAGATGACAAAGCAACACATAAAAGGCTTAGCTAAAATAAGGTGTTTTTTATTAGAAAAGAAAGAAAGAAAGAAAAGAAAAACATTTATTCGTGACGTTTTACAAATTCAAACAAAAACAACAAACATCAACAAATTTTGTCACGAAATGGTCCCAACTCAGCATGATGTCAACCTTGCGGATTAGAACCGCGTCTTGTAATTTCATTTTTATGGTATCATCTGCCAATTCAGTAATTTTTGTACCAACGATGGATTCGCAAAATTTGTTTTACAAATACCCTTTGTCCAGCGTTACGTTCCCGAGATACAACTGTTTGAACTCGTCAAGACAGTGACAAATAATATACGTACTCGTATGTTTTGTTACTCTAGTAGAGCGTTGAACTAAAATCGTATTAGATTTTTATCGTGTGCGCTCACAGCGACGTGTGATGGTATTGCAGCAATAAATTCTCAAGACAGCTGTGTTTCCAGTTCTTGAATTACAAGTAAATTTGTTTCTCATGAGACTATGCCTGTCATAAGTCTAGACGTTTGGAAATAAAGCTGCCATTGGGACTAATTAGGCTATGCTAAAGGGCTATGCTATACCATTAAACTCAAAGGTGAATTAAATGTAAATTTTCTGTGTAACCGACGTCCGTAGATATGTTCATCGATTGTCATAGTTTTCATATAGATAATGTTTTGCGGTATATATTACACGTGCAAGAGTCATTTGAGTTATTACTATACTTGCATTGTAGTCATCCGGCAAACATAAAGCACCCGTGAAAACATAAGAACTTGCATTGAACTGTTTTGAATTGTTTGTCGACTTATTTTTTACTATAAAAAGTACATACATACATACATACTTGCGCTCTAGTTCTATTCCTCCTTAGTGCTTAAGACCATGACATGATTGACTTTTTTATTTTGGATATTATTTCAAAGTTCTTAGAATTGTTCATACAATGAACAATTTGTACTTTATAAAGTACATTCGGCCGTTATTCTTAGTGTTAATTGATCCTTTATAAAGTACGTGAGCACCCAAAAGGATATCAGCGGGACGGAGTTAAATAAAGACTCAGTTTAATACCACATCGAACTAGCAAACTCACATAACAATACAAACATAGGCCTAGTCGCATATCTCCTATCTTCATGAACAGTGGCTGTTTAATACAAAGCCGAGACATAGGCGTCGGGGCTCCAGGCAACTTGCTTGGCACCGCGCCTTGGCTCGCTCGTCTGTTTTATTCGGGGCCGGATTTGGGGGATGGCAGCCGGGACTACACAGAGAGCCTCCCTATTACAAAGTTTAAAAAATTCTTAATTTCAGCGTGTCAGAACTTTAACAATTTTTTTAAAGGATTTTTTTCACTCCATGGGCCTCCGCTACTACAGAGCGTGTTGCCGTTGCCCCAAGGCCGTCAGATGTCCAAATCCGGCCCTGGTTTTATTGTGAGCGAGCCAAGAGCTACGTTTTACGCAGTTTGTATTATCGTGGTAGGTAGTATCTAGTATCCTACCTACTTTAAATAACGCGTTCGAAATGCCTCATTTTTGTCGTGGAAAGGACTGCACATCATGGGTATCGTCCCTAGTTTGAAAAAACCTGGCATCTCTTACGTCAATATGTCAATAAAATTAAATCTTGAAATAATGTTCATAAAATTCATTCAGCAAAATTATCGATTTTGGGGTCTTCGACCTTTTTGTAAGTAGTGACGATATGCTCCAGACTAGAGTATAGGTTTTACCTATCCAGGGAGCATTTTGTAGTTTAATCTGTGTTAAATCAATAAAGTTTATTATATTATTTACTGTATCAAAAAAAGTCTTACTTGTCGTCAGGACTCTTGCATGGGCGCGAGCGTGACTAGCAAACTCAAACTTGGTTTTAAAGCCGGTTTTAAGATCTACCATTGAAGTATGCCATTTGGGTGTCGCAGTCGACGAGAATACGTCTGAGAGGACATCATTATCAGTACTCGCTGAAAGACTCACTTCTTTAGGTTAATATGATCAATATTGTTGAAGTGTTCTTAGTTTTGTTTTTTTATTATTCGAATAGAATAAAAAAAAGTGTTCTCCAACGTACTCATAACTAATATTTTTGATGTCGCCAAAGTCGCCAAAGTTAAAAACGTGTTAGTAAAAGAATGATACCCTCTATAACAAGACTGCCCCTGATAATAACATAATAACGTATGCTCCAAATTTTGGACGTGATGTGAGGCACATTAAGGACCCTCTCATAGAGCACCTAACCTAATTAGGCACCTTAGTAATAAAGGTAAAAGCGCCGGAAAAGAACACGTGTCAGAAAGGAGAGTTACATTCGCTGAATTTAATATATCTAGAAACGTGCTGCAACTTCGCTCTGAATTCAAAGAAATAAAATAAGTCTTGTTGATAAAGAACAGGTCTTGGCGAGGCGAGAGCTTGAATTTCCACGCAAGAAATGAAACAAGTAGTTACGGGTGTGAACAGGGTTTAGTAGTACTGCGGTTAATTATAAAAACTTGATCTCGGAGAGATCGATTTTCAATACTTAGCATTTGTGTTAAAAGCGGGTTTACGCGGGTCTCTTTTTTACAAGCATTTATTTAACTTCATCACGTTTGTTTGCTTCAAGTTTTGTAATTTAACTTTGATGCACTTTCAGTGGTCGAATCGAATCAATCTTTTGAGTACATTGTTTAAGTTGGATGACAATGTAAGCACGGTCAATAAAAAGTACTATAAGCGAAATTCATGTAATAAAAATATAATTTAAAAACAAAACTTATTACTGAAGAAGTATAGTAGGTACAAATTACGACAAAGAATGTTTATTTTATCATTCATATATTTGCCATTAAAATTAAATTATTTAAGACTGATATAAAACTAAATAAAACAAAACGTTGTAGAGATGCTAAACATTATTCATATTTACACCTGCAAAATAATATTGTGGCGGACTGACTGACAATATAAGGCACAGATGAAGCCACTGCAGCTAGAGAATTAAAACTTGGCAGATATAATTCCTTGAATTTCATAGATTCGCACTAAGATGTGAAATTTTTAAATTCCCACGGGACACAGTTAGCCAATTTTAATTCCTCCACGGGAGCATGGCCGCGGATTATTTAAGTATATGCAACTTAAATGAAATTCAGCGAATGCTGTAAATTTTAAACGTCGTTTAATGAAATGTATACTTAAGAGTTCCCAATCCGCACTGGACCCGCGTGGGAACTATGGCCCAAGCCCTCTCATTCCGAGAGGAGGCCTGTGCCCAGCAGTGGGACGTATATAGGCTGAGATGATGGTGATGATACTTAAGAGTATGAGAGGGGTTCCCAGCAATTAAACAAACCATTGACAAAAAAAGCAGCGAAAGCTATTTGCACGGTTGAATAGTTTATTCCCTATAAATACACAGTAGAGCGTTTATTTACATGGCCGACCATATTTAATCGATGGGTTAAAGTAAACAGCATGGCACAATAAAACTGCCGAGAGCGGTTTAAACAATAAGTACCTGCGTGCTCGTGCTGTGTGTACACTGGGAGAGCTAACATTGCGACTTGATTGAACGCGACACAATAGTCGATGCCGCATAAACAATGCGAGCGAAATTATTGCGAGTTCAAGCGCTTTTTAGCGTGCGACGAACAGCGAAGGAGGGATCGCACTGGTTTTGCTCAGGCCGATTTATAATGAAGTCGTCAGAAAAATATTTATGATATGACGGTTCCAGAGATCGAAAATACAAACTGAAACATAGATGCACAGAAAAATCAAAAAAAGAGACTAGCGCTGGGAATCGAACTCAGATCATCAGCATTCCGTGCTGCGTGCTATACCCCTACATCACCACTGGACAGGAGTTTCTCCTATGCACCACATGTCTCAGCTTGTTTGTTTCTTATCTAGTGACTTAAGCAGGGGCATTGGCGACATCTATGCTTTAGCCTTCATTGAGAAACTTTCAGTACCCCGTCGGAACTAACCGCTCACCTGGACAAGAAATGTCGCTATCGAGCAATTAAATTTGGTTTTTGGAGTATTTTTTATTTCAACTTCAAATTTTGTTACTTTTGCGGTTATCCCGTTATCAGTCATAGGTTTTCGATGTTGATTTTACGGGCTGTTCGTAAAAGTAACAAAATTTGGAGTTGAAAAAAATACAAAAATACTCCAAAAAGCAATCTTAATTGTTTCCAGAGATTTTAAAATTAGGAATGGCACAGAGCGATGGTTGAACGGCTTGTGTCAGAACATTTTTTTTAATAAAATAAACAGCACAAACTTTTTCTCGGACTTCATTATTGTTGACTGTACTTGTAATGTCATCCAACTTTCATATGTATATCAAATTTCAAGTCAGTCTGATCACTGAAAGTGGGTCAAACTTGCAAGATTTGACACAGCAAAAACAACAACAACAAATAGACCAAGTCACATTGTATTTATATACTGTGACTAAGTTAAATAAACGCTCGTACCACATATGACACTACCAGCAAAGGTTTAGTAGACTATGACATTACCAGCAAAAAGGGTTAGCTCTGCGGAAAATCTAGATACACCAACCGCAAAACTGTGGCTCAAATGTACTGGTATCTGAAAACTTTTCTAGGTTAGTTTGAACACACGGGACTCGTGTCCACGTCCCAGACCAAGCTCCAGCGATAAACTTGCGCTGACGTTGATTTATGTCCCCGTTTGTTTGTCCCAGGGCCTGGTTCATCCCGGATCCCGGGATATCGAAGATAAGACTAGCGACGACTACAAATTACTTCGCAAATTCGGTAGTTAACAACTAAGGAAGCGTTAGTGTACGAGTATGCAAAAATGTGGATTGATGTATTTGAAAATAAAACAAAGAAAAAAAACCTGTTGTTAAAAATTTATTTTCCGAAACAAGTTTTTTGCTGACACTATTTCTTATTTTGTTACTAAATAAATACACCAACATACAGTGAAGAGGAGTAGGCCTGTACTTAGCAGTGGGAGGGGAGACATTTTCAGATTACTGAAAAATAATTGCTTATCATGGAGTTCTTTTTATTGTTACATTGGATATTTATTACTACAAGCTTTTATTTAACTTGCAACGTATGTATTGTATATGTATGTATGACAGTTGTGGTGTCAAAGTAAACCATTAAACGGTCACTTCTTGATTGACTTGTACAAAACGGTGCAAATATGAACTACAAAAATTACAGTCAGCAGGAAAACTTGTATCAAAAACGAAATTAAAAAAAAATCACATACAATTTGTAACGCGACTTCTAGTATCCGGTGTAGTATTACTACATTATAGTCTACTTTCAGTTTGTTGGAGATACATTACGTTTATCATGTATCTTTAACCAAACGATGCCAACACAAGGCGGTAAAACCTTGTAATTTCGAAGGACTTTCGAAAGGGCACCATCAACTAAACAATCTCGATTCCACACGCCATAAAACCCTTCATAAAATAACATGTTGAATACGATGTGAATCTGTCTGCGTAATTAATTAATATTAATCACATTCTCGCTATTCATCCAGAAGAACCCCGTGGTAAGTTCAATTCCCTTGACCCAGTTTGCTATCGGGAACCCGGGCGGCGTGAGATCTCGCGGCTGGCCCAAGACTTAGGCAAATGGTCGATAAAACATAAAAGAAAGGCACAGAAGGTCCGCTCCGTAGATACAAACATGAAGTTATTGACAATGATATTACAGATCTCAAAAGAAGTAGAGGCTGAGGCTGATGTTATTAGCGCGTCGAAAATGAACCGTATAAAAGGAATCAATTGTAGTCTCTGCAATGATGGCGTGACCGCAGGCGTGACTTTGAAGAAAAGGACGACCGTTTTTCTTTCATATCGGGAGTAAAGAGGAGTTTAAACGTATGTGTGTGCTGATGCGTTAGAAGCATGTTTTTCGGTGGTTCTGTGAGCATTATGTTATTGTTTATATATAAAATCATTGGTTGACTTGATACGAGTAACAGGTATTTTTTGGTTGACTTATATTCGTAAGTAGGTATTTAAGGATCGCTTCGCTGCCATCACTAATTTTGCAGTTAATTGGCAGGATTTGTTCTTTTGTATTTCACTGTCTTCTTCTTTCGGTGCCGTCTCGTCTCGGACACATTGCAATTCGTGGTACAATCATCCTTAAACATACTAAAGGCTTTTCCAACCGTGATATTTTACGCTTGCTTGATCGAAGTCTTTGCATTTTTCTGCATTATTAGCTGAAAAAGTTCATTGTATTATAATTTGTATTCCACCGTAACTATTACGCATATTATTATTACGCGTACTATGTTCATACATGTAGGTAGAGACTAGGTATAAACGTACATTGTCAAACACATTTAGTTCAATGTTACATCTATTGTGTTCAACATTACCGGAAATTAATAGTACAGTTATCATATAAGCTGTTAAAGCAGTACTTTGTCACTTTAAAATAAGTGGAATATGAAATATCGGCTACGTATGGCAATGTCTAAAATTAAAAAAAACTAATTACCTAAGTTTAAAATACCTATTGGAGTAAATGTCCAATGTTTAAAATATCAACAGCAATGAGACCTGAGTTTGATCCATCAACCAAATGGTCAAAATACCTTAAATGATGCACAACTTTGAACCTAAACTATCAGAGTCGCTTCTGCCCTGAAACGTTTTGCTCGCTTGCTTCGCTTGCTCGCTGTCAGCGAGGTACCAATAGTAGGTGTCATAAGGACATCTCATCAATGACACCAGCTGGGGTAACAAAGGGGAGCCCCAGGACTTAATGGGAGGGACTTGATGGAATGTCTTTATGACACCTACTTTTGGTACCTCGCTAGCAGCGAGCGACCGGAACGAGCGAGGAAGACGTTTCAGAGCAGAAACGACTAGTTTAGAAACGGATAGTTTAGATTCAGAATGTTAGGTATTATTTTGTAACAGCACAGAAAATGATAAATGTCAATCTACCCCCGCTCGAAAAAGTCGGAATGTTGTCATTTAAAAATAGACATAGCAGGCTTTGGTGTAACCATGGTTTCGGTGTTTTGACCGCCAATTTAACATACCATTTGACAATTTAAGCTTTCGGTATTTTGAATGAAATAAATGTCCAAAATTAGAATCGCCATGATGATGTTCAACCTCCGATAGGAGAGGAATGGGAAGAAGAAGAATGTAATTTAAAAATCATTAGGTATTTAGATTTTAGTGATTTTGAACGTTGGTTATTATACGTTAGTTTTGTTTATTTAGTCATTGCCATACGTAACCATTTTAAGCTTTCGGTATTTTGAATATAAGAGAAAAAATCATTAGGTATTTAGATTTTAGGGATTTAAAATGTAGGTTATTTTACGTTAGCTTTTTTTAACTTCAGAAATTGCAATAAATACGTACCCGAAATATCTGCTGTGTTTGTTTGTTGCGTGAAAAGGGAGCCAATGGGCTTTCAACAGCTGTTGCAGTTTGCTCCACCGCATTTGTTTATAAAGAAAATCGTAAAGACCCGTGAATAAAAGCGGGAAGGGACGAACAAACCACAAATGGTAATAATAAACTTAGGGAAGTTCTATTTTCTTTAATAACTTTTATTTTCTTCTTTTCTAATCATGTCTCTATGGCGAACGAAAAAGTATTTAACAATGGTGAAATAAAAAAAACTTATATCATGGGACACTTGACACCAATTGACCTAGTCTCAGACTAAGCAAAGCTTGTACTACGGATACTAGGCAACAGATAAACATACTTATAAATAAAGCATGATCCCTTTGTAATAGGCATAGTTGTTAAATAGAGCAAGTTTGATTAATTAATACGTGTATTTTGGGGCCGGCAACTGATAAACAGTAGCTTTTTAATAGCGCTATTGAAGGCTTGTTGTAAACAGGCTACGCAGCCATTTTGAATGCTGAAGACAAATATTTACAAAGTTTAATTGCCATGTTGCACGCGGCAGGCTATTGACAATACTTCACCAACACATTAGCCAGCACGAGTTTATTTTTCAATTTAACAACGCTTTTCATGTAACAAAGCATTTTTAAAATGTAACTCGGACAGTTTCAAACAAAAGAACACGTCTAGGTTTTTAATCACCACATCGTTTGAATGAGTTATTTTCATTACGTTAATAAACAATTTTAACTGCTTTATAGAGGGTGTAACGTCCACGAAGGCTCATAAATAACTCGTGTACAAATGAATTTCTTGAAAAGGTCGTGGAAATTAGAAGTTCACGTGAGAGTCCGGTCACGCGACCACCCGAACTCTTTGTACTTATTTACTTGTTCTTTTATTAACAGTGTTAGTTACAACGCTGAAATTATTCAACTCCCTCAAAACGTCAAGCGCGAATACAGTAATTAAAAAAATATCTGACACGAACGCGAAAATGGGAGAATTGGCGAAAAAGCACTTTTTTTTGACAATAACGAGAAACATTGGCGCGTGCCTCATAAATCGGATTTGATATGAAATAATTGAGTAACGAAACTCTCGTGTGGAGTGCTTTTATGTATTGACAACATAAAATATAAAAAGCCTTCACTTCTTCGCTGTTGAATAATTTATCCAAAGATGTCTGCGCTCGCACGGACCGCTTCTGTCATCGAATAGGCATGTCGGAGTAAGTGCCAATCAATACTGAATGAGGCACTTTAAAACAAACCTTTGCGTTTATTAGAGTTTGATAAATCTCTAAAGTATTTAATTGGTTCACCTTTACGCTGCACGCTGACTTTAAATAACGCCGTAAAGCAATTTAGAGCCAGGCGTGGTATAAATGATTACTCCTTCGGTCTAAACTTCCATAAGCAAACTTCGCTGATATTATTATCTCAGGCCTCCAAGGAGCTTGTCTACGCTTTAAACTTTGCCATGCAAAATATGCACAAGTGTCAGCTTTTTAGCCTTTCGTGATAAAAAAAAGTTGTCGCTTCCTATCGCTGTCAGTACTGGAACTACTAAAAGTTAGTAAACAAAAAGTGTATACCGACGCTTCAGCTGGAACGCAACGAAAAACTTGCTCCTCTGACGTTGATGGATGTGAGCAGCAAACGCGCCAACGCCAACGGCCATTTTGTAAGCGAATGGTAAACTCTGACGAATCGGACGTGTTTTAAACTGTATATTGTTACAACCGGATCTCCTTAGCTTCGAGTATAGGCCCGAAACAGCATACTGTAAAATTAATTTTAAAGATATAGTCTTTGATGAATTATACCTGTAGATTCACAATCGCGCGCCCAAATATGTCCGAGCCAAATGAGCGCCACTTTGGTAATCACTGGCCTAAAATCACTGGTTCAGATTACCGGGATAGGTTAGGTCGATAGGTTGGTCGATAGGTCGATCGGTAGGTCGATAGTAGGTAGATAGGTTGGTAGAATGCTCGCCTGCCACTTTGGTAAAAGTGGCCTTCTTTTTTCTCAGTACGTTGTTGTCAAGTGTCAAGCGTTGTGGAGTTTTGCCGCTAGCGAAATTCGCCCGTAATAGAGTAAAGACTAGGTTCAAATTTCGTCTCGTATTATTTTAATTATTTCGTATGAGATAATTTTATTTGTCACGCAAACAAATCAATAGTTCTGACATTCTTTGAAGGGGATTTTGTTCGGCAATGTGCGTCCTGGTTTAAATGTCATTGGATATAGTATAGATTATCTATACGCCGGTTCGTATTTTCAGTGCCTCAAATATTTAGCAAAACTACTAATAGATTGTAAAATCTGACTGACTTTACAGTTACCATCTAATTCGTACTCAACGAAAGCAAACAAGAAACACCTCTCTAAGTAGAGTCACTGTACTGTACTGTATAAGGGTTCGGTAAATCCACTTCACAAAGTATTTACTACAGTAAATGTAGAAGTATATTGACTGCACGTTCAAAAGCTAACGCACTCTAATACTTCGCAAACATTTGCATTTAAAGTGTCAACTTTGCTCTCTTTAAGCCGACGTGTGAAACGACTTATTTCTATCCTAAAAATCGTGTCCACCCCAACACAGTGAACTGTCAAAGGATAGTAGCCTGAAGCGGATTAAAAAGACGGATCCACTATTTGTGATGTTTTATTTATTAGGAGTCACGTCGGATTTGTTATTTCCTGCAAGCTTTGATACTTCAATTTCAGATATTTCACGAGTTGAAGGCGGATTTATTAAAATTTTGCTCGGCAAAAGGCTTAAAATCGAAGCATTTCGAAAAGCTCGTAAAAAGACTACGTTACTAAGGCATGTATTAAAAAGAGTATGGCAGAACTTTAACTATTACTTTGTTCTGTTAAAATTAACACACAACGCAAAACGCAACGCAAGTGCATTGAATGAGATGACGCTTTGCGAGGAGATTTACCAAATTAATAAGTTTCAACAAGATGTAAACATTATATTGCGCTGTAATTACGTAATATCACTTTGTATATCTGTTAGAGTTTAGTAGCAATTTACATAGGTAGATGTGACCCAAGGCATTATGATAACTGAAAAAAAAAACTTAAAACAATGTCCCTTATACACAATGATATCAGCTATATAGTCCTTTCAATTTTAATCTCAATGTTCCATCAAGTAAATTGTCTTCAATGTGTGGTTTTATGAAGATACTGGTTCTCATTAAAGGTAGTGGTAACTTTGTGATTCAACTCGATTCTGTTACGAGAAAAATCGAGGATAAGAAATAAGGAAAACCCTATAACT
Source organism: Choristoneura rosaceana (assembly GCA_037349165.1). Lineage (NCBI taxonomy): Eukaryota > Metazoa > Arthropoda > Insecta > Lepidoptera > Tortricidae > Choristoneura > Choristoneura rosaceana. The sequence continues at coordinate 5,596,400 of JAZBNJ010000008.1, forward strand.
TTTCTTTTCTGTTTGTTGTACAGTCCAAGTCGTGAAAGGAAATGTCAATTTGGAGGGCTTATGAAATAAGTCTCTCAAATTTTGTCTGGAACGTTTGAATCGAAAATTGTTACACAAAAATATTCTAGATTTTTGCTTTTGGGTCACGATATGGAAAAAATCTTTATGGTTATTAAAGAAGCCTTAGAATTCTGTTTTCTGTATCTTCATTGAACAAGCGAATATCCATGACATTTTAGAAGTACAAACCTCATGTATTAAATAAGTGATATTCATCATTATTTCACTTTTTCTTTGATTACAGGAGAGGAAAAAGAATAAGTGAAGAATATCAAACATCACTCACAATGCCGAAACACGCTAATTATTGTAAAACTCACGCGTCATAACCCATAATATGTAAGAATGCCATACTATTTACAACGCACAACGTGACAACTTCATCTAACAAGATTACATTTCACTTTCAGGAATTTGATATAAAATCATTATTATATAGGTACATATAGGATGCATTTTGGCTCTCCAAATAGAAGATAGAACGTTATGATAGTAAACTGATGAATTTGCCACAGTTCCAGGCTTAGTGTCCCATTGACGCTTTAATCCGCAGCCCAATGTTGGCATCACGAACTTTACCATTTATACACCATTCAGCCCAGGTGCTGTGTTAAAATAGTTATGGAGATCAATGAAGACTATGATAAATCACCATTTTCACTTCTCATGCTCGTAAAGTTCGTGTTTATGCTGGATCTAGGCGATATAAAAAACTTTTTAAGCTCTTGTGCATAAAATAAAATCTTCGTGTAATATCAACTCAAGACCAAGGTAATCAGGTGTCAACAGCTACAAACAAAAAAGTTTCTATATATTTATAAATAATTTTTAATTTATATAAAACTAAAAATCAATCAAATCAATCATAATAAATCAGTAAAATTAAAATAATGGAATTATTATAAAAATGCATGAGAAAGAAAAGGTACATAGAAAGTGAATAATTGTTTCCACTGTTGCTATTTCATTTCCTCGCCATCAAAGTGAAAAGTAGAGTGTAAAACTCGAGCATTAAACTCATTTTCCCCTCGAAGTGTCTATCCACCTATATGAACGTCTTGGGTAAAATGGCTCGTTTTATGCTCTTGTTGTACAATCTACTATTTGATCTATGGTCATTTTTCCGTAGTAACGTTGAGCATTTAACATTAGTACACTATTCATACGACTGAAATCCACTGAGTTGACTTTTTAATACTCGTAGTACCTACCTAGGGGTAATTACCTCTATTATTTTGGTTTTCGAGATACAGAAATTTTGCATTAAGCCATAAACTATTTTAGAATAATGCGATCATTAGGTACTAATTTTATGAATAAAATTCAGGTTTGTTCCGCGTACTTTGATTTTAGTCATCATGATCATGATCGTGATCATGTCGCATGCAACTTTACTGTGCCGAAATATCGAGCTTCGTTAAAATCAAGATACGTGGAACAAAATCCGAATTTATTTCATAAAATGTTTAAAGCCTAGTGACCAGTTTTAAAGAAAATATCCAATTTGAAGCAATCAGGTTTCTTTATTTACTGCTGAAGAATTCGAAAATTGCTGTAAACGATGACGTTACTCAAGTTTGTTCAGAAAATAGTTCTTTCTGACAAATCACAACGCTTTACTATTAAATATTATATTTCCAAACAGTAAAACTTCAGTAAACAATTGAAGTTAGCTGCAGAATCATACATATTATGGGTAGGTATTGCTTTGTTATTATAACGAGGCAGGCATTAAAAATCGGTGTAAAAGTGTCTAAATCAGAAATCTTATAGCAATAACGTTTGCCGGATCTTTTTGATGCAATCTTTAAGAACGCGTGTTGCTATGCTCACTTCAGCCTTAAATTTCAAGTAATCGGGGTAAAATTGCCCTCTTAAAGAGTCCGTTTAGAATATGTGGTCATCCTTACAAGGTCAATGGTTTTTAGCGTATTGTTTGCTGTTTGTTCTCTAATTATCTGTTATATTTTGTTCGTTATTTTCTACTTTATTTAGCTTCTCATATTGTTCCATCAGTTCCTAATAAGATTTGAGATTGGCGCCCAACCTAAGGATTGTGACGACAATATTATTAACTCATTTCATAAAAGAGTAGTCTATCTACATCCCTATAGGTTTATTTTCTCTGTGACTAGTTGTTATCGAAAATATATCGGGCATTAACAACGTACCTACCTATCATCCGATTCTTCGTGCAGTACAATTGGAATAAAAGAACGACGTTTTTGTCATTACAAATGGTTTATATCTCAGTTGGTATTCATACCATCTTCAGTAGTAATAAATAGCAGATTGCTGAATAAACTAAATCAGAATATGTCCTAAGATTTGTCTGTGAATGCTATTCTTGTTTATCTATTTCATTAAAATTCAGTTTCACGAAAACTTGGAGACAAAAAGCATGCACACTTATTTCAATTCGTATTGGGATGGGATACCGTAAAAGGTAGTACCTACGATGTGACTAAGTACCTACTTCATTTATGGTAATGTCGTAATCATTCGAAGGCATCGTGAGAGTACTGCGGTATAATCCTGAAGATAAAAGCAGACCCGGCGTAAATTTAGTACCTACTGCTACTGGAAACTTCTTATTTATTGATGGATTCGTAATTGGACACCATAAAATTTAAAACGATTTGGCTAACTTCACTTGAGGTAAGTTCCGATCATCCGAAGGCAACTGTGTAGGTAAACTGTCAAATGTAGGTATTCCATCAGGTGGTTAACAGCTGTGATTGAAATATATTTGCCAGAAAAGCCAGTGCTCTGATGTCTTTTTAGAAGTTGCAATACCTTATGAATGGGTGTTCCCCAGAAGTCGTTGAGAAAGATGTTAGAAATAGGTGTCTGTGGTCTCAAGTCTCTATTTTCTTTGATAGCGTTGATATCGTCGAACACAAAGCCGCAGTAGAGGCAGTTGTGGTAGACGATGATGCAGGCGAGGACCAGGACGGCTCCGAGGCCGCGGCGCGGCGGCTCGGGCATGTCTCCGGAGGAGGAAGGCGCCGGGCCCGCCAGCCGACGTCGGCTGCGCCCGGTCCGCGTGCGCACCGCCGACACCACTCCGCCAAACCTACACACTCCACTTACGCGGTCCATCGTGAATCACTTCGACATCCTAACTTACTCCCCCACAACACATCAACATCCAGACTTAAGTCCTTGCAACGGTGAACCGTCCGAACCGCCGGGTCTGTTGATACGGGAATTCAGATCGTAAGAACGGTTGATATCGGGTAAGCCACACGGATGATCACTGCAAACACGTTGTTATGTTAACGTATGCGATGGCGCGATTCGAATGTCAAAAGTACCATCGGAATCATGGGGTTTGACATTCATGTGATAATTGCGACGCGACTGACACGGACACGCCCGCTCTCCCGGCCGATCCGCCGACGACTGCCGAAGGGCGACGAGCGAATGCTGCGTCGAGTCACGTGACCAGTCGTTTTACTGCGGGTCGTTTTGAGATGGCGCATGCGTCCTTCAAACTCCGTGTCTAGCTGGCGGCAAAATTGTCGCGAGATTTACGATTTTAATCCTAAATGGAATTAAAAGCTTATTAATTTTCCAATCCAAATACGATAAAAAAGGGAATAAATAACCTTTAGTGGTGGCAGGCACCAAAGTATTCAGCTAATAGCCCAACGTGTAATCGTTAATTGTTTTTTTTGTGCTAAGCACACAATTTCTTTTTTTGTGTACGTGTCGTGTCGTACTTGTGTCTCTTAGAAAGAATATTAAAAGAAAATACATATTTCTAGATACCTTTTATAGGTATAAAAGTCACAATAATAATATACACAAATAATAATATAGGGATAAAGTATGACATTGAATTCAGTTTAGTAATTGTAATTATTATTCAACTACGAGTATACCGAAACAGAATGAAAACAATTGAATGAGAATCGGGCAAGCGCGACTAACACATTCCATGTTGACTATGGTAATTGTCAAACGCTGACAATAAATTCGACAAATGAAATAATGGCCGACTAATAAATAAAAATACAATCAGCACCGATAGTTTGAGTGCAGGGGCACATCACATCGCAATTTGATTAGGTCGACCCCACGTGCTCGGAGCGCATGCCCGCGAAAGGGGGAGAGAGGGGCCAGCGGGGAGAGGCGAGTGAATGTTGATGACGACATTTGGTCGAGTTCGGGGGGACTCGCGAGTCAGGCCCCGGATCGGGACTCGCCAATCCCTGCTACGCGTAAGTTCCTTGCAACTAGTTCCGTATAATTCCGAACACTGAACAAGTTGTATTTGCCTCGAGCTCTTGATACAGTCTAGTCAACCCCGCGCTCTTGAGCCTGTCTTCCGCATCAATAAGCGCACGATAAAAGGTTTTCGGTGTCACGGAGATCTTATACTTTTAATATCAGATTTTTTGTTATTAATCTGTGACTTTACGAAATTATTCGAGCTGAATTTGAGTTGGAATGAAACTTTTACGAAATAAAAAGTCTACTTCAGACCTAATATTGAAATAGCTTTTTGAACTAAATGAAACATTATATTTGACATTAAGTAAGTCGCTTTTGATATTTTAACAAGTTAATAAACTCTTTTTTTACGCATTTCTTTCTTCTCATTCTCATGTTATTTAAATAAAGGTACGATGTCAAGGATATGGGACGATAATCCAATAGGTAAATGTTAATACGCGTGTACCTACACCCTACACGTGTACTCATAAACCAGTATTTTGTATAAAAACACCTTATTTGTTTTATTTACATATTAGCTTATTTTTGTGTCCCAATGTTGGGTGAAGGTATCTCCTCTTGACTTATACATCTCCATATTTAGAACTTTAGAGAAATAGGAGCTATATTCAACATTAAGTTACGCGTTCAGGTCATCGGGTCATCTTCGACTAGGCCTGCTTTGCTGTCGGTCACCGTAGGGCAGTATATCCAGCATATCGTTGCGTTGAGTGGGGGTGCATCCTGAGTCAGCTCTAGGCGTAGGCAACGTGGACCACGTCCTACGGCCTCGCGTTCTAGCAGACCTCATGCCTTGAAAGTTTATATTTTTTGCTTATTGAAAAATCCGTCATCTAATGTGTGACCATCAAAGGCCTCGCAAAATTGATATTGTCCTCTTTGAATTTATATCCTGACCGCCACTGGGTGCACCCGGCCGACATGGCCGACCCATACCTATTTAAGCTCGGAAATCAATGTTCCAACATCGGAAATTTAAGTTTTGGAGTCGATCAACTCTTTTAATAAACAAACCTGGTAGTAATAGTAACCGTTTAAAAAATACCTAAAAAAAGTAAGCATGTACACCGCCCTGCATAAGTGGATGGACACCTTGCGTTCTATAATCGCTTGCACACGAGAGGCGGCGATTTTGTTAGTTGTTCACCACAAATGCACTAGATGGCGCGCTTAATGCACGGTATGAATATGATTGATATTTTGTCCTCATATTGGTATGTGCCGATGGCTCAGTTGATCGGCTGCTTAGAAAAATTCTTAAATGAACCCGAGTTCGTATCCTACAGTTCAGAATTAAGTTTTCGTTTTTAATGTTTTTTTTTTATTTATTACTTTATATTTTAATTTTGTAGATAACTAACATGGAAACAAAAAACAATCTGAAAAAGGATAAGGTTGCAACAAAAATAATACACGTTTTGAAGTTTAAAACATAAAAAAATTTTATTCCTAAAACAATATTTCTATTCATTAAATATGGCAGTGCTGTTATTAATGTTATACTAAATATTATTATTAATTAAATAACTGAAAACCAGAAAGTAGTTTACTCAGAATCCAGAGTAGAATCGATTACACGATGTTTTAAATCAGGTTGTGTTTGTGCCCAGTCTAAATATTACGAATGCATACGCCAATTAAAAATGTTTTACGAATGTTTCATACCCCTTAGATAATTTAATACTGGCCGTTTGGCTGTCAGTTTGACTTTCTTCTAAATCTGGTATTACAAATTACAACTGTAAAGTTAGAAATGAAGTAGAACTACTGATACAATTATTTTAAGAAATAATGAAGGTTTTCAAAAATAAACGCAAACAACTAACTTAAAATAAAATACAAAAATATTTTCGGGGTGTCGTGTGAGGTTTTTAGTTATTTAATTAGCACTTGACCAAAATTTGTATTTTAAGATTTTATTGAGGTATTCGCTTAAGTATTCATTTCCGTTTCTGGAAAGAGGATTGAAGCGACCACAATAAAAAAAATGAATTTGAAAATATATATATGTGAGACCGGGTTATCATAAGACTCGTAGGCGTTATTATAAGTTATATATATAAACAGTGAAGTTTTCCAGTTTTAAACATAACAATAATTGATGGCGTAGATCCACTGTTAGTGTGTTACTGACAGTTATAATAAGATTACAGTCGTATTATATTGAACTTTCACACTTATCTCACAAAAAAAAAAACTATTAAGGCATTGGTAATTAAATGTTTTGTTCATAATAATAAAATAATTACTTTTCGTAACAAAGTGATACTACAGGATCATAAATAAAGATAATTATTTTGGTTTCTATAATACTTTTATATAACATGATTGTTTGAGTATATAACCCGGTCTACACGTAAACTATCAATTTTATTTTAATAACTAGTTTAACCACCATGATTGTCGATAACTGCTTGCAGACGGGAACACATAGATGCAACTAGATTTTCACACAGATTAGACCCGCGAATACTGTCCCACATTTTTACACAGTGAGCTTCTAACGTTTCTGGAGTTCGCTCATTTTAGTTATCTCAACGGTGGACAATAAGACCCCATATATTTTCAATGAGATTAAAATCCGGTTATCTGGCAGGACAAGAAACTACTTTAATATTATTTTTGTGTTGATCAAACCAGTCTTGCATAATACGCGACCGGTGTATTGAGCAGTTATCTTGCACGAACGTTATGCACGGCACTTGTTCTTCTGGATAAACAGTGGGCAACATGGTCTCCTGAAGCAAACTGGCATAATCACCACCGTTCGCTCGACTGGGTATTCTAACAAGTTCTCCCGGTTCAGCGGCACTCATCCATCCCCATGGTTGACGGTTATACGACCAGATTCCATGTTGGGCACTACGAGATCACCGTCGTTTCGCGTAGGTATTGTTTCGAATAGTATCTAGGAGTCGTGGTCGAACCGATCTTTGACGATGCAGCAAAAACCGCAGAAAAGGTATTCGTCTTGATATCGTCGTATCCATAATATAACTGTTTTTTTCTGTAACAATATTAATAAACATGAAATAATGTAATGCAAAAAATATAATTGTAGTAAAAAAAAGTGGTAGGATAAACGTAAAAAAAACTCACATCAACTCCAGTTTCTCTAGAAATTTCTGAAATAATTTTTACTTCTTTATATAAATTCATTTTATCACACCTTTTAATCATTTCAACATTGCGATGAAAACTAATCATTTTAAAGAATAACTACGATAGTAAGCAGATTCAACTTGAAAAAGACAATGGAACGAGAAGTAGGAACAGCTGAACAAGTAGGTAGCAAAGTTTAAAACAAAGTAATAAAAACAGCCTGGTAGTTTGAAGATCTTCAGTCTACCCTCTTTAAGTTTCGTAAAATATGACTTACCGATTAATTTTAAGGCGACCAGAGTTATAGATCCAATTTTCATGACTTCAAATAACAGATCAGTGGCTGAGTGGTTTGAGAGTGCTCCGACAGAATCGTATGTCGCGAGTTCAAATCTTATGAGGCGACGATATTGAGTTTGTGTTTTTGTAAATTTACTGCTTGGAGATAAGTAAAGTCGATGTTTCGATGATAAAAACAAGCAACATATTATGGGTCTCCGTAAAGAAAACAATAATATTCTCCCTCTCACACACTTTCGCACAATACGAAAGAGACAGAAATGTCGTTACACGAAGGTAGCATCTCACGGTGTCCCACCCTGGCAGCTGGCAGGGACACATGTTTAGCTGGCCACGAGAGTTGAAGTGAATGATTATACACACAATTACAACATGTGTAATGGGCAGTAGGACGTTGAAATTTGTCTTTCTAACATGAAGATAAAATAAATATTTTTTGAACCCTTAAAAAATCAACAAACTAGCGCCATCTAGCGGGATTTTGGTAAACTAACAAGTTAGTAAATAAGTGAATTCCGCTAATACACATCGAACACATAGATGGCGCCGTTTCTCGCGTCAGACGATTATGATTTGGCATTGTCCATCCACTTTTGCGGCCTATAGTACCTAATTGAATCGGTAAACTTATTGTCAATCCTTAAAGATTTTCCAGCAAAATTTCATGCAAAACGTGAACATAAAGCTTCTCATATGGCTTTGACGGGGGTTCTACAAATATTTCCAATAAGTAACCGTGTGTCAGCAAAATAGTATGGCGTAGAGTATGCTCTTAAAATTATGTCCTCTCCAACAGGATTTGCAAGTAAAATCTTTTAGTACGTATGGTCGACCAAGAAAGTGCTTTATCAATTTTAACGACAGTTTCTACTTCAAAAATAAAACAATAATGCTGATTGTCATATTGAATTGTGAGTGAAAATAGGCTTTAACGTTTTAAGCGCTACAAATGTCATATTAAACCTTAGGGTAGTAAACCGATTTCTTGGTGGCCTATACCTATATTATAGTGTAAGCCTTGAGTTAGCTAGGTATCAAAAAGAAAATATAGGTACTGAATTATGACACGTTCAACAAGCCAAATGAGAAAAAATCAATGGTGACACCCTCATTTTCATGTTATATGATCATCACCATCAGCTGTAGGATATCTACTGTTAGGAATAGGCCTCTGCCATAGACTTCCAGTACCCAACAGCGAGTTAGGTACGTTAGATATTACAGTGGTTGATGACAATATGGTTCAGTCCTTTTGGCAACGTCCCTTATGGCTGCATATCGCCATTGGCTAAACAGAACTGAAAGCAAAAGTTACACAAAAACTTCAACTTGTGAGACAATAGTACATTGTATAACGAGTGCATAAAATGAGTTTTATGAACGAGTTATATAGTCTGTTTTTCACTTCGGTTGCGAGAATATCATAGTATACAGAACCATTAAAGGTTTATTTACAGCCTTTTAGTTTTCGTATAACGTTTTATTTTTATAACAGAATTATTGCTATTGCATAGTTTTATTTATATTTAATATTTAAGAACGTTAATAATGAGAAAAAATTAATTAAATAAAAAAAAAATAATTATGTGGCTATTGATGCCTGATTGCGCTAGCCTTACGAATGGGATCCCTTTGTTTCCCCATAAATTTTTTATTCCGATTTTCGATGGTCAGCAATTGATATCCATATAATTTATAAACATAAACATCACTAGTCATAATTTTTGTTCAGTATAATGCTTATTAGCTCTAATATTAATGGCATACTTACAATATTAAATTCTGTAATCACAAAAGTCATACATTTTTAACTATAACGTTCAAAGATCTAACGATAATTATTCAGAAATAGTTTAAGCCATATATAATATGAAATATTATATTTCACCGTACTAATACTCATATCATTTTAATGCCTAAAGTGTCTAGGTCTAAGAAACCAAATCCATGACATTGATAGCCATATAGATAATTACTCAGAAACATTTCCAGGCATACAACTGAAAGTGCTAATTAATTTACTACGGTCTACGACTTTAGATAATAATTTGATTTTCACCTCACTAGCTCGAAAATGCTTTCTTTATCCTTCGAAATCTGCGTGGAAAGTAGCTTTTTATCCTCTAGGCTGGAAAGAGTTTTTGAAATTCGAACGTTATCGTGAACGGCTGCCCCCTTGAAAATACATCGACCGCTTACTTTCACAACCTCCTATCTGGCCACAAAATTGCTATAGAATCATCTTTATGTTAAGTATGATAGAGTGTTTATTTGTTGTATACAATTCGGGTAGATACGAGGTTGACGAAGAAAGCGTTAATATTGCCGTGTTCACAAAGAAAGTTCGTCATACATTTGTTGAAGTACCTAATATTTTAATCTGTTAATTAATCTGTTATTTTATTCTTATTACTAAAGATTTATTTTGTAATTTTACTTTTAATTTTTAGTACACCTCGATACTTATGCCATACAATCCTTTTCAAAATAGTAACTGTATATACGTACCTACCCACTGTAATACCGTTATATCGATTTGGATTGTAAATACTATTATACCTTTATAATACTAAAAATGTTTGATAAGTGGATAATAGAACTGACTTATTAAAAACTACTTTCACAGTAAGTTTTTCGTCCATTTGCCATTTTCTCGCTGTAGTGAGGTGAAAAATTGTGTGTTTCGCTCGGCTGTAAAGTTGTTTAGCGTCTCGTGCCTTTGAAACCCTCGACTGCGCTCAGGATTCTTCATATTTGAACCACTCGCTTCGCTCGTGGTTCAATCCTAGAATCCTTCGCTTGCTCAGGTTTCAATTATATGCACTCGCGCCAAACAGTCACTTTCCAGCCTTGCATAACAAATAACTATTGTGCGAGCGATTGTAGCGAGCGAGCAAGACGGTTCGGAGCAGAAGCGACTCGGATAGGTTAGGTTCGATGTTAGGTTTTTTTTTTATTGTAGCCCGGATAATATTGCTTCACAAATGATTTTTGACCCTCTGAATTTTATATAGCTTGCTATCAGTATAAATACGAATTTTGAAAGCATAAGAATATGAAAAGTTTTTGTAAAACAAAACATCTTAACGCAAATACAGTATTAAACATATTATTCTTTGTAAATAAAATTTCATCAGCAGCACTAGATAAAGTGGACTACAAATATGGCGGTATAAGTTCACAAACTATACTTTAACTCTCAAAGTGGTATGAACCATACTATGCCATAGTTAATTAATGAGCTAGCAAAAAGCATAGACCACTTTTTCGAACTGAGTTAATTATGCTCTGGTTCTGAACTAAATGGAAAATGTTTACTAGGAATCCTACCTCTTACAAAATTAATTTATAGAGCCTAAGAATTTAATTACTTATTGGAGTTATTTAGATGACATTCAGAATACTAATTAAGACTTAGGTAACTGTCATGTAAAATTATAAGAAGTTGTATCTGGGTCACGCACATTATAAACTTTTTTTTAATCAGACAAAATGACAGGATACAGCCTGTAAACTCAGTTTCAAGTTTTTTTTGGTTTTTAGTAAAGGATGTGAGTGTTGGTCTATTTTATTTATGTAAGTAACAATTAATAAAGTAAATAAAAATTCGTAGAACTGAAAATCTTCCTAAAAACACCTACATAAACATGAAATTTATTTCATTAATAATCCTTAAATATCCTTGAATAAAGCTCTAAGTACCTCAAGTTATTTGAGTATTTATTCCTACAATTTTTAACTCTCAAATAGCCACTTTCCTCTAAGCTTATACTGGGCTGTAGTAAATGTTTTTCGAGAGCCCTCGACGCGAAATATTTGTACAACAAATTTACCAATACAGTAACGGTCCGACGGGTGCCTGACAATGGCCCGAACATTGGTTATTTTTTTCAATTTGAACGATTTTCCCCATTAAGGTAACGATTCACCGGTTTTAAGTTCTTTTGTATCCTCAAAGGTTAAAAAGGTGGCTTCGTTCAATCGCGGTAATTATTTCCTTGAAAGGAGACATTTCGAAGGGGCAGGCTTACAAAGAACTTTTAGAAGAGTAATTACTATTCGAAAGAATGTCTAATTTTTTAGAATGTTCTTTTACGTTGTGTTTATCTAAAGCTGATTTTATCTATATTGTAAATCAAAGGTACCGTTTCTATTTGTCAATTTTCCTGTCCAAGCCCATCTAAATTTTTCAAAGAGATTAAGATCAAAAAGATTTTTTTTTCAAAACCAGCTCTTGCCCACAACTCTGTCTGTGAACGATTCGTTCAGCGCTAGCTTGCGGGAATTTCATTTTTTTCTGGGATAAAAACTCTTCTATCTTTAGCTGTTTAAGAGGCTTCAATATTTGTCGCATTGACTTGACGCATTTTCTACAGCACATTTTTTATATGAAAGTGGGCAAATGAGCCACGAGATATTTTTTTTAATTTTCTTGCACTGCTTTCCTTTCCTCATACTGTTATTAATATCCATCGCCCCTCCCCGAGTGTTATTAATTTATTTCTTAAGTAGTGTTATTAAATGTAGGACAAATTAAGTACGGGCAGCTTAAAAGGTGTGCTGTTAATGTTAGCCCTTTTTGAGTGGACCTTTTATCGCATTAGGAGGGCAATGTTTTGTCACATCCACGTCCTCGGGCGAAAGTAAGTTCATTTTGAGTTTAAAAGTTAAGCAATTAATCCGGATAAAGATATTTATTTTTTGTTATCCCCTAAATTGCTTGAGATGGAGTTAATTATAATTATAAGCATTATAGTCTATTAAATCATACTGTACCGAATAAGTAACGACTTAAATCTTGTTTAGCTCGACATGTTTCTGGCTAATCGTAGTCCGTCTTCTTAGAAGCAACGCAACTCAGCGGCTGCTGCAACACGCGCAGACATTGTACGTCCAATATAGTGCGCGTGTTTCAGCAGCCGCCGAGTCGCGTTGCTCCTAAGAAGACGGGCTACGGATTAGCCCGAAACATGTCAAGCTAAACTCGATTTAAGACGTGAGTTACCTGTTTCAATATCATTTAATATAAGTGGGTCTCATAGTAGTTTCATGTTCACTAGTCTACTTATACGAACACATTGTTTGTAAATAGGTGTTTTGAAAGTAGGTAATCTAATTTCATGCAATTATCTAACTACCACTACTGCTAGCTGTTGCCCGAGACTTCTTCTACAAACAATTCATTTATCGCTATCACGTGCGAACTATGCAATTTTCCAGGATAAAATCTATCCTATGCCTATCCTTCCCTGAGACTTAAACTATCTCTATCTCTTTGATTGTGAAATAAGTATCTTTACAAACTTTCTCATTTACAATATAGTTAGAAGATTAATATATAGATAATTGTACAGGAAATTCGACAACCTCTGAAAGACTAAATAGGATTAGTATAATAAAACTTCGTTCGTTGCGAATTTTTAAGCGCGACTTGGCGATCTTTTCTACACAAAGTACTTTTTCACAAACAAAAACACTAAAAATAAGCAAGCCGGAGCTATGTTAATCCGGTTTGCGAATACGATTCGGAATGTCCTCGGACACCGTCCGTCAAGGGCCGTCGGCTGCAACTCGCGTCCTTTGGGCCCGATCGTCCAGAAAAACTCCGTGATTGATGGGGAACGGGCCATAGGAGCATAAACAGACCGTCACGTCGCCTCCAGGCTCTCAGGTGGACCCATTTTTTTGTCCCCAACCATCCCGAATACACTGGAGTGGCGTGATTGGCGCCTTGTAGATTTAGGACGGTTCGCACTGGATTAGAAGTTTTATCGGGCTTTAAATTTACCCTCGGAACGCTTTGGTCGGCTCTTGTTTTAGGAGTTTTTCGTCCATGCACTGTGCTTTGTTTTTTATTCAGAATGGTGAAGCCTATAGTGTCGAGGTCAACGTATGTATCAAAACTCTTAATTGTACATAAAAAAAGGTTGTCTCTAAAGGTTAGTTAAGTTTGTACTCGCGTTTCAGTGCAAATCATAGTCTTAGTAGGTAGCTTTGACTTTTTCAAAATATACATAAATATAAATAACCTAACCAAACCAACTTCGAAAAGTAGAAAACCCCTGACATTTTCATTACAAAGTTATCTCAAAAACAGCTGAACCGATTTCAATGAAACGTAGCTAAGGACTACTGCAAAGAAACTCACTTCACGTATAAAACGCATTAGTATCGGTCCATTCGTTTGAGTGCTACGATGCCACAGACAAACAGACAGACTTCGGTTCGTTTAGTTACTTAGTTTTTAGATACCTAATATCGTCAATAAAAATCAGCGCAAGGCTTGCCATGGCATTATGCTGAGTGGAGACCTATTTAGCGTCATGTATTATGTCTTGTTTGTTTTTCTATTGTTGTCCATTGTAATGTGTTTATGACATTAAATAAACGTATTTTCTCTCTTTCTTTTTACGGCGGTGGTTAATAAAGAAATTGATTCAACATAATACTCACAATAACAATGTTCAAATCAAACAAAACTTCAAAGAGAAGAACACAAAAATACACCAGAAATGAACAGAAGCAAAAATAAAGGACTAGAAGTCATCCACCTACTTATTTCTGTGAAGAATATTTTCAACTCAACACAACAAGCAAATACTCTTCACGTATGCAAGCCATAGCAGCGATTATTGAACCAATTCACATAGCTATGTGGACTTACTCGCTCGATGAGTAACTTATCAGAACCAGCGTAACCTGCTCTTCCTCCCTTCTCAAGACCTTAAAACATCAAGGCTGCCGAGAGGGCAGTAAAGAGAAAGACAAATGTCAGAATATACTGGCCAGTTCCGTGGTACAATTGGTAGGGCAATTTGCGTGTGGAAAGTGGTAATCTGACCTAGTCGTGGCAAAACTGGGACCTAGAGCAGGTGCAAGCGCTTTGAGCTGCATAGCAATTACACATTTATTTGCCTTCTTATTAGCCTTCAGTTGTGATTAAAGTAAACGCTGTTTTCAAAAGAAATTATACGTTGTGTTTGGTTTAATTATACTTACCTAATGGTATTATTTTTCGCGTGCTGTTTTATTTAAAATAATGGGTAAACAATTAAATTATAACAGCATTAGTATTGGACTCTGGACGACATTATTTTATGGTTATCAATTTGATAAATGCATGGTACCTAACTACGGTCGAATGCTACCGAATAGTGTCTTTTTCAACTTCGACATGGGCTGAATCATCGATAGTATCGATGGAGTTATACTTCCAAGAATTTAATTGAATAAATGCAAACTCTTAACCTCCTGAACCCTTGCGTACTTTATAAAGGACCAATTAATACAAAGAATAACGGTCGAATGTACTTTATAAAGTACATTTTTTTCATTGAATAAAGAATTCTAAGAATTTTGAAATAATATCCAAAATAACAAAGAATGGTTTACCACTACGTCTAGCACTAAGTCAGTTAAAAAGGTAGAACTCAGGAGGTTAATGAAGTTTTACAGTATTCTGGCTTGCTTTGTAGTTTAGGGAAATGAGTAAGTGAAAATGGAAAAATATTATCCCTATATTCCACTACAGCAACTGCTTTAGCTTCCAGTCTTAAAGCTATCTTTGATACTCTAATGTACCAGCATTACCGAAATGTTACTTTTAAAACAATATTTTCTTGATGCTTGCCTTAGTTGCACAGCAAATTCTAATGCTAGGCGGCCGCAACGTCAACAGTCGGGCCCGCCGGTGCACTAAAGACTGAATAATCAAGTTGAAGCTGTCCCAAGGGGGCGAGCGCTTACACTGTTTAACTTCGGAACGGGTAAAGTATAGCTTTTCACAACATTTGCTCTAAAGTCAGCCAGTCGAATATTCAATTTGATTAAAAGCATCAGTGCCGCGCCCTGATCCGGCGAGCGGCGATAAATCAAAACTTTACCATTAAAACAACGGTCGACCGCGACACCTCGGGATCAACTATTCCAACTTCACTTCACTTCAGCCAAGTTATTGTCTTGAAAGTTTTATAACTTCAACCCTTGTGAAGTATTATGGTGGCGTTAGTACAAGTGCGCGGCACGTGAAATTAGTTTGCTTCATGTGAGAGAGTAATTTACTAAAAAATATGTTTTAGGTTATTTGTTTTCTGGTTAAATTTGAAGCGGTGAATATATTTTCGTGATTAACCCCCTGTTTCACCATCTATTGATAAATTTATTTGACGGATAAATGTGATGCCGTCTCTGTTTGTTTTGTTCCAATAGACGGAGATGGCATCATACTTATCCGTCAAATAAAATTTATCAATAGATGGTGAAACAGGGGGTAAGTACAAGTAGTAAGTATCTTAATACTTAATATCTCTTAATATCGTGAAGCAAGTTGCATACAAAATGACTAGCTAACTCTAGCTGTTGCCCGCGATTTCGTCTGCAAACTATTCGTTTATAGCATGCTTTCGGGAACTATTATTTTTTCGGGATAATAAGTATCCTATCATTTATTTTGGTTCAATGTATCCAAAATATCATGGCAATCGGTTCAGTTGTTAAGGCATGGAAGTGGAAGAACCTTATTCTCTATTTATATTTATTACAAGGTAAGCTACCTAGAAAATTAGTAAATTTTGAGGTCGTATTATCCGTATAATTTTCACCAATTAGTCTTATACGTAATAAAGCATGGATATCTTTGTACATAATTTGTCAGAGTAGACAGCTTTAGTGGAATTACAAAGGTAGCGGAGTGGTTTACCTGTAGAACCCAAGCAAACAGATCTCAAGCCTGTAATACTAAATACACCAACGGATCTCCGAAATCCACTAATAACAATAGGATTAAATTCAACGACTTGTAAACGTCTCATGAAACAAGTGTTTGAAATTGCTCCGAGTTTGATGTATAGCACTCGCTTCTCAAGGGATAAATTTGTTCGAAAACTTGCTGAATGTGAAAAGTTTGAAGCTCACTTCAATCCATTACACGAGTGAAATATTTCTTTGTTTTCTGGATCCACTGTGGGCGACGGCGACGCGACCTTACAAATCAGAAGTTTACCATTAGCCGGCGCTCGTCGGCGTCGTCGTTAGGGAGATTCCTTGAACTTTCCCCGTTACCCAACAATATATCTCCTTAATATACTCATCATTCAAATTGCGTAATGGGTTTTTAAAACAGTTGATTGATGGCAACGGGTCTTACCGAAAACGCCGCGTACCGAGACGGTATTTTCTCGCGCCAGAATGTGATGCGGCTTGTTCCTTTCATAAACGCCGATCGATCAATCTCTGTTTTGTAATAGAAAACGATGTGTTTGAAACGTTATATTGGGACGGTTTATTTAATGTACCGTCCATCAATCACAGGAGACGGTGTATTGGTCGATGACATTGCGGCGCGCAACACGTGATATCATATGAGTCCTCGCCGCCGACCTTCTTATTTATAGCTCGGCCCAATATCGAATGGTGGTACTAAATTTCGAATGAAATTACAGTGTCAATTTTCCACGGCTGAAATGGGTGATTGCGATGGAAATTGTAGGGATGTTACTACAAAAACTACGGGCGCAAATTGATTACGTCCTGAAATAAAATTATTTATCCTCATAAATATAGACTACTATGATTTTTTTGAGGAAAGTTTAACTGGTGTCTGCACGAACTGTTGAGTACTTAGATAGGTAAAATTGATAATATCATTATTCATTAACATTGATTACTTTTTAGTTATCACCCAGAGTACCTGTTTTTTGTATCGCTTACTTTTTCTAGTGTACTATACAGAGTCATCTCTAGTAGACAAATAATAAAAAAAATGATTTACAAAGATCTAAGTCTTTAGATATTTTGTGTTCAATTTTTTATAAAATTTCGCATTATAGAGCTCTTGTTTTTTATATTTAACATTTTCAGGAGACTGGAGACAGGAGACTGGTGACTGGATTTTCAGGAGAGCGATATAGTTTTTTGACAAATATCTGTTATTAAAGACTATCAATCATTCCATATTCACCACTGCTACGAAATTACTTGGAATCCATACGAGTTTACAGTAAACCCTTAACTATGTCATATCTATATCGTATATCCGAGTATTTAGCATAAATCATTAATACCAGCTGCCCTCCTCATTGTCTCACAAACCGATAGGGTACTTCCAATGAACTTAACAACTTATAGTTTGGGTACCGAGGAGTTTCTTACACCAGGATATTCAGAGAACAACATAGTCTTTGAGATGATATGATTAAGAGCTGTTGGGGAATTGCGAGAAATCTTATCTATTGTAGTTGCCTTATACACTGAAGTTTGAATTCAATTATTTTGAGATATTTGAATAAGAAGATGAGTTCATTTCGAATTTGGTACACAAATGGTATAAGAGAGTTGGATTGGTTAATCTTTAGTGCAGTACTGTTGATACATTTTTGGATGACATATTTTCTTCGAGTGAGGTCAATGCACTAACTGCTGCTGGTACTAACTGCATAGAAAAATGACTATTATAACTATGTTAGCAAATTGGCTAAACGCAAAATTGTATAATGTGAAGCATATTTTTTTTCTGTCTAGGCTTCGCTAATACTTGCGGTGTATCTAAATCTTATAACAGAAATGCATTCCAGCAACCGAGAGAACTTCAGCAAACGTCTGTCAAGTTGAGATCTATTTGCAACTTCCCAGACCAGATATATTTTACATCGAACTAAAAATACGTATCCAAGAAACAATGCTCTGAGTTCAAACTAAACAAATAAGGGACAGCCAACTTCTAGAAAATAGCGCGGAAGCATTACACCAAGGATTGTATTTTTAGATGAAAAATTGCTTTCATGCTTTCTCATGGAGTTGTGATTACTACTTGAAGTTTTAAAGAATGTTGAAGTGTTTTCCTTAAGATTGGTTTCAGACTGATACGATAGTTATTTAACAAAATGGATTTTGGTATGATATGGACGATTTTTTGCCAGCTTGATCTACATATGATTTTGCATTTAATCTAGCAAGATTAAAAAAGATGAGACTAATATGTACTTTATTACAGTCACGGTATTTGTATCGTATTATCACTTCCTCAGTTATATCAATAAAATTAACATAATAATATAAGTAAAGTTCATTCAACAATATCAAATGTACAAAAATATATCACAAATTTTATGAATTCATAATAGATCTGGCAATTTATTAGACAGGCAAATGGAACCGTTACGGAAATTTAGATACTAGGTGACCTTTTCGAATATGCTTTGATGACCTGTTAAAGACAAGAACATCAGTAAATGGGTATGATTTATTGGATGACGTCGCGGCTAACGGCGCGCGAACACTACTGGCGTGTGACGGTGTTTCGGACACGATTATTAATTGACACTGGCTGTATGTGCGTGACGTCCATTGATACGAAAGTAGGTCGAATGCGGTATAAGATTATTAGTAGGTCAATGAACTCAAGTATTAGCTGTGATATTGAAAGGGAAACAAGATACTACAATGGTGGGGTTCCGATTGAAAATGGCGTCGAAATAGACTTCACAATCATCGAAAATGTACAGTCGCTGGCACTCTCTGGGAATCTGATTGGACTGAGTACCTATTCAAATTATATTTAACGTTGTTCCACTCGTGTAGCCTAACCTTAAGGTGGTTTGTCACGGTCAGCTAGGCACTACAGCGCCAGTAGATGACGTTAGTGTGCAAATTCCACGTATTTTATTTTTTTTAGGAATGAAAATGTGGATATTTTTATAAAATAATGTACCTAGCGCCCGTAGAGTGAAATTTGTAATATATCCTACCAAGTTTCAGATGTATTTTAATTCAGAAAATACTTTCATTTGGGAACGCTGCAGTTTCGACTGATATTTTCGCACACATGCTTGCAATTTGATGTAAACAAAAGTCTTTGTTAATTTCGCTGGCACGATCAAAGAGCAGAATGGCCTAGTTGTATAAGGCTCGAGTTTACCCTAAGAATAGCTTAGGAAGTTCGGGTTCAAACCCGTTGAACAAAATTAAGCTTTTTTTGTTTTTTTTTATAGTTCTCTGTTAATGACGTTAATGTTTATTGAAATGTGTAGCAAAAAATTTATAAGACCTAATTTAGGCACATTTTTTTTAAAATTTTAAGCGAATCTATCTATGAATATGCACAACTACAATACCTACTATGAGACTTATTCCTCACATCTACTCAAGGGTTGCTTGGTAGAGATCCCTTCGAGGGATAAATTCCTCTTTACAAAGTCAAGGAAACCGAAGCACGTACCAGGGTGGAACCTTTTCATATTCAATTACGCTGTGATTTCTTTGGCAGATGTATGGGATGTCAACAATACATTAGTAGCAAATAGGTTGCACCCTGGTATGTGACTCAGTTTCCATGACCGTAACTCAACGTTTTTTTTATATATTTTTTACAATACAGTTTACATACTATGGGAAATATTAGTCATAATCATTATCATTATCCCTATACATACATACAGGCCTCCTCTCACAATGAGGGCTTGGGCTGGGCGTTGTTTTCAACGCAGGCCCAGTGTGAATTGAAATATAGCACACACCATTAATTATTTTGCAGGGGGTTGCACGTTTCTTCACGATATTTTCCATCTACGAAAAACGTGACCATATGAAATTAGACTTGTTTATTTTTATTTCAAATTTAATTGGTTGGGTAGTAATCGAAGGCTCTATTGAACAACAAATTAAAAAAATCCATCACTAAGTCAGTTTTTATTTGTTTATTTACATCAATCAATCAAATTAGCCCACATACAACCACTGCTGAGTGCCTCTTGCATTTTCACGCCACTTTTCCCGTCTTGTGCTAGTCTCATACACAGCTTACCAGTCGACAATGTATGTTTTAACAGTGTTTTTCACTCTGTAATTAAATATTTTTTTATGAAAACAAAACATATTTTGAAGAAGCATATTTTGTCAAATGAACTTTGTCTCTACAGTACTTACTTTTCAATTTCCTTATAATGCGTCTTTTCCGAGACTAGAGTATTGATGCTTTATATGTATTTTATTCGCAAAATTCGTGGCTTCATAGTTTCCACTGTGAATTATAATTCAGGTCAATACTTGAAAATATAACTTCATTCACATTATAGATTATAGATAATTATAATTCCTTCAATTTCGAGGTCAAATTACGATAATTTAATTTAGGAAAAATTACTCTAGTTTTTACAATGTCATGACAACAAACGAACAAAAAATTGTGACTTGACATTTGACAATTGAGATGTTTTTTTTATTTTTATTTTTTGGAAAAAGCTAAAGCCTCAAGCCATGCAGCTTTTGTCTGATTTTATCACTACTAATTTATAATCCGTTAATACAATTTTCCGTACTTATTTATTAATTCGTTCATGTTATGTCATTTTCTTCCTAATTTCTGTCGAAAATCCAAAGAATTGGCAATGCATTTGTTCGTTGCGCTTCAGTCTTTCGACTGACGGACTTTGTACCTATGGCCAGCGAAAATATTAAAAAAAATAGGGAAACGCGCTTCAAAATGTTTATTATGTAATTTTGATCAGACAAATCAAACGAAATCAGGCAACGTCGCTTATCATCGAATTGTCGGCGAGCTGACAACGTGGCTGAAACGCACACTACTAACCAAGCCGTTGGTGTACGATACTGTCGGCTGTTCACTCACATATTGACGAAAATGAACCAAAATAATAATTTAGATTAAGCTATTAATCAAAAGCTTTCTTAAGGTAAATAAAAAATGACGCAACTAGATAACGAAATAAACGTCAAGAGATGTGGTTTTAGTTTCAAATAATCTTTCAAGCGCAAATGGTTGGGAAAATTAATTAGTATGGAAGTCGTGCCACCTTAACGGGTAAGTATTAGATATTTATAGTAAATATTATATCATTGCTTTGTCTGAATAGATATTACTGGTTGATAACTGAAATACGTAAGTACCCTACTTATTATAAAAAGTAAGAAGTAATGTCGTAAGAACATTAGTACGAAATGTTACATGAAAGAGATTCAGAAACTAAGCCCATCACGCCGTCCCTTATTCTTCAAAGCGGGTGATAAATTAAATGTATGGAAAACGGACAATTCGGGAAGCCCACCCATTTCCCAAGCGTGTTCCGCGAGCACTGGCCGAGAGCGAAACCCTAACGGGAAAGTTTTGATTTAGTGCTTATAGCTGTCCCAGTCGGCTGAGAGTCCTCTTTAAAGTTTTAGTCGTGTAATAGAATAAAACTGTTCGAACAATGCTTGTGCTCAGGCATTCATACTCGGGTTCGGCAAAGCATTATGGTAATATACGAACTTATTGCTGGCAACGCTGGCGACATAAAATATAATGTTGCCCGTTTGAATATTCTAAACCGGGAAGAGCGCTGAACGGGCGATTTGCAGGCGTTCAGTGCTCACCGTCTAGGCTGCCCGTAAGGGAATTGCAGTCAGCACTTCTGAATTCTTTCTATTTCCACACCTCGCTCGTAGCCTGGTTCTCCGGGCTGCAACTGGAATTTTTTGAAACAAACATTTTCCTTAACAGGCTTTTGTTGTCCGAAAGATTTTAATAGAAGCCATAAACTCGTTTTGATAAGGTAGTCAACTGTCATAGCGTTTTATTCATTCGAGATAAATATCTGCCTTTGTTAGGCCTTCATTACGAGTATTTGAATGGTGTTGTTTTATCTTCATCGTTTATTTCCTATTTTTCTTTCGGAAATCTTTTCATGAAAATATTTTTAAGTAAAGCTCAGCTGCTTTCTAATAACTGAGGTGAAAAAAAAGTATAAAGTTCTTTGCCATTCATATTTTTGTCATTTTAAGTACAAACAATTAGTACATTTCCATTTTCGTTTCAATAATCAAAAGATCGTTTGAAAAAATTGATTATTACACAATTAATAGATACATTAGGAGATCTATGCAGTGAAATTTTGATTAATTTTGATTAATAGTTAAAGCAAACAGTACACCATCATATTAATTGGTGACTAGGTATTTACTTAAAGTTATATCCAATAAAATAATTTAGTATCGAGAAGTAGGGAATGTCTGTCGTGCTGATGGTATCTTCCATTCCTGAAAAGTTGTGAATAAATGTATTTTCTTTCTTTCTAAAATATACACACAAGTAACACATGAAAACATACACACAAGTAAACATTTCGCCTAAGTAATGTAAGTACCTACTTAAAGGATAAAGCGCTCGTTGTCGTCTCCTGTCCTTTATCGGGAACGTGGATACATAAAACTAAAAAAGGATAATAACCACAATACATAACGCTTATTTGATACAATTATTACAATCTTCGGAGAAACTGATTAGAGTCTAATTCGGAGAAACCAATTAGACGAACGTACGGTCTATAGATTAGTTTAGTGTAGGTTGTTTATTTTATAACAGACGAAAGATCCTGTAGAATTGTTAATTTTTGTCAAAATTGCAGTATGTCAAACTAGCAACTCTACCCGGCGTCGCACGGGTACAACTTTAAAAAAAAGGACAAAAAATTAAGAAGGTCCAACTTTACATTTTACATCTTCCTTTTCCCAAAAGTACACTCGCGTGGAGCTGGGGTGCGTCGCTAGGTTAATACACCGTGTTATTTTTGATTTTCGTTAACTTTGGGAACAGGTCAAATGAAGTTAATTTCCCTAAGACACTAGTGGCCTAATTCTGTTAAAACTGTTCAAAAAATAATCAAGAGTTAAGATAATTAATTATTAGTAGTAAAACAGCGTAAAGGTCCTTTCTTTACTTATGGCGTTAGAGTTAAGATAATTAATTATTAGTAGTAAAATAGCGTAAAGGTAATAACTAATCCACTGTTAATTCACACATTTATTTAACAAAAGAAAGTTAAAGATGTGGATTTTTTGATGTATCTCCTATTTCTCATGTCAATGTCTGTGACGCTATCAAGTGCATGAAAAAGCTTTAAATATCGAAAAAAAAATTTTTTTTTAAATTTTACTAAAAAGTCATTGATATGAACTACCTAACTATCAGGTAGTTCATATCAATGACTTTTTAGTAAAATTTAAAAAAATTAAAAAAATCGAGCCGTCTACCAAAGTTAACGGAAATAAAAAAAACATGGTGTAAGCATACAAATTATTCTCTTGAACCACTCTACTATTGATGAAAATTGCATGTTGTCTATTTTATTTGCAAAACTAATGTTATTTAATATATCTTTCATCTCGTGACATAAGTGCTCTGTGGGAGCGATTGCATCGTAGGACAAGTTTTAATGAGACGCTATTGACTCTGCTTGTCGTCGGAGTCGACTTGTAAATCTCTATTTAAGCAACAAAACTTTTAAATAATGCGCCATAAAGCAACGTGAGTTTTCTTTCAATTTAGCGAGCTTTTAGCTACTTTAGTCTATTTTTTACTAGTTAAAGTTAGCTTTTGGAGAAACGCCATTTCAGTTAGCAAGTGGGTTATTTGTAGAAAATTTGCACCCTTCAAGTACTTTTATTTGGAAAAATATTTCTCAGGTGCGTTACGTTCATAGAAAAAAAAAAAACAGTCATACAAAACTGTAACGAACGAAACGGAAAATTTGGGAGATATTTTTTCTTGTAAGAGGTTCGAACGTACGCGAAGAAGCCTAAAAAAAAATTATTGAAAAAAAAAACTAAAGTTACTTACATAATTTCTGCAAATGACCCAACTGATAAGTTGGCCAAAGCGTTGTTATCTTCCATTGCAGGGAATAATATTTCTCTTCTTTTAAGTCGGACACTCTTGACAGAGTGATTTTGATCATAGGGGGTTGCATAAATATTATGTAGTCACTGTCTTCGCGATCCTTCCCCATCGGTTTCTTTTGACCAATTGGCGAGAGAGAGCATTCTGTCATTGCTACAATATTTCTACATTTATCTTTAACAAAAAATATCGTTGGTATTGTACTGACCCCACACTTCGTGTATTAAACTTTGTGAATTTATTTTAATCATGAGTAACCTCTTTGGGAAAAATTTTGTTTGAAAGTGGATAGCAAGAATGTCAAGGAAAAAAAAGGAAGGGGATTGGGTTGTCAAGGGTCATAGAAAGAAAGATGTGCTAACCAAAAATAAATAAAAATAAAATGTGAATTCTTTGATAACGCAATGAAAAGGCCTAGAAATCCATATATTAACTTAAAACCAATAATTAAAAATGGAGTACGGAGTTTACAAACGGTTTCAGTGAAAATTAAATAAAATCTAGTTTGACAGCCGTTGTATATTCGCATAGCGAGGTCGCTACGTATAGGATTTGAAACTCCGAACAAAACATAACACACGGAGTTATAAGCAATGGATTACTATGCCTTATTGTTGTGATAGAAGTGTAAATAGGTGTTCAATAGTGCAATGCTGTGTGTGCTACCGACGTGAGTTATTTACAATTGCTTTTGCCCTTTCATATTATGAGTTTCAGCGGACTGAGTGGCTACGGGGAGGATAGTGACAGTTGCTGTCATCATGACGAGAGGAGGAGGGACTGGTTGAAGACTATGAAGATATGCAAGCCTGGATTGATGGCGTGTAAGTTGAATTTGAATTGAATTAAATAAATGTGATTTTATTGAAATATAATAATTATGAAAACGAAAGACAAATTACTCGGGATTTAATGGAATAGTAAACATTGCTTATAATTAATTGCTCGAGCTTGCTCCGCGGTTAATACGCCCCAACATACATAAAGCTTTGAATTGTGCGGTTCCTACAATAATATTTAATTTCATGCTGGCGCCGACGTCCAACGTGATGGAGATATCCTGGCTGGTTGTGTGGTGTGATGTGCAACGGGACGGGATTGGAATATTGGCGTGCGGTCCGAGTGCTGATGGCGTTTCCTGGATGTCCCTAGCTAAGTCCTTTCCTTATCCCAGTAGTTAACGATGTTACGACATAACAGCGTAGGAACAGTGAGGAGTATGGCGGGATCCTACCACTGTTATTGTACTCTGATTTGAGTTAATTATACAATTTGTAGATAGAAGTAAAGTACAGTTGGTCATAATTATATTATGATTTCCACGTAATCTGACATTTGTTGTCACAATTTTATAAATTTGAAAAACCGGCATTTAGACATAATATCTATGACATTTTGATAGAATGTCTAATAAATTCAAACCGAGATGGAACTGCGACACTCCTGAGATCTCATTTCAAATCGGTCTTTGGTTCTATACGAACGTATACAATAATTTTATAAATAATTTATCCGTGTTCTAAATTTTAAACATTCAAAATATAAAGAATAAATAACGCCAGTCTAAATTCAAAAGACCTAAATTTAAATATTTGAAATTTAGAAGTCAAATTCAAATGATCGAATTGATTCAAATACGGGTCATTACTGTTCTGTTCTGCTGGCGTTACGGAGTGTTAAGAAGACATTGAATTGTTGAATATTTTTAACGAACATTATCTTCAATTGATTTAAACTATATTACTATTGACGGTACTGAAGTTATCATCGGTGTGTGGATACTATAGCGAAGAACTAATATATTTGTGGCACAAATCTAAGACAGTGAGTAATACATTAGTAAAATTAAAATTGAATATCAAAACTGCTTATATATTATAACATGCTAGAAACTCCAAGGTTAATAGAAACGAGATATTAATAATTGACTTCAGCTTATTGTGTAATTGTTTATATTTCCTCAATGTTTCTTCCAAATTGCCCTGCGTATTTGGCCTAACTTTACAAATAAGCTATTTGGACCTAGAACCGGGGTGTATCACGGTCTCCACAAATACCTATACTAAACCAGATTACTTAATTGTGTCACCATTCTAATGATTTTAATAGAAACCCAGATAGCTCGGGAAGGATAGCTATACAATTCTATACTTACTATTGTATCCAGTTGGTGGAGCGAATGGAACTAGTGTGCCACAGATACGAGTACTAATCTAGCTGGCTGGGTATTAATGGTCGGTATTGCGCGCATGGATACTGTACAAAGTACCCTTACAGACTCCACAAACCATTATGATCGACGTTTCACAATGGAGTCTGTAGATTATTCAAAATTGTGTTTGGGGACCGAGGGTCTTCAGATACATGTGGTCACCAGGGGTCAATTCCACCTCTGGCCGCTGAACGTTGCATCCTCTTTGTCGGACTAACCACCCGGCAATACGGACTCTGTCCGATGGGGTTGTTTACTACTCACTTGGCAATAGGGCTAAAGTGGGGTTGCGGCTAAACAAGGTCTAACGACTAATAGTGGCGTTGGGAGTCCTTGTGGGACATGTGGGGGGAAGGAGACTTTCTCTGTTGGGTTGTGGACGCAAATTGTGGAACGCGTCGTAATAACACAAACATGATTCCGAGTTGTCCTTCCTGACGCTAGTCTGTTAGAGGTTGGGGGGGGGGAAGAGGAGACCGTAGGTGTATAGGATAGTCACTCAGGAAAAGGTTAGGGATTAACAAAGCCTGCCTCGGGAGTGACTATGATTTTGTTCTCCACTCGTTCATTTGAAGACGAGGTACTCACGTGATTGACATACGACATTAATTCAATCCCCTCACGAGGTGCCGAGGCAGCCCGTGGGGGAGTGACCAGTACGGTGACGAGCTCCACAGGCCCGGGCGGGGAGGGGCCCGGCCTATACGGCATAAATCACCTCTTTTTATATTAATTAAGTGGAAATATAATCAAAAATAGATAGTAGCAATAATAACTTCTTATACTAAACGAAATAACTTTTGAGTTTCCTGTATGTATAACCAACGCTTTCTCAAAGAGGTAGTTACTCTACTAAATAGCCCTCTCACTCGGTTCGATCCTAGGTCTACTGTAAATTATTATACAACCTAGGGTCTCTACAAACAGACGATGGCCGTAATTATACTTAGATAAAAGTATATAAATAGAAATATAGTGTCTACCCCTATTGGGAACAGTACAAATTGGTGCCGTGACCAGGATCCTGAGTCTCAAGTAGCGGGCTGTTGAGAAAAAAAAAAAAGAGAAAAAAATTTTTTTCGGAAAAAAAAAAAAAAAAAAAATTTTTTTTTGGTATTCATAGCTTTGAAATTTCAGGTTTGACATGGCCAATACGCTAAGAAAAGGAAAGGGAACGTTTACCGTTGTGTTAGAGGGTAATATTGGTTGTGGGAAGTCGACCCTATTAGAGTCTCTGCATACCAATAAGATGGTGACCGTTTTACCAGAACCTGTCCAAAAATGGCAAAATGTAAAGGGCGTCAACCTCTTCAAATTAATGGTAGAAGACCCCAAGCGGTGGGCTTATGTATTCCAAAATTATGTGGTGTCGACTCTGCTAGAACATCACACCTTGCGAGTAGAAACGCCAATTAAGATAATAGAAAGGTCGATATTTAGTGCGAGGCATTGTTTTATGAAAATACTACGTGAAAACGAGTTGATACACCCTGTAGAGGCGGAGATATTCGAGAATTGGATCTCGTTTGTCAAGGAAAAGGCTTTAGCTAATGTAGATTTGGGAATTTACGTACGAAGTTCCCCGGAGGTGGTTTTACAAAGAATAAAAACTAGAGGTAGAATAGAGGAAAGTGCTATTACACTTGATTATATAAACCGATTGCACGAAAAACATAAGCATTGGCTAACGGGGAATGCTTGGAAGGACTCTTTCCAAGAGTTACGTATTATAGATGGTGATAGAGGAATAGCGGATGTTGTAAAACAATATATGTCGATAGAAGAAGAAATCAAACAACAATGGTGAATTAAGATCAATCGGGGCTATTAGTAAAGAAAATTTTAATGTATTACAGAAACACAACTATGAGCAAAATGATCCAAGCTGGCAAGGAAATGCGTGCTAAGGCGAAGGCTGCTGGAGCGACACCTGGAATAGTGAAGAAAACAACACCTGCTACTGGGGGTTCGTCTGCGATGGCACTCATGATGCGGAACATGCGTAGGACAATTGGGCAACTGCATTTAAAGGTATCGGAGCTGCAGGGAAAAATGCAGGAAGAACCAGTACGGGATAAGGTTAGAGAAACAATGCCTCAACTCGCAATGTATCCAGTGATAGATGGAAGGTTGGATAAACCCAAATACCCCGGAAGGTACGACGTACATCCAGTTACCTTCATAGAGGACCTATTTTCGTACCTAAGAAGGTTGCCGACTAAAGAACATGTAATCGACAATATTATCGGGTGCTTAGAAGGAGATGTCAGGCGGTGGGCGAGAATTTATAAGGATCGTTGGGACAACGAGGAAGATTTTAAAGCTGATTTTATGGATACTTATTGGGGAGAGTCTGAACAAAATCAATTAAGACGGAATATAGTGTGTGGAGTGTGGGAGAAGAATACTCATAAATCCATGATGGGTTACTTTATTTCACTAGCAGGACAAGCAAAAATGTTGAGTACGCCTCTAACGGAAAATCAATTAGTTAATGATTTAATGCACCATTTCCCTAGAGAAGTACAATATGCCTGGAGGATGAGGAAAGGGGAATCGATAATAGAAGCCACTGAATTCTTAAGAGATTTGGATGACGTGGATAAACAGGACCGTTATGTGGAAGGTGGAAGCTCTAATCAAACCCTACCAGGAATGAAGCGAGGGATGCCTGCGACTGGGAAATCAAATTTTGGAAATAAGAAGCCGAAAATAATCGCTAATTTGGAGATAAACGAAGAAGAAGAGCAGGAGAGGTGTAAAGATAGTGGTAAGAATTTAAACTAATGTTAGCTAGTCCAGATGCTCCGGGATTAGCTTATAAACATAGGGGCAACTATTTTAGGTTTGCGCTACGGCAGATGTTGTCATCGGGATGGGTGCCAGGAGTAGGGTTAGGAAAAAGGGAAAATGGGAAATTATACCCTGTAGTAGCAACAGGCGTGAGGACGAAATTGGATAAATCAGGATTTGGCTTTATCCCCACGGACGTGGAGGATCAGATACCAACCAACTTTGAGGGGATGTCGAGCTTGTCTCTTAACTTAGCAGGTAGGCCGGTAGTAGTAGAACCCATGCAGAATTTTGTCACAGCGTCGTTATTTGATGAAGAGGTTTCTTTTGAGGAAATAGGGCATAAAATCAAAGCTGAAATTTGGTTAGAGATTTTAGGGAATAAAATACGTTGTCTAATAGATACGGGGAGTGAAGTTAGTTGTATTTCTGAGGAATTATTTGAATGGTTACAGTCGAGAGGTGTACAACTACCCGCATTGCCGGTAAAGCCTATACAAATAAGAGGGGCGGTAGGGCAGAAGAGTTTAAAAATACAGCAATTATGTTCCATAGAAATAAAAATTCAAGAGGTAATTTTCGATACGGGACTGTTAGTTGTTCCTAGGTTGACTGTACCGGTAATTTTAGGGTTCGACTGGCTGTTGTCATACAAAGCTATTATTACATTACAAGATCCTAGATCACTAATTTTGGAAATGAAGGGGGGAAGAATTACCGTGCCTTTCATTGAGGAAGACCAAAGAATTGCAGCCATTAGGTCATTACAGTTGGAAAACGATGGTGAGGCTAACCACGAAGTATGCGAGGTAGATTTTTTAGACAGAATTAAAGCGGGTATAGAATTGACCGTTGACATGAGGAAATCATTGAAGCAGATTTTAGAGGCCCATAGGATAGTGTTCACCAAGCGAATTGGTAGGGCAAATTGTTATACTCATCACATTAGTATGCATGAGCATGTCCCGAGAATTAATCGGTCTTATCCCATCCCTTATGCATACCGATCCAAGGTAGAAGATAAATTACAGGAAATGGTAGATATGGGTATTATTTCGAGAGGTTCAACACCGTATAGTAGTCCACTCACATTTACTTCCAAAACTGATGGGACTATTCGAATATTATTAGATGCCAGGGAAATTAACAAATATATGGTAGCGGAATCAGAGGCTCCTCCAATGCAGATAGATATTCTAAATGCATTTCACGGGGTTAAGTACATAACTATTATAGATTTGAATAATGCTTATTTTCAAATCCCAATTTCAGAAACAAGTAGACAGTATACAGGTTTCACTGTTAATGGGAAGTCTTATATGTATAATGTATTGCCACAGGGATTGAAAACGTCAGTTGGAAGTTTTAGCCGGGCTATGGATGTAATATTAGGTCCGAGTGTTAGAAGTTTCTGTGTAAATTATTTAGATGATCTAGCTATACTAACCGACGGTCAGTGGGAGGATCATTTGGAACAAATAGATCTGGTACTAGAACGGTTGGAAAGAGCGGGATTAACATGTAATTTAGAAAAGTGTAAATTTGCATGTCAGGAAGTTAAGATGTTAGGTCACATTGTATCTACCGAGGGAATTCGAACGGACCCAGCTAAGGTCGAGTCAATTCAAAAGTTTCCTACCCCGAAAAAGGTGAAACATGTTAGGGCATTCTTAGGTTTATGTAATTATTATCGGAGGTTTATTCCAAATTATAGTAGTCTAATAGTTCCCCTGACGAAATTATTGAAGAAAGGGCAAAGTTGGTATTGGGATGAGGAGTTAGATAAGGCGTTTTGGAATTTGAAACAAGAATTTTCGACTACCATCCTTTTGTCTCATCCAGACGTGAGTAAACCTTACTATTTGCAGACTGATAGTTCAGGAGTAGGTATTGCGGGGGTATTGTATCAGTACGATGAAAAAGGAGAAATACGAATTTTAAGCTTTTGTAGTAGATCATTAAGGGGTTCGGAATTAAGATGGACTGTTACTGAGCAAGAGTTTTGGGCCATAATTTATGGAATAAAGAAATTTGAGACATACTTGCGGGGAGCCGAGTTAATTATTAGGACAGATCACAAGGCGTTAGTGTTTGTTAAGAACATTAGGTTATACAACAGTCGGATCACTAGGTGGATATTATATTTAGAACAATTTAACTATACTGTAGAACATGTCAAGGGGACGGAGAACATAGGGGTAGACATTTTATCTAGATTTCCGAGTGATGGGGAGATACAGGAGGGGAAATTGTGGTATCCGAGTATAATGTACATGGGAGTGCAAGAAAATAAAGAATTACAGGATAAATTAGGGGAAATGGCCCAACTGCAAGATAGGGATAATGTGATAAGGGGCATAAAAAAATAGGTTGTCGAATCCAGGACTAGAGGGAGTAAATGATCGGTTAGCGCGGATAGCAAGCCGTTGTATCACAGAGAATGGAATTCTTTATTTCAATAGGCTGGATAGTCCAAACAGAGTATTGTATTTACCAGAAATTTTACAGGCGGAAGTATGTAGGCAGGTTCACTTAGAATTGGGGCACTTAGGAGTTTATAAAATGATAAAATATTTACAGGACAGATTCTACTGGCTAAAGATGAGGGAAACAATTAGAGATTTTGTTAGGAGTTGTCATCTTTGTCAATTGTCAAAGATAGACAATATTAAGTATGTAGGTACTTGTAAGTCAATTATATCCGAGAATCCAGGTGACTTAGTGATGGCGGACCTCTATGGGCCGTTGCCGATATCGAGAGGAGGAATTTCGTATATATTTGTCATACAAGATTCTTTCACTAAATATATAAAACTATATGGGTTGAGGGCGGCAACAGCAAGGGCAGTGGTGTCTAGGATGCGAGATTTTGCATTAACAATAAAACCAAAGAAGGTTATGACAGATCGAGGGAGGCAATTTATAGGGGATGTATGGAGATTAGGATTGCGCGGTATTGGTGTTAAGACAATCTATACTTCTATTAGAAACCCGAGACCTAATACTGCAGAAGTGGTGAATAAACAGTTAGGAAAGTTTTTCAGAATTTATTGTCATGAACAACATAGGAGCTGGGGATGTTGGTTGAAAAAGATTGAGGAGTTGTACAATAATACTCTCCACTTGAGTACGGGTTTCACCCCTAATGAGGTCCTTAGCGGGAATTCGACGCAACTTTCAATAGACCGATCTTTAATAAATTTTACGAAAAATAAGAGCGTTAATGAAATACGTGAACAAGTTAGGGTAAATTTACGTAGTGCTAGTAAGAAACGTCAGGATAGATTCAACAAGAATCACAACTTGATTCAATACCAAATAGGGGACTTGGTTAAGGTCCGTAGACTAAATAAATCTGACTCGTTGAGTGGAAGGATTAAGAAATTTGAATTGATATACGATGGACCCTATATAGTTGCAGATAGGTACTATGAGAATGTATATGTACTCGTGCACCCAGAAACACTAGTAGAAAAGGGGTTGTTTAATGCTGTACACTTGGCACGATATTATGTCTAGTGGGAAGTCTTACATTAGAGGGTTATAGTGACTTGTTGTCAGTTTTGTGTTGACATGTGAATAGGGAACTTGCTTATAGTTGTGAAAGGGATAAATAATTTCAAGAACAATATTGAGTTGTAAAATATTGTAATAATTTTAGATTATTATTAAGGTGGTTTAGAATGCGGATAAAATTGGATGTATTGATTTGTAGAATTATTAAACGTTACTGAAAATATTTTGGTGTTTGATTGTAATTAGAAGTTAGTTATAGGGAAGTATAGTTTGGGGGGGGAGGTAGATGGGGGTGAGGTAATTGAATAGCTACTGACAGTTGAATGAATGATCATTAGGGACAGGGAAATTAACGTGTTATGAGTTGGGACAGAATAGATGATGAGCTAAGTATACAGGGTGTGTGTAACTGAGGTATGGACGAAATATACAGGGTGTGGAAATGTGATTGCGCTTAAAATAAATTAACTTTATGAATATTATATGATAAGTATAGAATTAAATCTCGATTTAAAAGAATGAAATAGAGATTTAAGGGGGGGGATTGTACTGACCCCACACTTCGTGTATTAAACTTTGTGAATTTATTTTAATCATGAGTAACCTCTTTGGGAAAAATTTTGTTTGAAAGTGGATAGCAAGAATGTCAAGGAAAAAAAAGGAAGGGGATTGGGTTGTCAAGGGTCATAGAAAGAAAGATGTGCTAACCAAAAATAAATAAAAATAAAATGTGAATTCTTTGATAACGCAATGAAAAGGCCTAGAAATCCATATATTAACTTAAAACCAATAATTAAAAATGGAGTACGGAGTTTACAAACGGTTTCAGTGAAAATTAAATAAAATCTAGTTTGACAGCCGTTGTATATTCGCATAGCGAGGTCGCTACGTATAGGATTTGAAACTCCGAACAAAACATAACACACGGAGTTATAAGCAATGGATTACTATGCCTTATTGTTGTGATAGAAGTGTAAATAGGTGTTCAATAGTGCAATGCTGTGTGTGCTACCGACGTGAGTTATTTACAATTGCTTTTGCCCTTTCATATTATGAGTTTCAGCGGACTGAGTGGCTACGGGGAGGATAGTGACAGTTGCTGTCATCATGACGAGAGGAGGAGGGACTGGTTGAAGACTATGAAGATATGCAAGCCTGGATTGATGGCGTGTAAGTTGAATTTGAATTGAATTAAATAAATGTGATTTTATTGAAATATAATAATTATGAAAACGAAAGACAAATTACTCGGGATTTAATGGAATAGTAAACATTGCTTATAATTAATTGCTCGAGCTTGCTCCGCGGTTAATACGCCCCAACATACATAAAGCTTTGAATTGTGCGGTTCCTACAATAATATTTAATTTCATGCTGGCGCCGACGTCCAACGTGATGGAGATATCCTGGCTGGTTGTGTGGTGTAATGTGCAACGGGACGGGATTGGAATATTGGCGTGCGGTCCGAGTGCTGATGGCGTTTCCTGGATGTCCCTAGCTAAGTCCTTTCCTTATCCCAGTAGTTAACGATGTTACGACATAACAGCGTAGGAACAGTGAGGAGTATGGCGGGATCCTACCACTGTTATTGTACTCTGATTTGAGTTAATTATACAATTTGTAGATAGTAGTAAAGTACAGTTGGTCATAATTATATTATGATTTCCACGTAATCTGACATTTGTTGTCACAATTTTATAAATTTGAAAAACCGGCATTTAGACATAATATCTATGACATTTTGATAGAATGTCTAATAAATTCAAACCGAGATGGAACTGCGACACTCCTGAGATCTCATTTCAAATCGGTCTTTGGTTCTATACGAACGTATACAATAATTTTATAAATAATTTATCCGTGTTCTAAATTTTAAACATTCAAAATATAAAGAATAAATAACGCCAGTCTAAATTCAAAAGACCTAAATTTAAATATTTGAAATTTAGAAGTCAAATTCAAATGATCGAATTGATTCAAATACGGGTCATTACTGTTCTGTTCTGCTGGCGTTACGGAGTGTTAAGAAGACATTGAATTGTTGAATATTTTTAACGAACATTATCTTCAATTGATTTAAACTATATTACTATTGACGGTACTGAAGTTATCATCGGTGTGTGGATACTATAGCGAAGAACTAATATATTTGTGGCACAAATCTAAGACAGTGAGTAATACATTAGTAAAATTAAAATTGAATATCAAAACTGCTTATATATTATAACATGCTAGAAACTCCAAGGTTAATAGAAACGAGATATTAATAATTGACTTCAGCTTATTGTGTAATTGTTTATATTTCCTCAATGTTTCTTCCAAATTGCCCTGCGTATTTGGCCTAACTTTACAAATAAGCTATTTGGACCTAGAACCGGGGTGTATCACGGTCTCCACAAATACCTATACTAAACCAGATTACTTAATTGTGTCACCATTCTAATGATTTTAATAGAAACCCAGATAGCTCGGGAAGGATAGCTATACAATTCTATACTTACTATTGTATCCAGTTGGTGGAGCGAATGGAACTAGTGTGCCACAGATACGAGTACTAATCTAGCTGGCTGGGTATTAATGGTCGGTATTGCGCGCATGGATACTGTACAAAGTACCCTTACAGACTCCACAAACCATTATGATCGACGTTTCACAATGGAGTCTGTAGATTATTCAAAATTGTGTTTGGGGACCGAGGGTCTTCAGATACATGTGGTCACCAGGGGTCAATTCCACCTCTGGCCGCTGAACGTTGCATCCTCTTTGTCGGACTAACCACCCGGCAATACGGACTCTGTCCGATGGGGTTGTTTACTACTCACTTGGCAATAGGGCTAAAGTGGGGTTGCGGCTAAACAAGGTCTAACGACTAATAGTGGCGTTGGGAGTCCTTGTGGGACATGTGGGGGGAAGGAGACTTTCTCTGTTGGGTTGTGGACGCAAATTGTGGAACGCGTCGTAATAACACAAACATGATTCCGAGTTGTCCTTCCTGACGCTAGTCTGTTAGAGGTTGGGGGGGGGGAAGAGGAGACCGTAGGTGTATAGGATAGTCACTCAGGAAAAGGTTAGGGATTAACAAAGCCTGCCTCGGGAGTGACTATGATTTTGTTCTCCACTCGTTCATTTGAAGACGAGGTACTCACGTGATTGACATACGACATTAATTCAATCCCCTCACGAGGTGCCGAGGCAGCCCGTGGGGGAGTGACCAGTACGGTGACGAGCTCCACAGGCCCGGGCGGGGAGGGGCCCGGCCTATACGGCATAAATCACCTCTTTTTATATTAATTAAGTGGAAATATAATCAAAAATAGATAGTAGCAATAATAACTTCTTATACTAAACGAAATAACTTTTGAGTTTCCTGTATGTATAACCAACGCTTTCTCAAAGAGGTAGTTACTCTACTAAATAGCCCTCTCACTCGGTTCGATCCTAGGTCTACTGTAAATTATTATACAACCTAGGGTCTCTACAAACAGACGATGGCCGTAATTATACTTAGATAAAAGTATATAAATAGAAATATAGTGTCTACCCCTATTGGGAACAGTACAGTATAAATGCCACGGGACTATTTATAAGTGGTAGATCACCTGTACCGTAACTCGCATAATATCTGTCGCAGAATAATGAGGCTTAAAGGTTTTTAAACTGGATTGAGTTATTGAATGTAGCATAAGAACCGATTGGTAAAGGCATCAGTGCCAGAGTTGATGGTATACCAAAATGTACACTGTGGCTAATATTTTAATGGATTACTCAAAGGCTATTCAGCTTTAAAGGTCATGGTTTATCCAATATAACGCTCGACGACCTTTGCCCCGATATACATACATGTGGAGACTTTAGATCTGTCGAGGAACCATTTTGTAATTATTAGTCCGGTTAAAGTTTCTCAATAAACAAATAAAAAATAATAATAATGAAGTAAGGCCAGTAATCTTTGACTCTGATTTAACGACGGCAATGTTTGCCCCATAAGCTTATAATTAAATAATACCAAATTCGGGACTTCTGACGCTAAAAACGAGTAATAATTGCTTCGACGTTTCGACCACATTACAGTGGCCGTGGTAATGAGTAGACTGAAGTGTCAGAGTATCAGCCTGCTTAGCAGTACTTACGGGTATTTCGAATTACCCGTATTTGATCAAAACTACTAATGGCACTCGTATCTCGAACTAGCTGCACTTTGTCATTTTTATTCTCACCCCATCATCCGTCATCCACTTGCCAGCCAGCATCGTTTTAATTGTGCCTTAAAGTTGTAAAAAATAAATAAATCCTCATGTAATTGCAATAACGGTTTGAATTATCATGTCGTGCATTATTTTTGTTCAACCCGGGTCGACAAATACGGGGTGCACACTAACCGCACCCTAGTTAAGTAATACATACAATGTACAGTCGCGGTCAAAAGATTAGTTGTACTTTACTATATTATCGTTGTCATGTTTGAACTTTCGTATAAAATCGTCTGTCAGTCATAATCATAATTTTTTCCACCGTAACTATATTTTCAGATATTTTACTCTAATGTTCACCTTTAGAACTCAATAGGTAAGGTTAGGTTTGTTTTATAATAATTCTGCACTATTAATGGATTCGAAGAAAAAGAGTTACCTACGACTAACATTAGGAATTATGCCAAACATTGCATTATGATATGATATGACCCAATATTGCCCCATTGCTCACGCTGAAATTAATTTCGAATTACCATTTTCGAATAATATTTTTGCGAATGTGATTGCAAAAAACGCAGCTCAAGTAATATTTTCCATAAGAAAACTTATATCCTTTTTTTTATTTTCCTCATTTTGCTTCAGTGCACGACTGACGAATGAAACGGCGGCTTAACCTGGGATCCCGTGTTAGAATTAACAACTAAATGTGCCAGTGTGAATGCGGAGTAAGGAAGGATAGTTTAAGTAAGAGTGGCGTTACTAAGTAAGCGGGATGTTTTGGTACCGGCAGGGCGCACACTGCTGCCTATCGCAATGAGAGCTAAAAGACAGGCGAAATATTGCTAGATGGCGCTAGTATCGTGACGTTACGGTCTTGCTTACGATACGATTGGCTCATTTAGTTATTAGCCAATCGCAAGCAAGAACGAAACTTAAAAAAAAACCTCACATTACTAACGCCATCTAGCGATTTTTCCTGTCTTTAGCTCTCATTGGGTAGTTTCTTGGGTAAAAGAAATATTATTATATTTAATCCATTTCATTGAATTAATTATTTTGTAGGACTCTAACTTATTCCGTTAAAATTATTACGTAATGGTTTTGGTACCTACAGGTAATACTTTTAAGCAGGTATGTGATTGTGGGCATTGACTTTACACATATTTTTACGCCTGTCGGGTTGTTAAATAACGTTGCTAGGTAAGTTCTAAAACTAAGTAAGTAAATAAGTAGGTAAGTTCTGGGACTCCAAAATGTCCTTCGTGATGATTGAGGAGAATTCAAAGATACAGACTTAGTCAATAAGTTTAGTAACTATTAGAGGGCGATTACAATATTATTTATATTCTTAACAACGTAAGTTTTTCACATATTGATTGCACTGCGAATAGCAAAACACCGATTTTATGAGTTTTTTACTATACCATACATTACTAATAATATCATTCAAAATAATAATAACAAAATATGACTCTTTATTGAACACCAAAACGTCATACAGACGCAGTACAGAAAACCTACATGGAGATTTTCCAAGTATTTATTTACGTTGCTGTTTTGTTTCTAATAAAAATGTACAATAATAGCAACGTACGCTAACTTCGCCGGTGGAGCGGTGGGCGGTGAGGGCGGTGGAGAGGCGAGTATTATGGGCGATTAGAACCAGTAGTCTGCTGAAGCCAAGCTATACGCGCTACCTAAGTTCTGGAGGGGGGGCTTTGCTAACCCCTGCACACCTTTGATGAATGTTAGGGTTGTGATTGCTTTCAGGTGAAAATATGCGGATGTATGCTGAGCAGTGAATCTTTCTAGTGTATTAACGAATTAGATAAGAACGTTAATTATAACTTGTTTCAATTTTTTTCACTTCTCATGCTCATAAAATGTTATTTTAGTTTCTGCATGTTGGGACTTAAGCTCCTTTTTATTCTCTAGAGATTAAAGTTTTTTTTTTATATGCTTTGGAAACCCCTTAACAGCCTAAAATTGTTTTTTTGGAATCTTTTTGTATTTTTTATTTAAATTCCAAATTTTTTAGCGTCACTGCTTAAGTAACTAAATACACAACTGCTAGTTTGTATATTTTTCCACAATTTTTTTATTATTTCATTTCAATCAAGATAAGTTTAGAAATACTTGAAGTTAACATTTTCATCTTGTCTAAATAAAATGTCGGTTTTGGCACAGAATAACAGTAGCTAAGTACACGTAGTTTTGGGCGAAATTCATTTTCCGCCTAAAGTTATTTTGGTAGCTCACTAATTAAAAAGAAGCGAGGGCTGTTACGCTCGTAAAATACTAAACCACTCTAAACCTAGGTATTTTAGGTTAGTATTTTAGGTTAGGTATATTTATAGAATACTAGAATGGCAAAGTCATTATCTCGAAAAATAATCGAGGAAATGATTGTAACTATTTGATATTGAGCTAACAGTAAATTTTATTGCTAATAAAATATCAATAGGTAGCGAATGTTTACTTTCTGTTTATATTTAGGTATTTAATTCTAATAAAAAAGCCTAAAAATTCGCAAGTGGTGTGAGACCCGGCTCGATTCCCAGAATTTCTTTTTAAGTTTTTATTTTTAATGTGTTCTAGTTACAATATTATTAAAGTAAAATAATCGGCTATTAGGAAAATATAGCGAGTGTGTTACGTAGGTAAGTTAAATAATCGGCGCTCGTTTGCTAGCATAAGGTGTCCCTAAAGAATGGCAATGTTAATAATGTGATATTTATAATATTTATATTTTTTTATCAATTGTCGTCAAACAGATTATCATTTGTTGTAACAAACGCTTGGAATTTGTACTACAGAGGTACTAGTAGGTACCTGTTGAATGGTGTTGGATTTTCCTCTATGTACACTCTTATATCATAATATATTATAATCATATACTATCTAGGTATCTATACTTTTCATGCAATCGTTTTACCTAACTATTCTAGCCAATGTCAATAACAGCATAAAATCGACGTAAAGTCCGATGCTCTCAGATCAGACGAAGTGAAGTCGTAAAAACTGGAATTTACTGGATACTCCCGGTTTCACTATACAGGATGGAATCAAAAATGTGATCAGAACGAAAAGAAAGATTTTAATGTTTATTTTGGTACAAACGGTACCTACAATATGGCTAATTACAAATTAAATCTTAGATAGTACAACAACCAGTAACGTTACCACAGGTTATTATTAAATATTACTAACCTTAGAAATAAAGTAATAACTACTTTAGTAAAGTAATAATTTAAAAACGTGATATTACTTTAAAAGACTACGGATAACTATATATGTATATATATAGGCAGAAAACTAACATGAACAGGCGAATGTGTAACTTATATAAATGACTAAGTAACAATTTGCTTCCTAACTAGGGACGTGAACTCATGGACTCTTCATATACTTACGTACATTTGCATATACGTACAAATATTTTATCTACATACAAATTATAAATACCTACTCTATGATGGGTTCAGAAACCGATGACAAATGACTTGCTTTGCTTTGCATTACTGACTTGTTCTACCAGAGATAAAGAAATATTTTTATAAACTTTAGACAGCAAAACAGAAAAAAAACAAACATAATGACAACAGTAATAGCGGCTAGAAAAATCTCTGTCACGAATGTTTATTTTCAAAACACGGACAAATCAGTAAAGTACTTATTCTTATGTCGCTCGAGATCAAATTATCGTGCGATTTATGTTTAAAAACATACCAAAATGACATTTGCGTTGCATATGGATAAATTGTGTTGATTTGGAGAGCATTGGAAACTCATTATCATTAATTCATTACAGTACTTTATACTGTAATGAACATTACCATACTGCAGTTACCTGCTACCACAGGCAAGAAAGTTGTCATAGTAAAATCGGTTGTTTAATGCTGGTCATTGCCAATGGTTTTTGAACGCATTATAGAGGACTTATGATATGGGTGTAGATAAAGAAAATTAAAATTTATTTCACTTAATACAATTCACATACTTACATGTAAGTATAACAGTAACAACTTAAAAAGATAGGAAGT
Organism: Choristoneura rosaceana; assembly: GCA_037349165.1. Lineage (NCBI taxonomy): Eukaryota > Metazoa > Arthropoda > Insecta > Lepidoptera > Tortricidae > Choristoneura > Choristoneura rosaceana. Next base: position 5,637,530 of record JAZBNJ010000008.1, read on the forward strand.
TGTTTCTGATGACCCGTTTAATGACATGAAAATGATTAGTCACCCTGTACAGTAGTATGAATGTTCTATGACATGTTTACGTCTATTTTCTGTTTGCAAATAAATCGATCTTTTCTCCCTGCATTTTATTGCTATTGAGATAAGTAGAAATTCCAAACTAAGTTGTAAAATATTATATTCTCGCTTCTATGCACCTCTGTCTATTCTGATGTTGTTTATTAGGGTAATTTCTAGTTGTCGTAGTATCACAGTCATCATGTAGTTTTAAAAGTAATCGAGTAAAAAATAATACAATCTCTACTATTTAGCATAGTTTATCTAACGATTTTTAAGTAAAAAAATCAATTAAACATTACAGGCACAAATTTAATTATAACCATTACAGATCAGATAAAATGTTGAGCATAGGTAACAAACTAAAATAACATAGGTACTTAAGTCCAAATTTTAGAGAAAAATAAAGTGACACTGAACCCTAAATATTAAAATTCTTGATTTATACCAGAGAAAGCGTTCTTCTTTGAATCCAGTACTGTTTCCAACACTCTCTATTAGACTTCATGAGAATAAAAGCTAAGTCAATACATATAAGAGTAAACATGAACAAAAATGTGGTTACTATCACTGTCCATTTCTGCAAAGTTTTGCTAAACTGAGCCATGAACATAGGGAAGTATAAAAGAAATCCAGTTGCCAAAAAAGCCAATGTTGAAAACAATACAATTCTGCAAGTTTGCTGTCTAGAGACACTGCCCTTTTCAAGATAATACAAAGAACATAGAAGTCTCACATATAAAATAAAGTTTAAGAATGTTTCCACCGCCGTTATGTACGCTGGAGGCAATCCTGCGTACTTATAGAGAAATATTACTATAACAGGAAACATCCAAGCAAATATAGTAGATATTAAAAACCTTCTCTTTAACACGTTATTAAAAACTTTAACGAGGTCGATATAAAACATGGCTGTAGCAACAACTAACCAATGAATGAAAACGTTTACAAAAAAGGTAAAAAGCATAAAAAACACGTATGAAATTTCCATATCTGTTGTAAAGTACACATGAAGCGGACATAAGGCGAACATTAAACCACTAAAAGTAATATTTTGGAACACATAATTGCGAAAATGTCGCCAGTTTGGATGAAGTGTCCATGAGATAAGTCCGTGGACAAATGTTAAGAGCGACAGCACGGTTACGATCCAAAGCAACCCTGCCCTTGTTCTATTAATCACTTGCACATAATCTGGCTCCATCTGATTGAATGAATCTTCAGTTGTATTTGAAACATACACTTTGCTTTCATTTGTACCGTTACATTACATTTCTGCTATTGTAGGTGCTTGCCGCGTTTAAAAGTAAGCAGTTAGTCACTAACAACAGTAAAAAAATCACAGACAAAGATTAAACTTAATGGATCAAATCAATTGATTGCGACGTGGATACGCATTGACTGCGAATATTGAACTGATCAAAATTTACGTAAAAACAGAGCTTAGTTTCCTGTCAAGAAACAGGTTACGCACAGATTATAATTTTCCTTATATTATCCTATACACAGTGTTCATTGAGAATAAGTCACAAGTGCGAACGAGTCACCCGTTTGACTCATCCTTGAAATCTTAGAGTAATTAATGCTAAATTGTTATGGTTTAGTTTATAGTGATTGTAAAACTTGTTATCTACAACAACATAGATGGTCGTTGGAGCTGAAAACTTGTATAATGGAGACCGTGGATTGGCAAACGCAAAGAAGAACATCCACCAACGAGATAGATGGATAACTTGGTTAAAACTAAAGGTTTATGATGGATGCAAGCTGCTTCCAGCCAAAGCGACTGGAGGTCTACGTCCAACAGATAATGAAAACTTTCAAAATATACACCGTCAAGTTGTTTACATAAAGACACAATTAGAATTTGACTGCATGCAGAGACGATTGAATTTTTTTCGTACTTTTTATTCAAGCATTGATAACTGGCGTGATGATACAATTAAAAAACGTTATATGTATTCATTACTCTCAGCTTTAAACCATTTGATCTCTATCCCGACAATGGAATCCTAATATCCACCATTCCATTCCGTTTTACAATTCCATTATTATTTTCGCGTGACCGTTAATCAAATTAACACATTTGATTACTCTGGTTGGTAATTAAATCTCTTTGGTATTTGAGTCCATCGTAAAACAGCCGGTTAAGCTCCCGTCGAACAATTTAATAACATCGTAACGGCCGGTGGAAATGTTGGGGCGTTGTATTTAATTAACTCAGGGCCCTTTTGTTGAGTCCTCTTTACGTATGAGCATACTACAGAATGTTATTACATGTTATTGTACAAAGATTTCCAATTTGGATATTAGCGTCTCGTTTTAAAGGATAATATTCGATTGGAACCATGAAAATTTGCAACCCGCACTATGGTTTCGTTTTTTAGTAGGAAAAACATTTAAGTAAGTATTGTATCTTACGTATAAGTACGTAAAGTTGCAGATAAAACCGTAGAAAATCTTGTTTTTTTTTTCATTTAATACAAGCATTTTTTGCTGATTGTTTATTAGTTACCTGCGTAGGTATTCTAGATTTTTGACATCGAAATTATATATAATATGTACCTAATTTCATGTAATTTCTATCCTAGAAGTGGGTGAAAATCACGTGAAAATCGATTTGCAAGGTTTGAAAATAACTTTCGTACATACGAACATTGCATGTAAAAGTAAAGGCTTGTAAAATAAAATAACTAATTTACTTTTTAAGATTCCATATGACCAATTACTATGTTTAATACTTATTTAAGTATGTGTTTATTAATATAAGTATGTTTAGTATACTAAAAGCTTTGCTTGTTTTGGAACTAGGTCAATAATAACTAACTAACTAAATTGGCACAGTGACCCAAAGAGGGTCTTGGCCTCCGAAACGAGAGCATGCCATCTGCCCCGATCGTGCGCAGCCTCTTGCCAGTCGTCGACTTCAAGGCGTCGCAGATCTGCTTGGACACTGTCCTCCCAGCGGTAGGTACCTGGGTCGCCCAACCGGGCGGCGACCAGTCGGTCGTCCCACGTACGCTCTCTTGGCAGCCCGATCCTCTCCCATTCGTAGTAGGTGGCCGAACCAGCGAAGTCAATAATAATTGGTGTCAAATGTCCCAAGATATATTTTTATTATATATTTATTATTATTATTGTAGCAGTCTGTCCGTAAAAGCCGATTGTACCCACTATGCAGAGTAACGTTTATTACTTTATTCTATTTTTCTTACATTACCAAAAAAAACAATTTTATATAAGTAATTTATACCATCGTAATGTCACAATAAGTCAAATTACTTCTACAAAGGAATTGTATCACTATCTGAAATCAAAGAAATCGTAGGGTATCTACTTATGAAACAAAAGAAAAATACGGGATGAATAGGTAGCCCGTTTTCACGCGAAACGAGACCTATCAAAGCAAAATCTATTCACTAATGGGTCTGCTCACAATCAAAGAAGCCCTAAGATGAGAGAATATCGGTTATCTCAGACGAGCTTAGAGCTATAATATTTAGAGATACGCCACAGCCCCAGAACTAATAATATAAGGAATAGAAAGAAAACATTATTCACTCTCACAAAAGACACAAATAGAAATGTCATAGGTTCGAGCTAGACATGAAGCGTCTATGGAGTTAAATGATAATATGTACATATATTTACGAATATATATTTAAGTTAATTTTCGGCTCAGTTATAAAAAGCGACGCTTATTTTAATAGCTCGAAAATTGTTGCTGTAATGCTGAGATTGTGCACGGTATCGACTAGACGCAAACAAAAGCTGGCTATAGTAAAGTATAATTAAGATAAGTATAACTTAACTATATCTAATTCCTTCAGCCTTGTATAATTTGGTACAATGAAATCGTATTCAAAAATTAGCAGATTATTTCAATGTTTGACACGCTAGTTGTCATATTCTTAAGGATAGGTACTACTTTTCTTCCACTGATAAATCTGTCTGTAAATCGAGTGGTTGTAGAATCGATCCTGTCCTAGACAAATAGTACTTCATATACTGACGTTTGTTTCCATGTTGGAGTCTGGACGATTGTGTACTTATCTGCTATTTTTGTTTGTCTACAGGAACAGAATAGATATTTTTCTGGATTAAGGTTACACTGACGAGTATCGCACTCGCATTTTCCACCAAGCTTGTAAATGCTGGATGGCGCGCTTAAGTTGCCTGTGTATTATTTCGTATTTTCTAAGTCTATTTCTAGTTTTTTCCCAAATATTTAATTTAATCTGAAACGTTGCAGAGATAAAGGAACAAAGGCACCGCACTGAGTCCGGAAGCTTCGTGTGCTCTAAACAAATACTTGTTACCGGCGCGGCTGTCAACTCGCTCGTGTTAATTTAATTGTTGCGCAAAGCTAGAATAGAAAGAAAATGCCCGAAAAATGAGACGAATTTTTGGTTACTTTGAAGTTCTTGTTATTATAATGACGAATGGTAAACTAAAAATTGGGGTTGTTTTGGCAGTTTCCAATAGCACTCTTATACAAAGTTCTCCACTTAGCCATTTACTCGATAGAAGTAATGTACCTACTTATCTATCTCGTCGTTTAATCCTACTAATCCTACTAATATTATAAATGTGAAAGTTTGTGAGTGAGGATGTGAGTGAGTGAGGATGTGAGTAAGTATGTTTGTTACTTCTTCACGCTAAAACCGCTGGACGGATTTGGATGAAATTTAACAATAAGTTAGTTTAAAACCTGGATTAAAACATAGGATACTTTATATCCCGATATTCCCACGGGATAGGGATAAAATCTCGAAATAACAACCGCTGGGCTTGGAGTCATGAAATTTGGTATGTAGGTAGCTGGACCTCTGAAATAATATATAAGCTACTTTTTATCTCGATATTCCCACGGGATAGGGATAAAATTATGAAATAATAACCGCTGGGCTTTGAGTCATAAAATTTAGTATGTAGGTAGCTGGACCTCTGGAATAATAGATGGGCTACTTTTTATCTCGATAATCCCACGGAATAGGGATAAAATCTTGAAATAATAACCGCTGGGCTTAAGAGTCATAGAATTTGAAATGTAGGTAGCCGGAGGTCTGGAATAACACATAAGCGACTTTTTAACCCGATATTCCCACGGGATAGGGATAAAATCTTAAAATAATAACCGCTGGGCTTAGAGTCATGAAATTTGGTATGTAGGTAGTTGGCCGTCTGGAATAACACATAAGCCCATTTTTGGCCCAATATTCCCACGGGATACCTAGGGATAAAATCTAGAAATAACAACCGCTGTGCTTAGAGCCATGATATTTAGTATGTAGGTAGCTGGACCTCTGGAATAATAGATAGGCTACTTTTTATTTCGATATTCCCACGGGATAGGGATAAAATCTTGAAATAATAACCGCTGGGCTTAGAGTCATGAAATTTGGTAAGAAGGTAACTCAATGTCTAGAATAACACATACGCTACTTTTTATCCGGATATTCTCACGAGATAGTTTTGAACTATTTTGAAAACAAATGACTTTCTGCCAAGTATCTTGCGGCGCATTCTTCTTGGCAATGATGGTCTTTCCGAAAGCGCTGGTAGTTTAATAAATGGCGTGTAAAATTTCCCATTGCGGCCTACTTACTGAATAAATGATTTGAATTTGGATAGGGAACATTTTTGAAATTTCAGCACTGGGTTTAGAGTCTTGAATTTTGTACAGCTATTCACAACACAACCTCAATGAAGGAAGACAACGATATAAATTTTAGAAATTGCCAGGGGAATTTGGTAAAATCCCGAAAATTTCAAGTGCAACTACCAGACCGATTAGTTTATGCGTGCGAAGCCGCGGGTAAAAGCTAGTATAAAATATATATAATCCTACTTTTAAGAATACCTACAAAACTTCAAAAGAAGACATATGTTCATTTATTTCTAAAAAATACGAGATTGACTAAATTATCCCAAGAGGTACCGAAATTATATATCTATAGTCGAACCATTTGATTTCTGACCCACTGTAGAACTTTCTCACAGTAAGCGTATAATAAATTCCCTTGCCAAGCAATGCGATGTCATTATGACTTTTTCTACAAAAAGGTACCACAGTGGGTCACGATTTCTCGATTTAATTGTTTTGATAGTACTTCTTCGCAATGAGTTGATAGTAATAGTTAGTAAGTAAACATTATAATATAATTAAATAATTAATTAATGTTATTTAATTTAATGACATCACTAGCCAGAGAAAGAGAAAAGTAGAGTCAGTTGGAGGAGGCCTTTGCTTTGAAAAAGCATACAGGTATTAGAAACAGACAACTAAAGAACCCAACCAGTTTGTTTATAATAATAATAATAATAATGTTCTATCTACAAAATTAAATGGCGATCACAAAACAAGAAGAAAGCAAATGAATACTTAATTGGAAATGGGCTATATTTTTACTGCCTCGTACAGATTTTATGGTTGTCAAAACTGAAAAGTTATTCCAAGGACCTTTCGCTTTATTTTAGAATCGGTCGTCCTTCTAATTGTTTATCTTTCCGATTGGAGTTGTTTAACTTCGAAGCACTGTAGATTTACAATAAGAACTCAGAATTGGCGCAGTGTCTCTAATATTGTTAGTTCAGGCGGTTGAAATAACTTTCACTGCGTACTTTTTCTTTCAATTGACGAATGATGAATAAGAATTGTTATTACATCACTAAGGATGGCCTACGGATCTACATATTTTCTTACCTAAATAAGATATAATGTTGAGATTTTTTATGCAATTCTTTATAACAACGCGTCAAAGTATGTAGGTACATGAAGTATGAGAATAATACTGGATAAAATACATGAAACGAACTACTTTAGACTACACTAAACATGTTATTTTGACTGCATCTTGAAACGATGAAACATACAGGTATTAATAATGTTACAGTTATTTTCCGTGAATTCCTTGAACCGATAAAATCTGTAAAAGAATGTAGCGAAATATACAGTGGAGTGCCTAAACCCGATGAATGGGAAATCACTCGGGAATCACTTAAGGTAGTTTCGTAAGTGAAGGTCGATTAGCTTAATCGAATAAGACATGAAGCGGAGCCTTTGTGGGCGAAGCCAGAATCAACATGTAGAAGCTTTGCCGTGTTCAATCTATTGCCATTAGTTTGTTTGGACTCATTAACTAAAACGAGAGGACTTGCGTTTATTTTTGCAGTAAAGGAAATGTTCGTCAGAGTTCAATTTTTAGTTAATGCAGCTAATGGGTAACGAGTATTTTTGCGGTTAACTACTGAAAAAATATCTGACAGCTGATAAAAGCTTACCGACTATAAAATAATGGACACGCATTATAACTGTTTCTGTCAAGGGTCAAATTAAGCCAGTCTACAGTCTAACGTGATTAAGATGTTAGCAAATGCGACGAAATATTGGACGCTAATTAAAGGTTATCATTGTATTATATCATTGGAATTTATCTACCTCTATACCTATTTGTAGCTGTGTTTTCTGTACCTACTGTTTACTATGTGTTGGTGTTCAGTAAGAAGTCATTATGTTGTATTGTATATCTCAGAGAAACTAAATATTTCTAATTTGATTTGTATTAGTTTGTACCCATGTTAGCAACGGTCCTGTCAGTGGCATAGTGTGAGTATCAGCCGCCCAGGGCGGGACTAAATTTTGTCGCCATCTTTTTTACTTTTAAAAAACTATAGCATTCAAGATGTCATTATGCTACCGTTCAATTATATAAAGAGGATTCTCCGATTTCGTTACAGTATAAGTATGTAATGGAAAATTTCGTGCTCATTTATATCGGTCCGAATTTTTTTCTTTATTTTTAATATTACCTAGTATTATTTTTATGGAATTTTGTCGCCATTTCGAATTGGTAAAAAATCGCAATGAATCGTGTACACGCCTGCAATGTGACTCTAGGTATGTAAAGTAAGTACTCAGTTCGGGTACGCCCGTGAAGGAAGTACAAAATTCAAATTCTCTTATTCTAAGAGTAGGCACAGGTCTCCTCTTTTCTGGGTACAGGCCCTACCGTAGGTATATAGGGTGGAGGTGAGACGTCATGTTTGTGACGCCTCAATTACTTACTCTATTCTCTATCAGAGGTTTTGAATTTTACCTGCAATCTAAATGACGTTTGAATCGACCAACACTGTCGAAGATTAGCTTGATTGTTATTTATAGTATACATTAACGTCGCAGGAGTGCAATACAGCTTCATTACTGTGAAGGCTTGCGGTAATAAATCTTCATCCGTTCGAACGACTTTGGTAACCTATTGGATTTAAAAGCTTTGGAACAGGTACTTTTAGTACAGAAGTACGAGTATTGTTGGTGGGTTCACGAAAATTTTGATACTGGTGTTGAAAGTAACTAAGTAATTCAATTATTTAAAAACTAGCCGCTACCCGCGACTCCGTCCGTCTAGAATACGTTTATCGCTATCCTGTGGGAACTATAAATAATATAAATTATTTGTAGAGGCGCTGTAAAAATTCGCAATACAAATAATTTACTTAATGAACAAATAATAAACTTATGGTAGTGGTTCTGATTGGAGGAAAAAACGGAGAGGAGGAGGTATTTATGAAGCGTTCATAATAAATGTATCTGCAATGATGATGTGGGCCACGGTGACTGCTTCGACTCGTCTCTCTGTAGGCTCACATGCTCACGTGTTCCCAATAAATATACCTATTATTATGTAGAGCGATAAAAAAGAATTAAGTAAAAAATAGACTGACTTTAAAACTGTAATTAAAAAGGGAGAAATAAAAGTTGTCCTTTAGAAAAATCTTTGCTAAGAATAAGAATTAATATAAGAATTTTGTGGTTCATCTATATTATAGTTTTTTGAGATATGCGCGGACAAATGTAAAAATATACACACTTGCGAAGATAAAATGATATGTGCAAGCTTCAAAATATCAATCTGAGAGACAAAACTAATGAAGATCTATACCTTGTCAAGTTTGTAAGGGAACCCTGTAGAATTCTGTCACAGGGAGCCTCTGCGCCCTACTTAGTTAAGATTTTTTTGGTAAGTGAAGCAAATAAATAAAAATAAATTGAAATTGAAATACTGACTGCAACAGGGTTTTACCAAGAGTCACGCTCAAACGTGTCATGCTATAGGTACACATAAAAATGTTTTACTTTGTAAAAGTTTTTTTTATACGACTGGATGGCAAACGAGCAAGTGAGTCTCCTGATGGTAAGAGATCACCACCGCTCATAAACATCTGCTACACCAGGGGTATTGCAGATGCGTTGCCAATCTAGAGGCCTAAGATGGAATACCTCAAGTGCCAGTAATTTCACCGGCTGTCTTACTCTCCACGCCGAAACACAACAATGTAAGCACTGCTGCTTCACGGCAGAATCAGCGAGCAAGATGGTGGTAGCAATCCGGGCGGACCTTGCACAAGGTCCTACCACCCGGAAAACACACTTTTTAGTTGTTACACTATTCAACGTAAACATACCCCTCAAGATTCAAATAATGTTACAAACTGAAAAGTACGTTTACAAATAGGCAAAAGTTACAAAATATGTCACCATAGTTCCCTGTCGCCTTCACTGTCGGCCCCAATCACATTAGCTCTTTATCCGTGGACCTTTTGCGACGCAAACAACTTTCTGACACTATGCAAACGACAGAACATGTCTGTTAGATGTTGGGTTGTCTTATAGAAATGTGTAAACATTTTGTCATAGAGTGAATTAGCATGTTTTTTGAAAGTTGGAGGAAATAATTGTTACGTTATTAAATAAATAAATAAATATCATGGTGTAATTGATTTACCTAGTCAGTTAGTGTCAAGTTAAATAGGAGAGAAAGGAGAAAAAGGTTTATTATTATTCGCTTTTGTTTTTTCGGCGATTTAATTTTTTGTTAAAAAGTTTTTATTTTATACTTTTTTCCCACTCTTAGGGTATTTTTTTTCAAATTTATATACTTAATACCAACTTCAAGGTATACTCTATCCAATAAAAATATGCCCCTATATTATAGCCTGGTCATAAATTACAATCAGTGACTGAACAATCAATCATCCCCTGTTTTCCTACCCTTAGGGTAGGAATATTTTTCCTAGTTTAAACAGGACCACCCTCAGGGTATACGCTTCGCCATAAAAAAAGAATTATCAAAATCGGGCTACTCTGTAAAAAGTTACGCGTAGTCATACATAAAAATAATATAGAGATATATATACGCGTCGACTTGAGAACGTCCTCCGTTTTTTCGTCGGTTAAAGACAATTATATTCATCCCGAAAACATCATGTAATAATTTTGGAACTGCTCGTTCCTCAGATGTAATTATAGGTGCTCCAACATGCAGTGGTTGATTACTTCAGCAAGGAGGCTATGCAGGTTTATACAGCATTCTACTTAAAAATACAGCAGGCAAACTCTAGATACGCTTCTGCCCATATAACCCGGCTGACTCGAGACGTCTAATTTTAATTAATATCTAGGCAAAAACTGGCGAGCAGTTATATGGGTAAAGCGATTAAAACGCTAAGGTAATACCTACGAGGAAAAAAATATAGGCTCGCAAATGTCTTCTCAAAGAAAGAGACGGCTTGAGCTTGTAGTTCCCACGCGGACCCAATTCAAATTGAATACTTCCATATATTATTAAACTCCTTTGCAGATGAATCTGCATGCACCTCACGATGTTTTCTTTTACCGAAAAGATCTTGGTAAATTGCAAATGTAGTTTCGCGCGTGCATGAGTTCCGAGGTGAAAGCCCGAATTGGAACTAACGATTCTCTGCGACTGAGAAGAGGCCTGTGCTGTGCCTATAAGCGGCACGTATATAGGCCGGTTGATGGTTGTAAATGAAAGTGTACCTATTTGTCAAATTTAATAATTGTGTTGATTAAACAGATGTCTTTGAGTTTTGTACGTGCAAAAACTCAAATAACTCTACTTCGAATTTCTCAGAGACAGAATAATATAACATGTCTTAATTCTCAGTATACCTAACCACACCTCTCAACCACATCTCCCAGAATAATCACATTATTACATTTTAAAAGTATTGGATTTCAAAAGTAGTTTATTCAGCTATTTGCATAACACATTTCATCTTAACCAGTCAAAGCATTTTTCGATGAAAGAAAAACAGTCACACCGTCACAAATCACAAGTATTGCAATATTTAATATTAGGAGGATTTCATGTCCCAATTTTTTTGCACGATAGTGTACTACCTTAGTGTAGTAACCGAGGCAGGTTAATACGTACCGTAACACACGGATTCTCCGCTAAGCACTGCCGAGCACACAATAAAGTTGTAATTACTAGCGCCACCTACGACAGTAGTTCCCATTCATTATGTCGAAATGTAGAACCATTTTACGGGAAAATAATTTAAGAATATGAAAACCGTATAATGCGCTTTTGATGCTCTGAGAAAAGATTTTGTGAAAAAGTTCACGTGTTAATGTAAATATTGACGTTTAAAACAAGCGTGGTAGGTCCAGGAGGTGCTGCCGGGATGTCCCCAAACGGGTTCCTGAACGATTAACCGGACTTCGTTCAAAATTGGGAAAAATGAAGAAAATTTTGGGGTCCCATCAGTCCCGCTGGGACACTTCTCCGGGCTAAATAATAGCTAAGATGCAAGACTGTTCACGTACCTACCACATATATTTGTACTCATGGATTCCTTACATGAAGTCTAAAAGCCCGTAGTGAAACTGTAAAAACCTACCTATAATTTTTCAAAATCGAAGTTTTTTTTTATACAAATAAATCTTTTTTTTTTCTGAAACTCACAATTTCACGAGCCGTGATTAAGTAGGCAAAGAGTATATTGTGTATAAGGTGTGTACCCGCATACATCTCTAAAGTACTTTGCATTGACAGTTTTATCGTCGGCAATATTACTTGGTACTTCAACTTGGGCAACCTAGCGCTAAATTTATTCGAATTGTTACATCAAACATTCTACAACAACCTTTTTCAAATGAATACAAGATTTGTATCTAGGTATATTTTTTGCGTCAACATTTTGGAGTAGAAGGTATAGCGAAATTTTAGGATACAAAACAAACTTAAATAAGTTTTTGTTAAAAATGTCTTGCAGAGACGGTCCTGGCTGGACTACCAGGATGTCACCGCCAGATTATTGTATTGTTACTAAATTTACAAATTTGCCAAATTTCCACTGGAAGTGCATCATATTTAACTTGCAAGATTTCACCCGCATACTCGTATAACTAAATACATAAACACATTACAAGTTAAATAAAAGGTTGTAAAAAGCTAAAAGAAAATTGTAAACAAGAATAAATTATATCACCTAAAGATAAAACGACGAGAAAGTTAATCTGATACGATCGGAAGGACCATTTGGATCGGCTTAGCGATCCAGAGTAACGACCTTTTAAAAATTGCACGGGTCTGTTGTAAAAAGGACCAATGAAGTTTTAGAATAAATTACACGGCGCGGAGAACTCTTGAACCGCAAATTGATCCGAAGATTTCATTCTGGCTAATCGGATTCGTATTACGAACGATTTTGCAAATTCTAAGGAAACCGGTTTAGCGCTACGGCGGACGTTTCTATTGAAATTAATACTTCAGTCAAATGGATTTAAACTTTCTTAACTTTTAGGGATATTTCGGATGGTGACCAGAAAATGCTTTTAAAATTTTCCCGGCCGTAATGGCTACCTGCGCCTATATTCAGAAACGATATTTTAATGATACTTAATGGAAATAAACGTATCCAAATGTATATCTGTTGCGACGCAGTTCTTTTGTTCTCATAGATATTTTGTTAAAGTTAGATTTAGTTTTAAAATACACTTTATTAAAGTTTTCGTTTTTTGTCAGCTTTTACTAACTTGTTGCGTCAAAGTAATTTAACAATTGCTTGTGGGTGATACATTGCGCACCTAGATTATTCTCTCATACCCGATTATTTTTAAATTTTGTTTCTGTAAAAAAACTACGGCGAGAGTTCAGTATTAATTAAATTTAACCAGTTAACAAAATTACATAGATTAGTTATATTTTCGGCCTAATCTACTCATCAAGTGAGATAAAGGTCAGTCGCTGATGAGTTTAAAATAAATAAAAAATCATTCATCCAACTACATTTTATAAACTGAGCGGCCTGCTAAGGAATCCAGTCATCAAATTTTCCAAATACTTAAGTACTTACCTATAATAAAGGGCTATTCAAGGTCTGTGTATAGGCTCTTAGTGAAGTGAGCTATAGATTCGGCCTAATCTGAAAAGTATAAAGTGAGGTAGAGATCAATTGCTGATCACTTTAAAATAAAAATTAATATGGCAATCACGTTTATGAACCATAGTGAATGAGGGTTATCGTTTTATGACTTTCTTGATGGCGCCACTTTTGCGTGAGGTTTTTAAATGTGGCTTTCAAAGTCTGTTTTACGGGTGTGAAAATAAAGTTTAGATTAAATTCATATTTAGTGTACCTTAAAACCGTACTAAAAATATCGAGGAACCATAGAGTTGCGTATTTCCGTTTTGTCCGGAAAAAAGGGAGGAAAAAGTTTTCGAAAGACAAAATGGTCTCAAAAATACAGACATTCATTGCTCCGTAACGCATAATTGCCATAATTAATTCCAGGTAATGCAAAATATTCACTTAATTATTATAATTATAACTAAACCCGCGTGGCTCACCCAAAAGCTATGAGATTTGACATTTCGGAGACCTCACGCTACACTAGCGGCTCTAGCGGCGAATTTATACGCGATACTCATTGAAGTGAATTGAATAAGCCATCCAATTAAGTTGCCGATACAGCAACATGCATTCAATGATCTGACGGCCAAGTGGACATCTTCGTCAATACTGGTTAATTGGTACGGAGCGTAATTTCAGAATGGCTTAGTGCATTGGTTCCGGACCTGAGAGTAATATACCCTAAAGGGGTGAACAGTGGATACAGTCATCAGCACCATATCTGAGACAACAAAGCGTGCATAAATATCTACGAGTAATACGACTCTATTTCTAGGGCTGTTAGGACGTGTCTGATATTTCAGCACGATCCGCTGTGTGTGGAAGATATTAATGCAGGTGATTGTACAATAATGACAGAAGAGGCACGCTGCTTTTGTTTATATATCGACACATATCATGAACCCTCTACAGTGCACTAAAAAACCGGAAATTATGACTAGCTTAAACTGTTTTGTTCGAACATTTTTTTTTTATGTAGAAATGTTAAGGGCCCCTTATAAGGTACGATACGATTCGTTTGTACGATCTATCTGATGAAAATCGTGAAGATTGATCGTAAAAAGCCATACACTGTCGATCCATTGCTACGATATTCATGATTGCATGGGATTTTGTTGCGATCTCCAACATCGTTTTTATTTCTATGAAGTAAATCAAATCGTTAACGATCTTGACATACACTATCGATTCGTCGTTTCGATCGGTCTAAAGCGAAGGGTCATACAGACGAATTGTACTGTGTATGGGGCCCTTTATTAGTGCATTATAATAAAATCAAAGTAGTTTTTAACATTACATTCAAATTTCTAATATCTCTCGAAGACATAGGTAGCAAATTGATTGGACCTCAATTCTAATATCAGTAGAGATGACGTTTTAGCCGAAATGAAATTGCACACAATTTTGACAAATCTCGAATGTTACTTCATGTCTTGTTTAATTTTTTATTTAAAATGGATAGAAAATTTATTTTGTTTCACCATCCATTGATAATTAATTAATTAATTTATTTAATTTTATTTCACGGATAAATGTGATGCCGTTTAGGTTTATTCCAATAAATCAAACAAAGACGGTATCATATTTATGGTGAAACAGCCAAAAAAGGGGAATTTGAGGGAATACCTTCCACATTACACTAATAGCTATAATTAATTAAGCTAAGCTGTGGAGTCACGCGGAGGTGGACTCCACATAGCGCTGATCTTCAGCCTAACCCTTTACGATTGTTTATAAATCCTTTTTTTTACCCTCTATCTCTCCTCCTTCTCCTACTTTATATCTGTATAATTTTTTCTCACTCTTAGCTTTCTAAAATATTGTGTCAATTATTTATCAATAAAAGTGCTTCAGGTGGCAAGCTTCAGGGATAAGTCCGCCTTTGTACTTACAACTTCTTTTTGTGTGATATTTTTGTATTTACTTTTGTACAATAAAGAGTATAAACAAACAAACAAACAAAAGTGTAGAAATGTAAACGCTAAGAAAACTAACACACGAAGTTTCAGCCAAAATACAACATACATTAAGCAGAGCGATCGTTTTGAAGTAGAAGTTAAATCACCTATTTTACTCAGTAGCACTAATCAGGCTCGAACTCCTATAAAACCCAGTAGTTAGATTTATGTGAGTTTCACGAGCACTTCGTGCTTGTTTTGCATATGCCCGATAATTCCTACAGGGCCAATGGTATAGCTTAGTCCGGCTCCAACGCTCCGAGAAAGTTAAAACTGATAGAAAAATGTACAAATTTACACTTAAGAGCGTTTATACCTGCTGCGCTGGAAACGTCGCATTTTTGTTAATTTTTCTCGATTACGCCGTGAAAATTGAATGAAAATTAAAAATGTGGTTTGATAGAACTGTTCTTAATAATGTTAATGGACGCTACGTGCACGTCGGCTAAATTGTGTAAATCTAAATTTTCTAAATTTTAATTATAATTTAGATGGCAGATTTAACAAGTGCTATTCCAGAAAGTCAAGCTGACTAAATTTAGCCGGATTTTATCCGTATTGTAAAATTTTTAAATTAAATCGAGTGTGTTGCTACTTGGAAAAAATAAGTGAGCGAATGAATGAAAGAAATCTGTAAAAAGTATAGGATTTTCTCAAATAATTTACTAAAATTTAAGTGGGCAACATTTGTCATTTGATTATGACAGCTGCTCATAGAATAGCAAAGTGATTTAGCGACGTCTAAATAAAATTAGGAATTTTAGCGGCCGCTGTAGAATTGGGTCCAATGTGTAATTTATTTACATGATAACTTAGTATCACCTAATTCATAAGCTAAGGTTTATCGAATCTAATGGAAAGGCACTCTTGCATAGGTCTACTTAGGTTCCTACCTACCTAGCTACCTACCTAGTACGCAACGGTCGACTGCATTTCCCGATAGCATTGCATGCGGTCCACCAACGGCTCCGTGTTGCCATTACAGCAAGGAATCCTATTAACGATCGTTTATCCTAATGAAAGTCACGGGCCTGATAAATCGAGCCGTACAAACCAATAATATAGCCTCCGGATACGCTCTAGATGCATTGCATCCTCGTAATTACTGCCTCATTGTTCCCGTAGTGCGGGAATCTATCAAGCAAATTTACTGTCGCTTGTGGTTAGTGCAATACCGATCTGCAGCGTGCAAGCTAGTTTTGGTAGCTGCTAGCAGGATATTGTATAATATTGTATAATATTTTATGTCAGACGAGCTTTAATTATGTAGGAACAAGGTTAATTACATCTTAGATGCTGTGTAGGTTAATTACATCTTAGATGCCATGTGAGGAATTTGGCTTCTCACCGAAAATAATTATTCAAATTTTTTATATCCTGGACGAACGTTTTTTTTTCTGAAACTGTAAATTACTTAGGACATATTTCAAGACTATCCCTATAGAATTAAGTTAAATAAGTTAGTATTCTAAAACCCTGGTATACTTCCCGTTGTTCACTTACGACATTTATGAAACAGTTGGTGAAATAACCATTTGGAAAAAAACATATCGGGCAAAAATTAGAAAACCGTCATAAAGCTTTACACAGCGCGAAATAGTGGTTTGACCTATGGCTTCTTAAGCAGAGGATCCCATGGGCCCGTGTAAGAACTACAGCCTAAGCCCTAAGCTCTTATTCTGAGAACAGGCCGATGTACAGTGTAGTTAGAGCTGTTTTTAAGTGACTTTAATCACGAGCATTTTTGTTTGTTTCGCTGTTTTAATTTTACTATACTTAAGTATACGGGTTTAATTTAAGCATAAAAGTTCAATTTAAACTACTTGGTAATTAAACTAGCGTCATGAAGATCTGAATCAGGTATCAAGAGTACCTAGGTAGTTTACGACGACAAAGTTTCAGCACCGGCAATGCCACGTTAACTTTGGTACAGGTAATTACGTGTTATACAGCAAATTTTGTCCTGTACTATAAGGCAATATTGTTTAGTAGCCAATTTAGTAATCAATTGAATGATCTCATGTATTTCCAGTTATTTATTTCATATCCAAAGTGTCGCTAAGGTGGACGAGGAGGGGTTCACATTGGTGCAGAAGGCAGTCAGAATAAACCTTGCAAGAGTCAGTGTGGCTCTGCAGAACCGGACCAAGGTTCCGCCGGGCTGAGGGCCACCACGCCGAATACGATACTGTATGTGTTGCGTCTGCATCACAGCCTCGCAGATGTGGTGGCATACGTTCGCTGGAAGAGCGTATACACTTTGAGAGTGTTCCAGCTGCAGTAGCGCTAGCACCAGTGCACTTCAGCTCGTTTGTGGTTCGCGTGCCGCAGCTACTGATGGAGACCAGTGCGAGTACTGTCTATCTGGCTAAAAGACGTCTTCATCATCTCAGCCTATATACGTCCCACTGCTGGGCACTGCCCTCCTCAGAATGAGAGGGCTTGGGCCATAGTTCCCACGCGGGCCCAGTGCGGATTGGGAACTTCACACGCACCATTGAATTGCTTCGCAGGTTTGTGCAGGTTTCCTCACGATGTTTTCCTTCACCGCAAAGCTCGTGGTAAATTGCGCACATGAATTTCCAAAAACTCAGAGGTGCGAGCCGGGATTTCAACCCACGACCCTCTGCTTGAGAGGCGATAGGTCAAACCACTAGGCCACCACGGCTTCAAAAGACGTCTTGTTACGGGCGATTCCGGGACACCATGCCGCAGACAAATGCGAATGCGACGTCAGGAAAAATGACTCAACGGGGTCACGCCGTTTTGTCACCTAATTAATTAATTCGTTTTAAGCGTTGTGTTTTTTTATATTCCGGTTCGAAGGACCATGAAGAAATGTTAGTTCTCTTGTAGTGGTATACTGTATTTCCTTTTCGATGCACAGTGAAAGTCCTGTTTGTAGCGGTAAAGGTTTATTAAAATATAAAAATGCACGAACACAATTCGACACAGGTTATTGGTTCGCCATGACGGATCCAAGGGAAGAGACATTTTAATGTGGTGTTGCCAACAGTATGTTAGGCTTTAAGGTATTTGTTGTATGGACCGTGATGCCTGAAATAAATGGGTGATATGATGATGATCATTTCAATATATCGTATTAACTAAGATTTATTTGTAAAGTTCAAATTATTTATAAGTATAGTTGAATAACTCAAGCCCGAAAGTCAAATAAAAATGCAATGAAACCGCAAGTATTTAATGCGCTAATGATCTGCAGGGTAATAGCGCTTATACCCCCAAATTTAAGTAAGTGAAAAAATATATAATGTGGTCATTTTGTCATGTCTGGTCAACTAATTTGATACTTATTTAAAAATATTTTTAGGGTTAAGTTCGCACCGCAAAAGGAAAAAACGGGGCCCTAAAATAAGATCAACATTGCTATCCATCTATCGTCAAATTCGCTAGTCTGCTACCAAAGGCAATCAAAAGATAATAGTAATTAAAAAGGTGTTTCCCGACAAATTGTCGGAAAAATCTATAGGCCACTTCCGGTTGTCCTAGAAACTTGAAATTTGGTGTGAAGGTAGCTTATAGCGTAGGTAACTAGAGAAGTCTGAAAATTTTGTTTTTTACGTGTGTCTCTCTATGCCATGGTCCATCAAAAATAACCGCACACTGCACACATTTTGTTTAGTAAAATTTACTTATTTGTATGAAACCCTCGGTGCGCGAGTCCGACTCGCACTTGGCCACTTTTTTAGTATTTATTTTATAACACGCGGTTTTATCTTTCTTTTAAACGTTATAGTTCCATTATTAAATAACTGAATGAATAGCTATCTTACCCCGCAAGAATTTCGAAGAATCCAACCTTATTCCCTTTTCTTCATAAATACAACGGACTTCTCCCATCCTTATTAAATACGTGTATTATGGGTCCAGGGGTAGAGTTAATTAATCCGTTTTTTAATCGTAGGTAAAGAATTATTTATTTATTAAAATTACATTTGTACCCTAACAGCTAAAGCCAAACTGGCACAAACTTTCAATACTTATAACTTAAGATAATATCTAGGTGAGTTATGCTATAGAGCTCGCAGATGAAAAAGAACGGGATTTAACCGGTGGCGTTCCTCTCTAAAATAGTTGAAATCCCGAATTGGAGGTTTTGCAATTTAGTGCGAAACAATCAGCCTATGTTTGCGTAAAGTCGATTGTCGACTATAAACATTCCACGCCGGAAATTAGCTCTTGCCCGGATGTGTGGAGGAATGCGTCCGAATGAAACTCTATTTCTTTTAGTTCTGTATTCAATTCATTGCCAATTTAATTACAACAGTGTGTTTTCTTAAATAATGGATAGAGGACGCTCTATTGTTGGTCACTAAATGGTTTTTCAGTCAAATGTACCTAACGTTTCTAGCCGTAACAAAATAAATATTTTCATTACCTTCTATTAATTATAATGCTCGTTTTTTGTAACTCAATATTGGTAATATATTAAGAGCGTGTAAACCAATAAATTACATTGATACAAATAATTTCCAATGCAGAAAACAGAAGCATTGTGACTAATGACAATATTTCCTTCAATAAGAAAAGCTATCAAACGTCGACGGATCACAACTTATTACTGTGGCAAATGAACCGATATCAGACTATATGTTTCTTTATCAAAGCAGCCAGCTTTGCTAGAGCTCTCTGTGTCAGTGTATTTCCCTACGAGGCAATATCGACCTGAATGATAGGGTGGGGTTGGAAGGTCTAGCTTACTTGATCGCTGGTCTCACCGATGAAGGAAAATTCATACAAGCCACGGGCGCCTTCCGTTGCGCCGTTCGTTGTTATGTCGCGGAAATGGATTCCCAAACGGAAAACTCGAAGTGAAGACTCCGTGTTTTGCCACCGGCGTTGTTTTCATTGTACTGGAGGTAAACAAACTTTCAATTTGGAGTAGATGACCGTTGCCTTTGGAAAACGAGAAGTGTGAACACTAAATCTGTTTCCATAGACTGAAATCCTTCGAGATCTGAATAAATTTGACCGTTTTCGCAACATGGAGGTACCGTTTTTACACGTTTTATATTTACTTCATCTGTAATTGTACCTTGTAGGTATACCTTGATTTTCACCCACTTTCAAACATGGAATTGACAAGAAACTTGGCATTCATCGATAATTAAGTCTGATGACAAATAAAATAGTATAGTATCATCGAATTGATTTAGTGATGGAGCCGTAAACAAGGCACTAGAAGTTCAAGAAAGAGCAACGTAACCTAGCCATGTTTGGTCTTTTTCGAATAATCTTTG
Source organism: Choristoneura rosaceana (assembly GCA_037349165.1). Taxonomy (NCBI): domain Eukaryota; kingdom Metazoa; phylum Arthropoda; class Insecta; order Lepidoptera; family Tortricidae; genus Choristoneura; species Choristoneura rosaceana. The sequence goes on from JAZBNJ010000008.1 coordinate 5,658,024, forward strand.
GATGCACTTTGTCCCAGACTGGTGCAGATCTATTCACTCACGAATGCGCGCCCCTCCACAGCTAATTATCAATGTGCACGAGTAAACCTCGGTACTTACACGTTGCCTTAGTCTCAGTGTGCGTGACTGATGGTACGCTTGCGACTGTGGAGACTTTCGAGCTACATAATGCACACAGACTTGTCGTATGGATATGTTTAAAACTACAATTATAAAATGTGGAGGTGCGAGCCTTCGTGAGTGAACAAATCTGTTCCCAGGGTCTGATGATGGAGCAGTTACGCAGGATTACCAATAAAGCGTGTTTCTTTTTTACTATTTCTATTTATTCAGTTCCTCTAAGTTTTTAGGTCCTTGCAAACATTAAATTTCATTATGCTATAACGTATATACCAATATGATCATCTTGTAAACAAGTTCTAGACGTAACAAAAACCAAAAGTAATAAATAAGATGACATTGAGTACTGAGAAATATTTAAGTAATCTAAGCTTAAACTTAATGAAGTTAAAAGTGTCATCAAAGGACACTAATTCTTGGAACAATTAAATACAACCAACTAATTACTAATTCCCATTATCTGGTAAGTTGATTATTCTTGATCATGAAAGATCTCCTGAAAGTGTTTGCCACTTAATGCGATTAGCCATTTTTTTGATTAAATTTAAAGTTGCTCGCTAAAACCATAAATTTTAATAAAGAAAGCGATCATTTCGTAATTTCTTCACAGACATTTTTAGGTGAAGTTTGGAATTGTAATTTAAAAAGTATTTTAATTTAATTTTGTTTTTATGGAAAGAAGAATTGGAATAAAACTTGATTTTCGTAATTTGATTTGATTCGATCTTTATGTTTATGCCCGTTTGAACTCTGTACACTTTTTATTAGTTCGTGATTAAATTTTAAATTTACGTAGGTACTCTAAATTAAACTTTTTTTTCAATTTCAAGCGCTCTGTTCATCCAAGTCACAAAATACGATCGCTTACATTTTATCTAATTCATTTATTATTTTTTATTTCACTGGAATGATTAATATCAATTGTATTTTTAATGTTAATTTTATTGGCTTCGGCTGAATTTTAAATTGCATAATAAATTGTAATAATGAATTTATTTATTTAAATATTTCACACGTATTTTTTTATTTTATGAATAAATTAATATGAATATGGAAGCAAAAATCATTTAGCATGCGAGTAGCATAAAAACTTTAAGTATTTGTCATATCAAGAACTTTTACTCTGCGTCTTTGATTGCACAATAAATCCAAAATTGACAACAAGAACCTACATCGGTCTCCATTTCAGTAAGTACATATTTTTATTGTGATATTATGCGCGTAAAATATTTCTAAAACACTTTCTGAACTATACAACGGTGTGTCTCAACCCATTAGTGTAAGTCAGAGCATTATACTGCTGATTTATATCCTAGCTTTTAGTATCGAGGTGCGGGGTGTGTACGTTTTCGTGTTTACTAAACGTCATCATTGTTTACTCCTCAAAAATGAGAAATTTCAAAGAGGCAGTATCATGCAGTATGCTTGTCTATTTGCGTGTTGTTTTTGTACCGTTAGGTCGGGGTACTTTGGGCCGTGGATATTGCTCGATCCTGGTTTTTTTATTATTGCTTTGAGAATATTATGGCGTCTGCCATACCGTGGTTGATGTTAATTGATCGATCACGTTTTATGTTATTATTTTACGCTTTATTTTACTTATGTTATTTAGGTGCTTTTGGGCCAAAGTAACCTGAAATGGGTCAAAGTACTCCGACCTTACGGTAATTAATTTTTTGATTGTTTTATAAACTTACTTAAGGTAAGTAAGTTTATAAAACAATCAAAAAAGAAAGTAACAGGATTGGAAAACGTGAGTTGGGAAAAGGCCTCACCAAGTCAGACTCAGCGTTGCGACTTTCGTTATCCATCGTATCCAGATATCGAGTAGAAATTTTGTAACAAGTCGCCAGGTTTAGGAAGATTTTACATTCATTTATGTAGCAACATCTGGGTGTTGCTAAATGAATGTAGCAAAAGCTACCAAAATGTTCACAAAAACTCGCTACTAAAAGTCGCGGCGAGCAAAATATTGTTTTTAGTTCATTGATATCAAGCCAAACTTGTCAAGTAAATGTTTTGGATCATATTCCTGAAACGCTAGTTATTTATATTCACACAAATTGTTTTCAGTTTGATCGTCTGTGTTAGTCATTTAATTACCTTTGTTTTGCTATGAGATCTGCATAGAATGGTAGTTCAGCGTGTGTCTGTCCGTGCGTCAGGTGCACTGAAACTAGTACCACTAACTATGCTACTAGTATGCAACTCCTTTTACACTATGCGACCCTGGTACTTAGTTTCAATATTAAAATAAAATATCATGAACTGAACCCTTAGTTACTTCTTAGGGTTCTATAGAAAACCCGTTGTTATTTTCTTAAATGGCGGTCTTAAGGCTTGGCCAAATGTCAGTCATGCAGAATCAACGCCATACGACACGTTCTGTGGGGAAACCTATTTCAGGTGAATGCTGTTATTGGATAGGTTCTACTAATAATATTTAAACATTCCTTTTTTTAATTGATTGTACCTTCAAAAAGTAAAGTAGGTACTTCATTTATACTTACTTAAGTAGTTTTTATAGGTTATGAAAACTTTTCAAATCACAAGTCACCAGAAAACTACGCGGTTATAAAGAAAACGTTTTTGATTTTACATTACTGTTTCTCATACATTTTGACAGTACTTAACCCTGGGGTTAGATTCAGTTATAATGTGAGGTGGGTATATTAGTGGGCTACTTGATAACGTCATGAATGGCACTGCTGCAGTGTATATTAGAAATAAACCCGAAGGACGCCGTGAGAAGTTTGATCGCACAGATACTAGTCGTAAACAGATTTAAACATAAAATGAAGTGTCCTTTCATTAATTGACAAAGGCTTACCTACTTTAAAACTTATTTTTTTAATAAATAAACCTATTCCGTGTCGCAACGTGTAAATTTATAAATTTGGTTTCAAATCACGTATACTGTTTGCGAAGGCTAGTTATAGTTTACTGTATCGCACTTAATAATTTCTAACTAAAAGGACCACTTGAAATTCAATACGTTCCAGTGCTCACAGCGCACAGTTATTCAGGTGATTAAATTAATACAAGAACCATTTACTAAATCAATTTAAGTATATATTTATTTAAAACAATCTTACATTCAACTTAACAATTACAAAAATATTATCAAAACGGTGGTTGTATTATATGCACATGATAGTACAATAATTATTCTTAGGCTACACAAATAATGAAAACAAGTACCGGAAATAGCGAAATGATGGTCACCTGTAACTACTTATTAGTAGAAAAATCGACATTACAATAACAGAACTTGTATCAGAAATAGACTTAGTTAGTACTTATTGGCTTTATGCAGGTACTAGATAAGTAAGTATAGAGATAATTATGTAAAAATGGTATTTCACGTCTCACCTCATACGTTTTGCTAATAATTAATGTGAAATGTCCTACACATAGTTTTTGTAATTATCTTTTAACAATGTCCACGACAGGGGTTACACAAAACATCTCCAACAAACAATAATGATCTTGATGATGAAAAAAAACCTTTGTGAAATATTTTAAAAGTGGATGGAACACAATGAACTAAATAATTAAATTGTAAAATTACAAAATCTCCTATGCTTAAGGTAGTTGTACGGAAAATTAACTCAACTTTCATATTTCCACGAATTTTCAATATTGAGAATATTCTCAGAAATATCAGAGCCCTTCAAAATTAACAAGCCAATAAAGCTATAAAAACAAACTCTAAATTCATCGTTTTACAGAGGCGATGTCAAATAATTTGTTCTCCTATTTGTTGTCATGACTCTTCCCATCGTCTATGTAAAACGATACTAATGTTTAATATTGATATTTATACTAGATAAAAATATATTAGAATAAGTTATAAAATACATTATTTTAATTCTTGTATGCTGAAACTTCTTCCTCTTCTTTCTTCACGGCTTGGATCAGGACCAATGACATGACAGCATTCACCACCTTAAAAAGAATTTTGATTATTGCTCTGACCAGAACATTGTTGAAAATATAATGTGGTTCCTCAATGAAATATTAAGGACTCCCTTTTTAAATCGGTGATTAATAAAGTTATTGGTAGTTTTATTTTAGTAATTCACAAAACAAAGTAACAAACTTGTCTCTAATTTTTAGACAAACAGTCAATACAGTTAATTTTATATGTGTACCATTTAGGCCTGTCGTTGTTTTTACCCAACTTCAAAAAGTGGGAGTAAAAATAGGTAGGGAGGGGGTTATAAATTTAGCAAGCCATTTTTCAAGAATAATAAATTTTGAAAGTGTTTAGTAAACATTAACCCTTAACTTTTTTCTGCAATGTAAGTATATGTGTGTGTATATGTAAACTCTTTATTGAACAACGTAAGGAAATAAAATACAATTAACAAACTTCGAGTGGATGAGAGGAGCAATCAGTTAGGGGACTGACAAAGAATGAGTTTAAGAGTCGAAAATTTCTGTGAATTTCTGTGTGATGTTCTATGACAAAAATTCTGTGTTATCATCATCATTATCTCAGCATATATACGTCCCACTACTGGGCACAGGCCTCCTCTCGGAATGAGAGGGCTTGGACCATAGTTCCCACGCCGGCCCAGTGCGGATTGGGAACTTCACACACACCATTGAAATTTGAAATTCTGTGTATTTCTGTGTAATTTTGTGTATTCTGTGTCTCCTGAAAGAGTTGATACATTTTGTTTGTGTTTAATTATCTGCTTATGCAAGAGCAACTAGAGAAATCGCACTGTTTGTACTTTTAAAGTGTGAATAAAAAAAACTTACCGCAACCATACACGCAGCAAGTACAATGCCGGCCAACCATCCGGTCTTGCCTTCAAGGTACCATGTTAGCTCATCGATGCAGCCATGGAAGTAAGCATTGCCAGTAACAGAGTCACGGCATTCCGCTGGTAAGGGTTTACGCATGCTAATGTAGTCCATCGGACCATCCGCACCACAGCAACCAATCTGTCAACATTAGACAAAGAAATAACATCTTTGTAGCCCTTAAGCAGTCAATTGCAGCGTTAGGTTCGCAAGTCCCTGTTGTGACCCCATCTGAAATACCCTCCCGATTCACGACCCCTCCTGTATAATGGAGCATGTCAAAAGAAAAAACACAGTTTATTGTCGCTGCAGACATTACGCTTGATTTAGGAGAGTCCCTAGCCCCTATTGGAATCATTCGAAGTGCTTCGTTTGTGAGATTCTGAATCGATACACATTTGACGAAATAGTTTTTGATGAAGCATAACACACTTTTGTGTTGAAAGTTTACTGCGAGATTTTTGTTATTATACGTTACCTACAAGATAATAACATCAATAATATGTTCAAAAGACAACTTTTAAGCTTTGGTTACTGTAATAAAATAACATTAGTGTAAATCATCGTCAAAAAATTCATGATAACGACGCGATAAGGCTACATATAACATGAAAGGAGACAACAATTAATTTTTTTTTTTTCCTACTTGAAAACGACAAAATAAAAGGTGGTTGAAATTAGACATAATAAAAGATGTTTGAAAAATTTAAACATCTTCCGTTACATGAATTCCAAACTGTAGAATACAATCGCGTTTGCCTCCAACGAACATAGTTCGCGGTCGATCGGGAGTCAGACCATTTGATTAGGTACGGTTCGTATCTACTCCGGCGAGGCGGCGACCATACGTTAGCACGGCTCGTCATTCCCCCCTATGCACTTTCCGACTCAGCTGTCGTACGCAAAACGCGTTTTGCTGTTTGCTTCGTTAGCTGTCGCGGTGCGGTTTTGCTACGTTTTTTATATGAGCAATGTCAAATTGGGAACGGGAAAAATTGTACGTTAACGGAATAGAGAATTGATTGACACGGAGCATAGTTTCATGACAACTAGAGAACTTTGAGTTTGTGCTGGCAAAGTGAATGTATTTTACAGTCGACAAAATGAACTCACGTATCATCCGTCATGTAACTTTATTTCATATTTAGGTTTAATTTTGTTAACATAAATATGCTGTGAAATTGATAAAGGAGTTAGGTTCACAGAATTACAAACTTCAGCTTCTTCGATTGAAAAAAAAAACGTTTTTTGGAGAAAAAATAATAATATTATTTTTTCTCCAAAATATGTAAACAGTTATTATACAAGTTAAATACACTGAAGTTAAATATATTTTCAATAAGAAGAATAGAAATGTCACCCAATAGCACGAGAGGCCTATTTGGCTAAAAGTCAGATTTTATTTTCAAGGTCTAATCTGAGTAAATCTGACGAACTGCCGCTGGAATAAATTGCTTATGGTGGAGATTGAGTTATTTCTCTAGCTAGTGAGTAGCGTAGTTTAGTAAAGTCTATTATAATGTGAAAAAACACGTGTAATTAGTACAGCGCGTGCAGTGTGAAAATTATTCGTAGAAAAGACGAAAAAGAGGCAAATTACCTCCTAGGAGGAAATTCAAATAGCAAAATTTCTATACCCCTATCTGTGGTTAATTAAGGTACTAGTAAAATACTTTTTTCTTTCGTTACGTACCCCTTCTTGTACCATCCTCAGAATTTCCCTGCTGCCTTCATGCTGGGGATTGTTCATGAGCCGCACGATGACATCTCTGATCAGCGGTTGAATGCTCGAGTCGTAAGTGGAAAAGTCCAGGACAACGCACGAACCGACCAGCCCGAAGACGAACGCAGCAATTTGCGATCCTATGTACTGAAAAAGAATGGCGCATTGAGAGTCAAAAGAAACTTTTTTACTTTTTTTGGAACAAAAGTTTTTGGTGATGTTTTTGAGGCCTGGCTGGCACTACAACGAGCTTATTCACTTCAACTAAATTAAACTTATTTAAATTTAGCTTGAACTAAATTATCTTCGGCCAATACACACAATCGAATAGTATTCCTTACTGACATCATTGGATGTTATCGGCTTTCGTTATCTCTTGAATGTTGATATTATTATCAACTATATAAAAATATCCTTGCTCCGAAAGTTTAAATTATAAACAAAGAAAAACAGACCAAGATGTTACATCGATGTTACAAGTGGCGCCTGATTTTTTTTAATTTATAATTTGAAAAAGAAAGTGTTTTGTTTAAATCACACACTTCCATACCCTTCACAATTATTATAAATACATTGCTTTACACACGACTAAACCCATTTTATTTATTTTTTATTTCTGAATTCCAAAACTAGATTACCTAATACGCAATTAACAGTATTTAAAATAATACTTTTAAATACTTAAAGTCAATAAGTAGCAAGTCATTTTAGCTGGCAAGTCACTAATGCTACATTTTGTTTTTGTCTTACAAAACTGTCATACCCTTCACAATTATTATAAATACATTGCTTTACACACGACTAAACCCATTTTATTTATTTTTTATTTCTGAATTCCAAAACTAGATTACCTAATACGCAATTAACAGTATTTAAAATAATACTTTTAAGTACTTAAAGTCAATAAGTAGTAAGTCATTTTAGCTGGCAAGTAACTAATGCTACATTTTGTTTTTGTCTTACAAAACTGTGAGGGAATAATAGCGTTTCGCATTTCATTAAAAAAGTGTGTCAACTGATTGGTGTCAAATTAAAATTCTATATTGAATTTTTTTTGCGTTTTAGAGCGATAGGGCCACCTACCGAACACTGAAGCTACCGTATAACGGCCAACCAATAGCGTTTTTTTTAACCTCGACAATTGGCGGAATCATCGATAGTTTCGATGGAGTTTTTTTTTTAATTGAATCGAATTGATAATACCACCTATTGTCTACTTTGTTTATTTTTGTATTTCACTGTACGAGTATCTATCGATTTCTGACGTTCAATAAAGAATACTTATATTGTGCGTTGAGTTACTTCTTACCCCATATAGCAACATGACGTTTTCCATAAGCGCGGCGCCGCAACCAAGGAAGGCTACAACCATGATGACCAGCGACCCGATGAGGATGATGTAGATGCCTATGAAGTACTTCTGTAGTTCCAAAACCCGCATCCATTCGTTGAACCCTGGCTCTATGCAGATCCAGAGGCAAAGTGCGAAGATGGAAATGCCGAATAACTGAAAATAAAAAGCAAAAATGACACTCAAATTCAGCATAGATGTCAGAGGATTATCTACTATCGATCCCCAAGGATATGTCCACAATGATCAATTTAGATCTAATCAAGACAGACCTTAATGGTCTGTTAGCAGCCTAATGTCTGTGACTAGACTTTTTTTTTAATAACCCTTAAAGCCATTTAGTGTACCATTTTCACCAAGCAGAGGCCATAACCTAAGGCAAGAATGTTCATGATTGCATTACCCATTTCTTTCTACTATTATCTTATAACGTTTAACAGAAAGAATTTGTGAAAGTAATATGATTCCGAATGCGTTAGCCTTAAGGCCTGAAGCCCCGCCCAGCGCATTTTGCAATGCGTTAAAGGCAATTCCGTTTGTGCAGCAAACTACTATTTATAATGAATAATTAAATAGGTACCTAATTGTTTATAACACAAAATTACAAAGTCAATCAATGAATCATTTCACTTGCCGAAACAGGTGAATATATATACCTCTTCATGGGATTAAGGGATCTTACGCGTATAATACATAGGTATACAGTATCACTATGTTGTACTAGGAGGCATACAAAATATATAGGCATTCAATAATGTCATGCGTTTTTTGTTATTCATATTTATTTTAGGTATGTACATAATAGTCGAAATTGGCCACCTGTCATATAAATATTCTTGAACTGAATAAAATGCCTGTTTCAGTAAAAAGTTACGTAAGTAGAACAATTTTTCAAATTTCGACTGGTCAGACTATCTTATTATTTTTGGCAAATGGTTGTACACACATTTACACTGAATAACAATTACATTTGAACACTATGTAATATTGTTCATCATCAACAAAACAAAGAAAACGATAAGACGAAAACAAATTTGACCGCGCGTAAAAACATAACGCATGTATAACTTACATAAACGCGCCGGACCCTAAAAGCAATAAAACTAGGCCTAAGATAAAACACGAACAATAGTGATGTCGGGGGCTAAAAGTTTTATAATCTCATTAATGCCGTGAGTGTGCCGACTTTTATTCGGTGGTATAACAGATCCAGTCATCCACGGAACCCTTGGAAATGACACAGAGTAAATATATCACACTAGGCGATCTCGTCGTTTTAATTCATGTAGACGAGTCATTATGAATATTAAGTTTAAATTTTTGATCTAAAACTATCTTGAGATACAAACATAAATGCGCTGGCGCGCAGTTGACGGTTGGTGTTCCGGTCGAGCGCTCCTAAACAAGGAACCAAAATGAGTTCGAAACATGTCACACATACCTCAGCTATTAAAATGTATATGTTTATATATAAGTGACCCATGTATTTTATTTTGATAATTATGATACAATTTTTCTACTAGAGTAGAAATTAAATTCAAAATTGCTGTCTTTAAAAAATTTCATTTATTTATTTACAAACTAAGGACTAAGGATGTTACAGTGAAACCGTCAAAACAGTGACCAAAAACTCAGCGAAATTGATCTGCCGCTATTGATTTATTATTTTAAACGGAAAAGTCCTAAAATTATTGTTGGCATGGGTGCAAATACTTAGGTATTTTAAATAAATAGTTTAATTAATATTTTAATAAGTGACATAAGCAATGATTGATTATGTGAATTGAAAATAAAATACTAGTAGGTAACTCAGTGTTAATCAATACCAATTTTACCAGTAAAAGTAAAAACAAAACAACAACATATTTAGCTTAAAAGCAAAATCAAAATTTTATTAAAACAAAATTATACGTGAATGTACTGCAAAACCAAATCCTATTTAGCTTGAACCGTGAGGCTCACTCATAATACGAGTGATTTTAGTGAGCCTTAATATTATTAAATGATATTGTAACAGATAACTTACGTCTTAAATCGAGTTTAGCTCGATATGTTTCGGGCTGTCGATTTAAGACGTGAGTTATCCGTTACAACATCATTTACATTATTTAGCTTATCAATATTACCTGGTTTCGCTACTGTAGCAATATAGAACTGTGTAATAACCTTGTTTTTGCCTTGCTGATACATCGCTGAAGGTAAAAGTGAAATGAGTTCCTTCGGATTGTTTTGTTGCTCAGATATACTTACGAATTCAGGGCGATGTCAATTTTGGAAAATAAAACCTATTCTATTTGTTTGTTTCTCACGCCGAGAGGTAAAATAATAGATAAGTAACACAAGTGACCATTTAAATAGCTATCTCTTGGATGGAAATAGATAGCGATTGAAGTTTTCATAGACAAAAAGTGTACAATGTGTACAATGTCTTTTGATGTATTAAAAAATAGGTCAAATTAGTAATGAAAAAAAAAGTAAGGATATGTGCGAATCCAATCCAAGCTATGGATCTATAAGAAACACCATGGATCTCCACACGGAAGCCAGTTTTCATAGAAAGAAGTTATAATCAGCAAACAAACTACGACTCCATAGCAGACAAACTTCCTAGCGTTGAAAGACTGCGTGCATTATTAAAAATAAAAATTGCTGTTTTCGGAAACTGCAAATAAACTTTTGTGGCTAGTACAAACTGACGAATGGCGGGACATTTTATATCGGCAAGTTTCGCAATATTTAACCTTTGTGTCAGTTCATTCTTCGTAATAGACTTTTGTTTCCCTGGGCTCCAGGGAAACACTCGAGTCGAGCAAATAGGTAAATTGGTAACAACAAAGTCATAAACAAATTTGTCTTGATGTATCTCGCTGAAGAGTTGCTGCCTGTTATGCCGCGTGAATTGTCTCCAACTTTTACATGTCATTTGCGAACGAGATACTGTGCGGAAAAAATAAAGTTATCACTTTGTTTCATTGTGTCATTGGCTGTTAAGATAACTTTTATATTTAGTTACTTGTTAGGTTCCAAGAATTTGCTTAATTTAGTCACGTTTTATTATTAACTATACCTATTATTGCCCGCGACTTCGCTGGAAAAAAAACGTTTATTGCGCGCCCTCGGAAATAACTCACTTTTTTTCTGAATATAAGCTATATCAATAGAATTAATATACCTAGAATAAAATTACGTTTATTCAGCCAACACTTCATGGAAAAAAAGAAAATCATATCTACAAAATGATAAAGCATACACAAAACAAACAAATAGGGATATTAAGAAATCCTCATGTTTGCCATTAGGCATACAAATATTTGTTTATTTAAAACAATAATATGAATATACTTAAATTAAATCGTTATCTCCAAGAATTAAAATTTAATATCGGGAAATTAATTAACCTATTAATCCGAAATCCAAATTCAAGACCAAAACAATAGCAAAACCATATATAAACATCATTAACAAAATTTATAAATAATAAATTCAATATAAACTAATTATCAATTTGAAAAAAAATATTATAAAATTAAAAAAATACGCATCGTCAGTGACATCTTAAAATAGACTTCTAGTTTCGTGGAGTTGAGATAGATTATTACAACTTCTTAAATTAAAAAACAATAAAAAACAAATATATGTATATTTTAGTCTTGTAATAAGATAAAAACTAGATTTCTTGACAGGCGGTTTACTATTTGGGGCGTGAAAACGGAACAAACCTACAAACTCACTTTCGCATTTATAAGAATAATAGATACGTTTTGTACATACAATCCCGAGTCCAGTACGAGTAGCTACGACTTCAATTACTACTCATACTTTATTTATTTGGTTCAACATCAACATAAAATCAATAGTAGGTACTTGGTAATTGATGAGATACCAGACCCTAATTTATTCTTACTGTATTTACTCCTGAAGTATTTATTTATGGTCTCACGGCTGGAGACTGTATTTATTTCAGTAATTATTTGCGCTTTGGAAACTCTGATGAGACGCCTTTCCAAGTTAGTAATTAAATCATAAATCTGTATTCCAGCGAATTCAACTGAGCCTACCTAAAGTTAAGTGATGCAAACAAAATAAGCTTTGAAAAGATGAAATTGCGATTGCTGATTCAATTTACAGTTCTCAAGACCAATAGTCATCGGTAAGTAAGTGAGCGCCATAATCTTATTCGAAAAGCTTGCTTACGAAAACAAAACCATAAGATGAAATCACGTTTACGACACCCACGGATTCGGAGATGAATATTCACAAAACGAACAAACAAAACTTGGCCATATCTACGTTTTATTATACTTTGTCTACAAAAGCCGTCGCCGAGACAACAACGCTGTTCGCAATCCATTAGGGCCCGCCAAATGATGCGGAAAGTTGACTTGTACGTTTGTACGGTTTGTGGAAAAATCATATAATGCTCGGGAACCGTGTACCGCCATTAATGCTCGAATACACCCGCTGATACATGCTTGATGATAAACGAGCCGCTGTGAGTGAAGGCTCGCCCCTCAATTAATATGGTTCATTGAGAAACTTTTTAATTGAATACTATCAATTTTCACATAAAAGTCCCGTAAAGTGATTAGTCAGTTTCTTCGCAATGAAATCTAGTTACAAGACAGAAATAATCTTTCATACCATTCCGTAAAGGAAATGAAATTTTCGGTTCACGTGAAAAATTGTATAAGTTCACAGAACTCGCTTTCAGGTCGGCTCTCAGAAACGATCTCGTCGGTTTCATGACACGAAATTATTGTATTTGATAAGAACGAAAGCGTAAACGAGCAGTGTTTGTTTGGGTATATATATCATAAAAAGCACATTTGAAATCGCGTCTGGGCGTCTCGTTGTAACTACGTTTGCCCCTTTTCGGAGCCAAAAGGCGGACTTTTATTTACTTTTTTTGGATGTTCAAAAATTTATAGCATCGTAAAAACTCGCACCGCGCTCGTTTGCCATGCAAGAGCCGCTGCGAGAGAGGTACGAATATGACATCATAATATGATTACAATGTGCCCAATATGCTGAGTAGGTGTGCTGATAAGCGCTCGAGCTCTGCTCACTACGAACAGTGCTCGCCTTTATTATTCATAAATAACCACCTTACTTTAAATGTTTTTATGAAATAAATCTGTTGTAAATGTGGTTGATATAACTGTAACACATTTTTCTTTCCTCGCTTTAGCTACATTGAGCTGAAACGTTTCGAGTGGCAAAAAACTATTATTTCTGTCGCAGTGTCCCGGTTTCCCCGGTAACAGCCGTCAGTCCCGCTTCCCGTTGTATCTCCTCCGAGACACCTGCGAAGCTGGAATAATAAAGAGTTTTACAACGTTTCAAAATGGGAGTTTTTCCCGCAATTCAACCACAACGTGCACTTAAGGGATTTGAATATCTTATATGGTAGGTTTTATCTATTCCACGCTTCCCGGGATGAACGGATTCGTCCCTATATTTTAAGTCCTAAAACAATTCCCTTAACACGAATAGCATTTCAACACAAGGTGCGTGAGGACGAGCCGATTTGAGTTTAGCGAATGCTAAATCGCCGTGATTCCAAATACGGAATAGAAAATAAATCCGTGCGAAGGCAATTTTATATAAATTGCAATCATATGGGTAGAACTGACTTCTTTACGGGTTTGCCCCTCGACTTAACGTTACAGCGTTTACGGGGAAGATTGCGGAAAAATAAATTTCGCAAATGGAATGAGACGCCACCGTGAGTTGAGAGTCAGCGAATAAACTGGGATTTGAGAGTTCAGCATCTTATTTTCACTGCTCTAAGGTCCTTTACTTTAGGTGCTATTTTATATCCGAGATGATAAATGTGTATTCAGATGCATTGAGATAATGAACACGCAATTACCGTCAAGACCTAAGTCTGTTGTGTCCGCCCAACTGTAAAAAAAAATCCTATAGTTATTCTGTAGTGCCTCTAAAGTTAACACACGATTAACTACTTCATTTTTTTCATTATGATATTGTTCTCATGCTCGTTCATTTCGAAGTAAATTGAGTTTTGCGCACCATTTATGCAGCTTTTCAGATTTTCGAATAATAAAGGAGCGCTACGCCTACGTAGAGAAAACTATAAATTTTTATGTTGAGGGTCTACCTAGTCAGTCGGTTCAGTGAAATTAATTTTTTCACGTCTTAAAGTCCAAGTAAAAATTTAATTCGTTTGCAAGTTTAGTGTTTCAATGGGTTTTAAAGTAGTTTCTAACGAAAACACTTTTCTTTATTTAAGAAGGAAAACAGAAAACTATGTGGGACACCGATACAGTCATTATAAAAATGTATTTCTATACAAATTTACGGGGAATTAAAACCTATTTAATGTGAGCCAATTGATGTGACCAAGCCCATTTGATGTGAGGGCCGACTTATTATAGAAACCCGACAATGGCCTTCGATGCATGATTACGTCTTGCATAGTGGCCGAGGTTTTGTTCAAGTCGGTAAATTCAAAATTCTGCATTCTGTTAGTAGGCAAGTGCACTCGAACTTTAGTACCTCGTTTGTTTTCGATCGTAATCGTTAGCATCGCTCGAGATTTCTGATTGTCACTTCAATAAAGTCAGCGTTCGTCTTGGCTTAAATCCAAAACTCAATTAACGAAACCGAGTCCGCAGCAATAACTCCTGACAATTATTTCTCATTTGCCCCAGCACCTAACGAACTCAGGTGTGGTTTGAACGGCTCTTGAAATGCTTCTCAACGTTTTTGGCGCCAGGCCCTGTACTATGAGGTGTAAAATTCAAGCTTCGTATCTTGCCGTCCCGCTGACGTTTGTATTATTTAATACGAGAGTGAGAGGGACGATATGATACGAACTGCGATTTTCGAATTTCGTAGTAGCCCCCCTGTATCGTGTCGATCCACGATCCATTAGACGTGACTGTTTACGTAGTTAAATGAAGAGTTAAATTTGTTTTGCTTGGAACCAGTAGATCTCGATTAACTAAATATTGTCCCGGAACAAAGATTTACTATAGAAAATAATTGAATTTAAAGAAATGAGGCATAAACGGTAAATAAGTTTCTTGAGTGGAATCATATAGTTTTGCTTGCCCAAGTAACAACAATACTTATATATTTAATAGTCTCTTGCTTGCTATACGCTATTAGAAATATTAAAAAAAAGGTCATGTTTAAAGCCAAAATTAAATCTTGTAGTATTTTATCAAACTTTATCTCTTTTCATATTATAAGAGCAAGTACTTAATTTACGTACAACATTGATAAATCAAGCATTCGTTTTAATAATCTTCTGAAAATATTCTATTTTTGACAGTTGGCCCGCCGTTAGTAACCAACAATTTTAATAAGACTGTAAATTGTATACCGGGTATGGGCTGTAATATGAGCAAATAATTAAAATATAGATCATATTCCACAAACTGAACATTATTGGTTCAGCGACTTTTAAAAATAATTAGTTATTTTTTATTTTTATTACACTTTTAAGATTATTCGAAGAAGCAATGTAAAGCGAAATGCTTGATGTTTGTTGTGTTCTAGGATGACGTACATTGATAGCAGTAAGTATTTAATTTGTATGAAAAAAGGAAAGACTGCATTATTTTTAAAAGTCGCTGAACTATCAGTTTGATCAGGACGATTGATATACTAGTGACTAAATTCTGATTACTTCCCGAAAATTTTATTAGCACATAATATGTTAAAGGTGGTTTCTAATTAAGGTCCATAAACTATCTCAACAAATTTAACTTGGGAACCATGTATCTGTTAAGGGCACGTGGTGTATCACACGTTCAAATTCAATTTTGATGATTACGATGGGCTGTTTGTTTTGTACCATTGAATTTACTTAATAACCGCTGTATAGCCAAGTTGCGGCCACAACTCTGCGATTTACTGCCCCGCCACGTGGAGCTAATGTGCGCTGTTTGCCGCCAACTTCGCTCGCTACTGAGTAATAACTGAACTAACAAGTTTTGTGATGACCACGGCCCTATCATGTAGCTTTTGAAGCCGGTGGGGTTTAAAGCAAAGATTAGTAGGAATCTGTAAAAAAAAATTTTAAACACTTTCTTGTTCATCATCATCCTGCTTCCTTCCCAGCTTCATCTAGAGTCGGGCCTTCTCATGCGTCAGCGTCAGGACAGCCTGTCTTGGGTTGGTAATGGTGGGATATTTTGCGTCTTCAGGTCTCTCTTGATATTGGAGCACCATGAGGCCGGAGGCCTGCTCCTTGCTCTTTGTTTGGTGTTAATGTTGAGTACCGTTTTCACGGCGTAATTTTCATCCACCTCATCACATGGCCGTACATAGTAGTCTGCCCTCCCTGAGTTTTTCAGTTAGGTAAATACTTGTAAAAACCTTCTTATCCATTGTACTTATATGTATACCAAATTTCATGTCGATCCCACCACTGAAAATGGATCCAAATCTACTTAAAGGATTTTATCCATATATACTTCGAATAGTAGTATTATTATCTATTCTGTGAATACGGCATGTTAAATAAATATGCTTGTTATTTAAGACGCGGTTTTGCAGACGCATTTCCAATGAAATAATGTTGATAATAGCTATATGTGTCAATGGTGATTGTACTCGTTTATAGATTGTAATTAATTTGCTACTTTTTATTGTCATATAACATCGTTTTGTATGATCTTTTTAGCAACTTAGCGTTCGTTTTAGGGGAATTGCAGTGGTTAATAACAAAAATAAGACGAATTATACGTCAAAATTGAACTGAACGTAAACATGATCCTGACCCGGTTAAATATATTCCTATCAAATCAGAGAATTCCAAGGGATTTTCTCAATTTTCAGAATACCGGTAATATTCAACTTCATTTCGTTATATTCGTGCTAATGGGAGTTGTTGAGGTTGGTTTGCACATCTGTGACGATACATATTATTATGTATTGAAAGAAAACTACAGTTTGAATTAAAATTTTGAAGAAAAGCTGTCAAAACGAAACAAAGCGAAGAGTTTATTGCATTATATCGTATTGTAATTTTCTTCTAGCATTTCAAATTCATTCAAACTGAGTCATGTTTGAGATTCTAAGAACTCTACTTACGAATAACACATAGAAGTATATTATTTGGCTTTCGAAATCGGCTTCTAAATCTTGTTCTGAAAAGATGGGATTTAAAGAATCCGGAACTAAGAAGATTACAAGTAACGGATGTATATTCACTTGATTGGGTTTTTATGAATCACGTATGACGGCAGCTTACTAGGAAAGGGGACAATGGGCTTATCTCGAGATAACGTTCTCCGAACGTATCGAGGTACACGCTTGTTGATGTATTCCGTTTCATGTTTAATATTCTGCGAGTTGTTTTTCTATATTATCTTTCTTTGATACTTTGGCTGGTATAATGACTTGGTGTGAATGCTTTATGAGGTTACTCATATTCAAATATTACTAGGCTTCTTTAAGATATTTGTTTACATCTTATTCATATTTTCAATTGATATTATGCAGATGTAGATTTAACAAGTGAAGCTTAATTCCATTACATACATATATACACTTAAACTAGTTTGTTAAAAATGTCATTTGAAACTCGACACACAAGGTCGTTTATTTTTATTTCTCTTTTGAATTTTCAGGAAACCGAAGAAAATCGACGAGCCCCGAGCGACATGAACATTCTGGTTATACTGTAGGTGTGCAGGTGATGAACATTCGTGAACATAGGTACATCTGTAAATTCTTGAATGTCCTATCATAAAATTGTTTTGATCTAACAAGATGAAGAATATATGTCCACCTAATAATATGACGAAATAAGGATAATGCACCATTATTTAATTTCAGTTTAATAATTAAATGAACTGGCCACAGAAATAACGTTTAGCAGTTAATTAGTTCAGTTGTCAAGACCAGGTGCATAACTGATTCACCATGAGTCACTGCATGGAGGACTTTATTGCGTCTTCACTCTGTAATACCTATTCATAGACAATAGCATAGTATTAACTCAAATACCGATAAAATAATAACTTAAGTTATCCCTACTCATAATCAATGAGTAACATAATTTCAACTTTACGACGCTTGTAGTAAGGTTCCTTTTAAAAATCGTACTGATAAAACCTAAGCGGACGATAGCGCAAATAGCTTCGACTTAAACCCTAACATGCAGTAGCACCGCCGTTCAATTCTGCACGTAATTCAAAGTAAACACTTGAAATAAAAGTAAAATGAGGTCCGACTGGAGAGAGCTCGGTACATACCCATAATACGACATTGAAGCAAAACAGCGTATATTTGATGCAGTAGATTTGGGATTCGAGTTTTCCCACTCCCGGTCCTTTTCCTTCGCCTCTACCAACCGCCATTGCACTTTTTCACTTCACAGCACTTTTTTCGTTAATCGAAATAAAACTGTTGTCTATTCGCGAACTCGATCGAAATGTAACTGGCTGCCATTGTTATCTGTAAGATAATGGCCTACACATTAGGTAGGTTATCTGTGTTTGCTCTGATAAATAAACGAAAAGATAAGGATGGAACGAATTGCCACACCTAGTTTATTATTGCCGTTGCTCACGCTAGGCAGGTGAATTTTGTATGCAGTCTAAGTCTGTGGGGATGTCCTTAGAGATTTCCCAGTTTAGAAAATGTCAAGAGAAGCGTCGGTATTGGATTTATATTTATAGTGGGATTCGTTGTGGGACGTAATAGGTTAGACGATAGTAAATATAGGTATTCGTCCCACAAAAAGAAGAATTATAAATCTTTAGTCAAATTGCATTTTGAAACAACCTTTGCTTCTGCAGTACATATAGACGTAGGCAATTCTTATTTTTCGTTATGGAAGAAATCTTAGATAGGAATTCCACTGAATTATTCACGTAAAAATTAAATTATTTTCTTGTATTTAGGTCGACTATGTCATCGATATAGCTCCTCGCCTAGCCTTAATGTTTCGCTGCATCAACAATCCCTCTCAGTAATTTTATAAGGGTTCGCGTTTATAAATCAAGTCCATCGATACTGGTTCGACCGGAACGTGTTCAAAATCCGATAAACGGATTCAAACTATATAGGGAATGGATGCGGCCGATATAAGCTGTACACATAAATAAGGAAGATGTACGACGTTTTAGAAAATCCCCACGCACGAGGCGTTCGCTGTAAATCCAACGGTTGCAACGGCATAAATTTTGCCATTCGTGGGGAGCATCCGAGGCGTTTGAGCTTTGAAAACATTTACGTAGCCGGGACACCGCAGTAGCCGGGTAATAAGGTGTTCAGGGAGATATTTTACTATTCACTAGTCCGCGAGCTTCGGTGCTTGAGGTTTTAGGTGCAGCAGTAGATTATTTGAAAGAAAACTACTGCTTATAAATTTTGAAATGTGAAATTTACTACTCTGTAAGTTATGGAAATGTATGTGTGTGGGAGGCACTCAGGTTTTTACGTACCTTTGAGAAAAAACTCTTGAAAACCTTTGAAAATAACATAAATGTTCTATTTCTAAAATCATAACGATTTCCTTTTCTAAAATTACGAGATAGCTTTCAGCGCTTTCATCTTAGAATGTTTTTCAAAACATACGCAATAGCAGTAACTAAGTAGATAAAATACGAGACAGTGTTTCTTAAAGTTCTCCAGATTATTTCTCTCAGAATTTTCAAAACCACAAACCAATCGTGTTAGTACAGCTCCTAACTTGTGTAGCATAAATTTAATAATGTGAAACACAAACCGGGCACAGTCAAGTTGTTTCGGTTTCATTTCAATAGCTCGCTTGCGATGCACTCTTACTTAAAATTAATCCGCGAGCAGCCACTGCGGTGACTATTTACAAAGCACCCTGTGAACGTACTCCCTCTTGGCTCTTCATTTCGCTTGCAAAACGTTGCAGGGTTGACAGTCAGGGTCTTCGCGCACTTTGTTTGTCTTATTTTATGTGATGAAAATTCTTTGATGTGGAGAGAAGTTGATAATGTAAACACTAGGGCAATGTCGCAGCTACCTATCCAATTATTTTGTGAGTTGTGAGAGACAAATGCAGAAAACGAAGCCTTTCATAAATGTATATTTTACATAGTCTTGCCCCGATGCGTGAGTCTATAATTATCTACCATAGAAAAATAATGAAGATTAAAATGGGACTTTCGCATTCAAGATTAAATTTCTTTATTCTAAAGACCGTAGAGCAAAATGGCAGTCAAATCTCTAGCAAGTCTGTTGTGGAACTTACAAAAGGTTTCACACTTTACGAAGGTGATGAGGCAGAATATAGAAGGTACTAGATGCACGGTCCTGCTTTGGCTTAAGTAAATGTCTACCGGATTACACCGGTTTTGTAACTTGTAGTGTACGGTAATTGTGTGGTCTAGATCAGCATGACACAGTCATTGATACATGAGTATCACAATTTATGTCGAAAGTCAAAATCAAATGTGTTTTCTTTTTTTTCATTGGCAGCCCTGTGTATTTCAAACGAGGCTCGCAGACATGGGTAAATAATTTTCCTGATTACCGAGCGTCTTCGTTGTGCGACCGGGAGCGAGTTGTCCCGACCTCGGAAAATATTAAAAAGTACGTCGAGTACAAACGTTGTGGGTGGGTTCCGTTGTTTGAATGTTTTTTGGTGCTGTTGTTGTTGTTTAGTACGTTTTGGTAACGGAACCGTGTAACTTAACTGTGAGGTTATGCCAGTTTAAAGAACAGACAACTTAAAAAAAATGTCTTGAGTACTAAGAAATTAGGGCGTGCGATGCTGGGCGATCTTTTTAATAATTCCGGGACAGAAACATCCCAACGCTCACTCGACGGTTTCTATTAACACAGTCGGATCTGCAATTATTGTGCCAAGTCAAATATACTGTTTTATATTGACTTGGGCATAATAATCCCAAAATAGCCAAATTGCTGACCCGACTCTGTTAATAGGGATCGTCATTGCAAAATATCTAATACCTTTTAACGAGCAATTTTTACATTATGTGTGTATATTTATTTCGGGGATCTCGGAAACGGCTCCAACGATTTCGATGAAATTTGGGGTTTTCGCGGATGAAAAACAGATCTAGCTTGGTCTTATCTCTGGAAAAACGCTGGTAAGCGAATTTTAGCCTGAGCGGAGCTCGGTCGCCCAGGTACTGAATTAAAACGGCCATCAGAGTCAGAGTTGCTCAGCGAGTTTAGGAGAGGGCTATGCTCGGGGTTTCTCAACGAAATCAAATCAGAAATGAAAAGATACATAGAAGAACTTGGGCTCAGGGTACATAAATGTAGGTCGCTTCCAACCGAAAGAACTAGAGGTCTATAGAGGAAGCTGTTGCCCAACAGTGGAGGTCCTACGGCTGATATGATGATGATGGTGATGATGATGAAAACGGCCATCTCTCCACCACTAAAAAACAATTGTTTTCCGTGGGTTGGAGTGCTAGTTAAAAGTTTTTTACATTTGGAACACTAAGTCGTTTCCGAGCATGCAGTTGACTTAAATACGTACACCTAAAACTTCTCAATTGGAGCATCTAGATACTCGACGACAAGTACGACGGGAAAATTGATTCCCCGGTACTTTCTCGAGATGCAATTTAATGTGCTAAATTTCTAGAAAATTCGAAAGATGTTTTCCCATCCCGCAGGAGTTGTGGAGCCAATATTCATGTGTAGAGTGAATTAAATACGGCAGGCGGGTGAAATATTGACATGAAATTTGAAATATTATTTAACAGCTTTGATGTTTAAGATAGAATGAAAGAAGCTTCCGTTTCTCTGAGACTTAATGATGACAAAGTAAATTTTACATTTACAGGATTGCATTTATGAAAAAATTACATTAAAAGTAGCTAATGAATAAACAACGTAGCTAACGAAACGGAACCGTTCAAAGAACGAAAAAGTAAACAAGTTCTACTTTAAATTATTTCATACAAAGCCAGTTCGGGGGGTTTAATACATAAGGGAATTTGAGCACAGGTGGAGAGTACAATTAAATTGTGCAGGTCCGAGGAAATGTAATAAACGAGTCGCCCCCGACCAAATATTTAGAGACTTTGCTCTGTGGCCACATCGCCAGCGTTGTTACTGTTAATGCCTTGATCAAATTATTTTGCGAGAGGAGGAAAATTGTTTTTAAATTTAAAATGTACATACAGTCACCTGAACTGTTAAACGTGAGGTTTTTGTTGACGCTATTCATTTTGGCTAGAAAACGTTAATTGTAAATAGTTTTCGGGGCTAACTTAGGTAGATTATTTTACAGAACGCTCTTCTTCAGTTTTCTTGATTTACTTTGTGTATACCTAACAAATGAATAATTATTTCTCGGTAATACTGAAATGTAAATGAACAAATTTTTATCGTTTCCCTGGTCTATTAATTTCCTCAGATTTCACCCTCATTTATTGTTATGTAAATTGTAAACATGACTTCAGGATTTCTAAGCCCAAGGATTTGCGCTGGGTGTTGACAAGTCAGTCAATAAGTAGCGATTATTAAAATATGTTTTTCCACAGCACCTTTGTCATTAAGTTAGACTCATTGATAAAGAGCAGAAATTTTCACTAACCATAATCCGGGAATCCGGAACACGGAAATTCGTCGAAAAACTAAAATCACCGACATAGCTGGAAAAATAGCAAGTTGAACTGGCAATGGGCGGGCCACATTGCTCGAAGAACAGGATAATCGGAAGAAGCGTTGGCAGGCCTCCCACCAGACATCCTGGTGACATCGTGAATGCAAGAGGCGAGTTGTCGTTTGTTGTGGTGTTCTAAGGGGGACGCCTTTGTTCAGCAGTGGACGTTTTCCAGCTGATGATGATGTTTGATGACTATATACATATAACTGTTGCAATAAACTCGTAACTCCAAAAATAGCTCACACTCAATATTCCAGCCTTTCACACTCTCTAAACCCTTTTTCGCCACGTATTTTCGTCACGACTACATCACGCCATCTCTATTTCCGAGCCCTACATTCACGCGTGGCTGACCACACCACGCGCGCGTACTCTTGATTCTATTATCGCAGCAATGCCTCCAATCTCATACAATTGTCTTACTGCGTCCCTTATATTTGCACGGGGCGGGTTAAATGAGATATTTGCCACTTTTTAATTAACATACCGCGGAACTTCATGACTATTTTGGTATTCTTTTCAAATAACGTTCAAAATTGTCTTTAAGGTTTAAAAAATTATAACTAGTGAACACGGGTTTATTTTTGTGCGTGGTAGTACCAAAAATATGCTAGTTCTCTAGGCCTTACAAATTCAATATAGTCCTTGTTTATTGCACCTCTGTAACTTTTAAATAATTAGTCTGCTAGTGAGTCGACCAGTTGTATTAAATACCTTAGGTTTTGTCCTAACTCTTCTCACTATTTATTGTGCTTACCCCAGTGGGGTTTCTGGTAACAATGATCGGATGTGGAAGAAACGCAGACGACACTGTGCAATAGCGGTAACTAGAATATAACCATTATCGTCTGCGGGATATCGCAGCCAGACCTTTAGTGGTGTAGAACTAATAGTGGCCATTTTGAACACAATACTAGGTTAGACATCTTATAGTAGGCTGAATGTCAATTCGGTCAATACATCATTTAAAAATGCTGGATAATCGACTTTATTAAATAACACACAATACAAAATAATTAATAAATGAACTAAAATTTTTATTTTTTTATGAAACGAGCTATCAAAACGTGATTTCTCCTTAGCTTTTGGATGACAGTAGCTAGTTGCATTCTCTTATTACTATTTGTCTTTATTTGTGAACTTGGATTAGGTAACTAACTATTTATTTCATTTCAAAGCAACTGATATGTAAAAGATTTGATGGAAAAGGTTATCAGAGATTATCAGAGTCAAATTGAAATTGTTAGTTGTCAACTATTGAATTGACACTCGGATACCCAACAATAGTACATGGAATTGGTACTTTTTACTTTGCATCAAATGAGGTAGTTCTAATTTTTATATGAGTTGGTAGTGGTGAAATTGGCTATGTCAAATCCAAGTTTTCCACCTCGAAAGCCTTCCGGATCATTGTCAAATACTTGAAAATTCATTAAAATTTTGTAGTTTTTTCCGTTTTTGTCAATTTTTACCACCAAGGACTTACGTTACGGCCAAAATTACTAAGGACAATTTTAAGTAAACTAAATTTCCAATCAAATGAGACTAATTTGGTTTTGGTAGGTCAAATAGTTTCTATGATACGGCTATTGAAAAGTTTGCGCAATTTCCAAAAAAAGGAAATATTACAGTTTTTTTTAGTTTCCGACCATTTTTACCCCCAAAGAGTGGGCTTATGCGAAAAGTTACTTTGTAGTTATTAAAGTCCACTAAATTATTAACAAAATGTGACTAATTTTGTCAACTTTGACCTAAGAGTTCCTGAGCCACAGCTGTTCAAAGTGGTTGAGGTAAGCAAGCAATTATATACTATACTCCATTTATTTTAACATTTGAAACTGAACGGTGAAATTTGCACACGTTTTTAAATGAAACAATGAAACTACATAAAATTGTGTTAACTTCTATACTAAACATATAATAAATACCGCTATGATACGGCTATTGTACAGTGTGCGCAATTTCCAAATAAAGGAAATATTACAGTTTTTTCAGTTTTTCACAATTTTTACCCCTAAAAAGTGGGCTTATGCGAAAAGTTACTGTAGAATTATTAAAGTCCACTAAATTATTAACAAAATGTGACCAATTTTGTCAACTTAGACCTGAGAGTTCCTGAGACACAGCTGTTCAAAGTGGTTGAGGTAAGCAAGCAATTATATACTATACTCCATTTATTTTAACATTTGAAACTGAACGGTGACATTTGCTCACGTTTTTAAATAAAACAATAAAACTACATAAAATTGTGTTGACTTCTATACTAAACATATAATAAATACCGCTATGATACGGCTATTGAAAAGTTTGCGAAATTTCCAAATAAAGGAAATATTATAGTTTTTTTCAGTTTTTAACAATTTTTACCCCTAAAGAGTGGGCTTATGCGAAAAGTTACTTTGTAGTTATTAAAGTCCACTAAATTATTAACAAAATGTGACCAATTTTGTCAACTTAGACCTGAGAGTTCCTGAGACACAGCTGTTCAAAGTGGTTGAGGTAAGTAAACAAGTATTTACTATACTCCATTTATTTTTAACATTTGAAACTTAACGGTGAAATTTGCACACGTTTTTAAATGAAACAATGAAAATATTTAAAATTGTGTTAACTTCTATACTAAAAATATAAAAATACCGCTAATAAATGTACATGTAGGTGTTTTTAGTCGATCTGTGCTCGAAATACCGAGAAACGCGTGTTACACATTGACCGTTAATTCAAATCTTAAATTAAATGGAGTATAGAAGGGTTTGCAAAATGAAGTACACTCTGTTTGTGAAATAAGCAATATAAGTAATTATAATTATTTCACTAACAGGGCGTGCTTCATTTTGTAAACCCTTATAGTACAAAATTGTTTACTTATCTGAACTACTTTGAACAACTGTGTCTCAGGAACTATCAGGTGTAAGTTGACATAGTTGATCTCATTTTGTTGGGAATTTAATGGACTTTAATACCTGCTCAATAACTTTTCGCATAAGCCCACTCTTTAGGGGTAAAAATGGTCGAAAACTAAAAAAAACTGTATTATTAAATTTTTTGAAATTTTCGTAAACTTTTGAATAGCTGTATCATAGAAACTATTTGAACTACCGAAATAAAATTAGTCTCATTTGATTGGAAATTTAGTTTTCTTAAAATTGTTCTTAGCAATTTTGGCCGTAACGTAAGTCCTTGGTGGTAAAAATTGACAAAAATGGAAAAAACTACTAAATTTTAATGAATTTTCAAGTATTTGACAATGATCCGGAAGGCTTTCGAGGTGGAAAACTTGGATTTGACATAACCAAATTCACCACTACCAACTCATATAAAAATTAGAACTACCTCATTTGATGCAAGGCAACACTTCTTTTTCGGTACGATTTCCATGTACTACAAGACTGAATTTTATTTGTATCATTATTTACAAACACAAGGTTCAACACCAAGTAAATTGACACTTCCTTACACCCACTTTATTCACAAAAGCCGACGATGACTTAATTAAAGCAACAAAATAAGCCGCAAAAAATGTTTTATCAAAACAATAAAAGCGGAAAGAAAGCCTATAAATTATTTTTTCTAACCTAATGTCAAATCCCGTTGCCGCGTCCCTAAGGAAACAGAAGTTAATTCATCTTCAGATTATACCGCGAGTGATTCTGTACCTTAATGCTATAGGAATAAGAAAGGAAAATTAAGGTAGTTATTGATCTTGATTCTAATAACGAACTTGCTGGGTATACCGCAACAACACGTGTCGGTTAAAAATACATCTGTGCCGTAATACTTACTACCACTTACACATAAACGGTATAATGGTAATATATCAGCATCAACTTCGTCATCGCCATCGTCATCATCATCACCACTACCATCATCTGCATTATCATCATTGCTAAACAAAAGACGCTCACTGATAGACTTGCGCCCCAGATGTCACTTCTAGTCTTCAATTTCCGTATACATAACATAACATAAAATTACGAAGCTAACTTGATAAATTAGTACGAACTCTAAAATATTTTCCGAAGAATGTGACGGCGCTACACTGGTTCCTCATAAATAAACCAGTTTCCGCAGATAATTCAAGGAGCAACCGCGAGAGGAGTCGAAGCAAATTACTATGCAGCCAGCGTTGCTATTTTTCCAGAGAAAGTGTGTCTTTTCCCTTTTCAGCTAAGTGAAAACAAAATGTGGGAAGTTTATCGAGTTAACGATGAAAGTGATTGAAAGCGCTTAACACTTAGGTAAATTGGTAAATTATATTTTTGCAATAATTCTTTGTCAAGTTAAGAATTTTCTTTGGAACACTGTAGAATTATGTAGTTTGGTAGATTGATGTGGTGTTATGGTAGATATTTTTGACATTCTTGCTTGTTATAGACTAAATTGAATAAAGATATTTTGACTATGACTTTTTAAAATGCTATTTTTCAGCTTCGAGCGTATGTACATACGTATGTATGTGGGTATATTTTTAAGACAGTCCGATTTTATGGTTTGCTAATTTTTGTTATGAAGATATTTTGGTTTTGAAGATCAGTTATTTTTATAGCCCGGTAGGCGACGATTTAGAAAAAGATAGATTTCAAACTTGAAGACCCTCATGTCAAAGTTATTCGTGAATGCCAATGGTAAGTTCATTCTACAACTTAGTAATGTAGAGCAAAAATTGCGAGTAAATCATATTATGGAGGCGCGCCGACTGTCCAACTGATGTAGATGCAAGGCCTGCCTGTGGATGCGGCCCACTTGTGTAGTGGTGAAACTCAGCGGCTGGTATAAGATTTCATTCGTAAGAGAAATAGTGGTGAAACTCAGCGTCTGGTATAAGGTTGAATAATACCTAAGAGAACTCGCAATGAACGCAATAAAAATTACGTGAAGAAAGGAAAATAAAACGCACTTTAATGTCCTTGAGATAAAGCTACACATTAGCTAGCTTAGCGGCCGTAGGTAATTTTTTGTTGATTGAAAGAACTATTTAAAGTAAATAATACTGCTGAAAGTACGAGTAATATAAAAATTCAGGGGAAATTTGTGATAAATTGATATTGAATACGACAGTTTAAAAGTACGTTAACCTCTCGTTTGCCTCTTCGTTCATTATGCGGACGACTAAGAAGTGGAACTCTGCCGAGGTTAGTTTTTCCGGAACGCTATAATTTGGACATCTTTAAGGTCAAAGTGAACAGACACTTTCTAGGCAAACGTGCAAAAACTTAGGCCTAATCTTCGCCTTCCATCAAGCGAGATTAAGGCCAAACGTAAGCCTATTTTTTATAAAAAAAATAATAATAAGATTTACGATGTAAAAAATACCCTGCTAAGTATACCAATATATAGCGTCGCTTGGTGCTAGCTAGCTTAGTTTATCTACTGTATTGCAAATAGTTTGATTAAAGCCGGACATACAATGTAGTTCCCTGAGGTAAGGCTCGCTGCTTACTTACCAGTGCTCAGGGACTCAAGTGTCGCTGCAATTTACTTTCTATAATTAACGTATTTCTGTTGGGAAAAGGTTTAATGTTTGGATACCTACCACCGGTCTGTTATAAGTTCTGATATCAAGACGTGGGAAACATGAATCAGGAGTAATAAAACGTTACATTATTTCAAAAACAAAGGGATACGACTGGGTTAAAAATATATCATTCTATTTAGTCCGACAGTTAGATTATGGAAAAAAATGGGACACGTGTTTTTTGCTTTATTAAATTATTAATAATCGACAAAGAAATAGATCATCAAACTTCCGGAGTGGGGGCTTGTGACGTCACTATTAGGTAAAAATCGTACCATTAGTGACTTCACTCGAAAATTCTAAGCACTTCATTTTTTTGTTTGTGAAACAAAAGAAAAAATACGTGCACAATATTTTTAATTACGTAACTGACGGACTAAACAGTTTTTTAATCATCTAGCCTATGCTATTTTAACAGGACTGCCCATGGAGTGTGTTTGGGTTAGGGAACGACTGTGTAGCGTTTTTGCTTTTTAAGACGAGAATGGACTCGTGAGAGTTCGAAAGGCGCTAGCATTTTGTATTATACATATTTGTGTTAGTTGGATCTGCGTGACATATGTACATATGTTATGTGTTGCACAGACGCATATGTTGTGACATTTGGTAGCAGAGGAACAATGCGAAATGTTGTACCTAGTTCATTCAATTAAAGTGACATTCATATTTTAATATGTTTTATGTATATATACTTAACTATAGCGCCCTGTTTCTGTCGACAAACCTACGGAATTTTAAAGTAAATAACAGATTTAAAGCACTTTTAATTAAAAATAGAACCGTAAAGTAGAGCACTCGGTCAATGGCGTCCGTAAATCGGTGGCATTAAAAATTGATTCCACAGTCCCAGCAGAACTTAACTCTCGAACTCTCGTATACATATGTAAGTATATGTATATATATATAGTCAACCTATTTAAAGCATCAAAGGCCAAAAAAAGTGTTTTTCTTGTGATTTTTTTTAAAACCTTCAAAAGGGGTTCACTAATGTTTCACTGAAACTTGTTTGACAGAAGTTCATTTCACACGTTTCGTACACTATTATTAATTTCATACATATGATTTTTTCGATTTAAAAACTTTATTGTTTGGTGACTAGTCATTTATGTGATAATTTATAAATTACTAGCTTTTGCCCGCGGCTCCGCCCGCGTGGTATTCGGTTATCGCGCGCTGTCTCGGGAACTGTGCATTTTTCCGGGATAAAAAGTAGCCTATGTCACTCTCGGGCCCATAAACTTATGTCTATGCCAAAAATCACGTCGATCCGTCGCTCCGTTACGGCGTGAAAGAGGGACAAACATACAAACACACAAACATACAAACACACTTTCGCATTTATAATATTAGTATGGATTTATTTATAAACTTTTCATAATTATGCCAAACTCATTTATTTTCAAAACGACAATATCAAAAAAATACTTAATAAATATTACTACTACTCGTATATGCAAATCAAGAAAAAAGATACAAAATGTGCCATATTGCTGCAGTAATCACTTACTTCTTTTCTGATAACAGCTAGTTTTTGTGTGGGTCGTAGTTCTAACCTTTAAACTTTGCTGGTAACGAAGTTCTGCTCAAATGTCCTTAGATCTGAAAGTTTTTAACGACGATTTTAAGTATATTAAAGTTTATCTAAAATGAAACCTATGACAAACAAACTAATACGAGTATATCAAACATTTGTAGTCCGTACATTAGTTTACTATGTGATAACAATAATAAATAATCTATTTGCCAAAGCATACTATTTGAAAATTTGCTAAGTGATTATTCGATAAAATAAATTATATTTGTAAAATCTGTAGTTGCATAAAGATAAATTGATAAATGATGTAAGAAAATGAGGCGTTGAAATGATAAGACACCCTTCAAAGTCATTTCTTGGCTTGACTTTAATTATTTGAGGCAGTAAAATTACTTATTCGTGGCTTATTACTGATACGATAGTGAAAAAGAATGATAGGAGAAATTAATCTTCTGTTGATTTTGTTTTTGGAATTGGAGATGAAGTTTTCTGATTCTAGTTGAATATCCTGAATGTTTCGACACATGTAAAAGCATCATAATCGCGGACTGGCGGATAATAAGAAACCATTGAGAGCTTATTAAAGGTCAGTAATAACAGTTTATATTTGATGTACCTAGTTAAAAAAGAAAGAATAGAAAAAATAAATACTCTTTTGAGCAAAATTTCACAATTAATATTCAGTAAAAGTAACATCCATCAAAATAGAACAAAAGAAAAATAAAATACGTTACGTCACGTGCAGTGGTGCCGAAAAACACAAACAAGGGCAACACTCAGCATGATGCTGATGGGGATTATAATAATTATTGATACTGTGAAAATAGTAGTTATAATATAAATCAACTTAATCTACCACTTATAAAGGCTAGATAAACAATCTAGCAAGCAAAACTCAAAGCAGACGACAAATAGCAAATAGCAAAGGCTATTTACAAACGTCCACTCGACAAATAAACGAGCTGAAATTCTGAAAACAATATCACAGTTTCTCATTTCGTTCGAGATTTGTAGTTTCGCCTTATCTATTAGCTGGGGAGCTGAGGCGTCGTCTTGATAGTCGAGAGCAAGTTTTTCATTAATATTCCATTCATATTCAAATCTGATTCGACAGGCGTTATCTCGCTGTTCGGGATGCGGAGCACGCGCCCAGGCTCCGCTCTCTTTGTAAAACCGCAGCACGATCCAAAGAGACACCGAAACTCTGATTGCCTATATTATCTACGGTAAACACGGTGATATGATTTAACTGTACTTGTTTGCTCTGATGACTGAACAATCGGCAGTTTGAAGCTTGATTAACATGTGTGTAGGCGTCGGGGCACCGCGTTTGCAGTTCGTGCACGATGCTAAAGCTTGTCACGCCTGATTTATAGTACACCTGATAATTAGTAAATCTCGTAGAACTAGGCAAAGATAATAATACTAATGATAGAAATGAACCAAAAAAATTCATTGCTCACCCGCGACCTTACGATAGCAATCGTAGCAATCGTAGCTATCGTAAGGTCGCGAGTGAGCAGGGAAATTCTTTTAGTTCATTGATAATATTGATATGGATCTCCGCAAAGTAACGCCTGATTCAATAAATTACTAATGATAGTACTCATAATTATATTCATGTCGAGGAGGACAATAAGCAAAACGTCTTCTTGATGGTATAAGACATATAATCACAGTAAAGCCTATTAAGGTTTACAAGAATATAGCAAAGGCACGGTTCGCGAATGCGCGCGTGCGGCTCGTTCAGAGTTGGTAGCCGAGAGAGCCGAGTGAGCGAGAAGGCACAAGGCAAGATTGCATTCGGAAATCAAATAAGGTTCGCGCTACATTCTTAAAATTACTTCTAAATACGTGAACATAGATTGACGGTCACAGTCTACTCGTGACCAAGGATGCTGCAATGTGACCAATAAGATGAGGACATTCTTGGCAATATAAAATATCATCACGGTGAAATCCAATGGTGAAGGTGTAGGTAGTATTAATACTAAGAGTGAAATTGCGAATGTTTAAAACAATACACTGCCAAACCTCATCATCATACGCGTAAATTAGGTGGTAAATGATATACTTGATAATTTCGTAAAAAAACTAACCTTTGTCCGCGATTCCGTCTGCGAATAAGTCGTTTATCGTGCGCCAGCGGAAATTATGGAATTTTCCGGGTCTCGAAGTACTTTCATACCAAATTGAAAATGTATTTTCTTTCTTTCTTTAAATTAAATTTGAATAGGTTTCGTGGTTTAAGCGTGAATAGGTAAAAGACAAGACAAGAAAAGGCTTGAGTTTTTCGAAATTTATTTGCGGAATTACATTTGAAATTTACAAACCTGCGAAGCAATTCAATGATGTGTTTGACGTTTCCAGTGGGCCTACGTGGGAACTACTGCCCAAGCCCTCTCATTCTGAGAAGAGAACTGTGCCCAGCAGTGGGACGTATATAGGCTGGGACGATGAGGTAAAAGACAGACAAAAAGAGAGACTGAGTTGGGTACTTTTGTATTTATGATATTAGTAAAGAAGTGGAAGTCTGAGATAACGTCATTTAGTTGAAAGTTATTCATTAAAATTAAGAGCGTATCGCCAAGTTTCAAAACTTGTTATTATAGTTAACTAAAAATGCATTGAAAAGATAGATAATACCGTAAAACTTGCAAAAGAGCTCTATCGTCGATAGTTATCGCTGAATTTTAAGGAGCATTCGATATTCATGTTTATTCAAGTGGCCTTAAAGAGGGCTTTTCTTTCAAGAGACGCTCCTTTTATCGCATCACTTGAAACCATCTTGATATTTAGAATGGCGTAAATCAATTTAGCATACGATACTGATTTTTTCGGAGAATATTTATCGCTAAAGAGCATAAAAAGTAAATTATCTACAGAGTACAGTCAAGAAATTTAATACAATGGTAAACCATGGAACCATTTCAAAGGAAAAGTCATTACGACTATCCTTGTTAATTACAAAACAACAATGATTCATTTTCGGAATTAGATATATTCAACCTTTCTCTTAACAGGTTTAAAGCTGCACTGTTAAAACATTAGTTTCGTTTTGTTCAACTAAATTATTGTTTAATTGATCATTTTTGTTCTTTGTATGTGTTACTCTACTGTGTAAATTAATAGTGGCATATTTACTGGTCTATGTTTCGTTTAAGTCTTATTTTCTTACGTTTTTTTCTATATTGTACCGTTTTTTGCCCAAATAATCATTAAACATTAATGCGATGTCACTATGACTTTTACTGTGAAATGGTTCCATGGTGGCCAATGAATTAAACTCCTTGACTATACAAACCGGGGTTTATTATCACTGACTTATAATATTTTGACTGCGGCTGCAAATAAAACAAATACCCTCGTCTGAAAAATAGACCAATAAATTGACACATACGGGTTTCTTACCGTTTTATTTGTCAAGTAACAGGGATTTCTAGCTGCTAAAAAGTTAAACATATTGACCCGGATAACTCACCTCTTAAATCGAGTTTAGCTCGACAAGTTATCCGGGTTAATACATTTAATACTAGCTTTTGCCCGCGGCTCCGCCCGCGTGGTATTCGGTAATCGCGCGCTGTTCCCTCGGAAACTGTGCATTTTTCCGGGATAAAAAGTAGCCTATGTCACTCTCGGGTCTATAAACTATCTCTATGCCAAAAATCACGTCGATCCGTCGCTCCGTTACGGCGTGAAAGAGGGACAAACATACAAACACACAAACACACAAGCACACAAACACACTTTCGCATTTATAATATTAGTATGGATGAGTGAGTCTCACGGTAGCTTTATGTTCAAAATTGCTAAAAAGTTAACTATACCTTGCTATCCTTAAAGCAGTGAAGTGTAGCGTTCTTCTTTTTGCGTTGAAAGTTGAACTGAGCGTGCAATCTAACACACCAAGTTCTGGGAATGTAAAGAAAAGTAAGTTTCCTGAATGGACTTAACGGCAATTGAAGCGATTTATTTACCTAACACAAGTTTACTTATACTTATTAGGTACGTAATAGTTTTGTAACCGGTAAAAAGATTATGCAAAACAAAAAAAAGATACAAGTTTTTTTGTTGATTGTACAGTCGTACCGTTATACTGTATTTCTAGGCCCAACCGTTTGGGTTGTGCGTTGATATATAACCCAGTGAGTCAGGTTTGCCTTATATATATATAGATTCATGAACCACCATATAACGTATGTAAGTGTAGGTATGTTTTTTTTGTTCGACTGAATGGCAAACGAGCAAGTGGGTCTCCTGATGGTGAAAGATCACCACCACCCATAGACACCTGCAACACCAGGGGGATTGCAGATGCGTTGCCAACCTAGAGGCCCAAGATGGGACACCTCAACTGCCAGTAATTTCACCGGCTGTCTCACCATCCACGCCGAAACACAATAGTGCAAGCACTGCTGCTTCACGGCAGGATTAGGGAGCAAGATGGTTGTAGCAATCCGGGCGGACCTTGCACACGAGGTTCTACCACCTGCAAAATGTATTTATTTAAACTCTTTATTGTACAAATATTAATTAATTAAACAGTTGACAGTAGTTAGATGAGAAAAGTATTTAGTAAGCCACTCACTTGCTTTGAATTTTGAGCTGAACTCTATTAATATAACAAATAAGAGCGTTGACAGGTAACTCTAGTTACCAAAAGCAAGCAAGTTGATGGAATTGTGGGTGTAGCAGTAGAATTTTCTCGCAGTAAGTAATTTTCATATCCATACTAATATTATAAATGCGAAAGTGTGTGTGTTTGTATGTTTGTGTGTTTGTTTGTACGTTTGTCAATTTAAAAATAAGAAAATGAGGTAAGTAGCTGCCAAACATGTAGTGATTTAATGTACTCTGGTGTCATTTTTGCTTCTACTTACAATTTAATTAATGCAAAACTTACACAAAGTAAACTAGATAAATGAAATGAATATCACTCTCTGAAAACGGAAGCCTGAATAAATTAATTGCGACGGTTTCATTTAGAACCCTGCCTTTAAAACGTTGCAGTATTTTCAAGTCACTATACTCGGGCATAATTGCTCTGAGGTGATATTTTATTAAGGTAAGCAAGTTAAGCAAGATAAGCAAGATATTTTATTAAGTAAAGTAAGGGTATAGCTAGTGGCAAACCACTAGGTCAAAATCTATGGCTTCTTAAGCAGAGAATCGCGGATTTCAAGCCCGGGCCACGACTAACGAGGAGTAAAGTAGTAATAGTAAATTATTAGTCAATTTCTCAAAAAAAATATTTGAGATACAGTTTTGTAGTCAGTGTACTAATACACAGCTTTTCAACACTATTGAATGACATTTTGTAGTGATATTATTTTGAAAGACGATTCCTTGATTCAATATTGTAGATACAAATTTTAATTCCGTTATGAATTTGCACCCAAGCGCTTTCCTTTTTAACAATAGAACTGGTTAAATTTAAATTTCCTCTAATTTTGAGTTGTGAGTGAAATAAATAATAAACAAAATGTCAAGTCATAAATTAAAGTTTCATGCAATTGTTTCTTGAATTTCTGGCGTCCACATGCAGTCAGTTTTAAACGCAATCTCAAACTATGATTAAGTTTATGTCAAAGCTCATTGCTCAAATCTCATCAAATCTTTTGGTTTGATTTCATTGTTATCTTGAGTAGAGAGTATTGTATTTTGAAGTAAGATATATTTATCTCTTGCTTCAAGTCCATTGTTTATTGTAGTAAGATATATCTATGTCTTGCTTCAAGTCCATTGTTTTTTGAAGTAAGATATATTTATGTCTTGCTTCAAGTCCATTAATTTTTGAAGTAAGATATATTTATATCTTGCTTCAAGTCCATTGTTTTTTGAAGTAAGATATATTTATGTCTTGCTTCAAGTCCATTCATTTTTGAAGTAAGATATATTTATATCTTGCTTCAAGTCCATTGTTTTTTGAAGTAAGATATATTTATGTCTTGCTTCAAGTCCATTGTTACTTGTTGGGAGAGGTTCGATTTTTTCCTGTAATTCTGGAAATATTTGAATCGAGAAACAGTAAGTCAATACAGACTGCCTTTACACCTGTAAGTTTTAGTAACGTAAGCAGCATCCGTAATGAACTTATGACAAATTTAATTTACTAAAGTAAATGCCTTTGTAAGTAGCTTACCGTAAACTTTCACTACTCACGTAAGTTGAAAAATTACGGTAAGCTACTTACAAAGGCGTTAACACTAGTAAATTTGTCGTAATTTCGTTACGGAAGCTGCTTACTTTACTAAAACTTACAGGTGTATGTGGCCTAACTGCAAAATTAAATGAGGTTGTTGCAATTATTAGTATTACTGATCTTCCACACCAGCAATATTAATAATAGCGCAACTAAACTTTTTATTAATTATATTCTCATTGGCAATAAGCGAAATCTGGATAAGCCTTTCATATAAACATAATTGTACCGAATAAATTCCTGCCTTTGCCTACATATTGTTTAATTAGCTAAATACACGTTTAGTTTTTAGAAAACTATCCAGAATTACACAAAAAAACTGTGACGTTGGACACTGACAAAAATAAACGAAATACGTAATAGAGAAAGTAATAGATGTATTTATTATACGAAAAACAATCACTAACCTATGATCACTAATTAATGATTATGAAAATGACAAAAATTATACATAAATTTTCCTTCCATGTACTTATCATCACTGGTGTCCCCTTGTTTTATATACAGACAGATTTTTCACATAATTTAATTTTATAGAAATTAATTCCCATATTCTCATTTCATAGAATGATCAATTCACATACCATCTTGAATCATATACAAACGTTTCATAGATGTTTCATTTCATAGAAAGCTATTTTCACATTTCAGGATAAATTTATTGATAGTTAAATAGGTTAGGTTAGATTTATATTTCAATCAAAAAGTTAAGAAAATAACCCAGAAAATAGCTTTCTATGAAATGAAACATCTATGAAACGTTTGCATACGATTCAAGATAGTATTTGAATTGATCATTCTATGAAATGAGAATATGGGAATTAATTTCTATAAAATGAAATTATGTGAAAAATCTGTCTACAAAACAACGTGCAACCATCATCACTAGGTACATTCAGTAGCAGAAGTGAATAAAAGTATGTGGAGCTCAAAATAATCCTCACGCTCTCTTTTCCTTGGCAGTATATAATAGTCGTGTGTAGATAGACCATTTTGAGCTCCACAACGGCTCATCGACTTCTATTACTGACTTGACAAAAAATATTTCTTTAGTGGTTTAATTTACATCAACATGATTATGATTTACTTAAGTATTAATAATTATTAATAAGTCACTGGTGATTAAGAATTAAAATACAAACTAACTTTAGCCTCGGACCAAAAAAAGAAAATGAGGAGTCTTGTAATTGCAAGTAACTTAAATAACTCCCTCTAGGGATCACTATTTTGAACAATAACAGGTGCGATATTACTCTATGAAGAACAGTATCACGCCTGTCTTTGTTCAGAACAGTGACCCTAGAAGGAGTTATATAGGTTGGTTGTAAATAACCAGATAGTTCTAATCACAAGACTCACCTTATAGACATACTAGGTAATTCTGCGAACAATAAAATGTAAATGTAGTAGTGATCGCCCCTTTAGTTTTATACAACATTACACCCTATACCCTACACAATAGATTTGCGGTGACACAACAGGCAATTCTTTACAGCATTGTGAATGCCATCGTTGAAATAAAATTTTATTTGTAAAAAAAATGAATTTTTAATTTTTTATTCACTATTGATAAAGTAATAGATGTATTTATTATAGTCGTATACTACTCAAAAGAAAATAAGAGCCACCAGTAATTTGGTCGTTACGTGAAATTTATATTAAACAGTAATAAACTTATTTAAAATAAATTGTGTAGTTAATTAAGCTAGCAAACATTTAATTAATTTGTCAATTGTTTCACTTATTTGGATTAATATGAAATCAGTCATACAATAAACCAGAAATATGCAGGTGGCTTATATTATTTTGAGCAGTATACGAAAAACAATCATATACATTAAAATTACATATTATCACAACCTCGAAAAATTAAAATTCCGAATGATTAAAATTCAAAACCTCATTTGTCCGAATGCATTTTTTTCTGAAACTGTAAATATTTCAGGATTTATTTCAGGACCATCGTGTAGAACCCTTTAGGTTAGGTTAGGGTTGTTATATAAAAATCCTGAAATATTTACAGTTACAGAATAAAATGCATCCGGAAAAATACAATTTTGGATTTTAATCATTCGGAATTAAATTTTTTCGAGGTTGTGATAGGTAACCATATTATAGCCTACGCAATAGATTTGTGATGACACAACAGGCAATTCTTATACACTATGGTGTGTCACCGTTTAAATAAAATGTTACTTCTTGAAATATACAAAATTGCATTTTTCATTTATTGTTCACTATTCTTCCTTTATTTATTTGAATTATATTTAATTTTATAACTAATAAAAAATAATCATCTACATTAGAAGCAGTCAGGAAAAGATTATTTATAAAATGAAATATACAACGTTCCACTAGCTGAACGAAGCTGCATAGGCAGCTGGTCGCAAAAAGCTGTGAGGGGTATCAAGTCACAATTAGAATCTGCACTATTTTCGACAAGATATGCTTTAAAATGTTCACCATACCCACAAATTCGTAACCTATTGCATGACAACGACATCGACTTGAAATCAGTGTTACTTACTAATATATTGCGTATAATTCTAAAATCTGGTTCATCATTCACACATTCATAAAGCAGAACACTTCTAGTGTCGTAGATTATGCCGTTAATTTCATATGTTGAAACTGAAAAATAATCATTTTCCAACCCCATGGGAATGTTTAGGTGACTTTGTTTACTGAACTTAATATTGTCTTCAAAACCTTTATTAGATAGATATCTCGAACAATTTTTCAGTTCACAACGTAATCCAATAGAATAACATACATTTTTGCGACTTGTTATTGACTGTGACACACGTTTTAGATCTTTATGTTTTGCTTCAAATTTAAATGCCGAGTAAAATATAGGTGGACCACATTTTTTGATTATGGACGGATAGTGCAACAAGAAGTGATATTTTGGCTTCAAGTGAGTCTGAAATAATTCCATATACATTTCATGGTGTTCTTTGATAAGTTCTTCTAAGTTTTCTATATGTTGAGTGGGAATTATTTGACTTGTTAATGTTTCAGTTAACTCTAGTAAAATTAAATAATAATCCCATATTTCATCGTTTTCAAGGACTAAGTCACCAATTATGTAACGAAAATTTCTCACCAAGCATAACATTTCGGAAGCGGAAATAATAATTGAACCGTTATTTAAATGTTGTTTAGTGATTGCTGGGGGATGATTATTTTCCATTTTGCTGTAGTTAAAATATCGAATTCTGGCGTTTAGTTGTTCTAGAGTAAAATATTTTTTCCTTATTAATGATTGAATTATACATGCCATGCTGTATCTGTGAACTCCCTCGCAAAGGTCATGCATTACATCGACACTAGTGTTGTCACATACTTATGTGAAAACGTCGTAAAGTATGCCATATACAGTTTTCTTTCAGACCGACATTGTTTTCTAAATAATAATTGTAATTCTGTTGTTTACGCATTTTTTCTTGTTTTTCAATAACTGCAGTTTGACATTCCCTTTTTTCCATTGTACAAACTCTGCAATACACATTTGCCGAGAAACTTTCTACGCAGCCCAAAATTGAATTAAGTCCCAGATTGTCACCACATAAAACGATCAACGTAAATTTAATATTTAGTTCTCTGTTATCATGACTAATATTGAGGCCAGTTGTTTCAAGAAACTTAAGCTCAGAGAGTAATGGTGTAAAAACTTTTTGATTGCCAAACTTGGATCGTTGATTTGAGTAGAAAAGTAATGTCAAGAATACATTTTCCAGCCTACTTGCATATTGTGGAGGAACAGTTCCTATACATGAATATACTGCACCAATTTTATGTTTACCCGCGTGACTACCTAAAGGGTTACCGCTTTCAAAATCGTCGTAGAACACATACAGAGGAATTACTATACCAGTAACATTTTCGGTTTGCGTTTTCCATAGGGTTCCATTTACTACATTACGTAATACTCCGTCGTCAATATTAATGTTTCTTTGATACTCTAATATGGTATTTAAAACGTTAGGCAGTTCCAAAAACAATTTCAACGTTTTCTTTAAAGGCATGAGATACACAAATTCGTCTTTTAGTTGCATTAAGATAGTACATTTCCTTTTAGGTGCTTTAGACTCACCAATTTTAGTTTTTTCGGGTGGCACAAATTTTTCAACCGCAGTAAAGTAATTTAAGATTTTATGTTCTGTGTCGAATGGGTCAAAACAGTTCTCAATCATATCAAAAACACGATTCATAGTTTTAAAACCGATTTTATCAAATGTATCTTTGCTTTCCAAGACTTTAGTTATTTCCTTAACTGGAAACATAATATTTGCAAGCAATGATTTAACGCTTTCTAGTAACTTTTTTACTTTACTCCGAGGAAAATTAAGCGTACTGTAGAGCTTTATCATAAAATCAATAACATTGGAGTTAAGACCCCTCTGAAATTGATTTAACTCGTCTTCTAAATTATAATCACAATCATCAATTGGCTTTGTATTTGTGGATAAAACCGTATCGTCTGTATTAGGTTCACAATATGCTTGCTCCGTCATATTCAAACTATGAGATTCTATGGATCCACATGCATCTATTTCATTACTATCGAGTTTTCGTTCCGTAAATAATTTGTGAAAAACAGTCATATGATCTTTTAGGGAATACTTTGTGTCGTAAGTTCGGGTGCAATTAGCGACAGGGCATAAAAAATAGTCGGTTATTTTATGCGATATGTCTAAATGTAATATATACTTTTTAAAATTTATAAAACTTTTCTGACACTCAGGACACAACATATTGATAAATAATAAGGTACGATAATAAATTATAAGCAACGTAGGTTCCTGCTTTAATTTTGTTTATTTCAAGAAGTTAGATTTCACGTTAAGGGCATATGTTATTTATGAATGTTTGTACCGCAATATTGCACTAAAAAAAGGTTTTTGGTTACATGTATAAAGTTTTGACTTAGCTCAGGTTTAAAATTTCTATTATGTGTGGCGGAACTGTGTCATATTGAGTATTAATGTCATATACCTTTTTTTGTATTACGAGATATAAGTAATTCGCAGCATCTGGGTATTTCGCATGTAGCACGTGGTAAATTTTAAACAGTACGTCGAAAGCCTTAGCTGCAGACTCAAAGGAGTATTTTACATCGTCAATGACAATGTAAAGTGCCGAAAAGTCGTGCAACTTTCCGAGCACAAGGATATAGGGCTGGACGGACTGTAATACTCGCGATGCAGATTTTTCTTTTTTTTTTTTGATAATTGTGTCGATGTTTCCGGCGTCCTAAAACAAAATAAGCTGATTAGTCACATGCACAAATTTATTAAGTAAATTTAGTAAGTATTTATTCAATGGTTGTCAAAAATTGGGTTGGGTTCAGAAACGTACTACCTTAGGGTTTAAGCTCCATACGCACAGATAGCGGTAGCAGGGCGGCACGTGGCGGTTTCGGTGTTAATATTCGAACTTGTATGAAAGAGGCAATCGAATATTGTAACCAATACCGCCACCGCGCCGCGCCACCCCGCTACCGCTCTCTGTGCGTGTGGAGCCATATCGATTTTTAAGAAAATATAAATGTCCGCCATCTTGGTGTTGAAATTAGATGTAATTTTTATAATTTTCAGTTTCAGTTTTCACTAATAAAAAATTTTTTTAACTGGCTAATGCCAGTAAGGTTAGGTAGTTTCAGGTTTAACTGGGACAAACAACGAGAACCAAAACTTACGTCTGTGCGAACAATCAGGCTTTCTATCACCTCCGTTGACGAAAACTTTATCTTTCGAGATATCCTCCCCTTAGGCGGAATAAGGTATCCCAGTAATGTAATTTGTACTGGAATTTTTTTATCTAAAACCAAAACGAAAAAAAGTTTATTTTTAAACTCTTGCATGAGTTTCTATATTGGCAAATTGAGAGGAAGCACAAAATGTATATAATATACTATTGATGACTGGCAATTGGGTAACTTAAGTTTTCTGGAGTGTGAGCAGTCTGAGTGGAGTGTGAGTTGTCAAATGCCGCTGTTATACCTTAACACACACACACACTTGTTTGTTTGTTGTTGTTGGGTAACGGCGGCATTTGACAACTGTCAGCTGTCAACTCGACGTTTTTTAGTTTTTTTACAGAAGACAAAGGCGCAAACTCTATTCATCCGATCAAACGTGTGGTATGTCAAAACAGTCATTCAAAAAAATATTTCTAAAAAACGGCAAGTAATAAAAAAAAACTAGCTACAGTTTTGAACTCCATTGTGTGTCTGCTAACAATAAAATATATAATAATGAGCACTCCAGAAAACTTAAGTTACCCAATAGTATCGATATTAAGTATCAAATCTTAATGAACAATACGCTATTGATATTATCGATACTATTGCAAGTCGTCAATAGTATTACACAATTTGTGCTATCAATGCTATATATTTATAGTCCTATCGATATTCGTAACATTGCCGGGCCACCAGCATCTGTAATGGTGCACATATGGACGGACAGACAAGTGAAAAAGCGCGTGTTTCTAACAACAACAACTAAGTGCAAACAACACCATTCTCTGACAACACAATAATCTTGTAGTGAATTTCTGGTGGACTCTTCAACGGTGAATTGCATAGACTTGAAATTTGGTACTTGTGTAGAGTTCCGTTGACAATGCAAGTACAGTCAACAAAAATTATACAAGCTTTTGTTCAGTTGACTGCTCAAGAACCTCAGGCTTTATAGTCAGGTTCTCTAACCACTAGGTTATTCGGTAATCAAACTTGCATTGTCAACGGAGCTCTATATAGGTACCAAACTGCAAGTTGATGCCATTCACCATTGAAGAGGTATCCTGCAGAGACAATCCTGGCCAGACCAAAAATAATTCACTACCAGATTATTGTGTTTATTACATAAGTAAACAAACAAACAAACTTTTATTATATGGGGTAAAGCTAATAAAAAGCTTGTAAAAAGACATAGACTACCTTTTATCCCGGTTCCCGACTGTTAAACAACATCATCATTAATTGCTTGCTTGCACGCATGCAGGTTTGCTTGCTTTCTGGCTTGATTGATTGCTTCTTTGGAATGCTTATGGTACACGTAAGCGAAGCCGTGGATAAAAGCTAGTGCATATATAAAATAAACTTAAATACTTACCATCGTCTTTTAAAGCAAACAATGTCTCCAATAATGAAAGCCCAGTCTCATTTTTAATTTGGTCTTGTTTCAACTTCAGGAGCTTTTCAAAGAAAAAGTGCCAATTTTTAAAGAAATTTAATGATTGTTCTTCATACATTTCCTCAAAATCCAAATTAATCTGAAAAACAATACTCATTTGAATAAATAGTTCATAAACCAAAAATGGTACTCCTAATAATATTAGGACATTTTTTATCCCGGAAAATTGCATAGTTTTATCAGGATATTAGTGATATTAAATTGTGTGCAGATGAAGTCACGGACAGCAACTAGACTTGCTTGCCTGCAGGCACGCTTGCAGGTTCACTTGCTTCTTTGAAATGCTTATGGTTCACGAAAGTAAAAGCTATAGTACTTAACCCTTTCAACGCCAATGAATGACTGATATATCCGCACCACTGATTCAACGACAGGGACCGATAAAATAGATCTACAAAGTCTAACATATTTAAGGTTGACATTCTCGTTACTTCTTAGAGATGCCTGGCGTGTCACTGTCAGTGGCAACTTTTGTAGTTGACGTGGCGTTGCAAAGGTTAATAACTTATCTATTTACTAGTCATCTATATGGTTAGCAGTTAGTATTATGTGCATGACAGGTTGCGCACTTAATCTCAATAAAATTAAATAAGTCCGGCGTGAATAAAAACAAAGTACTCTGTGGCTCTATTATTGACCAAATAACAAGTTTTAATTAAAACCGGACTATCTCCTCATGCGTGTCATGTCTCTACATCGACATTGGCAAAATACTCCTTGCCAAAACAGCAAGGGTGAAAGCCATTAAAAAAAAGCCTACTGATTTATCATACAAATAGTACTGCTACTTCGTCGGAGAAATATTACTCAGATTCGGATAGGAACATTGCAGACTATTATTATTACAGAGTATTACGGCTCTCACACATAGTATACATTTACTGTAAAAATAATGTAAACAATTTCAATGATTTGTATAGTGCATAGCAAAAGAAATATTTAATTACCAGCACATGTCCTTTGGCATCTTTTAATATTGGCCAATTTTCCAAAAAATCGTGTATTGTTGGAAAAATGTGTTCCTGTCCTATCCTGTATTTTCTAGTTTTTTCCATCTCAAGACGACCTCATCCCATGGCTCATTGTTATTTTTCAACCACAAACAGTCGTCATCGTGAGCAGCATCTGAATAAAA
The DNA here is from genome assembly GCA_037349165.1 of Choristoneura rosaceana. Lineage (NCBI taxonomy): Eukaryota > Metazoa > Arthropoda > Insecta > Lepidoptera > Tortricidae > Choristoneura > Choristoneura rosaceana. The sequence continues at coordinate 5,702,226 of JAZBNJ010000008.1, forward strand.
AACGAATTAAAGTCACAATATTAATAAAAAAAAAAAATTATAGGCACAAGAGGCATTTCACCTTAGCAGTCTAGATTGGCAACACATCTGCAATCCCTTTGGGGTTGCGGATGTCTATGGGCAGCGGTGATCAGTGATCACTTAGCATCAGGTGATTCACTTAATTGTTTGCTTTCCTTATTGTATAAAAAAAAAGTTAATTATATATATCTTATAGTCAAGGACACCAATATGTATATATACCACAGACTGAAACAAAAATAGGTATGTACAGTCAGGGATTTTAATTATTAGGCCACTTTAGGAATTTTAATTTAGTTGTTTGCTATACTATTGAGCTGGCTAAAATGTAAATGCTTGTGAATGCCATAATACTGCAAATTTAAAAAACTTCACAGTGGCCTAACAATTAAAATCCGTGACTGTACAGATATTATTGTACAATAAAGTGATATACATACAAATATCAGTGACACAGGACATGTAACAAACACTCGGGATAAAATTAACTATGACACAAAAAAAAAAAAAAACGAAAATCGGTTCATCCGTTTGGGAGATAGATACCACAGACAGATACACAGAGACACGTTAAACTTATAACACCCCTCTTTTTGCGCCGGGAGTTAAAAATAGTGCAAAATTTCAACGAAATTGGTCCAATGAATTAGCCGTGGAAACATAAATACAGTATAATTACAAACCTATCATCAAGGAAAGATTTTTCGGCTCATTCTCCAGCTCATTTTCTGGTATTCTCTGTGTTGATTTTGGCCTCCGGTGTTTCTCTCCAGATATATACAGCAGGTTCCGAACTTTATCAACTAATTTGCCTTTAGCCGGAATATATTTTCCACTGATAGACTTTGCAGTTGGAACCGCTCTCATGAAATAAGTCCCAATGTTTTCGCTTGGAAAGAGAGATACAATCCTTGCTGCAATCAAGTTGTAATCCTCTGCTCTTAGTTTACTGAAAATGAAACTAATATTTTAATTACTTTGTATTTCGAAAACAAAGTTATGTACTAACATGCAACTACAATCTAAATACAACTACTATACAAACATTGTACAAAACTACTATAATTAAGGACTTGAGCCTGGGTCTGATAAGAAAAACCGGTCAAGTGCGAGTCGGACTCGCGCATCAAGGGTTCCGAAGAAATTTGTCTTGTCTGTCTGTCCGTCTGCCACAGCCAATTTCAATACGAACAATCAAACAAACAATCACTCAAACAAATCTTTCCTCTTTATTATTTTAGTATGAAAAACTTATGAGCCTATGACATTTCAACATATTTCTTTAAGTCTGTTTTTACCAAAAATTGGCAAAAAACAGACGTTAAACGCTAATTTACCTCCCAAAACGGCCTCTCATGTTTAAAACTCATTAATTTATGTTACAAGTTTTGTCTTTGGGTCCCCGACTTACATATGTGTACCAATTTTCAACTTGATTGGTTTATTCGTTTCGGAGAAAATTGGCTGTGACAGACGGACAGACAGACAAGACAAATTTGTTCGGAACCCTTGATGCGCGAGTGATGTGAAGTGATCCTTTAAGGGTTCCGTTTTTCCTTTTGAGGTACGGAACCCTAAAAACAAATGTTGTCAAGTATTGCAATAGCAGTCTGTTGTCAAAACTGTATCATTATGAATGACTGAAACCTGAACTAAACTTTACTTAGGTATACAAAGATCTAAATTCTAACTAGGAGGATACCTCAAGGCAAGCATAATATGAATAATAAGAATATGGGCTGGTCATATCTAGGATAACAGTGGAAAGATAAGAGTCATAGGACACTGAGTGCAGACAGTGCGGACTTACAGAGGCAAGCAGGTTTACTGGATAAAGGTGGCATGAGACAGGAACACGGTAGGAACTGGAGAAGGATATTTTGTAGGATTCAGCATAAAACTTCGCTAATATAATAAAAGTGAAGTTTTTTTTGTTCTACAATATCTACTACTTTATAACTGAATTTGTTATTACTTGTTCACTATATATGTATATATATGTTTTATAATAATGTCTACAAGTATATTGCGTTTCTTAGCATTGAGACATTGATATCTTTTATAATAATTAAGAATGCTGCTTCCATGGGCAGATGTTTGCAACAGTGTGTTGATGTCAAAATCCGGAAGAGGGGGTCTATTTATGTCCTCTAAAATATTTGTGATGTCATCCAGAATTGGAAGACTTGAGAAACTGTCTCCTGAGACTTCTTTGTTAGTTCTAGCAGACGAATGTGATTCATGATTGGTGTAAACTGTGTTTTCAGATAATGCTTCAGTAGTAGCAACGGACTCCAACAAATCTTGAATATTGTTTCTTAATATAATTCTTTGTCCTATGTGAGGACATAGTTCCTTGAGATAAGTATCTGTCAAATCCTTGAAGTTCTCTATAGATATGTCATTATCTAAAAAAATATAATAAATATCATTAGTTTAGACTACGGCAAAGACCAAACCGAGAGACTGGCTGTGCATTTTAGCAGTTTGCCGCTATAGATACAACCTAGGCTGTATGTGTTATGACGTCAACACTTCTTACACATCTAATTCTTTTTTACTCACCTCATCATTTAGCCACGAATACGAGTACATAAGCCCTGTTTACCTATATAATATTCACCTGAGGCCTGAGACCCGAGACCCTAGCACAGTTGGTTTATCTATCCATTTTATATATTTCCTTGGAGTCATTGGTAGATAAAATGGGTCGATAAACCTTACCGTGCTAGGGCTGGAGAACCGACTATTCTCGTCGATAATCAGATAATCTTGGCATTAAATCAAGATAAGCATTACGTTGCGGATATAATATTCGATTCTTAAGACTGTTTACTATATAACAAACCTGCTAACTAAAGCTTGAATCTACGAATGCAAGTAACTAATTAATAACAAGATTACATTAAATTGGAATTTGGATTAGATTTGGGTATTTACCAAGGAAATTCTTGATGATTTCTTCAGAAATGCTCCATTTCCTTAGAAGAAGGACTGTTTCGTCCATTTTTACCGGAGATCATAGGTCGCGTGGCAAAGTATAAGCGAAACTTCTATTGTGGAAGTCAGCTTAGGACAAACACAAAAATATAAGAACACAAAAGAATGGTCAAGCGAGACCTAATTACTTATGTACCAAGTGAATAGACAAACTTCTGACAATAAATCGACTGACGTCATCCACTTATCCGTAATGAAATGATAATCTTTACTTACCTTTTAATTTTTATGCACAAACAGCCAGCAGCACAGCAAACGAACGCCCACAATTCAAATACACAACACAACACAAACAAAATGGACGGGCGGGGGTTCTCTCTGGCTCCAGCAAAGTGTTGCCAGAGGTACTTTTGGAAATTCCCCGCATCAAGTTGAAAAAAATCTCCTTTTTGTAGTAAAATTCCCCCCTGAGTTTATTTCTATGTTTAGGAAAAATATAAAACAAAAAATATTATTAAAAAAAATCAACTTATTTTTTGTACAGGTTCGCCTTAGGCATCGTTTTTGTTTGCTCAAATTTCACACAATCTTGTATGATATCTTTTGTTTGCATGATTGCAACTGTTGTGTCAGATTATACAGGCTGGCCCAAACATCCTTTTTCTTCTTCTATTTAAGAGTTGCACTCTTGTCGGTGGAGTAATTGCCACTTATCCCTGTCTTCCGCCAGCCTTTTGACCTCCTGGTATGATCCTGGTTGACGTTCTCACGTATTTGTTGGAAATAATTTATTCTGGGTCTTCCTCTTCCCCTCTTCCCCTTCCCTTCCAAAATATTCGTAAAAAAACTATCGTGCCTCATTAGGTGTCCTATCATCCTTCCTCTTCTTATCCCAATAGTCTTTATTTCTTTCTTAGAGATTGGTTGGAGAGAAGAGATGTCTGCTGAAGACTATTGGGCCCAAACATAGACGTTAAAAATTTTTTTTTACGTTGCTTACGTCGGACCATTCTCAGTGTAGGCTTCCGTAACCGTTACTACAATACGAATGAAAAAAAAAACCTGTTACTGAAAATTTTAACCACAACGATCAAATCGACGGAAAAAGCAAGTTAAATCATAATATACTTAAGCTCAGGATTGTATTATTAACTTCCTGCATAATCTTTTTTATACTTCAACTACTAATTATACGGTTAAAAATTAGATTTTGCTTAATAAAAATTGAAAATTGGGCATCGGATGTGACAGTTCCGACAGTTTTAATTGCTTTTTCGTAAGTTTTTTTGTCATAACTATGTGGCACAACCGACATTTTAAACAGGACATTTTTAACTGTTTTTGTTGGAAGTACCACATTCGACTGTTTTGACTGGTAATTCTTTGCCATTTTTTTGTTTTAAGTGGTAAATCTGTCAATTTTAATTGGACGGGTGTTATTTAATTATTGTAGGATGTGGATTTTCCGAAAATGTTAGTCGGTTCAACCAATTTTGTTAATGTCTTAAGTTGCTTTTGCATACAATATTTTACTATAAATTATGTCATACAAATTTTAAACTATTTATACTATTTAGCCACTTTTATGCTATTTAAATTCGTTGGTTTTGAAATAGGCAATTCAAAATTAAGTTTTCTATGCGGGTTTTACAATCATATTTTTTATTTTATTTTAGCTTTAATAATAATAATGTGAAGCATGATGGATGTCCCATTATAAGGGTTTTATTTTCTACTATGGCAACACCACGAGATGAACAAGATATACCACCGTCAATGTTATTTACTTTAAGATTGTGTGTTTCTTGGTTGAAATACTAATTTTTGTATATTTCTTGGTTGAAATACTAATTTTTGTATGTTTCTTGGTTGAAATACTAATTTTTGTATGTTTCTTGGTTGAAACACTAAAACTTTTCATGAAAAAATGGCAAATAAAATGTAAATCAAGCCAAGAATGTACTGAATCTTGGTGTAAAACTGTGGTCTATTTTAAATTAAACTTTTTAGGTCTTGACTGTAGCTTGTGAATATTAAACCAAGAATTAAAAGTTTTCGTCCGAAAATGTACTGAATCTTGGTGTAAAACTGTGGTCTATTTTAAATTACACTTTTTAGATCTTGACTGTAGCTTGTGACTATTAAACCAAGAGTTAGCAGTTTTCGTCCGAAAATATACTGAATCTTGGTGTAAAACTGTGGTCTATTTTAAATTAAACTTTTTAGATCTTGATTGTAGCTTGTGAATATTAAACCAAGAGTTAGCAGTTTCTTGGTTGAAATACTAAAACTTTTGATGAAAAAATGGCTAATAAAATGTAAATCAAACCAAGAATGTACTGAATCTTGGTGTAAAACTGTGGTCTATTTTAAATTACACTTTTTAGATCTTGACTGTAGCTTGTGACTATTAAACCAAGAGTTAGCAGTTTTCGTCCGAAAATTTACTGAATCTTGGTGTAAAACTGTGGTCTATTTTATATTAAACTTTTTAGATCTTGATTGTAGCTTGTGAATATTAAACCAAGAATTAGCAGTTTTCGTCCGAAAAAGTAACAGTATTCAAGGAAATATTAAGTAATATTTCTTTGAAAATTGTGTACATGCTTATTTTAAAGAAGATTACTTGCATCAAATAACATTTTCAAGAAATTTGATATTATTGTTAAAACGCTGTAGCGTTTTGTTGCAAATCAATTAATTATTTTACTCAAATTTGTCCATTTTGCCACAAAAGTATATGAAGATTGAACTAACTAATTTAGGTTCTTTCTTTAAAAAATGTGATATTGTTGAGTTGAGATATATTTATTTGATGAAGATTTATATTTCTCACTTCAACAAACAGTGCTTGAGAGAGTTTTGCGTTTTGAAATAAGACATCTTTTTTTTCTGTGCACAAAAAGGGACCTTTTTTATTGACGTCAAGATCCCGAAGAATGATTTTAACGACCGAAAGTTCGTAATTTACAGTCTTTCGGCGCTATAGTTGGCAAGACTTGCCAAGAGACGCGGATCGCGCCAGTCGTTGTCATCATAAAATATTTTACAGCTTTCTAAAATCGAGTATTATCTCATAACTGAAACTCTCGCGGGACTACCTTTGCCTGAGGTGGTTTTTTCATCCATCTTATTTTAAGATTACCATAAAATCTGGGTCACATCGGGGATTTAACAAGGTTTTTTTTGAAGAAGGGTTGTGTTTTATCTCAAAATTTTAAACTGAGTTTTTACCGTAACGTCACAATTGCTTTGGGTACTCGTATTTCTCTTTTTTTTTTCAGACGGACTGTTGTTGTTGGCCTCAGACGGCCTTTACAGCTTACCGGAGAGAGGACGAGCTGCCAGATGGGTTGCTCAGCAAGTGGGTTTATTTAACTTAGCATGCCAAAGGGTGCTCCTATTGAGCTGACCTCGGTCTTTGGACGCTAAGGGAGAATATGCAAACAATCGGATTTTTAATGCTACGTCGTTTCGGAAAGACTACGTTAGTCCCGACTGAGAAGAAACGACAAGAAACTCAGTCGGGTTAAAGTCTGATCAGAGAGAACCTGCCCGGTACATGCCGGTAACTCGTATTTCATTTACATTTCTGAACGTACCTATCAGTTTTTTTAGTATTATTGTATTAGGAGCATTTGATAGTTTAAGACATTTGACTTTATCCTAAGGTACTGTTTCACCATCCATTGATTAGTGTTAACTGATGGTTAAATGTGATACCGTCTCCGTCTATTCGAACAAAACAAATAGAGACGGCATCACATTTAACCGTCAGTTAACACTAATCAATGGATGGTAAAACAGCCCCTAAATATCGAAAATTTTACATGTTTCATTGACGTAGGTACTTACGTAAAGATTGTAAGATCCGTCATTTTCTTTGTCTACATATCACAAATGGAAATTCTTCGCATATTTTCAGCTTTTTAGGTCCAAGGCTTTGGGCTTGAGTTAGGCAGGACTTTTTTTATTAAGATTGTTATCATAACGTACTCGTGAAACTACGGTGAGGTTCAGACAGTGAAATAAACAGATCACTCAACCCTAATAATAGGGTATGACTCCGCCATAAAAGTCTGCACTACTTGTCTGTTCATTGAATAAAATGAGACAAATGAAAGGTTTTACACGATGTGAATTCCTACAGTGTAACAGTAATTTTTGTAATTACATTCGTTACTTTTATTTTTTAAATTGTCTTTTCATCGTTTGGGAAGAAATGTATCAAATAAATAAAATAAAAGGCCATCTCTTCGTCTGTTGCAACACTTTTATTTCCAAGTACTTAGTTTGAGATACTAATATATATTTTCTTAATCTTTTCGATTCATATCTTTTCTTTTTATGGACCTTTGTTTCGTTTCCAAACGGGTGAGTGGACTTTTTCAAACAAATGTTAAATAATCAAACAAGAAAAAGTTACTAGAGGCAAGATTTGGCTAGGAACCCTGCGGGTTTGTATGACTCCATTATTCATTTTGATCAAAGAACATATAGGTGCAGAATTTCTTAGGCTGTTTAGACAGGTTTTCAAAATCGAGGCGTTATGCTGATCCCGTGAACATTTACAATTTATAATGTTTTATTAACATACTTTGACTTGTTTGTTTTGTTATAACAGTTAAAGAAGACGAGACAATACATAAGTAAATAGGTATTTAACTGTCTTAACTTCAAAAGCACTTTCTTCGCAAAAGCGACACGATTTCAGGGCGGTATTTAAGCTTCACAAATCCATCTTATTGGTCAAGTATCAAAACTCAGTGAAGTTATTGTTGAAAGTGTAAAATGTAAATAAAGATTTATAGCCAGTTCCTGGAAAAAACTAGCTTGACTTGACAGTTCCACACATCTTGATACTATAAAACTGAGCTTAATACTGAACCGTGTTCTGTTTTTGTATGCAGCAAGTGAACATGGAATCAATTTGTGTTCGATCCCATCGACTAAAACTACTTTTATTACCCGACTGCAAGGAGAGGTATTGTTGATATATGAGATATGTTTAGTAGATGGTTAAGCATTTCTAAGCTGTATCGTAAAACATGTGTTTTTACAAATTAGTTTTCACTTTATACATTTTTTTATGTTTTCTCTATGCGAGTTTGGGTGTTTGTTCCTCTCATGATGGATTGTAAAACATGCGATTGAAGCGTTGGCTTAAAAAACTCGTTTCGCTCGTTTTTAAAACAATCTACACTTGACACACACTTGACCATAAACAAAATATTTCAGTTTAAATTTTTTAAAGCGTAAGCTTTAAGGATAAACTAAAATATAAGCCAGCTGACAGCAGAACCGCGAAGTGCATCAGCAAAACAGCGCGGATAGAGAAAGCCGCGCAAACTCGCGACAAACCAGACGCTAAACATGAAATATTCCCAGCAATATATTTGTATGCGTGTCGTGCGGGCTAAGCGCTCGTTTATCAATACGCCCTTCGGCAGATCTCGGCTAACGTTTGAGAAAATAACAATGGCGCTTTTGCAAAAACAAAATCGTAAGAAGTTTAGTTCTGTGAACTGGGATACTGCTTTGCTAGTTTTTATGTAGCGTAAATACACTCATCAAAAGTGCCTGGGGATATTTTATGGCAGAACAGTTTTGAATATTTCAATATAAACATATTAATACCGAGTCAAAACATCAAACTTGTCTCGAGACTTTTTTGATGTGTGTACGACATTTAACGATTTTTGGCTTAAGTTAAGATATAATTGAAATGATCACACACACACACAGTATGATAGTAAGAGGAAAAAAATTATGTTTACTTTTAATAAAGGTTAATTGATATCATAAAGTAAAATTTCTAAGCTGAAAATATTTGCAGCTAGGAAAAAACCTGGTCCAATACAAAAACTATTTTTAAAAAATTTCGGCGGGAATAGGAAGTCAAAACCTTTCTGAACACTACGTATAGTTTTAGAGGGAATGGTTTGAAATTCATATTTTTGTTTCATTTCAACGAATTCGGTGTATAAATTGAAAAGTGGTAAAATTTGGCGGATACGTGAAATCACCCAATTTAGTTACCTACGTGGATTTGTACTATTCCGAAGATTTCCAGTTCATGGTTTTTTATTAAAGTAATTAAGTACTACTCTGTTACACGCGCTTATTTACTTGGGAAATAAACAGAATATATAACACAGTTGAATATGAATAAGCCAAAGCAGTTTCCACTTATAAAGAAATAACATTTTTTGTTTATTACATTACAAGTAATAGAAATGCAAAACGTTAAATTTACAGGATAAAACTATTTTATGTCCTTCCCCGGTCTTAAACTATTTTTATACCGAATTACATCTAAATAAATCCAGTTGCTTAGATGTGAAGAGGTCAAGCAAACAAACAGACTTACAAACACACTTACAAACTTTCGCATTTATATTATTGGGATGAATAAATTATATCAACACGACTAATATGATGCAGATCATGAATAATCTGGAACTTTCTCCTTTCTAAACAGAGAGCTTAATGGAAGCGACGCTGCCTAATTATCCATTCGTAAACCAATCTGGCAACTTTTAAACAATCAGTCCAGATAAAGATAACCCTCAAGTTTGGGAACACAAATAAAGTGGTAAATAGGAATGAAACTCATTATAGCGGGTAATAGAATTGTGAGATGTACCTAATTTACAGCTGTTATACGTGTAGGTTTTTTTAGCTACGTACATTATAAATCCAAATATTACACTTAGTAGCAAACTTTACAATCTATACTAATATTATAAATGCGAAAAAGTGTGTTATTTTATGTTTGTGTGTATACTTGTCCGTCTTTCACGTCAAAACGGAGCGACGGATCGACGTGATTTTTGGCATAGAGATAGTTTATGGGTCAGAGAGTGACATAGGCTACTTTTTATCCCGGAAGAATGCACAGTTCCTGTGGAAATAGCGCACGATAACCGGATTCCACGCGGGCGAAGTAGCGGGCAAAGGCTAGTATTGTACAAATGGGTATGAAACTCTAAATTTATCAACGTGAAATCAAGTTTGTTTGCATCCCACATGGGCAAGGGACGATAGTTTGTAAGTTTGTTTGTTACCCCATCACGTCTAAGCCGCTGAACCGATTTAGGTGAAATTCGGTATACAGATAGTTTGAGTCCCGGGGAATGACATAGGGTAGTTTCATCCCGAGAAATCACATACTTAGTGATATATGAATTCTACGCAGACGGAATCGCGGGCAACAGCTAGTAATTTTACAGCTAGTAGTTAGTGTTTTTTTGCAATTCCTTGCATTCGTTGTCAAGAATTTGAAAAAAAAATAAGGTCATGAAGTTCAACTAAAACTCTAAAAATTTTACCTAATTTTACCTAATTTTACCTAATCTGTCCTTTAATAATATAAATTTAGACAATTAGTTAGCTACTATATTTATTGCTAAATAATGCCTTGATGTTGCCTCTATTTATATGAGAAAATAAGTTAAATTAACGCTCAGAAACATTTCAATTAAGGCTTTTTTAATTCCACGAAGAAGCGCGATCAAATCCCGTCTTAAGATATTTAATTTTTTATATTTTTTTGCAAAATATTTATCATTGAAAAAGAAAGCTATATTGGTAAGATGATATAATATTTTGGTAAATTTGTGTAGGCTATTTCCTGTTTATTTTCCGATTTGTGAGTCTGATTATTTTTTTTTTTTTTGGAATAACTGGCCGTATTCATAAAGGTTAAATTTATTGTATATTTAGCGACTTAAATAAATAAATAATTATTGGTCCGTGGGGTCCTAGCACTCTGAAACTTTACAAAGAAATCTCGAAGAGGTTAGTTGGTAGACGTCACAGGACACAAAAGAGCTGGCAGCTTCCTCGGTCAAAGAATTAGCCGGCAATTCAAAGAGCGCTGCTAGTATCTTCGGTACCTTGCTTAATGGGTCTGGTTTAAATCATTAGTTTTAGTTTTCATTATTATTCTTTATTATTATTATTAATTTGTCTTTTTATGTAAGTATTTTAAGTTTAGGTTAGTTTTATTTTAATTGCTATGTATTCTTTTCGAGCAAATAATTAAACAAGAGAGTAAAAAAAAAGTATTAACTATCTGGACTCATAGTAAAATAATGTAAAAACTGTTTGGGTAAGGAGTACCTATAAAATAACAATACAATGACTCTTTATTTTACGTACCAGAAAATAGTAGCGATAAAGAAAACAGGTACACAGAGAAGAAATAACAAAAAAAGATCATGTTAAAATAACGTGTGAATCTTTTACCGTTCTTTTTTTTTGTAATCTTTGTAATATTTTTTGGCACAATGGTCAAAATTAAGGGACTGTTTCACCACACATTAAATAGTTTTAACTGACGGTCAAATGCGTTGCCGTCTCCATTTGTTTTGTTCGAATAGACGGAGACGGCATCACATTTAACCGTCGGTTAAAGACTAATCAATGGGTGGTGAAACAGCCCCTAAATGACGAAATAGATGATTAATAAAGTTTGCACACTTTCATATTAAAATACCTAAACAATTGAAACGAACAGAACCCTGTCAGAGAAAAAGCACGCACGTTTATTTCATAATCCTTTTTTATCGAAGTAACTTTGTACTTTACCTGCATATTATTCAAAGTATCAAGTAGTCGGGAAGAGGGAAGTTTACTGAAAGTTTTTCCAAGTCTATTGTAGCATAATGTTTAGTAATATTTCTCTCACCTGTCCTAAAAGTTTTCGGTCTATTGCTCCCTTATTTTTGAAGTACCGCTTTGAATGCTATAGTAGGTTCCATTTGCTCATTTAGCTTCGGAATATTTAATGTGAGGTAGTGAGCGACGATAATATAAAAACGCTTGCGATTATTAGGTTTATAACTGAACTATTTAAATTAAAATTCGGACTCATTTTGCCCTGAATAGGGACAAACATAAAAATATTTAATTCCTTATAAATAGATGATATAAATAGAATACAGGCTGAAAATACCACACACTTACCCTCATTGCACATGCTGAGCCTTAACCTTTTGCCACATACTTATAAATATACTTATTGTATTGTATTGTAAATTCTTTATTGTAAAATAACAAAAAAAATAAGGCGAACTTAAAGGGATTACTTATTAAGAGCGTTTATACCTGCTGAGCTGGCAACGTTGCATTTTTTTATACGACTGGATTTTTGTTAGTCTTTCTCGATTATTCCATAAAAATTGAATGAAAATTAAAAATGTTGTCTGATAGAACACTTCTTAATATATTATAAGTTAATTTATCTACTCCGATAATTAACCGTTTACAAACATTAATTCGTTTTCAAAGAATATAAAAGCTTTTCACGAATCATTATTGGAGTAGACACTTTTTAATTTTCATTAAATTTTTATGGAATAATCGAGAAAACTAACAAAAATGCAAAGTTGCCAGCTCAGCAAGTATAAACCCTCTTAAGCCAAAGTGTAGATGTGAACCTACTTGGGTGCAATTATGTAGGCAATACATGTTTTTCTTAATCATGATCGTTAGTTCGGAAGCTTAAATCAGATATGGCGTGTTGCAAGAGCGAGTATTTTTTCGCATCCAATGTAACAAGCATGATACTCAGCGATGCTACGGCGATAGAGATTGTTACCTACAATAGGTACGAGTATGTACGCCAAGATTTAATACGAAGATAACCTACCCAAAATGAGATTGAAATATTACGAAAACAAGTAAATATCGCCCACGCTTGCCATTTGTCTTTTCCCGTTGACAATTCACTTGCGATTCGCGTCGCGTATTCACAAAATCCGTTGGGCAGAATCTGTCAAGCCCGTGTTGTTGATAGTAATTCCGCGAGTGCCCTTAAACCCTCACCTGGTTGCGGAATGCAAATCGAACCCACGGGACCCTCACCCTAACTGAATAGATAATAACGCCTTTTATTCTACGAAGGGGACGATCCGTGACTGACAAGAGAGCCGCAAAAAAATTAAAAAGTCAGCGCTTTCAAAAAGATAGCTTTGGAATCCAATTAACTTTGAATTTTAGGTCGTTTTAAAAATACGGTGACGAAAATGAGAAGATATAAAACGAATGATTGACATTCGTTAGGTTGACGCCGAGTTTTCAACACAAAAAATATCCAGGTGTTTTTCCATCCATATAATCACGTTTGCCAAATTAGGTTTACAATTTTTTTACGGATTAGTCTTTGCAACTTGTAGGACAGTGGTAGTACATAATTATACTTGCTTGTAAATTCGTTAGTTAAGACTTTAAGACCGACTGATGAAAAATCGCCGCACAACCAGAACTAAATAATAAGCATAGGCAGAAAACGGGAATAAACGATTCCTTTTACCGTTTCATTCTTTACATAAATATTGGTTTATCAAGAGCAGATGATAAATAACTTATCCTTTTACAGAATTTCTATCGGAAAGCATATAGTGTGGAGGTGTTATATATTTTGGAGGTGTCAAATTGGCATTGTTCTTAAGTTATATTTTTTGGCTGAAAATCAGTACTTTGGTTCCATACCTCGGCATAGCTAAGCGCTCAGCCTAGCAGTAATTAGTTATTGTATGCCTTGTTTTTGTTACTTTGTTTATTTTTATTACGACGGAATTATTTTGTTTGAAAACGTTCAAACAAAGACGAAATGAAATTTATTGGTTAAATGGTACGATCAAAATATTAATAGAAACCTAGTTTTTGTGTTGACTGGCAATCGTATGAAAATGATCGTTTACGTATCGATTTGCATTTCGGGGGTGCAAAATTTGTGGAAACCGTTATCGTCGTTTGTATGAAGAACTGTAGCTACTGCATTGTAGTGAGGAAAATTTCGAATTACAGTAGCTACAGAAAAGGTAGAATGAGACGAGAGGCGTTGTTGACGAACTAAAAGAAATACATGAATTGTTTTAAATTATAATAAGGAAGCACAAAGGAAACTATGATAGTACAACCCATCTGACAGAGCAACGACTTTTTGAGCTCTGTTAGACGGATTGTACCGTATTTAAATACAGTACACAAGAAAGGCGGCTTTGTCCCAGCCAGTCGACAACAGGCGTAGAAGAGTGGTGGAAATTTAGGCCATGCTTGATGATATTATTATTTGTGACAAGGTAACTTTTACCCGCGACTTCGTCCCTATAGAATTCGTTTATCTCTATACCGCGGGATCTATGTATTTTTCTGGGATAAAAACTATCTTAGGTATTATGTTCTTCTCCGGAACTCAAACTATATGTATACCGAATTTCATCTATATCGTTTAGTGGTTTAGACGGACAAGGCAGTCGTCCTTAACTAACCGCGGGGCCCACACGCACTTACGTCCTTCTATAATTTGAATATATTTTCTTTTTGATGTGTGTCGGTTTTTTGGAATAAACCATGATCTACGAGTTCATCTACGTGTTTATATTAAAAATCTTCCGCTCCGAATTTAATCTAAATCGGTTCAGCGGTTTAGACGTGATTAAAAACAAACAGACTTATAAACTTTCGTATTTATAATATTTTAGTTGGATCGACTGTGCGTTCGATTTGGGAAACTTAGATGGCACGATGTAGGATTACGAGTATTTAGATTTGCTTAATAGATGGCGCTAGCGCTGCAACACGAAAACGTTATGACGGTGACATCACAAAACTTGCCCACAGACTCGTTAGTAAAGTGCGTCACGCGACGGAAAGTCCGGGCAAAGCATTTAATTATGTTTATCGTAGTTTTAATCACCCTGATAAAGGACTAGATGGATGGCACAACGTTACTTATTACTCTGAGTATTGCGTGTTTTAGCATGTGAGGTGTCAAAGCGTCGTTAACAAATGTTAATTTATCAGGACACGCCATCCTCGGTAACTGCGTCGTTTCGAAATTAATTTACAATTCAAAGTAAAAGTCAAAATATCTTTATTCAATTCCAGATTTAGACCACATAAATCACATATTATTATTACCTCTACAAATTAGACTTAATAGTTATGTACTTACTTATGTACCTTACTTATGTGTTTTGGCATTTATATATTTACCACCTTATTTAGCCACAATAGAACTGATTTTTTTAAGATATTATTACTTTACTCTGCGATACTAAGTAGGTAAAATAGAAAAATATTAGTAAAATATTGTTTAAAATTATTTTACTAGTTTTAGTAATTACTCCTAAAAATGAAATGAAAATGAAATGAATATTATTAATCATTCAAAATATACAATAATAATATATGTATATAATATATAATATATATTGATACTCGTACCATATGCCTGGTAAATCAAGCTCACAGATGTTTGTTTCCTACTTTTTATCATTCAAAATGTACTATTATAAAAGAAATGTTTTAGGCGCTAAACCGTGCTGCCATTCAGATGGGATGGGCATTGATTAGAAAATGAGTAATTTCTATTTTTTGACAGTCATAATCAAATTGTTATTTTGAATATATTTCGAAAACAAATAACACATGCATTTCGAACACACATGCACATGTCTAAACTTAAGTGGGACTGGGCTGGTCATGTTTGACGTATGTCGGACGAGTTGCGGGGCAAAATTGGATTACTTCTTAAAGGACTGGCGCTTATATGCAGGGGACGCAGAGCAGGGGAAGTATCGTGGGGGGGGGGGGGGGGGGTTCTATATATGGTGGTATAACAACATGTCTTGTTCAAATCTATTTTATGGCGTACTAAGTCTTGAAAATACAAAGTCTAAGACTAAGTCTTCTCGAAGTTTAAAACTAAGTAACAGATAAGCATACTTTTAAATAGATATTATACATACTTAAATTTAATATATTAAATACCCAAGACTCGAGGACAAACATTTATATTTTTCACATAAATATCTGCCTCGACCGGGATTTGAGCCCGGGACCTCAAACTTCGTAGCCAGGTTCTTGTTAGTTCGGGAGATATGGTAACCGAGAGGACCGAAATAAAGGAATACGCGCAGTAACGACAAGAGCTGCATTCAAACTAAAAACTTGCATTCGCCGCGGGCGCAGCCGCGGTACGCTTCATATTTAAGTCTACCCACTTACTACTAACAGTTCTCTAACCATTTGGCTATCTGGTCGTCTAGAACAAGAATCCAAGATTTAATTTTTTTGTTTTTATGTATTTGTATTCTGATTTTATTTTAAGGTGCGAAGCATGAATAAATATATTTCTATTCTATTCTAAAATTAATAATGACTAATTATGTATGCGAATCGCTGCAGTCAATCACTAGCAGTACGATTACACCGCCATATCCTTATTGAATTTGTCTCCATAAATTTCCCCCCCAAAATCCACCACTAACAGGATTGAAACCGCACCGTGTCAGTGGAAACGTAAAAACAGCAGGATTGTGCTTACATAAAGGAGAGTTCTGAGCAATCCACAGAGACATGATTGATGGAAACACCGCTTAGAGGATTTGCACACAAGAGAGCTGAATGTGCTATCGCGGAATGACGATTGGTGTTTTTTTTTTCAGTTATGAGCCTTTTGTGAAAAATGCGATTGTTGGAATTCCGGTGGTCGGTGGGTGCAGGTTTGTCTAATTAAAGTGAAACAAGAGAGAGACTAATGGGCTGTTTCACCATTTGATTAGTGTTAACTTACGGTTAAATGTGAGTCTCCGTCTATTTGGACAAAATAAATAGAGACGGCATCACATTTAACTGTCAGTTAATACTAATCATCGGATGGTGAAACAGCCCCTAAATTATCTAATCATCCAAAAGCTGATAAGGTACAGTTTAAAAAAAGTTATTTTTTTACAGTGACCACTTTACCATACCTATATGATAAGAACATTATTATAAATGGCTCGATTTAAAATCTTGAAGTTGTAATTTTCAAGGATTGTGCATTATTAGGATCGTAATCACAAACAACTAAAGATCGGTGCTTTAATTTGATAGTGACACAACTCAAAATAAGGGGAGCGCTAAATTTGAACTTTAACAGAATAGTGACATATTTCAAAATGTACTGCCCTAGAATTTCGAGTTGTGTCACTATCAAATTAAACTTATTAAGTTGACATAAAAATAGTAATTTTACTGTGGTACGGAACCTTTCTTGTGCGTGTTCGACTTCCACATGACCGGTTTTTAAATAATAATATACCTATACGAAATAAGCACGTTATGGGAAATAAGCTCGAAACAGCAAATATTTACTCATATTCGTCACATCAAAGTGGGTTCAAAGTGCTTTCGTCTTATATCCAAATAATACGATATGAGAGAGATTATAGCTTAAAAAGCCTAAAACCGATGTAAATATAGACCAGTATAATATGTTCTAACAAAAGTAGATACGTGGTGCGACTTGAATGTGTATGCGAGTACTTTGTACGTACGTACACGTCACAAACAATTAAATAAATAATAACAATAACAACAATACAATAAATAAATATGCAAAAATTTACACCAGTTGACCTCCTCTAATTACGCAAAGCTTGTGGGCAATATGGGTACTAGGCAACCGATAAACATTCTTCTATTGATAAATACATAATTAAATACATATTATATGTCCAAGACCTGAGAACAAACATCTTATTAGTCATACAAATATCTGCTCCACCCGGGAATCGAACCCGGGACTTCAAGCTTCATAGTAACCATTTGGCTATCCGGTCGTCCGGAATTCATGAAAATGGCGCCATTTCACGATATACCTAGGAATTTCGTGATTCGGCGGATTTTACGATCGGCCGCCGACATCTATTTCATGAAAAACACATTCCTCGCAACACAATCCTCGCGCACCTTTGATGGAAACAGAGCCTAAACGTATCATATCATTATTATTACTGTACCTACTTAATAAGCCTGAAATGGCAGTCACATAGAAAAACAAACTTAATATCGCGTCGCATAACATCAAAATGAAAATAATATCGCAGAACTGATATTTATTTTACGACAAGCTTGGGGTGGTTTGCACATTAAATATTTTTCAATAAACATGAGCTACTTTTTCTTCATAAGTTGTTCTTTGAATAGCAAAAGATACCTTCAACTAATACGAGTATTAGGTACGTTGAAAGTTTCATGTGTACTTACGTAATGTTATTTTATTACGTCTCAAAGGACACAAATGAACGAAATTATCTTTGTGTTACTATATAATGGAACTACTTACCGAAGTTACGGAGTAAAATATTTGCTTGGCAAAATCCTTGTCCATTTCTTCATGCTCGGTCATTAAGCTAATTATTTGATCCGAGTCTCGAGATGTTATCTGTTAAGGTCTGTCCGGCCCAATTCCATTACGTTACGGTGACGTCGCGGGAACAATGGCGACGTTACGCAACGTGCGTGACGTTATCGTCGGAAACGTTACGGGACGTTGACAAACGGCAGATGCTTGTATGTTTAGCTCGCAAATTTGTTTGTCCAGGATATTGGCTTTTTCTTGTTTTCGTTTATTGGTTGTTTTGATCTGCATATTAATATCTTATTTACGTAAATATATACAGAAACCGGCAAAGAGCATGTCGGACACGCCCAAAATAGGGTTCTGTAGCCATCACGAAAAAAATTAGTAATATTTTTCTAAGGATTTCGTATTTATAGTTTTCCTTGAAAGTTTGATATACTTACTACCATCCTGAATTTTTTCTGAAATTTTTCCATTCACTAGTTTAGATTTTAAAGGGGGGGGGGACGCTCGATTTTAATGAAAATTTACATTTTAAAGTTGAATATTTCGAAAACAAATCACTAAATCTAAAATCTAATTTTAAAAGACCTATCCAACGATACCCCACATTACAAGATTGGGTAAGAAAAAAAAATCACCCCCACTTTACGTCTATGTGAGGTACTCCAAAAAAATATATATTTTTATTTTTTATTGTACCATTTTGTCAGCATAGTTGACATAATACATTCATGCAAAATTACAGCTTTCTAACATTGATAGTCTCTGAGCAAAGCCGCGGACGGACGGAAGGACAGACAGACCTGGCGAAACTATAAGGGTTCCGTTTTTGCCATTTTGGCTCCGGAACCCTAAAAAGTGAGTTATAATATTACGTTTTATAAAAAGACAATTGATGAATACACTGAATTAATGGGGTAGCTAAATAGAAGGACTCTTCTAAACTTGCCTTACTACCAGGCACCGTATTTCTTTCCTAGCGAGAAAAATAAAAACGCTCGTTTGCAGTGCATATTCCGCTTCGGCAGCCAAATATAAGCCGGAAAACTCAAAAATTTCAATCCACCGCACTAACGTCGGCACTAGATTTGTGCTGGAGAATGAATTGAAAGTTGAGGATTGTTACCAAAGCCTCTTGATTAGAAATAAAACCTCTGAATGAGTTTTGCAGTGTTTGCTGCTGTTCTATTCGTTCGACTTCGTTGCATTCTGCACTGGGATTTATGAACTAAGTATACTCTCAATAAATTTGATATGTGGTTTGACAGAATAACAAAAATAAATGAAAAATCATAAATTACTTTAAAATCAAAATTAAAATACACAATTAGATAGATTGCTGGGTAAAAAAGTATAAATAATGTTCAGATTATCAGAACACATATATTGGAGACTTATTTTTTTATATAAGAAGGTAAAACGAGCATGCGGGTCACCTGATGGGAAGCAATCACTGCAGCCCATTGACACCTGTCAACACGAGGGGATCACAGGTGCATTGCCGGTCCTTTGAGAGACTGTTAATCAAAGAAAATGATGTATAAAAATGAAGGGCGTTAAATTACGGCAGTGGGGGACCCGGTACGGTACGTCATTCCTTGTTAAAAAGTGTACGATGACATCACACTGAACTTTAATGGACTATAGGGTATTGCCATAATTTTTTGCATTGCACATCCGATATTTATTGAAAATGTAACTGGCGAGCCAATACAATACAATACAAAATACTCTTTATTGTACACCAGAAATAAAAAGTGATACAGAAAAACAGGTACACAGATAAAATTACAAGGTAAGCAATAGGCGGCCTTATCGCTTAATCGTGTTATACTATAAATTATTAGAGAATCTAGTCCATTTGCATCGTTTGTTAAGTATTTCTAATCAAGACTGATTATTTTTAACCCCCGACGCAAAAAGAGGGGTGTTACGAGCTATGTGTGAGTATGCGTCTGTCTGTGGCACCGTAGCTCTTAAACGGGTGGACCTATTTGAATGCGGTTTTTTTATTTGCAATGGGTTTTTCTAGCGATGGTTTTTAGATATGTTTCATCAAAATCTGTTTAGCCGTTTTTGAGATATCAAACTTAGAAGTGACAAAGTCTGGAGTTTTCCAACTTTTTGTTGGCTAGGTTATTAATACTTGCACATTATACACTGACGCACCCAGTCGCTGATATTTGTCAACATAATCCCATTACCAGCAAATCGGATAATGCATTTGCTGTTTTGTACTTTAGTAGGGTTCAAAAACCCCAGCAGCGGAGTCAGATAAAGCTCTAATGAAATTGGTTTTCTCGGCAAGCCTGACCTGCATATTAGAGGAGATAGTATCTGCACAGAGCAACGTCACATAACTTAGAGGGTATTGGGGTGGGTGACTCTGTGAACAATTTTCACGTTGATACCCTTTCCGATATAAAGGTGAGCCTTTTGTTTAGAGTAATAGTATTCGTTCGTGCTATGATGCATTATATGATGGTTATAAAATTTCGATGCACTGACGATACTCGTGGTGCATACACCTCGTAGAGCAAAAGGTAATCTTTGAAGTTTTTACCGAGCAACTAAAGTTATGGTGCCAAGCAGGTAAGTATATAATTGTGATGTTTGATATTTAGACTAAATGTAAACCAAATTAGCTCAAGTTCAGTGATGTGTATTAATTTAGACGACCAGATGGCCTAGTGGTTAGAGACCCTGACTACGACGAAGCTTGAGGTCCCGGGTTCGATTCCCGTGTCGGGGCAGATGTTTTTGTATGAAAAATACGAATGTTTGTTCTCGGGTCTTGGGTGTTTAATATGTATTTAAGTATGTATCTATCTATACAATTATGTTTATCCGTTGCTTAGTACCCATAACACAAGCTTTGCTAAGCTTACTTTGGGACTAGGTCAATTGGTGTGGATTGTCCCGTGATATTTATTTATTATTTATTTAATTACTTAGCTTCTGGATTTGGTTACTTTTTCGCATACCTCTGTCACAGGGCGGCCACGCCATACAAAATTCGTGTTCTGGAATCTACATAGGCACGACGACGTCTGTACACGCGTCAATGTGTGCGTAAGTGACACAGGGCTGACTATCGCAAAACCCTAGACCATAGGGTATGTAGGTATGGCTTAGATGTGTAAATAAATGTAATCGTTAATCATATATTTTTATTTAAACCTACATAAAATGTGTCTGTCTATGTATTTAAGCATTATTGTTTTAAATTACCTACAATAAGTATTTGACTGCAAACATTTTCATTTTTCATTGATAGGAAAGAATTAACAAATAATTTTTACAAATACCTACCTACTAATATAAGACGCCCTTAGAGTATACATAAGCAAGCTTGCTTATGTATACTCTAAGAAGACGCCTATTAACTACTAACTAAAGACGTCTATTTACACATTATAGGTACAAACTATAAACCTAGGTATTGGTTTTTTCCCTAGTTACCTAATACCTACATTGTACATGTTGCTAATTAAAGTTGGTTACCTACCTCTTTTCGTCCTTCGGAAATCGAAATAAACTCCTTTCCTTTTCTTTGGCTGTTGACAAACACCCATACAATGCACAGTATACCACCATTTCGCAAAATTATTGCTCCCGAAAGTCCCGAGCTTAGTGCCGTGCGGCCGACATACATCGCGTCGCGCGCCCGACTGCTATCCGTCAGATTTCCGTCAGGCTACGCTTGAGGGGTGGGGTAACTCGAACCGGTGCGGGGCGGAGCGTGGCCATTCTGTACGTTAGTACTATTATATATTCTGTGCCTCTGTTCCCTTATAAGCTGTTTGTTTTATTTGTCTGACAAACACTTATGACAAAGTGACAGGTAAAACAAACGAGAATGAATTTGACAAAAACAATCAGTCGTTTTTTGTCAATTTGTCCTAGAAATTAATTTAACGAGGTTTTTATGGTTCAATATCATTTTTAGAGTTTAAGATTTAGACTTTATAGTGAAGTTGACTTAGGTCATTTGATAAATAGAATGGTAAATACTTACTAACTTGGTCGACTATAAAAGAGGGAATATGTATGTTGGCAATTATTATAAACCTTTAAATTTTAAAGATTTCATTTGTCGAACATGGAACTTTCATATAATTATCAGCGAGACGCTCGTCACCCGTTCTTTTCATGATCTTGGCTCAACAATCCGTTCGTTTAGCTTAATTCAATTACATTTCCTCATACAAATGAGTCACGAATTGTTACCTTGAAACTCCAATCTAGACATTTCAGGATTTATTAAGGTGTACAATTTACCGGCGTTCTTTGCGCCCCTTCAATGGATTTGGTTAATGCGGCTACGCACAGAAGGCACCATCAATCCTAGGCTTCAATGAACCATGTCCTTATTCAGAAAGTTTGGTTAAATAACAACGCCTATTAATTATCAATAGCAGTCGTATTGGGTGAAAGGCGGTTGAAATTGATTTATAGCACCGAAGGCGTACATCGAATCTACATTCGTGACAGATTCTGTTCTTAAATTGATTTCGGTGCCTACAAACTTGGCGACTAATTAATGTTGCCTTTCAAATTTGATCTTGGAGTTAATTAAATCAGAAAATAGTAGGCAAAGAGGTGAACGACATTGAGTGGTGAGCGCCCGGTGGGGCTCCTAATTTAAGTTAATATTTAAGACGTTAAATAATTCTTGAGTATGCCTGTAGAAATGTACAATCCGTGAGCTTTTAGAAAACCCTTCGGGTTTCGGGGTAAATCGGAAGAATTCGTTAGTAAAAAATGACAATTGTCTTTTTGACTCAGTAGCAATCCATCACGCGTAGAGTGCACTCGTTGTGTTTTCATTGATGTATATAGAGCAGTTAAAACCACCAATTGCATAGGTATATTTATATAGGTA
This sequence comes from Choristoneura rosaceana, assembly GCA_037349165.1. Taxonomy (NCBI): domain Eukaryota; kingdom Metazoa; phylum Arthropoda; class Insecta; order Lepidoptera; family Tortricidae; genus Choristoneura; species Choristoneura rosaceana. Next base: position 5,725,217 of record JAZBNJ010000008.1, read on the forward strand.
GTTTGTTATTTTTCGGAAATTGATTTCCATGGCGAGTCAACTTAAGCAGGGTATGTCTGTAAATAGCCAATCACTGGAAATTGATTACAATAAATCCATACTAATATTATAAATGCGAAAGTGTGTTTGTATGTTTGTGTGTTTGTATGTTTGTCCCTCTTTCACGCCGTAACGGAGCGACGGATCGACGTGATTTTTGGCATAGAGATAGTTTATGGGCCCGAGAGTGACATAGGCTACTTTTTTGCACAGTTCCCGAGGGAACAGCGTGCGATAACCGAATACCGCGCGGGCGGAGCCGCGGGCAAAAGCTAGTTTATAAATATTTTGTATATAAGTTGAATTTTTTAAGAAAAAAGTGGTCGTAAATATTTTAATAAGGTACCAGACCGTGTTATAGAAGCAACGGGGATTTCGAAAAATGCATTAAAAAAAATATAAAACGAAAGCAGACCAAAAAAATTCATTTGACATACCCAAGAGAAGTAGATACATTATAACAACAGCTCTATATAATTCCAAACAAAAGTACTGTGTTGAGGCGGGGTGTTCTCAATTTAAATTGACGATGGAAGAATTCGAAAATGCTGATTTTGTTTTATTTGTATCATGACAAAAAGTCATATTGTATTAAAATTAGAAAAAGATAAAGAAGCGTAATAGTATTATAGTAAGGTTCATTTTGTAGTGATGGTTATTCTTTACATAACTTTTTACGGTAACTTTGAAAAGTTTTGCAAGTTGATAACAGAACAGAACCGCGTATCACGATCGCGTGTCATCGTCAATACCCGAAGCATGCTTCTAAAATCCGAAGGTTTTTTTAAGATCTCACGGACTGTACCTACTTGTCTATCTTATCAATTATTTTTATATTAATCATAATCAGGCATTAGTGTACCTACTGTTTTTGTACTCTTAGGACAATGTTTTATTAAAACTATTAATAAAATGACATGCATATTAATTGAAATGCTACTTTACTATCATTAATGGTCATCTTTTTATGTTCAATAGTTAGTTACTTCAATCTTGCTTAATTGTAACACATGGTTAATATTATCTGATACTTATCAAATTCTGGGTTGGGGACATGTCAGGGGACTGTTTTTTGGGGTGTTTTAAATTTTTTAATTAAATAGCTAGTTTTATTTTTGGTATAATACTAGACAAGATTAAAAATACGGTTGTTGTTAAATACCTACAGAAACATTTTCCTTCAACATTTATCTCAACACGTTTTTCCAAAAAAGCCAAGGACAACGATTTTCCAATTAGTGGAAAAATGCCCAAATATGGATTTATTTAGGACGAACGTAAGAGATGTGGGTCAAAATAGTGATGTTGTAGGCTTGTCGAAATAGTACATAGAGCAGGGCTACTACGAAACTCGAAACTCGAAGATCGTATCGTACCGTCTCTCTCGCTCTCTTATTAAATAGTATAAGTGTCAGAGGGACCCCACGACGCGAACTTCGAGTTTCGAGTTTTGTAGTAGCTCTGCAGATAGATACATAGGCGAGCGAAGAGGTAGGGTACTTAATTTTAAACATTATGACATAATGTTCGTAGTTGTAACATTGTTACAACTATAAAGTAGGTACCTTAATTTAACTTTTAAGATTTTTCTTTTCAGCTACGCGTCATCTACAGAACAGATTATTATAAGGGTCTGCTATAAATCGAAAAATTCATGGGTTTAGTGTAGAAAAAAAAAACTTGTAGCATTTTCACATTTTTTTACAAAAATAACGCTAACTTAACGCTACTCAGCGCTGGACTATTAAATTAATTAACAGAGCTGGAAAATAAGTCTAGAGTCACGTCTCCATACACGTCCTGTAATATCAAAAACATTGTGTGTAGGTATTACTTTCACTCCTATAAACTCTCTCGACAGATACACTAGCATAGCTAGCTTAAATCTAGTTTTTTAAATATTTAGTTTAAGTAGAGAACCAGAAGCCATACGATAAATAAATAAATAACTCCTTATCATACAAATTTTTCGTACTCGAAAACCAGTAGCAAGCAATCCCTATTTTGACAGCTTTATAATGTCGCGGCAGCACATTATGCGGTTGTCGTTTTTCCAATAGATTTGCACTAACAAGACAAATAAATACGGACCCCGAGCCAACCTCCCGATCATATTTCGTTCCGAACCCGGATGCCAAATAAACAGGAAATTGTACAAGAATCTAACTGTAACTACTATTTTAATGTTAAATAATAGCATATTTTCGGTTTTGAGCGGAGGTGAGTAAATTTGTTAAATGGGGCAGAGGCGGAGATCAGAAAACCTTGGGGATTTTCTAACTTTAAAAGTTAAGGTGTATCTTCGTATTTACAGCTTTCCAGGTACCTGAAATCAAGGTTTTCGAAAATTTTAACACTTTCCATATTTATTTATTTTTTAATAAAAACGAATACATCTCTAGCGCTAAGCCACAGGATGTTATCGTTTTTAAATAATCATAGATTTCAGTAAGCAAGCTAAATAAAACAAATAATAAATGCTTTCAATGACTGAAAAAGTTGCGCTCTACAATAAATTAACAAACACAAACGTGTCAGTCAATACAGTGTTTACAATAAACTTTACGTTACATCAAAATTAACTATTACCACTACACACACACATACACACACACGCACGCACGCACGCACGCACGCAGCACCGGAATAGCGATGAAATCATTAAATTTTTCATTATTTATTTCTGCGAATGAAATCAACAATTTAATTTCCAGTATAAAGCAATTTTAAAATTATTTGTCGCTTATGTTACGTAAGTAGTCTAAGACCGTTTAAACTACCCTTCTAGTTTTCAACTCCGCCTTTAAAAGTACATCTTACTTATCTGATTTAGCAACATAACATGAGTCAACATCGTATCGCAATACAAAAATGCTTCTGGCATTTCCATTATGATATGTCTAGGCAGCTTATCGCGCCTTGCTCTCGATACAAATGTATAGGCCAGCCTCCAGGCTACGCGATAACGTCTAGTAAGATTCTAACTAGTAAGGGGAAACAGTTTATCACGAGTTGTCAGAAATTTTCAAAAAAACCGGCCAAGATCGTGTTGAAATAGGGTTCCGTAGCCATTACGAAAAAATTAAGTACCTAATATTTTTTTAAGGATTTCGTATTTTGTATGGAATATTCCAAGTTTTAGTTTTATTTAGGCTGTTATTTACTCTCAAACTACTAATAATTCTCAAGAAAACTAAACCATTATATTTTTACTTGTAAGTTTGGTATACTGACTACCATCCTAAAATTTTTCAAAATTTTCCACCTACCGATTAAGATTTTAGATACAAGCTCGATATTAATGAAAATTTGCTATTTAAAGTTGAATATTTTGCAAACAAATCACTGAATCGAAAAATTGTTTTAGCAACCCCCTAATGGTTTTAAAAGACCTAACCAACGATACTCCACATTACAAGATTGGATGAGAAAAATACAGGCAACAGCTCATCATCATCCCAGCCTATGTACGTCCCACTGCTAGGCACAGGCCTCCTCTCAGAATAGGAGGGCTTGGGCCGTAGTGCACACGTGGGCTCAGTGCGGATTGGGAACTTTACACATATCGTTGAGTTGCTTCGCAGGTATGCAGGTTTTCTCACGATGTTTTCCTTCACCGTAAAGCTTGTGGTAAATTTAAAATGTAATTTCACACATGAATTTCGAAAAACTCAGAGGTGTGAGCCGGGGTTTTATTAAACCCACGATCCCTTGCTTGAGAGACGATAGGCAAACCGCTAGGCCACCACGGCTTCAACAGCTAGCAACAGATAATAATAACTAAATAGTGATTGTTAAATTTGCTATTTATCTGTCTTGAACTTATCTTAGTTATCTGTACTGAAAATATATTATGACCTAAATAAATCAACTAAAATGATGCCGAAGCCCCTAGAAAGCGAATTATTTAGAAAACTCAAGTCAAGGCCCCCACTTAAACAGTTAGAGATGTTCGTAACCCACCCCACTATGTCTTACCCAACAAACTGCATTAGTAAACCCTTAAATTAGGGGCTCGTCGTCGGCGACATACGGCCTAAAAGCTTTCCTCTACCCACGTGTCTTAAGTTCGTTAAATAATTTGAAGCTTTTGTTTATTCATGAACTTTGAGCTTTTCACGCCAATCCACATTAGAGTTCACAACTTGCGATGTCGGGACCCCTGATAGGTACGCGTAGGTTGTCTTTGCTATATATTTAATCACTTAGGAATAAACAAGGGCCGATATTTACACGAGCGATGTTTCGTAAACACTCGCAGCTCGTTAAAGTTAGGAATATTATTTTGTTGCCTCGTTTATTTAGGTACCTTTATTATTTTTGCTAGGAAATATTTGAATATACGCATGACTTCCTTCAAAATGAGAGTATTTCAGAGTTGCAAAATAGTAACTCTAAAATTTAAATTAAAACCAGAAGACGAAGCGTTGGCCAGGTGGACTGACATCGTGAAAGTTGCGGGAAACCGGTGGATGCAGGTGGCGAGTTGTCGTTCATTGTGGCGTTCTAAGGGGGAGGCCTTTGTCCAGCAGTGGACGTCTTCCGGCTGATGATGATGATGATGACTCTAAAATTTCTCTACAAGATTACTTAGTTTCCCTACGTAATCGAACCATGAATGAAGAGATCCGCAGGAGTACAGTCACTGACATAGTTCGGAGAGTTGCTAGTCTTGATGTGCGGTGGTCAGGGCATGTTGATCGTAGAACTGACGGATGATGGGGCTGTAAGGTTCTAGAGCAGGGACCACCAATTAATTTTTTCGGGGGTCAGTTTATAAACTAAAAATATCATTTTGGCCTGTTTCTACTTGAGTTTATTAACTAAAATAAACTTTGAATAAAACAAAACATGATTGAGTTTTTAAATGAGAACATTTTTAATAGGGTGGGTTTCGTTTTAAATGTGCGAATATCAAGGTGAATTATTAAATATTTACTCAATATTTAATACTCTCGTATCAGGAAGTCAGACAGCTGGCCAAAGACCGTGCGGAGTGGTGATAACTCCATCGACAAGAGCATATGGCTCTTCAATTTAAGAAGAAAACTCAATAATACAAGTTATATACTACTACTAAGTGTCTAGAATCTAGAGTGATGACCGTGAACCTTAAGAAAGTTTTGGACAGTTGTTCTTAATCTTAACACAACCTCAAAGAAAACCACGATACAAATTTTGGTTATTCCCTAAGGAATTGTAAGGAATCCCGGAATCTCAATTGTACCAGATCGAATAGTTTACGCGTGCGAAGCCGGGGGTTTACTCTAGTTTATAATATAAAACTTGCAAGTCTGCTTAGTATAGTCGTCATTGCACTAGCTCTATAAGTTCTTAATCTACAGATTATATAAAAAAAATCCTTATTTTTCAGTTAAATAATAGATTTTTTTTATCATACGATTGGTAATAACCGTAATCTAATATAAAACAATTTTATTCACGACGTAATAAAATTACTGTTTGTGATCAAAGCCAATGTTATGTGACAAAAACAAGAAGGTTATTTTTTTTTCTTTTGACATAATTCTAAATACACAGCGATCTGCAAACAGCGAATTACCTACTGAAATGATATTGCTCAGGTTCTTACTACCAGTGGCAGTCCTAGGTAATACTGCAGGGCCACACTAGTGTTACTAGGTAATATAAGTTTGACCTATGATATCTCAAGCAGAGGGTCGAGATTCAAGCCTTGGCTCGCAACTCTGAAATTGTAAGCAACTTTTTTTAATTTTTTATTTATTAACTTTGGCACACTAAACAAATTGTAAACATGCGGTACAGTAGTGAGAATAATTAAGGCCGGGGATCATTTAATGCTGACTGTACATAGAATATTGGATAATATGATTACTAGCCAGTGCGGAATAAATTTTTATTTTATTTTAGTATTTAATTTATGGGAATCAATATGTACCTATTTACACAGAGAAGCTTATAATAAATTAAAACTAAAATTTCAATTAGGTACAAAAATAAGTACATACTTAGCTGTAAAGGTTCTTTACAATATGTGAAAATAATGATGCCGTAATATTAATACTAGAAACGTTAGTACCTGATATTTTCGTAGGCTTCAAACATAACGTTATTTTATTCTCGGTGGTGCCCTTACGATTGTTGGACCCAGGAGCACGCCACTGGCTGAGTTTGTATTTTATTTCGAACCCTTTTTAATAGACCTTTTTATGGAGACGTATCACGGCTTAATTTGTGTTTCCCGTGTCAGGAAAACTGTGCAGCGAACCCGGCTCACCGGTACACGTCCTTGGTTCAGCAATTTTTGAGCACCCATTTTAATTTGCGATATGTGATATATTGCGATCATCAGTTTATTTACTCTCTTTTGGTCATTGAAAGTTTCAAATTGAATTACTTAAATAAATATTTCGTCTGTCATCATCATCATGTCAGCCGAAAGACGTCCACAGCTGAACATAGGCCTCCCCCAAGGCTCTCCACTCAGACCGGTCTTGTGCTTTTCGCATCCACCGCGACCCCGCGATGTTAACCAATTCGTCGCTCCATCTTGTTGAAGGCCTACCGACAGCTCGTCTTCCGGTCCGCGGACGCCATTCGAGAACCTTAATTTTGTCTGTAGTTATATTTAAAAAACTGTTTCTGTTGTAAGACTTGTAAGTCAAAAATATTATAAACTATATGTGCATCTGCTGCCGAGTGTGTAGAAAACCTACAGATGAGAAATATAGAGGGACATTGATTTACACTTTTACACATATTCGATAAAATCTACCAATTAAACTATTTACCTAATTTTGTCCATTAATTCGGGTTTTGTTTGGATTCTAACGAAGCTCGATTTCGGCACAAACAAAACCACGAAACAAAGTCACAATATGCGGAACAAAACCCGACTTTAATTCATAAAATTGGTAATGACCACGATAGTCCTAAATATTGTTTATTTACCTAATTAAATAACACACATGGAATATTATATTGAACCACACGAGCTTAATGTGGCAGGAAGCCTTACAATAACATATACACAGATACCAGTAACGATATTTGTGTAGCAAAGTAGTTTATAAACTTAAAAAAATGGCAGCATGTGACAAGTAGGTATGCATACATACAATGAAATTTAAAAGTTCAGGCCAGGATTTAGTTTGGCTGTTGCAACAACATACAAACATAATTATCTATATCTTCTTGTACCCACAAACTCAAAGCAGAAAATAAACCTTTACCTTCCAGAGACGAGAGAAACAATTTTATTTTAGAGTTTCCTTTAATCCTTCCTTTTGTTTTGGCCTTGTCGAGGGACAGATTTGGGCAAATTTATTATTAAACAGGCAAGGAAAGTTCCATGTCATCGAAAATACAGGGATAAATAGCCTTATCGCGCGGTATTAAATAATAAAATTCTCGTACCTGTCTTTTTTGGGAAATATTGCTGACTGATTCATAAACATTTGTTAAATTTGTGCTCGTTAAATATTTTATTATTTAGAAACTAAAACGGTATGAGGGATTTAGTGGAAGGAAAGTCTTGAAAGTTGTGGGGGACCAGAGGATGCAGGGAGGCTTTTGTTCAACAATGGATGCTTTCAGGCTTCTCATTAAGGTAAGAATTTAGTAAAAGTAGCCTTGAAATGCGCTCTGCCTCAAATAAACAAAATTAAATCAACGATAGTTTAACCTTTTCCCTTTCGACTCGACCATAACTCTTCTAATCAGGAAAACAAAAATATAATTTATCGGCGCGAATATAATTTATTTTAGCGACTGAAAAGCGTAAAGGCGTACCGGGAATGTATTTTTACATTTCGTTCGGAGCGATAAGAGTGAGCGATTTATAACTGTTACTGATAAGAATCTACCGTACTCGGGGGACCGAGCTTGCCGTGAAGCAATCTGTAACGCGGTTTTAACAGCTTCACAAAGGTTTAGCATAAGTAGTTTTGCTTCCCTGATCTGGCTACTCTCAATAAAATTACTTTAACCTCCTAAGTACATACTCGTGTACCTACTTCACAAAGTACAAATAAATTGTAAGAATAACTGCCGAATGTACTTTCAATGTAGGTATTATGAACATAAAATGTATGTAAGTAATTTCCAAAATCACAAATCTTGGAATTTTCGTCTCGATCTGTAGAACAAAAAACTCAGGACTTACGAGGATAACCCGCAGTGATAATGTATATATTGAAATAGGTAAGTATGTAGATATATTATTAGTTCATCAAACACAAAACATCAATATGATTGTATTAAAAATGTAATTTTCATGTACAAGTTTTTTGTTTACTGTACTTTTTGTTCACTGAACTTGCATTGTCATTTAAACAAAATTTCCGTTCCAAATTTCAAGTCGATGCCATTAAGCGTTGAAGAGTTCCGTCCTGCGGAGAAGTTCCTTGCCCGACTGATGTCACTGCCAGATTATTGTTATACTGTCACCAGATTTACCTAAGTACGCCAAATTTCAAGTCAATCCGACCACAGAAAGTAGGTCAAATTTAGCTTCCAAGATTTGACCCAAATAAACAGAGAAAGCTAAATAAAAGCTTGTCAAAGTCACCAAATTAGACAATCAAATGCTGTTCATAACGGTAATGAAAAGGACATAAAACCACGGCACAAACCGTACCTGTGTGGGCTGCATTCGGAGCGTACTTTTAGTTTTTTTTTTTTGAGCACATTACGTATCTTTACTTGTAGAATTACTGATGATCTCCTTATTTATAAACAGTTGAAAACCTATTACACACCAAACAGCTATTCACAATAAAAGCAAATGTCAAAGTGATAGATTGAGACCACCGAATGTCAAGAATGTCAATTCCATGTGAAATTAACAGGAATTAACGATTAATAAGTCAGGTACAGTACAACTTACTTCTTATCCTTAAAAAAAAAGACAAGTCGTATTACCCTGTCGTCCTCTTCAGCATTTTTGACAATAATAGGTAAACTAAAATAAACTATACTAACACACAACACTGACATTCCTATAATGTTTCACTATTCGCTGATAAATTTTATTTCTCTGTTTATTCGGACAAAATAAACTTAGAAAGCATCACAGATATCTCTGTTACATAAATTTTACCAGTGGTGAAACAGGCCCAAAGTCCCCATAAGTGGAGTAATTGCGAGTGAAAAATAGCTAAAGTGTAAAACTGTTAGTGTTAGTGTATTCTATAAAACACCGAAGAAAAAGTAAAAAACAGTTAAACGTGTAGCTTGACAAGGCTTTGTTTCAATTAAAAACTTTATTCTTCCAAATTTATGTCAAAAACTCTTAAACATTTTGCGCCTCGTCTTCGTTACACCTCTTACAGTTTTAAATCTTTCAAAGTAACACCTGAATAATGGAAATAGGAAATTAAAGTGTCTCAGGTTTAAATTAAGAAATTCAATCCAAACTCCATTTAAGAGCGACGTTGTCGGCACCAATACTAAAAAGGATCTTTTGTGAGCCACTACGTAAAGAAAGACTATTTGTTTTAAGTTCGATTAAGATTTTTACTGTTTATTTCACTTTTACGGTTGCAATTTTGTTAAAACTTTAGTTGTAATTTGTTGTCAAACAGTAGTAACAATCATACCAAGAACTTTGATCTACACTTAATCTAAACTGTCAATTCAAGGGAATACTCGTACTACTTAGTATTTATTCAATGGCAAAATATTTTACATAGGCGTCTCATAAGCACCAAATGCTTTTTAAATAATTTAAATATAAAGAGCCACGGAATAGAACAAATAAATTATAGGTATAAATTATAGCACCTCGAACAAAAAATTGAAAAATATTTCTTAATATGTATAGTGGGTGTGGACCCCACGCTTTTTTAGGGTTTCGTACCCAAATAATGGCAAAAACGGAACCCTTTTAGTTTCGCCATGTTTGTCTATCTGCCGTCCGCAGCTTTGCTTAGGGGCTATCAATGATAGAAAGTTGTAATTTTGCACAAATATATTTGTAAACTAAGCCGACAAAACGGTACAATAAAAAAACCAAAAAAAAGACGTAGACGTAAAGGGGGGTGATTTTTTCCTCATCCAATCTTGCAGTGAGGGGTATCGTTGGATAGGTCTTTTAAAACCGTTAGCGGTTTGCAGAAACGATTTTTCGAGTCAGTGATTTGTTAGCAAAATATTCAACTATAAAGTGCAAATTTTCATTAAAATCGAACGCCTCCCTCTAAAATCTAAACCAGTAGGTGGAAAAAATTTGAAAAAATTTAGGATTGTAATGAGCCGTGAAACAAGTCCTTAAACTGCAACATATCTACCCTTAAATTGCAACCTCCATCATCCATCCCAACCTATATACGTCCCACTGCTGGGCACAGGCCTCCTCTCAGAACAAGAGGGCTTGGGCCATAGTTCTCACGCGGGCCCAGAACGGATAGGGAATTTGCAACATATCTATCCTTAAATCGCAACATATTGGCAAACCGCGTAACTGAGTCCTCGCCTGTGCGGTACAGGGGCGCGGGGGTAGGACGACAAAGGGGACTGAAGGAGGTGCGGGCGGCGACCGGAATGAGCTGAGCTAAGAAGCGCCTGCCGCCCGCACCTCCTTCAGTCCCCTTTGTCGTCATACCCCCGCGCCCCTGTACCGCGCAGGCGAGGACTCAGTTACGCGGTTTGCCTATACCCTTAAACTGCAAGATATGTACCCTTAAATTGTAACATCATCATCATCCCAGCCTATAAACGTCCCACTGCTGGGCACAGGCCTCCTCTCCAACAATTGTAACATATTTACCCATAAACTGCAACATACTCGTATTTACCCGCCCGGACGAATTAGCCGGTGACAGTGAAAATACAATCGCTTGCCTCTGACAACCATCTTCCGGGATTCAATTAAAGTAAATGGATTTGCTGAAATCCGATTAAAGTTTGCAATCCGGATAAACTGCGCCGGTGGTCGGGCCCAAATTTAAACTTTACTCATAAATCATTCGTTTTGTTCAATAGTATGGAATTAGTTAATAGGTAGGTATCGCTACTAGAAACTTTGTCATACCTACTAACTTTCGTGTTTAATCTTATTTTGATAATAGTGCTATAAATTTGATTCCTTGATTCGACACTTAAAATATGATCCTACGACCCTATCAGTCTCCAAAGGGCTGGCAATGAAATTGTGATACCCCCGTGTTGCGGGTGTCCATAGGCGGCGGTGATTGCTTCCTAACAGGTGACTCGCATGCTCGTTTCCAGCTTCTTAATCACATCAATAACTTTTTTTCTACTCATTGGGTAACGTAAGGTACTTTAGATATTAGTTTAAAGTTTTCTGATGTCTGTTATATTTACAGAATAATCGCTTGGCCGCACTTAACGATTACATCCTATTTATGTAAAAAATGTGACACACTATAAAGTATAAAATAAAGTAAACATTGATTACAATTAAAATAGCAAAACAATATACGATATCAAATTCCTTATTGAACATCTTAAATAGCTAATGGACAGTGAGAAATCCCTACTCAATATTATAAATGCGAAAGTAATTCTGTCTGTCTGTCTGTTACGCTTTCACGTACGTCGAAACCACGAAACCAATTTTGATGAAATTTGGTATATAGGTAGTTTGAACCCCAAGAATCAACAAAGGATACCTTTTATTCCGGTAGAGGGCGCCACCATCCACGCAGACGAAGTCGAGGGCATAAGCTAGTAAATAATAAAAAAGCCGGTACTATTTAACGTGACTCTTTTATATTAAAAATTTCCTGGGCCGTGATAAAATACTGAACTAACAATCAAATTATAAAGATTTTTTTCCGTTAAAATAAGTTCTTCTTTTAAGGAAAAAAGATATTTAAATAGGAAAACAAATGTCCAGCAAAGATAAATCCCTCGGTTTCATAAAAATTCCCAGTAAAAAATTTACACATTATAATAAAACAGCCTCGATTAAGTCAACCATTAAATTTTTCAGTTTATTTGTTTCCTCAAGCATAATATTGTCTGAGAAACTTCACGGAAAATCGGTTCTCTTAAAAAAACTTTAAGATAAAACTGATCTAGGTTACTCGACTTGAGGGAACTAAATAACAATAAAGAAGGATGCCTACGAAAGATCCAGATAAGTTTGGTTAATTATCGTAAAAGGCGGTCGTGGGCCTAATTACGTTGTTGAAATTTCTAACGCTATTTGACACATTAAATGCACTGCAACTTCTATCGCGATTGATGTTTTCTTTTGTTGTGCTTCTGCAGGTTAAGGTCAGAATCTGAATGAAATCTCTGAACCGAAAGAAAATAGCAAATTTGCAAATTTCCTGAAAAATCCTGGGGTGTGTGTATTTAATTGACAGGCGACACATTTGGCTTATATTTAATTTCTTATTCCATTCCTTAATTTTTAATTCGACATAATTCTAATCTTTTTGTCACTATTTAACTCTGGGTAAGTAGTTGACTCAGAGTTACGTAGCTTAATTAACCCCGGCGCAAGCCTGCCTTAGTCACAGTGTCCTGAGCTGAAACTCTATCGCTAAAGACAATCTGATAGCAATTGCAGACATCTAATATATATTACGAAGGTTGGCTTGGAGATGGACACCCGTCATCAGTAGAATTTATTCTACCATAAAATTAGAACCACGGCGGCCTCCCATTAGAATTTATGTCATCCGATCCTATAACTGATGGGACCGAGTCACCTCCTGTCTCATTAACGTTTACAGCAGTAATAAACTTCCTGAATAGTAATTTTCTTATTCCTTTGAACCCGGATGGGCTTAGCGTGTTTTGGTGGACGTTTATATGTGAATACTTATTGTTGTGGGGTACGGAGTTAGCTAATTTAATTAAGTAAAGTACGCACATATTTATTTTAGGAAAGCGACAGTCAAGTTCGATTGTAACTAGGCTGGAAATGTCTGCCAAATGCTCTCGCACAGTTAGTGGTACTTTGATGATGGCAAGGAGGGCTGAGGCGGCGATGATGAGATGACCTGAGGCTTTAGGCCGCTTGTAGACGCCCGTTGTTTTCACCGGAAAACAAAAGATATAAGTAGACGACGGCTAATTAGCAGAAAACGGGCGATATGTCCTGTAGCGTCTACATACGAGTACACCAATACACATGCATGGAGGACTGCCTTTCTTACGCTGGACCGGTGTTCGTTGCGCCGAGAGAGGCGGCGATGCATCCGGCGAAATTAAGTGGCCGAACAAGTGTCCGGTGCATGTAGAGTACACGTCATTGTAAGCCTTACAACACCGCAAGTCCGTCAAAAAAACGGTCCGTTGTCCAGTGAAAACAACGGACGTCTACAAATGGGCTTATTGTCTAACGCACTCGGAATCGCTATCGTTTTCAGCACTTTCTGTCACATTATATGGAATGAGGGTAGAAAGAGGTGGTAAATGCAATCACGAGTGCCAAAGAGTGAGTCAATAATGACCTTAGATGTGTAACTGAACGAGTGGCCGGATATAGCTCTGGATAGGAAGATGCGGAGGTCTATAAAGTAAATGCATTTGCCTAGAAGCTCTAGCAATACAGTGAAGGTTAATATACATATTTGGAATAAAAAAACTGGCCAAGTGTGACTCGGACTTGCACATCAAGGAGATGAAATTGGTGGGAATCTATGAATATCCAGTGTTAGTAGAGCTCTACTACTAAACAAAATGTAAATGTCTGTGAGAAAAGGAAAAAGGACGACACTTTTCTGAGAAAGACATGCTCCTGAGAATAAGGGTCTTAACAGAGATAGACACCAAAGTAATCCTATAGTGGTTCCGTTTTTGCCGACAAAGGTAATGAACCCTAAAAATTTTTCCAGCAGTAGCACAAATACAACTCTGACGTATGAATATTGGTTCAGTAAAACATTTTTATATCCAATTCTACGAGTACCAAAGTAGGTATTAGGTATTCTTTGTGCAATGACCTTAAAACAGACATAAGAGGGTATTAATTTTCTGTTCAACCTATGCTTACAAAATAGTCACAGAGCTTCTTTTGTAAGTGTTTTTGTCCTCAACGTTGTAGGTTCATCACCAACAAAGTATATATTTAACGACTGTTTCTGCAACTACCGCTATCTCCCTAAAATGTATTGTATTGAAAGCAAAGTCAGATTTTTATTTGCTGTTTGTCATTTGATGTTTATTGTTCTACTTAGTTTTTCTCAATAAGGCAGTTGTTACAAAGTGTAAAATCAGCCGGAGGAGTGATGAGGAGGGGGGAAGACCGTGATGGAGTGGAGACCCAGAATCGGGCGGAGAAAAGTTAGTAGGCAGGAGATGAGGTGGACCGATGACCTGGTCAAAGTGGCGGGAAGGTGCTGGATGAGGAGAGCACTGGGCCGAGATGAGTGGCGAGCAATGCAGGATGCCTACACTCAGCATTGGGTGGCTATCGGCTGAAGAAGAAGAAGAGAAGAGAGAGATAAAATCATCAAATCACCCAGACATTGGATCGATTGACATCCATCCATAGGTAATATATTAGCTGTAGTACTTTATTGAGTACTTTGCGGAGGTCCATTCCTTATTATAATAAATAAATATCACGGGACATTTCACACCAATTGACCTACTCCCAAAGTAAGCTTAGCAAAGCTTGTGTTATGGGTACTAAGCAACGGATAAATATAATTATATAGATAGATACATATTTAAATACATATTAAACACCCAAGACCCGAGAACAAACATTCGTATTTTTCATACAAATATCTGCCCCGACACGGGAATCGAACCCGGGACCTCGAGTTTTGTAGTCAGGTTCTGTAACCACTAGGCCATCTGGTCGTCTATTATTGAACTATAACCTGAGTGAGTCTAACATCTGGTATCATGGTGGAAGATTGTGTTACTCTGATGATTTACTCTGGTTGAGTTGGAAACGCGTGAGCAAAGTTAGTTAATCGCGAAGTTTGATTTAAATTCATAGCTTGTACAACTTCAAACGCAACTGAACCCTGATCCCTATCTACTTACATCAATTTGATAACGCAAAGGTCCAAAAGGTCCAAAGCACGTTACAAATGAGAACCGCTCCGTAATATCATTAATGCTTACAAACATCTTTCAATGTTAAATTCATGACGCGTTCATTTTTATAGTAACTACCTTTCAAGAAAATAACAGACGTTTGAAGACAAAGCGGCTTTCCTATTTTTTCCCCTCTCAATACAACGTATCCCGACCCTGTAAATGGGCGGGTGTAAAAAACCTTTCCAATCTCAACCTCTAAAGAGAATGAATAGAATAAACAATAGTACCTTGGAGCCGAAACTTTTCTTATTATTTAAGAGTTCTAACATGTTTAATGCATGAGAGACGATTTATTCGCGAGAGTGAGTAATGCGTAATGCATTAACATAAACATCGTGGCGCGAAGCATACATTGTTCTGGACTCAACTAGGATCCCGGGGGCTCCAGAAAGCAACAGCGAGCTACCAACTTTGTTGCGCAACAACTTTGACTGTACGATATTTGCTGTTAAAGAATGCTTTCGATCGAACTCCTACATCAAGGATGGCCGATAGATTGTCTAGATGGATTTTTTTTTAGTCTGAGGTCTGAGTCTGATCTAAGTACAAAAATTTGTCGTATGTATACAGGGTGTCCCAAAACTAGCACGTCACAGTGACACCAGAGGTAGGCCAGCTCAAGAGGACTCTAACCAACCTAACATGACCCCAGTAAAAGTTGCACGGTTTTCGAGTTATTAACGAAATAAAGATTTTTGGGGATACTCCCCTTTGTCTTGACATTTTTAGTACCCGCATCGATTTGGAAAGCTTTCAATAACAGTTTTTTATGTGTATCGAATCACGAATAGTTACTTCAGAAGCACAAAGTGTTATTTTGGCAATAACTACCGTAAAATGCTGAAAATAACGTCATTAATCTTGATTTAAGTTGTCTCAAAAACATGAATTTCAACTTTAACCATCTGCCATGAAAAAAAATTACTAGAAATGAAACAAACAAATACCGTCAATAAATTAGGCATGTCATGCAGATTTAGAAATGGTATAACACATGTATCTAATTGCAACAACATTAGGCATTCTTACCACTTTAGCGAAGCCCTATCAAACCAACTTAAAACTGGAGCTCCGAAAGCAGTCCCTGCTAGTGGTACAAAAATACTGTGTACAGCGATGGCTCATCTATTATCTGATGCAATTATTTTCCTAAATGCATGAAGGCTAAATACTAATGTTTGTCTCCCTTTTCAAGGCTAGGACCGAATCTTAAAGAACCGGGTATAACATAAACAAAAAAAGTTGTAAAATCCCCAACTTTGTCACTTCAAAGTTCAATATTTCAAAAGCGGCTGAAACGATTTTGATAGGACATGTCTTAGAACCATCGCTAGAAAACCTGCTTTCAAATAAAAAAAACGCATTCAAATCGGTTTACGCGTTTAAGAGCTACAGTGGCACAGACAGACACGCAGACAGACAGACATAGCGGTCAAACTTATAACACCCCTCTTTTCGCGTGGGTGGTTAAAAACAGGTTTATCTTTCATTCATGTATTGGAATAAATTTTCTTCACAATAAATGTTCAAATTGTCTCCCATGGACTCTGATGCACAAAAAACATCGTTTAATAAAATGTGCAATCCATAATAATAAGGATGCATAAGAAGGATTTTATGCAAACGATATAATAAGAGTCCAGACAGCAGTCAACATGTGCGTCGGAGTAGCAGCTCAATGATAATCTTCAAAGGGATCAATTTTCCGTACTAACTAATAAAGTACCAGAAGTACCAGAACTTAAGACCCGGGTATAATTTTGTCTTAATCGCTGTGGAGATGGCAGGTCCATGGTGTTCCGAAGCAAAGACGTTCGTGAGGGCTTTGAGGTTGTGGATGCACAAAAGGGGTTGTGATCCTAGGTCGGGCTCGGACTTGGTTCAACGAACATTAAGTTCACTCAAAAAATCATCGATTTTGAGGTACGAGCTTCTTTCAAAGTAGCGACGTTATTTATGCGATGATGCTAATAGATATTTAGTAGCATTGAGAATGATTGTGTCGCTTTGAAAATGAGCTCTGTTTGAGGTCGAAACGCGTCGGTGTAGTATGGTGGTGGTGATAGATGGATTTGTGTGATTGGTGTGTATTTTTGCAGTGTGGAGGAGGAGGAACTGAATGAATACACATTTCTAGTATAAACGTAGCTATCATAAGGTCGATGGTGAGCAAAGTAGGTGACTGTTTCAGTTCATTGATATGGACCTCGGCAAAGTAACGCCTGATTCAATAAATTAGTAATGTAACATGTTTTTACTTAACAGTGACGGCTTGCGGCATCAGCAAAGTGATAATAATGTCCAATGTTATTGCAGTAATATACATCTGTCATACCATTTCTGAATCTGCATGACATGCCTAATTTATTGACGGTATTTGTTTGTTTCGTTTCTAGTAATTTTTTTTCATGGCAGATGGTTAAAGTTGAAATTCATGTTTTTGAGACAACTTAAATCAAGATTATTTAAGTTATTTTCAGCATTTTACGGTAGTTACTGCCAAAATAACACTTTGTACTTCTGAAGTAACTATTCGTGATTCGATACACGTAAAAAACTGTTATTAAGAGCTTTCCAAGTCGATGCTGGTACTAAAAATGTCAAGACAAAGGGGAGTATCCCCAAAAATCTTTATTTCGTTAATAACTCGAAAACCGTGCAACTTTTACTGGGGTCATGTTAGGTTGGTTAGGGTCCTCTTGAGCTGGCCTACCTCTGGTGTCACTGTGACGTGCTAGCTTTGGGACACCCTGTATATTAATAAAAAATAAAATTAGTCGGTTATATTATATTACTAGCTTTTGCCCGCGGCTCCGCCCGCGTGGAATTCGGTTATCGCGCGCTGTTCCCTCGGGAACTATGCATTTTTCCGGGATAAAAAGTAGCCTATGTCACTCTCGGGCCCATAAACTATCTCTATCCCAAAAATCACGTCGATCCGTCGCTCCGTTACGGCGTGAAAGAGGGACAAACATACAAACATACAAACACACAAACACACAAACATACAAACACACTTTCTTTGGATATTAGCCGGTTGGCTGATCAAGACGTTGGTCGGCAAATTCAAATGACTCGGTGGGTCAATTTGTGGCTAGTGGGTCTGAATTAAGCTAGCATTCTCTTACATAATTTTAAGATTTTTAAATATGTTTTCATAAAATGGAATAATAAAACAGCCTACGCAGATGACTGATACTGATATACAGGAGTAGGTTTATCTGCCTTATTTTAAAAGATATTTATTTTTTAAGTCGTTCCAGGTAGCCAATTAACAGTCTACTACCTGGAACCCCAAACCTACTTGGCCTAAAAATAAAAAAAACACAGGTCTTCTCAAAGATGAAACCAAGATCGGTTGTTTGCCTTATCCCTATACGATTCACATACCTAGCAAAATTTACCGCAATATTTTAGCCGTTTCTGAGATTCCTCAAATAAATAAAAATACTAAAAGTGCTTGTTAAAAGTATTAAATAAAATGCATTACTTACTTATCTAATTTTATTTTTGTTTTATGCTGTCTTAATAATTAATTACAGTATATAAAATATTACAAAATGAACGAAAATAAGGAAAGTAAGACTACCTATTAACTTATTTCTGATTTCTTGGCACGAAGTCCTCGGTCCACGAGTCCAGTTAAATTTTGACCGTTTGACTAGTTTCGTACTCCACTTACCTACTAATTTATTAACAAAGGTAAGTAAGTAAAGGAGATACATATCTAAACAAGCTTTAAAAGTAAATCAGAAACTAAATAGATCCCTAATAGGTAGTAATATTATAAATGCGAAAGTAAATGCTTTCACGTCGAAACCACTGAACCGATTTTGATGAAATTTGGTATATAGTTAGTTTAAACCCCAAGGATCAACACAGGATACCTTTTATTCCGGTAGAGGGCGCCACCGCGCGATAACCTAGATCCGCGCGAACGAAGTTGCGGGCATAAGCTAGTAAACGAATAAAAAGGAATATATAAAACTGAATCACGACTGACCCAAATTTGAACCCTAAAACTCTAGTTACTTAAGCGTTGAACCACCACTCTGATGTAGAGCTATTGAATTTTTGAATCTCTACGTGAAATTTACACTAAAAAAAACACTAAATATAATGTAAAAATAAGCGTTTTCTTAGAGATAGGACCAAGTTAGATCGACCCGATTGCCTCTCACATGCCAAGTTTCATCAAAATCGTTAAAACCATTTCCGAAATCCTCGAAATAAATATAAAAGAATTGCTTATTAAAAAATGTAAAATAAAATGGAATTTGAATTTCCGAGTGCTACTTACGCTAATTAAAGAAACAACTCTTAAAACTAAACCGGGTCCCCGAAGCCGCTGTATAAAGGTCGCGCAAAAAACAATGTTTCTTTGTGTAGGTTAGGTACGATAAATTAGTCTCGTTATGGCTGTATAACAAAAGCACGGGCCGAGAAGTCGCCAACTAATAATATATCACGGCCAGTGCGATAAGAGTGCCTACCGGGATTTATGTTTGTCGATTTACAACCGATATCGGTACATAGAGACCGATTTAGTATGTTGTCCAATAAGGGTTGGTGCGGTTAGCTAAGAAGGCTTAGCTTATGTAACTCTAACATAATAGTTAGAAAACTTTTGATTACGCATATCCGAAGCTTTTGAGTTTGTTCTAGGCTTATAATATAATCAAATATATGCAACGGTGGCTATGACTGCCATGATTCCATGTCGCGTGAAAAATCAAATGTCTCGGAGTTGTACATTGCATGTGGACCTTATTCTTAGTTTCAGGTTTAATGATCGGTAAATCATGGCTATAACTAAGTTTTTACAACTCAATTACTGCCCTTCTAAACAAAAAAGCCGTATCTCAAAAAAAAAGACAATTAAGTCACTAATACTATCTAATATGTAGCTTAAAACATTCTGCATCACTTAATTTAAGTAACTCAAAAGCGATATTTTTGGGATGCTGTCTTTTGGCTTAGGAGGTAAGAATAGCGGTTACAACAGTCTTTTTTTAAGACCGCACTTTCAAAGTAACTTCCATGTTAATGAAGATTAAAATGTTAATCCTCTATTAATATTTAATTATAAATGCAAAGATTGTGAGCGTGTGTGTTTATTACACCTTAATTTAAATGAAATTTGCTGTTTAGATAGTTTAACCTGGGAAATAATACACGGGCTACCTTTTATTCCAATATTTTCGCGGGATCAGGGATGTATGTACGCATGTGAAACTATAAAAACTGAACCGCTGAATCAAAGGCATTCTTATTTCTGGTAGATGTAAGGTTGATTTGTCGTTCATTGTGGCGTTCTAAAGGTATTTGTTCAACAGTGGACGTCTTCCGGCTGATAATGATGATTCTGAATTCAATACAAATGTAGTTGTTATGATAACTACAAAAAAATTCAATGGTAACATTAACTAACTACCATTAATGTCTACTAAAGGTGTCCCACGAAACAACTTTATTGTAGCCATAACACAAGTGTTCGGCGCGAGTTGCGGCCGATATCGTTGTTATAAAAGTTAACAACTTCATAAAGTTTATAACGCGCTATCAATAACTTAACGTGTAAGATAAACGTTTTACGGTGCTTTTTATTACACATGCACACAACTTGCTTCGGTACTAGCATCGTGATCGATGGAAGGTGAGCGCGAAGATGCAAACAAAACTGTTGGTAACACTTGGTACGAAGTTGGTATACTTTTTCAGGCTAAAACAGCTCGATGAATTTGTATGAACTTAAAAACTTGTAAACTTAAAACCTAAAATTGCTAAAAGTGGCTCCAAAGCGGTAACGTTTCGTGTGCTCTGCCTACCCCATTTGAGAATACGGCGTGACGTTTGTGTTTGTGCATGTATATATTGCATAACTAACTAATTTGGCTCAGGGACCCAAAGAGGGTCTTGGCCTCGGAAAATGAGAGCATGACATCTGTCCCGATCGTGCGCAGCCTCTTGTCAGTCGTCGACTTGAAGACGTCGCAGATCCGCCTGGACACTGTCCTCCCCGGTACCTGGGTGCAGCCGGGCGGCGACCAGTCGGTTGTACCACGTACACTCTCTTGGCAACCCGATCCTCTCCCATTCGGAGTAGGTAGCCGAACCAGCGCAGTCTGTATGATTTTGTTACGCCGATGATGGGTTCAGCCACCAGCTCCTAGATCTCAATGTATATTCCATAGTTTATTATCCATAGTATAGTATAGTAGTAGTAGTATAGTAGTGTAGTATAGTAGTATTATAGTTTATTAGTTTATTCCGGTTAAATATTATACTGACAATGTCGCTTATTTAAACCATAATACTTAGATCCAATTGATTTTTATATTGTGATTACTACGCATAGTTATTTTTTACTTTTTAACGCTTTCCCTGTTAAGCTTAGACAATTATTTTTAGCCTGCGACACAAAGTTTTCTACTAACCCTAGTGCAGGCAAACGTGTTACATAGAATTTAGTAAAACATTGTATTTATTTGGTACTGAAATTATTGAATAAATTATCTTATCTCATCTTATTAAGTTTTATTTATGTTTGGCTCAAGATTTCTTGGTACCTACAATACAATACAATGACTCTTTATTGTACACCAGAAATAGTATAGTAATAGTAGTAGTGTAGTACCGTCCTACTAAGAAAAAAATCCAATAAAGCTTCACTCAAGCAAGCTGCGGCTAAAAGCGTGGCATCTGATGCCCCGATAAGATTATTTAGTGGCCCATCAATCACCCGTCCGTTATTTAACGGGGATCAGCATCCTCCATGATGAGCACTATCATCGATATTTCATGTTTATTTCATAATGTAATAATGGCTTTACTTTTAAAATGATTCACGGATAAATCGCCGTACCCTGGAACCATATAGTATGGAAATTCTTTAATACAATTGTCAAATACTCTGAGATATATATATAACTGAGACCGTGTCATACTTGACTATATGTGTAAATGAGTAAAGTGATCTACTAACTTAATGACGGCGTTCAGCCATAGACTCTTAAAATTAGGTACACACTCGAGTAATTTACAAGCACTAAAAATACCCCTAGGTTAAGGAATTAGCCAATTTTTAGCTGAAGTATGTATGAACTCTTTATTGTACAAAATAATTAAACAAACACAATTTACAAACAATGAGATATATGTACAAAGGCGAATTTATCCCTCTAAGGGATCTCTGCCAGTCAACCTTCAGTTTTCTGTTTGTCAGTTTTTGGACTGTCAAGCATTTGTGTTAACTTTGTGTATGATTTTGTAACACTACAATGATTTTACAGTGACCGTACTCGATAGCGACGGCGTAAATTATTTGTAGGGGCGCTGTACAATTCTCCATACAAATAATTTACGCCGTCGCTATCGAGTACGGTCACTTTAAACTCATGGCAGTGATACTGAAGTGGTGCACGAATGCCGGTTCGATTCTTCTACCCAATAGCGTTGGCTGGCCTCCTACTAGATGAATCGACGGTATTGTAAGAGTTACGGGTGACCAGTGAAGCTTTGGCAAGTTGTTATTCATTGTGGCGGTCTGAGGGGAAAGCTTTCCTGCAACAAAGGATGTCTTCCAGCGTGTGATGCTATTAAGTCAGAGATTAGTTAGTTAAGCTTTTTCTAACCAAACCAGGGCCAGATATAAATGTTCTAGTGGCCTTGGCGCAACGGATCATAAGCCCTTCATTATCATCATCCCAGCCTTTATATGTCCCACTGCTGGGTACAGAATGAGAGGGCTCGAGCCATAGTTCCCACGGATTGGGAACTTCGCACACTAAACCCATCTGATTCATTAGTTTTTTTTAATCTTTATTATAGGTGATCCTCCCCTGTGGAGGCCAAATGGATGTAGCCACGGATGCCATAAATCCAGCCATGTACTAAACATTCATTTGTTTTTAAATCTTTAAATTTAAAATTTGATTTTATTATACACAGACAAAACACATTTTTTTAAATAATTTTGTACCATTTTATGAAAGTTTCCCGTTTCAGTTTTTTTTATATAAAGATTAGGTAGACTTCATCATGACGCTTTAATAGCTGCTCGTTTGAAAGTTATCGTTGCACTGCTAAGGGTAGTAAATATTCAGGTTTTATGGAGCACACCAAATAAACGACGCCGTTTAATCGAGTATGTATATAACATTACGATAGGTAATAGAAAGAGCGATAAACTATACCTTGTTAACATTAACCTTTATGACGCGTAATATTTTTTCATCTCACAGAGCTTGCTCAATGCCGGGTTTACATGGTGTGCGACAAGATTTAGTAGGCGGGTCGTGATAGGAGACAGATGGTGTACAGTCGCCAAAACTAAATCGAGTAACAGGGTGGAACCTCCTCATTATCATTTTCATGAAGGTGTATAGGGTGTGAACATGACTTTAGTACCACAAAGTCACATAACACAGATAGTTTAGAAGTCTATCTCCTGTATGTACTTCACTTTTCATACCTACGCTCGGCGATCACTCTAGGGTTATCAACTATGGCTTATGCACCAAAAAACTATCGTGGTAGTGGCACTCGTATCTAGTTGTTTGATTTATTGTTGAGAATGAAACGGGAAGAATTGAAATATAGATTAAATTAATATTAAATAACTAAAATACTTTAAGTTTAATGTCATTGCTATGGTATTCTCTTGACTTGTCTAAAAACGTTTTGCATAATTTCACTTTGCCTAACAACTTTTACTATAATGAATAGTTTGTCTAAAGTCAATTTGTATAATTTCATTAGACATAATTTTTATTTTGTCGAATTTTCATTTTAACTAAATTATCATTTGCATAACTCTTATTTTGTCGAATATTATTTTATCGAAAACCCACATTGTCGATTGTCATTTTAACTAATCATCATGTAGCCGAATAACGTTTTAACTAATATGATTTTGCATAACTCTTGTTTTGTCGAATATTATTTTATCGAAAACTGACTTTGTCGATTCTTATTTTAACTAATCATCATGTAGCCGAATAACCTTTTAACGAATCCAAATATTCTTCTAACTTTTTATTAGGTTCAAGCAAATAACAATACTAAACATGAAGGGAATAGGTGCGACGACGAGCGAAGCGAAGAGGAGCGTTAGGTAGAACTGCGACCCCACAGCGCGCGAGCCGAGCGAGCGAAGCGAGCGTGCCGCGGCAGCGGCCGGCGAAGCGCCAGAATCGACTTAATTTTATAGAACTAAACTTTTTAGAATTAACTAACGATATCGCAATGTATTTGGATTAACCGAGCTTAGGACAAATGAAATTATGCGATATGTATGTTAGGCAAAATATAATTATGTCAGTCAAACATTATATTAAATGAGTTTATATAAAATGAAAATTAGGTAATTTAAAATTAGGCAAAACAAAATTATGTAAAGTAAGTTGTATACAAAATGACTTTCATTGAAATGAAAATTAGGTAAAATGAAACATTAGGTTAAGTAATATTAGTTTATCTAACATTAGGCAAAGTGAAAATAGGCAAAAAGTTGTTATGCAAAACAAGGTACAACCCATTGCTATATTATAAATTTGTCACAAAAAAATCTTGGGACGATTTCATTATTGGCGAATTTCACGATTATTCAATTTAAACAACCGTCCACTGAACAGTTATAATTTTTTTTTTGTTGTTCCATTGTAAGAATTGAAACTCAGATTCCGCCATGATCTCTTTATTGCTGTCTCTTTCTTACATACTAACAAACCTATATCTCAAGTTCTCGTGTCTCAAGCAGATGGCACTCGCACTCGCACTGGTCCCAACCGGTCCGAGGTCCGGCCTGTGTCTTTGTGTGCGTTGCTCAAGTGCATTTGTATGGAGATTGAATTCTGAACTATCTGTGTTTTGTGGCAAAGTTCCCACCCTGGTACGAGGTCAGTTTCTTTGACTGTACTATAAATTTTGAAGTAAAAGACGTTTTGAAATTGATCCGGAACATTTCTGAAGGAGGTTCGGGTGGCTTGCCTGAAC
This sequence comes from Choristoneura rosaceana, assembly GCA_037349165.1. NCBI lineage: Eukaryota > Metazoa > Arthropoda > Insecta > Lepidoptera > Tortricidae > Choristoneura > Choristoneura rosaceana. Next base: position 5,750,267 of record JAZBNJ010000008.1, read on the forward strand.
AACCCTGTAAATGTTTTTCGGGATTTTTATTTGTGTTAGACAAAATTTTCCATAGACTGATTATTGAAAGTAGAGCTGAGTCAACATTTTGTATCAAAAATTACGATGAACAGGTGCTAAGTCACAAAAATTAACAAATAGAAACTACAAAAGAAAAGAAAAACGAAAGTAAAACGAACTTATTCTTAACCTAAAGACCTTTATTTACAAATACAAAAGGCTGTCTGATTTAGGTACCTCATTGTATGGAAATGCCTTTATATTAAGCAAGAAAAGAGCCAACCCTATGGTGACCTGTGGAATGAATTAATTTTCAAAATATTTTGTTACATTAGGTACCTAACGTCTGTTTTAGCATAAGTAAACAGTCGGAAGTTATAGGTATATTGAAAATTAACCAATAAGAAATTCGGTGAACCATTATTTTAAACAAAAGCAATTCAGTCTAACGACAAGTAAGTTCGCGCCTGTAGATAAATCATGAAAATATCAGCAAATACCTATTCCTCCTTAATCGTAAATCATATATATGGATAACGCTGCTCGCGATTCCCTTTATTTCACTTTTTATGAGAAACTTTGTGGGATATAAGATATGGTTTATTTATTCCTGTATTCATGGGCGCACTGTTTTCCTGTGGGCTAGACCTCAATATATATGTTGTGGTGTGATTTGAATAAGAAATAAATATTTCATGTTATGTTTTACACTTTGATTATTGTCGTTGCAATGGAAGCAGACGAGAGTCGGTTTCATATAAGAGAAAATATTGAAACGCGATCAAATAACAAAAATAACTCCGTGTTTTCTTTATTTCCTTTAAATTTAATGTCGCCTGGTATATTCAGAAACGACTTATTTTAATATTTCTTTTCATCATGTTAATAAATTTACGTATCTACTTATAATTTATAAGTAGGTATTGTTGATTTATATTTATTTATATAAGTTTTTGTGGCTTCTCTTGATGTTATTCTCTGCCTTTATATTGTTACTACCAAAAAGTGTGTTTTGACTATATTCTTGAATTTTAACAAAGCCATGATGCCGGTGGTGACAGATCAGCGAATTTGAAACCTGTTGCTGCTGTTTAATTGTCCCTTTGTCCTCTAACAAAATGATTTTGGTTAGGTATTTGAGCTATTTATGACTACGCAATTTTTTTTCGTAAAAAAATAGTTTTTGCGATTGAGTCATCTTAATAGAAAAGACACTAGGTAAGGACCTAGGGAAGGAGCAAAGGCTTTTGTTTACTTGATTCAAGATTTAAAATTTGATATTAGTTGTTTATAGGATGGGGGCATATTGTTGAGAAAAAACAACATTGTGGACGACTAGAAAGGGAGGATCCAGACAGTGTCGGACTCTCACCGACTAAAAAACCCGGCTGCACGTCCCTAACTCCCCAATAACAACGGTTATGTTTTGCGATTACAATATTGATTATTGATATCAATCAGAATATTAGCTTGCCACATCTAGTGCCGAGTTTGACCATCGGCAAGCCAATCAGAGCCCAGAGATCACCGTAAAGGTTAGGTTAAAATGTTTCCACGCCTGCATGCAGGCTGATTACAACAGACAATTTAAAATTAACAATGTAACATCCACACAACTGTATTCTGAGCAAATAAATTCTTTGAATCTTAATTTGAACTATAATCTTAATGATTACATTACTGAACGTTTCACATATATATTCTATCGCTATAGAGTCAGCTGCATAATAATTGGATTAATTGATTATATTAATCGCTATAATAAGTGTTACATAATTAGACCTTGTTAATGGAATACCAAATTATGGCATTATATTATCTGTTAAGATTATGTTGTATATTCTAATGAGAAATGTTTGTTTGATTATCTACGCCTCAGTCAATTATTGGTTTAAATCGGTTGCGTATAGGTAATATAATTTATACTCGTATTATTATGAGTTCTGGTTCTTTTCTTTTAAAATCGAAATTTCTTACTTAATTTTAAAACCGAAAAAAAAAGGATTACCTTACTATGACTGACTAGAAAAAATAAAAAAATCTGTTTGTGTGACTACGAGTTCATTTGTCATAATAATATAGGTAAATACTAAAAGAGGCTTGTTAATTAGTGTACATTCGGAGAAAGCATAGCGGGATACATTGCACTTTAAATGTGTCGATGATAATGTAAGATTTTTGACTACTAGAAATGTCACCGACCTAGTGTAATTAATTATGGCATGCGAAAAGTTACATCATTTTGTAAGATGAACATGGATACATCTCTTTGTACCTAGTAAGATTATAACGATAGTTAATAGTGCCTGGACAATGCTCCGACAACAATCACACGGGTATGGCTGCCAACCAATACCGAAGTTGAGCTAATAAAACGTCATATAGCGCGTCTCGGTGATGAATAGCGCTTTTTGGCGAACGAAACGCCCGTGATTAAAGAGCCGTAGTCATGTAAGCCGGGAAGCCGCACCTTGAACGCGCCCGCGCAAAATTAATAAGCAGAATTACTCTTCTTTACCGTCCCATAAATTACATTGATGGTGACTGGCAGCGGTACCAGAAGCCGTAAAAGCGGTACCTTTATTAGAATCGTACAAGAGGTGTGAATTATGTGTAGTTACGGTTTTGTTTTACGATTTTGTGCCGTAGTTTGATTGTGCTTTTTTTTTTAACTAGCCTTTATTTGTGGCTGGTTTGAGTGAACCGTTGGCATTGGCAGCTTAACTGAAATTCCAGTATTTTATTTATTAAATTCCATGCGAATTCCTGTGGAATACATCGCAGTCATGATGTAAGTTAACCGTGCAAATTTTCATGACTTTAATTAAATTTAAAGGTTGAAATGGAATTTCACATGCGTACCTATGCGCCGATCCCGTGGGAATATCGAGATAAAAAGTAGTCTTTAAGTTATTCCAGACAATTTATTTTATTTTAATTTTAATACCGAATTCCAACCAAATGCGCGAAGGCGAAACAATCACACATGCACACATACTCGCGCATTATCTACCATTATAGATACTCACACGTTTTCACATTTACAATACATATAAGATAAGATAAGATAACAAAATACAATATTTTATAATAATCTATGTAACACGTTTGCCTGCACTGGGGTTACTAGCGAACTCTGTGTCGTAGGCTAAGCTAGCTAGCATAAATTAAATTTTAAAAATAACTATCTCAATATGCTTCACCAACATTGCAAATATAATTATATAAAAGTACGGAGAAATAAAACAAAGTTGGTATGGTTCTTTCATTCGTAAAGGTACAATTTGCGAAGCCAACAAAATTTAAAAACAACTCACAAACTACAAGAGAGCTACGATAAATATCAATGCACTTAATGAGTGTTTTAACGAATGTGAAATATCGCTAGATGGCGTTAGTATCGTGAGGTCCGTTTGACGTTTGCTCGTGATTGGTTAAACAACTAAATGAGCCAATCGCAAGCAAACGTCAAATGGACCTCACTATACTAACACCATCTAGCGATATTTCACCTCTGTGAACTGAACACCCTCATTCATATTTCTCATCCGATCGTATTGTCCTGCAGTTTTTATTGTTCATTTCTACCAATCAACGCATTGTCTGGCCGAGAGGTCCTATTCACCTGCAATTTTACTACAAAATGACTTATGTGCATAACAATTTCAGCTTCACATACGTCATTTTATTGACATGCTAGTCTGACGTCGTTGCGAGAGCGGAATAGTTAACAAAAACAAAAGAGTAAGCAGTCGCTAACTTTTAAAAGAGTTGAATTGTATGGAACACAAGAGGGTTTTGTTAATTCAGAATGGGTAGATTACTGGTTAAAAAAAACTATTTAGTCCTTCACTTAGATCATCAAAAAATATTGGAAAGGTATTTTTCTTTTGTTAATCAAACAAAACCGGCCGAGTGCGAGTCGGACTCGCGTACGAAGGGTTCCGTAGCATTATCTACTACTTCTGTACATATACAGTCGCAGTGACAATGTGAAAGTGTATACGTAGATGAATCGATGTTACATTATGATTTCTTGTAACTTCTTTCATATTGAAAAAATATATGCATAAAATATATTCATTAATACACAAAGTTGTATGGCAAAAAGTACAGAAAACAAAAACGCATGTATTATTAAGAAGTTAAGTCAATACTAATATGGGAAATAAAAATTCTAGGTATAAAATAATTGAATTCTAGAAAGCTGCGAAGTAAGTTACGAGGCAAACTAATTTGCTATTCAACCTTGAGGAATAAAACAAGTCATACAAAATTTCATTTTAGTTACAGCGAGATAATAACCATAGTGATCGGACAAATGACAAACCAAAAATTCCAGTTTTAATCACGTAAGAAAACAATAAGTTCCACCTGAACTGTAAAATAAAAATTATATTTGGCATAAAGATCATCAAGATAAGTATATTATTTAGCGCTAAGTATCACGGCAAACAAAACTAAATTATATTCCGTGAGTAACGTAATTAAGATAATAATTTCTTAATATTACGAGGGTTAGTGGCACATGCCCGTTAAAACTGGCGCTCGACATTATTTCTTCAGGGATGGGAAATATCCATCTTCGTTAGATTTTTTCATCGTACCGTCTTTTTTATTTTGAGTTTGGATAAAATGAAAACTTTTATGATACATAAACGCCGTAAATTGTAGCATTCTGTGTTTATTAACTCATGAATTTGAAACTCGAACGGGCTATTCTAATAGCTGTTAATAATTCGTCCTGTGTGATATCCGTAGTAGACATCATACTAACTCCTGGCGAAAAAAAGGGGAAAATGAAAATTTTTGTATGTTTGTTTGTAACTATTTTACGGTCGAATTTAACAACCGGTGATGGAATTTTGTAAAGAAATTGTTTGAGACTCTGAAAAAGTTAAAGGATAGTTTTTATTCCGGAAACTTGTATAATTCCCGCGAGCGTACGATATACGAATTCTTCGCAAATAAAGTCACGGGCAACAGCTAATTGATATGGACTTTAAGAAAGACATAATTAGGATAGTTTTTATCCCGGGAAATTGTGAATTTCGCACGAGAAAAATTTCGCACGATAAAAGCTTTCTTCGTATAGATGAAGTCACGGGTAACAGCTATAGTATATAAATAGGTATAGTACCTTGATAAAAACCCAACCCAATTTGTTCCTATTCGTGCAAGTTGTTTCATCCTCACAATTTCCCCTGAATTCCTAGCCATCGAATCGGGTACTTCACTAATTTTCCACTAATTAACGTGCCAGCCTATTATGACACTGAATTATGAAAGTGCCACATCGCGTGTCAGCCGTATCTAACTCGATCCACGTACTTAATCCCTACTCATACACTCAGTAACTATTAATATTAATAAATTTAATGGGACACTGTGAGGCTTATCAATTGTGCAATTAAATAAATGTTAATTACCAGCGGATAATTACTGGACGAGCCTTCGTTAATATAACGAGGGCACCGGCATCAGTCATGTTGCTGATAAATATGTGACTTCGTGATTTAACGTCCTATATGACGTTAAATGGGGAAAAGTACAATTTCGGTTGTATCATAAAAGGAATTAAAATTGTTTTCTTTTTCATCGTTTTGTAATGATAGGATTTAAATAGATTTAGGGGCTGCTTCACCATCCGTTGATTAGTGTTTACTGACTGTTGTGACTTACTGAATGTGATGCCATCTCCGTCTATTCGAACAGAACAAATAGAGACGGCATCACATTTAACCGTCAGTTAACACTAATCAATGGATGGTAAAACAACCTCCTTGCTCGTTTTTTTGAAGCTTGTTTTAAATTCCGAAAAACTTAAATCTAAAAGAAAAAACCTTTTTTGTTTATGGTATAGTATTCTTGTATAACTTTTTATTGTACCTGGACAAAACTCATCAAAATAACAGTTAACAAGAGAAAAAGATTGTACCTACATTTGACTATTGTAATTTTTGTGCACTTATTTTTTTGTCATGTCATCCGATCATGTTATCCATATCACCTAAATTTTAACGAATATAACATAAAAACAAACAGGCATAATTAGATATTTTTTTGAAATAGTTTATTAGTAGATATACATTTTTTATTATTTACGAAATGCGAACGCGAACGTGAAGTTATTGGTGAGCTCTCAGCTTAAATTATTATTTCTAATATTCCATATATTAAGACTGCAAACAAACGAAATTGAAGAAAAGTGCATACATAATAAAGGTACAGTCAGCTGCAGAGAAAAGGTACCCCCCTGTAACGGCGGTATCCATACTACCGCCATTACAGGGGGGGTACCCTTTCTCTGCAGCTGACTGTACTTATTCATGACGACGTACGTAGTGTAGGACGCCCTCCGGCCAGGTGGAGTGACGATTTGCGAAAGGCCGCTGGTAGAAGCCGGATACGTCTAGCCGAGGACAGGGCGCAACGGCGCTCTTTGGGGGAGGCCTATGTCCAGCAGTGGACTGCTATAGGCTGATGATTATGATGATGATCGATGACGAAACAAAGTAGGCACCATTATAATAATGAATCAATAAAACTATTAATTGAAAATATACCCATTAACGAGCAAACGCTGGCAGCACCGATATTCCACAATCAGGAATTAATTGCTTCGTACCCGACCTCGGAACTAGCGAAGCTATTCAAAAGCCTTAGGGGAGTTTTCATTCCTATGGAAAATATGCATAATTGAAATGTGGTCTTATTGAAAGAATCACACAAAAATTTCTAAGTATGTTTTTTTCCTGTTTAATCCAGCAGGATTTCCTGTTTAAACCCGTACAGGGAACCCGTAAAAGTAGTAAGTTTTACGGGTTCACTCTATTTGCTATTGGCGTAACAGACTTGGCAACCCATCTCTTGGCAGCGCCATCTTTTGAGATGGTGAACGTCTTTTGAACGGGTGACCTTCGCAAATAAGGCGTTTGTGTAAAATACGGATTTATAAAATAAATAAATCTAAATGTTTGGATATAGCATAAAATAGCATATCTTATAAAATAATAAATGCCATGAAATTTGCTAGTCTTGGTTTACATTTCAAATAAACGAATTTTCCCGATTGTATTTGAATCTGGATTTAAATTTGGGTATAAAACAAATTAATTGCTTTTTATTAAGTATTTCAAATAAACGAATTTTCCCGATTGTATTTGAATCTGGATTTAAATTTGGATATAAAACAAATTGATTTTTATTAAGTATTTATTGGTTACGACGACAAGCCAAGCGATCAGTGGTTAGGAAGAACTAAGGCTAGACTAGGTACAGCACGTAAACTGAGCGAGCGAAGTGAAAGTGCCGCGGTAGCCGTCGGCGAAGCTCCAGAAAACATTTTTTTTACAAGTTAGAAGCTTTTATTTAATTTGCAATGTATGTATACTTTATAATTTTTAACTTTAAGAAAAACAGTAATTATTTCAGTACCTATTATGGTTATAAAAAAGTTTTTTTTTTAAATAACCCGTTGCTTCAAATTCAGAATATCTAAAGCAACCTTAGTACGGGCTTTATAAAATCGACGTTCTGACGAAAAAAAAGGATAACTGACGGCAACCCTGTAAAGGAAAGGAACATTCAATCTAATTGACGAGCTGACTATGCTGTCAGTTTTTCATTTTGTGCCGATTTGTATTTTTACCACGAGCTTTTCTATGAATGGAAACAACGTAAAGAAGCCCGTATTTGGCGTATACACTTACAAAGCAGTTCAATAGTGTATTTGAGGTTTCTAATCCTCCCTGGGCCTACGTGAAATCTATAGCCCAAGCTTTATCGCAATGAGACGTTAATAGGGCAGAAAAATGATGGTATATTTTTCGATGGTGAGCATAACTAAAGGTTTGTTTGAATAATATTATGGCCATGTTGTCTTGTGATTACCAGCACAGTATATACATATAAGCTAAAGCAGTATGGAAGCTACGAACAAATCGATCGAAACGAACACACTCACACAGACGCGCGCTCTACATGGCTTCTAAGGGTACGGTACCTTGAGTGTGTTCGTTTCTATCGTAGCTTCGTAGCTTCCATAATGCTTGAGCTTATATATTATATACTGTGTTACCAGTTAGCGGCCTTGGATACTTAGAGGCTCTGCTATGTCAGTATCCTGGAGCTTGATCGATATTTCGATCACATTGAAGTGGTCTCGTCGTACGAGTATAGTCTACTCTTGACCACGGCCACGGTAATGTGGTCGAAACGTCAACCACAAAAATAAATAAATAAGCACTCCTCGTGAAAAAATAAAATAATTATGACTCATGTGTTTAGCGCGAAAAGTCCTGTTTGTGGTATTTTCACTATGAGTGAAAATCACGAAAGTTTAAAACGTAATCTAATAATCCTTCTAATTAGACGACCGGATGGCCTAGTAGTTAGAGAACCTGACTAGAAAGCTTGAGATCCCGGGTTCGATTCCAGGCCGGGGCAGATATTTGTATGAATAATACGAATGTTTGTTCTTGGGTCTTGGATGTTTAATATGTATTTAAGTATGTATTTATCTATTATAAGTATGTTTATCCGTTGCCTAGTATCAATAGTACAAGCTTTGCTTAGTTTGGGACTAGGTCAATTGGTGTCAAGTGTCCTATGATATTATATTATATTATTTAATGTGAATGGTTTGAAATATAAATATATGCTAGCATACACGCATTAACAAAGTTTCGCATTTGCACATAATACAATTAGGTACTTATACTGACCGGCAAAAATCTGGCCCTCAAAAGTGTATGCACTAATAATAGGTAATTTTGTATGTAGAGTGGATCAAATTCTGTGCCGCTGAGTATATTATATTCGTTTTCATTTTCACTATTCAGTTGGTACATAGCTAGCGCTCGCTTGAGAAATCCAAAAAATATCTCTTGATCTGTTAAATACTTGTCCTCTATGTCAAGTATTTTGCTCTTACGTTAAAAGGTATCCAGGGATTACAGATTCCCTAAAAGGATAAATAAGATCTCCCGGTGATCCCTTTTCCCTAAGATATTTATAGTATCACAAATAATATTTCTTCACTAATAATAAATGATAAGATGACATTAGGTATATTGTTTATTAGGACTGTTTCCCGATTTAGATAGGTATCTACAGGCGGTATCTGCAGCTTCAAAACTCAAAGGCGTTTATAGTATTTTTTTTTCGTAATTAATTAAACAAAAATCGTAAGTAACAAGCCACTATAAAATCCCAATTCTCTTTTCCGAAAATTCCCCATAAATTTACTAAACTATGTATCAAGGTAAGTAACGAAAATTCTTGTAAACTCCGTTTAGCCTTATATTTAAGTGACAAATAATATTCCAACCCAGAATTTTACTAATATTCTTATCAAAATGTATTAGCGTAATAATCGGATCAATGATGATATTAATTATGATTAAGATTTTAACTTATTAGTTTTATCGAGTCAAGTTTCGAAACTTTCACTCTTTAGTCTTCGATATTGACAGCTATCATCCGCACTACGCTAGAATGAAAGCACTGTAATTGACATTAGGATTTTAACTCTTATAATCTAAGGCACTGGTCCCACCGGCGGCTACAAACTATTAGCGAGTAAAACTATAAACTACAAACGAGTGGGCGAGAGGCGAGAAGCGAGTATAGTTTTGCTAAATTAGACGCTCGGCTATAAGCGAGTGTTTGCGTGCGACGGGCGATTACTCGCTGCACTAGCTCAGCCGGGGGGCTATTCGCCAATGACCTATACGATGTACAGTCGAGGTCGAATATAGTTAGTGTTTAATTTTGTAACTAAGGGACCCCATAGGTACATCCCTGTATTATTATTTAATTTTTTTTGTTGTAATTTTTTGTTAAATTGTTTACTGTAGTTTTTAAGTATTTTATTTATAATTATTTTATTTTGAAAAAATGATTTTCTGCCAAGTTTCTTGCGGCGCATTGATGATGATTTGAATTTAAATTTGAAAATTCATTTTCACCACACTAGCTAGTTTGAACTCACTATATTCTTTTCTGAAATAATTAATTTTTTGCATCCAAATTTTTCTTGTCATTCTTTTTAAAATATTCCTTTTTTTCTTCCGTCTCTTCAAAATTTCCACTGCCACTACACACACGCTTTTATAAAATACATCATCATCGTCATCCGAACTTGACAAGAAAGATAGTTCGTATGATTGTTTTAAATTCATTGTATATACGTGCACTCGCATCCACTTTGAAAGGTAGAATGATCGCTCTGATCGCCAAGCAGGCTTCGGCGAGTACCGTTGAGCTAGTTTTATAGTCGATAGCTTATCGCTGCGGTCAACTAGTAAACAGTGGTCCCACCGCCAGCTATTGGCGAGCTCGGCGGTCAACTAGTAAAATTCTGTACTAGAAACAGATGACAATCGGCGGGCGGCTAGTAAACAATTGTATGGAATTATCGCTTACTCGCCGGGCGGTGGGAGAGTATCCTCGCCGGCAGTATGAACAGCCAGCTATGAACTATAAAAATATAACTCTCTCTTTTATGTACACGGAAGCGATTATCTTTTGTTCGTTTCTTGGGCTAGAAAATAGCCGATAGCTCATAGCTTACTAGCTCGCGGTGGGACCAGTGCCTAAATTCGACGTGGGCTTCAGGAGGATAAATTATGGTTTTCCATAGACGGGCGGCGCCACTGTTATGGTACTTACCTCAGTTTGCGATAATTTTTCAAAAGTTTTGTTTCCACAAATTTTTACAAACGTATCTAAACTATAATTAATATTGGACTAGGATTGAGCAAAGGTTTTCTGCGATTTTAAAGGAAGCCGCGACGCAATTTTATGTACTTCTACTTACCAAGTTCATTATACGAGCTCTTCGCTGACCATACAGGGTGGGAAGGAGTATACCGACAGATTGAAACCAATGATTCTACTGCCTATATGCACAAAAAAAAGTAATACAAATATGGCTCGGTAAAAGCCTAATTTTCGAGATATTAAATCCTTCCCACCCTGTATAAAAAGCAATGGAAACTTTAACCCTGAGTGTATTTAATTGCAGGTTATTAAAATAGTGCGCGTCGTAAAAAGTGTAAATGAAACGTCGACCACTCCCCAAGTGTCGCCGCATGCAACAACAAATGAGACGAGCTTTTACTATTTAACTTTTCAGGGTTCCCTGCATTCGACAGGGAATGAAAACCCTTTTAAAATTAAAAATGAACTTTATTCATCTTTTTTAGTTAGTTTTCATCGCACTTGCTCGTCAATGATGTTATTTCATGCCTGTATACTAAAGGCTTCAATTGTTCCCACGGGAATTATGGATTTAACGTATAGTTTTCCTTCCCAAAGGAGATATGACTTTAGTTTTAAAAAGTTAGTAGGCTCGTCATTTCAGACTAAAGAGGTTTCAAGGCAGCCAACGTTTTATTTATATCTTTAAAACTTAGCTCTAACCACAGAATACTGTAACCTAAATTTAGCCCTTAAAAAATTCCACGCTTTATGAAACTTCGTAGTTTTATATTTTAAATTTATATCTATAAAATACCTTCCTATTAAACATCCGCTTGTTTTCAGCAGTCACTCTAATATTACTAAGGTTTGTAATATTTATGAATAGTGATTGTATCTTAAGCGTACTTTTGATAATAAAATGCTCGACTCGCACTTGACAGGTTTTTTTAACCAGCGGATTCTCTTTTATAATGAAGGCGCGTAGAATGCCTTATCTGCTGCGATTCATAATACGCGATAACGCGATCTCACGCTATTTTTCACGAGTTACCGCTGAGTGTTGTTTTCAACACTTTTCCGCCTTTTTCTTTTTGAATAATACAGGCTCAACTATTAATTGAGTGGTGTAATTTGTAAACCTGCTCTATACTTACCGAATTCTACCGGCAGGTCATCAGCGTTTCTCACATTGCAAAGATTCTATATAGAGCTGAATTTGTGCCAATAGTAAGATATTTATAGATAAACATTCGTATTTTTCCTACATAGTAATTGCCCCAACTGGGGACCGAACACGGGACTTCAAGCTTTGTAGCCAGGTTCTTAAACTACTCAGATATCCGTCATAATTATAATACCTATCTATATTTGCTTTGTACTTCATGTTACTTAATAAGCAGAACGCTACCTACATAGAACACCAAAAACGAAATTCGTATAAACAGTAATTATTAACAGTAGTATAATTCTTTGAACGGAGCGCAGAGAAGAGACCAGTTGACAAGAAGAATACAAGAATACCATAAACGGTAGTCGGTCTATACCACAGTCACAGCTCACAGCAGTTAAGTTCCCCCACGACGCGGGGCGAGAACCGCCACAGTCATCACAGATCGACCGTTTGACGAACCTTCCGGCCGTTCGAGCAAACACGAATTTTTACTCCGACTCCCCGTGTCGTTGGAGTTTTATTATTATTCTTTCCCTTTTTGTTGTAACCCACCGCGCCGGTGTATTCCTTGTAAGGAGCAGTAACGACGCGTGAAGCGTGAAATACTGGCACATTTCGGTGCCGGGAAAATGGACTGCACCTGCCTCCTTAGGTTTTATGTGAAGTTTCCTCACCTTCTCGCCGAGCTGGGTAAGGGCTCCAATATCGCCGCCCTCACTTTGTGACCCGTCATAATACGAGTAATACTTCTTGAGAGGGTATTGAACGTGCCGGCTTTCGTCACGGCGACCGATTATTTTACGAGGCCGCTTGTTTAGTACCTACTTTGTATTTTTTTGTTAGCACCGCCCGGGAATGGTGACAATTTTGTATTTTTATATCCGTCTGTGTCTAGTCAGCAGCTTTAAAGTTGCTGACGATTTAAGGGTTGGGGCTTACGTTCTAACATTTATCTCTTCAAAGAGGCTATTTGTTTAAATTTGTTAAAATTTGGCGACGATTCAAGTCGACGCAGCTTGGTAAAAGATTTTGAACACGACACATTCACTCTATTAATGCATTTAAATATATGAAGAATGTTGCGAGTCAAATCAGTACTACTAATATAAAACCAACACCAATCTTAGTCTCCTAAAAACTTTATTTAATTTGTCAACACTTAATATACTAAATTAATTTTTTTTATTAAAATTTTCTAAACTTTCGCTGAATAAAAATTACACATTCGTTGATCTGTCCAGACTTAAAAATAGGTAAATCTTTCACACACATTCCGACTTTACATGCACCTTTCATCAACAGCAAATAATTTATTTCGTTATCAAAACATTTAACATAAGAGCCATTATTATTTTACGCAAAAAGGGCCTTTGTTCCTACAGAGGGCGTATTAAAATTGTGTGCGGCCCTGTACGTCGATTAGATATTTTATGCACTGATAAATGCTTAGCGTTTTTGGCGTATATCGTCCGATGTATGGGATGGTATAAATTGCCATAAAGACCGACTTTACAATTGGCGTACGCATTCATAGGATCATTCATAGTATGTTTAGGACTAGATTTTAACCACGAACTCGGTCGCTGAGCTATTATGTCAAATAAATAGTATTGAAAAACCAGACTGCCTCAAAAAAAAATTATACAGAAATTGGTTTGTGTTTGACCACAATCACGAACATAGAAGTCTACTCATTAGCTCCGTTAGTATATAAACTAGTCACACAAAAAGTAAGTAAAACTTGTGTTACAATGACAAGGCAACGGATAAATATATTTATAAATAGATACATAATTATCAAAGATTTCAGGACATCTGCCTTCTATGAACCTTAAGGTTCATAGTCTCTGTCAGTTTCTCTAACGCTAAGAGGTTGTTAAAAAGCATCTGTTTGTTATTGGCAAAATCTATACGCAATATTATTATTACACTACTACTACAATACTACTACAACACTAATACTACTACAATACTAACATATTATGACCACGAGCGTTACAATATAAATAAATTATCAACGTCACGATAAAAACTATCTTTTTCACTTTTTGATTAGTTTACGTGGGCTTGCGAGACTTGGGTTAATTACTTAACCCATTAAAGTTAACTGCTAACATAGGGCTACGTAGTGTCAAAACTTATGGAACTGTCACACCTAAACTCGGGTTAACGATTTAGTTTTTTAACCTTGAACCGCGCAAGCAACTACAATACCTCTGGTGTTGCTGATGTTTATGGGCGGTGGTGATCTCTTACCATCAGGAGACCCACTTGTTCGTTGGCCATGCAGTCGAATAAAAAAATAAAATAAAAGCGGCCCCGAGTGTGTTTACAAAAAGCTACCCTTGCACATTATATGAGAATAACATCAATGTAAAGGTCCATTTGATACAAAGCAACGAGATTTATCAGAAGGGACCAACTCAAAGAACGCGATGAGACACTAAGATCATTGACCGTCAATTTTGGGAGCAAATTAACCTTTAACTTTGTATATTATTACTAGCAATAACTAGTAACATGAATATGCAATACTCCTCCAGGCAATAGCCCGCGTTTTCGCCTTCTTCCAGATTTTTATTTTTTATTTTGTTAAGCACACACCAGTTTTGTACCACCTGAAAATAACGAACACAAAAAAAAATCCAATTTCGTGCCGTGTCGTTCGGAATTTATGCACGTACAAAAAATTTGGCATTTCATTTGTGACTGTGATCTAACTACCGAGTTCCATAACAAATTATAATGCTTTTGAACTTTTTAATTCAGAGCAAAACATGTAAGTGAAAAGGGAGATGCCTCCAGCGCTCTGTACTCTCATTTTGCATGTAAAAACTTTTAAACATCTTTGCGCAAGGGATGTCCGCGTACAATAAGGATAATAAGCAGAAAATCTTTTTTTGTTTACAGAACACAAATCTTGTCTAACCATATCTCAAATTCGCAAAAACAGCGAAGCTTTTCACGTGGTACTGGTCGAAGGGAGGATTAAGAAAATTGTTTTGAGTATATTACGTGTCGGGTTGGTGTTACTTGTAAGCTTCAGGTTCGTCGCACGCAATGTATGAAGTGCAAGGCGAGTTTCAAACTTAGATGCTGGTTAGAATAGTCCCACAAAAGCCAGTTCACGTACAAGCCACAAAAACGAAACATTGACGTAGGGCGCTATACATTCCCGTTTTTTGCTTGTTTTGCTTTCGGTGTGTTAAAAAGAATATGCCAAAATATTGGATGGACATGAACATTTTGCTTGAAGCGAAATGGAAGAAATCATTTAACTTAAGATTTCTGCACATTTGACTGACATAGCTATTTATCTCAATCTTTGTAGTTGTTGAATGAGGTATGTATTACATATTCAGTTCTAGCATGTTACAATTTGACTAGTCTACCAATCGGGACTCTTTCAGACGCAGGGTTCAAAGGAAGGTGATTTTTGCAATCAAACCTGTGAAAAAATGAGCAATTATCGCTGTAAATTAAATTTCAGAGCCAATATAACCTTTGACGACTTTGAAATGATATTTTACAAGTGTAATGTGAAAAATCTCCACGAAAGTGTTTGAACCAATTTAAAATATCCCAATAACGGTATGTAGTCCCAGCCTATTTGTTGAAACGAAGGGGTAAATGTAAGACGGGAAGTTTTAATTTGATTTCACAAACGAGATCGGAAGTGTTAACCGTAACTTTGTGCTAGATAAGTTTAAACAATGCCGTGAAATCTATGTAACGTGAAAAGGCAAATTAAATTTATTTAACGTTTGAGTTTACTTAATACGTCCTATAGGTAGTACGAAATTGGGCGTTTTAAAAAAAAGTGTACCCTTTCTTTTTAAACTTCGGAAAAATATGTTTTTTTTTTCTAATCAGAATCAAGAACATAATCTCGATTCTGATCGTTTAAAAAAACTCCCCATATCTTCATACAAAATTTTATGAGTCAGTTTTGTCACGCCTATACTGAATATATGAAAAAAAACGTCGCTAAACTGTAATTTTTCTGGGGATATTTTTTCTAAACTATTTGAATCGATTGTGTTCTTGATGCCGAGTAGGAAAAACCATTATTTTTTCCAAATATAAAAGAAATTAAAGCGTACACTTTTTTTTAAAACGCCCAATTATCTCTTTATGGTACTTGACTTCTTCCGCTTTACTTCGCTTTGATTTAATTAGAAAAGAGTTTCTACGATATTGTACCTACAGGGTGGAATCTAGGACGTGATACAAAATTAGTGTTTCGTGCTCAGTTAATGCTGGGTAATATAATGCATTAACTTTTTTGTTGAAATAAGTCCGTTGAAATTTGCAGTTTCTATACATTGTTCATGATTTCTTATTTCAATAATGTATGGAAACCACATTTTTTTTCAGACTCATTTCAACAAAAGAGTTAATGCATTATATTACCCAGCGTTAACTGAGCACGAAACACTAATTTTGTATCACGTCCTAGATTACATACATTTAAAAATAGCTAAAAAGATAACAGAGCTGACACCTTGTCGATAAATACTTTATGATAGTTTATGGAGGCCGTAGAGAAATTTCATCGGGAAAAGCCGAAAATAATGAGTATCGATAAACATCGTTACTACACCATAAACTTAAGCTGACAAACTGGAGGCAGTACATCATTAGAGGGCCAGTAATTGCTGGCACGTCCCGCTAACAGGAAAGTATTCTCCGAATTTCGGCGAAGGGTCCCGTAAATTGTGATTATCTTTAAGTATAGCGCCGGTACCAACAGAGCCACTCGTAGTATTTTATGAGAAAAGCCATCTGGGTCCTCGCCTGCTACAATAAATCCAACGCACATATTATGTCTTTTTCATGGACACCTAAGATATAACGAATTTTTATTGCACCCAAAATATAATTTTTTTGATAGTAACAGCTCCTTTTAAAGCATCGTAAATATCACTTGGTTACAAACCGCTGTTATTTTCTTTTATGTCTTTGGTACCTAACTAAGCATTGTCACGTCGTATTTATTTATTTTGTTCGTTTACTTAAGTGCTGATAAAAATAAGAAAGAAAGTTCAAAAAGTGCCTGAGTTATGTTAGTACATATTTAAATATTAGTTTTTGTTTTAATTTTATTTTTATTATTATGACTAGATTTGCAAATTTAGATAGATTTTTAGATTTCCAAAAGAATATAATTGGAATTAAAATCATTCTTATGTCACATGGTGTGACATAAAGATATTAACACGTTTCTAAATTTGGCAGTAAACACGTAAAGGGACGCTGTTATGCAATAGTGTGTCAACCCTGATTAATTTTGCAATACAATGTCAACCCTCAGAAAATAATTTTAACAGTTGACATTGTATAGCAAAATGACAGTGGGGTTGACTCAGTATTGCAAAACAGCGTTTGTTATGCATACTCTTGCGTATCATGATGTTTGTGTTGTTTTTATTACGTTACGAAGTAGCAAGTTCAAAATCCATACTTTTTCTATTACCAGAAATCACGTCATTTGTACCTGTCAATTGTAACCACTCAATCACAGATAGGTACATTTTCACCCTGATTTACCTACCCATCTACAGAATAGTAACATCGAAGCGTCGATCACAAATCATCACACAAAAACACGCCAAATGACACTCCGTATCAAAGCCGGGCATTATTCACACGTTTGCCAAATATGTCTCCGTACACCAGTCGGCCAAATACAAAAGGGATTACTTTTATTTTTCTTCACAAAACCACAGCATGTTGCCGTATGATAAATCACTTTCGCGCCACTGCCAGGGTGGGGCAAAAACATTGGGAACGGTCTAGCTTGCTGCAAAAAGATACACGTGGAACCAGTGTTCACTTTATCAAACCAAAGAAAATAATGATTGTGTAAAACTAGCTGGTTCACGAAGTTTCTTCAAATGTTGCTGAAGAAAGTCAAGTTTGATTTCAATTTTAAATCAAGGGGGGACTTCCCAAAAATTACATCATTGATTTAATTAGTTAACGTCTGAATATAAGACACCCGTGGAAATTTTCAAATCTCTAATCATAGTGGGAATTTTGGGATTTTGTCCTGATCCCGTTCGAATACAGGGACAAAAAATATCCTATGTGTTAATCCACATGTCTACACACCAAATTGGATCTTAATCCATCCATTCGCCTTGTCAACAAGCTAATCCTTTAAATATTATTAATGCGAAAGATTGTTAGTAGGTATACGTAATGTAAATACAGATTATAGGCTATTTTTATACCCGATTCCCACGAGAAAGGGATGCACGTATAAAAATCGGAAATCTCAACCGCTAGACAAATGAAATTTTGCACCGGTGTTCTTTAAACGACGTAAAACAAAATGACGATCTAATTCTTGGATATTACCTACTATTAGATTGAAATCTCGGAATTTCCATTGAATTTATCTGAATTTCATACCAGTAAGCCGCGGGTAAAAGAGAATTTGAAAGATCTTTAAAATCTTTTTCTCTTTCTCTTTGTTGTCGGTCCTTAATGAATGAAGATTGGGCTGTGGCTCCTCTCAATTATTGAAATTCTTCCACTGATTTCTGTTGCTGGTCACCCTCAAAACGTCATGAAATTTCCTCTTCTCGCTGTCATAAAGCTGGTCAAAACAGTAGAAACCAGTCTCAGGATCTTTTTAACCCACTTCAAAAAAGGAGAAGGTTCTATGTTCCAATGTTTGTATTTTTTTTTCTTCTATCCTGCCAACTCTATATAATGAGTTTTGTCAGAATCTTACTACGTCTCACTCTTGTCCAAAATAGGCAAGGTATTCTTTGCAGCGATACAGTAGTATTTCCAGCTAGGTACTTGAGGATCCATGGATATTTTGTGCGCTCTGCAGTCGTTCTCTAATCAAGACTAACACTAACTTAAAAATCGAACTAGTGGCGAATGCGCCCTCGGTTTTTATAATTTCACTGTCCACATTATTCACGAAAAATCATGTCGCTGCTCTGCAAAGTGCCGGCCAACTCCAAACCCCATCCTAAGCGCGTGGCGGCTAGGTACTAGGTACTCATGACAGGCTATCATGAGGCAGTATGATACCATCATGTCCTAGGGACAGGACGTTAGATTGCTTGTTTTTTAGGGTTCCGGAACCAAAATGGCCAAAAAGGGAACCCTTATAGTTTCGCCATGTCTGTCTATCTGTCTGTCTGGCTGTCTGTCTGTCCGTCCGCGGCTTTGCTCAGGGACTATCAATGCTAGAAATCTGTAATTTTGCACGGATATATAGGTAAACTATGCCGACAAAATAGTACAATTAAAAATTCAAAAACAATTTTTTTTAGGGTACCTCCCATAGACGTAAAGTGGCGGTGTTTTTTTTTTCTCATCCAACCCTATAGTGTGGGGTATCATTGGATAGGTATTTTAAAACCATTAGGGGTTTACTGAAACAATTTTTCTATTTAGTAATCTGTTTGCGAAATATTCAACTTTAAAGTGCAAATTTTCATTAAATTCGAGCGTCCCCCCCCCACTAAAATCTAAACCGGTGGGTGGAAAAATTTGAAAAAATTCAGGATGGTAGTCAGTATATCAAACTTCTAAGGAAAACTATAACGGCTAAGTTTGTTTGAGAATTATTACTAGTTTATGAGTAAATAGCAGCGTAAGGTATAAAATATACCTAAACTTGGAAGATTCCGTATAAAATACGAAATCCTTAGAAAAATATTACTTAATTTTTACGGAACCCTATTTTGGGCGTGTCCGACACGCTCTTGGCCGATTTTTTTTGTTTTGTGTATCTCTCTACTAGCGCAGTCAACATACAGTGGTGGATAATAATCAGAACTTCTTAGTCCAATTTACATTAACGCATTATTATAGTGCTAACCAAAGTTATAATTCAAAATGTGGTAACTGAACAACTTGTTTGTATACTGTTTTCATTTGAACGTCAAACACTGAAATAGTTATTGCGTGCTTTAAAAACACAATATGCAGTGAGTTACCGTTTGTTATTGTTAGTAATGTTCGTGTTACATAAATTTGGTTTACCGAGCGACCAATTTCAATTAACAGCTGAACGTATGCAACTAAGTGTAGGTATGTGTATAGATGAGTTTGAAAAGCAAAGCCTATTCACTTAAAAAAAAACGTAATACTATAGCAAAGATGTCGCTAGTGTCGCTGCTTAAGTGACTAAATAAGAAACAAACAGGCTGAGATATTTATGAGCAATAGCATAGTATAGCACGCAGCACGGAATGACCGTGAAAGTAACAAAATTAGGAGTTGAAATAAAAAATATAAAAGACTCCAAAAACCTATCTTAGTAATACTATTAGCTCATCCTCGCGGCTACGTTCTCTCAGATAAATAAAGAACACGCTACTTTATTTTCATCCATTCTTTGCAGGTACTCTTTCCAATTGGAATCTTCAGTCCGAACTTTCTAGAATTATTAGTTTTGGCTGTAGACAAACGGTTTTCTAAATTCAGATGAATCATTAAAATTTAAACAAGAAGCGAAACAGTTTTTTTTTACTTTTAAAATCCATCCTTATTTTCTTCTCTGCGTCATAACAGAAAAATGCCAAAAAATGCCTCTAGCAAAATGTCATCTTTCAAGGCCAGAGAGTTCAGGATAGTTGATGATTCAGTCCGGCTTTTTTTTATATAATTCAACATTGAATTCACGTTATTTACCAGTGAGGAGTCTATTCCTCGTGTGCTGTAACGCGGCATAAATGGGCAGACGGCGTAGATACAAGCCGGCGAACGTCCATAAATTGTTTAGCCTAACGCCTAGCATGTGTGATCCTCATTAAATATTTGTGAAACTAGGTTAATAAACTATCATGTTCGTATCTTGACAAGCTAGAATGTCTTTATCAATATACGAATTTGTTAAAAGGACTCGTATCTAATGAGGATTTTCACAAAAAAGACATTAAAAATAAAAATAAAAGTTATTTAGGGATTTTTATCCCTGCTTCCCTAAAGCGACGGAAGACCACACCCTCAGGCCAGAAATCGAAGTGCAGGAACATCTGCTGGTGCTTACCTGGCACTTGGAGTCTAAAAGAGCGAAAATTGTTGGCCCTATTAGACTCAAGCGGGCGGATAAAAACCTCGGCTCCCTTCAACCGACTCCGAGCTGCCTTTCAGATGTGCTCGAAGAACTTCTATTCTGTCATCTTCGTGTCCAACCACGACAGGTAGATGTTCACCAACGGCACTCCTTGGAGCTTGGATACAGGATGACGCTGCAGGAATGGTCCTACGCTGATTGCGATTGCGATTAATAGAGGTCGAAATGTTCAGCGTGCGTTATTATGTCGGCTAAAACAACAAAAATTTCAAGTAAATCTATAGACATCTTCGTATACACAAAAGATAATTTACCCAAAAGAACATTTTGCTCAATGCAAGTTTTCTTCTACACAAAATTTAATTATTTTTACATCCAAAACAAAATGAAACCTAGCCTCATTAGGAGAATGTCGTCTTCATTCCAACTTAATACCATTTTACATCACGGAATTGTCGTTAATGGTAAAGAAAGGTTTTGAGTGTACGTGACAACAAAGACTATTTTCACAAAGGAATAAACCCAGTTATTGCGGAGCTGGCAAATCTGCTGTTTGTTACTTAATAAAGCTTTAAAGCTTGGTAGTTAGTGGAACTGACACATTGATTTATAAATGTTTTTATGTATATTTGAAAACTACTCCGGCACATAATTAAAATCTGAATAAAATTATAGTGAATTTTTCGCAATATCCATTTTTGTAAGTTGAGAAATTATTACAAATTTGAGTTAATCTGGTAGACGTTTTGTTGAATAGGGGCATGTCCAACTATGAACGTCGCGATGGTTGATTTTTAACTAGTTTTGCTTCTTATTTGTTATTATGATGACCCATTACTATAACTTTCAATTCACGCCTAACTCTAACTTAAATGCAAATGAACAATTAAATGCTTGCTTACGAGCTATTAGCCACACAAAAACATTAAACACATGTCGGCAAAGTACTTCGGTCGAGAAAATTTGCAGACGAGCCACACGGGGCGTGTGTTTCAACGGTCGTTCCGTTACATCCATGTCAATTACCCGGGAGTTTTCCCGGCGAGGATTGCAGGCAATGGCCATCATTTAGGGTCTGGCCTTGTAATGCCTTACACTCCGCCCGCCATCAGTTATGTATGCGCGTTATTAAAGGCGACCCATTTAACCAATCCGACGCTTAATGACTCAATTAGAAAACAGATGCTGCACGAACTGCGAAATTATGACTTTTTATTCGTACCGATACCCGGTTCCACAATTTCACAAGTAATCTGGAACAAATTAAATCTGAAGCAATTTATTTGGAATGTGATTTATTTCGTGAGGTTCAAACGGTCCAGGGCTAATGGGTTACTTGTGACTGTTTAAAATTCATAGAAAGGCTGGAATTCTAACTATTCAAATCGATTGACTGAAAAAATATTCCGCTGAGATATGAAAATTACCCACACAATTGTTTGCTGAACAACGGGCATTTTTCATATTATTCTTTAAACTCCAATAGACCCCGTTTCATTATGATAATGCGCTTATTTCCACATTACGCTACCTGTGAGTTGAATATCGATTATACATAACGTTGAATATGAACATTTATCAATAAACCGTTTAGGCAGCACCTAACCCCGGGTCACTATTTCAAGCATGTGACTCGGGCTAAAGTTTCCGTAGCAGCAATTTGTGAGAGCGATAATATCTGGATATAAATTCAAAGGATAACAATAAGACCTTTTATTGCCCCCGTTGTTTTCGCAAAAACGATTCAGGCAACGTTGTGGACTTTTTTGCGAACATAAAAACGGGTAATGCCACGTCCCTTGATATACAGATCTTTACGTCACGAGTTTATGGGCATTTTAAATTTATTCCCCATTTATCGTTGACGCTATAATTTACTTGAACTTTTACTACATAGTTATGAATACGAGTGAGATCGTAAAACTTGTAAACGTAAACAATACTTGACCTGCTTTTTTTGTTAATATTGGGACCGATAATTTTTTTTTTTCAGTTATTTATATAACTGACTTTTAACAGTGTTTCAATATTGAACAACGGTCCTTTCTTCTAGCTGCCACTCTTTCTGTATTAAGATGCTTGCTTCTTCATATTTATTTCTACATCAGGCATCATTGGATCGAAATCTCACAAAGTACAGAGTAGTGAGCTTACCCTAGGGAAGGAAAGTCTATCCAGTAGCCATTTAATTCTATTATTGCATCAAACTAAGGAAACTTCGGAGAACATGAGGCAACTGATATAAAGTAATCAACCTGTGTGATTCCGCAAATAATACGCGTATTCGTATTTTGTTTATTTATTTCGCACATAAATTTAAAATTCACCTTAGCTCGAACCCACGACCCTCTGATTAAGAGGCTATAGACAATGCTATAGATCAAACCACTAGTCACCAAGGCTATTCCAGCCTGGTGATATTTACCTAAAATTTTAGATTACTAAGATATGATTACATAGAAACTAATTAATTTATGAAAATCTTTATTAAGCGCTTATTTTAGGGACAGAAATTTAATTAACTGACTTAAATGTTTACGCAAATATAATTAAACCCATGTCTAAGTAAATATCTAAAACTCCCAATCAAAGTAGATCAACCAAGAACTATATTAAATGATATTGACCGGATTACTCACGTCTTAAATCGAGTTTAGCTCGACATGTTTCGGGTTATTTCGAAACCCTTCATCACTGGAGCACGCGACTCGGCGGCTGCCGCAACACGCGCACTACGCGCCACCGCTCACGGTAGTTTCATGATCAAAAAAGACCAAGAACTATTAGAAGAAGTTTGATCTAAAAATTTAATTTTACTAAAAGTAAAAAAAAATCACGCAAAAAGATTAATTGGAAAAGTTTAAATGAAAAATCTTCGCTTTTGTGTGTGATCACACACAACTATGAAGTATACATATTAAAAAAGACTAAGTATACCTCTAAGTACCAAATTTTTTAAACGTTAAAGTTCATCTGTCTGTCTGTTCCCAGTTCGCGCTTAAACTGCTGAACTGATTTCAATTAAATTTCGTATCGAAATAGTTTAAGACTCCGAAAAGGGGATAGGGTAGTTTTCTTTTCGGAAAATAGCAAAGTTCAAGCGGAAAAGAGCCAGTAAATTACTGGCTTCTCCGAGGAAAAAAAACACATTTCTCTGAGAAAAAAATCCTGCTGAAATTTTGTTAGCGTCTGTGAATGTCTAAACTATAAACCCAGCGTTTGTGTAAACTGAGAAAAAATTAAAGATTGCTTGGGGTATTTTTTTTAATTTAAAAGAGCACTAAGGCAGCCAGAGTAATAAGGCGCCTCCTTTTTTTTCTAAATGGAAAACGAAAATGTCCAAACAAGGATAACAAGTGTTTTATTTTTACGTAAGAGGAGCAAAATAAACATGCAAGTCGCCTGACGGGAAGCAATCACCGCCGCCTATGAAAACCCGTATCACAGGCGCATTGCCGACCCTTGAGAGATTGATTACTTTATTTATTCATTTTATTTAAGTCTCCGTCGTTTCTTGCCAAGAGAAAAATTACAAAACCTACTATTATTCTGTTCGACTACACGACCTATGGGATTTAAATTCTTAAATAGATTTATGAGGCGAGAAGCCACAGTGTGACCGCCCGGCCCGACCCTGCATAAGGCATGAACCTATCCTACCCTACCCCCCCTCACACACCGCTAGAATTAGGCCAAGACCTATAAATAAATAAGTTAGACAATAACATCGAGCGATGCGTGGTGTGTGTAATTTGAAAACTTGTTGTTTTTAAGTTTAACATCTGTTAATTAATGACGCGCGTCTAAAGTTTATTGATCTAATTATTAAATAACTTTTGTACTGGTATTAAGATTTATTACAAAACACCAACAACTTAAAATAAAATAAAAATTTAACCTAAAACTAAAACAAAGTGTCCAAAGAGTACCCCTTAGGCAAGGTCCCGAAGATGCTGGCAGCGTTTCCTCTTTGAATAGCTAGGCTAATTCTTTGTCAGAGGAAGCTGCCAGCTCTTCGGTCACCTGTGACGTCTACTAACCTTTTTGAAATTTCTTTAAAAAGTTTTAAAGCACTAGGACCCCACGGACCAAGGGTCTCGACACCGAATGGGACAAAGTCATATTCGGTGCCTAGACCCCTGTATTTGTACTTTTGTTATAGTTATGAGGTCTGCTTGTATCATCAGTATCTGGGCAACCGAACTCCGCCCGGGCTAAAACTCGGTAACCAGCGTGTTCAACAGATCGAAACAGTATTTCACTCCGGCCCACCACCTCCAGCTTTAGAAGGCGCAGGTTCGCCTATATATGGAATACTGCTTTCATCTGTGAGCAGGGGCTCCTCAGTACCAGCTTCTCCCTCTGAACCGCATACAATGGAGAGAGACTCAAATAATCGGCTGCCAAAGAATTTCTGTTCAACTTGACTCCTTGGCGCTGCGTAGAGATATAGCTTCATTGTGCATCCTCTATCGCATCTAAAACGAGGAGTGTTCCAAGGAGTTGTTCGGATTGACCCTTGCCACATCCATCCATCCATGGTTGGCAGTCCACTTCCAGAAATTTCCTGCCTCGCACAGCAAAGCTCTGGAATGAACTGTCACCTGCGGATAAAAGATAAAACCAAGCTAGATCGATTTTTCATCCCCGAAAACCCCTACGTACCTACTAAGGTTCAAAGAATTCTTGGGAGCAGTTTCCTAGATTCTGATTATATGTATATTTATATACCGGGTGTGGCCTATAATATGAGCAAATAATTAAAACATAGATCATATTCGTCAAACTGAACAGCATTAGTTCAGAGACTTTTAAAAATAATTTGTTTTTATTTTATTGCACTCTTAAGTTTATTCGAACAAGCAATGTAAAGCAAAATACTTGATTTTTGTAGGGTGACAGGCGTCTGTTGGGTTCTAGAATGACGTATATTGAAAGCAGTATTTAATTTGTATGAAAAAAGGAAAATTCAAAGACCCCATTACTTTTAAAAGTAGCTGAATTAATGTTTTTTAGTTTGGCGAGGTCGATCTGTGTTTTTATTACAGGCCACACCCGGTATATACAAGAATTGTTCGTTTAAAGGTATTAGATAGATTATCTGAAGGAAATTGTCCAGTCAGTCGTCATTAGGCCCCTTAGAATGCTACAATAAACGACAACTCGTCACTTGTATACATCGTTTGCTAGCAACTGGCACGATATCGTCAGTCCACCTATTGGGAGGCTTGCCACGCTTCGTCTTTCGGTCTACATACGGTGAGTGGGAGATCCCGAGGCCTAATTCTCCTCCCCCTTTACTCCCCCCCCCTGCCCTCTCCTCTATTCCCCTCCCCTTTAGGCTGGCAACGCACCCGCAGTCCTAATAATGCTGTAGGTATACATGGGTGGCGGTGAGCGCTTACCACCAGGGAGCCTGCATGCTCGTTTGCCAGCTATTTGATTAAAAAAAAATGAACTAAAAGAATTTCCTTGCTCACCCGCGAACTTACAATAGCTAAGCTTATGCAATATATGCGTGTTCATGCAGTTCCTCCACCTCCACACTGTATGAACACACAAATCACACAAACCCATCTATCACCACCACCACACCACACTCACCTCCGCAAAGTAACGCCTGCTTCAAAAAATTATTTGAAAAAACGCATTAAAAAGAAATACTCATTCAAATAATATGTTTTCTCCCAGTTTTGTTCCAATTCACCCCTCCCACAGTCTAGCAATGAACCCTATATTGAATGTTAGCAGCGCCCCTTTGCCATCAGTATTGCAATGTGCCCCAAGCGAATACTAAGCTTTAAGTTAGCAAATGGATTCGTAAACATCTGCTCCATGAAGGTCAGACAGTTTTATTTATAACTCTACCAGACACTATTCATCTCGAAATCAATCCAATCAACTCTTGCTTGTTGATTTATTCATTGATAGTTTATCAATATTATTAGAAATCATAGATTATTAAAGCCACGTCTAATACCAATAGATATTGGTTAAGACTAATAGAGCTTTGAAGATATATGAACTGTGAGCCGAAAATGATACACGAAACGCTAGAAGATTGCAGATTAGACATATTTTTCACGTAATATTTTCATAGCATTTTTTACGTTCGTGCTTCTTTTTAAGTAAAAAAAACTCCTCCATTATTAAGAACAATTTTTTTGTAACTCTAAGTCAATTATTCAATTAGTAAAAATACAATTCTAACATAATTAACAATGAAATAATTATAATATAAATCATAATCACAATCAAAATTTAAAGGAAGTTAGACCTATTTGTAATTACAACATACTTACGAATGTGTGCGAAACATCACATCACTGTAAACGCATTGGAAAAAAAAACCTAACGTGATGTAGTAACTTTGTATTAAGAGCTTATCTATACATCCATACTAATATTATAAATGCAAAAGTGTGAAAAACAGATTTCTTATAAGATTCAATTTGTAGTCCGTCCATTCATCAGCTGTAATCATCTGAATTATAAATGTATAAACATTTCAAATATTTTTTTTTTCATAACGTGGTCAATAGCATATTGTAAAGCCGAGGTTAAAGATATATAGCTATACACTTTACTAACTTGTCGTTGTCACTTCGCATTTGAACTTTTGCATAAAATTATCAGAAGGCATACCATGTCTTTGACCCCGTCTGTACAATAAAGCCAACCCAACAACAGTCAAGCACAAAGTTTGACGAAGGACGCAAAAGATTGAAGCACTGTACTTGATGAAACATTGACGTCATTACAAAGCCACAGTCTCCCACATTGAGCAAAACAGCCAGTTCAGTAAGATTCCTGTGCTCGAAGCCACAAACTTTGTTATCCCTAATTCCAACGTTTGAGGTAAGAGCTCTCATCGTTGCCCCAACACTTAACGTCTCAAATCGAATCTTAAAAGGGATTACGAGTATAACTAAAATTTGGGAGCACTTTCGACGAATGTCGCCAATACCTTACATTCCCACGTTGATAGAATATACAAGCAGGCTCTCGTTGGGTTGGAGTGGAATATTTGTCTGGGATAATTAGGAGAAAGGTGTGAGACGAACATTTTTAGGGTTCCGTACCAAAAGGGTGCCAACGGAACCCTGTTACTGAGACTCCGCTGTCTGTCTGTCCGTCTGTCTGTCACAGGGCTCTATCTCTTGAGTCGTAATAGTTAGACACTTGAAATTTTCACAGATTATGTATTATTGTGGCCGCTATAACAAAAAATATTAAAAAAATAATAAAATAAATATTTAAGGGCGGCTCATATACAGTAAACTTAATTTTTTGCCGTTTTTTCCTAATGTCTAATGTTGTATAGATGATGGAAACCTTCAAGCGCGAGTCCGACTCGCACTTGGCAGGTTTTTCGAATTGAATGAATCTCACGATAGGTATTTCAAAATTGTGAACGTTTAAAATGCAATGTCTATATCTATGAGATCCTTTCTTCACACTCTTAGCTACAGAGCTTAAATATTTTTACAGTTTTAAATAAATACAAAATGTAATCGATACTCCAAGCTCAAGTGCTCTCTTATTAGCCACGTATGTCGGATGACAATAATTGCAGAGTGTCAAGTCACATCACAACTTCCATTCGATTTGTAAGTAAATTATATTCGTGTGATCTATATAAGAGCGCTGGAAATAATGAATTCGCTTACGTAGCGTTACGATCCTCGGATCATTGAATAAAGATGAGGGATCAAAGGAAATTACGTGTCCTCGATAAAATTTGTGCTGAGCAAAGAAATTCCACTTTCTTAAAGACATGCTCGTTTGCATGCCTCAGACTAGCATTTTAGCAGGCAGCGACCCGCCAATGTTAAATGCATTTACTAAAACCCCACGGCTCACTCCCTGAATATTATTAGAGACCCGGATTCAACTCCAGATTTTTTAAGGAGCCTACTACAATCGAAATTGAAAAGGATTACGTAAATAGAAGATCTCGGTAGACAAGAACTCAGATTAACAAGTAACACCGCACGATGCGGAGCCGCAGAAAATTCAAATGTATAAATTAACATATAAATCGAAAAGATTTACCCTAAACAAGATCAAAGGAATTTGTCCGAAGCTCGGGGAAGGCTGGATGCTGATGACTGTTTATGGGGCGGGTATCGAGAAGAATGCGCTAGAAGTCTCGCGATATAGACCCCTATTTACATTTTGCCCTGTTTGGTTGAAAAAGTTCATGGCTTCATATTACGATACGTTCATAACGGGGCGCTGACGCTGGGAATATGACATGAGCGTTTGATGCTGTATATTTTATCCCTTTTTGATAAGCCGTACGTGAGTGAACTTGATTTGTGCAGATGATGTTTATTCCAATCAAATAAGCGGTCAATCCTCCGAAACAACACATTTGAGAGCATTGGACTTGAAATCGTGACTAAACTTAATAAGGCTTACAAATTTTACAGCAATTCCGGTTTATCACCGACCGCGTTAGATGACCGGATAGAAAAGTGGTTAGAAAATGATTATGAAGCTTGAGGTTCCGGGTTTAATTCTCGGTCGGGGAGGATAGGTACTGTTGTATAAATAAAACTAATGTTTGCTCTCGGGTCTTGAACGTTTAATGTGTATGTATATATACGTTTCTATTAAGTATGTTTATCCGTTACCTATAGTACCAGCTTTGCATCGTTTAGGACTAGCGGACTAGGTCAATTGGTGTCGTGTCAATTGTCCCATGATATTTATTTTATTCAACATTTTTATAACTTTCACTTATAGCACCTTCAATCCTGTAGCCATACAAGCGCATAGCTAATAAAGACGAGCTATCAGTTTACCTATAGGTCCCAGATATATTATAAAATTTTACCTAGTAGCCATTAATAGTATTTTTTTTAAATACATTCATGATTTTGATTTTTTTAGGTAATAATCAAAGAATAGTCTTGCCGTTTCTACCAAACCAAAAATTAAAGTCAAAGTCAAAGTCAAATCATTTATTCAGCAAATAGGCCGCAATGGGCACTTTTACACGTCATTTTTTTAATCTACCACCGGTTCGGAAAAAAACCTCTGTTGAGAAGAATCCGGCAAGAAACTCAACGAGGTATTTTTTTTTTTAAAAAAACAGATTCACAATATTTATAAATGACATCTATGTACTATACATTACAAGTATTTAACACAATTTTATTTTTAACACAGTAGGTTCACTATTTGAAGGGATCGCTAGTGCGGATCGGAATTATTTCCAAATATCCCTGTCCATGATATAATCGTTAACTTTATAATAAGCCTTAGATATTAATGTCTTTTTGACAGTAGATTTAAATTTTGTATCAGTTTCTTCAGTAATATTTTTTGGAATTTTATTATAAAAACGTATGCAACTTCCCAAAAACGACTTTTTGGTTTTAGCCAGTCTGTAAGATGGTACTTTAAGCTTCCCTGTGTTTCTAGTAGCCTTTGGCTTATCGACGTTAGTGGGAAAATCACATATGTTCTTCCTAACGTACATGATTATTTCAAAAACATAAAGCGACGGCAGGGTTAGGATACCAGTTTCCTTAAAAAATGATCTTAAAGATTCACGCGTCTTCAAATTATAAATTGCTCTAACTGCTCTCTTTTGCAAGATAAAAATTGATTCGATGTCTGCAGCAGATCCCCATAAAATAAGCCCGTACGACATAATGCTATTAAAGTACGCAAAATACACCAACCGTGCCGTCGCCACATCGGTTAGCTGCCGTATTTTCCAAACTGCAAAAGCAGCAGAGCTCAATCTACCCGCGATTGCAGTGACATGAGGTCCCCACTGCAGTTTAGAATCGAGTGTTATTCCTAAAAATACTGTTGATTTTACAAATTCAATAGTTTGCCCATTTAACTTTATATTAGAAATTGAATTCGAGTTACATGAATTTATCAATGAGAATTTAATACATTTGGTTTTCTTAGGATTTAGTAACAAATTATTGGCAGCGAACCATGCGGATATCACGGACAGGGTTTCATTGGGTTCAGTGAAGTCGGTATCTTTTCTACTAACCTTGAACAGTAAAGACGTGTCGTCAGCAAACATAACGATACCCGACTTTTGGCTTACCATATAAGTTAGGTCATTTACATAAATAAGATACAGGAATGGGGCAAGAATGGATCCTTGAGGCACTCCCATTTCGACCACAGATTCCTCCGATACCGCTCCGTTAATCGCTACCTTTTACTTTCTTTGTGTGAGGTAAGATTTAATGAGTTCTAAAGCGAGGCCACGAATGCCATAAAAATTTAACTTACAAATTAAAGTATCATGATCCACACAATCAAAAGCTTTCGAGAGGTCGCAGAATACACCTATAGCGTCATGTGATTCCTCCCAAGCTTGCAAAATGAATTTAACTAAACTATGACCCGCGTCTGTAGTAGACCTGCCTTTGTGAATCCGAACTGCTGTGGATGCATGATTTTATGAGTATTAAAATGCGAGATCATTTGCGTCAGCATTATTTTTTCGAATATTTTGCTAAACGCTGATAGGATGGACACCGGACGATAATCAGAGGGATTATCTTTATCACCTGATTTAAAAATAGGAACTACTTTACTATATTTCATCAAATCTGGAAATACACCTTCATCTATGCAGCTATTGAAAATAAAAGCTAAAGTTGGAGCAACGACATCTAAAATAGACTGTAGAACCTTAACTGAGACGCCCCACAAGTCTTCCGTTTTTTTTACTTTCAATAATTTAAAAGTCCTAATGATGTCACCGGGAGAGACATGCGTGAATTTAAAGTTACTTATGTTTGGAATAGATACATTTTCTTTTAAGAGCGATTCAGCTAGCTTTGAGGAAGACGCGAGACATTTTGTCGTTTCGATGGGGATTTTAGAGAAGTAGGTATTAAACTCGTTAGCTACTTTAACCGCGTCCGTTTCTAATACGTTGTTAATCTTTAGTGATATAGAGGATTCCGCGTTCTTACGTCGACCGGTTTCAGTATTTATAATTTTCCAAACTGTTTTAATTTTATCATTAGAGGACTTAATTTTATTAGTTACATGGGCTGCTTTTACTTTATTACATATAATTTTGAATAATTTTGAATAATCCCTAACATACTGGTGGAAACGTTCATCAGTAGTACATGATTTCTTATCATAAAGATCATATAAGACGTCCCTACTCCTACGTATTCCAGGCGTAGCCCATTCATTGAATGACAGTTTGTTTCCTATTTTAATACGTTTTTTACTACACGTTTTATCGTATTCTTCGCATACAGTATTTAACAATATTTTGAAATTTTCGTTTGGGTTTTTAGTGCATACTTTTAAATTGTTTACTTTTTGCGCGATGTTTGTTTTGAGACGGTCAAGTCTTTGTTTGTTCAACGGCCTAATTTCTATGGTTTGATTAACACCGCCCCTAGCCCGAGGTAACTTCACTGTTTGAGCTTTGTGATCCGACCGTATTCCACTGATTACAGCTTTTTCTAAATACTTACAAGTTAAGCAAATGTTGTCTATACATGTGGTCGAAGTGGTTGTGACTCTGGTGGGTTCATTAAATAAGAAATTTAAATTAAAAGATTTTAAAACAGAAATAAACTGGTCTTTTTCAACGGATTGTGATAAAATATCGATATTAAAGTCCCTGCAAACCACCAGCGCTTTATTACGTTTTACTGCTTTCCTTAGAACATCTTCCATAGTATTTATAAACAAAGTAATATTCGAGTTTGGTGGTCTATATATACATAAAATTAAATACTGTTCCGTTTCCGCAGAAGCGATCTCGCATACACGTTCAACAGAAAGGCTGGACAGGTCTTTGCGTTCTTTGAACTTTAAACCATTTTTCACTAATATGATAGACCCGCCACCTGCTGCAGATTCTCTGCAGAAGGCGCTAGCTATTGCATAATTATTTACATTAAATTGCATTGAATCTTTTTTTAGCCAGGTTTCTGTTAAGCAGATAATATCTAAGTTTAACTTTTCACAGAGTAATTCTAAATCTAATATTTTGCCAGTGAAGCGATTTATATTTTGATGTAGGAATGATAGACTACTTTGCTTCTCTATTGTCGGTGTAGGTAGTTTAAAGACACATTCGCGCTTGAATGTGTCGTCCTAACGGGGCTGGGGGAGGGGGAGTGATTTCCGAATACGGAATTAATAAAACATGCTAAGGATTTAGCAAGCTTGTCGGGGGTCAGTCGGTAGTCACTAATAACATTATTAGTGTCAAAAAATAAAACGTCACTATGACGGCTCGTCATCTTAAACAATAATTTGTTTAAACGATATAAATTATTGTTGGATTTGTTTAGAGAAGCAGAATAGGGAAACGCACCTATAATAATGTTTTTAACACCTAGTTTTGATAGGGAATCGAACCCAGTTTTTATGTCCGAATACCTAACGTCGGACCCGTCACTTAACATTAAAACAATGGTTGACTGCTTAGTCACCTGAGTGAGCATAATTTTTTCAATTATTTGTTTGAATGAGGCATTAGGCATACAGTTATTTATGACACAGCTGTTTGATATATTATTATACAATAATTTGCCCAATCCCTTTCCTATCCTATCAGAAAATACTAGGGTTAAAAAGATTTATTTCAGGTCATTTTGGTAACCCATATGTTACAACAATTAAGTAAGTACTTAACTGGTTACATCTACTTAAATTCAATTTTACTCGTTTTTTAGCGTGATAAGTCACGATTGTGTTTCTAAATATAATATTACTTAAGTCACGAAAATAAATGCTTATAGACAAAAACCTTAAACACGACAACTATCAATGAGGTCCCATAAAATTAACGAGAACCCACTTGGAGTTGGCTTTCCTTGGCCAAATGGTGGCTGTAATAATAACGCTTAAGCATCATTGCTTCTGTAAGTACCGATAATACTACAGTGAAAAGATAGCCAACTTCCAAACTACAGGTGGGGTGGGGTGATTGCGTGTTTAGTTCGATGCCGTCGGCTTTGTACTTACTTTGGAAATTGAAAGTGATTTCGCTATTTTGAGTACACCTAACTTTTGTAAAATATTGATTTTCAGGGTTACGCTCCTTATATTCTAGAATCGCTTTGTTGTCCGTGTGTGTCCGTCTGTCAATACCATTTTATCAGGAGTCAAACTTTCAGTCATAACATACAGTCATTAAAATATTAAGGTTTTTCTATACAAATTGCCGTAACCAAAACACCTATGGTTTACCTAAACAGCTTCGGTTTGTCCTAAGCTTTTTATGTTAGCACCATCAATAAGAAAGAAAAGTGTCACAATTGTTGTCTATCTATGTCATTAACTATTTGAAGTAACTCCATACTGCGTATTAAGTATTTTGCTTCGGATAGGGACTCTGCTAACATTATTATATTCATACTTAGTTACCTACAAATTTGTAAGGAAACTCCTTTTTGACCGGTTTTCTGATTTACTTAAATAATACCTGTCTGGTTACACAAAAGACATTTAGAGTTATAGCTGTATTACGACGAAAATGCGATTTGAATACTTGCTTTTTACGCTCAACATGCCTTTTAAAATGTAAAGAAAAGTCGCTCGAATAAGTTAATACGTTCCACACACGAGTTGATACGGTAATTAGATAAATTTAAAATTCCGCCACAGCGAGCAGTAACTGCTAAATTGGCCATCGTCGAAAGCCCTTATCGACTAACCTTTTTCCCTTTTCACTCACAAACGGGGAGTGGCCGCAACAATTTTTGTATTTCTTTCGCGTCGTGTAAAGCGTTGGTTCGGTTAGTTTCTTTGTTTAGAGACTGTGGTTTTGATGTTATCGGCGATCACCGACAAACGTATTGCTGGACACGCGACTTGCGGGGCTATTTATATCGTCAAACGATAAGAGTTAGGTAATTAAAAACATAATTGATGCAATCTTGCGACTGAAGGAGCGTGTAAACATTTAAATGTGGCTTACAATTACGGAATTGAAAATTTGGACTGTTTGTAGTGTATTTGGCTATTACGCAATGGTAAAGTGATTTTCTTACAATATACTTATTTTGTGCGGTTATTGGTGACTATAACTATCAATAATTATAGTGTTCTAAAAGGAAGGGGGAGTTTTGTTCAACAGTTATCGTCTTCTGTCTGGCTAAAGATGATGATGATGACTATAATTCTAATAATATTTCCTGACTGATATAATATATTGTCTTTTTCTTGTACACGTAGGAAGTTTAAAAATCATCATTATCATCATCACATAATCGTCTCAGCCCGAGGACGTCCACTATTGGACATAGGCCTCCCTGATAGACATCCAGTTGTTTCAGTTAGCAGCGGCCGCTCGCATCCATCGTGAACCCGTGGCTTTAACCAAAAGTTTGAAAATACACAATATCAAAGAATGTAAAAGGTCCAGTTGGCCATTGAAAACATTTTGCCGAAAGAATGTTCGCGTCACGAATAAATTATGCAGTTTTGCTGCAACAGCGTGTAGCTGGGCGTACGTTTAAACGTGCAGTATTTAAAACTGAACAATAGAAATCCTTAATTGGCTGGAAAGCAAACACGGTCGTTTATCACGTGTTACTCGCGTTCGGTTGTCAGATTTTTAGAGATCCGTGAATCAAGTAAGCTATGATTAATACAGGGTTTTGTCATAAACCCTCCATAACACGTTTTTCTTTATAATGTGTGCCACTGCAGGGAAAAAGCCTCCCCTTTCTAATTCCACTCGTCTCTACTCTTGGTCAGCTCTTGCCAATTTGACTGGAATCGGTTCAAGTCGACCTAGCATCTCCTCCTAGGTCCATAAAACGATTAAAATCCAGAAATTATGACTAGCAAAAAAAAAACAAAACTGTTCCTTTCGATTAAATTTATCAAATTTCTGGTCTGACAATTTTATTATTGTTAATTAATTACATCGATATCAATTTTATTATGATATTCAAAATTCGAAAATCTCTCAAAAACAAAGCATTTCGATTTGTCTTCAATTTTAATATTTCTCGAGATGACGTTTTATTCATAATTGAAATGTCAAAATTGCAATCAATTGGAAAAAATCTTGCACATTATTTTTATATCAAACGATGCGAGGGTTGCAGCCGTCGTCTAACTTGTCTCTAAATAAAAAAAAGGTTGTATGATATGCATCATTTATAAACAAACAAGTAATATATAAGCACAATAATTAACAGAATTAAAAAAAATAACTAAAATAAACTTACTCTAATCCTAAAAATCTATATTTACAGATATCACCCAAGTCGCTGCTATTGCCCATATTGCAGGGTGCCCATAATAAGGCTGGCTGCGTTTCCTCGTTGTATGGCAATGCCAATACGCTGACCGAGGAAAGAGCCAGCCCAGGAACGGTGGAACGAACAAGCTTCTTTTTTTTAATTTAAGCAGAGTTTTTGCTTCGGGACCCCACGGACCAAGCGTTTCAACAGCAAAAGCCGCAAATATGAAATTGTTTCCCAGATTCTCATATTTACGGCATTTTGCTGTTTCGGCCGTTGCAGCCGCCGCACCCGATTCAATCTGTTGCTTAGTGCCCAAAGTGCAAGTCTTGCTTTGTTTTATTTAAAAGTACTCGTCGGTACACGAACCATAGCCAGAAAGCTACGGAACCATCGTTGGTTAAACAAGCACTACATTTTCATTGAACTACGGACGTTTGTCCACTCGCCGTCATAAACAACAGTTTCTCCGTAAAGTTTTAATTAGAAGCGTTTCGTTCACTTTTATTGAACGCGATAACATTCCTTACACGCACACCCTTTTGTGTAGCCCTTTGATTTAGCAATTTACTTTAATGCCCACTAAAGCTGAGTACAAATTGATTCTGTCGATTTTCTTTTTTTTTTTGGAAAGCTGTAGTTGACATTAATGTTGCTTTTAATGCCGCTGAAAAGTCTTCCCTTGGGTAAAAATTAGGTTTTTCTCTACAAACTCCTTAGGTTGAAGCTTCAGGTTTTTGATGATTATAATTTTTGTTAAGTTTTCCGCCTCACCCATCACTCCAATCATCTTCAGGATTGCTCCAAAATGCCAGTGTGGTTAAAAGATGAAAACGTAACCACATTATTTAAGTGATGCAAAAGGCACTGGTCTAGACACATACTGTCATTCTTCATACACTTCATCTGATTATGGTCTGGCGACTGATTGCAGATTAAAAACAAAAAAAAATATTTTGTAGTGAGAGAGATAATACTTAGAGAGATCTGTCTCTAGGCAGATGTTGCATGTGCCTGGGGCTCAAGGTCGAAGTACGAGCGTCGGACGTTTTTTTATGCGTCTGAGTTGAGAACGTCGCAGTTGTTCTTTGTGAAAACTAGATGGCGCTAGGAGTTGCTACAATTTTACTTTGAAGCAAATCATATACTTACCTATTAACTTGTTCTTTGGTCGAAATGTGACTTAAATAATGTTAAATTAAAGGTTACAAGGAGTTTTATAACGGCTCAGGATTATCTAGCAAAATTTTTCCGTTAATCGCAAGCAAGACTGTAATGTCAAAAATATTTTGACAGTAACGCCATCTAGCGAAAAATGAATTCTCATTAACTAATTTAGTTAGGGTTGGCCTTAAGCACGTTTCCTGAATCCCGTACAACAAATGCTTAATATTTATCCCCCTTTGTTTTAGTTTCGAGTAGCGTTACATTTTCAGTGTAGCACCGCTCGTGTGAAAACAAAACGGACCAACTGTGCTCATTTACTTAGTAATGCGACGCGGCACGCAAGTTAGGGGCACCGTGGCCCTCGACGCACGGCACCACAATATAAATCAGGTTTAAATGTACACTACGATATGATATCTACAGTACGTTAGACGCTTGACAAAAAGTGTTTTATTTTATTTTTTATTATGTTGAACTAATTAAATAAATTTGCATGATATAAATAAAGGCGCTGTGGCACTCTGACGCCCTTGACAACCCTAAAAAATTGCCCTATAGTATAGTATAGTATAGTAGGATTATTAATTATTTATTAATACTGTTATACTTAAATAGTAATAATATCCAAGCTCCTGTGAGACATGATTATAAAACTACAAAATGAAAGGATGCAACTTATGAGTAGTTCCTGACATTATAGGTATAATCTAAGTTTAACTGTTTAAGTATTTTGTAATTTTAGTTGTACTCATAGAATGGTAAAATATTATGCGTTATGATGGCAGAAACTTGGGATTAAGATTGGTTTTTGGAATCTTTTTGTGTTTTTTATTTCAACTCCAAATTTTTGTCTCTTTTGCGGTCATCCCGTAAAACCCATATCGAAAATACAAACTGAAATACAGATGCGCAGAAAAACCAAAAAATAAGACCAACGCTGGGAATCGAACCCAGGTCCCAGGTCCAGGTGGGGTTCACTGGGAATGCCGAGGACCTGGGTTCGATTTCCAGCGTTGGTCTTATTTTTTTGGTTTTTCTGTACATCTATCTGTATATCAGTTTGTATTTTCGATATAGAAATTTCGGACTCCGTAAATTTAGCGCTGCGTGGCGTAGCATCACTACATTTCGTAGCGCGTAAATTTGCTACGTACCGAGGTAAGAATTGTCGGGCTCAAAATAAGTTATTTTGAAGTCACAGCTAGGTAAGAGCAAAATTCTTAACAATATTATAAACGCGGAAGTTTCTATGTATGGATGTTTGTTACTTTTTCACGAAAAAAGTACTAAGTGGATTTTAATGAAATTTGGCATAATATAGGTACCTAATAGATACCCTGCATTAACATATAGCCTACTTACTATACTTACTACCAAAATAATGTATGGTTCCTGTGGGATCAAAAAAGGTAAGCTGCAACAAATACTGCGCGAGCGAAACCGCGGGAAAAATCTAGTTTAGCTTGGCCCATAGTTCCCACGCGGGCCCAGTGCGGATTGGGAACTTCACACGCACCATTGAACTGCTTCGCAGGCTTGTGCAGGTTTCCTCATGATGTCTTCCTTCACCGCAAAGCTCGTGGTAATTTTAAATGTAATTCCGCACATGAATTTCGAAAAACTCAGAGGTGCGAGCCGGGGTTTGAACCCACGACCCTCAGCTTGATCGATAGGTCAACAAACCACTAGGCCACTACGGATAACACCCCTTTTTTGCGTCGGGGGTTAAAAAATTAAAAAAAGATCAAAGTTCAACCCGAAATCTTAACAAAAGCGCTGCCGCAAAATAATAAGGAAGAATAATTTATAAACGCTTAGCTTTATTAAACTCGAATTTTGATCAGTTTATAAACGCTCAGTTTTGTTAAACTCGAGTTCATCAGTTAAACTGGTCTGGTGTTCAAAGAGTTTAGCCGTAACTTAACGGAAGTCAGTTACCTGCGAGGCGTTGCTGGTAAACCAGTCTTTGTCGTTGACTGTAAACCGGATGTAAACTTAAACGTAATTACTTGGAGGCTTTGCTTTGTTGAAACTGTGTCTGAAAGTTATGCGGAATGTTGAAGAAAGTCATAGTTTTTTTTTTAAGCCACTGGATGGCAAACGAACAAGTGGGTCTCCTGATGATGAGAGATCACCACCGCCCATAAACATCTGCAACACCACGGGTATTGCAGATGCGTTGCCAACCTAGAGGCCTGAGATGGGATACCTCAAGTGCCAGTAATTTCACCTGCTGTCTTACTCTCTACGCCGAAACACAATAGTGCAAGCTCTGCTGCTTCACGGCAGGATTAGCGAGCAAAATGGTGGTAGCAATCCGGGCGGACCTTGCACAAAGTCCTACCACCTGCATGCAGTTTTTGTTCGTACCTGATAATTTGTCAAACTGGTTTCTGTCGAGTTACACACACATGGTCTACATGATTTTAGGACGAGTTGATGCTGTGACCAGCTGCATTTACGACAATCTGATACCAACCCCACTGCTGGACATAGGCCTCCCCCAAGGCTCTCCACTCAGACTGGTCTTGTGCTTTCCGCATCCACCGCGATGGTCGTCACTCCATCTTGTTGGAGGCCTACCGACAGCTCGTCTCCCGATTAAAGTCATGATTTAGTAAATACATATAATGAACACGGTGGCATATAAAAGCGTGCATAATTCAGAGATTGGGTGGCCTCATTTTGAAATCCATACTAATACTATAAATGCGAAAATGTGTGTGTTTGTACGTTTGTGTGTTTGTCCGTCTTTCACGCCGTAACGGAGCGACGGACCGACGTGATGTTTGGCATTTGGCGAGTGTATGGGGCCGAGAGTGACATAAGCTAATTTTCATCCCGGAAAAATGCACAGTTCCCGAGGGAACAGCGCGCGATAACCGAATACCACGAGGGCGGAGCCGCAGGCAATGGCTAGCACGGCTATAAAAGTAAAGTCAAGGTGACACCTTGAAAAAACGCTCGCTCGCCGGAAAAAGCAAAGTACTACGTAGCGTAATGTGAAAAATAACGTTGTAGATTGCGACACACAGTTACTAAAACGAACTACGAAACTCCGTGACATTTATAGACGCGATTGTGTATTTATGTCCTTTTAATGGCGCTGCACATTACCGCTCGCGCGCCGACATTAGGAAAGAAAACATGACAATTGAACTTATTTACTGGTTCAGGTTACATAGAGAAGTTTTTGAAATGATAGGGCGGAGTTAATCAAGAAATGGGGAAGTTAGCAGGCGATGATAACCTTACCTAAATGATTTAACCAAGTGAGTGGAAATGTCATGGGTTTGTCCGAATAACTACTACTAAATAAGCTAGTCTAGCTCGCCGCTTTCTTGCAATAAAGGTATCGTTATTATTAATTTATTCTAATCTTCTATTTATTTATTTTTAATTTTACAAAACTTAAATCTATCATTACAGGCATGCTCAATGCGAAAGACAAATCTAACAAAGTTGAATGTTTATAATAGGTAATGATTAAAAATTATCATCATCATCATCATCATCTCAGCCTAAATACGTCCCACTGCTGGGCACAGGCCTCCTCTCGGAATGAGAGAAATTAAATTAAAAATTATATATTGCAAAATTTTATTGCAACCACAAACAAAATCATTTTTTGGATTTGTAATATTAGTAAGAATGCCTGATAATATGTGAAATAATTAGGTACTATAATAATTATCTGCCTCATTAGTTTTTTTATGAAAACAATGAAATAATTCTGATAAATAGAATGGTTCTTTGTTGCAAGTAAATGAGGCATAAACGGAAAATGTTAGCTTGTATGATTGAGCGACATACCTTTGTTATACCTATGTGCTGCAAAATTGAATGACCCGTACTACCAATTGCTTAATTTCCTCTAATAATGACAAAATTCTAATAAGTAGTGTTTGAACTACGACATTTGAATATTGAAAATAATTAGCAAAACCGAATTGGGCAAGATATAGGTTTCACTTACAGTTTGTTCTGGCTCTTTTCCTCAGTCCTTGGGACACATTTAAGACACAATCACAGCACTTTCAGAGTTTTTTATGAATAATTTAAAAGAGCGCGCGCCGGCCGGCATTCATTTCGAGCTGTCAATTTTGCGCAACTCACTGGTGGCGCCGCCGTGCGGGAGAAAGCGGAATGTTCATTCAGCCAGTATGTTTTTGATATGTGCAGGAGGTTTTAATGCACATATTACTAATTATATCTGCCCAATGTAACGTACATAAACCCCCCACCGGGAATCTACCCCAGATTCCCCAGTTTACAAACAAAACCAGGGATGGTATTGAATAAGGTAAGTGGACTGTATAGTGTAAGTATTTGTTGACTTAGTGAACTAAACACGTGTAGCTGTAAATTGAGTAAAATAAATGACTTATTTCGAACCTAAAATTGTCATAAATTTGACACCTTCTTGCGTCAAATTCATGCAAAGAAACAAAGGAAAATAAAAATTATGCTGAATCCAATTCCATTGGAAGTGGACTAAGCTTTACAACGGGTCGCGTGTATTCGCCATTCTGGATTTTTACTTTTACCACCCGTACAACTCCATCAGCTCCTGGATAAAGTTCCGTCACACGACCGAGAGGCCATTGAAGCGGAGGAGCGTCAGCATGCATAAGAACGAGTTCATCAACTTGAATATTACGACAATTCCTATGCCATTTTTGTCGCTGCTGCAGCGTGTGCAAATAATCGTTTAATTGCAATGTACGCGGACCGATATGTAAATAAATTTTATGGAAATAGTCGATAAGAATTTTTGTAAAGTTGCACTTTTTAGGAAGCAATAATGGATACTTCTTTTGATACGGTAGTTCGGCGAAAGACAACCTACCCCCCACCCTGAGAAAACCGAGGGGGTCGACATAAGGTGCTAACCTTTTAAGTGAAGAACTACAGCTGTAACCATTGGAAATTGCTTGGATATCAGCTGCAAAATGCTCTCGCTGAACGGATTTAATGAGCACATCGTGTGCGTTCTTTAAATCTGATAGAGACGAAGGACCTGTGTTCCTATTAGACTTCGTCGATCTACAATTGTTAATAAACTGAAAACAACGCGCTAAGACCTTTTGAAGCTTGCTAAAACTCGAATATTTTTCGGTTAAATCATAAACAAGGTTTGAATCACGTGTTGTGTCTTGCACGCTAGTTTGAGCCAAAGTCGCGCATGGAATTTTGAGTTCTGGCACATTTGCCGATTTAAATTGATCTATTGATTTTACTGGCCAATTCTCTCTTGGTGCGTCTAGCCAGTTCGGTCCTCCGAGCCACTCCGCTGTCGATAACAGCACGGAAGGTAGCGCTCCGCGCGAGCACACGTCAGCGGGGTTGGACGCGCCGCTCACGTGAAACCAACAATCGCTTTGCACGGTCTCCAAAATTTTGGAAACACGCGAAGCCACAAAGGTTTTGAGATTATAACTGGGTGTATTCAACCAACTCAGCACCACAGAGGAATCGGTAAACAAGAGTATTTCATGAACAGGAATCCGTTCAGACAATATTGACTTCGTATATTTGACTAACTTGACTAACAAATGCGCAGCCATTAGCTCGAGACGTGGAATGGTCACTGTCTTCAAGGGTGCAACCTTGGATTTTGCAATGACTAGACTGACCTTCGAATTACCTTGATTGTTAAAACTACGCAAATAGATGACCGCAGCTATTCCTTGAACTGAAGCATCGCAGAATCCTAGTATCTGGTAGTAGCTGTGCTGTTTGACAGTAACCTGGCGCTCGTGGCTAAAATTCGACAATAGCGGGAGCTCTGACATGTAGGTGAGCCACTCCTTTTCTAGTTCCGGAGGCAGCCGCTCATCCCAACCCAGCTGTTGGAGCCAGAGTTTCTGCATGAAGCATTTCGCGTAGAATATGCAAGGAGCCACGAAACCTAAGGGATCATACTGACGACCTATCTGTGACAAGACACTACGCTTGGTGATCGCCTGTGAAGCTGGAAGTGGATGGAATACGAAGGAAAACACATCTTCGGCGGGTCGCCACTGCAGACCTAAAACTTTTATGGATAGGTCCTTGTCATCCTCGAATGCAATGGGCGTTTCGCGGTGATCAGCTGGAACCCGAGCCAGTACCTGGGGACAGTTGCTGGCCCACTTACGAAGCAGAAATCCTCCTCCACTCAGCAACTCTAACAGTTCATCCTGTAGCCTAGCTGCTTCATCATAGCTGCTCACTGACCACAGAAGGTCATCGACGAAGAAACCCTTTTTTAGAACCTTGCTCGCTAAAGGATACTTCTCGCAGTCGTCGTCAGCCAGTTGATGCAGGACTCGGATCGCTAGGTACGGACTGCTAGCAACGCCGTATGTGATCGTGTTTAACTCATACACCTTTAAAGGTTGATCAGGTTGAAACCTCCACAAGATGTGTTGGTAATTGCGTTGAGATTTTTCGATCAAGGTCATTCGAAACATTTTACAAATGTCACTTGACAAGCAAATTTCATGTATACGAAAATTTATTAAAATCTCATTAATATCTGCTTGAAGCTTAGGACCGGCGTAAACGACTGAATTTAAAGAATTATTATTTGTCGTTTTGCATGAGGCGTCAAAAACTACTCGGAGTTTTGTCGTGGTACTTGACGGTCGGAGAATACAAAAGTGAGGAATTATGTACTTAGAATCCACAGTACCAAAATCACCTACGCAAGTCATGTGACCAAGGCTTTCATATTCGGACATGAATTTATTATATTCTTCCTTAAGTTCCGGAAGACGATTCAGCTTTGTTTCTAAATTGTTGAAACGACGTAACGCTTGTGGAGTCGAATCGCCGAGATCAAAACTGGGTTTGAACGGGTACTTCACTGTATAACGTCCCGTAGTATCGCGACTGTGTTCGTTTTGGAACAATTGTTCGACATACAAATCTTCTGGTTTTTTAGTGACGTCATACGGCACGTTTTCAGTCTCCCAGAAAGAGTTCATGATTTTATCGATACTACTAGTTTTATTAGCAGAGAACAAGTTGAGCGAGGCTGTATTTGACTCACAATCGTCACTCAGTACTGTCTGACCAGTAATGACATATCCGAATATGGAATGCATCGCGACGGGCAAACCCGGGTCACGTGGTAGTATATTTTGACCGTCATAAATGTAGGGAAATAAGTCACCTGCGATCAACAAGTCAACTGGAGCCGCCGAAAAGT
Source organism: Choristoneura rosaceana (assembly GCA_037349165.1). Classification (NCBI taxonomy): domain Eukaryota; kingdom Metazoa; phylum Arthropoda; class Insecta; order Lepidoptera; family Tortricidae; genus Choristoneura; species Choristoneura rosaceana. Next base: position 5,794,777 of record JAZBNJ010000008.1, read on the forward strand.
AGTTCGGGTCAGCTAACTCTAGATTTTTGAAATTATTGATAACTTTGTTTGACAAGGTTACTGTAGGTAAGTTGCTAGTTATATTACTTACGACAACAGTATCAGTGCTAAGCACCGGACCAGATGAGTTTCGTGGTTTAATTGAACATGTAACCAGACCGAAATCTTGCACTGGCGCACCTCCCAGACCCATGGGTTCAAACTGACACTTGCGTCGAGACAAACCCAGGCGCTGGGCACACTCTTTTGTCATATAACCGGACATGGCACCGCTGTCAATGACTGCACGTACGGCGTGGTAAGTTCCCCATCGATCTGCGACGTGCACCATGGCAGTGCCTAACAGCACGGTTGAATTTGACGAACAAGTCAAGCCGACGTTTGGCATTGACCTTTGACTTTGATTTTGACCATTTGAAACGTTTTGAATACTTGAAATGTTTTGACTATTTGAACCGTTTTGATTAATTGATGAATTTTGAACAGTTGGAACTGTATCTAAGTGAATACTGTGATGGTGCGGTTGTTTACACAGCACACAACGCACTTTTGACGTACACTCGGACAACGAATGCTGACGAAAGCAATTTTCGCATAATTGAAGCTGTTTCACTTTGTCAAGACGCTGCACCGGTGTTAAATCAAAAAACTCGAAACATCGATAAGTTGAATGCGGTTTGTCGCAAAATAGACATCTATTTGAGCGTTCGCTATTATTCTTACTCACAGCTGATAAGCACGGCTTTTGGAACTGCTTCGGTGCACTACTGTAATTAGCAGCATTATTATTATTTTTTCGAACAAAATTCGGCTTTGCAGAGGTGTTAGGAACACTCTTAGGCGTAAACTGAATTTTTGATGTACTAATTTTAACCTCAGACATTTCCAAAACACGCGCCTGTTTCTCCACGAAATTAATCAGCTGTTCGTAAGTAGGTATATCGGTTTGATCTACTGATTGTTCGAATTCGCGCCTAGTGACGGGGTCTAAATTTCGCAATCCCATATAAAACAGTATGAAACTCGATAGGTTATTGATTTTCAAAAGTTTCAATGCTTTAACACACTCTTGATACGTTTGTAAAAATGTATTTAGACCAGTAGCCGACTCAGTTGACAAAGGCTTAAATTGAAACAGCCGATCTAAATAGCTCGTAGCTAAGGCACGAGTGTTCTCAAATTTTTTGACTAGCAAAGCCCAAACTATCGGATAATTATCGGCCGTCACTGGCATCCCTTTGACCACAGTCAATGCCGAACCGCTGACTACGGAGAGCAGGTAATAAAACTTCTCAATGTTCGTAATATCATTGTTGTTATGAATTAAACTCGTAAACGTGTCATAGAATGTTTGCCAGTTTTCTAATTTGCTATCGAAATGGAACAATTCTAGTTTAGGCAGCCGCGGCTTAGCCGACCGCGAGTCTGGCCCGGCAGCGCCCGGGCCGCGGCCCGCGGAGCGCGACGAAGGTCCGCTACCGCTGCCGTCACACGATTGCCAAGTGTCGCTATTAGCCTCCGCTACACTCAGAATACGGAAATACATGTCGTCAAAGGTTTGAATTTCCTGATAATTTGGTTTAAATTTCGGGTTTTGTTTCTTATTATAAGAATTTAACTCGAATATGCATTGTTCGAAACATTCCCGAGTCGAATGAAGTTCTTTGAGTCGCAAATTAAATTCGGGCAAACGCTCTGGTGGAGTTGATTTGGATAGTTCAAATAACGTTTGACATCGTATAAAAAGCAGTTCTTTTTTGTTGATAAGTTGTTCGACATCGAATTCTTTTTCGTCCATTTCGAATTAAAAAACAAAAGACGCGCGCGACGCGTTGCAAAGAACGAAAATTGAAAACGTTTATTTTATACGTATTATTCTAGGTAAATAACTTAGATTAGAAATAAGCCTGTTACCTTAAAACTGCGTGAAATGTGTGTTTTATGTGTATGAATGTGTATTTAGTTTGCAAACTGAGGATGCGGTTCGATTGACCAAAATGTTTGAACTACGACATTTGAATATTGAAAATAATTAGCAAAACCGAATTGGGCAAGATATAGGTTTCACTTACAGTTTGTTCTGGCTCTTTTCCTCAGTCCTTGGGACACATTTAAGACACAATCACAGCACTTTCAGAGTTTTTTATGAATAATTTAAAAGAGCGCGCGCCGGCCGGCATTCATTTCGAGCTGTCAATTTTGCGCAACTCACTGGTGGCGCCGCCGTGCGGGAGAAAGCGGAATGTTCATTCAGCCAGTATGTTTTTGATATGTGCAGGAGGTTTTAATGCACATATTACTAATTATATCTGCCCAATGTAACGTACAAGTAGAATGGTTCTTTGCTGCAAAATAAGGCATAAACGGAACATGTCTGCTTCTATGATTGAGCGACAAACCATTATGTCATTTATGTGCTGCGAAATTGAGTAGCCCGTACTACCAATTGGTTAATTTCCTTTACGGAGATAACATTAATTAGGGTGTCACATAAAGCGAATAAGCTGCGTGGCTATACTGGAGCTAGCTACTTCCCTGCGTTATTAGTATAGTACCTTTCGGATGGGATGGGTACGGTGACACATGTCATTAAGCAATTAAAGGGTTGTGACAGTGTAAATACTAATCGATTTATTGCGATTCTCGATTAAACATGCTAAGGGTGTGTAATCGGTTTTATTAGTGATAGGTTATGTTTTTAACTAGTTTTTTCCTGCGGCTCTAACCGTGTAGCAAGTGTTTTTGCTTGTATGTATGTATGTAAATACTTTATCGTACATAACACACAAAGTAATACAAAAAGAAAACAACAAACCAAAAGAGCAAAAAGGCGAACTTATCCCTAAAAGGGATCTTTTCAAGCTAACCTAAACTAGAAAGGAAAACTCAAAGATAGGCGAATCATGCTTGTCTATCGGGATTTCACGAACCAAACGGTCATCTTTGACTCTAAGTATATATCAAAACTAATAACAGTAAAAAAATTAAACCGTAATAACAAAATTGAATAACAAAGTAACAGTTCAAAACATGAAACAATACAAAACACTCGATACAAAGACGCATTTAAGGACCTTCGCTTTCGTACTAATTGACAGATGATGCGAGTCATACGACTTGACAAGATTGTGGAATCGATTCGGTCAATAAGCGAAGTCAAGCTCTATTGAAATAGAGTTCCGTTTTACGCGATGAAAGTTGACGAGATTCAAATTTATCTTTTTAGTTTTAAAATTTAAGAATATATTTTTAATTGATTTTTGTTTATTATTACGAAATCTTTTAAACTTTAGAGTTTTTTTTGTTCTTTCGGGATTTAAGTTTTTTTTTTTACAAATTATTGGCTTGAAACGTTCATGACGTGAATGGAAAAAACGCAAGTGTCACTGTACCCATCCTATTGGCAGATTGTAAGGAGAGAGCACCGCTTTTTATCGATGTTATCGAAAAATCGATAGTTTAGTTTAGTTTTTAGGGTTCCGTAGTCAACTAGGAACCCTTATAGTTTAACCATGTCTGTCCGTCTGTCTGTCTGTCTGTCCGCGGCTAAGCTCAGAGACCGTTAGTACTAGAAAACTGTAATTTGGAATGGACATACATTGATATGTATGCGTGCTTGATAGCACGCCGACGAAGTGCGACATAGTACAAAACTCTGTCTTGGGCATGTCCGACACGTTCTTGGCCGGTTTTTAACCATTTTTTGCTAAATATCTAACTAATTAAAAAAATCTTAGTTTGGAGCTTAAATGTAACAAATTCAAACTGTTCTACATTTCATTTGACCTATTGAATGTGTCCTTAAAATTTGTACAAATTTGTACAATTTCTTCTTTGTGTCAGTAAGGTGTGGGTCATTAATAATAAGTGGACACCCCTGACAATTTATCAAAAAGTCCTGCCTAATATTTTTCTATAATAATGAATAATTACTGTAGTTCTCGAAAAGTAGGAAGAAAACTGCCATAACTGCTGAAATAAAACCTATTACATCACTACGGATCATTAGTCCAGTCGGTGAAATACAACGCCAGCCTGTCTTGGATTCTATTGTTATGGTAATAACGCTGACATTAATGGCAACATGGTAATAAAATGTGGCAAATACGTACCAATGTTTTTTAGGGTTCCTTCTATTGTCCATTTGGTAAATACTTGGCTGTAAATAGAAGTTGAATAAGATATGGTAAGTTTCATCAATCCTAATTTAATGCGTGTTATTTATATCCGTTATTTCGTCCGTTACTTTCTGCTTATAATTTTACACGTGGTGATGTAATGTAATATTAATTTGGAAATGAAACAATTACTTTGTTCATCCGAAACCTTAACAAAACAACAAAGTAACGCCTGATTCAATACAGTATATTAATTTGGTTCAAACGAAATTCTAATTTAGAGAAAATTTAACGCATTCTTTGCCACCTGACTGCTACTGGTGCCACCGACGCACGCGTGCGTTCTTTTAAAATGTATGAATAATTATGACAGTGGCACTGGGCGGCACGCATATGAGCGTCGATGGCAGAGAATGCGTTAATTCTTTTTTACTCCATGTTATTAGCTAGCTTTACTTACATACAACTTAACATTAATTTTAAGTTATCTTTAGATACCGAAAGATATATATTTGCGCGTAACGCACGTAACAGAAAGAGACAAATAGATACTTATATAGATGCTTCAAAAATCAATATACTTAAATAAAATTTTTAACCGAATTATTTTTTAATAAACATTGTCTGTAGATGCCTGTATTTATATTTAATAATACATTCTATGTATGACATAGGATAACGAAATTCTGGTGTCAAATAGAAACACGAAAAAAAAAAGGTTGAAACCATTTGGTTTCACCGAAAATTTTGTTTAACGGAATTCCAAAAAGAGCTTTACGTACGTTTCTTAAACAAGAGTTCAATGTTGCTGGAGTAATGAATATTTACGATGCCCTTGGAACCCTCGAAGTTGGGCACCCTTATCATGATGTACGGCAGGCGATAAATAGGACATGAGTACAGGGAAAAGGACCACGGACTGCATTGACTAATGGGGAAGTTGCTTTGGTTCTAGCCCTTTCCGGCCGAGACACTATTTTTCCGAATTTTCTTCTAAAAATGTCAATTAATTGTGGTTCTTTAGAAGATGATTCACGCGCGCTCAATATATAGTTGCACGATTGTATCGAGCCGGCCAGTAAGGGCTGTTGGGACAAAAACTAATTTGATTTGATTTGATTTGTCTGGACAAGATTGAATTAGGCAGTTATAACAATAATGATTTTAAAATCTGATTTACAGAAACTGTACCGAAAGCTTGTTTCTCGAAACGAAATGGATTTGAGATTTCCATACATATTCAAAAAGTTAGCATGGCTAATTAAGCGGCAATGAAGTAACATTATTACAAAGTGGCAACCAGATCGGTCGGATGGATGGATGACCCTCTTCGTCTACGTGTTCAGAGCCTTTTGTCCTACCAACGATTTTTTCTGGATGGTCTGATTAATTGGACAATACCATCATTTTCTTAGACTACGTAACCACACAGCTGCGGGTTCATGGTGGATACAGGCCGCTTCCATCTAAAGCAACTCAAGGTCTATGGGGGAGGTGTATGTCTAACAGTGGACGTCCTATACGAGTATGATAAGCGTGTGACTGGCTCGCACATAAAAGGCTCTGTACTATCGTACTATAGGCATCATTAAGAAAAACATATCTACAATAAATAAAGCAATTATTGACCGAGCGAGAGCGAATCGTCACCGTTTAAGCTTAGGCAAAGTCTAGCTGATCTCCTACAGGGTGTATTTCTCAATCGATTCTCGTGAAGTTTTATGAGCAGGTTCGATAATTATATTGCTTGCCAATCGTCAGTTATGATTTTTTTGTTTTTATTAATGACGGGGTTTTGGAAACATAAAAAAATTACAATGAATCAAGACAAGTCAGCTATATTATTAAAGAGATTACATTGTGGCATTGTGTGTAACTGTTTGACAGACGGATAGACAAACAGAGGAGCCTGATGATAAGATGCCGTCGGTTTATATAAATTGCGTGACAATATAATAATCTCGCAGTGAAATTCTGGTAGTCTCTAGAACTCTTCAACGGTTAGTGGCATCGACTTGAAATTCAGTTATTGCAAATAATGTAGTTTGGGTGACAATGCAAGGACAGTCAAATAAAAGTACAGTTATCAAAAAACTTTTGTTAAAAATGAAATGCACACATCTCAGATTGCTTTTTTTTCCACTACAATACTTAACATTCTTTACTGACTTTTTTTACGATATGGTTTTAAGTGATGACCGTAAAAGTAACAAATTTGGAGTTGAAATAAAACATACAAAAATAGATTTTTTTTTGTTACTGTTAGCAATTTTTTTTTCGTTGATATTTAATTTATATTGCTAATGACAAAGAATTAAAGATGGCAACTACTGGGACAGTGACTAGTACTCGAACTTACCCGAGCATTGGCTTACTAAAAACAAGGTGCACTATTGGCTAATTCAATAGCCTCAAATCAAAGTTCACGACCGCTCCATCGCTTCCCATAACATTCGGATTTATTCAGTCGTGAAATTAAACAAGCCCGGGGGCTCTCTCTATCACAATTTATGTTCGCACTAGATTGTAAAGGTCGACGAGACAAGATATCAGGGTGTACCTTCATTAATTGAGCCAGTCTCTGTAGGTATTTCTTACTCGATTGGACAGTTGGTGACGATTTTGGGGACGAATTACATCTGTCGAGCTGTTGATGTGTGTTGGCAGGTTTGCTAGTTAAACTATACATAAATACTATAATATACACGGGGACAGTAAAGATGTTAGAAATAGTTATTGCATAAACTGTGAGGTGTGTACAAAGTTGATGTGTTTTTAAATTATGTAAGGTGTTATTGTTTTTTTCCTTGGTGAACTTTTGAAACCGTAAATAACATCTTTTTTGTTTTCTTTCTTCTTTACATGTGGTAAAAGTTATTGACAATTACCCATTTTCGGGATACAGTTATGTACAGAAATAAAGTACAATGTGTTAAAATCCTAAATTTTGATTTTGGAGCAGATATCGTGTGTATCTTTCGAAATGCATAAAATACTAAATTTAATGGGTGGAAATTTATAACGCCACTTGATAGGAAATTATTCAAAATACTGAAGATAGAAAAATGTACTGAAAGGAAATATTTATTTAATAATTTCAGTTATAAATTGATAGGATTAATAATTGGGGTTAAATCATTCTAACAAACATGGTAAATAAATGAAAGGAAACTAATTATTCAATGTAAACTTGCTTTTTATTTTATTTTTTTACCCCCGATGCAAAAAGAGGGGTGTTATCACAAAATTCCAAGGCATATCGTGAAATGGCGTATGATATGCCTAAAAGTTTCCTGTAAAACAATATGGCAGATCGATTATATCAACGAATTCGTCGATATTTCTAGCTCTATACCAGGCACATCGTGGATATTTTACATTGGACGAGCGAAGCGAGGAGTTTGTTAGCATGAATTGTGACCACAACACACGAGCTGAGCTAGCGAAACGAGCGTGCTGCGGCAGCTACCGGCGAAGTGCCAGGACCGATATGACGGCGTTTCATGATATGCTAGAATTTAATGATCTCCCTAAACGTCACTAGGGAAATCGATAGACGGTGAGTTTTGAACGATATGGCGGATGTCCCTTAGCCAATTCATGAATTGGCACCATTTCACGAAATTCCTAGGCGTTTCGTTTCTATTTTACGATCGGTCGCCGACACACATGTATACGCTCACATACGTCTCATATCGAAATACTCATCATTTCATTATTCACAATGCAAAGCGTGCTTCTTTTAAAGTTAAACAGTTTAACTTATGTAGAACAATATCTATCGATATATTGAAGAGCGAACAAACTGACAAGGGCAATACAGAGATCGTCGTATGAATATTTACTTTGTGGACAGCAGAACGAGCCCGTGACGGGAGATAAGAAGTCAGTGGAGGTGTTACGGAAGAAATAAAAATGTGACGATACAACATTTTTATTTTATTGTAGTCATTTTTTATTTATTTATAGCATTTGTTTTATAACTGCACTGTACAATGTAACTATTCCGATTAATTTGCTAAAACTAATCTCAAAGCGACGGGCAACGACAAAACAATATTAAGCTATCATTTGCTTAGCAAGCATTTATGAATAATGGCCAAATATTTTCATTCCTTTACGTCTTACCTAAATGTTTAGTTTTTATAATTTACGTCAATGTAAAAATGTTTAATTCAACTTTCACCTGAATGTTTCACAGTTGGATGAACTTTTGAAACATTTATGTATAATACTTTACTTTTAATATTCTTTTGTTATATGTACCACCTGGTTACAGGTTATAACTACAGTAGATATAAAGCTTTTACTTAAAAAAAAACTTGGTTATTCAATATGATATAAATGATTTTTTTAACAAAAACTTATCAATCGAAGACTTTTTCTTAACAATTAATTTTTAAGTAATGTTATCGTGCAATGGTATTTTTAACTACAAGTATTTATTCGTCGCAACTACTCCTGCACCTTCCATTATGCGTGTTTTAGTTTTTAGTAGAGCTCATAGAAACACAATGGCGTCTCTCCTTCGCTCTATGAGAATTTGATCTGAAGAACATCGAACAAGGAATTGTAATATTTCTATAATTTACAGCTCAATATATTACCATGAATAAATAGGAAATTTCAGAGAGCTATGAATTGAAATCAAATCAATTACACTTAATATTTATTGAGAACAAAAGTTGGGCACATAAAACGTTTCATGAGTCTTATTTATATACGTTTACTTCAAAATTCCAAGAAAACTGATAACATTCTTCAAACTTACAAAGTCATTATGAAAGACGCTGAACAACGTTATTCACTGAAATTCTTTGTAGAACAATTGAACATTTCTGTAAAGGAGCAAGCGACTTTAAACGCTTCGAGTACAGTCAAGGTGACCTATTTTAAACCTTAGGAAGTTTCTTAGCAACGCGCAATTTATAACAAAAGGTGCTAATTATGAAAGCCATGGACTCGCGTGCAATGGCAACGCAATTATGCTAATCTTATTAGTTAATCCACTTCGTGCCGTGCAGTTTTGTTGCTGCACAAGCACTGCATAGAGCGTTTACTTGCACTCTTTCCCCTCCTCGTGGCGTGTTAACGGAACCTATAATTATCCTATTCTAACCATTTTAAATTACAATGATTCATTTCTTTCATTATTCAACAGAGATAAACTGATTTTACACAATTTTATTTATAGTTAGTTATTGACGACGGGATGGGCCAAGTGGTTAGAGAACATGACTACGAAGCTTGAGGTTCCGGGTTCGATTTCCAGCTGGTGCAGATATTTGTATGAATTGTATGTATGTTTGTTCTCGGGTACTTTTATTATATAATAATATCACGGGACATTCGACACCAATTGACCTAGTCCCAAACTAAGCAAAGCTTGTACTATGGACACTAGGCAACGGATAAACATACTTAAATATAGATAAATAAATACTTAAATACATATTAAACATCCAAGACCCGAGAACAAACATTCGTATTATTCATACAAATATCTGCCCCGGCCGGGATTCGAACCCGGAACCTCAAGCTTCGTAGTCAGGTTCTCTAACCACTTAGCCATCCGGTCGTCAAATAATATTAATATTTTTAAATGTCTAATCTTAATTTAGTATTGTGGTCAACACTTAATTATACTTTCAGTAACTTGAATTTGAGATAGACCTAATAAATATATACATGTGTATTTAAATATGTGTCTATCTATACAAGTATGTTTATCCGTTGCTTAGTATCCATAGTACAAGCTTTGCTTAGTTTGGGACTAGGTCAATTGGTGTCGAATTGGGATCGATTGGTGACCCATGTTATTTATTTATTTGCCAGTGAAATTAGTCGTCTCTTATTTTTAGTTAGTTACTAGCTTTTGCCCGCAGCTCCGCCCGCGTGGTATTCGGTTATCGTGCGCTGTTCCCTCGGGAACTGTGCATTTTTTTGGGATAAAAAGTAGCCTATGTTACTCTCGGGCCCATAAGCTATCTTTATGCCAAAAATCACGTCAACCCGTCGCTCCGTTACGGCGTGAAAGACGGACAAACACACAAATACACACACTTTTGCATTTATAATATTAGTATGGACGTATTTCGTCGAGTGAGGATCGAGTTAGTAACACTCCAGTAACGTTCATTAAAACGATAGCAAACGATTTGTATATGTTACTGAGTTGTCTAGGGTTAATCTCTGTTCACTTTTACAAAACCAGCCAGTATAAATGGAGCATTCTCACAAACAAAACATCGAAGGAAGTAAATCAAACAACAGAGTAATCGTACAGCAAGAAACAAAGAAGCATTTTTTTCAATCGGCCAACTTTTACGACGGCTGGAGTAAGTACGGATTTCAGCAAAACCCCGCCTTTCTAACTTAGGAAATTTCACTTAAGAAACAAAAGTACTCCAATAAAAGAAGAACAATCATAAAAAGAGAGATGTAAGCGTGGTTCTTTAAAAGTGCGAGTCGGTTCGGCGGGCGTACCTATAGGGTTATTTTAGAATCCCTTAATACTCGTCTATAGGCGGAGTTTCCCTACGCAATGGTATTATGAAGCCTGAGGAAGCGAACCGACCTTCGATTGCATTGTGACGCCTTGTTGACGACAAAGTCAGAAAATGCTGACAAAAATTCCGTTTTAAATCGATACGTTTGATTTCGAAGTTTATATGGTGGATGAGCTGCGTGGTGGCGATTATTTTTAATTTTGAGAATCGCACTTAAATCTAAGTAAATCATTTAAAATCACAATATTTAAAACTTATCGACAAGTATTTCTAATCATTTAAGAACACCTAAATGTACATTATTTAACATTTAGCATTTATTTGTAAATGTATTATTTGTTCCTCAATAAATTCATTTATATTTTTGATGAAAAAAAAAACATTTAGCAACCATTGGTATCGGTAAGAGTAAATCGAATACTCACAAAAAATCTCCTTCAGACAATATTATTAATATTAATCCCGATAGTAAATAGGATACTTACTCTCGTTTACTTTCTAATAACAGACAATTTGAATAACAAGAACCTAATCCTCAACAAACAGTTTAATACCTGGTTTATTTTTTCATTTATGCAAAAATTTCAATTCACTGTTACCTCGGGTAGTCGAGTGGTCCGGGTAATTTTCTCCCGGCTTAATCCCGCTATCACTACTCGCCTGGCTCTGATTACGGCGAAAAAACCATTCTATTTCACAAATTACATGGCGGAAAATTATTTCATTCGAGAGATTTATTTACGCAGGGGCAAATTAATGCTCTGGTCTCAAATTCCACGCAGGTGTTGAAAAGATTGGAGGTTAATGAGTTTCAGGCCCTTGCTTGATTATACGGGGTGTGGTCTATAATACGAGCAAAAATTAAAAAATAGATCGTCCTTGTCAAACTGAACAACATTAGTTCAGCGACTTTTAAAAATGATGAAGTCATTGAATTTTCCCTTTTTCATACAAATAAATACTGTTATCAATGTACGCCATTCTAGAACACAACTGACGTCGCCTGTCACGCTACAAACATCAAGCATTTTGCTTTACATTGCTTTTTCGAACAAACTTAAAAGTGTAATAAAAATTAAAAACTAGTCATTTTTAAAAGTCGCTGAATTAATGTTGTTCACTTTGAGGAGTATTGATCTATGTTTTAATTATTTGCACATATTAAAGGCCACACCCAGTATAGTTGCTCTGTCCTCTGTTTTGCTAGTAAACTTGAAGTTCTGATTTCGGCTGCAGCCTCATTTGTTGCTATATCTGATGATGATTTCTGCTAAATATAAAGTAAAGTAAAAATCTTTATTTGTAAACAAAAAGAATGCTACACATACAACAAGTACAGTACATGTATACAAACTACTTAATACAAGTTTTAACTTGCACTTTTATTTTATAAATAAAATAAAGTATTACTATTAGAGGAAGTCGTAGGATGTCGTCGTAGATTGAGATTTTCAAGCGGGCCCAGAGAGAATGAGAAACTTCACACATACCTCTGAAGTCTTTTGTAGATGTCTACATTGGATTACTAATGTATGGCCAAAAAACTTTTCCCAAAGTATCACATCCCAAAAAATTTTACCCAAATTATCATTTGGCAAAAAATCATTTGGCAAAAAAACTTATCGCAAATTTACAGTTAATAAATTTTTATTTGGCAAGTTTTTGTTTCGCAAATAATTACTTAGTCATGTTTCATATTGCCAAGTAATATTTGGTAAAATGTATCGTTTGGCAAAATGTACTCTTCCCAAAATATCGCATGACATAATAACCTACTTTTCTGGGAACAGTTCGTTTCTGTGGAGGGGCGCAGTTCTAACCTAACCTAACCTACTTTTCTGGTAGCAGTCCGTTTTCTGTGGGGGACGCAGTCTAACCTCATCTACTTTTCTGATAGCAGTTCGTTTCTGTGGAAGACGCAGTTCTAACATAAGCTACTTTTATGGTAGCAGTTGGTTTTTGTGGTTGGTTTGTGCGAAATGTCATTTTGAACAAACATTTTTTTGGAATACAATATTTGCCAATATAAAACGTTTGCTTAATAAGCGTTTGTCGTAATAAAATTTGACAAACTAAAATTATGCCAAATGATAATTTGACCAAATGAATAAAATGCGAAATGTAAATATGCCAAAGATTCGTTTGGGAAATGAAACTATTGCGATAAGTTTTTTGGGAAGTGAAATTTGGCGAAAAATAATTTGGCGAAACGGCAGTACACCGTCTACATTACAGGTTCCTTCACGATGGAACTTTGCCGAAATGTTCATGGTAATTTCAAGCGTAACTTCGCACCTAAATTCTAAAAAAAGTTGTAGACTTCGGTGTTCGGTGCAAACTCGCAATTCTCTTCTTAGGAGATCTTAGGACTAACCACTGGTGTGCCACAGCACGGCATATCAAATCTTAGATGGGAAATATCATTGATTATTAATCAAGCTAACCGAATACGCTTAGAATCCTCCATGTCCGCACAACAAAGGCTTATACTAGTCGGTACAGTTGCTCGCAGACAGCCTATTGTCATATCAGTCCATTACAGGCTTAGCATGGTGTTGACATGTCCATGTCCGTGACGACACGGATTGTGCTATGCGTACAAAATTATATCTCTGTAAAGCCTTGTAAAGAATGCTAATATTACAGCGATAAGTACTTTACTACTTGCTACTTTATTACTTGCGCGACGCGGTAACTTTCATCTGCCAGTGCTTCATTATCTATTCATACTGGCCAATGGGTTGCTATTGTAGGTAGTTCGATCTTCGGTTTTAAAGGTACTTAGGCTAATTTCTTATGTAAAAAATTCCGAGATAAACAAATACGTGTAAAATAAAAATATCTTCTTGGATCATGAACAAAAATATAGGGACTTATTTACTTTGTAAAAACCTACGCGCGAGTTCTGAAATTCGCTAATCAATCAAATAAGCCCACATCCACCCACACTGCTGGCGAAAAGGGCTGTTTTAAACAAAGAATGGCGCGTAAAATTAAACTTACTCAAGTACGGAAAATTATAATCAGCTTCGTCTTTTTCTCTTTTAAATATACAATATCACAAAATGAAGCCCTTTTTTTGGTTTAACACATTTTTGAATAAATGAAAGCTCCTAAGATCTAGTTATGTAAAATATATATGTGTGTGTGTGTGTGTGCGTGTGTGTGTGTGGGTGTGTGTGTGTGTGTGTGTGTGTGTGTGTGTGTGTGTGTGTGTGTGTGTGTGTGTGTGTGTGCGTGGGTGTGTCGTCTTGAATAAAAGGTTTTTGTGAAACATTTTTGCAGGGGCGTTTATTTTGACTTATTCGGTACGGACTATTGTGCATTTATTTTTAACACATTACATTTTTAAAACCTTACTAACCCTCAATCGTCCAGACGAGAAACAAAACCTCAGCTGCACAATAATTTCCATAATTTCCCTGCGTGACGTCACGGCAATCCTCTTATTTCATTTGTCACAGTGACGCGAACGATGTCCGCTGACATCGCTGACAATGCGCAATCTGTCACACGTGAACACAGGGTCGGATGATTCAGTGTGCTCTCACGCTTGTTTGTCGCGATTACACCGACCAGGGTGAATCACTGTGGAACGAGAAAACATGGGATATGATTTTCTTAGGGTTTCCAGTGCTGTTACAAAGGTAGAAGTAACTAATTTGATTGAGCGTTGCTTAGCGAAAGTGCATTTCAAGGAATTACGACCTTTTACCTTGCTGATAAAACACAGCAAGTGCAAATAGCAAGGTACAGTCAAAAGCAAAAATATATGTCCAGCCATAGCGACAAAATTATGTATACTTACATCAACCCTACTTTATGTTTAGTGGCATAAAGATATTATAGATATTTTTGACGTCTTAGTAACGTATATAATATATATCAGGTATGCCCTTGACCGTGTACAAAATGTATTCACTCTTATGGATCTCCGCAAAGTAACGCTTGAATCAATCAATTATAATATCGTCAATAAAAAGGGGATATAAGTAAGTTATTGTTTTACACAAAAAATACGAATATGGTACATAAAACTTTTCCAGTAAGTATATTTCATCGTGCTCTCTCAATTAGCTTCGTACAGCCGTTTTGGCATTTGACAATAAATAATACAGTTTCATATAAATCCCCCGTTTTGCTCGTTGTAGTGAACTGGATAAAATCACACTTTTCAAGCTTATTGCCAATCTTTCTACACGTGCAATCAGTTCTGCGCATCCAATACAATGACGCATTCAAGATACTGTTTGGACTGCCACGCTACTGCAGTGCATCAGCTATGTTTGCTAAAGTCAACTACGAAACGAAACTCGAAACTCGTCTCTTTCGCTCTCGTGTTATAGTATAAGTGTCAGAGGGACCGCTCGACACGAACTTCGAGTTTCAAGTTTCGAGTTTCGTAGTAGCCCTGCTGTTGCGTGATAGTTCCAACAGTGTCCGCGTACGCTGGGCGGCCAGTGTAACGCCCTGATGATGAGGCGCTGGCAGTCGTGTATTATTGTTGTTATTGTTATATTAAGTATTTTATTTTAAGTCCATGTTTGTTTTACATGTTAATTTTACCTACCTACTAACACCACGTGTTATTATTATTTTCATTGTTACTAACCTCTATGGATTTTGTTCGAAATAAATTGATTGACACTTCGGGTACCGCCGTATTCCGACTTTTCCCGGTGGAAATACTACACTATAAACGAAAAAAACAACTCCCCCACTGGAATTCAGGATCACTGTTATATTTATATGCCTATTCTCATGCAGATTCCGCGAAGCAAGCATTTGTAAAAGAGTTGGGTGACTTATTTTTCTTAACTTTGCATAGGGTCTGTCCGGGATCAAAACTGATGTGTACCGCTTACGTTGCCGTTTTTCTGGCTTTACGGATCACCATACGAAGCTTCCGAACCTACCTTTCGTAACCGGCTTATGCTTACTGAGTCGAACTGAATCCCCACCTAGGTATAATAATTCCGTTGAGTGAAGTCCAATTCGGCTGAGCTTAAATGGAACTTCGCTCTGCTCAGCATCGCCCGGTGAATAAATTATAATGCTGAAATAGGTAACTGAATCTTTGCAAGAATTTCATTAGTAGCAAATCGCTTCGAAACTTGGATTGGACCCCAGAAGATTCTAAAAGCAATTAATGAATCAGTTTCAAAGTAAATGAATACAAGAGAAATAGGAGCATAATGACAAAGTTTCTTTTGTATTTTGGGAATGCTATAAGTTGAGTCCATTATTTAAGCAGTCAAATTATATTTTACTGTCCGCTTTATCCATACTAATATTATAAATGCGAAAGTAACTCTGTCTGTCTGTCTGTCTGTCTGTCTGTCTGTCTGTCTGTCTGTTACGCTTTCACGCCAAAACCGCTCAACCGATTTGGATGAAATTTGGTACAGAGATAGAATAGACCTTGGGAAAGAACATAGGCTACTTTTTATCCCGATATTCCCACGGGATAGGGATAAAATTTCGAAAAAAGAACCTCTGGGCTTAGAGTCATGAAATTTGGTATATAGGTAGTTGGACGTATGGAATAACACATAGGTGACTTTTTGACCCGATATTCCCACGGGATAACTAGGGATAAGATCTCTAAATAACAACCGCTGGGCTTAGAGCCATAAAATTTAGTATGTAGGTAGCTGGACCTCTGGAATAACACGAAGGCTACTTTTTATCCTGATATTCCCACGGGATAGGGATAAAATTTCGAAATAAGAACCTCTGGGCTTAGAGTCATGAAATTTAGTATGTAGGTAGTTGGACGTATGGAATAACACATAGGTGACTTTTTGACCCAATATTCCCACGGGATAACTAGGGATAAGATCTCGAAATAACAACCGCTGGGCTTAGAGCCATAAAATTTAGTATGTAGGTAGCTGGACCTCTGGAATAACACGAAGGCTACTTTTTATCCTGATATTCCCACGGGATAGGGATAAAATTTCGAAATAAGAACCTCTGGGCTTAGAGTCATGAAATTTGGTATAAAGGTAGTGGGACGTATGGAATAACACATAGGTGACTTTTTGACCCGATATTCCCACGGGATAACTAGGGATAAGATCTCAAAATAACAACCGCTGGGCTTAGAGCCATAAAATTTAGTATGTAGGTATCTGAACCTCTGGAATAACACGAAGGCTACTTTTTATCCTGATATTCCCACGGGATAGGGATAAAATTTCGAAATAAGAACCTCTGGGCTTAGAGTCATGAAATTTGGTATATAGGTAGTTGGACGTATGGAATAACACATAGATGACTTTTTGACCCGATATTCCCACGGGATAACTAGGGATAAGATCTCGAAATAACAACCGCTGGGCTTAGAGCCATAAAATTTAGTATGTAGGTAGCTGGACCTCTGGAATAACACGAAGGCTACTTTTTATCCTGATATTCCCACGGGATAGGGATAAAATTTCGAAATAAGAACCTCTGGGCTTAGAGTCATGAAATTTAGTATGTAGGTAGTTGGACGTATGGAATAACACATAGGTGACTTTTTGACCCAATATTCCCACGGGATAACTAGGGATAAGATCTCGAAATAACAACCGCTGGGCTTAGAGCCATAAAATTTAGTATGTAGGTAGCTGGACCTCTGGAATAACACGAAGGCTACTTTTTATCCTGATATTCCCACGGGATAGGGATAAAATTTCGAAATAAGAACCTCTGGGCTTAGAGTCATGAAATTTAGTATAAAGGTAGTGGGACGTATGGAATAACACATAGGTGACTTTTTGACCCGATATTCCCACGGGATAACTAGGGATAAGATCTCAAAATAACAACCGCTGGGCTTAGAGCCATAAAATTTAGTATGTAGGTATCTGAACCTCTGGAATAACACGAAGGCTACTTTTTATCCTGATATTCCCACGGGATAGGGATAAAATTTCGAAATAAGAACCTCTGGGCTTAGAGTCATGAAATTTGGTATATAGGTAGTTGGACGTATGGAATAACACATAGGTGACTTTTTGACCCAATATTCCCACGGGATAACTAGGGATAAGATCTCGAAATAACAACCGCTGGGCTTAGAGCCATAAAATTTAGTATGTAGGTAGCTGGACCTCTGGAATAACACGAAGGCTACTTTTTATCCTGATATTCCCACGGGATAGGGATAAAATTTCGAAATAAGAACCTCTGGGCTTAGAGTCATGAAATTTAGTATGTAGGTAGTTGGACGTATGGAATAACACATAGGTGACTTTTTGACCCAATATTCCCACGGGATAACTAGGGATAAGATCTCGAAATAACAACCGCTGGGCTTAGAGCCATAAAATTTAGTATGTAGGTAGCTGGACCTCTGGAATAACACGAAGGCTACTTTTTATCCTGATATTCCCACGGGATAGGGATAAAATTTCGAAATAAGAACCTCTGGGCTTAGAGTCATGAAATTTAGTATAAAGGTAGTGGGACGTATGGAATAACACATAGGTGACTTTTTGACCCGATATTCCCACGGGATAACTAGGGATAAGATCTCAAAATAACAACCGCTGGGCTTAGAGCCATAAAATTTAGTATGTAGGTATCTGAACCTCTGGAATAACACGAAGGCTACTTTTTATCCTGATATTCCCACGGGATAGGGATAAAATTTCGAAATAAGAACCTCTGGGCTTAAGTCATGAAATTTGGTATATAGGTAGTTGGACGTATGGAATAACACATAGGTGACTTTTTGACCCAATATTCCCACGGGATAACTAGGGATAAGATCTCGAAATAACAACCGCTGGGCTTAGAGCCATGAAATTTGGTGTGTAGGTAGCTGAACCTCTGGAATAACACATAGGCTATTTTTTAACCCGATATTCCCACGGGATAGGAATAAAATTTTGAAATAATAACCGCTGGGCTAAAAGTCATGAAATTTGGTATGTAGGTAGCTGCACGTCTGGAATAACACATACGCTATTTTTTATCCCTATACTCCCACGGGATATTTCAATTGCCACTACCAGACCGATTACTTTACGCGTGCGAAGCCGCGGGTAAAAGCTAGTTATATATATTTGTAACATAACGGTTCCAGTAATTTTTGTTAAAAAAAAGGATATAATATCTCCTAAATCAAAAGTAAAAGTACTATACTATAACAATGAACTCCAAAAATATGTAGCCCCCACTCGTTTTTTGCATTTGTCGTCGGAAACTTACTACTATAAAAAACAATTTATCAATGAAAATACATGATCCAAATCCTACTCAATATTATAAATGTGAAAGTTTGTGAAGATGTTTAGATGTTTGTTACTCAATCACGTCTAAACCGCTGATCCAATTTGGATGAAATTCGGTGACGTACAGATAGTTTGAGTCCCCGGGAAGGACATAAGATAAATTGCATTTCACTATTTTTATAATTAAAATAATTAAAAACTATTTTGAATAGATATCCACCAAAATCGCCATCGAAACACCAAAACCCAAACAAAACATTTCGGGAAAGAGGTAAAGGGATCATAGGCTTAAGGGCATCTATTACTTAGTCGGCAAGGAAGCAAGAGGGGGTGGGGGGCAATTAACGCGCGTATTAACGCTGGCTCATGGGCCGGGGATAAGACATGGGGTCGCAGCAGGCAGGAAGGCTGTGTACCCCATAGATCGTAGTCGGATGGAGTTCAAAAACTTAAATCTTGTTAACTGGTTACATGTCGTTAATTATTTTATATATTGTGTGTTATTTAATAAAGTATACCTTTACATAACCGGCGTTTAAGTAAAGTTAATCACACAAAACTGGGACAGAGATAGAGTCAGCTTAGCAAAGCTTGTGTTATGGACACTAGGCAACGGATAAACATACTTATATAGATAAATACATACTTAAATACATATTAAACATCCAAGACTCGACTGCCGTGTCAGGCTTAAGTAACGTATGTCCAAAAAAGTCGATTCGAGAAAAATGCGATCAAAGTTTTTGTTTATCCACATCTCATTGCTCGTTTACTAATGAAGTTTAAAATTTGAAATTTACATAGTAGGTTAGAAATATTATTGTGACTATGTATTTTTAATTTTAACACTGTGCCACAAATAAAATTGAAAAAAATAAGTTTTTTAACTTTACACGGCGTTACTTTCCATACAAAGTTCTGTAACGCAAAGTTGCGTATCTGCATATACGGTAGTTAAGCGTGACCATGCTCTTTTTAATGCCCAACACTGTGTAATGGCTATGACCTGTATCTATACATACAGCAAATGAGCTCGGAAATATTTTTAAAACCATGAAACAGAACATTAAGTAAATTAAATAGTGAATAGACTCTTTTATCTAGTCCCTTTATTTTATTTTATAGATATACAAATAGGTAGGAAGATCAATAATAGGTCAAGTGTAAGCTAGAAAACTTTTTATGCCTTTAATCACAGCAACAGGATTTGTATTTATTCTTTATTTGCTGATGAACTATCTCTCATGGTAACATATCATTGTCATTTTCTTGAAACCGGGCCTTAATATCGTAGTAAATACTGACCGGGTTAATATTTGTATTTGATTGGCGTCCAAAGTCTTCTGTTGCTTAGATAATAATTATCATGTTTCTCCGTAGATCACTCATTGTTTTTCATAATAAAATACATTCGGGCACTAAAAAAACTATAGTTAAAACAAAAACAGTAACAACTGCATGTAAAACGTGCGAGATTCCTGTCTAAACTAAAGGATTTCTAGTATAAATATAGTAGAATAGCTTCATTCGTGTTTGTAACGCCAATCTCACGTACCTATCAAGAAATACCGCAGTTAGGCAACATTCGAAGTTCGATTCGGGCGAGTTCTGTATGACATATCTAACGTATTTGAAATACTGGAGATATCCGTTACAAGTGCGTACAAAAATACCAGATACGTTAGTTCGGCTATCGGTGTTTTTATTGAATTATGGCTTAAAATGAAAATCTACGATATGTATCAGATAATATAGCATCATAAATCACGATTTAGCACTGTTAAGCGTAACTAACGTATCTCAACTTACGTTACTTAGGCCAGACACGGCAGTCGAGAACAAACATTCGTATTATTCATACAAATATCTGCCCCGGCCGGGATTCGAACCCGGGACCTCAAGCTTCGTAGTCAGGTGCTCTAACCACTGGGCCATCCGGTCGTCAACATGATGATGGTGAACTCAATGTAAACCATTAAAAACTAGTGATATTTTGAGTGATCGAAAAGTTTCCAAAAACAACATTTCCAGCACTACGTAAATCCTATTTTTTTCTTTCTAAAAACGATCTAGCACGACTGATAACTATAGAATTGAGAGCGCGGAGTTAGAAATTTTGTTGAATTACTGGCTTAACCCTTAAATTGAAAAAATTAAAAAAAAAATCATGATTCATGCCTCGACGAGTCTTATAGTCCAAAAAATTCTAAATAAAAAAAAATACAAAAAGATAGTTTTGAATCATGGTTGTCAATTTAAGTGCAAAACATACGAATATTTTTTGGAATTAAAAAAGGCTGTTGGGGGCCCATCATATATTTTCAGTACATTAATAACACTTTGTATCTCTAAAAAGTACCTTTTATCTCTCTCTCTTGTATGTATGTCTAAAAAGGTGCACAGTCGTACCTTCGCTTATAAATTTAGTTTGCATTCACACTATGATTTATAACAAGCCTGCTGTCGTTATGACCCCTATTCTCATGGGGTGGGGGATAATTTGAACGCGGATCATGTCGCGCCGGCGAGCAATCCGAGGGCGTCTTGACGGGATTTGCTTAAATATTTAGCTGCTATGTTGATCCGTTTGATTTCAAATGATATTCCACTATTATTATTGTCTTATCTGACTTATTATAGGTCATTGCTTTAATTTGATAGTGATACAATCCAAAATAAGGGAGCGTTAAAATTGAACTTTGATTCAATAGTGACATTTTTCAAAAAATACTGCTGTAGAATTTTGAGTTGTGGCACTGTCAAATTAAAGGAGAGAGATGTGGAATTTTAGGTACGTTGCGTAGTAATTGTTTGATCCTTTAATGTTCACAATATTTGATTTAAAATTAATTACATTTACAAATGATTTAAACAATAAAAACTTAATGATCTATATAAATAAAAATAAATCGTAAAATGTGTTGCTAAGCTACTCTTGCTGCTACTCGGGAACGGCTGGACCGATTTCACTAATTATTTTTTTTGTTGTGTTCGTTATTTTAATACCACAATTACAACACACGACGACTTTTTGAGAAATTCAAACATATGGAATACCTATTGCCGAATGATTAACTGATGAATGCTTTTTATTATTCTTGTGTCAAATATTCTTAATTTTAAATTACAAATAATCTACCTTATTTATATTAATTTATTAAATACCTACTTTAACCATTGCAAATACAATACGTATTTGGGAACC
Source organism: Choristoneura rosaceana (assembly GCA_037349165.1). Classification (NCBI taxonomy): domain Eukaryota; kingdom Metazoa; phylum Arthropoda; class Insecta; order Lepidoptera; family Tortricidae; genus Choristoneura; species Choristoneura rosaceana. Next base: position 5,816,834 of record JAZBNJ010000008.1, read on the forward strand.
TCACTTCACATCGTTATTTAAAAATACTCGTAGGTATGTTTTGAATAACGTATTTAATATATTAACCAACCGTATTATTACCACCATATATTTAATCCAGTTCACAATTAAAACCGTTAATTTAAATGAAGACAATCCAAAATGCTTTCGTTAAAGGTAACCATGTAAAACGGTAATTTTGTTAAATAATTGTTGCCATAGACATCGTTAGCGTTTATTAAAGGCCATAGATTTCACGGGTTGCCCGGGTAAAATTACACGGGAATTATTCTTAAATTATTGCCACTAATATGTCGAGGGCTTGGGTAATACGGCCCTGACACTGAATTTCTGTGACGTCTCGAATACCTCCGTCGCAATTTTCTCTGAGTGTGTAATTGGTGAGCTTATGGGGCGAGGGTGAAAAATATACCGAGTATACTTACTTTTTAGCACTGAATTCTGGGATTGTTGTAAAAGTTTTCGTTTAAATTACTGTTGAAAATAGTGAATTTCAAATGTAAAAGTAAGATTAAATATTAAAAGTAAGATGAAATTTATGGGATCTCATTCATTTATGTATTAACAAAATTGCAAGGGTGTTGAAAAGGCGCTAAGTATCTTAAAAAAATCTCTTTTTTGTCATTTACACCATGTGATGCAGAATGTTTTAAGCTAAACAATTATAGTATTAATAACTCAAAAGTATTTTTTTGAAATAGCACCTTTTGGCTTAGGGGGGCAGTATACAAACCTCATATTATTTCTTTACTAGCTTTTACCCGCGGCTTCGCCCGCGTAGAACTCGTTTATCGCGCTCTGTTCCCTCGAGAACTGTGCATTTTTTCGGGATAAACCTACCTATATTCCTAACTACCTATTTACCTATTAAACAAATCACTAGTTTTAGCAAACTTACTGTGTATAAAATGTATTATTATGAGATCGTAATGTCTGTACCTACGTTACGAAACGTTAAGCATTGAGTAAATATGATAATTTTCAAATTAGGTAAATAATTGAGTTCAATCTATTGATCAATTAAAAAGCTACAAAAAAAAATAACACACGTAGATTTTGTATAATATTCAGTGCATGTTTTTATGAAAACACTAAGTAGTTTTTGTTGACACTTCACAATCCTCTTAGCTAAATACTACAAGTATAGCTACATTATGCGACGTGTCAGACGAATCGAGTTTGTTTGGGAATTCCGGCTGCTCCAAAGTTGTGAGTGCTGATGCCTGTAGCGGCGAGAGCGGTCGCAACTCGCTGCTGGGCCTTTTATCAAAAAGGTGGTTTTAAATTGACACAGAACTAAAGCTACACACACGCTATACACTCGCCTGTAGCTTGAATACGCATGTGACTGACACACATATGTTAAACTTCATAATTTTCATAAAGTAAGGAATTAAAGTAATAAAAAAAAAACAAACAAAGAAGTTTCTACATAATTTTTAAGGTAAAATTTAGTTTATATATAACTAAAAATCAATGAAATGAATCAAAATTTATCAATAACACTAAAAATGTATAATTAGAATAGTAATGGGTGAACAATAAAAGGTACATAGTAAGTGAATAACTGTTTCTACTGTTGCCATTTCATTTCCTCGCAATTGAAATGAAAAGCAGAGTGTAAAACTTGAGCATTAAACCCATTTTCCCCTCGACAAGGCTATCCACCCTCGTCGTACCGGCTCGGGTGGCTATATGCACGTCATGGGTAAAATGGCTCGTTTTATGCTCTCGTGGTACAATCTATATTATTATTCTTATAACTTAGGATAATATATTGAAGCCTAAGGTCGGACTTGCCTAGTTTTCATATCTTTTATAACAAATTTCAAACCATTTATAAGTAATTTAATACTATTCATAAAAACTACATCAAGAATGAATAGAATAACTTTCGCGGGAGCAAATTTATTCGGCAAGTTTCACAAGATGCCATTCGGCATGGGATCGGCGAGGACGCGGCAAATTTTCCAGATTTACGGCTTTAGTTTAGGGATAGGAAAGCAATTAAAAACCGATTAACAGAGTAAAGCGTGGGTCCCAGAACGACGCCCCACCTGGGGACCATTATACCACAGCCACATAGTTAACGGCCATGGACCATAAAACTATGTTGGCGTTGTTTCGATGAGCACAATACTTGCGTGGACAAGAGCGATAGTGTTTTGTTTTGTGCTGTTAAGCGCTTTTAGCCAGAATAATTGGACGTAGTTATGGAAATAGGAACTAACTCAAACCTCCCCCCAAAATTGAAATAAGTATGCAACAAGTTCATACTTATCTAAACTTTAGGGGGAGATGTGGTTTGGTTCCTGTTTGCATAACTACGTCCAATTGCCCTTTTAGAGCGTGCGCACACAGAGAGCGGTCAGAGTTCTGCGTTCTAGTGGCCGTTGATCGCCCAAGAGTTCCAACGCACACAAGCGGCGTGCAAATTCTCGCGTTCTAGTTTCGTATGGGTCTTTGCACATGCAACATGTCACTAGAAAGTTCGTCATCCGATGAAGAATTATTGCTCTTGTGGAGCTTAGCAGCTTCTAACAAGAAAAGGAAGTATTGGGTGCACCCAAATAACACAACGCGAGAAGAACAAGGCGAATTCAGTAATATTTTTCAGGGTTTACTTAAAGATGAACTTTGACCGCCGCGGTCAGACTGCCCGCTGTGTGCGCTGTTGTTATAGACTCGGTACATTCTAATGAACGCCGAACGCGGAACTTGGAACTCGGAACTCCTGACCGCTGCCTGTGTGCGCACGCTCTTAACCGACGAAAAAAAACGGAGGCGGTTCTCAAGTCGATGTGTATATATTATTGTTTATATTTGACCACGCATAACTTTTTACAGAGTGGTCCGACTTTAATTATAGAAGACTTAAGGTTAAATGAAAATGGTTTATTATTTTCAGATTTTTGTTTTTTTTTTCACACTTATTGGTTGCCTGGTTCTGGTTGTCGGCAGGCGGTTATTCTGTGGTGGCGGTAGGTATATCAGGAAATTTACTCTTAATAATGCTCGCGTATAGCGCAGTATCAAAAAGCACATGTATGTTATTAACCCAATCTTACTTTAAGGCAACGTGTTTGTTAAAAAAGTTGAAAAATTTTAGGTTTTTTTTTAAATTTTTACAAAGAAGTTTTAATACTTGTAGACATACCCCGTTATCGCTTGAGGCAGTTTGGTGGATAACTAACTTTTAGTGATGCACAATACAAACTATCCAAGTTCAAGCGTTAGCTACGATTGTGTATTGTGATTGAGTATTGGAACTCCTAAATTTATCTGAAAACTCAATTTAAAATTTTTTTTTTCTTTTTAACATTGCACATTAATAATGTAAGGTAGCCACCAAACAGCCCGCTTGAGGACGGGGTCTACTTATAAAAATTAACTCCTTAAAATTTTACGCATACCTAACACATTGCATCTAGGTCGCAAACCGAAACAAATTTACTACATGTCTATGATAATATTTAATTATACATTTACATATATTGTGTTGGTTTGATGTGAGTTAAATATAACGTCAAATATTAACCCAGTAGCGGTTAATTTAATTCTTCTAAAATATTTGATCTACTACGATCTACGTCTGTCTGGGTTAAATTAACTCCTATTATATACGTAGACCTAAATTTTGTCGGTTGAATAAGGGTCTCCCCAAACCTAGCGACGTGGAATCGGCTTTAGCTGTTAAAAAAACACTTTATGTCTACGCAATAAGAGCGAAAAAGACGTCGATCGGCTTGGACGACGCGAAACGACATGTATCGACGGGGAGATGTATTTTTCGCTCTTATTGCGTGGACATAGCGTTTTTGGTCGGTTAAAGCCATCGATAGATGTGGCGAGACCCTAACTTTATATTCAAAGTTCACATCATTTATATTTCAAATATTGCAGTCTGTAATGGAAATTATTTGCCTTGTTTATTAATAGTTAATTAATTTATCAGTTGGTGTTTTGTTTCCTTTGTTTGCGTATTGTTTTACCAGTAATAAAATCAAACTCATATTTTATTAGGTAAGTATCAAATTATATCATACCTATTAAATTAAAATGTTCCCAAATATTGAATGAACTAAGTTTTAATTAGAGCACGAAATGAATATTACATATTGATGTATTACATTTTAATCCCCTTAGGCATACAAAAATTTCATTTTTTCTGAAATCACAAAATTTTAAATTAGATACCAAGAAAGGTAAACAAAAACGCAAAGATTTCTGTAGAAAAAGTTAATCTCAAACAAAACTCAAGCCAAATTCTAAGAAAACGTTCAAGTTCTCTGACATTGTCGACTAAAATTTCCGAAAATTCAGCCCTCGTAGCGTAGCTTGTCTCAATTAAAGAGACGTAAGATGCGTAATAAAGGGCAATCTGGCTGATTTATTGAATCATTCATTATAAGCGTTCACTGAGGTTAATTGTAGGCTTACTGTTACTAGAATCGAGACTGTACTTTACGTTTGCTTGGGTATTAAGTACGATTGAAATACTTGCACTACTATTACTGCTGAGATAGTGGGATCAAGTAATGAGAATGCAGGATTCTGTAGTGCTATTGCATAATGGTGAAACTAGATTTTTTTTTTAAGATAAGGATTTCTAAACGTCATTTTAATATCTGAGACATTTTTTTCATTTTCTTTAAATAAATCATATCCCGTAGCTTCGCTACAACTGCTAGATGGACTTAATAATAACTTGTTATTTTATTTACTTAACAGTTTTGTGTATCATGAGCAGCAAATGAGCTGGATGAGCGGTTGTATTTTGCAAAGTGTTCTAAACACTTTCTTGTTAGCTTGTTAGTTTTCTAGATACCGGCCCTAGAAATTGAGTTGTTATCAAATATTTATGCATGCTTTGTTACAGTGCCAGATATTGGTGTCGGTGACTGTACATAGATCATTTTAAGCATCCAGACCGCAGGAGTAGTCCTGATGCTCACTGTATTTTTGTAAAAAATTGTGAAAAGATATAAATATTTTTATTGGGAGAATACAGTTTAAAAGTTATGAACATAATACAGGTATGCAAAACTTTAACACATATCTAATAATATAAAATATTGAGTTGTTTCCCACATACTTACAAACATTCAATGTGTTTTTTGTACCTAATCAATTAAATGAAAAATGGAAGAAAAAAAAACAAGTCACAGCAGAAGTTTGAAATTTTGCTCTAGGTTCATTGCTGATAATTTACTTTTGGTAAAAAGTAATCGCACATACCTATACAGTTAATTTAAGTAAAATCAGCTCATAATTATTTTAAGGACTTACGAGTACATATTACCGTAGTACATAATAAATAAATATAAATAAATATAAATATCACGGGACACTTGACACCAATTGACCTAGTCCCAAACTAAGCAAAGCTTGTACTATGGGTACTAGGCAACGGATAAACATACTTATATAGATAAATAAATACTTAAATACATATTAAACATCCAAGACCCGAGAACAAACATTCGTATTATTCATACAAATATCTGCCCCGGCCGGGATTCGAACCCGGGACCTCAAGCTTCGTAGTCAGGTTCTCTAACCACTTAGCCATCCGGCCGTCCAACATAGTACCGTATCCAAATGTGACTATAGGACTTATTATCGGGCCGTCCATTTTTACCACAGTAAGCAGAGAAGCGTAACGTTTTTACTCCCGCCGACCACATTTCGAAGCGAGTTCCCGAATACATATAAAAACACACCAGTTAACCTGTGGCACGGAGGTAAGCGGTGATTTATTTTATTAAAAAGCCCATTCTGTCCCAGTAGGTAGATGAGACGCTGACGCGGCTAGTCGTAAACTGGTCCGGATTTAATAAAATTTATTCAGCTCCGTCTTTGGGGGCCGACAAATCATAAATTTCCTGGAATACTTATTTAGTTGGGACGGCAGTTTTAGAGCTTCTAAACTTTATACGGATCCGAGCTCTAGAGAATATGCCGGTGTCGCTGTTTGCCTTTTGTTTCTGACTGGAATGTTGTGACTGACCCGAGTTACTACAAAAGTAAGAGATTCGCATAATAATCACATTGTATGTATGACATAATTTACCTTAAACATAAACTTGGTATAGGCTCACAAGATCCACTGACGAAGATAATTTAAGACCTAGACAAAGACATGGATAGTTTTTTTCTTATTCAGAAAAATGCATAGTTCCTACGCTGTGATAGGCAAAATTATTCGCTGACGAAGTCAAGGGCAACAGCTAGTTTTAATATGTGTAAACCTGTAAATGATCTATAACATTAAATGCTAACAGGTACTTCCCCTCGAAAAGTGAAATATAGCCCGCTCAGTGAGAGCTGCCGTGCAAGAAACGAAATAATGGTTTTTACATCGCTGCCCTCTCAGCTCTTTTCATTCAGAGTGCAAAAAAATTACAAAGCCAACACAAAAACGGCATAGAACGAAATATTCATTTGTGTTTTTATGTAGATACGTTTACTAGATTCTTAAATTTTTATTTAAAATGTCTGTAAATGCGTAATAGAGCTAATAATTTTCAAATATTCCAGAATAATACGGAAGTATAACTCTGGGCTAGCGTTGCTTTTAATTTAAATTAGATTTCTGTTTTTTTTTTATAAGCAATGTATGTAAATTAAAAACTGAACTTAACTTTTTTTAAAGAAATCGCTTGTTATAGCTGAGTACATCTCTTCACTTGACTTTGACTTTAATGTAAAGTGATGTGTCGCGAGTGTCTTATGTTTTCCGTCGCGGTAACGTAAGGTCGTGCGATCGATCTTGATCAATAATTTAAGTTAGTGATAATTAAACCTCACTGTATCTGCACTTATATGTAAAGGACATTAAAAGCACTTCAAAATTCAAGTGTTTATTCCTTCAAATATCCACACGACAGCCCCAACTCGTTTCTCGCTGAAAAATATCCACAAATTATTCGTCATTAAACGATTCGCATTTAATCTAGACCAAACAGTAGGCAACTAATCAAGTCAGCTTTTTCGCAATTAAGCTGTTAGACGAGACGATATCTCTAGATTAACACAAAAAAAAAATAACTTTTTCATTCGTCCCTAACGTCTGATTCGTAATAACCTAGATTTTATGAGTAAAATAGTCTAACAGAGTGGTCATTATATATCACTCAAAACATTATGAAGTTCAAATCTAATAGAATGTAGCGTGACGTATGTAAACCCCGTTTGTATTTTATGTGTAGGAAAGCTTACTTTCTAAGCTTCAATGCCTAAAAATCTGAAAAACCATGGGTGCCCGTTTTTTTTGCAAGGAGGTTTATGTATGTATATACGAAAAATCTTCTTGTGGACGCCTTTTGGGTAACAAAAATTAAGATGATATGATAATTTTAATATTTTCAGATCTAACATCTGATTGTAAGTACTTTTTTCTGAGAATTGTTTTATTGAAAATGTCAAAAAGTCATTACTATAAATAAATATACATAAAAACATCCCTTATTCCTCGTAGTAACCACCAACTTTAATGTTTTAATGAAGTTGCTACTAACTAAAAGTTCGAATCAGTAAAATAAGCCATTTAATAGGTAAAATAAATTAAAAATTATATCGAAACTCATTAAATTCTCTAGCAAGTTTCCAAAAATAAGGTAGATAGGTACACACATCAAACAAAAATCTTGGCATAAGGTACTCATTATAAGACAAATTTGATGTTTTGACTCGGTAAGTAGGTACCTAATAACTATCGACGCTTGAAAGGAGAAATTGACTAAGCGTTTTTTAAGTTTTTCCTTTTTCGACATTGTGTAACTCTAAATTTACGTTTTATCTGTTGTGTTTCTGTTATGTTACTTATATTGTTTAATGTAGTAAAAAATGTATTTTTATTATTATTTGTTATTAATATTATAGTCTAATTTAAAGATAGGTAAATCTGTTATATTAATGGTTATTAATAGGAAACTGTTTACGAATCTTATCTTATCGCAGGTCCAAGTGTCTCGTCTGGTCTATTCTCGCCTCGGCAGGCGCCCAGCCGGCGCCTGGTCCGCGCACACCGCAATTTGCCTCCAAATTCGCATTCCTACGAATTTTTGCAGCATTATTTTTAAATTACCAGCACCGGCTTGATGGCGATTTTATTTCCTGCCGCCGTTGGAGGAAATGAGGAAAACAAGACACTGCGGAAGGTTTGGATATTGCACGCTCTGCGTCGGTTTTTAGCCGGTGGCCAAGAGAAATTATGACATGACCTGGACAATTTAATTTAAAATTTGCCTTTAACTTACCAAAATGAAAAGGCGATAGTAAAAAAATATATTGGGGTATGTTGGGGTTGGGTGGAGCATGCCGACACCTAAGAAAAAATATTAAGTACTAATAATACTTATTATTACACAATAATTAATAGTATAGAGTAGGTATATTGCATTAGAAAAAGTACCTGACAATAATACAGTATTTATTCGTAGGCCGTTACACAGAAAAAAGACGCATCTCACATTTTTCATAATGTTCTGATAGGCCTGTTTTATTAATTCTGAATATGTATGAAACACAAATTCGTAAATAAATATATAGAAAAAATATTAAACAATTTGAGTATCAAATTATAGCTTATATTTAATTAGCCAATCACATTCACGCACCATGATAGAGTATGTGATAGAGTAGTAGTAGTGTAGGTTTACCAAAGCGTGTTCTTAATTTTGTAAACTATATAATAAGTATGATGTCCTAATACATAATATTCAAAGTGGCCTATCTTTGAGTCACGGACGTGATCTCACGCGGATGATATAAAGATTTGTCATTAATAATTTCTAACGCTTGTAAAGTTTGAACCCAGAGAGAACAAACTAATTAGTGTGATGGTGGTGATAGATGGGTCTGTGTGATTTGTGTGTGTTCTTATAGTGTGGAGGTTGAGGAACTGCATATGAACACGCATATGTTGCATAAACTTAACTATCTTAAGGTCGCGGATGACCAAAGAAATTCTTTTAGTATATTGATATGAACCTCCGCAAATTAACGCCTGATTCAATAAATTATTTTTCGTGTAGGTAAGTACTCTTTCATGAAACTCAAAGCATCCAAGAATGTATTTCTCTCTGGTGCAAAATACAGCACTGCACGGCTGCAGCGTTCAAGTTAGACGCTGCGCCTTGTCGCGGGAGACATAATTGACAGCAAAACTTGAACGTGATATGTGCCAACGTACGATTTCTCGCAACTTCTGGTAGATACCGTGGACTTACACTTTGATGAATTTACTTATAGCACCCTACCTACCTTTTGTCAAAAGTCTCGTTAGAAATCTAAGCGCCTAAGGTCTTTAAACTTTAATGGTATTTCTTAAAAAAAAATCGTCACAATATTTAGATACTTGAAATGGAATTGTATTGTATTGTAAAACTCACTCTTATGTAAAATATACATAAAAACACATGAAAATAACAGCACAGGATAATAAGATAAGAATAAGAACTTATCCAGTGAATAATGTAATGTGTAGTATGTGTTAGTGTTAAAATAAAGAGCGTTTATTTTCTTTAGCGTCGTAAATTGCCAAAAGAACCGTAATAGTGTAATAAAATGAGATAACTGATGTCTGGATAATTTTTTTCTTGCTTGACTAAAGAGACAGCGGATTAAAGTATGTGAATTACAAGTACTCGTAGAAGGCTTAATCTCTATTACGTGTGCACGGTTGCAATTAATCACTATTAAATTTCTATCGAACGATATTATAACATGACCTTAGAAAAAGATGATACCTAAATATAATTGCTATCACATCGAGTGTGTGGTGGTGTACACAATGAGTGTATTTTGTACCTATATGGATCGGACGATAAATGAGAACTCGTCCAACGGTAACAAGAGCGCACGCAGTCGGCGCCCAAGAGTACCAAGAGTAGAGAGATTTCGGTACACACACTGAAAAAAAAAGGATAGCTGAACTAGTTTAGCTACTTGACGTTTAGCCAAAATTTACTAATTAGGAACCAAAATCAAAACGATTTTGTAAGACATCACCTAACTTAGTTAGCAAACCTTTTTTTTCAGTGCAACATTAACAACCCACAAATTTGTTGTGAAGCTTGCCACCAACACCTGAAGTGATGACCACGACCACTCTGTCAAGAGAGATACCGACAAAGAAGAAGAACCTACAAATTCTTCAATCTTGTACATGCACGAAAATATCAGGAGCTCAAAGTGTTTGCGATCTTCATTCTAATCCTTGGAACCTAATAAGATTAAGATGAACACTAATTAACGTAAACTAACTATTCTTTCTAACTAGCTATTGCCTGCATTATTTGCTATGAATTCGTTTAATTGTTTTTAAATTTACAACGCATTGGTGTAAACTGTAATGCTGTAAATTTTTATTGGTTTATAAGTAAATAAATAAAAAATCGCTATTCCGGAAAAAGAAAAAAAATGGTATGTCTTTTCTGGGGTGTCAAACTATCTCCACGCCCAACATCATCTGAATTGGTTAATCGATTTGTGCGTAAAGAGGTAATAAAGTAAAAAAAATCGATGGATAGAGTTAGGTATTTCAACATTAAACTCTCAGTAGGGATAAAAAAATAAATAGGATTTTGATACCGTCATCAAAGCCTTGATTTAGGCCGAAAACGGCTAAATCAGAATATTTACGTACATAACAAAGGCGGGTAATATATTACTTACTCTAGCTGTCCACCCCGTAGCTTCACCAGCGGTTTTTCGACGTTTCGGGAAAAATATACCCTTGTTCTATGCATTCCACCCAATCAAAAACAATATGGAAAAGAAAGCGAAAAACCTTCGCGCGTTTTTACTTCTTAACGGATAAGGCTTTATACGCAAGTTTAGACATTGTTTGTAGTTTAGTCCTTAGGTACTGCATTAGTTATTTTTGGGTGTATTGATTTCATGTAACTATGAAAAAATTGTCAAGTCAGTCTGCCAGTCAGAGTCTGTTAAAGATTTAACGCCATTTGTAGGAGAAACTTGTCTTACTGTCTTAGAATGAAACTTAGAAAATTATCAATAAATAAGAAATTATTTTTTACTAGGTAATATTTCATCTTTAGTGCAAGATTTTTGTTGAAGATTATGTATTAATATTCTATTCTATACATTATGTGTAAATATATGTAAGTAATTGAAATATCGAAATAACAGTAATTATGTATCTACACGAAAGTACGTGTTACCTATAGTCTGTAAAATGGTGATGATTGTGTTCATATTTATATGTATGTTCATATGAATTCAAAACTTAAAAATTGAAAGTTCGTTGATACCTGTTACTTAATTTAAGTTGAGATCCTATCGATATGGCCGAACATAATAAAGAGTTCAGTTTAGGTTGGAAAGTTATTTTCGAGAGATTTTTCCCTTAGCTATAAAAACGTTGTGCTTAGTGACAGACTGAGATAAAGTTTCACGCGGACGAAGACGTGGGCGCAGCTAGTCTTTCTATAAAACTTAAATCTCGACCATTTACTTCACATCAAATTTAATTATTTGTTATATTTAGAATGATCAAGGAGATAAATTTCATGTGCAATTTAACTAGACGTTAAACGTAACAGCCTCATAGAAGTTAATGTTGTATTCTATCGTGCAAGCTGCTCGCTACACACTGTTGCAGATTTGGCTGAGCTTGCCAATGCAGTTTTGTAGGAGCTGCAATATTGTAAGGATAGTTAAGTAAATCTTAGAGAAAAGTAATTTAGAACTAAACCTAAATGAATACCAAGATTTTTAAACTATAAATATTCGGGCGATAGATCGCTAAATGTCTTGGTTACATAACAATTTCGACCGTATTGCTAATTGAAATCGACTCGACTAATTTACTCGAAAATATGGATTGTTTGCTTTATTGAATACTTGAAATTATAGACATATTTCAAAATTAAAACCGTTTGTGCATTGAGGCTCGTTATAACTATAATATCACGGGACAGTTTAGGTACTCCAATTGACGTATTTCTAAAAGAAAAGCAAGTAGTTTGGATACTACTAAGTAATAGATAAACAAATATACTGTATTTAATATGTTACTAAATATACTATATTATTTTAATTGGAAACAGTTTGTTTCCTTCACACGATCCCACATTTTCATATTACTTTCAAATATTGGCAATATAAAAGAATGGGCGTCAGTATGTCAAGTACTCGTTGTGAGCCTGAAAGTACCTCGACACACCCACACTAGTAAACGAGAGGGGTAAAGCTTAATATTTTGTTTTCCCACGCAAAAATATTTATTGAGTTGATAGTTTCGTCTCAGTTAAATATTTTAGAGCTAACTAGCTGTACTGTGTTTCTGTATTATTCCTATAGAAACTTTTGCAAAGTATTGGAAAACTTAAAAAACAGATAGATGAAATTGGTAGAGTCGTTCCCAATTCTCAAGATAATGGCGTGACTAAGGAAAATAGCAATCATTTTATAAAAAATCTATTATTTTATACTCGAAAATATTTTTCCGTGTGTCTCATCGTTAGACCCTTTGCTACGAAGTGCAAAATTTGAACTTCGTATCTTACCGTCCCGCTGACGCTTATTTTATTTAATACAAGAGTGAGAGGGACGGTACGATACGAACTTCGATTTTCAAATTTGTACTCCTCAGTACCTATACATACGTCACGATACGTATCTCGTAAGAACATTATATCTACGATGAATGCAGACTTTAGTTTTATATAGCTTTATTGCCTTGTTTAATTATCATTAAGCCGTTTTTAATAAAACATGCTGCGAAATATTTGGTCTCAAAACGAAACCTTAACGAAATACAATCTATAGTTTGCTTTGTTTCTCTCTTAAATGTTATACATAAAGTTAACGAGCGAAAATTTAAGACAACCGTAACCTATAAATATTTCCAGGGATATTTTTTTCTCAATCTTAGGATAGTGGTTGAAAAATGTAAAATAAGATATTACCTACAGAAATACTTATTAACGATGCGTATATTTTTATTACAATGTTTTCACGTAGTCAATTTTTATCAACTTCCAATTAGCTCTTAATTCGTAAGGAGCAAGTTCTACAATAAACTTTTCATTCCTTTTTAATCATCTTAATCAACGTACCCTCCAAAAATAAATTTAACTTTCTAATACTATTAACCGTTTAAATAAATATTTGTTCACAAGTTGCCGAAGGAATTTCCGTGGCTGAACCCTGTTTAATCCGAATTCTCAGAACAATAGAGTAATCAGAAATATAATTATCGTCTTCATTATAACCCCATTGGGGGAGGGGGGGGGGAGGTATTACTCACGGCTGACTGCAAATGAAAAGATCGCAATCAGAATACCGCTACGCATCTCGAGACGCAAGTTTTTGTACTAGAGGTAGAAAAGTACACGTATTTATTCGAATATAAAAGCAGAAAGTATATTTTTAACATGAAATCGTTCTTAAATGTTGAATTGGAGTGGCGTTAGTATTTTATATGTTGTTTTGTGGTTATTTAAAGTGCATCTAAATAAATGTCTTGTTTTAAAGAAATGGGTCGAAACTTAGTTCTTAGCATTAAAGTATCTACACCTTTTAACAAAATAGTTGTAACTTAAGAATTATCATGCTCGTTTACTCATATACTTTTTTTTATTACACATGTTTACTTATATATATGTTAAAAAATACATATATAAAGTTATATAAGCACTAATGGGCTTAGGTACAGTAAATATTTTCTAGAAGGAAGAAAAAAACGTATGTAGGTAATAATGGCTTGATTCCACCTAATCGCAGGCATAATAATTATGACATTACCGTGCATGTAGAGACTTTTTACACAAAAGACAGACAGTCTGGTAACACGAGGGTTACATATCGTCAATAATAATTTGACAAATAGAAAGATAAAATAAGTAAAATAAACCAAAACTTAACTTTCTAGTAATTGCGCTTCGACTGATTCAATGCGTGTCGTTCATGAGGAATCTAAAAATTAGCTTAGAAACGATATTAAATTTTGGTTCACTATTGCAGCATTAAAAAAATCTGCATTTTAATAATAGAAGAACGTTTTATAAACAGTACTCTTCCTCAATCTTGTGAACGGGACTTCAGTAATATGACGTTTAGAGATAGACCAAGCGTCTAATTTCTAAAAAACTCAGCAAACTTCCAGTAACATAAATAGTTTCACTGTAATTCCTGAAATAAACGTTTCCAACCTAGTTTTTCTGTTTAATCAAGTATTTTTCCCCATCCAAAGATATCCTCATACTTTTATACAGCTCATCCTTACTGAGTAGGTATTACAAAAGTTGGTGACTAAGCATTTGTAACCCTGAGCTCGAGAAATTTCCCTTTCTTTTCCTTTCTGTTAATAACAGATTTTTTGCGTCAGCAATGGAAATAGTGGTTAAACATTTTTACGGTTAAATGGAAGACATTTAAATGCTCGTGAAGGCACTTAAGAGGTTTTACATTTTTAAGATTTTTAACTGAAAATGGAAGGGAAAATGTTGCATTTCAAATTTTTGAAAGGACGTCAGAGTTTTATTCATTTTTAAATCGCGGAAAGCAGTAACTTTCAACATTTAATTATAAAATGTGCCCAAGCATAATTTTATTGACTTGTATAACATTGAAGTGAAGAATTGTAAACATGCTTAATTTCTTGGACATCTACCCAATAAGATATTTATCCCCATAACTAGATTCAAAATACAGACCTCCAAGCCCTTAGCTAAAGATCAACGTCATCCTAACTTTAACGTATGAATATTACCTAACAAATTGACGAATATTTATAAAAAAAACTCCGCTCTAACAAGTCCCCGTAAAAGGGCCGATGAAAGTTATGGGGGTAGGGGAAAACTCTCGTAAATAGCAGAAAGGGCGAATAGGGATAAAGGAATAATATATCAATACGAATCTTTAATATTCGCGGCGCTACCGTAAATCATAACGAATGAAACTGGCTTATAAATCAAGCGGTTTTTTTATACGTGTAAAGTAGGGACAATATTTTGCAAGGATTATATTTTATGAGCGATACAGGAGAGAAATATCAACACGGGTTACAATCGGAATTGTTTTGAGGCTCTTTTCAGAAATTTGTCGCAGTAACATCGTATCTTTTATATCGTTATATGAAAACTACTTATGATCTTCGTGAAATTTGGTTGGTTTAAAATGTTGTTCTTGATTTATTACTAAGTAAAAAAAAAACATAAGAAATTACTTGTTTTATTCATAAGGTTTTTAATTTCGCGATTTTCGTTCATAATATTCTACCACATCGGGATGCATTACTCGTAATCACGAAAAAAATTTCTGTAATTTCACATGATTAAATAGTTCTTAGTAATAGTTCATTTTATGTTTAGGAACTTCGTAATGTTGGCAATATGCTACGTCAAATTCCAAAGGCCGTAAAAACAAGATATGTGATGATGCAGTGAGAAAATGATCGTATCATAAAAACGTTGGGAGCACTCAATATTCGCGGTGATAGCCGGCCTCGTGTACGCAAGTGACACATTTACATCGAAATGAGCGATCCAGGCCACTCTCAAACCCGTTATTTCACCGAATATACAATTTGCTTAAAATTTCAATACGAAATACCAATAAAGGGAGCGTTGGTTGCCATCAGACGAACGAAAATGTGACTTTTATTCATTCTGCTCCGTGGCACGAGATGTTTAAATCGAATTCGATATTCAGCCACAGTCAGTTGAAATGTCATATACTTACCTAGTATCCGCTAGTAGTTGTGAAAGCCCGCAGGAAGATATCACTGTATCAAGCATTTACGATATATTTTAAACCGGTGCTTCTCTGCTATTTGGCTCAATAAAATAGTTCATTTCGAAATTCTTATTGGCAATACGATTTGGTACAATCTGTTCCAAATAAGTACAATTAGCTAACTAGAGGACTTAAGGGCCCATAGATTTTTTTCCACCCTGTAATAATACCAAAGAAATCATGGTGTAATTGCTTTGTAATTGATTGTGAAAAGGTTCCACCCTAGTAAGTGATTCAGTTACCTAAATTGTACGTTATGATTTGTGCATAGCGCATTCTACCTTAAAAGTATCGATTAGTAATACCATTCCAGCAATCGTGCCTCCAAATTCCGTTGGAATATTACACTTCACAAACTAACGTAAAAAAATCGAGAAAAATATTCAAAGCTCACATGATTGATGCGAGTGTCAAAGGCTGCGAGCTCTTCCCTTACTGTTGACATTGTTCGTTTACACAGCAAGTGTAATTGATTGGCGTCCGTAACACCGTTTAGCGCGAATGAGTGGATATGAAAAGTTGGGTCTGACAGTGATAGAGGGCCGGGCTGTTTTTGTCTCGTGGACGGTCACCGTATGTTTAGGCGGACTGTATTGCTACTAGGACGCTGCAATGGAAACTATTTCTACGGGACTCGGCATTCATTTGTTTGCACATGTTTCCGTTTCTTAAACGGGGTCATTGACACTACTAATTTATGGTCCATTTTCCATTTTCCAATAAATTTTGTATGGCTATTATACAGTTACTTTGACGTCACTGATTTCCCAACTCAATCGACTAACAAATATATATTTTAACACAACTTTAACAAATTGTTTTCAGGGCTGAATTTAAGTGTTTTTTTTTTAATAATTATTGTTTTATTGTATTGTTTGCCCTATTAGCTATTAGCGGTAGATTACCTTTAAAATAGGTCTGGCGTTTGTTGCGGGGGAAATGTGCACACAAGCGCAGTTCCTTCCGCACACTTAGATGCAAAAACAAAACTGCCAACTGACTGTAATGACGACGTTAACACATAAATAATCCAACAATACACTAATAATTCGTGTAGGTACAGATAACTCAAAACTCACACATTGACTAACATCACTAAGTTGTTGATCGGCGAAAAGTCGGATTTATCGCTTGACCGATCCAAAATTTGTATGGATTAGCGGACTCGATGTTGTACCTAAACGGAAAACTGGTAAGTAAGAAATACTTCAACTGTCAGAAGACTAAAATTTTGCAAAGTAATTGGGCACAGTGATTAAAATAAAATAAAAACTACTTTTTTATTTTATTTAAATAACGATTTGTAGAAGAATAACAAGAAGTAAATAGTTTTGATACACGTACTTATATAATACAGAAGCTCGATAAAATTACCACGGCAATTTGAGAAAACAATTATCGGCTGAAATAATAATCATTTTTTTAGCTTCCATGCCACTAATGATAAGAGGTAGTTAAAATTTTCTGGAGTTAAGATATTGGCTTTAAGTAGCTCGCGTACGTTAACCCAGACACTACCGGTGCTTATGGATAGGTCATAACAATAATTATAAACGATAATGTTCATTAAAATTCTATCATTATTACACCCAAAAGCAAAAACATTTACCACAAATCCCCCCCAATTACGGGTAAACAGTGAATTAGGCAGAACAACGTCATTTTTTGCGAGGGTACAGTAATTGGGTGAGCCAGCTGCAATGATCATAAATACTTTCCCTAGCAAACCGCCCTGAGGTTTTTGGGTTTGTTTAAAGTCCCTGGGACCCTAATAAATATCACCGTGTTACAGATCACCACTGAACCAACAGGGTATTTTGAAGCAATCGTTATGATTATATTTTCTCATAAGTTACACTGGCGCGGTTATTACAAGACGTTGGAAATGAAAAGATAATGTTAAATGCCTAATTAGTTTTGTGTATCACTTCCTTAATTATATCATACCTATTATCTTTGTAACGAAAATCTTCGTAAGATTTTATTGCGTTATCTTATTAATCTGAACTTGGTAGATTATAATTTATTAGGTTTTGTGGCTTTAAGCAATTTCAAGGCTTTACAGCCTTTTCATAACTCAAAAGACTTCTTATTTTTTAGGATTCCGTGCCTCGAAAGGAAAAATGGAACCCTTATCAGATCACACTTTGTTGTCCGTCCGTCCTTCCATCTCTGTCAAGATCCCTTTTCTCAGGAACGCATGGATACCAATTTAAACGCATCAAATCAATACTCAAATCTGCGGTCCCTTGCGGTTACTTCTAAGTCAACACAAAAGTTACAGTCATTAAACAACGTGTTTACATACAGAAGTGCAAAATACAGCAGTACAAGTGCAAATAGCAGTGCACTGAAAACCTATTTGGGCACTTCCAGTTGTCCAGTGTGTCTGTAAATATTAATGACTATTTTAATCTGACCCCACACTGCGTACATTTTGTTTATGAATAGGGCTCTGCATACACTGGATGTATTAAATCACTCGGAAAAACGAGAAATCTTCAAGACATGATTCCCGTTTACTTACATACCCAAAAATGTGCACGGAACCTTCCGTGCGCGAGTCCGACTCATACTTGGCCCGTTTTTTTTGTATATGTATACAACTGTGTCGAAATATCGACTTTCGTTAAAATCAACAAAACGCGAATTATATTCATAAAAATATGTGTATATTGTATTCTTAAACGGCAGTCATGTCATAAGGATATTATTATCCATAGCGGTAAAAGGTAAACGTAAAAAGAAGTAAAGCGGTAAAAACAGAATAAAATAAAAATATTTAAGGGGGGCTCCTATACATCAAACGTAATATTTTTGTTGTTTTTTGCTAATGTAATGTCTAATGAATGTTGTATAGATGTTACGGAACCCTTCGTGTGCGAATCCGACTCACGCTAGGCCGGTTTTTTATATTTTACAATTACATGAGTATTAACAAAAGTTTTCATTAATTCAAGAGGTACAGGACACCCCGCGCTTGGTTTTTGAGCGTGAAACAGCGGAGTTTTAGCGATATTGCATAACTTGTACAATATTAAAACTAGTAAATTTAAGTTAATAACACTAGCTCCTTAATAGGCAACGTGAGTATGTAGCAGTGTGCATATTCGTTAAATAACAAGCACACGTGCAAGGTGTAGGAAGTTCGAGATAGTTCTATGTTCTTAGTTCCTATGGTACCTACCTATTAACTAGATATTTCAGACATTTTTCTTAGAACATAAATTGGGTAGATAACCTAAAACCTTGTTGTAACTGTCATTAGCTCGTGGGGTATTCAGCAAACAGCTGCCGCTTTTTCTTAAAGGTAACCAAATCAAAATTTTGAGCTTTCTGGGTCCAAAAATCGATGAGGTAGACTAAAACTTAAATTAAAAAATTTTAAAACCCCGATAATAAAAAAGCCAGCAAAAATAAAAAAAAACGCCCGAAAAAAAAGCCGCCCAAAAAAAGACAGCCAAAAAGTAAAAAATAATTATGCAGTCGCGTGCAACAGCTAGGTAAGCTGTTGCCCGCGACTTCATCTGCGAACAATTCGTTTATCCGTATCCCGTTGAGACTATGCTGATTTCCCGCAAAATTAGCCTAAGTTAATTTAGTATAAATACCTAGTAATATTTTTTTTATCTAAGCGTCTTCGGTATCCGGGGACCGCTAAGGTTCATACTTTGAAAAATACAGACTAGAATTCGTTAAAATATAATTCGTTTTTAAATTAATCCCTCATAGGTAAGCAACATAAAACTATGATTAATTTTGTGGTAGCACATCCAAATTCGCGGTCCTGGAAAAGGGTTAAATACCAATAGGTAAATACTGCGGACTGGGGAAATGATTCAGAAGGCATTACAATAGTCAATATTCTTATGAAAATTATTATTGATAGACTAAGTGGCTTCACACACGTAAATCATTAGATCCAGTCGCTGAATTGAACTTTTGGGACTTTTGAAAAACTTCCGTGGGAAGTCCCGAAAATTAAATCGTGGTTTGCATTGAGGTTACATTAAAAACAACCATGTCAAATTTCATGAGTCTAAGCCTAGCGGTTGTTATTTCGAAATTTTAGCCCTATCCCGTAGGAATATTAGAATAAAAAGTAGCTTATGTTTTATTCCAGATGTGCAGCTATTAACATACCAAATTTCGTCTAAATCGGTTTATCCGTTTCAGCGTGAAGGAGTAACAACTATACTCACTCACTCACTCACAAACTTTGGCATTTATAATATAAGTAGGATTTGCGCTTTACTACAGATAAATACAACTGATATGTCGCATAAGTTAGACGAAGTTTACTCATTTACTATTTTACTTCGATTCAGTTTAAAATTAAATAATCTCTTCTTATTAGAAGTTGGCGGACAGTTTCCCCCCACAAAATTATAATCATATAAATCACATAGTATATTTAAACAACGCAATGACATAATGCCAACTGGCCCTTCGTTTATATCTTTGGGGCCAGTTCGTCAAAGTTCAGCGCTGTTATATTTCACGTTATCGCGTAGATAGCATTGTTCGATCACCGAACGTTTCAATTTTATGGAGAGCTTTTGGTTTATTTCCGAATGTCGGAATAAATTTACCACGTCGAATTACAGAAGTTTCACAATAGACCCTGTTTCAAACTGAACTTCCTTCCAAATGTCGTTATTCAAGACTTTTGATAAGAAATTGAATTAATATCTCAATTGGAAATCTCTATTGTCGTAAATTTCTACATTACTAATGTTCTATTCCCAGAAAGTCTTCAGAAAGAGTTGATTATTTAACATTGTTTTAGGTACTTTAGTCCTCGAGTTCTACTTAAGAATGAACTAAAATAATTTCTTTGCTCACCCGCGACCTTAAGATAGCTAAGTCTATGCAAATTATGCGTGTTCATGCAGTTCCTCCACCTCCACACTGTAAACAAAGAAATTAAATTAACAAGAAATTATTTTAGTTCATTGATATGGACCTCCGCAAAGTAACGCCTGATTCAATAAATTATTTTTCTACTTAAGAAGTAAAACTTAAATGTTCTAGTGTTTATTATTTTATACCCTTGAAGAAAAGCAAGAGGCGAATCACCCTCTGGACTCCCTTAGCAATATAATCAGGGAAGTTCTATTAGGTCAGGTAAATGTTTCTACCAGCGCCATTCTACTTTAGCGATGTACCAACCCTTTCAGTTATTGCGTTTTCTAGGGACAGTTCCATAGTTCCCTGGAGTATTGAAAACACGTCTGTAAATTGAAATGGAAAAGGGTCGAAACTCGTAAGGGCAATAACTATAAGTTTGCCAATCGAAGATGGGCATCGGAAAGTTAGAACGAAGGGTATGAAAAATGAGAGTCAATTGGTTTGGTCGTTTTGTGAAATTTATTGTTAATATTTTCCTTTGATATGAATTGAAGTAGGTCGGCGGTTCTTGGGTAAAATGTGAGATAGTCAGCTGGTATAATATCGACTTCCTCATACGTCATAAAGTACCCGACTGCGGCGAAGTTCCAATGAAAGAGTTAATGTGTTTAACCTGTCATGTATATAGGTACAATCTATATTATAAATATCTATCTTCACGGCTATAACGTCAAATATCACTTTACTAAATAAATGCTTTTTGTCAGTATCTTAATTTATAATTGTAAGGATAGATAATATCAAAGTACTTAGGTACATTTATGACCTTGAGCGCATTATTTCTACCTATTAGTTATGTACTTACCACAGTGTAAACAACTTAAAAGTTCGTTTTCACTGCATAAACTTCATTAGGTCTTAACGTTTTAAAATAACTCTATAAATCTTTTCATATTTTGCTCAAATACAGAACCCTCTATGTGTGAATCCGACTACCAGTTAGGTAACTGGTTTAAGCACTGTATTATATCAACTAACTGCGTTACTTCCATTCAAAATTCGATGTTTATCGAAAAATTCGCGCCTTCTTGTGCGAATAAATCGAATGATAATCGGCTCGCTACAGCGTGTCCCGAAATCAGATTCGACTGACTGTATAGCGACAATATTGCGTTACGCGCTTGATTGCCCATTCAGTTGTAAATCAATATTCGTTCATTCCACACTTGATTTACATCATCAAAACAAAATGTATGGTAATAAGGACACGCCATTGAATACGGAAAAAAGTGTGATTATGAATTTTTGAAATTGCGTTCCAATTTTCTCGACGTCATACGCGACGGTTACCTGTGTTTTTGTTCCGCTCCAATAAAATTGTTTTCAATAAACGATTTCAAATTCAGATTGTGTTTCTGTAATGAAATTGTTGATATGGAATAATACAATCTACATTATTTTATCTTTAGCCATAGAACGTAGAACGAATCTATCTTTACAAAATAAAGCAAGCCAGACCAACTGAGAATATGAGACGAAAAAAAAAACCACTTGCTCATTTGCCATCCAGTCGAATAAAAAAAAACTTATGATAAAGTACATACTTCACTATTATGTCTCACTAACCCCCTATTGAGCTATATGGTTAATTGAAATGCAAATACTATATATGTCTCAATAAAATTTACTCGTAATATCGCGTTAAAATGTTCCGCTATTCCTCCCACGATTCTGTCATACATGTTTCTATTTGGTTTCTTTTTGTTTCATTCCATCGGGCATATTCGAGGCACCCTCGGTCCATGTGAGTAGAAATCAATTTAGTCCTCTCACGGATGAATGCGCCTTTTGTATTTCTGTGAAAGGCTATAGTGCTCGTTTTCACAGCTTAAACCAGCTTGTAGTGTGATTTAGTTCAACAACAGGAGCGTTACAAAATGGCTGGTAACAGGAACGTAATGGCGGCCATTTTTGAAGCGCCCTTTGAAAGGTCACAAGGTGGCTGTACAAAAGTTTCGATACGGCAATTGTTAAGAACCTGATGAGATAATGATCTATTTCCTTTACGTTTCACTTATTTACTGGTTCTATTACAATTTATATTTAGTCCACTATATGTAATATTATAAATGCGAAAATTTGTTAGTCTGTTTGTTTGTTACTTCGTAACGTCTAAATACAGTAGTTTGAGGCCCGGGGAAGGACATAGTTTTTTCCCGGAAAATTGCATAGTTCCCGCGGGATAACGAGAAACAAATTCTTCTCAGACGGAGTCGCGGGCAACCGGCTAGTATTTTAATGTTTTAATGTTTATTTGGGCACAAACGGTACAATTTAACTTAGATCTAACAAACTTATACCTAACATTAACCAATAAAGATAATAATAATATTTAATAGTTTTTACTGTAGAAAATTTTCATATATAAATTCATTGTTAGCCTCGCATTACATAAAAAGGGAATTCATTATGAATTTTACAGTGAGGGCGCTACGTTGGTTCAGGAATCGTAGTGGCTCGACATAACTGAAATATTTTTAAACAATGTAATAATTTTCGACATGGATAATTAATATTACAAAAATATACTATTATTTCTTCTATAGCTCTTAGAGAACTTCAAAAATAACACGACCTACATTGATAGACTTTGATCTAGATATTTTCAGAATATGCTGGCTGATCAATAAATCTACTCTATTCTGATCGCATCGTATCAAAGCAAAACTTCTGATGAAAATTACATGGTACAGTCGAGAAAACTGAATCATGTACCCGGATAGAACCTATTCCTAATCAAAAATATAAACTGAAATATAAGTAGATGCACAGTAAAACCAGAAAAATAATACCAACACTGGGAATCGAACCCAGGTCCTCGGCATTTCGTGCCGCGCGCTAACCGCTGTACCACCACTGGACAGGATTACAGACACCAATTTCTTCTATACACCACATATCTCAGCGTGTTTGTTTCTTATTTAATTTTCCTAATAAATTTCGCTGGGATTCCTGTGGCAAATGTATGAGATGTCAACAAGACTTACTTCTCAGAAAATGTGACTTGGTTTATTTTCTAGTTATATCTGGTACAAGTTGGTCTTTAAAACAAAAGCGTATTATAGTGAATATAATTATAATTTAATATTTATGTATTCTGAAATCTCGGAAGGATCCCCGCTGCAGGGCAATTTCCAGTAAACAAAGAAAATGTCCACTTATTATTCCATCTAAAAACAGAACGAATTTCATTTAGTCTAAAAGATCAAAGGATTTTCATGTAAAATGAAAACAGAAACTAATTCATGACATTAACCGAGCTACTTTCCTTAAACCCTTTTGACGTGATCCTGCATGGAACACATGGTGTTTTATGTTATGGCATTTTAAGAGAGTTATTGCGTTTCATTATGACGCCCTTTGGGTCATAAAATATGAGTATTTTGCATTTATTATAAAGAGCAAAGGGTGTCCCAAAGTGGTCGAAGATCCCTTTTAACATTGTTGGATGGCTTTATAAGTCAAAGTATCAAATCAAATGTAATTTTAATAACTTTCATAGCTCTGACATCGGCGTGATGGTTCAGCAGTATACACGTAGTGTTGGACTTATTTTGGAGATGTAGAGCATAAATGTAGATCAGATGCGACTTTTTTTAATTTACGTTTTATTTATACATTTACGTTATACGTTTACGCTTTATTTTTAACGAAACAAACAACCTTGAGCCAAGCCCAGGTACAGTCGCTATCAGATATTCCGGAGCGGTCAAAGTGATCAAAAATATCGAAACATGAGCTCTAATACCTTGATAATAGAGTGCATGTGACGATATTTTTGACCACCTTGCCGAACCATATTCTTGACCCACCGTAGATCGTTCTCACAGTAAGTGAAGTAACAAATTCCCTTGTCAAGCAATAAGATGTCACCATGACTTTTCCTACAAAAAGGTTCCACAGTAGGTTCAGGATTCAACAAATTCTCGTGTACTTACACTTTACAGGTGCAGAACATTTTACCCACAATTTTATTGTTGCACAGTAATGAAACACTGCTGCGTTGCGCTAATTGCTATTAGTGTGATATTCCAGTAACGTCAACTTTACATCATTTTCTGGCCTCATTTGAAATAATTTGTCACATCACAGCGAATATTACATAGTAAACAAATTTTTAAATTGAGCTTGAAATGAGAAAATCCCAGGAGAAATTTGCCCCTCTTCCTAACCTACGGGGGAGGGTAAAGAGGTAACTACTAACCAAATTGCATTCGCCGGCGGTAATACCGTGCCAAGTTTTTTCCAAAATTCCCGACGCGAATCTCAGCCATACTAGGCTGGCATAAGTATCATTAAATATTTTATGATTACACTCGTGTTTCTATTAGTTTCGTTTATGGTTCGGTGAATTACTATTTTTTACACCAACAAGCAACAATGTCATCACAATAAAAAGGATTTCATTTCTTTTTATGAATTTGAGTCGAGAGAGAACACTATGTGTATAGGCTCGATCATTATCTTTAGGTACCTCTATAACTAGATATATATATATAACTGATAACATAAAATGAAATCAATTAGAACTATTAAGAAGTTAGATTTTTAACAAACACTTTGTTTGAGTCTTTAACTCAATTTAATCTTTCAAGCGCCTTTTAATTTCAAAAACATATCGTAGCGTAGGTTATAAATTTCTCGCTGCCGACAAATATTTTGTACCAACGAGCATCCTGCTCTTTTTAATCAAAGTTGCAATAAGGCTGTCTTTTGTTTCTGTCTTAGTTACGAGTTTCATAAGAGCACCTTTGCTAGAGATAGTAACAAAGCGCTTAGCTCTTTCGTCCGTTAAAAATAATATGTGGGTACTAGTATAAAATCGGTAGAAGATATTTTTCAACGACATTTCACGTTTCAGTTCATGTAAGTTATGATTTAATTCACTGCTACCGGGAATAATATTTTATTAAGTTACGATGGAGTACTTGTTCTGAGCATGGATATGTTATCTTACTTTATTCTTATAGCAAGTGAACTGTGCCAAGTTTAAATTGAATGAATGTTTCATCGTGCGGAATCTGTGTAAAGATAATAACGTCTATTCTCAAATATGCTGATGATCAGTTCATTTCATGGAAATATGACATTTTGTTGTTTCATTAGCTTTTCTATCAATGACTTTTTCATACAAATTTTCCATGTGTACAATATATTCTTCTTCTTCTTCTTTAACTTAAGAGTTATACTCTGGTCGGTGGAGTATCTTCCACACATCCCTCCTTTGAGCCATCCTCTTGACCTTTTGATACGATGTGACGCAGACTTTTTCCCCTATTTGATCGACATAGCTATTCTAAAATCATTGTCTAAAACATTGCTGCCAATTGTATGAAGAAGAAACTTATGAGTTATGAGCTTATCAATCCTACTATCCTACTAATTATTACAAATGTGAAAATTTGTGAAAATGTGTCGATGTTTAGATGTTTGTTACTCAATTACGTCTAAACCGCTGAACCAATTGTAATGAAATTTGGTATACAGATAGTTTACGTCCCGGGTTAAGGCATAGAATAGTTTTTATCCCGGAAAATTGCATAGTTCCTGGGGGTTAGTGAAAACCGAATTCTACGCGGACGGAGTCGCAGGTAACTGCTATTTTAAAATAAGACTGTAAGCTCAGATAAAATAAAAAAGTAAAGATGGAAGGCGGTAAACAGCCAAGTGAGGCCTGTTTTATAAACATGTGTGCGTAGGCCGGTGTTGCCATAATAATTCTCAGTACCCCGCAACTACAAAAATATCGTTATCGTTAATAACGCTTTAATAGCGTTATTAAATATTGAAACTAAAGTAGTTCGTCAGCCACTCTTAAGTTTTAAGCCGTGCTAATAAAGAATAGAA
Source organism: Choristoneura rosaceana (assembly GCA_037349165.1). Lineage (NCBI taxonomy): Eukaryota > Metazoa > Arthropoda > Insecta > Lepidoptera > Tortricidae > Choristoneura > Choristoneura rosaceana. The sequence continues at coordinate 5,843,360 of JAZBNJ010000008.1, forward strand.
TTTAAAAATAAAAGATTGTATTACATAGGTGACTTTTACCCTATTGGGTAAAACACAAATTATTATAGGGTAACTACAATTATTATAATGGCAACACTAGTGTTGACGTTTTGTGTTCAAAACAAACTTCAAACAAAATTATTTAGATTTTTAATGAAAATATTGGTTTTCGAGTTTAATAACGTGTGAAAAGTGATTCCATCCTGCTTTTAATTTTGGACGGATAGTTTTTACATCGTTTCACGACACAATTTGGCATTATTAGTTAGATTTGTCGAAGTTTAACATACGTCATGCTCCACGGGAATGCGTTGCTAAGTAACAAGGTTTTGGTGTAGTTTGGTTGCAAGTGTGTGCGTGCCACTGTGTAAGCACACGGATTGGTGTAGTTTGATCGGCCTCACTCGGCTGTTCACCGCTATCCATCTTTACTTTTTTATTTTATCTGAGACTGTAAGATTAACTAAAAGAGACTGAAGGGAAAAGTGAAATAAAACATGATAGTAATTATTAATAATCCATCCATACTAATATTATAAATGCGAAAGTGTGTTTGTGTGTGTATATGTTTGTGTTTGACCGTCTCTCACGCCGTAACGGAGCGACGGATCGACGTGATTTTTGGCATAGAGATAGTTTATAGGCCCGAGAGTGACATAGGCTACTTTTATCCCGGAAAAATGCACAGTTCCCGAGAGAGCAGCGCGCGATAATCGAATACCACGCGGGCGGAGCCGCGGGCAAAAGCTAGTATTGTTATAAAAATAACTAAATCAAATAACTCTCGGAAAATAATGTCATGACTCCTGAACGTCTGCCACAGTTCGATTTATCATACATACTGGGGATCATTGTCAGTTGGACCAGTACTCTGTGAATAATGGCGCACTTTATGTGACAGAGAGGATTTCTGCAGATATTCGCGTGAATAGTACTCGCCCCGAGACCCACGTAAGCGGGCTTTGTCCACCGCAATGCCATGATCCCACCGGAAAGGATGCTGTGCTACGAGCAACCCTGACAACGGTGTAATTTTGAGAAATTAATATTCCTTCCGTGTGTTTTGGAGCGGTCTTGCATTCAGTCTAAAATTCCCGCATATCAGGAGAATTTAAAGTAACTCGTTTCTTGTTATCTTCAAAATTGGTCCATCCATCCAACCCAGCCTATATACGTCCCACTGCTGGGCAGACCTCCTCTCAGAACAAGAGGCCTCGGGCCATAGTTCCCACGCGGGTTACCGGTGCCGGATTGGGAACTTCACACGCACCACTGAATCGCTTCGCATGTTTGGTTCACAGGTTAAAATTGGTCCATCCGTTTGAAATTTACGATGACACAGACGGAAACATAGATATTGGAATCAAACTACTATAACCCCCCTTTAGCGTCGAGGATTAAAAAATAATAAAAATAGTTTATTGAAAAAGTATCGCATTACAAATTGCATTGCCGTTGGTCCCACACTAGGCAAATCCTGTCACGGGGTAACCGGGATTTGGGTACAATACACATTGCTTAATTAAGCTTAAACTTAAATTAACAAACTTGGGTAATTTCAAAAAATTCCAAAAAATTTAGAAATTTCAAAATTAAAAATGCATCTAAAGAACCGAGTCGTTTTATGCTGTCAAATAGTCATCGCTGTCAAATCGAAAAGCAGTTTCACAAATAAAACCAGGTAGGTGGTCACAGCTATTGATTCAACTCTCAATTCACGATTTCGGTCCGGTGCACTTTTCAGTGTGCAATAAAAATAATCTTCTTTGTGCAGTGATCCGTTGAACACACAAACGGAACGATAACTAAAGCGGTCTCCGATGCATCAACAGGCCTTGTTGTTTCAGTCTGAAACCGATACTTTAGTTACACTGTTAAAAATTTTTGTAAAATTACAATTGTTTTACAAAACAAATATCAGCAAAATTCCAAATCAACGTATACTAATACAAAACATAACACAATTTGAGTAAAATTACAAGACATGCGAAGAAACTTACTATAATGAGTTGTAATTTTGGAAGCTTTATGCAATAACCCTACACGTATTGTAATTTTTCCTAACTGTTGGTGAATTTCTAATGAAAGGTTGTAAATTTACCAAAATTCTTTGTAATCCGATTTACAATACTTTTTGTGATATTACGAATAAATGTTGAAACTCAAATTACTATGAAGTCATTAAGAATTTACAAATAATTTTATTATTTTTGTAACACAAATTTGAAAATTACAATACGTATTATAATTCTATCGAAAGTTTTTATTTTTCTAACACGTATTGTTATTTTCTAAAACTGTTGATTAATTCTGAACAAAATGATTTGAAAATAAGAATAACTCTTTGTATTTTGATTAACAATACTTTTTTTATGAAATTGCAAAAAAAGTTGAAACACAAATTAGTATGAAATCATTAAGAATTTACAAATAATTTTATTATTTTTGTAACTTAAATTTGAAAATTACAATACGTATTATAATTCTACCATAAGTTTTTATTTTTCTGACACGTATTGTAATTTTGTTAAACTTTTGATTAATTTCGGGCAAAAAGATTTAAAATTTACAAAAATTGTTTGTAATTTGATTTACTATACTATTTTTATAAAATTTTGAAAATATGTTGAAACTCAAATTAGAATGAAATTATTAAGAATCTGCAAACTATTTTATCATTTTTGTAACACAAATTTGAAAATTGCATTACGTATTGTAATTCTACCCAAAGTTTGCTACCATTCATCAAATGTTTTGTAATTTTTCGATAATGAGTTGAAATTAATTACGTTGTGTAGTACGGGAGTGCACCGATAGATGGCGCTGCTCCCTAAATAAACTCGCTAACGATGTGTAACCTTAGAATTGTGACTACCGCGGCTTACTTAACGTTTGTTGTCTTTTGTTAGGGACAGCATTATACTTGGTTGGCTGCATTCAAGTTATTGAACACCTTCCAATATAATTCTGAACATAGTACGATTCTGATTGCAGTACGGTGTCTCGCTCGAAACGCCTGCTGTTCTCCGAGTGAATACTATAAAACCACTCAGTTGTAAGTGAAGTTTGCCTAATAAACCGTATAATTATATTTGTCGTTTCCGTCGCATCGTCAACCCCGTTCTAGTTGTAAATTTACAACACATCATTTTGAAATTGCAAACCATTTTCAAAAGAATTTGTTTGGCAAAATTACATTATTTGTATTGTAATTTTGCTAAACGAATTTCCGATAGTCGTTTGGTAAATTTCAACAAATGTTTTGTAATTTTTCAATAATGAGTTGAAAATTTACAACACATCATTTTAAAATTGCAAACCATTTTCAACAGAATTTGTTTGGCAAAATTACATTGTTTGTATTGTAATTTTGCTAAACGAATTTCCGATAGTCGTTTGGTAAATTTCAACAAATATTTTGTAATTTTTCGAAATTGAGTTGAAATAAATTGTATTGTAAATTTACAAAACGGAATTATATTTTTACTTTATTGTTGTGCGTAAAAACTTCCAACACTTTCTTTGTAAAATTACTACAGAAATTTTTAACAGTGTAGTTACATTTAAAATTTGTTGACAGTATCGATCGGTTTGGCAAATTAATATAAAATTGTGTTTATTTTTAAATAGGTAGGTACCTACCTAAGGATAAACTCGAAGCATTATTTATTAATACAGTTTTAATTAAAAACAAATGAAAATGACCATACAAAGGGTTTAAACTAAAGGATAAAGGTAGAAAACGTTCAACTTGAGAACACAAAACTAAAAACATTCTTTAGCGCCTACCTGAAATCATAAGGCAAAGACGAAATTAAGTCTGTATTTTTATCGATTGCTTAAGATGTTTGACCGTGTCTTCGATGATTCTTATTTCTTCGTTGCCCAATAATTACATTATTATTATTTGTATTATTCAATACACATCAAACTCATCAGGATGAGGTAGATGTCAGTCATCCTTAAATAAATAACAACTAAATAAGAAAAAAAAGGTCGAAAACGAGTCTGATTTCGAACTACAGTCCGTCCATTGTGATGTGAGACTATGTTTTTTCATGACTCTAGGTCCGTAGATGTACGTTTTATTTGTTAACAAGTACAAAACTATGACAGATGGATAATAAAGTAAACCCTGGCCTCCGTTATTACTTTTGAAATACGAAATCCTTAAAACAGGGATCGCACAGTCATTCATATCATCATCAGATTGCTACTAAAGCTTTAAAGTTAAAAAAAAGTCTAATCAGTCCGCCAATATTTGGGCCAATCAACTTTTTAACGGACAGTAATCTGCCCCCGAAATTTTTCAAACAATTGCAGATTTTTGTAAGTAAAGATGTTTTATCTGTAATTTAATAGATGGTGTACATACATGCCATCCTACACGTAAGTTCAACCCATTAAACCGTGAAATATCTTGTTGGAAGTACGATTTTTGGTAACGCCAAACACAATTTTGGTAAGTTGATTGGCCCATTTTTGTAAACGCAGACACACCGCAGTTAACAATCACTTTAACTAGCATTCGTTATATCAGTCAACGTAATGGCTTTTGTTTTCATAAGTTGCGCGGCGGTTTCCAAGAGATACCTATAAAATAGAAGTGCACCGCCATACGGCAGCAATTAATAAAGAAAGCCGGGCCTCGCCTGTTAGCATGCAAATGCCGCAATCCTAGCGAAGATTCCCGGGCAATATTCAAGTCATTAGTGTTTGTGTGGCCAAGTGCACGACTGCAAAAAGGGACCGATGTTAACGACAATTTAATAAGCGACGGTTTTCACAATACTGCGGATTTTATGAGATTTCAGATTAAAGAGGATTCAAGTTTAATGTTATTTTGAGCGATTACCTAAGCTTTCAATTAAGTACTCGTATTGCGTTTTTTTTTGATTATGTAGGAACAAAAGTTTACATAAAGCATGATTTAAAGCAATAACAACGAAGAAAATTTATGTCGAAGAAAATTTCTTTTCTTGAAGCTTGACTGGACTTACTGAATAAGAGAAAATATAAAAAGAACATTTTACTTTAGGCTTTATCTTTCTTCACTAGTAGAACACTAACAATCTTGTCAAGATAATTTTTGAATGATTATTATTAATACTAAAAACTTCTAGCATAATTAGGTTTAGTGTTTAATTATGCTGGAATAATTAGTAAAACATGAAGCTACAGTGAGACTTCCTCATATTCTTATTTCATGAAATAAACCCCGTTTGAATTCGGACGTGCTTACGAACTAACATCACGTATTTCTGTGAGTTTCGCGTAGATAGATTTAAAACATTTTGGTAGATAATTGCAATTTCAAAATTGGCGTATGATTTCCCTAAGGCCGAGGACCGCTTAAGCCGTGTCTGCGTGCCGGCCTAATTCTATCCACATTTTGCTTTTGAATAAAACGCTGCACATTTTTGTTTCGCGTTGTCCATATCTCGTGCCCCTGAAGCCTTCCAATTGTTCCCGGTTTCAGATTCGAGCCATTTTGTCGGGTTAAAATTTCTTATTAAGCGAAATTGAACGGGGCCATTGAGTGTTGTTATTCCCCAATAATTTTGATTAAATTCATCTTTGTTTAACAGGCGAGGTTTGAAAGCCTACGTTATTAGGTACTTGTTTTGTGAAAATTGCACGCTTTAAATGTTTCAGGTTGGATTAAATTTTGAATCAAATTCTACGTATATGTGTTTATTCTTTATACCAAACAGCTTGCAGGCCAAAAGTAATTATTTTGCAAGGCAAACGTCGATAAGGTATGTTAGGTAAAGTAGGAGGCTTCGTACGTAAATAAATCCTTTTATATTTACAAAAATAAAGTAAAAAGAACAATTGACAATAATTGAAATACATACATACATGTACAAAAGTGAAGTTACCCTTTAAGTGTCCTCCGTTTTCCTTTTTTTCCTTTTAGAATATATCGGTTTTTAAGAGGATCCCGTGCCCCAAAGACCTTCGATCGGAATTCCTTAGTTTTCTAATGTTTTTGTAGCTTATTATATTAACTACAACGGCTTTAAGCAATACAGTATCCTATATTTGCTTCAAAGTTCATTGTCTTCGAGATATTTGGCATCAAATTTGAACAATTTTAGGCCATGAAACTGGTTTTCTGGCCATAACTTTTTTGTAAATTAGTTTCAAATTAAAACCCTCGACAAGTTTTAGAAACGTCAAAGACGAACCCAAATTATATAGATTTCGTATATTATGTTAGATCTTTCACGTCAATAGAGATACATAAGTGTTTTAGACAATGTTTAAAAAAATCGTAGAAAATCTGGGGGCACGGGAGTGCCCCCGCCAAGTCAAGCAAAACAAAAACAAAACAACCCACAGTGAACGGCAACTCGCCCCTTGCATCCACCGGTTTCCCGCAACTCTCACGATGTCGTCAGTCCACCTGGTGGGACGCCTGCTAACGCTTCGTCTTTCGGTTCGTGGTCGCCACTCCAGGACTTTTCATTGCTGAGAATGTAATGGTAATATTTTATAAGTAGCGCCTGATGTAATCCAATCATTTACTTACTTAATCGTGATAAGCGTAATTGCTATTGAGCACAAAATGAAAATGTAATCCGTTGTACTCGAGCCCCATTGTGACCACTTTTTGTCGAGATCGTTTTGCACCGGCAGTCGTCAGTAAGCCACAGTTCCGTCTTTTATGATGCAGTACAAGTTACAAGAGACTATTTTTCTTTACGAGGATCTCATTGGATTTATTTGCTTCATTTGTCAAAGAAATTATTTTTGCCCTTGATATTTGTGTACCTAATTGTTTTGAATAAATAATTTTATGGGACGACATATCTCACAAACCTCGAAATAAAGATGGTTTTTATTTATATACTTACCTATTTATAAATTTAACTTGAACGGTCTGCTAGCCTGTAAAGCAGTGAAAAAATTAAACTTCTTAGTCAACGAAATCAAACGACACAATGTGTATTACTATACACTAGACAGGCGGTCCTAGAATTTTAGTACAAAGTAATAAAAAAAATGAAAACCTACTTCTTGTCTATCCGTCTACGTAAAATGACCTCATACTTTCCTTGAAGCAGGACTCTACTGACACTAGAATCTAGTGACGAGATGATTGATGAGGCACCTACGAATTTGGAAAGAACCGCCGTTGCGGAATCCGACTCACTTTTTTATTGTCTTTAGTACATATTTGTTAACTGTACTTACAACATCATTCAATTAAAATTTCAAGTCGATAACTACTACCTTTGGAAATGGGTTAAATTTTACTTCTCAACCAAAAACCAAGCCACTAACAAGCATAAATAAAAAGTATGTTAAAAATTACAGATATTAACCCGCTCCAGCTTATAAATTGAGCAGTGTGTGTTGATTTAAAGTGAGCCATGAATCGGGTTTTATAAAAATGCAACGCGACAGGTTCGTGTTTATTAAACGTGACCCAGGGAAGTTCTAGCGTTTTTTATTCTGTGGAATATTGACACATTTAATTTTATTGTTGATTGATATTTCATTTTACCTTACAGCTTTTCTGTCACGTTCTTGGTTAGGTTTTAGATTTTCATGCAGTGCAGCCGGATTAATATGGACTCTGTTGAGTTGAATCCTACTAATATTATAAATACGAAGGTTTGTAAGTGTGTTTGTTTGTTTGTTACTCCATCATGTCTAAACCGCTGAACCGATTTTGATGAAATTCGGTACACAGATAGTTTGTCCCGGAAAATGACATAGGATAGTTTTTATCCCAGAAAAAATCTTAGTTTCCGCGGGACTGTGAAAACCGAACTCTACGCAGATGGAGTCGCGGGTAATAGCTAGTTTTTTTGATTTTTTTTTACATTTTATTTATTTTTATTTCATTCGAAATAATCTGTATTATCCTACAAAGTGATTGTGTAAGAGTATCTATTATGACTGTTAAATTAAGTATTATTTGCTGGAAATCCAAAAATAAAATAAATGCCATTTAAATGTTTACTAAGAAACAGTTCTCCTGAAAATTAACGGTTGTTTGAAAAAAATCTTTCTGAAATAATAAGGCATCCTATTTATTACATTTTCTATTTACAGTGTACTGTGTACTCAAGTACTCTTAAACAATGGAACCATTTAATTCCTGACTCACCTTAGTTCTTACAGTCTCTAAATTCTCTTGTCAAGAAATATGCTGTCACTATGACATTGACGATTCGAGCTTAGGTACCTGCTTTCTTTACCTATTATCTACTTAGAGTAAAAAGCAGGTAACTACCTCGGAAGAATTTCGAAACTGAAGTGGCAGTGCGCGGGACATATTGCTCGGAGAACTGATGGGCGATGGAGTTAGAAGGTTCTCGAATGGCGTCCGCGAATCGAGAGTCGTGCCGGTAGGCCTGCAACAAGATGGAGCGACGGCCTGTCTAAGTTCGCCTGATCCCGATGGATACGGAAAGCACAAGACTTGCTGACTGCGGCTGACAGGATGATGATGACGATGATGATGATGATGATGATGATGATGATGATGATGAAAGGTACTATTTAAAAAATACCAACACTCTGACGAGGGGAAAGATTTCCATAAAAAAGTCACTTTAAAAAAAAACTTCAACGTTTCTTCACATTAATTAAGCATTACAATAGAATTAAGTACCGTTTTGCTCGGAGTTAAATTACGTTTGAAACATTCAATTAGAGCTATGAAAGGAGAACAAAATCTTAATGGAAACGCATTTTAATTTTAAGTAAAATAGATTTAGTTCAAATTGCTACCCTTTTATATAAATTACGGAGATTTAAAGGCAAATTTTTGGAGCCCGATACATAATTAAAATGGGCGTATTTCTTGGTAATTTCGTTTCGACTGTAAAATTTTTAAATAATTCAGTTAGAGGAAACATTTTATGGTAAGTAATTATTAACTATGCCTACCAAATTTTAAAAGAACTGAAGTTTGTGGATGTTTTTCTATTTTTTTTTTAATAATAAATACGTTTTTAATTAAAATAGGACAAGGCGGGACACGTCTGCCGCATAGTTCCGGATCGCTGGGCCAAAGTTGTATATCGCTCCGTAAGAGTTATGCAATTTTCCATGATAGAAACTGTTATGTGCTTCCCCAGGGTTTAAAATACAATAGGTAACTTAAAAAAAAAATCGCTTCAACGGTCGAGGCATGAAGCGGTAACAGATAGACTGATTTTTAGGGTTCCGTACCCAAAGGGTGCCAACGGGACCCTATTACTGAGACTCTGCTGTCTGTCTGTCTGTCTGTCTGTCTGTCTGTCTGTCTGTCTGTCTGTCTGTCTGTCTGTCTGTCTGTCTGTCTGTCTGTCTGTCTGTCTGTCTGTCTGTCTGTCTGTCTGTCCGTCCGTCCGTCTGTCACAGGGCTCTATCTCTTGAGCCGTAATAGTTAGGCACTTGAAATTTTCACAGGATATGTATTACAGTGGCCGCTACAACAACAAATACTAAAAATAAAATAAAGCTACAAATTAAAGGGTGTCCTCATACAAGAAACGTGTTTCATTTAGCGGTTTTTGGTTGCTATACTGCCAAGATGACGGCCGTCAGTTGCTAGGGGCAACGCGAGCGACCCGTTTAACTACTTATTAATTTGCGATTTTATTAGTGCTATTTTAAAAAACCTTCGATATATAATAATAATCTCTAAGACCGTGGTTTATTTTTTTGCGCAGCATGAAGAATTTAAGACTAAATAACAATTTATGATTCACCAACCTCCGACACACACTACACACACTTCACAAAATCCGACTTCAATAAAGCACTCACAGCCACTGTGTTTAATGTTTTTTTACACTAAAAAATGTTCTTTATAATTCATTACTAAGTAAAACTATTTATTTAAAAGGTCAAAATTTAAAATCAGGTTATGATTTATTCACTAACAATAATAATAAGTACGCACCGTCGACCGAAATTACCGCGTAGAGCAACTTTTTTTTCTTTTTTTTTTTTTGGAATTTTATGGCCTGGTTAGTAAACCTTTAAGCCAAACTTTTTCTCAAGAGTCTAAAACGCTATTCAGCCGGGCGACAGCCAAAGAGGATGAGAATTAAAAATTATTATTTAGGTATTCAAAATACTTGCACCTAGTGTTTACATTTTGGTGATATGTTTTTATTAACTTGTAATGTAACTAGTTACGTTTGTTCGGGTGGAATTAATATTTCAACTTAAATTTGAAGTGGATATCTTGAACTGATTGAGCTGAAATTTTGCATGCATGTATAAATTCGATGACAATGCAATATTATTATGACGTAGAGCTGATCTGATGATGAAGTTAGATGTTGGCCATAGGAACTCTGTAATAAAACGACTTGACCGCACCGATTTTGGTCGCATTTGGTTCGTCTCGACGACTACCTACTTTGGTAACCAGGGACAAAAAGTACCGCCAGTAAAAAAGCTTGTATTAGATTTTTTTTAGAAAAAATCATCATCATTATCCGGGCCTATATACGTCCCACTGCTGGGCACAGGCCTCCTCTCAGAATGAGAGGGCTTGGGCCATAGTTCCCACGCGAGCCCAGTGCGGATTGGGAACTTCACACGCACCATTGAATTGCTTCTCAGGTTTGTGCAGGTTTCCTCACGATGTTTTCCTTCACTGCAAAGCTCGTGGTAAATTTCAAATGTAATTCCGCACATGAATTTCGAAAAACTCAGAGGTGCGAGCCGGGGTTTGAACCCACGACCCTCGACGACTTAGAAAAAATATTACTGAACTATTTGTTTTTAAAATTTTGTACGGACTCTGGTGCGGAACCCTTCATGCGCGAGTCGCTCGCACTCGCACTTGACCGATTTTTTATTAATATTGGTAAGGACAACAAATAACAAATAAAACAAACGAAGGAGCTTTGCTAACAATGTATCTATATGTTCCACACAGCATTGCGTGTACTTAGTTAAAATTTAATAAACTTTCGTCCGTTCAAATAATGCTTGTTCAAATAATGAATAAATGAATTTATTATTTGTCAATATTTACTGGATACATCGTAGCATATTGGAATCTTTATTGAATTTTGTGACACCCGTTATTTTGAATTATAATATATTTCGAAATATTTGAATCGTCTAAAGGACTATCCTTTAACATTTGAGTAATATTGGAGGCAACTGGTACAAGAAACATTATTAAATTCAATATAATCTTCCTGAATTTCAACAAGCAAGAACAAAGCGTATTGCTAAGACGCCTCCTGATTCTCAGATGAACGAATAAATCTAGATTTATTACGTAGAAACTAAGACCATAAAACCTACTGGAGCAACCCTTCTCTTCTGGCCCAGAGTGGTCCAGAAATATTTTGGCTTTCTTTTTTCATACCAAAAGAACTCTTTTACTACTTGTTACAAAATAACCTGTACAATAAATATGATAAATAACCTGTACAAATTGCCTCGTCAAATTATAGCCAGGATTATGCGTTTTATACGTAATCGATTTATTGAAACGGTTTAATCATTAAACACACCGTTGTTTTTAAGTGTTTGAAATTGACTATATTGCTTAAGTTAGTTTTAGTGTTTAATAGTGGACGGATGAAACCCGACATCCTACAGATGAATATTTTTTAAACTTAATTTGGATCAAATTAGAAGGATGTCGAGTCGAAGATACATTTGCATTGCTTTGTAAATAACAACCATCTATTCATCGTTTGAGTAGTGTCTGACACGGGTGTGAGAGACTGATTTTAGTATGGAGTACCAACGAATGACCGATGTTTTTTTTTTTTTTTTATACGACTGGAAGGCAAACAAGCAGGTGGTAAGAGATCACCACCGCCTATAAACATCTGCAACACCAGGGGTATTGCAGATGCGTTGCCAACCTAGAGGCCTAATTTGGAATACCTCAAGTACCAGTAATTCATTCAATAATGTAATGTAATGTCATTTATTAGGTCACAACTATAGTTTCATACACTGGCTACAATTATTTTGCAACTTCGTTACAAAACCATGTCATATGCGAGTACTGGGGCACGACCATATTTTTTCATAGTCATAGAATGGGACATTCGAAATTTTTGCCAGTCATTCACTAGTACAATTTTATAGTTTACGGAAAACTGACATGATTTATCAGTTCATGGTTCTTATAAAATTTATGAAAAACCAGTTTATTTTATATATTAGCTTAGCCTAATGTTTGATAATTGAGTACTTATAGTTCTTTCAAACTAACTAAAAATTCTTCCTTATAGTGTCATTCACTGGGACATTTACCTTAAATGGACTCTTTATGAGGGAACATTTAAGTTTTGGCTTTGCGGGTATTTCTGTAACAACCTGCGCGCATGACGCCTCCCGTTGATTTAATGCTCTGGCGCGGAAAGATCTTCCTACTTTTATTGCTGGACTACCGATTCAAATGTTCCGATAAAACACATTCGAGACTATCACACAGCTCTGTATGGGCACGATTTATTTTCGCGAAACGTTCCTTGTATTACTGTTTTATATAGATAGAGATGCAATTTGATTTAGCGTAAAATTTTGTTGTTTGCGATCTAATAGAGCTAAAAACTCGATTTTTACCGTTTATTCAAAATGACCTAAGGCCTTTTAAGCAGATATTTACCCCCTGTTTCACCATACATTGATTAAATTTATTTGACGGACAAATGTTCTGCCGTCTCTGTTTATTTTATTCGAATAGACGGAGACGGCATTACATTTATCCGTCAAATAATATTAATCAATGGATGGTGAAACAGCCCCTTCATGTGTTTTTAAACAAAGATGGTCTACAGTAAGACGTAATACCTACATGTAGGCTGCAAATAATTAAATAATTGGCATGACAGCTGTCACAGAACGCTTCTCTAAACTATTGTACGCTGCTCGAAAATATTTCAAATATTAATTACGCTGTGGTAGTTAATTCTAAATGAAAAGTTTGTTTTGATATCGGTTCACAGTACTTAAGTCTTCGTTTGGTTACAGTTTGAGGTAGTATCAAAAACACACGCTGTATCTATATTGCAATGCCCTTACAGGATTGTACTATAACCATTTTCATACTGTGCAGAATAAAATAGTAAGTAGATATTAATTCCTATAAGATAAACCTTAAGATGTAAACTCTATAAGTATTATTAAAACTAAATAAAAGATTGTAAAAGACTGCCGGCTGCCCACAAATGAAGACGATTCATATAGAGGCTAGTTTTACTAATATATCTACGACGAAAACAAGTGAATCTATAAAAATAACTGTATACTCACATAGCACCAGATGCAGAGTCAACCTGAAATTAGCTTCCGATACGTTAATAACAGGCACTTGAGTGAACCAACTGTCTAATCAGGGGCTTAGTGTTGCGCTATTCCAATTTCCTTTAACAGTGCATCGTTTTATCACATTACTAGCTTTTGCCTGCGGCTTCGCCCGCGTGGAATTCGGTTATCACGCGCTGTTCCCTCGGGAACTGTGAAATTTTCCGGGATAAAAAGTAGCCTATGTCACTCTCTGGCCCATTAATACACACACTTTTGCATTCGTATGGATTTTCATACTTCTAAGTCCAGAAGTGAGAAAATTTCCATACAAAATTTACCCCCCATTTTACCCCTTTAGGGGGGTATTTTATCCATTTCACCTAGACAGATCATTTTTAATTGTGATCAAAAACTTATACACTTATTTTCATACTTCTAAGTCCAAAAATGAGAAAATTGCATATAAGCTTCACCCCCCTATTTCACCCCCTTAGGGGACGAATTTCCAAAAATCCTTTCTTAGTGCTCACTTTCATCATAAAAGGAATCCCTGTACAAAATTTCAAGTTTCTAGGCCCAGCGGTTTGGGCTGTGCGTTGATATATAACCCAGTGAGTCAGGTTTGCCTTTTATATATATAGATGTATTCACAGTACTCTGGGGGCTGGACGTAGGTAAATACTGGCTACAATGGAACACTGGAAATGCGATGCCATTTGAAATTCGAATTTGATTTCTTCTTTTGTTTTATTTTAAGGGTTGGCTAAGTCCTGGATGTAATGTAAAACGATTTAAAAAGAAGAATTTATATACCGTCGACGACCGGATGGCCAAGTGGGTAGAGAACCTAACTACGAAGCTTGAGGTCCCGGGTTCGGTTACCGGCCGGGGCAGACATTTGTATGAATAATACGAATTTATTATTATTATTATTATCTATATAAGTATGTTTATATTGTTTATCCGTTGCCTAGTGTCCATAGTACAAGCTTTGCTTAGTTTGGAACTAAGTCAATTGGTATCAGGTGTCCCATGATATTTATTTATTTACCTACATTTTACACAAGATGATGCGATTTTCAAATCTTTGCATGCATTTAATTCACATTTAATAAAATGCTAAAAATGTCAAGGCAAAAAACCACTTTTAAAATAAGATTGGTTCTCAAATGTGTTTGTTCAATGGAGATCATTTTTAGGGTTCCGTACCCAAAGGGTAAAAACGGAAACCCTATTACTAAGACTGTCCGTCCGTCCGTCCGTCTGTCACCAGGCTGTATCTCATGAGCCGTGATAGTTAGGCAGTTGAAATTTTCACAGACTACGTATAACTGTGGCTGTCATACAACAAATACTAAAAAACAATAAAATAAATTCTCGAATGGCGTCCATGGACCGGGAAACGAGCTGTCACTATGGCATAAGCCTCTAAGTTGGGAGGAAGCCTGAGCCCTGCAGTGGGACGTAAATAAGGCGAGATCGTGATGAATTTGTCGATTCAGAAGACAAAAATTAACATCAGGTCCTATTAGGTACGATGTTAAATTCTTTCTATTAATGGTTTTAATATTTCTTTTCTCCTTTTTCTTCCTGTTTAATATGAGTCATCATCATCATCATCATCATCTCAGCCGTAGGACGTCCACTGCTGGACATAGGCCTCCCCCATAGACCTCCAGTTGCTTCGGTTGGCAGCGGCCTTAATATGAGTATAAGATTATATTATATAAAGGTTGTCTTTCTTTACCACAACTAAACGCCAAATAAGGTGTTGTCGCAAGAGTTTACATCTTGAATTTCAGTAGGTAAGGTATCTTGCCAATTACTACAAAATCATCTACATATACAGTTGACCACATCCTGCATCTCTACTCCTAAGTTTTCGAGTTGGTAAACAGTAAGCGGCAACATTGTGCATACCCGTCCGCTGACCCTGTCGAGTCATTTCATTATACTCCAGCGAGAACTGAGTCTGGATATCGGGAATCGAGATACCAGAATTGACTTTGCTTGCTTACGACTTCAGGGTGTTGGCGGAATATCAATGTTGTATTTAGGTATTACTACGGTTTGGCAGGTATGCTAGCACTGTTCTGGACAGTATTTGTTTTAAGGCTTCAACCCTGGTTTGTTCTATTCATAAGTTCATTTCAAAAGTGGGTATAAATGAGCCCTGAATGGGTATAAAAGGTCAAGAAGTTAATCTATTAACAAAAAAAACCTTTTCACGTTTTTCGTTCCCCGAAATTTTCATTGACCGGAAAGAGGCTGAACATTTTTAGATTTTATTTCCGCTGATGTACATTTATATTTATAAACAAAGCAAATATTAAATACGGGCCTTAAAACGGTCGTGTTTACACAAGAAATTTGGGTAATTTATTCATGTTCTTATATTGTATTTTCATTTCATGCTCCGAATTTGAATAGCCCAATATTTGGGCAAATTGTCATACAAAACCTCGACGCTCGGTTCACTGAATATCGGGATTTACAATTGAATAACCAATCATTTAAATGAGACACAGCATTAAACAACTGCGACTGAAATTTTTATACGATTTATTTCAGTTTCATATGAACATAACAACCGTTCTCCTATATCATACTTGGACTTTGTTGATATGATACCCTAGTCCTAATATTTAAAGATAATAACCGAATGATGGAACTCAATATATTACTCTTCGCAGTATGGACTCTATTATAAACAATCATGATTTACGGTCGCCTAAGTTATAAGGCGTTTATGTTCTTCCCATGCATTGTCTGCTGATGACACGATTACTTACAGTACTAACTGACAAGGTAAAATAAGGATTTCAAAAGTCATTTTAATTGATTGTTTTAGTTACAGAAAACATCTGACATATTGTTGGTACTCATACAATATTCTATCTATTTATCGTTACAAGTTATATCAGGTAGAACAAAATACAAATAACCTCCATGCGGTCTCATAGATAATTTGCTGAACTAACAACTGATAACTTTCTATCTCGCTAAGTTAACACAGCTACTACGCTTTTATGTTCAAGAATTATAACGTCCATACAGTAACTCTCTAGTTTACAAGAAACTTCATAGTTTGTCGGCGAGGCGTAGCGGACCGGTCGTTATCTCAAGCAAACTTTCATAGCCGTCTGACGTCACCGTACTCGGTCAACGTTACTCCTTTACAAAGTTACAACTTCCCAACATCTGCATCATGATTACCACCCTGCAAAGTCACATCAAACCCTCACCTGATCTATTCAATTCAATGGATAGTAAGCGCAAACGATCTGCTGATATTACGCAGGCTGCGCGCCTGAATACTCTGTGTGCTATTTACGCAAAAGGGTTTATCTGCGATGGGAAATTCGATAATACCATCATACCGCTTTATGACTTGATTCATAATAGAGCGAGCAAACACACCAATATTCCAGACATTTTTGCTGAAAAAGATGAAAGTTCAGCTATTTTCAGTTTTATGATATTTGGAAGCGTCATTCGGATATTTTATTGACCTGCTCGAGTTCGCTGTAAAAGTAAAATATGGCTCAGACGAAAGATAAATCTAAATTAAATTAGCAAGTGAAAATTAGCTGTACTAAAATTCTAACAGCCCTTTCGGGCTTAAAACAGAGTGGAACTTTCCAAAATTAGAACTTAAAGGGATGAAAAATGTTAGCCCATTTATCTCCAAAGCACACTTTCAACGCAGAATACTAATAGTAGGTACTTATTATCGTCTTAAAACGCCATCGAAAAGAATTTTAGATAGACGAAACTCAGTAGAGACGCAACAAAGTGACTTTCAAGCGAATATTTTATGTCCTGTAAGACCTTTAACTAACTTAAGTACTCTAAGTTTAACTGCAATCTCAAATTTTATTCAACAAGATTAGGTGTTCAACTCTGCGCATTAAACTTTTACAACAGATAAGTTAGGTCTTGGATACCCACAGAATCAGTTACGTTTAATAGATTCTATGCCGGGTTTTTCAGGTTTGTCAGGTTATTATTAGAGGTTGAAACTTTTGAATTATGAACCAGTTACTAATGCTACCACGTACGCATATCAGAATCATAATCGTCATTCGTGTAAAGAAATCCACCGTTTCCGTTTTCTTCACAATCCTCTCGAAGTTTAATGCTTGTAGCATCGCCACTTGCTTACGTTTGCTCCGGCGCACTAATGCACGCGGTCCATTGTCTGCGCCTGATGGGTGCATAGATTAACAGCCGATATAAACCAATCTATCCAACGCTGGCGTTCACAATCAATTATACTGAGCAGCCTTCGATTTATGACTTGAGAATGGGTTCACACGGCCCGTTTTGGTAAAGAAACCAGTCAACAAAAATAGATACGGTAAAATTCTTTGCTTGGTAAAAGATGTACTTTATTTTAATTCACAAGTATTATTGGTATTTGCGTTTATTGCAGTAAATGTCATTCTGGTGAAAATATTATTTAAATGAAGTCTTACTAAGTTTTTTACTAAAGTTTCCTGTTGATCTATAGGATCAAACATAAGCTCAAAGTTTACCAAAAAAAAAAAAATGGTTTATCTACGACCCAATCTCTCTTTGCTAGCTAGTCTTGCAAATTTAATATTTGGAGCTCATATTGTTGTCCCATGATATTTTTATTTAAATAATTATATTATTTATTAATAAGAAATCCAAAGGTAAATTGTTAATCCCTGTCTAGCTTTTAAGTCTTAAAACCTGTCATATCACCGAAACACGGCGACCCCTGTCTAAAAGGGGAATTAGCTGTGTTGAGCGTATTGTTGAAATAATACCTTTTAGACAACGTGCCACGCATTAATCTGCAACAAAAGATTAGTGAAACAGAATATCGGTAAACCAGCTGAATAATTGAGGAATAAAGCCGATCTTGTTCATTATGTACACCGACTATAAAGCCATGTAACTTAAGAAAGTTTTGCGACTAGGCTAGATTTCAAAAAATTTATTAGTTGGTCTCAGTTAGATTTAAAAAATGTCGCACACGTAAGTATTTTTTTTATCACTCAAACAAAAAAATAAGAAGATATAGATAGTCGGTTAAAGTTCCATGTTAACCCTGACTTTACTAACCTTACACCTTGGTTTTAAAGTTTGACCTGGCAGTTTCATAGCTCTATGGCGCTTTGTTTACATTTAAATTGCGAACACATTATAAAACAAGTCGCTGCCGGTGACCTCCTCGTTATACTTCCCACTCTTACTTCCCATAAATCAATTATTCAGGAAGATATTCAATAATATGTTCAACACGAAGGCATGCCATTTTTGCTCTTCCGTGCAGAAATAGGAAAGCTATGTATTATTATTAATCATTAACTTGTCAAATAGGCTGCGTTTCAATCAGAGATGAGCGAGGATGTGTTGCGAGGAATGTGTTTTTCATGAACCAATGGGAATTCTTCATTTACCCGTCTCGCTCCGCTCAACTGTTTTAATTTCAATCATTTACTACATGGATAATAAAGAAAGAACTTTTGTGCAAGTTTAAATACTGAACACATACAGTTGAAAACCGTTAATTTCTAACACGATTATAATTTTAACAACACAGATATGTAAGTGTGTGTCAGTGTGTTATGTATGTTATTTTTTCCAGTCTGTTAATGTACAACTTTTCGCGGCCATACCCATTTGTGTGGCATTCATATAACAAAACTTTTGTATTCGTAGACAAAATAATAAACAGAGTGACTAAGTCAAAAGGAACAATTAAACAAACGTATTTCAATATAAACATAATAAAAGATGGCCCAAGCCCTCTCATTCCGAGAGGAGGCCTGTGCCCAGCAGTGGGACGTATATAGGCTGAGATGCTGATGATGATAAAAAAAGAACTTTTGATTAGCCGGTTACAACAAAAAGTAAACTGTAAAAGTTGTACATTTAAGTCCATTTCAAGCATTATTTATAGTTAGACAGTCACGGGAACATGGTGGAGTGATCCTAAAGCCGATTTTAGACATTCAAGAAAAATCGTGCCTGTTGCATTACATTGCGGCGCTTAAGAGACCACTACTATCTGATTGGCTTTACGGCCTCGCAGTGCACGCAACTTGCTTGATTTTTCTTGGAGGTCTAAACCGGGCTTTAGTGTTAGCATTGTACTTCAAATTCAAATAAAAAAAAAACAAATTTCTACAAAAAGTTAAGTTTTTGATGGCATATAAGATAAGAACAGTAATTAATAAACTCAAGTAAATATACCTCATTACACGGTATTCAAACTAAGTGTCGGATTTACAGTGCCTTGAACACTTATGATATAAGATATAAGTTTCCAGCTATTTCTGTTGCTAAGGTCAAATAGTAATGGGAGTTAATTTAGCAAGTACACGGCTATAAACTAATAGCTGGGCGCAGTAAGTTCATTTCCTGAGCAATTATACAGGCAAGTGGTAAACTGTTTCGATTGTGCACCGAATTGAAATTTGATTTGGTAAACATTAATCATTCGATTGCATTTTGTGTACAGCCAACAACAAAAATATCGCCAGGGCCCATGTAATAGAAATATACATACACTAGCTTTTGCCCGCGGCTCCACCCGCGTGGTTCCCTCGGGAACTGTGAATTTTTCCAGGATGAAAAGTAGCCTATTTCACTCTCGGGCCCATAAACTATCTCTATGCCAAAAATTACGTCAATCCGTCGCTCCGTTACATCGTGAAAGACGGACAAACATACAAACACACAAACACACGAATCCTATGGTTGTTGACGGTTGCTTATACCCGTATATAACGCACATGCACTTACGAAACTCTAACACTATTGTCGTGAATCCCTTCTCTCGACGTAAAATAATTGTGTGAACCCATGTTGAGGAGCTCTTATCTGAATCTATGCTAAAGTGTAGCCACGCAGACGTGGTTTATGTCCAGTCACAAATAATGAAGGTTTTACCTAAGTGATAGTCTAATTTTATAGACTTATTCTATAAACATACCTATTACGTACAGCAAAATTTCATTTTGAAATTTTTGACTTTGGTCTTTTTTACATTTTAATAAAAAAAAATTAGGCTATTTCGCTAAAAATGCTAAAAGTGGCTCTGAAACGGTAACGTTTCGTGTGTTCTTCCTACCCTATTTGGGAATACAGGCGTGATGTTTGTGTGTGTGTTTAAGGCTATCTCGCAAAAAATGAGAAAAAAAACTATCCTATATCCTTTTTAGGGTCTTAAACTATTTTTGTACCAAATTTCTTTTAAATCGGTTCAGTGATTTAAGCTTCAAGACGCAAAAGACCGGAATATTTTCGCATTTATAATTAACTAGGTGTACCTATACTTACTATGTCATTTTCTGGCATTTTCTGGCACATAAACTATGTCACATGTTACAAAAAATCACGTCTATCTGTCGCTCCGGTTCAACGTGAAAGACTGACAAATATACAAACATACAGACACACAAACACATCATGGATTAGTGAGGATTAGAAAGGATTTTGTTGTTTTACAACAATAAGTTTATATTGGCTGAGATTGCGATTTATAATAATGCACCTTCCATCCTACGAGTATTAGGCTTTGTAAAGGTTTTTCATCCCCATGTTCAAAACCTATGATCTAAGTAGATTATTATAAAAAAGAATGTTCTCAAACACATATTTGCAGTCCACTCAGACTAGACTCCACAGCATAGCATTGTTTTGAAAACGTATGGAGGTAAAACTTGAAGTTTCTAGGACTCGAGGGAAGTTGCGCAACTATTGTACTGCAGTCGACGTACGAGTTCGTAATTAGTACTGCTAGGATAAAGACGCGAAGGTATTTACTTGTTACGGTAATAGAAGCGCTACACTTTGTTCCGGTAATGAGTTTGCTCTTATGTGACTTCCTGAAATGGAATAAAGCAAATAGCTTGGCTGGAAATAGCATTCAATACGTTTGATTTGTTAGAGTTAACAATGTTACGCGAAAACGAGAAATTTGTCAATTCTGCTATTAAGCAGCATAACTTGCTATGCTGTTTTCTATCGTGGAATGTAAGGCAGCCTATGAAACAATTTTCCTTAACCCTCTAACTCTATAAGACAGTAATGTATCTGCAATATACTGGTATTGAGAGTGCTCAATGTTTTAAATTTTATTTAAAAAAAAACTGGTTTGATTGTAACTACTTTTATCTTAACTTCTAGAACTATATTCAGATTTTCAGTTATTTAATCAACAACATGTATTACGGTTCCTTGTAGGACTACAGAAACCTTCAAAGGGTGATATTACTGTGTCAGTGTCACTCTAATATATTTATTTCATTGAGGTCTGGTGGCAATCGTCAAGCGCGGTGGGTCATCGTTATTTGGCAAGCGGCAGACCACCCTATCACGATACAGTTCAGTATTTTGTAAAGGAGCTTGTACAATTTACTATCTTGGAAACTGTTATCTACGTGTTTTTTTTGTTGTTGAATTCATGTAGTTCTAATTAATATTTACTTAGTCACAATGAGATGGTTTTTAACTGACTTGTAGAATAGGAGGATGTTATCAATTCAGTGAGGTAGATATTTTTTTGTGTTGTTGTATATTTTTTGTTAGACCAATTCTCATCATCATCATCATCAGCCGGAGGACGTCCACTGCTGGACAAAGGCCTCCCCCTTAGAACGCCATAATGAACGACAACTCGCCACTTGCATCCACCGGTTTCCCGCAACTCTCACGACATCGTCAGTCCACCTGGTGGGAGGTCTGCCAACGCTTCGTCTTCCGGTTCGCGGTCGCCACTCGAGAACTTTTCTCCCCCAACGGTTATCTGTTCTTCGAGCGATGTGGCCCGCCCATTGCCACTTCAACCTGCACCAACCCTAGACCAATTCTACTAACAAAAAATATGGAGTTTTGTTTTGGTCTGAAATAAAGTATTTTTTTATTTTTTAATCTCTGAACACCATTTGCAAAATGATTTGTTTTTTTTTTCTGTTGACGTGTTAACATTTTCAACTTGATGAACCAGTTAACGTACAATTTGTCATGAAATCAAAATCTAATTATATATTTATATATCTAATAGATATTTTAGGAATTGGGAGAACTCTTCAAGTATTATAGGCACACAAAATGATTTGGGGGTATTTTACAGTTGAAACAAGAAAGAATAACTTCATTCATTTAATTTCATTTTATTTAACAGTAGTCGTGGGTTTATATTTTTTTTCATAATTGAGCATATTTTTTAATAGTAGAAATGTTCATTTTTCACATCAAAAATAGACTTTTAAAACGCTGTTTATGAGATACAGTAGGTGTACCCTAAAATTGTTTATAATTTATTCACAAGATTGAGCCGATATCAAACATCTACCGATAATCGTTTGGTAGCTGGCCAGTGTCAAAACCGTGAACGATGTTATCTGTCATGATTGAACGTTTTTCTTATGTCACAAAATTGGAACAAAGTAACAATTAAACGAGCCAATAAATTAAGCCATGCGTAATAGACTCGCTGATTTAACACGGTGGTATGGAATTAATCTTGTGTAGGCAATAATTTGGTACTCAGGCCAGCCGGAAGGTGTCATGATTTTGTATATTATGCTAATTAATTTAATTAAACAAAGTGTTATTAAACGACAATTAGTTTGGGATATTTATTTTCCTTATTGACGGCCGGATGGCCAAGTGGTTAGAGAATCTGACTACGAAGCTTAAGGCCTGGGGTTTGATTCTCGGCCGGGGCAGATAATATGTCTATGAATACTACGAATGTTTTTTCTCGGGTCTTGGATGTTTAATATGTACCTAAAAATGTATTTATCTATATTAGTATGTTTATTTGTTGCCTAGTCTTCGTAGTACAAGCTTTGCTTAGTTTGGGACTAGGTCAAGATTAAATCTGGTTAAGTACTCGTTTAATTGTAAATTATTAATTTACAAAACAAACAAAAAAATACAAATATTTCAAATCTGTTTTTCAATAGAAGTACCTAATAGATTATAATAGTACATTACTGTAGAGGCCGGGAAGTAGGGGGTTGCCGGCCAAGCAAATATAGACAGATAAAGATCCAAGGCCGGCAACCCCACGTTCCGGCCGAGGCTTGATAGTGCTTTTGTCAAATATGACATGAAAAAAAAAATCAAGCTGGCGGGACGCTAGTCTGGTCGCCCTGTTGTTATCTGCTAGGCCAGCAACCCCCTACTTCCCGGCCTCTACAGTAATGTACCCTACTATTATGGAACATGGCTTTTTTCGATTCAATAACAACAACTTATATTTTTATTATGTCAAGGGACAGAAAAAAGGAGAAAAAAGTACCCTAAATAATTAAAATATCGTGTTCCATATAGTTTAGAATAGGCATATATACATCTTCAACGTTACCTGAAAGCGTTTTAAATTTTCGTGTTGTGTTTATAGCGTAAGGTATTTATCAGTCTATCTAGGCTGCAGTATTTACTAGCATGCAGTTAAGCTTGCACCCTTGAAGCGTAAGAACGCTCACGGATGTTTGCGTGCGTTTCTTGCCTCAACGGGCACCAACTCGATGGATCGGGTTACTCCTTAATAATGCAGTCCTTTGCACTTCAAAAACACGTATGTTAATACCCCTACTAACAGACATAATTTGAAGTGGGGTGCTTTCTATGATACTTTTTCAAACCTGCCTGATGATACATCCATCATCGAATTACTATATTTGCCAAAAAAATACAATTGAAAATTATTAAATTACTTATACTGCATCGAGAACGCGTCGAGTTTCACTGAACAAGCTAATTGTTTGAGTTTGTTTGTACTAGGTGTCTTCAGAAATTCTTGCGGAACTTTATGATTGAAGTTTAGGTTTAGGTTAAGTTAGGTTAGCTATAGTAGCACTGTTATCTCCAGCTCAACGACTTATCCGCGTTGTTTTAAGACACGCACAGGAAATGATCCACCCTATTCGAAACCGGGAGCAGCACGATACTTTAGCATAAGTAAATAAATCCTTGTTTTTTTTTGTTCAAGACATCCACTAACCAGCCAGGTAATCATTGAAAGATTAAATCCAAAGGTTGTACATCTGTACAACCTAGGTAAAATTAAAAATAATTTTACTAAATCATTAATTTTAATAGCGTTAATAACCTGGTTTATGTGTAAAACCCCTAATGGACGAACACGAGGAAATAAATTGACATTTGGAAAATTTTACGGCGTTAAAGGTCGTAATGAAAATTTAACGTTCACTATCAGATATCGAATCAAAATATGTTCGCTGTCAATATAATTATTGAGCTGTCAATGTCCGAGTAACTAAAATAAGTGGGTTGTAATACTTGTAATGGAACATTAGTAAAAAGCAGGGAACTTAATAGTTAATAACGGATACGATAAACGGTCTAATGTCGATAATAGATTAGTTTCAATCAATTTTATGACTAGGAAATGATAACAATGAAGTCTTTTAGTCACGGTAAATGGATACTCCACTCCTATATATTACCAACTAGGATTTACCCGCGGCTTTGCACGAGCGAAATATTCAATATAACATTTTTTTAGTTAGCCACAATTTACAAAAATAACAACCTAAGTGGTTTGTTGGCGAAGGCAGCACTCTTTTTTTTATCAACCAATTACTAAAATAGGATAGGTATATTCGTAAAGCTTATAAAATATTATCTTACCAATATCTATTCGCGATAAATGTCCCAGGACTCCCCAAACAATAAGTAAAATTCGATCGATATTTCAGATTTTACTAAATTTCCGTGAGGATTTCCAAACATTACATTTAGGTACACCCATATAATACTTCATATCACTGCGCTTAACTATTTGAATTTCAGTATTTCATAATGCATAAATCCCGATAGACCGAGATAAAAATCTGTGTCAATAAATAATTTAATTAAATTCGGACAGCCGTTTTAGCGCGGAAAAGTAACAAACATACACACGAATATTCCATTGCATTCATAATATACGCACGATTTTAATTTATTGCTTATTTTCATGCAACTCGAATCGCACAATTCGAATCAATGTTTATTTTTTGTTAAATAAAATAGATCCGCTATCAAATGAAAACAAGTGTTAACATACTGTATGTTAACAGAAAACCGGATGTTAACAGAATTCTGTATTATGATGTTTTGAATTTATTAAATTATATTGAAAGATTGCAAAATCCATTTCAGTTTTAAGTTAAGTGATTTTTTAAACATGAAATCTATTATATGCATTATGCTGAGTCAGCGGCCGTTTCACTTTTACGGGGACACACAAAATCGTGTATTTTTATTATGATATTTCCTTTTTGTTTTGTTTGTGTTTGTTGTCTATTGTTGTTTTTTTTTTTTTGTTGTATTTGTGTGTCTTTGTGAATGTGAATAAATGTCTTTTTTTCTTTCTTTCTTTCTTTTCTTTCTTAAATCTAGTTTGTAGATTGACCACTATGATCCAGCTCTTGTACTTATATGTTACCTTGATGTAACCGCAATATTTTGTGTAGACCAATGTTGGAATCTGATGAGTCCAACGTTGGTCTACAAAATATTGCTATGCAGCTTGGAATTGTACTATTAATACATTCTATTTATATGGTTTACTTTGATATATTATGCTCGTTCAATATTCTTGTGTTTTTGGGAAAGCAATAAGGATAAAAAAATAGGTGAAAAGTTTTAATCAATCGTATGTATAGTTACTTATATAGAATTTTACGCACTTATATCTCCCTACATCTATCGACGCGGAATCGTCTTAAGCTGACCAAAAAACACTTTATGTCCACGCAATAAGAGCGAATAGGTATTAAAAATACAGAACCCTAAAAAATACGCAGTTTGCCAATCTATTGCCTGCTATATCTATTTCCAACACGCGTAGATACAAAACATACAAAGATTTTACATTAGCAGAAAATAATTAAAATTGCGTACGTGTACGAGCTATTAATTGATATATCAAATATGCATTTCCTTATTACTTTGAGTGCGAAATTTTACAACTGACACGAGGAACTATTAAATGTAATTGAACAAAATTAGGCACATAGGTAATTAAATACATTTGTTAACTTTTATATTTAAAGCTCGCTGATCTCATTTTATTTTTAATCTAGTACAAATTGCATATAACCTACCGGATATTGGCGAATATCATTATACTAACTTTTATTGGTTTTTAGTTCACTTAAGAAGAAATAGACAGTGTGACAATATTTTGTATTTGTATTGTATTGTAACTCTTTATTGTACATATAAAACATATGAAATTTACAATTTACAAGAGAAAGAGATGTACAAAGGCGATCTTATCCCTTAAAGGGATCTCTTCCAATTAACCTTTGAACGATTGAAAGGACCACAGAAACAAGAGTCCATAAAACAAGAAACAAGAGTATTTATATCCCTATCTTCGTATTCTGTGACAAATGTAACTAAAACGGGCATGTTACCTACCTATTTGTAACGAACTTCAAAAAAGGCCGAGGTTATTAATTCGGTTGAATTCTTTTATGTTTGTTTACAATGGATGAAAGGACTCTGTTGAATCCAATTAATATTAATACCATCAATAAAAAACATCCTGCAGTATAAAAAACACAGGAAAACCTTGGCAATAAAGGGGTGGAAATGTTTACGAGTCACTATGAGTTTTCGCACAATTAAATTTTATCTTTAACTGCGGCGGAACTTTTTGATGGGATTTAGTTTTGCTATAAAAGTGTTTTATTATTTTAATTATTATTGACTGCTAAAAACAAACAATTAAATTTAAAAATAAATCTATCGGAATTTTGTGGTACTTATTTAAAATTCGATATTTTAATGTAGAATATTAATTATCATGCCAGATCAGAGTTATAACTATAAAAAGCTCTAAAATGTGCTAGGTAATGTAATTACATGCTACGAATTCTTCTATAATTGATTAAATAATATTATTGACTATACATAATTTATGCTCTGTAAGGTACTTACTTTATGGGCCAAGTTGCCTGAAATTGGATTTATTGTTATTATTATTATATAATCCTTTACAAGACGCATTTTTCAACCAATTCACGTAAATAGATTTTGTGAGAATGTTTTATCATTATATAATTTTTTTTTTTGGAAGGAAAAATTTCAATACTGTAGCGCCGTTTTACGAGGACCACAGCTCATAGAGACACTAGTGTGTATCTATAATATCAACTATCTTACGCACGCAGCTTTTCCTCTGTCACAGTTATTATTATCTTGTGTCAATAAAGGGCATTATGGACAATTTTGTATCTTTTTAGGGCTTAGAGTTTTGGCTGGACGTTGGTGAATCAATCAGTCTATCAGGCTTTTTCTTTCCAGCGTCGGATTGGCTATGTCAAAATCAAAGTCAAAATCTCTTTATTCAATTTAAGCTATAACGAGCACTTATGAACGTCAAAAAAATCTTCCACCGGTTCGGAAAAAACCTCTGTTGAGAAGAATCCGGCAAGAAACTCAACGAGGAATTTTTTTTTAATATATTACATATTATACTTTAGGTACGTTACCCAGCCAGGTCCCAGCCTGGGTTGCGGGCCTAGCTAAGAGGGTTTGTCGCAAGCCAGGAGGTAGGGTAGCCTCTAACGTTGCCTGTTGATTACAAGCTTAAACTTCTGACTCCATGAGAATTAATGTACCTATCAGACACAACTTTCGTCAGCTGTTTGTAAGAATAAAAGAAATACATTATGTGTTCCTGTTGACGTAAGCAGTATTGTTTGCCTGTCACCAATGCATCAGTAATCAATCAGGAAATCTAAAAGTGTCACAAGCTACCCACACCACTAATACTCGTGAGTGAGTGTCGAATTGAAAAATTGCTGGTCATGTATTTGAAATTCACGACGGGTTCGAAATTTAAGAGTATTACTGGTGGCTTGGTAGTTGTATACAGAATTTTTTGACAGTAGCTAACAGGTCGAACCAATTCCACGGTTTTAGCGTGAGAAGATTACAGACACTCTGATGACTTCTACAGGAACTAAGACAACGTGTCAAACAAATTGTCAAAGACTCAAAACGAACAAACCTTGATAGACAAATAAACAGGCATACAGACAAAAAGACTGAGTGAGAGAGAGACTTTCACATTTTGACCTTAGACTATTTCTCAAAAAGTTGTCAATTTCAGCTGTCCGCTTATTAAAAATATATATAATAATGTATTTCCTGACGTTATTTCAACATAAAAAAATAAATAATATTTACTTGTAATATTTACAAAAATTGTGGTAAAAAGGTGATAAAAAATCAGATAATCTTTGTTGTTAGATATAAAGTTTCAATCTATTTTCTAATTCCCCACAAGATTTCGTGACGTTTTCCTGATAAGCAATGGATGTTTTATGTTTCATGATCTCGTCCTTAGTGCTAATAATTTCTCGACAAAACTGGTTTCTTGTCACTTTCATGAACCGGGAAAACTTTTTGAGAAATCTCATTAGTATGGAAATGGATGTTAGTACGAAAGATTAGTTAATCCGCACCATCCAAGAACTATCTTTGTGTGTGTACTTAAGTTTTGTGTTTAAATATCGTAAAATAAATATTGTACAACTTTTTACGCTTCCTGAAAAACTTCTAAAATGTCTAGCAGCTAGCTCTCTGACTACGCTCAGTTTAAAAAAGCACACAAAATTGTTTAATCATTTTATCTGATATACATAACTCAAACGCTTAACATAAAATGACCGCAATATGATACATTAAAGTAATTGTTCACTAGCTCTCGCTCTCCGAGCGTTCGTGTGTTGAGCATCTGTCATACAAGCCTCGGTCCGATTCCCTCGCGACTAGTCTTAGTTGATTAACTTGTTATATCAATCATGCCCATTTGAGTTATTGTGAGGATGCTTATGTGATTTACCTGAATATCTGACATAATTGGGGATGTCTATTTTTTTGCAATGTACAGTAAATCGAAAACCATTTCGAGATAAATGCTTTTTAACTCTGTTTCTGTAGTTATTTAATTTTAATATAACGTAATGAATTTATTATTTAACAAATAAGCAATGACCTTCATTTGACATTGGTGTAAATTACGTGACCGGTCCAAATCGTACTTTAATATGTGTGGTTAGAATTCTTCACAATTTACGCGTGGATTGTACTACGGAGTTTGATTTAGACCGGCCGGCTATACATCTGGCACTGACAGTGCCGGTAAAGTGTCATTACTGTCAATTGTCATTCTTGCTTGTTTTGCGACGAATATTGTATTGAGATGAATCAAAGTAAAATACCCTAGCTGTGTTTATACCGGATTCGGATAAGCTTCTCTGAATGAATTGTACCTTTCTTTAACACGGACGCCGATCATTCTGCACTTACGACAACCTACGCATCCCTTTGGAAACAACTTGGCTTGGCCCCGGATACCGATCTTTCTGCACGTACGATAACCAACGCTTCCCTTTGAAAACTACTTGGCTGGCCCCGGACACCGATCTTTCTGCACTTACGACAACCTACGCTTCCCTTTGAAAACAACTGGCTTAGCCCCGGACACCGATCTTTCTGCACTTACTACAACCTATGCTTCCCTTTGAAAACAAATAAGAAAATACATATGCTCTGAGTTAATTATGAACAGGACTATATAGATGAGCTTGTCAAAAAGTCCATAGACTTCTGGGAGTAATACATATTTCCAAAACTATTGGCAAGTGCTCTATCCTAGATTAAGTGAAAGCCTGTTCTGTTATATTAATAAAACAGGGACAAAGTATCCTAAAAAGTATGTTCTATTTTCATTTTGCTAGAATAAATAGCCTCTTCAAAACTTACAATATTACTTTTTTCATAGCTTAACTGAAAGAGATCCTATTAAAGGACAATTTCACCCTTCTACAGTCAAATCTACTGGATCGTAACCCACTGTGAAAGGAACCTTTTCACTGAAAATATCAGTGACATTGCATTGCTTGACAAAGAAAAATCAACATGACTATTACTTTGAAAATGTTCTATGATGGGTCAGACAACAAAAGGTTCGACTGTAGACAGGGAAACTGAATTACGTACCAGAGTAGAACCTTTTCACAATCAATTTCCAGGTATTTTTTAACACAGATGTATGGAATGTCAACATGACATTTGCAACGATAAGGTTCCACTCTGATACGTGATTGATTGTACATTTGTTTCTCTTGCCCCGACACGGGAATCGAACCCGGGACCCCAAGCTTCATAATCAGGGTCTCTGACCACTTATAGGCCATCTGGGCCCTATTGCATAATAAAATACAAGCTAATAGTATTAGCAATTTTGTATTGAAATTCACTAATATTATTAGCTTGTACTTTATTATGCAATTGGGCCCTGGTTGTTAAAATGCTATGCCTGAAAAAAGTTAACTAGACAAGGTGATACTGAAGAAAATATAATGCGAGTAGTTTAAAGATTGAATGTACAATAAAACTATTTTGGCTGTTTATTCACTTTTTATTATTTCACTTTGCAAATTAATCAAACCACATGCTATTACAACAATTTAACCGACTAGGAACTATTTTGCGAGAACGAACTTCAGATGGTTTTGAGAGTACATTATCTTGCAGAAAAAGTCTTCGGAGTTCTGATGTTTCATGCTGTAAAAATAATTTATGATTAAAATAGGTAAAGAATGGTCAACATGTTTTGAAGATCTTGGGAGAGAGTGATAGAGATGTTTTTAGAAATTTAAATTAACTGAGATTGAGGATACAACTACCTACAAAAAAAAGGTCTTTAGTTAGCACTTGGCTAAGATAACAATTTCAAATATATTGTAAATAATACCTGTGATGATCCAGGGATTTCATTCAACACCTGTTGTAGGTATATTACTAATACTGCTTGACCTACATGCCACGGAGGCTTGCTGTAGATTTTAGTTTGGGCCGTCCTTTTCTTAACTTCCAGTATTGGTAATTTTCTAAATCTTCTTCCAGCTATAAAAAAAAAAACAAAATATAGATTCATGGTACAGAAGCCTAACAGGATGAAAACTAAATTACATGGGTACATAAAAAACTGCATTATTTACTTTACCTCTTTATACTATTAGTATAGAAATGTAAACTGAACCCAATCTAAAACAATTAATTATCTATAAACCTCCCCTGTGGCATGGACCCAGAGTGCTGGTGAAATTTCCTCACTATGCAGCAATATTATGTTATGTGAGAAAACAGCAAGCACATTATTCTAATTTTTATTATTAAAATAATACTATACCATTTTCTAAAGTTGGTATTTTGTGACTCATATACAAAATCATTAATTAAGTATGAAATATCTGGAATTCTCGGCCCTTTTTACTGCACTACAACACAAATAACATGACTCAAGTTTCATGTATGATAGGTAGTGCATCTTCTACAAATACGACAATAGTTATATTCGAAGGTTAGTGAAAATGAAAAAAATTTAATACTTACATTTAGATGATCTTCACAGCAATAATACTGGCGTTTTGAATCGACATCGATATCTAATTATAACACCATAGCCTTTTCAAGTTCTTGTTTACGTGCACAAAAACTTTTTTGCTATTACGATTAGTGTTATTCATCTCGGTATCCAGAGGCAAGTTTTCAGTCCAAGGTACTAGCACAGGTCGACGAGTATATTATGGTAATCGGAATCCAGGGAAAAGCAGTTCAGCGCGTTATACGATAAAACATTACGAACGAGGAGAGGATGGAACGGATTGACATTGACAATTGACAATAGTGAAAGTTGGTTGACACTAAGCTTGACCACAGATAAAAAATAATAAAAAAGAGGGTGCTAAACATATGGCAAAGTCATGAACCAATCAACCATGTGGTAGCGCTTTATCAAACTATGACGTCATCAACCAAAATAGTTTCAATAATTAATTTTGATAAAAGTAGCGAACTAAATGAAAAAATATTGAAATTAGTTTCTTATAATTGACTATTCTATACAAAAAAAATATAAAAACCATGGGTAATTTTTTTTAGACATCCCCAATTAGGCATACTTTGCCTTGTATGTTCACCAGCAAATGAGATGGAGGCAGAGGTATTGCTACAAAATATAATGTATGGTCGTGACAAATGTGACAGCTCTGTTTGCTCGTAGTATCATGTGACGCTATAGACGAGGACTAAAATGTAAAAAAACAGCCAAGTGCGAGTCGGATTCGCGCACGCAGCGTTCTGTACCATCAACATTCATAGTACGCAAGGAAATCTTTATTTGCTAGAATACGTTTACAAGATCTTAAGTAATTCAATTACAGTCACATGCAATTTTTTTTAAACATTCGTCCTTAGACATATACAGCAAAAAACGGCAAAAAATCACGTTTGTTGTATGGGAGCCAGCCTTGAACATTTATTTTAATATTTGTTACTTTAATAGTATTTGTTATTTTAGCGGCAACAGAAATACATAATCTGTGAAAATTTCAACTTTCTAGCCATCGCGGTTCATGAGATACAGCCTGGTGACAAACGGACGCACGGACGGGCAGCGAAGTCTTAGTAATAGCCAAGGCTTAGTTCAATATTATCGTTTACGACCTAGGAATACTTAAATATACGGGTACTAAATTAATTTCGAAGACTGCCTTGTGTTGAATAATTTTCTTTCATGCCTTCTTTGGTGGGATAGAAAAAAAAAACTGAAACTGGTTGGAACCTAACCTTGCAACCTATTTGTTTCGTAAAACTGTAGTTATAGTGTTACTCTTTTTTGTTCTTTAGAAGTGATAACAGTAAAGGCAGATAAAATAGCAAGTTAATAAATAAAGTTAGTAAAGATTCAAAACATCGCATACTGATTTGGTAATCCAGACAGTCAGTGGAGTTCATTTAAATCGTAGTTTTATTTAAGTTAATATTGTTTTCGAAACATCAACTAACTATAGTAGGATCATAAACTCACAGCAAAGATCCGAAACGCGTGGAAGTCGCTGCTGCGAGCCTTTTGTTCCAACAAGGAATTTTTTTTTTATTATTTTAAGACTGTAAGTGCGTGAGTGAACAGTGTTAGCTGAGCACGTCAAGTAGGTAATTTCTATTGAGTCTATTTAACTGTGAAACCGCAAACTCAAACAGTTCAAAAGGTATGGCATATTACTTGTCAGTTT
This sequence comes from Choristoneura rosaceana, assembly GCA_037349165.1. Lineage (NCBI taxonomy): Eukaryota > Metazoa > Arthropoda > Insecta > Lepidoptera > Tortricidae > Choristoneura > Choristoneura rosaceana. The sequence goes on from JAZBNJ010000008.1 coordinate 5,876,695, forward strand.
TATAACTAAAATAATTGTAAAGTATCCAAGACATCCTATTGAAATTAACAAAACAGCGTAACTTAGGTACCTACTGGCCATTAAAAACGGCCGTATTAGCATACTATTCCGTAAATTATTTTATTTGCAATGAAATATGAGTTATTTGTTTAGTGCAATCACATAAATAACTGCTCTCCTTGACTCTCCTTTGAACAAGTCACGTAGTTGTGAGGTTATCTATTCCAAAGTAGCTCTTAATCCAATCAAGAGAGGACTTAACAAAAGCTGCAACGAGTTAGTACGCCTATGCTATGGTAACCGCAAAGCCCATCGAGTACGCCAAATTTGCAGATAATTACCACACCAAACCATTTATCATGCTGGATATTTAAATTTGTAGTAAGTTTTAGTTAATTACAGTGTTCAGCGCCGGGGTAATAAATATTTTGGTGCTTTGTCTGATGCTGGACAGTCCATTACAATGCACATCAATCAAGTTATTGTCTGTATGGACGCTTTGTCTGCTTAGAATACTTGCCTGAATAGAAGTCACGGCGTATTACGTATAAGGGTATGATCAAGATTCCAAGATAAGACAATATATTTTGGTAATTAATTTACGAAAGCAATCGCTTTAAGAGAAGCTTTATCGAAATATAATATACTAGCTTTTGCCCGCGGCTCCGCCCGTGTGGTATTCGGTTATCTCGCGCTATTTCCTCGAGAACTGTGCATTTTTCCGGGATAATAAGTAGCTTATGTCACTCTCGGGCCTATAAACTATCTCTATGCCAAAAATCACGTCGATCCGTCGTTCCGTTACGGCGTGAAAGAGGGACAAACATACAAACACACAAACACACTTGCGCATTTATAATATTAGTACGGATTTATTATGAATAATATTAAAAAATGAGCAGATCGTAGAACGACGAGGGTTACCAACATAGCCGAGCGAATTAGTTCATTGAAGTGACAATGGGCAGGCCATTATAGCACGAAGAACGTTGAGGTAGAAAAGCTCTCAAATGGAGACCATGAATTGGTAAGCCCAGCATAGGACGTCCACCAACGAGTTGAACAGATGACCTGGTTTAAGATGCGGTTCATGGTGGATGCCGAGGCCTATATCCAACAGTGGATGTTCTACGGCTGATAAATATGTTAATTTGAATACATTCGGTATTTTAACATTCGATATTCAGATGCGTAACTGACTGTACATACACATTTTCTGATGGCAGTAATAAGTATGCGTATTAAGACTTAATGGTTTATATTAGTGCCTTTATCGCCATATGATAGCAAAATTCAATCTGCATTTCTGAGCTGTTATTCAGCTTAAGGCCGGAATCCACTCTCGTCGCAGAGATGTATCCATGAATTGTTTGTTCGAAGTGCATGAGACATAGAGAGGCTGAGTTACGATTATATTGGACTGCTCTACCATCAAAGGATGGTAGGAATTGAAAAGAGGTAGCGGAAGCGACTTTTTTGCTCACTTACCATATTTTATACTCAAATGTGTGATCAGTGACATGGCTTGTACCTTCTAGCAAATTTCTGATATGAGAAATATACCCTATTGTTTTCGGATTTAAATCGTATTTTTTATATATTTTTTTTTTATTATCTAATAACTTGTGGTGGTCAATAAAGAACCATTGCATTGTATTGTATAATTTATGCAATATTCCTCCACCTTCACACTGTAAAAACACACAAATCACACAAACCCATTTATCATCACCACCACAATACTATACTGACGCCTTTCGAACTCAACCAGAGCTCAACTTCAGAGCAACACAACCGTACGCCATGCTACCAGATCTAACATCTTTAACATCAGGAACTGCATAAATACGCATATCTTGCATAAATGTAGCTATCATAAAGGTCGCGGGTGGGCGAAGTAATTGTTTTAGTTCATTGGTATGGACCTCCGCAAAGTAACGCATGATTCAATCAATTAACTAATTTCTATGTTTCCTGAACACTACAATTTGACTGCTTTCAAGTCTAGGGTGAATGAGCATTTACTAGGCAAGCATGCTCCATCGTAGGCCTCATCCTCGCTTTTCGTCAGGCGTGATTGTGGCCAAACGCAAGCATAGTGTATTAAAAAAAATTAAAAAAAAATGTGTCCAGCTTAGTTTCTTTTTACGTACAGAAAAAATTAAAAAATATTTTGAAAATTCGGATTTTTTTTTTCGCTTCAAAGTAACGTTCAGTATTTTGTTTCCGCTCTTTTCGTCACCATGTACCGATGCTTCGTCGAATGACTACGTGATAATTTAGCGCCAAGGACATTGCCACCTTCTGTTAAGTGATTAGCGCTGGAACTAGTGACGATGAGGATTTATGATTACACGCAGATGTTCTAAACTGAGTTTATTGCTTTACTACCCTGCTGGGGTTAAGTGTCGAGACTTATCTCTGGTTTGAATGCAATGTTTTATGACGAACTTTGGTTTTTATTTGGTACTGTGGAACAGACATCCCTATGAATGTGACTAGGATACCTATATTCCCTTGCACTGATTTTAATCCAGCACCATCGGTGACCCTCATCACGCCATAAAGATATAACACAAACCCACACACTATTAACTGTTATAGGACTACAATGATACGAGGTTATGAACTGCATTGCAATACAGTTCATAACCTCGTCACCGATGGTCACCGTCAAATGATTTCGTACGCCGACAGGCACATCATAGCTTGCTCTCTTGTTTGTTTGTCACCTAACTTTAACTATGCTGACGAAATAAATAAATGAGTTTGAATTTGAATTTGGAAGGTGCTGGATTTAAATCAGTACGATTAGCGTTATGCTGAGCCAGTGTTCGATTCGTCAACACAATGAGGCCGTTATACTATGTTTCGTGTAGGTTGTCTATACATAGGTAAGTACTTAATAATATTGTTTCCTGTGTTGTTGAGAGTAAATGTACTTTCTTTGCTTTCTTTTCTTCCTTTCATGCCAAAAGAAAAGATTATAAGATTAGGTCCTAAATGTAACTGTAAAAGTAAACATATAAGTTTTTTGTTTAGGTACCTAGTATGGTATTATACTCTTAGTAAATTCAGCCGTACAGTTACCTGCATTAATATCTGCCACAGCGGAGCGTGCAAAAATATTTGATACGCCCTACGGGCCCTAGAAATAGAGTCGTACACGATATTTATGCACGCTTTGTTGTGTCAAATATTGGTGCCGGTGACTGTACCAGTTAGTGTGTTTTGATTTTATTATCTATCAATTTTAATTTTATTCACTTTTGTGTGTGCCAATATCGTGCTTAGATATTATTTTACTGATTTATTTTAAGTCCAATTTATTGTTTAAACGCAATTGAACTTTTTTTTACTCGTACAAAATATCGTTTTTTATTGCCGACAAGCGAAGTAACCTAAAAAAGTAAAAGAGCTTCTTGTGACTTATTTAAATAATAAATCTTTGATCTTGGTGATTATACTAAAGAATAATACTTTTCTATTTTTACTTACTTATTATTATTACATTTGTAAAAGTCATGTCTACATTAATAGCCATGCATTGAATGGGTCGTTTTATCCCTTTTACACCACAGAAGGCCAAGGAGTGTCAATTCTATGCCCCACATTCTTAAGAATCCTAGAGCTGGGTCATCGTTTCTTGTTCTCACGAACGTGTTATTAATAAATGTATACAATTTATCTAAAACTTATTGAAATTGATCTATTCATCGATCGAGACGTTAGCTATAAAAAATATTAATAAGTTGATTAAAGCAGACATCGTTTTATTGAAATTTTAGCTGATCGTGACTTAAGTAGCCATTTTAACATTGTTTTCTTAAAGGGAATAGATCTATAGATACAGAGAGCGAGATAACTCAAAAAGTTTGTTTCGTTTCAGCTTCTGCAGGACTACTATGAAACTCTAAACTCGAAGTTCATCTGGTGCGGTCCCTCTGACACTTACACTATTTAATACGAGAGCAAGAGGGACGGTACGATACGAACTTCAAGTTTCGCAGTAGCCCTGCTGTTGGTTTAAACTTAGCCCAGATAAAGCCAAAGGTCATTAAGAAAATGAAATAGACTATTTTACTTGTACCTACTGTAAGAAAATTTATTATAGTAGGTACTAGCATTCGCCCGCGGCTTCGCCCGCATGAAATTTCGCTATCACGCGTTGTTCCCTGGAGACTGTGCATTTTTCCGTGATTAAAAGTAGCCCATACCATAAACTATCGCTATGCCAAAACTCACGTTAATCCGTCGCTCTGTTTCGACGTGAAAGACAGACAAATATAAAACATACAAACACACTAACACACACTTTCAAATTTATAAAATTAGTGCGTAGGTATGGATGCGATCCATCACTAACGATGAAAATTAATCATATTTTTATTACATTGAACACTAACCGTTCTCGCCGGCTCCGCATGGGCTTACTAATGACGAAAATAAGACTAGGTGAATACTTTGCAAGCATCTTCCGTCTCACTCACAATTTTTTTTATATGAGTTGTTTTTTGCACTTGTTTACAATTTTCTAAACATTATATTCCATCGAAATCTTTTCCGGATAATATCAACAACAACAACAAAAAGAATTAACTAAACAGGTGCAGCCGTTATGAAATGATACGAGAAACATACGTTTCTTTAATGACTTAGTTGTTATTTATAAAGGCCACTAGGTGCTGCCCGTGACTCCGCCTGCAAAAAACTGTTCATCGCCATCTCGCGGGAACTTTACAATTTTCCGGGATAAAAACTATGTCCTTCCTCGGAACTCAAACTCGGTTTAGCGGTTTGGCATCGGTTAAGCGGTCTAAACGCGAAGAGGTAAAGACAAACAAACACACTTTTGTAATATTAAGGTAGTTCGGATTACGTATTCTATTTTTTTCGTCAAGTCGTTATCTTATCAAATCTTAATCAAATACACGAAAGGCGTGTGCATTTTTTTGTTCAAATACCAACGTGTAATAAATACGGAAGCACTTTTTGTAGGAAATCATTAAACAAAACCCTAAATTATTCCGACCATTGTTCTATTGTTTGCTTATTATGTGCATACTTACGCTTTAATATATAACATCAAATGTCATTCACACGGGCGTGTCAATCAAATCGAATCAAAGTGTTTGGTGGCAAGCGAATTAGTTCCATTAGCATCAGGCAAAGATTCTAATCGACTTTGTCAAGACATGAATGTCTCTATTCAGTACATTTAGACTGGCGTGTCGTGACATGTCCAAAAACTAAATTATGCTAGTAATTAACTATGCAGTTTAATCCTATTAATTAGCGTTTTATTGGCACTTACGGACAGACAGAAGAACAGGCATGAGTTATGTGCGAACAATGAGAGTCGTGCCAATCTTGGCATTTCACAAAATATGGGTAAAGATTGCTAACGCCAAATGCCATCAGTAGATAAGGTCTGAAGGTAATAATAGCTACTGGCATCTACATTTATGTGGGTTTAGTTTATAGTGCAACGTTTCCATCGGTAGGTTACGTCAGCTGACAATAATTTGCTTAGTTAAATCCAATGATGCTAACAAAACGTCGCTTAAAACGCTAAGTTCAATAAAGCGCTTGCTTGTTTTATGTGATAAACGCTGCGTTAACCTTTTCCACGCTAACGACTCATATGTACGCACCGCCGGTTCCACGCGAAAGACCTATACATACGTCCATTACTAGAATGCAAAAGCAACCTTCGGCAAATTGTGTTTAAGTTGAATTTCAGACATTGCAACGTAGAAGCCTGGCGTATAGGTGATGTCTTTTATATTTGACGTGGTGGCGAAAAGGTTAAACACAATGCGTTTGACGCATATTAATTTTGTATCAGATTTTTAACTAAAGGAAACTCTCAAGAAGAGTGTTTTATGTTAAAAACTTCTCTTCGTAGTTTAGCACAGTTCTCAGAGTAGGTAACAATTATGTATAGCGCGGAAGATAAAAATAAAAAAGAAAACGAAAGAAAAGATACTAAGTTGAAGCCAGCTGGAGAGCTGGTAATAGAAGCAGTGCTTGAAACTTTTCGCCGATGTTCCATTTTGCTTGCATGTTATTATAGGGTCGAAACATACCATTGGGACCTGTCTATGTTTGTTTTTTTTTTTTTTTTATTCCACTGTTTGTTGATCAGTTCGTCTATAATAAGCAACAAATTTCATTCAAAGCTTGTCATTCTGTTTTAGGGTGAAGAAGCAACAAATACACACACACGAACGCACACACATACTTCTCCCAAAATGTCTAATTTATAATAAGTTAAGTAAGTTCGATTAGTAGAAAGTTTGGAAAGCAGCCGGAACACAATTACAAGCATAATTATGACGAAGGATAGAATTTACTTCCTATTATTGTAAAATGAAGTTTCTCATCAGCCTATCAGTGGGAGTATAAAGGATGAAATATTTTCTTAACATTCGAGTATACTAAGGGGCTGTTTCACCATCCATTGATTAGTGTTAACTGACGGTTAAATGTGATGCCGTCTCCGTCTATTCAGACAAAACAAATAGAGACGGCATCACATCTAACCGTCAGTTAACACTAATCAAAGGATGGTGAAACAGCCCCTAAATGTCTGTGTTCATTGTTGCCTTATAGTTAGCATTTATTTGTTTCGTTGTTATTTCACAGTGTTTAGTTTCAACGAAGCCTACGTAGTTTCAGCCATTCGTTTATTTATTTTGTATTCCTTTAGGATGTAAGTTAAAGCTTTTGCACAAATTACGAAGTTAATTAACCTTTTTTTGTCCGAGTGTACCAGGAACTTGTCTTGGAAAAATAAATGGATCATTATTTTTATTGTTTAATATTTCCTCTCTATATTTATTTAACCTTTAACATTAAAGTAAGAAAGAAGTAATATGTAATTAGCTTTTTGTGCCGTATTGTTGTTGATAGAGACATTTATAACAGACGATACTTTAAATTGAACTACGAAAAAACGAAAAAAATCTTTGCCCATTGCTCATAGACTTCAATAACTCTTACAAACACCATAGACAATATTGACGTTATTAAGTTTCTCGATGAGGGCTACGGCATAGATGTCGCTAGTGTCGCTGCTTAAGTGGCTAAATGAAGACAAAACAAGCTAAGATATGTGGTTCTTAGGAGAAATTCGTGTCTGTACCGTTGTCTAGCGGTGGTGTAGCGGTATAGCACGCGGCACGGAATGCCGAGGATCTGGGTTCGATTCCCAGCGCTGGTCTAATTTTTCTGGTTTTTCCGTGCATCTATATTTCAGTTTGTATTTTCGATATAGGTTTTACGGAATGAACGTAAAAATAACAAAAAATTGGAATTGAAATAAAAAATACAAAAAGATTCCAAAAAAAACAATTTTAATAGGTATGGACGTGTTTCGAACCATGTACCAGATCATTGTCAAATTTTGGTTCGTTAACAACCACCGAAGTCAAACAATATAGGTATAATAGTATGGCATTCGTTTTATTTGACCGCAAGTTCAAACTAGCGAGTAAACAAATATAAATAAATATATACCTACTACAATTCAAACGTCGTAGACCTATTCAAATGTAAGTGGACCTAAATGCCTGTGTAGGTTAGAACAGGTGTGGACGTTGTCAGATGCTACAAACAACTTAATGGGCTCGTATGATTTATTTGCGGTACTTACTGTGCTCCAACACTGAATTATGAACGTCAGTCGGGCCGCATACGTCATGAATGATGTATGCATGTTTAATATAAAACTACCCTATAATAATGTTTAGTGATAATTTCAATTTAATAGTTTAATAGGTACTACTTAATTAATGGAAAGGAAGGAAGAAAAGAAAGAATTAATTGTTCTATAGACAGCCGTATCATTTCTACGAACCTAACAAATTATTATGTACCAAAAAAAGGAAAAATAAATAGGCATAGGCCAGTCTCCTTTGTCCTCCCAGTTCTTAAGAAAAAGAAAAAAGAATAAGCGATAATAGATATCAAATAGAAAATAATATACTTGGGGGCTGTTTCACCATCCATTGATTAATGTTAACTGACGGTTAAATGTGATGTCATCTCTATTTGTTTTGTTCAAATAGACGGAGACGGCATCACATTTAACCGTCAGTTAACACTAATCAATGGATGGTGAAACAGCCCCTTAAATTTATGTTTTGGTACTCCGAGTTTGATAAAACAATCTATTTCCTAGAACAATCTAGCTTCTAGTAATAACCAACAAAAAGTTTAAAACTCCCGACATTCTCACTCCGACGTTCAATATCTCAAAAACGGCTGAACTGATTTTGATAGAACATTTCTAAAAACCATCGTTCACCCGTTTGAGAGCTACGGTGCCACAGACAGACACACAGACACACATAGCGGTCAAACTTATAACACCGCTATTTGGCGTCGGGGGTCAAAAATATATATAGTGTTTTTTATATAAAATAAATGGTTTAGACCTATGGTTAATACATACGAGTACATAAGACCATAACTGTCTGTCTGTGACTGTGTAGGTACCTATATGAACAGTTGAGGGCATAAATATCAATACAGCCGTAGCGTCAAATATATGTAACATCAACCTTTTATGGTTAGTGCCATATAGATATTTTTGACGTCTTGAAAACGTATATTATATTTATGCCCTTGACTGTACTTAACGTTCTTTAAATAGTCAAGCCTTTGAAAAGTAAATGTACTCTTTGTTGTCATCGTAAAGCTTTAGCAAATTATCAAATTCTAGTTTTCAGATTATATCTCGAAGAAACAAAGTTGTCTATTCCACCTTTTGTTTTTTTTTTTTACTTATTGTTATTTCATACTGGTAATCAATAGCCAAATGCTACGCGGCAATGCATAATGCATAATTTCCCCATATTCGACATTTCCTACTCGTACCTTTAAACTTGTATTAGTTACATCATGTCTCGCACCTCCTTATTTGCTTACGAATAAATCAGAGGCAGGAAGCTTATTGTGTACTGCCATTGTCTAGCGACACCTCCGGCCCGATCTGAGGGACCCGTTAATTAACATTTTGATATCATCCAGTAAGTTTCTCTTATGTATTATGAATATGTATATGTATAGATGGCAATATTGACGAAATCAGTCGAATGTATGTATAGAATGTGAACGATGACTGAAACGAAATGAAGGACACACTTGACGTGAATTCATTTATTAATATTGTCTCTTTAAAAAAAAAACCCTTTGAGTTTCTTGCCGGATTCTTCTTAACAGACCTCCGTTAAGAAGAATCCGGCAAGAAACTCAGAGGGTTTTTTTTTCCGAACCGGTGGTAGATTTTTTTGACGTTCATAAGTGCTCGTTATAGCCTAAATTGAATAAAGATATTTTGACTTTGACTTTGACACCGTGTAATCCGGACAATCACACTTAACTAATATTACAAATACGAAAGTGTGTTTGCATGTTTGTGTGTTTGTCAGTCTTTCACGCCATAACGGAGCTACGGATTGACATGATTTTTGGCATAGAGATAGTTTATGGGCCCGAGAGTGACATAGGCTACTTTTATCCCGGAAAAATGCACAGTTCTCGAGGGAACAGCGCGCGATAACCGAATACCACGCGGGCGGAGCCGCGGGCAAAAGCTAGTAATATTATAAATGCGAAAATTTGTAAGTCTGTTTGTTTATTTGTTTGGTTGTTTGTTTATTAGGTACTTCATCACGTCTAAACCACTGAACCGATTTAGATGACATTTAGTGTACAGATAGTTTGAGTCCTGGAAAAGGACATATGACAGATTTATCCCGGAAAATTGCAAAGTTCCCGAGGGATAGCGATATAAACGAATTCTGCGCGGACGGAGTCTCGGGTAACGATTAGTTTAGACACAATGTAAAAGTAGGTGGTCAAATCGCATAAATTCCATCAAAGCTGAATTTTGGTGGAGACCTTGAGTACACCATTAGAATAAAGTGTCAAAAGTCAAAATTTCTGTTTTTTTTTTAAACAATTACTTTTATCAAAAAGTAGCCTGGGAAAAGAATATAGATATCAAAATCATCTTTACCTAAAAATGTTTTTTTCTCTAAGAATTAGGTACCATTCCCGGGAGGTGGTGTTTTTCGAAAAAACTTAAAACTCGAATAACTCCAAAACTAAACTTTTGACACTTTATTCTTAATGGTGTACCCTAAGTCTCCAACAAAATGGTGAACGAAGTCCATGTTGCATTTAGATACACAGATATATTTATTACATTCGAAAAAAAGTAATTATAAACTAGAGATGTGCCGATCATGACTTTGGCCGACTAGCCGACTAGCCGATTAGTCGGTTGTAAGGAAGCCGACTAATCGGCCGATTAGTCGGCCAAGCCGATCACAGTTTCCAGGATTTCTATGACGCTTCCTTAACCAGATGATTCGCGCGCAAGTCGCAACCAAGTTACTTATCAAAGCGGTGTTTTTGTTTAAAAATATTTTACCTACTCCTATTATTCATTAAAGTAACTTTAATGTTTTTCTTTAATTTCAAAAAGAAAGTTAAACAAAAAATAGTTAAACAATGATTCCCATAAAATCAAATGCCAAAAATATTAAATAAACAATGAAAAAAAAAGATGTACAATGGTCACGTGAAAGTTGCTTTGCTTTACATTTAAAAACTAATAAGAATGATTATAAAATTCGATTATTAATAAATAATCAAGGCTCTGCATATGTATACATGAAAATGTATATTTTATTGAAAAATACATACAAAGTAAGAGGCCGGATAGTCGGCGCTTTTTGCCGACTATTCGCCGACTAGTCGCCGACTACGATAGTGGCCGATTAGTCGGCTTTACCGACTAGTCGGCGACTAGTCGGCACATCTCTATTATAAACACATGTCAGACAATTATAAAAAAAATGGAATCATAAAAATAACTTTAGTGATTTTAAAATAATATAGAAACTACAATCAAAATGTATCAACGTAAATTTACAAAGATGAAAATGACGTTCGTAATAGAGTTATTTTATTATTAAATGTTTTTTTTTTATAATTTAATACAATAAAAGTTACAATTAACAAGCCACGTCATTCTAAGAGAAAACTTATGCTTAGGACTTCAACTGTCAGGTCCTCAATTTTCCTCCAGAAAGATAATTACGATAACACCGAAGGAAATTCAAGATTGAAGTGATATAAATCTCCCTTCTCCACAGTTTCATGTAAAATAAAACAAAACAACAACCAAGTTAACATTACTCGTTCCTCAAAATTTGGCTCTCTCTTTTACTCGTTCAGTAAGAAAAGAATATGGCAACGGAACGCGCCAGGTTACGATGCTTGCTCAAGAACAATAAAAGTGGGCGTGAGGATAAAAAACATGTAAACCGTATGCTAAACAATAGTATTAGCACTTGCATGTTAAAAGCCTGCAATCATTTCCTATTAGGCATGCAAATATAATATTATGATGTTTACACAGCACCTGTTATTTTAGGAAATACGTTACAAGGTAATGTTTTATGATGGTGCCGAAAACGTGTAGGGTTCGTTACTTACGTACCTATTTTTCATTTGAACAATAAAATCATAGAGGAGCTGTCGAAAGTTTCATCCGCCTTATTAGGTTACGTAATTTCAATACAAATAATATATTTTTCCCTGATACGTTCCTGTCACGGTCATGATAATGATACGGTGTAGTAGCTAGAGACACAAAACACGACAGTTCAGAATTCAATCTTCATACAAGTGCGCTCGAGCAACGCACATAGACACTACTCACGGACACTATATCTCGGACCGGTTGGGACCAGTGCGAGCGCGAGTGCCAATCCGCTTGAGAAACGCGTCTGTGAACTTTTTTGTGCAATAACGGAGCAACAAATTGTTATAACTATAGCTGTTCAGTGGGCGGTTGTTTAAATGAAATAATCTTGAATTTCACCAATAACGAAATCGTCGCAAGATATTTTCTGTGACAAATTTATAATACTTATAACAATGACATTAAAAATTTAAATATTTTAGTTATTAATTTATATTTCCATTCATCCCGTTTCATTCTCAACAATAAATCAAACAACTAGATACGAGTGCCACTACCACTATAGTGCATAAGCCATAGTTGACAACCTTAGAGCGACCGCCGAGCGTAGGTATGAAAAGTGAAGTACGTACAGGAGATTGACTTCTGAACTATATGTGTTTTTTGCTAGAGACCTTAAATCGAATTAGAAAGCAACTAACAACATGCATTAATGTTATATTCATTTCGATAACATTTGCACCACGATCATAATATAAAATTGTCTGAGTGTCGGTATGTGCAGATAAGCTAATTTGGAACAACGTTAACGATGTAGATACGCTGAAACGAGATTATTAACTTTGCACATATCTCAACCCACTGGAGTTAATTTGAATAATCTTATTGTAATCACGAACGCTGATGTAGACATTTAACTGGAAGGGGCTAACATTACTAGGCATTTTAGTATATGAATTGTTGTATTTGCCTTTTAGAGATATAATAATATGTACTATTTGTACAAGAGCTAGCTCAATAACCTTGTCATGTTTTAATGTTCTTAGAACTACAGATTCTGAAATTTTAAAATAAATTATAAAAACATGCATTCATTTGCCTTTTAGAGATATAATAATATGTACTATTTGTACAAGAGCTAGCTCAATAACCTTGTCCTGTTTTAATGTTTTTAGAACTACAGATTCTGAAATTTAAAAATAAAAACATGCATTTTCAATACGTGGTATATTCAAATAAATAGACAAAAATAAGAGCTCTAACTCGCAGTGATTGGTCCTTTATGACTAAAGATCACGGTGAGTCTACTCGTAGTAGCCATTATTGTCTAACAAGAGAACATTCTGCTCTTTTTTAATACTGGTAATAGATTGGCAAAAATAAATGGTCAATACGATTGCGATTATTTGCGAATTAGATCATTACTGTATCTAGATTTCCTTCGACTTCAAAATTAAATTATACACATATTTTAGATCAATGCGTAATCTTTCGACAAAGTTAAACGAATAATAGCCAAAGCAATAAATAAAAATAATACGTAAGTTGCATGGTTACAGCGCAATCGAATGATGGTGTTGGAGAGTTTTACTTAAATGTGACTGTAAATGATCATTATTAGTTTGCCTATCTTTGAGATGTTCGCCTACCTTTGAGTTTTCCTTTCTAGTTTAGGTTAGCTTGAAAAGATCCCTTTTAGGGATAAGTTCGCCTTTGTACTCTTTTGTTTTGTTGTTTTCTCTTTGTATTATTTTGTGTTCTATGTACAATAAAGTATTTACATACATTTAAGTCTCATGTTAGTATTATAACGGACTCCGTGGTTCGTGTGAAAGGTGGTGTTCGTTATTTTTTGTTATTCTTTCATTCGTTTCCTTAAAAACATACACTGCTGTCGTGGCTGCATAAATTAAGTATAAAGTGCAGTAAATCGATTAAACCTTTATTTAACTGCCTTCATAAAAAAGGTGTGCTCCATTTAGTTTATCTAACATCGTCTAATTGGGCAATAGCTCATATCAGGGTTAAGGTTTTTAGCCTTGAGCTTGACTCGTGAGCGTTCGTCGTGACAATCCACTGCCTACTTCTACAGTCTGAACCTTGCTTTTATTTACATAATTTAATAATTTAAGCTTTTGATTGAGATTAAAGGATTCGACAAATTGGGCTTAGGTAAGACTTTTATTAAATTAAAAAGTAAATTAGCCAATCATAATAGCTAGACTTTAAGGACCTGTTTTATCACTCCCTGTGTGGCAGATATCTATGATTATCGTCTATTCTAATTAATATCTAAATTTGATAGAGTGTGTTCAAGAGGGTCACGTCATGAATATAATCATGTCTTATTATACCTATGCTAAATACTTATTAATAAAATGTCGCGGAAAATTGTATACCTACCATAAAAAAATACAGAAATATTAAAATATATTTATTAAATTAAGATTAGATGATTATATTATTATTAAATAAGTATATTTTAAATGAAATTAGTTTTTACATGAACTAGCATCCACTGATTCAAGTACAGACAGTCAAATCTGTTAACATGGACATAATACAGCGTTGCAACTGGCCTAAGGATTGTATAATTCTGTACTGTATTGTATAACACTTTTTATGTAAACATATTATTATTATGAAAATAACAGTTGACAAGACAAAGATATATACAAAGATAAACTTATTCCTTAGAGGAATCTCTTCCACTTAATCTCGAGCAACTATGTGAGATAAAGCTGTTAGTAATTTAAAGTCGAAACAAAAATCGGTTAGAATAATAGTATTCAAACTGCGTACTGGTTTCATTTTATTAGCAAATGATTAAACTAGTCTCGAAACTTTCAACATTTAAAATTTTGTTTTCAAATCTAAAATTTCAATATTATGTTTAGTTGAACTTGAAGTACCTAACGAACATGAAAATGAACAAAGTAAGCAACTAGTTCAGTAAAACTGTATATGAAACTGTTGAACGCTTGAGCATAATGAAGTCTGAAGTTAAATTAAATTTGAACGATAAATTTTAATTTATAAACTACATTGAGGGCTTCAATTTTATTTGAATATGTAAAAGGTACCTGAGCGGTCTGAGTAGAGGGCCTTGGGGGAGGCCTATGTCCAGCAGTGGATGTCTTTCGGCTGACAAGATGAAAAGGTACCTAGATAAAGAGTTAGAATAAGTACGGAGGTAATAATGCAGATGAGTACTTCTGTAACACATTTCAAAACGGCACTCAATTTAATTGTCCGTTAGTAACCGCAGTAGTAATCAAAAATAATACACAAATGTGTGATTAATATAAACACGATTATAATAGAAATACTAAGTTTGTATGTAAATTTACCACACTATTTTACTTGTTATATTGTGCAAAATTTCTCTCGAATAAATCGTAATGAAATGAGAAAAAAATACGGGTATAGGTTGATTTCTCAATCTGGAAAGTCACAAGATTTAATTTGACAAACGTTCCTCTTTTATCTAAATAATTATGGAGCGCGAGTTTATTTGGGCATTGAAAGCCTTAAATGGCAATTATAATTTAAGTCGGAATGCGGGGACCACAACAGTATGAGCATAAAGAATGGCAATCGGCTGCATTCGGCAAAGGACAGCAAAGCTACCACAAAACTCGAAACTCGAAGTTCATGTCATGCGGTCCCTCTGACACTTTTACTGTTTTACGAGAGCGAGAGGGACCGCACGACACGAACTTCTAGTTTCGAGTTTCGTGGTAGCCCTGCAAGTTGCAACCATCTATTTAATGATAATGAGGGTTCTTGACAGACCAGATATATCTAGATGGCGTTAGTATCGAGATGTCCGTTTGACGTTAGAGTTTTGCTGCGATTGGTTAATTTACAGTACTTTTATTGCAGCATGGCATATCACGAGACTCAGAATCAAAGTGTCGAATCTTGAGTCAGTAAAAGTACTTACCTAGCTTAAATTTATTTCGTATAAGTAACATACTTTTTATGTTTTAATATTTTACGCCAATCATATTCAATATACTTCTATATATTTAGGCCATAGCAACTTTTTTTGATTGAAACGTAGTAGTTATCTAAATAATCACAAACACAAAGCAAACGTCAAAATTGTCAAACGGACCGCACGATTCGTGCTCCAACTTAGCCTGTAGGGCTACTCCGAAACTCGAAACTCGAAGTTCGTGTCGTGCAGTCCTTCTCGCTCTCGTATTAAATAGTATAAGTGTCAGAGGGACCGCACGACACGAACTTCGAGTTTCAGAGTAGCCCTGCTGTTACAGAAACCCTCGTTATGATCGCCGCATTAGGCGGACAGACTAATTCGAAGACGATCATTGACTGAAGAAGTTTTAAAACAAATTAGTCACCCACGTGATGATCCAGCAGATCCAGTGGTACATTACATGTAATTTCTGCTTTGACGAAAATACTACATAATTCACGTATATTTGTATAACTAAAAAGTATATTTTGGCTAGCAGCGACACTCAACAGCGCCCAAAGAGCGCATCGCCGAGTGTCGGAGTGCACTCGGCGCGGGAATGCTCTACCGGCACGTTCCCATAACGGCCCATCACGACTATGTGCAACTGGCGGCACAGCAAACAAAATGCTCCTCCATTGCTGGACGAATGTGTTCACCGCGCAGAGCTTAGTAGACGAAACACGTAATGTATTCGATAATCACTCGCCACTACGCAGATTACGCTTAGTGGGCGCCGAGTCGAAATTTACGTTATACTGAGCGTAATTGCCACGGGATACCTACATTATAATTATATTAAAGCACTCTTGAGAAAATAAATGAATCCATACTAATATAATAAATGCGAAAGTGTGTGTTTGTGTGTTTGTATGTTTTTCTGTCTTTCACGTCGAATCGGAGCGACAGATCGACGTGATTTTTGGCATAGAGATAGTTATCGGGCCAGAGAGTGATAAGGTTGCTTTTTATCCCGGAAAAATGCACGATTTCCAAGGGACAGCGCGCGATAACCGAATTCCACTTAGGCGAAGCCGCGGGAAAAACTGGTACATTGAAACTGTTAGTTTCAAAATATTTGGCATTGATCTGAAATCTGAAATTGATCATTATATAATACGATTCACAAATTATGATGTACCTATTCCTAGGACTTATTGTTTAATATTTATTTTTATTTTATACATATCTTTTTTTACCTATTTCCACTGTTTTGTAATATTTGCATGTATCAAATAAAAAAATCATGTGATTTTATAATAAACAGATAGAACTTTAAGTTTTGACTGTATTTTTATCTCTATTGTTAAAATTGACAGCTAAAGATCACAGCGTAACCTAGTTACTTTTATTGTTTTGTTCTTGAACTCGTTAACAAGACGCGATTAATGCGATAAGGGCAGTAGTTTTGGCATGAGGTAAGGTTAGTAGGTAAGGAAGGTAAACGTCCGAGTGCTGGTCATTGTTCCAGTAGATGCCATCCTTAGTTTTATTTTGGGAATAGAGGTGATGAAGAGTGCCGTCCATTGGGTATGGGCATCAGCATGTCGAACTTGGATTGTCGAACCTTAACTACTAATAAAAAAATAACTAGAACCCAGAAAAGATTAAAAGATACAATTTTTTAGATATGATATTGATATCTCATGCCCTACCTACTTTACATGTAACAATTGAATGAGGACGGCGCTTTCTGTCTGTCACATTTTTGACATAAGGTGTTTAAATGAAGCAATAATTGAATTTTTTTTTTACATTCCTTTTCCTACTGTTTTACCTACGTCCTATGTACAGTGAACGTCATAAATAAGTGATCACTTTAGTACCTTGTCACTTTAACGTCATGTTTGAAAAGCCATACGAAATTGTGTAACGACTGAAAGCGACAAGGTACAGAAATGATCACTTATTTATGAATTTGACTGTACTTTACAAATGCAAACGCTACACGACGCCAGCAAACTCTGACCCTCTAATACGCAAGCCTTAAGAATAACTGGTGTAGAATTGTGATTGCGTTGTACTATTTAAGTCTTTGTAAGTAACTTGCCTACAAACTTCGTATCGAGATCGAGATGAGTCAACTCTTAAAATATTAAACGAAAATAAATTCTTCCAATTGCATAATGGTTTAAAGTGGTCAAATTAGCTAATATGCAAGCACCAAGCAGCGTTCAGCGAAGGGTTTCCTTAATACGCTCCAAGTTAACTTAATTTCACTGCACAACGTTCGTGCACGTACTCATGCCGCCATGAAACTCATGAGCGTGTGGTTAATTTACACAAAAATGTATTCCTGACGCTTTTTGCTGGGTGGCAATAAAATTCTATTCCTTCCTACATAAAGCACGGGCAATAAAAACAGCAAGAAGGTAATTTTAGCTGTGATGTTTTATTTAAGCCGCCATTTTAGTTTCTAAATAAGATAGCGACGGACGGACCCATAGTTACGGGTGGCCAACATAATAAGTAGTCATAAATGTTGAATTTGGTGCTTTAATATTATTATCCTCAAATGGTTGCAATATTATCGTTTTCAAATGATAATTTTATGTAGTATCACGAGTATGTAAGGTAAGGAATCAGTCTTCTAATTAATTATTGATTAACGTTATGGTTAATTTTCACAGTAAATCAATGATTTCAATTATTTTTATGCCGAAGTTAATGCTGCCTTTATCTGATGTGGTCACAGTTGAGTAGGTATTTTATAATATGACTATTTATTTTATTAAGCTGATCCGCACCTGAGATCCTAAATAATTCTGCTGCAACAGTAATGTCAGCCTAAACAATGTCACAAAAATGAAATGTATGCGTACCAAAAAATTGTCGACATTCATGGTGCCTATTCATTTTGTGACATTTTGCGAAACAGTAGTGTTTTACTAGTATTAAATTATTGCTTAATAAATGGTAAGTAGTGTTTTTTTTTTAAATGTGTTCCTACCGTGTATAGGCTCCTGGTGCCGTGAAGCCGTGGTGGTCTAGTGGTTTGACCTATCGCTTCTCAAACAGAGGGTTGTGGGTTCAAACCCCGGCTCACATCTCTGAGTTTTTTGACATTCATGTTGTGCGACATTTGAAATTTGCGAAGCAATTGAATGGTGCGTGTGAAGTTCCCAATTCGCACTGGGCCTGTGTGGAAACTATGGCCCAAACCCTCTTATTCTGAGAGGAAGCCTGTACCCAGCAGTGGGACGTATATAGGCTGGGATGAATGGTAGATTCCTACTATAAGTAAGTAGCTTATTGAAAAAACTAGAATTAGAATGAAAATGAAGCAAATATTTATAATATTATTCTGCGTCGCAATGATTCAAATGACGCTATCTAATGAAACAATATAAATTAAACTTTCGTAGAACATTATGGCTTGAATGTTCCCTTACGAATAAGAACGTTACTTGTCTCTAGGCACAACGTCGCTCTATTGACTTTCAAATATTCGAATAGAATGCACATTCTGTCACTTTAAAAGAAAAACCAATATGTTTCTATCCTCGCATGCTAGTCGCAGTACAATATTATATATTGATATTGTATGAGGTTTCAATATGACGTTATACATGCACTGCAATTTGAAGCATTGCAATGCGGATTTTTGTATTTCCCATAGTATCTTTATTCTTCTTAATAATTTATTGAAGTAGAAAACGATCGGAAAAGATTATCGAGAAATCATAAATCATTTTGAAATGCTGGTAATACTAAAATATTATTGACATGAAGTCTTAAATTCTAGTTACATGTTTTCAAATTTTATTCTTTAGTTAACTGATTGAATGACTACTTGCTTTACATAAATTGTCACTGGTGTTTTTTTACTTATTGGACCTTTTTTAAAACGAACGTGACCATAATCAGAGAAATGTATTCGACTGCCTGTTTTTCTTATCCGTGTGACAATCACTGGAAATCACTACATGATGTCCTTTCATTTGGGCGGAAAAAAAATTGACAAATGATCTGTTTCACAAAGGTTTCATTTGACATACTCGTACATTTGCTCTGAAACGGTGAACTTTAATAGTTAATCCGGGATTTATTTAGAATAATTCATAATTTCTTAACAGTAATTTAGAGTATTTATGTAGAATATTAATAATTTAGGATTTATTTTAAGACTACGGTGTACAAGTACAACCCTGTACATTAAGTTAGTCTTTATAAGAATAGGTACAAAGACATTTATACTCGCAGTTTCAGATTAAAATGCATTTGACCAAATGAAACATTATTTTGTGAAACAAAACATTGTTGATTAAATGTTTTGTTTGAACATAGTAAACCCATTTTCATATTTACATATTAACCATGTAAACAAGTGTAATATTTGCTGTTAATGCAGATAGACATGCACAAATTCATCGGCCCTTCCACACAATGACGCCATCGCATTATTCGCATTCTTGTTCGTTCACATGAACATTGTACGATCACCTCGATTTACGTCGACCAATGAAGGGGAAAATATCTTAGTGACATATCACGTATTACATTAATTAAAACGAGAACGAGCGCTCATGTCAACAAATGGTGCTTGTAATAGGTACGCCCCCCAATAATTGCTGTGTCAAATGCAACGGCATAAATCTTGGTGTTGTCAGGGCTAGCGACCTAGTGGGTGGAAAAAAGCCCTGCGAAGAATGAGGCTGCGGCGTGCCTTTGTGTTTTCTAAATCAAGTTGCTGTTCTGACGATAGCGTTTTGATGTTGTCGCATTTAAGCTAATGCCGTCAGATATGCCGTATCAACTTCATTCTATTTAGAAAAGTAAAATACACAATTTCAGGGTAATTTTATGAATTAAGTTCGGGTTTTGTTTCGCGTACTTTGATTTTACCGAAGTTCGATATTTCTGACTGATAGGTATACCAGCATACCCGCAATTCTCCA
Organism: Choristoneura rosaceana; assembly: GCA_037349165.1. Taxonomy (NCBI): domain Eukaryota; kingdom Metazoa; phylum Arthropoda; class Insecta; order Lepidoptera; family Tortricidae; genus Choristoneura; species Choristoneura rosaceana. The sequence continues at coordinate 5,897,078 of JAZBNJ010000008.1, forward strand.
GTCGTATCGTGATCATGGCGCATGCAACTGTGCCGAAATATCGAGCTTCGGTAAAATCCAGGTATGAGGAACAAAACCCAAATTTAATTCATATGCAAGCGATGAAAAGGTAAATGAATACTGTGTAACTATTATACCTGTGTTTTCTGTACTGCTTACTATGTGTTAATGTTCAATAAAGGTTTATTGTATTGTATTGTAGTAAATATCAGAATAAACTAGTGCATCCGGTATGATGCTCAGAGGTTTGTTTCGGAATTGAATCCAGAATATGGTTTGCCAAAGAACTAAAGTCACCGACAGCTCGAAGAAGCATGTTGAAGTGACAATGAGCGAGCCACACCGCTCAAATAATAGACAAATAAAACAGGCCTTCGTGTGGCGATCATAAACCCAAAGACATAGCGGTGGATGTCGAACTTCAAAACAAATCGGTGGATACGAGTAGAAGGCCTATGTTTTAACAGTTTTTATTTTATTTTATTCCACTGGATGGAAAACGAGCGCGTGGGTCTCCTGATGGTAAAAGATCACCACCGCCCAAAGACACCTTGCAATACCAGGGGGAATACAGACGTAGAAGCCCAAGAAGGGATACCTCAAGTGTCAGAAATTTCACCGGCTGTCTTACTCTCCACGCCAAAACGCAACAGTGCAAACACTGCTGCTTCACGGCAGGATTAGTGAGCAAGATGGGGCCGGGCGGATCTTGCACAAAGTACTACCACCTCTTAGTAACTGAATCGTGCAAAAAAAAATACTATAAAGATACCTAGTCTAAGTCCTGAAGAACGACATGCATGGGTAGGATAGTTTTTATCCTGAAAAGTTGCCAAGTTCTGATAGTGATAAACAATTTCTTCATACACGAAGTCGCAGGGAACAGCTTTTTTTTTTAATGATTTTACTTAATTTCTCTATAGTTCTAATAGGATAAATAAGAGGATTATCCCAATTTCTAAGGCCACTCCCATCTCTAAACCTAGGAATAGTGGTCGATGAATATAACTCCAATATTTTGTTGAAATAAGTAAAGGAAAGTTTTTGCGTTTCATTTAAAAGTATAAAACGGTATTTTCTTGTTGACACGCAAATGCTTGCGTCCAATTTTTAACTTTAACTTTTTAGTCGACGACACGTTAGCAACTCTTGTTAATGGTATGGAGGGGTGACACGCACATCAAAATGAATCAGGGTCACATAATGAGCATAAAAATGGAGCAGCTGTTCATTGCTGGGCATAAACGGTTCATTATTTCAACCTACCTTTGTAGTTCCGCAATCTATAGCTAGTTGAACGATTAGATTAAAAACGCGAATTTTCCAAGCACGCAAATTTGTATCACCTACATGGGTTTGTTCCTAGGAAAGTGCATTGTGCAACTAAGTAGTTGTTGAGGTAAAAAGTTCATTACGCGTAACTAATCCTAGTATAATTTTTATGCTTTACTAAGTGCATCTAAAACACGCATTGTCGATGTCGGTGCAAATACTGCCAGGTTGAATGGGGAATGAGCCGACCACGTCAGCCGAATGCATCTACTGCGGTGGGTTAAAAATGCCACTGAGTGGATGCCACAAGACGCATGGCGACGGCGGGGTAGGCCCAGACGCTGGTGGCGGGATGACCTGGACATATTTCTCGATGACTGGTCTCAGCCTGCTTTGGATCGGGAGAAATAGAGGACATAGGGGGAGGCCTTTGCACAGCAGTGGGGCATGAATCCAAGCTAGATAATGAATTAAGTGCATCAAGTTAGTCGCATGTTCTTGGAACGCCTGTACATAACCATTTTCATTATTTCAGCTTCAGTTAGAGCAAAGATGATTTGTAATGTCTATTTGATAAATATACGGCCGTCCCCTTCTACAGGAAGCATTTAACACAAGATCCCCGTGAAACTTAATGAGCAGGTGCTTTAAAATAATGTCGAATTTTGGTGATAGTTTTTGGTAAATTTTTAACCAGCGAAGTAATTCAATGGTGTGTGTGCAGTTCCCAATCCGCTGGGGATTAGATCAAATGGGCTGTGGGACGTATGTAGGTGGGAATGAGGAAGGGAAGATGATATTAAAGATAGCTGAGCTACGAAGGTTGAAAAATATCATTTCAGCCAGTTTGTGAAACTCACGAGGTCTACAGCTCACAGAGGCACTAGTCCTAGTTGATGTGGGTATCTTTTCAAGCCTCAGTTAATTACCCACTCAATTTTATTCGCACGAGGCATAAAGCCGCGATCCATCATGCCTCGCTCAGCAACCTGCAGCGTGCATACAAAATAACTTTTTAATGAGCGCTCCCGATTTCAACTCCTAATGGATACGGGAATGATCTTTTTTAGACGATTCATTTAAAAAAATATTTATTCGTTTTTACTAGTGGTTTCCTTTTCAAAGAATTTGTAGTAATAATAAAGAGTTAAGTTGTAAGAGTTTAGCTGAGAAAAAAGTCGTGGTGCCTAATGGCCTATCTCTGATTTTTTCTAAATTTATGTGCGAAATTATACTCCAAATTTATAATGACTTTTACGGTGAGGGAAAAAACCTTGAGGGAACCTGCACGAATGTGAATCATTCTTAGAGAAGGCTTATGCCTATTATAGTAGTAGGTCGTATAGGCTGAGATAATTCCTGACACAAGTATTCGTAGGTATATTTACTAGAAAATGAATATTTTCCTTTTTCATTTTTACTTATACTGTCGTATCGATACTGAATCACATTAAAAAAAGATATTGAGTGGACTAAAAACAAGTTTTATGCCATTCCCTTAACTGTTAGTAAAATTCAGATGTTTGACAGAACAAGTAGAAATTTTGTGATTACTCTTATCTGTATTTTAATGCCCTTTATAAAATCACAAAGCCTATCTCAAAACGGCCTGCAATATAGCTTACTTAAATTCCCTCCCTACAAAAACCTCCTTCCTTAACAATACAATGCGAAATTAACTGATAATTATCAGTGTTATCGCAAAATTAATTTGTGACGGGAAGCCGCAAAGTCAGAATAATGGATTAAAAATTAATAACAAGTTTCGCGCTACGCTTTTGGGGACTCAGGGTGGATAAAAAAGTTGGTCGTCCATTTTCAGAAGCTGGCGACAGGCTTTATCCAGGCTTTGTCACCAAAATGTGACATATAAAAGACAACTCATAATGAGGAATAAGTTTTTTTTTTGCAAATGGGCCCTATTTACCCAGTTTTCGTGTTGCTATATGTAGGACAGGGTTTCTTAAACATCAACTTATACAATTAACCCTTAACAGGCCTAGGGATATATTCCACCCACATCTTATATCTGTTACCGTAGTCAGGTTTTAACTCCGAACCACCTACAAAATATTTTGTCAATCCCTGAAAATATTATTTTATGATCTTCATTCACAACACGCTTCTAAATTGCGTAATTCATTTGAACGCTAATTTCAGTAAACTACGGAGAAATTCGCACACTTTCCATAATTTCTATGAAACAGAAGTACATAGGTCGAACAATTTTTTGATATTTTGTAGACTTTGAGTATTGAAAGCTAATGTAATCGTAAACATTGCTAAATATTCATGCATTATTGTGTATGACCAGAATTAGGATGTGGGTTGACATTATCCCATGGCCTTATTAGAGTTTAACTGTGTGGGAGCTATTTTTCCCATGGCCCGGTAAATTGTATTATTGGATTTAAAAGCGTGTTATGAATGAAAATCATAAAATAATGTTTTCAGCGATTGATGTAATGTTTCGTAGGAAATTTGGAGTTAAACCTTAACTGTTATAACCGATATAAGATGTGGGTGGAATATATCCCTTGGCCTGATCAAGAATATAATAAGACAAAATCTAGTATGACAGTTCATTACTTAGACAGGCGATGGGATAACCGTAACCCACATTTTTATTTCTGGTTTAAAGGAAGATCTCCGACTTTCATAAATACATTTTTTACAAGGCGTTCAATACGGTTGCAACAGCATATAATGTACGTATTAAAACACGCTGGTTCTTCGGGGCCTGGTAAAGGGTTAAAATAACTCTACGAACCCCAGTCAAAAAAATTTTTTTTGGATATCCATACTCCTAGATTGCGCTACTCTGTCAAGAGCGCAACAGCATAGAATAACCTAACCAACAAAAAGTTGGAAAACCCCCGACTTTGTCACTTCAAAGTCCAAAAACGGCTGAACCGATTTTGACAAAACATGTCTAAAAACCATCGCTAGAAAACTTGCTTTCAATTTTAAAAAACCGCATTCAAATCGGTCCACGGTCTTAGGCCTTAGCCTAACCCTTAGGTTTGAGGGCTGCGCATTTGATTATCAGTCAGTCAGTCAGTCAGGCAGATTCAGTCGGGCAATAAGTTAGGACTTTTCTTTTTATATGCAGGCAGTAGAAGGTTAAGATAAAATAGAAAGAAACATGTAGTAGAGAAGGTACTCTTCTATTTTGAATGACCATTAGAAAATTAAAAACTTAACTGCACATATAATTAACATATTTTTCCACCAATTTCCGTAATTATGACCTCGTAAAATATTTTCCACATATCACAAGCTTGGTCACGTAAGTTTTCTTGGAAAAACCATCGCATGTTAACATTTCCTGCGAATATGACGACAACCGCTGCCAGCCATTAATTATGACTGTCCCGCTTTACGCAAAAACGAATTAATGAGCGGAATGAAGGCGACATTTGTAGCACTGGAATAATCCTTACACATCAAAAAGGTAATGTTTGACTACAATTATTTAGTTCGTGGACAAAAGAGCTTCGCTCGGATGAAATGGAATGGTATTTGGAACAAGAACGAATTTTGAACATGGTGCAACCTAATCAATAATTGTGTTGAAATTCGTATTCCGCGTGAATATGTATAGTATAGTCAAGTGCAAAGATATAGACACGGCCAAAAATTACAAAAATATATTATAATCTAACATCTGGTAACATAATGTACGGTTGTGTTGCTCTGAATATGTGCTCTGGTTAAGTGCGAAACGCGTCAGTGTAGTGTGGTGGTGGTGCTAGATGGGTTTGTCTGATTTATGTGTGTTCTTAAAGTGTGGAGGAGGAGGAACTGCTTGAACACGCATATCTTGCATAGCTACCATAAGGTCGCGGGTGAGCAAAGTACCTAATTGTTTTCGTTCATTACAAAAATATGTATACACTACCTTAATATTAAGTGCTTAAGGCATAAAGTCGTGTACTTATACAGATTTTTAAAACGTAACTGCGCTTTTGACACGTTTTTATCACATCATTTAAAAGGAAGCGATTTAGAAAATATGGGAAAATTTGACACAAAAAGTATTTACATTATTACCCCCTTATTCATAAACGACAATCAAACCTATTTTAGTTAAAATGCCGCTAAAATTCGTTTTTCCTTATCTGTCACTTCGACATTTGTATTTGTTAGAAAGGGACAAAGCATTTGTTAGTTAACATAGGCTTGTTAACTTTTATGAATAAGGGGGTTAGTGTTTTGGACAACTTTAACTCTCAACTGAGGCCAAAATGTCTAACACGGATGTTCGCGATCGAATTCACCATTTCTTTCTATACTCATCTTATATAACATGTGATAAAAAGAAATGATGAAGACGGTTCACGACAAAACGAGTTCATGGTCACCACTCAAGGACTTTTCTCCCCCAACGGTTCTCTGTCCTTCCCACTAAGTGGCATGTGGCCTGCCTATTGCCGTTGCATATTTTGCTACTCCGCCACCACAATACTCGAAGCGATTCAAAAGCAGATAAAGTTAGCAAGGTAAATAAAAGGTTCTAATTTATTAGAAGGTCTTAGTTTATCTAGGTATGGACCAGCCAAGATGGTCAACGGAGGCGCGGTAGACCGAGACGGAAGTAGCGGAACGATTTGGACGCATTCAGAAACGACTGGCAAAACTTAGCTACCGACAGGGGACGTTGGAATTCCGAGGGAGAGGCCTTTGCCCACCAGTGGGACATAGAAAATGGCTAATAAAAAAATGGATCAATCACAAGCCTAAATTAATCAAACTTCCAAACTTTTTTTCAATAAAATAAGAACACATTTTGATCGAACAAGCGAAAGCAAAAACACGTGTATTCGAAGAACACATAAATTGCATGCATCGCGTCTGCATCGTCAAACAAAGAGCGATATGAAAGCCGAGGCTCGAGCTGCAAAAGGCAAGAAATGTATCGCTAAAAGCCGAGCCCATCAGCGGCACTACTGCCGTCGTTTTGCTCTGACTATCGAGCGCCGAGATTAGACGCGGCGATGCCAATGCTTTTAAAATATGACGGGGCCGATTTAGCAACCATAGCTTCATAAATATGTCAGTTGTTTGTTATTCCAATATTATGGTCTGGTACTCTCGTCATCAACAGGATCAGCCGAAGGACGTCCCCCGTTGGACATAGGCCTCCCCCATAAAGCTCCAGTTGCTTTGGTTGCAAGTGACTTGCATCCACCGTGAATTCGACAGTGATTAACCACTATAATTAAATAACAAATAATGCGAAATACCGATAAAATACAAGTTTATTATGTTCATAATTGTAATTATAACGCATGAGCGCCTAACAAATGACTAGAAGTAGAAGTGGTCGCCATGGCCGAAATCGGTCGGATCATCATCATCATCATCATCAATTTTAATGAAATGCACATAGTAAATAGTTTTATACTTTAGCTTGCAACATCAAAAAAACCGTTGATATAGCTAATATTGGTACAATACACATACTTCGCTGTTTTAAACTAATTGAATCCGGTGGGGTAAGTCGTGCCCATGTCTCCCGAATCACCTATACCTACAGCTGTAGGTACAATTTTATACTGAAAGTATTATATTTATTGTATTATATTTTATAATTCTTTATAATTATAAGCTTTGTAGTCAGGTTCTCGAATAACAGCGGATAGCTCATCCGGTCGTCGATAACATTTCTATTCCTCATATTATTACATATTAGTTTTTGTCTATAAAACAGCATAAGATGTCGTAGACTGTAATAAAATTTCATATTTTCACTACACCGTTTATTTTATCTACCCCATTGTCGTGCCATCCGTCTTCCGTGCATTTGCCGGGTCAGGTGAATCTGTCGTGACATCGGCCGGTCCATTTCCGTGCCGGAACTCTCTACCGACGGAACTGGCCGGTACCGGACTAGGTATTGAGCGTGCGCTAGTTTTGTTTTTATGGTGCCTGGGTAAGATTGATTTAAGCTGAATACAGAAATTTGGAGAACCGATACTGCATAGTTTAGCCATATAGAATTTCTCATCTTTTTGGCTCAACCTGTTTAAAAGAAACCTCTGATGAGAAGAAGCCGGAAAAAAACTCACGAAATACCTATTAGTGAAGACTCGAAGAGTGAGTAAAGCGTGAATTGTCCTCGAATGCTTCTCGGAGTTCGTGTAGGGACCCAAGCTTTGTAAAACTCGTCAATGACGTCTTGTAAAAAAATATTTAAGTAACCCGGTGGAAATCGAGTTGTTACGAGGCCAAGCCACTGTGGTACCTATTACGACAGGTATGCGGAGTTGTCGTTCATTCGACGCGAGTCGCTACCATGATGAATCTGCAGTGTATTTCAATTAAATGAGAAGTATTTAACTAAATCAAAGACAGAACCTAGGCTCTTCGTTTATCTTATCCAGCGGTTCTGCCTGAGTACAGGACAATCTGTAAATAAAACAAAACGGGCTTGAAAGCTTGCAGCAAATTATATCACGCAAAACACCGTGTGACTGTAACTTTCCACTTCAAAACAACAAACCAAACAAACACAACAAACATAAAAGGCAGGCGTAAACTTAAGCGCGATACTGAATATGACATAAAATCCACGACAACGGCCATTCCGCATGTACCTAACAACTTAACGCTCGAATCACCGACGCATTGTTCTTTGACTTCCGTTCATTAAATGTTCAAGAATTCGCGTCTCGAGGCACATCCTCGCCGGAATTAGCTCTCGTTTATTTAATACTTGTGACAATCAGAAGGCGGCGTCTGGGGCAAAATAACAATCTGGGACGTCATCCTATTACGTGTCTTCTTACTTTTGCGTAAGTTAGCGATGCGCGCACACTGCAAGGAGTTTGGTTTTGTAGCAGTTAAAAATATATTTTGTTGATACAAAACATTGGATCAAATAGTACTGAAGTGAGCTGTCTAGTGTTTGTTATCTTTCTACTTATTATTGCATGCATGGATTACCCTGGATCTGTTGCAAATCTGAAATACAAAAATGTACAAATCTTGAGTTATAAAAGATGTAGTAATTTAGTTTGATTTCTTATTTTGCAGGAAAGTCTTTATAAACTGTATGAAAAAAAAAAACAGCACATAACACAATTTGCGAAATGTCTGATGTTTGCGGGATGTTTTAAGGACTTCTAATTGCCCACAATATTAGTGCTTTATTTGCTTTTTTAGATTCAAAAGCATTTATCATATATTTTTTCAGAAATACCTATTCATTGTGTTCGTTCATGTTATTTTTGATGATTTCACTTTTCTTATTTACTTATTAAAAATGCGTTTGAGTCAGATCATTAAACGGCCTGAAACAAACGCGTCAATGTTTAAATTAACCTGGATGAATCTTGTGTAAAAGTTTACTACAACATGAGTACACTTTCCGATTTGCTTTAAAACTATCAATCGATTGTTTCCAAGCGTCGCAAGGCAGCAGAAACTGTGCACAGTGGTAGCTTAAAATAAAACCAACGAAACGAAATAATATACTTCGACCCTGTCTGACGCGTCAAGACAAGAATTTATCTCTTTTAGTTGGCCTTACTTTAATAGTGGCCATTTTGTACAATGTACTTCTATAGCGTATAAGAATACCAAAACACGCGGATCCGTGCTTAATAAGAACGGACAAGCGCTATTTATTGCGCGCTCTCTTTAGGGGCTTTTTAAATTCCATGGCCGCACATGCCACGAACACTCTCATCTAGTTTTTCCGGGCAGTAGGCAGTGTAACCACTCTCGGCGTAGGATTAAATTTACACGGCTAGAGTAAGACATGTGATTTCTCGCAAACTCGAGATAGCTTTATCATCTTACGACTGTCTTATAAACACTTCATTACCGGTTCGGATTAAAATGATCTTTTAAAGTCGGTGTAATCAAGTTTGTCTCATTATAAAAGGGCGTTGTATTTTAAAAATAAGAATAATTTTCATTTAGTAATAAAGTTAGGTATATAGTACACAAAAATTCAAAAATTACCCATTTTAATAAAATACAACATCATCTAACTTATCGACAGTCTTCGCTCAAGACACTGGGCCCGTATCGCGAGTGCCGACTTATTTTGTTCAAATTTACACTTCTCTTCGATCTTACATGCAGACAAGAAAATAAAATACAATAGCGTTTACCCGCGGCTTCGCTCACGTGAGCCATAAACATTTCCAATAAGCAAGCAATCAATCAAGCAGTTATTGGTATTCATGGATAGAAGTATTCATGGATAGAAGTATTCTTTTACCATCACTTTTCACGTTTCACTTTCGCGGGGACACACAAAATTGTGTAGGTATATATTTCATGTTGATTTCTTATTATTATTTTTTTGGTTTATTTTTATATACTGTTTTCTGTATATGTGTGTCTTCTGTGTTAATGAATAAATGTCTTCTTTTCTTTTTTTTTTCTATCAGAAGACCCGTATATTCCTTTGCCTCCTTCTCATAATAATAACCTAACCTAACCAACAAAAAGTTGGAAAACTTTGTCACTTCAAAGTTCAATATCTCAAAAACGGCTAAACCGATTTTGATGAAACATGTCTGAGAACTATCGCTAGAAAACCTGATTTCAAATAAAAAAAGTTAAAGTTAAAGAGCTACGGTGCTACAGACAGACAAACAGACAGACACACATAGCGGTCAAACTTCACACAACTCAACAACACCCCTCTTTTTGCGTCGGGGGTTAAAAAATATAAAAATTCCGTCTACAATCGATCTCATCATATGAATCGCCTCGCTCGATGTGAATGAGCACATGTTTTTCGTATTTTAATAGATTTTAATCAATTAAGGTACTAGCCGGTAAAATATAACGGTATATATATATACCACTTTTCAGTACATTTTTCAGTAGTAGTAAACTTCGCTGTAGACTAAACTAAAAAAAATGCTTTTTAGAAATACGAGTGGTCTTGTTTTAGGTCACGTGATATATTTTCTCTTTTTATTTTTAGTTCTGGGATCAAAGCATCTAATGAACGTCAAAATTAATTTCTGAAGTAATTTAAAGCCAAATTAACCTCTGCATAATTGTAAGTTAACATTGTTGTACGAGTTATGACATTGCGAAAACATTGTTTGTGGTTAGACTAAAGACGTTGAGACTAATTACTTTCAAAAGTTTTCAGTAGGTACTATTTAGACCAAAGTTCTGTGCTCATTTACTTGTTCGTTAGATTCTAGACTTGTTAAAATATGAATACTATTCTACAAAATTAACACGTTCCCTCTTCGGATATACTTACCTATTTTTATTACAAATTAAAATTAACACATATTTTTAACAAAATATATATTTAAGCAGCGTTTATTTAATCACAATACAATAAACAAATAATAGAAAGTACTTATGTTTTTAAATCAATGGCAGACAAATCGACATAAAAGCAGTAAGCCATGTATAATTGACAAGATTTCATTTTTTCAACACCTGTAAATTACTACAGGAATCGAAAGAGTTTTGCCTCCTGAACATGGCAAAATATTTATTATAATTTATTTCTCCATATTTAAAAAAATACAAAATAATTAAAAAATGTATCTGAATTTGCCAATACTACGACAGAATAGATGTTTTCTTTGCCTTTTGCACCAGAAAAAGGAGCTGTCATAATTTTGACAACGTCTACTTCAGATTTACGCATGATTTACGTGTTTTTTTTTAATAGAGGCTAGACAAAAGTAATGGATCTATTATATCGTAGTTTTGAAGTTAAGCCCTTTTCGAATAAGCACATCTTAAAAAATTTGTAATAAATTAATTAATAATCGTAGCGAAATTTTAAAAATATCAGCGTCTTTCTATTTCCAAGCAGAATACAGAGAACGAAACAAATTATAGTATTAGAAATATGAAATGTTGTCAATTAAACCTATAACTGTAACACTACTTACACTCAAAATATCCTTGAGGCTCTTTTTTTAAGCGATAAAATATACATACAGACTGTACCCATACCTTCATTCGTTTTCTTAAGAATGCCAAGTTAAGAAACAGATTATCTTAAAATATAATGTAAGTAGGTAGATTATGATCCTCGGGCCACGCACTGGCCACTTTTATCCAGAAATTTATGCTTCGTCCCTCTGGAAAGATGATGAAGTAAAATAAAGCTGGGCAAGAAAAATCTATGGCGTACTCCCGAAGAACCAGCTAAGATATTATGTAGGTAAGACTGGTAAAACCGAGGAAATAAAAATGTAGTTAAGACAGCAATTTAACGAAATAAAATGTGTTTTCTTGGTGAGTAAATAAAGTAAGAAAAAAATGTGTACGGCGTACTAAGGTAATTATGAGACTGAGAGAGAGATTTATATATAATGCTACAAAGATAGTACCTAATTTTGAATAAAACATAAATACTTCATAAAGTCATAAATACTCGGCTGTTTAGTAATTATTCATTCGTCATAGTCTAGTATTCCCGAAGATACTTAAAAGCATTAGAACTATGATAAGAATTTAAATATACCAAGGATGAAAGTTAACGATTTATTATTGAAGGAGCTATTAAAAATTACAAGTACCCTCGCAACTTGTCGAAAATCCTGGGAAATTTCTAACAAGCAAAGTTCTACCTCCACTCCGTTATAGTTGAAATCAGAACTCACCTCTAACTCGACCTTTAACCGTATTTATTCCACATTCCACCCCTTAACAGATTCAAATAGGTCATCACCCCCTCGAGAGCCGTGCTGTTAAGGCGCGCTGCACGCAGCTTAAGGATTGACATCATACGAGTAAGTATATACTCATACTCAAAAAATAAATACACACATACTCATTTCTGAATATCTAAATTTAACAGCATTTCTAAATGAAAATGGTGGAAGTGTATACTCGTACAAACACTATTGTTCCTTTTTTGTAATAATTTGCTGTTATATTTACAAAATTTTACTCATATTAAAATCTTAAACAACTCGGTGTTGTCAGATTTTCCGCAAATCCTGAAGGTTGTCAGTTTCTTATACTTGACTCTATCTTGCGAGTTTCTTTTAAGTCTGTACATAATAGGTACTACGCTGAATCAGTGCGCCACATACACTGTAAACGTAATTCTCACGTAAACTTCAAAGGTGTGAGCCCGGATCGAGCCAACAATCATCTGCCGCAATTGTTAGATCAAGCCTCGGCCTCACTGCAGAGACCATAGATCAAACCTCTTGAATACCATGAGCTAAAAGAAAGATGTCGAAATAGTAACAACGAAAACTGTTAAACCATCCTCATACTCAATCTTCCATAATTTCTCGTCACTTGCATCGGCAGCTTGCCCTCAGACAGGATGAGATCGGATCGTCACGAGCGGTTAGTTTCAAGTGCATTCCCTTGCTCCACGGAGGCCTGTGGTATTAATGGGATATTTACAGCCAGAATACATATAACCACTTTGTATGTACTAAATAGATAAAGTCTGTATTAATAATTATTATGTAGGCACGTTTTAGCATCAGAATAGATACTAGTAGGTATTCTTTTCTTACCTTAGAATACAATAGAATAGAATAGAATAGAATAAGCCTTTATTAACACACTTAGAGCAACATAAACATAAGTAATAAACGGAGGATATTTCTACATTACACTTATAACTAGGTATAACATAAACATAACTAAGTGCTAACTAAGTGTGATAAATGGATTGGGCTCAGCATATGCTGTGGACGCACACAAAAGTGTGCATGCACACAGCGCTGATTTACAGCCCAACCCTGTACACTTGTTGCCTATCTTTGTGTTTATTACTGTGGGTAGGTTCGAATACAAAAACCGGATGGTAAAAAGATTTTTTTTTATACAAAAAAAAAGGAAGAAAATTAATTTTAATAAATAATTGAGCCTTTAAGAAAGGTTTCAAATTAATAAAAAACTAATTATCGAGGCATTACAGCTAGCCATAAATAGTAAAAAACATGCACGAAACTAAAAATCTTAAATTAAGGCACGACACGACGTCCAACCCAACACCCTAACGAGGACAAGTGGTTTCAAAATTAATTAACCTTCGTGGTATCACTTGAATTTTTTTTACTGGATTTCATTTTCGAATTGGTTCATACACTTACACTTCGAAATTTTGCTTTGACAGATTATACATATTCTTTCTTCATCGTTTCAAATATGTAAAAAACTAGACGTTTATATTACAAATGTTGAAAATTGATTCAAGAAATTGTAGAAATTGCTGTCACTGACAGATTTATCCTTAGATTGATCACTAGGTACAGTCACGTCTAAAAATATGTATACAAAAACAAGGTTGCATAAATATGTAGTCATACATTGTATCAAAAATATTTATCTATTACTGACACCAAAAAATTGTATTCATTAAACTTTTTCAGTATTATGTAATCACAAAATGCTTCAGAAAGTTGCATACTTAAATAAATTCCATTTAAATGTATCCACCTCGTAGGCAAAAATAAGTATACATGAATGGGTTCCATATACATATAACCACACCAATTTGGCAAATATTTGTATACGCCGTTTGATTCATAAATATGTAAACACGATTTGATATTTTGATTCGTTTTGAAGAATTACTGTTTTGTTAAGATTACATGTCTGTCTCTTTCGTAACCTGCATGCGGGCAGGGACATACATACTACGAATCCATACTCCATTAAAATAATATTATTTACTGGTGACCCGTTCCGGCACAACACGGTTACGGTATACATAGACACCGTGAATCACACTATTTTATGATTAAATTGCTTTCGTCCGCGTACGTAACCAAGTTTTGTAACTAGCTACGAACTAGGAATTTTTTTTCTTGGTTTGTAACCAGGTTACAAACAAGAAATTAAATTTTGATGGTTTTGTTTTCCTACGTAGCTAGGTTACAAACTAAGAATTTTTATTTCCTTCTACGTAGTTGGGTTACGAACAAATAATTATTAATTAGAAATATACAAAGACATGGACGACCCGTCATAGTCGTCGACGGAGGCCAACTACGTGGAAAAAGAGGAAGAGAGAAGGGTGGGAGGGAGGCGGGCGTCCGGATCTCTCACTCATCGTACGAAACACAGTAGCAGGACTAGCCAGCTCCCGCTTCACGTCGATATTCTGTGAGAGTGTGGTACTACCCCGGTCGAGCCCGCCCATTCGTACTGCAAACCAAGAACTGGCTACAGTGCGGCTCTACCACTAACAATTAACAATATAATTAAAATAAAAACAAAAAAATGCTTAGTGCACCTTTCTGAGAATGACCCTAAACTGAAATACTCAATATTTACAAGTCAATTCAATCTAAGGACTGTCAAGTGCGTCATAGAATAATCGTGAGATAGACGTATGCAGTGACAAGTCCGCACTGTTTTCGTGAATTGTCAAATCAGTTAAATATACAACTTACGATTCTATGCCAGTCAGACAAGGTTTGTTGTTGCAGTCTGGATACATATTTATGAATCAAATGGCGTATACAAATATTTGGCAAATTGGTGTGGTTATATGTATATGGAACCCATTCATGTATACTTATTTTTGCCTACGAGGTGGATACATTTAAATGGAATTTATTTAAGTATGCAACTTTCTGAAGCATTTTGTGATTACATAATACTGAAACAGTTTAATGAATACAATTTTTTGGTGTCAGTAATAGATACATATTTATGATGAAAATGTGTGGCTACATATTTTTCAATATTTTTTGTGTATACATACTTTTAGACGTGACTGTACATACCAACTTTTTAAACACGTGAAACAATTTCGCATTATAATAATATTTATACCTGCTTCCTTATACGATACTCCTATTCACATGTTACAACGTTTTCTGTTTCTTTTTCTAAAATAGCCCGCAACTTTGTCCAGAAAATCCCACATACTGTTGTTACACCAAAACCCCTTTGTCAAATCGTTGTCTCAATCGAGAAACTGCATTTGAACTCCATTGGACGAGACGACATTTCAAAGAGTTACAAAGAGAAAGCGAAAGCGGATAAGTACATTTTACTGAATTTACATGTTTTTTTTTTCAATACCCCTTTTTGGTCATTTCTGGAACAGAACTGGGTATTTTATTTTTTCAATTATGTAACAGGGTATCGAATAGTTACAAGAATACAGGTACCACAGGCGCAAAGTATTTCTCTGGCGGTAGGACAAAAAATAAGCAAATTAAGTAAATGTTGTAACTAAAGAAAATACCATTTATTGACGACCCAAGCTATTTACGATAAATTACAGCGCGTCAAAGAAAAAAATTAGATAATCCAATAGAGATTCAATTGTAAGGATACCAACAATAAAAGAAACCGTATAACCTTAGCAACGTAGCTCAGAACATCTTCTCTTGAAAAAACATCCTTTCCAGGAAAAAGGGCTCAGTGAAACGAGGGCATTTTCATGTTACTCGTACATACCAAAGTTGATTACGGATTACGAATCTTATATTCTTATATTTACATTAAGCCAACGCTTGTTGCCTGAGCTCTAAAGCATTATTTCTACCAAACGGCTCACATTTACTTATTTATTACTCCAAAGTGGTAAGTCCTAACTCTCTCAGCCTGTCTTCACACTCCCTGTTACGCAGACATGGTACCATTTTTGTAGCTCTCCTTTGCACTCTTTCTAAAGGGGTAATGTCATTTTTGAAGTATGGGTTCCAAATCTGGAAGGCATACTCCAACAACGGTCTCTCATAAGTCTTGTAGAGATCAAGGATGAGGTGCTTGTCCATGAAATGTAAGTCCTTTCGAATTACGAATAACAGGGAGTTGGCTCACTTAGTAACACCTAATATATGTTCCTCCCATTCTACCCTTTTCCCATTACATCGGATTCAAATGGATTTTACAATCTTTTAATTATATGAAATCACTTACTCACTATTTAAAATCTATAATTATCAAGCCGTGCACTGCACAGCGCAGCGTACATTGGGCTACAATCGCGTATCACGGAAGACGCCCTCAGTCAACCTGCTGTGCGCGGTTTGGTACCATCAGCCTAATATGTGGTCTACCACTCTAAAGTTGATAATTGTTTGTATGTCATAAAACAATAATGCCAATAGACGTGTCTGTCAACTTGAATGTCCGACTTTAACGACATATTCATTTGATAGCAGCTTGTTTAAAAATTGATAGACACCACTTATTTGGCTGATGGTACCTTATATAGACTTTAAACTCTCTGTATATATGATTTACTCCTAATATCACTTAAAAATTGTGAAATCCATTTCAATCAGACGTCATGCGAGCCATTTGTTAGAAATTATAGTTTATAGGTTGTAGTAATTCGCGCCGCCTTTCCCTTGCACCCTAGCCCGCGGGTGAATGGTCGCGAACGTCGCGATGCGCCGAGATCACCTCCCCTCGCAGCCATGATTTGTGGCTTGCGTCATAAAGTAATGCCGGGCGAGTGTTGCCAACAGCTGAATTGGACTATTTCATAAGCGACTTTTGAACTATTTTCACGAAAACGTACCTACTGACGAGCAGAAATAACGGGTCGCTTTTCATACAACTTTTTGTAAAAATTGACACGGTATTTTTCTCTCCATGATGACGTAGGCAGAAATGAATACTTTTACTATAATATAGTATGCTAAAATAGCTTTTTAATTATGATTATGTTATCCTTTTCGCCCTTTCCTATCCCCTCTTAATCATAAACTCTTATTACTTAACCTTTTGATAATTTAACATTCGTTAATTCTTTGCCTTTATTTATCTCCTTGTTATTTTCTCTCTATGTACCTATTTTCTGTATCGCTTACTATTTCTGGTGTACAATAAAGAGTCATTGTATTGTATTGTATCTCTATCACTTTTCGCCAATGCCAGACTAAGACGAAACATCATTTAATGGAGTAAGGAATTATATGTTTAAATTTTGCCGTTACAAATTGCGACAATTCTCATCATGAACCCTAATGTGTTACCATTTAATATTTTGGAAAACATATTAGGTAAACATTGAAACACCATCTCTTAAACGTTAACGCAAAGGCAACACAGCCGTAAGTAAAACATTTAATAACACAAAGAAAGGTACACTAAAGGAAATTACTGGTTTCCATTTTTGCCGTGTGGAGTGGGCTCGGGTGCCACGGCAGCCGCTGAGAGCTCTTCAGGCCCTCGCTGGGTGGATTTTGTCGCGCATTATACCGCAAGGAACAAATAATGTTGAGTAGAACAGCGGTGTATGGTTCCTGGTTCTTGTTAGTGGGAAGAAAGAGAGAATTACAGCGCAATTATTAAGACACAAAACGTCTCATTGCTAGCTTGGATTGGTAAAGAAAAGCAATTTAATCGTTATCAGCCGGAAGACGTAGTGTACTAAAAAAAGACGCCACAATGAACGACAACTCACCAATTGCATCCACCGGTTTCCCCGCAAATCACGACGTCGTCAGTCCATCTAGTGGGAGGCCTACCAACTCTTTGTAAGAATGGAATGTAATATTGCATTACAAAAAAAAAACTAACAAAGTGTTCAAAGTCACAAACAGAATTTCAATAAAGTTTCCAGTGAAATATTGCAGCGAGAAATATTTACTCGAAGCAGAAACGTCTGCTGATATTAATAAAGAAACGTTATTTACTCATAACTTATTGAGAAGCTTATGATTGTATATTGCTGGTAGTTCTTCATCATCATCATCATCATCGTCGTCTCGGTATATATACATCTTACTGCTGGGCACAGGCCACCTCTTAGAACAAGACGGTTTGGATCGTAGTTTCCACGCTATACCAGTGCGAATTGGGAATTTCGCACAAACCTTAGAATTGCTTTGCAAGTCTATGCAGTGTTTCCTCGCGATGTTTTCCTTAACCGTAAAGCATTGCAGTTCTTGGAACCATGAAGTGGTCCTTTCATTGTTTCATCACATTTTGCAGTGAAAACGCAAACATTAATCCTTAAATCGTTTCGCATTTAAACTGCCGACCAAACACGATACGAGCTCAAATAGTGATTTGTGAGTCGCTCTGTACTCGCGTACGAAATACGAAATACACTCTCGCATGTGAAAGTGCCAACAATCGAATTGGAAAATTGTATATTGGGCTATATAAATGATCATGACAGGAACGGAGTATGCGCGAGCTCGAATCGCTCGTCTCTTCAACAAACGAGTAAAGTATTATTTTTACGTTACTACTGAAAACAAGGACTAACTGGGTCAAATTATGACTGGTTATTTGGAGTCTTTATTTATTTTTTATTTCAACTCCAAATTTGTTACTTTTACGGCCATCCCGTAAAACCATATCGAAAATACAAACTGAGACTTGGATGCACAGAAAAACCAGAAAAAGCTTATTTCTACTACGCTTAAGCAGCAGCACTAGCGACTTCTATGTTATGCTCTCATCGAGAGATGTTAAATTCTTTCGAAACTAACCACTCATCCAGACAAGAGATATCGCTAATGCTGCTGCTTAAGTAGCGTAGTAGAAACAAGCTACCTGAGATGTGTGTGCATTCGAAATTCGTGGCTACTTCTGTCCAGTGGTAGTACAGGGCACGCAGCATGGAAATAAAGGGTATAACCCTGTAAGGATGGTGAAACTGCCTTTGACGAGAAAGTGGTTTTCCTTTGGCTCGGATAATTGTCTTTACATACGTTGTAATTTGACCAAATTTTAGCCCCGAAATGGCCGTGGTTTTTGAGATAATTAAAAAAAAAGGAAAATCGTTTTTATTTTTATTTACCAAACTAGTAGCCCGATTTTCACGAAATTTTTATATATTATGTAGAAAATTAAGAGCGTTTTTTTCTTTAAAAAAATCTAATTAATTTTATATCTAAGTAAAAAAAAATTTTTTTTAAATATTCATAATTTTTTTTTTTACTTGCGAGGTGGCGACAACTACCAATATCAGATATATTATGACCCATTTAATACTCATATAGCACTTTCGATTGCAATGGGAAAAAAAAGTGTCCCAGGTTTTTCATATAATTTTGTGTTATCCATTACACTACCGCCACAGACACGCGTATGAAAACGGTAACGTAATGGAATAAAAAATATTGAGACATTTTTTTTTCTCCTATTAGTATCTCCTATTAAAGTGCTCCTGATTCTGAGTAGGAATACCAAATTTCATCCATTTCTAAAAAAAAAGTCATTTCAACAACTTTTTTTGAAAACGCCCATGTACGAAGTAAAGGGAAGGCTATGTATGAGATGTTACAAATTCGCTTGTTTTAACCTGATGATCCAAATGAATGTTTTTGAAAAAAATATATGTATTAGAGTATTAAATGGGTCATAATATATCTGATATTGGTAGGTGTCGCCACCTCGCAAGTAAAAAAAAAAAATTATGAATATTAAAAAATTTTTTTTTTTTACTTAAATATAAAATTAATTTGATTTTTTTTTTTGAAAAAAACGCTCTTAATTTTCTACATAATATATAAAAATTTCGTGAAAATCGGGCTACTAGTTTGGTAAATAAAAAATAAAAACGATTTTCCTTTTTTTTTATTATCTCAAAAACCACGGCCATTTCGGGGCTAAAATTTGGTCAAATTACAACGTATGTAAAGACAATTATCCGAGCCAAAGGAAAACCACTTTCTCGTCAAAGGCAGTTTCACAATCCTTACAGGGTTATACCCTTTAACTGAATTTTCAGTTTAGTTACGAAATTTCCATACGTTTTGTGTAAATGTATCGATAAATAAATAACGATATTAAGGGGCTGTTTCACCCCCCACATCGATTAGTGGTAACTGACGGTTAAACAGCCCCGTAAAAGAATCTTTTGTGATTACGTTTTTTTATAATGACAAAGAAAAATCAATCAATAATTATTAAATTGATATTAAATTCGCGTTGGACACAAAATTTATCAAACCATGATTTTGTATTGCATTGGAAAGCAAAATGAGAGAATCGTACGGAAAGTTCATCCGTAATTGGTCACGAAGTTTTTCAAAGAACTTACTTTTAGAATGTTTCTGATGTTTCAATTGCGCTCCATTAGCAACTTTTGCTAAAAGTAGTAAGTAGGTCTACAAATAGTTTCTTCAAGTTATTTTTTGTTCATTAACTAACAAAGGTCTATAAAGCTTATTTCACAAAATATATTCCTAAGCTTCTTTCAAGTATTCAAGTTAAATTCAAGACTTGAAAGTTGCTTTTGTATAAGTAAATTAAATTCGAATCTAAATATCTCAACTCATTGTTTATTTCACGTACAACATAAAACACTGTTGCAACTTTCATCAAACTTATTAAACTTCAACAAAACGGCTAATGTTTCTTTGTTTTTGCAAATATTATTTATACCTTTTTTATTGCTAACAAAAGGAAAAACAAAACAAAGAAACAAAGTTTGCTTATTAAAGTTCGGCCGGGAACAAAAAGTATTTCTTTTTAGATCAGAATCTTGGCGTCATTAAGAAGTCAAGTTAGCATACATTTTAATATTGCGAGACAGCTGTGTCTCTGAGTTATGACTACAGTAGCACCAGTTTTTTTCAGCCGGCGGCTAAATAAGACCCTGTCTGAAATTCAACAGATTTAGAACAATCTTTTTGCTGCCATAATTTGAGTGAAAACGAAATGACAGCGCCGGCGGCAAACTCAACTTTGTGTCGCTGAAGCTCGTTACATGTAAAACCTTCTTGTCTAAATCAAATACCGTGTTCTGTATTATTCCACAAAGCAAGTTATTTCAAGTTGGGGTTACGTAAAAATAATCAAGCTTGTGCGTGTAGGTACCTACATATTACTTGTTTTTATAGCCGCATGTTTGCTCATGAAATGATAATTATCATCGATAATCATCATGTCAGCCGAAAGACGTCCACTGCTGGACATAGGCCTCCCCCGAGGTTTTCAACTCAAAACATATTTAGCTATAAAACAAAATATATTTTAGAGTGTGTAGGATTCCAAACTACATCTCCTAGGTATATATGCTACGAGTAAGTGTCATTGACAGAACATTTAAATATAATGAATATACACATACAAAATCACTTTTCGGGAAAACATCACGAAGGAATCGGAAATGAATGGAAACACTGTAAAAAATTACCTATAGCCCTGTCCTCTTGTGATCAAGGATAGTATTAAGCCAAAGATCATGATGACGGATGACGAAAGATGACAATTATAGCTCCATACAAAATATGTGTTTTTTCGACGCTGGCATGAATGAAACCGCGTGCGAGCCCTAACACAAACTTCGCTATCATTTTATTTTTTCTTTCATGAAATAACCATGGTTTTCATTTAAAAATTTGTAACTATTTAGCTACGAGTACTTAACTCATGATCTCTATAAAAGCGTTAGTATAACAATACATAGGTGCAACTTCACGGGCAGGTTTGGTCGCGTGATTTATTTTATCGGTACTTTTATTTCCACGTTGAATTTGCCTTCAAGCAACACGTAACAGGAGCATGTTTACCGTTCGCATTACAGTCCTAAGCATCAGTAACTTGATCCAGAATGCTTGAGCTCTTAATCGTTTTGTGTGCCAGAGAAGTTGAGACCTACTTACATTGGTTTACATTTAGCATGGCTACAGTTTGGTGTGGTGACAGATTTAACTCGAGCGAGTATGTTTGCGTAGGTATACATTATTTAGACAGCGCAAATTTCAGCCAGGTCGCTGATTAAGGTACGAGTCATGTTTACCCTAGAAAATTCATGATATTTTCCAAAACTGGACCTAAAAATATTTTGTCGACCTTAATCACCCACCCGAAAAGGCTTTAAAGACCGAATTAAATTTTCGTAGGCATTTTATTTACTTTAAAAATCCCTGAATGTAAAATTTGTCTTAGCAAACCGACTGTTTTTTGAAAAAAATACCGTATGATAATACCTCAAAGTGTAGGTGTGTGTAAGGACAGAAGCTATTCCTGTCTCCCTCTCTCTATCTCTCTTTCTCGTGGCGTCCGAGCCGTGGACGTCGCTCTTTAACATAAAATTACTAATTATATTGGATAAAAAGTTATTTCAACTAATAAAACCTGTGATAATCTATCTCCGTCTATTACTTGGAACCTGCCTTGCGTAAGTCCAGTTCAATAGGCTCAGACGAGAAAAAACTATATTCACACTTTACACGTCGCGTAGTTACTTACCATTTTGTCCACGTGATTAAAAGAATCGTCAAAATGATTCAAAACCCGTATAAAATTACAGTTTTCCAACACTAAGGGCCTGGTTTCACCACTAAGTGTCAGATAAAAGTAATGCCGTCTTTATTTATTCGGACAAAACCAACAGAGACAACATCACTCATATCCGTCACTTAAAGTTAGTGGACAAGCGGTGAAACGAAACAGACCTTAAGTGTTTTAGCTAAGCCACAGACGGATAGACGAGCAGACACGAGAAAACGGTTAGGGTTCCCTGTTAAGACTACGGAGTTTTATGATTTTAATTCCGGTTTCGTTCCGCGTAAGCACCTCAATTTTAGAGAAGTTCAAGAATAAAAAAAAATGTTTTTTTGATGTCCTCTAAAATTAAGGTACCCGGAATAAAACCCGAATTTAAATCATAAAATTAGTAATAACTGCGACAGTCTAAAACATTGTTTTGTAAGACTACGGAACCCTAAAAAATACAGATAAAACAACACCTAATAAATCTTGCCAAATACCTGTCTCGTTACGATTATATTGTATTGTCGAGTTGAGCGCCGACCTTTACAACACTACCCTCGCTTTCGCATTCGAGTATTCATTCTCATCCGGGGATTTAGCAGTTCATAAAGTTGTCTGTCAGGTTTGTTATTTGAGTGATGCGTCGGTGAGCTTCCTTTGTTCTCGAGCTGATATTACATCTTTTTATGACGCGTGATGGCACATCATAAACGAAGCACGGAAGTATCGTAGACTTCATAATTTATTTAAGTCAAGATTTTCTTATCATGAAGGCAGCCTGTTGTCATCTTTGTAAATAACATCGCAAAGTTGTATCTAAAATCAATGTTACTAGGATTTTATACATCCCGTATTGCAAATTGGCAATAGAACACTTTTATGTAAGCTAGCTCATGCCCGCGACTTCGTCCACGCACCTAGGTTATCGCGCGGTGGCGCCCTCAACCGGAATAAAAAGTATCCTACGTTGATCTTTGGGGCCTTAACTGCTCCATGCCAAATTTCATCAAAATCGGTCGGTCCGGCGTTTACGACGTGAAAGCGTAACGGACAGACAGTTACTTTCGCATTTATAATATTAGTAGGGATTACTCTCGTGTTTGTCTACTTGTGACAGTCTTTTTATACCGAAAACAAAGACAGATGAAGATAAAAACTTGTTTGCAGCTCAGCATTTCATAATTATCGTTAGATAGGTAAAAACGTCCATATTTATTGTGAACCTAAAATGTAATTAAAAGTCCTTTTAAACAATACATCACACTATGGATTAATTTAAACGAAAAAAAAATGTTAAGTACTTTACGTCTAGATTTTATATATTTTTTTAATTTAACTACTTTGTCGGCGTGATTAAAATACAGTTTTATCTAATCTTATACAAAATTACAGCTCTCTAGCACGACGACTTGTTAAGCTACATAAACTGCGGACGAACATACATGACAAAACTACGCGGGTTGCCAGTTAAAAGGACTACGGAACCCCAAAAACGATATAGATTAGTTTATAATTGCAGTGGACTTCTTTGAGGACTTAGACAATTTCGACATTCATACGAGTACTTAATTACTACTTAACTTATAATTCAACGCTCTGGCCACGCAGTTATGAATAAACATTAATCTTAATTGTCCTGTATATTTGTCCACGACTGTACCCAGTCTGCAGTAAATCGTATTCATTAAGTAACGCAATTGGACATTATCCATCAATATTCTGCAGCAGAAATTGAACCGAAGCGCTTGCAATGCAGGTTAAACTAAACAGGTATTCGTCAATTATTTGTCTATACTAAATACCTTGTATTTCGGCTACCACTTCTTAATTTGTTGGTACCCGGCGACCGAGCTTAGCTCGGGTTAAAACTCGATAATACGCGTTTTCCTAGAGATAAGACCAAGCGAGATCAAATTTGTCATCCCCGAAAACCCCCACATACCAAATTTTATCGAAATCGTTGGAGTCGTTTCCGAGATTCTGATTATATACTCGTACAAGAATTGCTCGTTTAAAAGGATTTTTTTAGCAATCTCGAAACAAAGAAATAGAATATTTAGACACTCTACAAACTACATTATGAAATTTTCGGTTGAATGCGTTTATTTGTTTAGTTCATTCGATCATATTTAAAAAAATGTATAAATTCCGTATAAAAATAGTATAATTTACAATTAGCCTTAGTACCGCTGGTGCGTGATTCTTACATTTTTATCGTTAGATCGTATTTGTAACTGATGGCATTTTGATCCAAGGTATCATATGATTGACGTGAATAACTTATGATATTTATTGTTAAAGCCAATTCGTCTAAATCATGACATGACATCATCATTGTAAGAACAAGCCATTGGAGGCGGATTTCCTCTTACTGCCACTATTACTCAAGCTCGTCACCTCGTAAAGTGATTGATTTTTTGTTTGATTTATGTGCTACAAATTACAATACAAATTAATGAAAGAACAAATAATGAGCATGAGAAACGGTTGCTGAGTTTAATTGTTTATCTGACCTTATAATTCAAAGTCGAAGTCAAAATGTCTTCGTTCAAGACAAGCATTTTTGAACCGTAAAAAATGTACCACCGGTGTGGAAAAACCTCTGTTGATAATAATCCGGCACGAAACTCAACAAAGTATATTTTCAAAACAGATATAGGTACAATGTTATTTCATCAATATCATCATCATATCAGCCATAGGACTTCCACTGTTGGACATAGGGCTCCCCCATAGACCTCTAGTTTCCTCGGTTGGAAGCGGCTTATATCCACCGTGAAAACGCGACTTTAACCAGGTCATCCGTCCATCTCGTTGGTGGACATCCTACGCTGCGCATGTCGATTCGCGGTCTCCACTATGTTGACTTCCCACTATTTCACAGCCCACATTTACTTTTAACACATTATGCACAAAAGTTTGCGTGTATTTTGAAATTGCAGGACAAACGGGCATAGTCTCGCTCGGGATAACAAAGGGTTATTATGCCGCGTGAGCGACATTACAAAGAAATGTAGGGGAGTAAGCTGAGTCGAGCTTTCGCAGCGTAACGACCGAAATATTTCGCGAAACTTAAGTGCAGCAAAAACTAAATGAAAGCTGCTTTTAGTTAAATGACGGAGCTGCATTGTAGACATAATTTGCCCCGGCTGCCCGGATTAATTTTAAAACAAAAGTTAGATTTTTACTCAGATCTAGTATGCACTGGTGGTGGATGGACACTAACATCCCGGAGACATGATTATTGTTTTGTTATAGAGAAGGAATGCTTATGTATAATATTATAAGCTATCTTTCTGTAAATATATATTTATTTAAATCGTAAGCTTGTTTATTCGAAAAGTCATTCAATTGACTTGCAAAATTATATCGAAAATACAAACTGAGACACGGATGCATACAAAAACCATAAAAGAGACCAGCGCTGGAAATCGAACCCAGCCCATACCCTTACACTACCACTGGATAGGAGTACAGACACGAATTTCTCCTATGCACACATCTTAGGTTTCTTATTTCTACTACGCTACTTAAGCAACAGCACTAGCGACATCTATGTTTCGCTCTCATCGAGAGACGTTACATTCTTTCGAAACTAATAGCTCACCCGAACAATACAGACAATCCATGTCTCATTTTCTATTTTCGATATGGTTTTTTCGGGGTGACCAAATACAAAAATACTCCAAATAACCAATCATAATTGCAAAATTATCAAAAGGATGACAAATTACCTAATTAAAGTAGGTAAAATACGTTATCGAATTTCGTTCATGTATCTCAATTAAGTCAAAACAATGGCGCCCAAATGCACGTTGCAGTTCGTTGCACATTTAATAGAGACAAATGTAATCAAATTATTTTCTGTTAATAAACATGACCTGAAGTATTAGCAAATAGCGATTTCACTAAAATGTTATGTAATTGTACTGTAATAATTGTACCAATTGAAATAGGTTTTTTGTTTTTGTGTTTTGTGGGGAAAGGCCATACTAGAGACATCTCTTTCCAAGCAGATGTTATGCCTGGGGAGGGGACGGGAGGGGGGCGAAGTCTAAAGAAGTGTCAGAAGTTGTATCTATGCGTCCAAACGCATAAATACCCCTTGAGAAACTTCGCTAGTGCGATGTAGGATGTTGCAGTTGTTTTGTGTGACAGCTATATGGCAGTAGGAGTCACGGCTTCATTGTTTATACCTAGTGGAATGCAGTTTGAAAAACGGATTCTAATAATTCTTTCAGCAACACTAGAAGACAGCTACACGATGGCCCAAATGAAGGGTAGTAAGTACATCGTCTCGTATTTTTGAAGTTTGCAAATGAAAGACGTCATAACTCGCTATTGTCATCTGAAATCTAAGAAAACAATCGTGTTTTGATAGCTCATAAAACTTACTTGAACTTATTGGTGACACCATCTAACTTTATGCTGCAGTGCTTAGGTGATTTTATTTATTAAAATTTTTCCCTTTTTGATCCCGGGAAAATGTAGACGGAGTTGCCAACAACAGCAGAACTGTTTTATTAATTATATTTCACGAACGACATTTCGTGTTACGTTATCAAATTTAATATGGGAACACAAACAGTAGCACTCCATAAAACGACCTCAATTCATGCGACCGCCACATGCAATTCAACCTTATTTGCATATCTTAGTTTCAACGGTTTATGGTTCATGTCATTGTTAGCAATTTCAGTTTCAGTTAAGATAGGGCTCGCGCGAGTTGGGGATGCCGGCAATATTTGTTATGCAGATTATGCGCTCTGATTACAAATGCTATATACATAATTTCACTCCTTCCGGCTGTCGTCAAACGATAGCCTAAATGAGGATTTATACGACTCAATCCGATTGTGGTGGCTGCTGTAAAATATTCTTGTTTGTAGCTGTATATATGTCGGCGGCCGATCATAAAATCAGCCAGATCACGAAATTCCTAGGCATATCATGTAATGGCGCCATTTCATGATATGCCTGGGAAAGTTGGCCAGGTATATCACGATGTACCTGAGATGTTTCTCAGGCACATCGTTCGTATTGTTATACGGCAGATCGATTAGAGGAACGCATTCGTCGATATTCCTAGATTTATACCGGGTACACCGCGACAGTCATGAAATGCTCAAAATATTATTTTTTAAATCATAATGTCGTATTGAAGGAACGACGCCAAGACGACAATAGTAACTGACTTTCTGATTGACAAATCTAGAAACTTTAAATACGGCGGACTTAATTTATTGCCTCAGGATTATAATAGCTAAGGAGGTTTTTTTTAATTTCCATGAGATATCTAAGCCAATTTTTCTATTCTTCCAAAAGAGGCTTTGCCCCGTGATAAAGCTAGGTTAAACTACCTTCTACCTTGATTCAATCATATATAAGATGTCGAACAAACTATCTAGAATTAAGGCGATTATAATCAGCAATAGATTATTTTGGAATTTCTTGTGC
Organism: Choristoneura rosaceana; assembly: GCA_037349165.1. Taxonomy (NCBI): domain Eukaryota; kingdom Metazoa; phylum Arthropoda; class Insecta; order Lepidoptera; family Tortricidae; genus Choristoneura; species Choristoneura rosaceana. The sequence goes on from JAZBNJ010000008.1 coordinate 5,924,927, forward strand.
AATCTAAAGTTGATTTTCTTGTGAGCGTAAGTTGAATGCGCCTATGAATGCAAATTGATAGTTGTTTAGATAAAATAGAGCAAACTTCCTTCGGCTTTGGAGATACCTAACTTCTTATCGACTTTGTTGGTAGTTGAAAACTTTAGTAGTTATTATTTTGTCGCATGCAAAGCGACTCTAAATCAGTTCGTAGAATGATCTATAATACTTTAGATTTAAAAGTAGGGATGGAAACAAATCAGATAGGCATTTAATGTGCACAACTTGCACAAAAAACTGAACTGGTATAAATGTATGCAAATCCAAAAAAACACTAAAACTTTTAATCTTGAAACTGAACGCTCTACTCATTAGAAAATATGTCACAAAGAAAAGTATTTTATTTAACGAAATTTATGCATTAAAAGTACTCATTACCATGACAGTATATTATTATTTGTAAAACAGAAAAAAAGTTCAAGTACTTTTGTAAATGTATTTGGGATGCATAAGTTCTTTTATTAATTCAACACAAGATAGCTTTGCATTTACTCTGGTTTTCCCATACTTTCATCCAAGTTCAATTATTTCGACTGTATATCAATTTGCGACAACTTTGGACAAGGTTGTAAGTAAGACCCAATATTTTGCTGCCTCACACCCCGCCATTCTCAGAATCTCCTTACCTCGTTTCCGTACCTGAAGGGTGCACTAAAACTTATAGCGTGATCAAAGATCCTTATCCAGGTGGTGCCGTGACAGGAACTAATAGTTAGTCGCCCCTTGAGTGGGGAACGTCCAGACTTTACTTAATACGATAGGAATTCTGTACTAACCAGTATAGAAATTTTATGCTACCAAAGAAATTTTAATCATCGTAGAAAGTACATGATTCCACTCTGGTACATGATTCTGTTTTCCCGACTGTACCAGGGCATTTTTACTTTAAATGACGCAACATAACTTTTTTTTTTCAGAATTAGTTTATACTGGATTATCCTTGCTCTCTTTAATCACGAGCACTGTTGATTTATTCAAATTCAAATTCGAATCATTTATTCAGTAAATAGGCCGCAATGGGCACTTTTACACGTCATTTTTTAAACAACCAGCGCTTTCGGAAAGACCATCATTGCCAAGAAGAATGCGCCGCAAGAAACTTGGCACAAAGTCATTTTTTCATAATAAAATAATTACAAATAAAATACGAAAAACTACGAAAAAATACTAAAATGAAAAACAAATTGTCCCTAATTTTTTTGTCAGTTTTGTGACTTTTTTTCACATAAGTAGTTTATATGGATCGTTACGAAAATAACACATAATTTTTTTATAAAAAATTGGTGATTTTCTTTTCTTTATTCAAAATCAATAGTGCTTGTGATTCTGAGTACGGAGAACCCAGGATTACCCAATTCTGAAAAAAAATTATGTTGCGTCATTTAAAGCAAAAATTCCCACCTACATATATACTTATAACAATGACCTTGTTATCTTATTTTGTTAACCGACTTAAAAAAGGAAGAGGTTTTATGTTTGGCTGGATGATTGATTTTTACCCCACTGTAAATAAGAATAAAACAATCGGATTTTCTATTTTATTCTATGTTTATGTACTCGTGAATATGTTCGTTGACATCTTTGTCGATTGTGGAATATTTTTTTGGATCACGCAAGGTAAAGATTTTAAAGCAGTTCCATGTGCGAGAATATGTCACACAGCACATCTCTGTTGGAAACAGGTGAGCTGAGCGAGGCGAGGTAAATGAGGCGTTTCTATTGGTTAGTGAAAAACATGTTCCTCGCAACACATCCTAGCTGCTACATTACCGTGGTCGATCAATAGCTTGTATTAAACTCTTTAGCTCAGCGTCACCACAATGTGACGCACAGCGCTTAAATAAGGCAAGCTTTTATACCACAGGATCCCGAGTTTCTTACTGTATAATTATTTCAACATCTTGCACAAATATGGAAAAACGGTGTGGTTATGTTTCCAAGAATGTGAGGTCGTGAGTCAGTGGATGTTCAGTAATGACGACGATTAGAGCCGCCGGCGCAAGTCCTGTACTACGAAGTGCAAAAATTCAAACTTCGTATCTTGCTGTCCCGGTGACGCTAATATTATTTAATACGAGAGTGAGAGGGACGGTGCGATACGAACTTCAATTTTCGAATTTCATATTAGCCCCCAGCTTGTCAAAATTACACGATGGCCGCGCCGTGACCGGGCCAAGCGGTCCCTACACGTGTTTCATTTGTTTTTAACATGGTATGGACTAGGAGTTGACGTACTTTAGTGTATTAAACTTTAAAAGAAAGAAAAAGATTTATTTGAATCAGAATCAGAATATTTTATTCGTTTGATTCCATCAGTACCACCACCGTACAGTAATAAGCAAGGTACAATACAATATAATACATACAAGAATTTTAATATTAGTTTTGAGAAGATTAAGCCGGTTTAAATCCTTCTCTTTTATTTAAATGAAAAAGAACAAAAGTAAAGGTACAAAAACTTTAAGTCTAATCTCAAACAAATAGTTACCTGTTCATGTAAAGAAGTAAATTTTAAATCTTCTTTATTATAAAATGATGAAAACATTTATAGCTTAAGTACCTACTTGAAACACTCAAACAGCTATCTACAATGCTTTGAAAACCTTATTACAACGGTTAATTTAGTCATTATACTTTATTACTCTACCGTCTCACTTAACTATAAACTAAGATATTTTCCGTTTTTATTACGCGAAGCTTCCAAACAAAAGCTTAAAGGTAAATAAGTTAAAGCGCTTGACAAAATGAGATATTCTAAAGAAAACTTTTTAATCACAGTGGCGGTGAGACGTTTAAAATTACACCCGCAAAGTAAGGTTTAAGTGCACAAAGTTGGTTTGCTGAAGAATACAGGTTCGCGAGGCAACGCTCCAGTTTGCAGCGAGTTAGCTAATTAACCTCTTAAAAATGGGAACGACAACACGTACACTGGAAAGGACTTAGTTTCACACTAAGCTAGTGTAAGCACATGCTATGTTCTTTCTTATACGTAATATTCAAATCAAAATGTGATAAAAACTTCCGACACCTTATCAGTTGGCTATCTGTCTACTACACAGTTTGGTTATTACAAAACTGTTTTGCCACGCACGTTAAAAGTTTAAAATCATTTTCTAGCGCCAATATTTTAAACCTTATATTAGAAGAGAGCTTAGTGGCCTGACCTATGGTCTCTCAAGCAGAGGACCCGGGGTGTTTTTTTTAATTTACTGAGAAAAACTGCATACAAATTCGATGGTGTGTAAAGTTTCCAATCCTATCTGAGCCTGCGGGAACTACGGCTTAAGCCTATTCTGAGAAAAGGCGTATGCTCTGAAGTGCAACGTATATGCGCCAATATGATGATGATGTTAGTCTTTATTATTATTATTATTTTATTAATAATCAGAGGAAAAACAAAACAACGCACTCACAAAACGACTGAACAAAACACAACACAACTAACTGTTCTCTAACTGCAATGAATATTAATCCAGATAACACACTCTCACTAGAAACTAGCCGTAAGAACCAGGAACGCCCTGGGCCCGTAACCTATTAGGTATAATTTTATTAATAATTAGATGAAAAAAACAACGCGCTTGATTCATCTGACAGAACACAACCACGGATTACACATTCATAGAACTACACTTTGCTATTTTGAGTACCAACTTAACGTTTATATCAGTAACTTGTACAATAAAAATTATAACGTCAATTCATAAAATCAGTATAAAAATCTTACGCCAGCTCCCAGTTTATGAGAGCGTCTTCTCCGAGGAGACCACACTAATCGCCCGTTAGATTGTCTCCCACTCACGTTCTCCCCTCACGTCCTGAGAGATTCTTCGCTCGTTGTGACATCTTTTAATATCATGTTTCTCAATAGCGAGCTATTATCCTTACCGTAAACTTTGTTGCTAGTATATTTTGCTTTAAACCACATTCACACAGTTAATATAATGTTATATAATGTTTGGTAGAGTGTACATATTTATCTACGAGTAACTTTGTATTATTATTATTACATTTCGGAAAGAATTAACTGTTAGTCGTCCTATATCTTTGGATAAATAAATTAATAAATCCAAGTGTTACTATCATTTTTCAGATTAAAAAGTAACATCTTTGATAAACTTTCTTTTACATGGTACAATAAAGATACTTGAGTATAAAATAAAGTAAGAAACAAATATAAATATCATAGGACAATTGAACTTTTAGTTCTAAAATTAGCACAGTTTGAACTCCACATAGATATAAAACCACCGATAAACATTATATGCGCAAATAAATAGGTACATAGGTACTGAAAAACATATTACCTAAACATCCAAAAATCAAGAACAAACATTATATGTAGTACTTTCATACAAAAATTAATCTGCCCTGAACAAGGATTGAACCCAGAGCATCAAGCTTCGTAATCTGTTGCCTTAACCACTAAGCCATCCTATCATAAAATAACATGACATTTAACATAATAGGAACGTATATTACGTACCTACATAAAATTTAAGAACAGTTTAAAATTAATTCTACTAACGTTAATTGTCGGTTCTCTATCAAACTGAGCCAAATACCTCTAGAACAATGTTCAAAAGCTTACGATTCGAAGCAATAGCGTCTCGATCGGTTTCATCACTTGACGTGCTTCGAGATACCTCGTGATACCCTTGGGAGATACCGCTCACACTAACTCAGGTAAAGTGCAAGTGGTTGGAACTTGGAAGATAATTTTAAACGGATGTGGCGGAATCTGTGGCTACACGCTGCGGTTTACATTTCAAACGCGCCAAAATACATTGAGCTACACAACATATGTTGAGAGCACTTTTGACGGAAAAATTTACCTTATTTTTTACCATGACAATAGTTTTAATTCGTGTAGGACGTCCACTAACGAGATGGATGGGTGACCTGGTTAAAGCTGCTAGCTACGAAATTGCTTCTAGCTCAAACCTTGTAACTAATAATTCAAGATAATAAAAATTTCGATTTGAGACCAGAAATTGAATCAGCATAAATTCGACCTTGCTTAATTTACATTACATGGCAAAGACACAATTGAAGTCGTTAAAAATAATATTCGTTTTTAAATAAGTCCCTCATATGATAGGTAAACAGAATAAAACTACGATTCGTATAGGTAGTAGTTATCTAAATTTATAAGACCTAGGAAAGGGTAAAATAATCTTGTCGACCAGCCGGATAATCTAGCATTATCGTGTTGCAGAGTTGCAGTCTTGTATTATTTGGTAGTTGTGCGAAGTTGCTGGCAAGCGGAGCGTCCGTCAAGAGCAAGAAGTTGCGGTCGGCGCTCAAACGCCGCAACCGCAGCGTGCAGGCGACATGCCTGGCAATACCAGATTGCTTTGTTTGCTGGTGATTAGCTTTGAATAATCTATTCATTAAAGTACAGTCAAGAGCAAAGATATCGACACGGCCAAAGTTGCAAAACAATCGAAATTACCGAAGCAACTGAAGGTCTATGGGGGAGGCCTATGTCCAACAGTGGACGTCCTGCGGCTGAGATGATGATGATTATGATGATGAAATTTGTAACTTTGGCCGTGTCTCATATCTTTGCCCTTGACTGTACTTTACTAAAACTGGTGACCATAATTCAACCACATTTCAATTTGAAGTATTAATGCTACTTTGCCCGTGAGTCTGACTGCGTTAATTACTATCCCACGAGTAATGTGCAATTTTTGGGGATAAAGACTATCTTATGACTTTTTCGGGGTCTCATTTTCAGGGGATTTAAATGAAACTTTGTATGAAGATAGCTTCATACAAAGTTTCATTTAAATCGATTCAGCGGTTTAAGCGCGAAGAGGTAGAGACAGACAGACATTTAAGACACTATCTGATTAATATCACTTACGGTCTCGTAAGACATATTTAAAAAAAAAACAATATTGCGAGTAAATGATTCAACTAACGATTAAAAGTCAGGAATGGACCGCCGTGAACGCACTCACCCATGAAAAAGATCATCTTAAAGTTTCGAATCTAAGTCGGACAGTTGCTGATTTAATAATCATAAGTTTAATCGTTTTATTTTTTTTTAAACAGTAACTTAATTTTAAGCCACTTTGTTTAATAGCTATTTTAGAACGTCTAGCTTTCTTTAGATAACTTTTGTTTTTCAAATTCAAACGTCACTTAAAGTAATAGCCTATTTGTGCTAAATTATAAGCAAAAAATATTTCTTTACCCGAGGCCAATGTCATAAAAAGAGCTTTCAAATCATTTGCCATTATACTAACGACTTACTTAAACTTGCAAAAACGATGTCTTTTTAAAAATGAGTGGCCTTTGTTACGCAGGAAGAAGTTGAGAGTTCCAAAATCAATTTCACCAAAAGAAAGTTGCCGAAACATTCCCGGCACTCGTCAAAGAAATTGTTTATCTTTCACCGAACATGGACTCGTCTTTATACACCGTTAAAAAAAGAAGTTTTGTTTTAAAATAAAACACGTTTTTTATTAAAACATTGATGTTATCAAATGGAAAATATTGTCAACAACAAGTTCGGTCTCTGATAAACACACACATAATGGGATTCCCTATCTTCTATCTTTCACTAATGTGTAAGAGGGGAGAAAAATCTTAATGGTTTGAATTGCATTAAGCTCTTGTAAGATTGGAGCCTGTAGGATTTTCCACTGCCTTTTCTAGCGTCTTTTGTTCAGAATAATGATCAGTGGCAACGTACTCGCATTGTTCATCAAAGTCATGGTCGTGACTGATGTCATCCCTGGGCAACCATTGTTCGGCCATGGTATGCTGCCGGCGCTTGTGCCTCTGGCGACGTGCTGGCTTCACATTGACATGGGATTGAGCAGGACTGATAACCAAACACGACTGTCTCATAATAGGTCTCAACTCTTGCTGCGATGCAGATTTTCTAAACGACAGGTACCTCTTTAGAAACTTGATCATATACAGCAAACATAACAGTATTGTACCATAGCACACTAGTTTCTGTGTGAGCTCCTCTGAAGTCTTTTTCTTCAGCATGACGACTGAATTATTTGTTTTGCATTAAGACACGAGAATTTTTAAATAATATTGGAAACTCGTAATTTCAACCGGTTGTTCTTGACAACATTTTTGCATGACAGTGACAAATCGTCTTTGATTGACCGTAAACTTAGTGTCACAAAGAAGATTAAAGAACTTTTTTGTCGGTGTAAAAACTATTTCATATATGTAGCGGTTGCTATGCGAAAGTTCTTTTTTTCTTAGTTTGTACGATCAGCATCAAAAGTAGCTGCATACTTTTGTACTTTGTCGTTTTACAGCAACGTACTAGGTAAAGAAAGAAGGTCATCGTCTAGAAGTCATCCAGCTGTATTAGCTTTTATATTTCTTTTTTGACACCCGACGCAAAAAGAGGGGTATTGTAATTTTGACCGCTATGTGTGTCTGTATGTCTGTGTGCCCGTGTGTCTTTGTGTCTGTCTGTGGCACCGTAGCTCTTAAACGGGTGGACCGATTTGAATGCGTTTTTTTTAAAGCAGGTTTTAATAGATTTTATTTTTACAAAGCAACGATAAAATCCACTAGACACTGTATGTAGACTATCGGCTAGTATGTTAACTACTACGTTAAGGGCATTATACCTATTAGTACATGATTTTGTACAGATGAAGTCATTTTTATTTCGTCTGTCCCGTATTGGTTTAAAGCCAGTTAAGTAAAAATCTGGATTATCCATTCCGCCCGTTCTCTCATATTTCATGGGAAATCTTGCACGTATCAATTGCACTGGCTAGAACAATGAAGTTAGTAGCGTATAATATCGTTATGGACTAGCAGTGACTTTGCCTGTGGTACAAAAATATATGGCACAAAGTCAACCCTTTAGCGTTTCCGTGATTATTTATTCGTCAAATCGAAAACTCAATAAAGAAAATCAATCAATCAATGCAGTAGATGACAATTTTGCAAAAAAAAAAGTTACTGCAGACATATACCACAGAAACATGAAAAAAAACTACAAAAAAAAAACTGAGAAATATCTGCGATACATAAGATCCGCTCAAAATCGGATGGAGGCAATCGAAGGAGGCCTTTACCCAGCAGGAGGCCGTTCCCTGAGCCAAATACGCAAAACTAGCCCAAGAATGATCCTACTTTTCTACGAAATGTTGATATTTGTAGACGTGGGAAAAATATATATGATTCTTGATTATATTATCTTGTCAAAGACAGCTTTCGATACACGATTCATCACACTTCGCTCGATACAATTAATTCCCAAAGTAACCTCCAATGCGAATTTTTATTCCAACTTTACTTGTTTTTTTACTACGTGACACTATGAAACAAAAAATAAAGAAAAATCAATCATAACTTAAATAGTCCTTTGACAGCTTCCGAATTTCAATAATTCGAGGCAATATTTTTAAAATAAATAAAAATCGACAAATTCTATCGTAAAAAGATATTGACTTACGGCCTGCAATGTCTATCTCCGTCATTCTTTCGAAATGTGACAGTGACCGCTGAGCGCTCGTGCTAGACGGACATGTACTAAGTTTCCCCAAAAAAATACAAGATTTTATTTAATTTGCCTTGCAAATATATTATTGTAGTGTTACTTGCAAAAACTGTGTTGTGTGTCCTAATGATCTACCACCGTGTGCGTGTGTATTATGGGTAACAAACAATTGAACAAGAAGGAAAAATCTCGAAAGACAACTCATAAGATACTAAAAAACGATGGAACTAACGTAAGTAAAAAAATATATTTAATAAACAGTGAAAATAGTATTTATATCGTTATAAAATTACTGATTTGCAAATTTAATTTTCTCTGAACAAACCAGAACAAACATTACAATCATGAATATGCATATAGTTCAGAATTTCACGCGCAACAGGAAAGCATTGGTGGCGTAGTGGTTTCACCGATAGGATGTATAGGAAGTAAGTGACCATAATCAGTCAAATGTGCCGAGAGTTCGAATCACAACTCGTAACTAAAGCTTTTTGCTTTTTTATTTTTAGGTAAAAGAGAAAATTTGATATTTTTACAGCTGAACAAAATACAAAATCTTCGGACTCCATCGAGTGAGTATAATTAAATTACTTGACTTATGCTGTTTTATCCCTAGCTACGTAACACAATACAAAACAATTTAGGTATATTTATTTACAGACTGCAAATGGTGCAAATTTTTGCAGGTGGTAGGACCTTGTGCAAGGTCCGCCCGGATTGCTACCACCATCTTGATCGCTAATCCTGCCGTGAAGCAGCAGTGCTTGCACTGTTGTGTTTCGGCGCGGAGAGTAAGACAGCCGGTGAAATTACTGGCACTTGAGATATTCCAACTTAGGCCTCTAGGTTGGCAACGCATCTGCAATACCCCTGGTGTTGCAGATGTTTATGGGCGGTGGTGATCTCTTACCACCAGGAGACCCGCTTGCTCGTTTGCCTTCCAGTCGAATAAAAAAAAATGGTAACGGAATCTCCGATTTTATCAACCGCTGGCACCTGTAGCGAGTAAGTTCTAATCTCCAATAGACTTTATTTATCCTTATAAATTTAAAAATACCTACCTACCTAGGTCGCACGTAAATTCGTGCGTTGCGATAAATACCTTACTACCCACAGCGGAGCGTACCTACGAAAAGAATGGTCGCGTAAACCTTAGTTTTTTTTTATTCGACTGGAAGGCAAACGAGCAAGTGGGTCTCTTGGTGGTAAGAGATCACCACCGCCCATAAACATCTGCAACATCAGGGGTATTGCAGATGCGTTGCCAACCTAGAGGCCTAAATTGGAATACCTCAAGTGCCAGTAATTGCACCGGCTATCTTACTCTCCGCGCCGAAACACAACAGTGCAAGCACTGCTGCTTTACGGCAGGATTAGCGATCAAGGTGGTGGTAGCAATCGGGGTGGACCTTGCACAAGGTCCTACCACCTGCAAGTTAGATATAGTGAGTTAAAAAACCGGTGAAAATTAAAAACTGGTTAATAACCACATCGACGGATACAAAACCGGTTAACCGGTTTTTTGCAAACTGTTTAAAATTAAAGTATTAGACGATAATTTTACTATTATTGGTTGTTATTGATGTTAACGGCGTATTTTGTGAGATTTAAATATACTCTACTAATAAGGGAAGGTGGGTTACAGTGGATCATGGGTAACAGTGGTCCAGTTTAATGAAGTTTTAACTCATTTATTTATTAAATTGTTTAAAAGTCTTTTATCACAAGTAAAAACAAAGCTAACCCACTAATATAAAATCACGATGTAAAAAAAAAATCAGTTAAAATTCAGTGTAATCAAGTGTAATCAGTGAAATCGTAAAATTATATGATAGAGTTTCATATCCAATATGCCATTGACTCTCACGAGATCACCAACTTTATTTTTGTTTTTTAACAGTCCTCCACTGTTGGCACACGCGTAGCTTTGCCTTTCGTTCGCCTTCTTGTCGTCGAATATATTTGACGATGTCTTCCCCCAAAAATGCAATTTCGATTCGTCGTAAAATAAAACTTTTGACTACTGCTCAGGCGTCCAATCTTTGTATTTTTGTATCTTTGTCTTATTATTCAGAGAATAATATTATCCTTTGTATTAAATACATAGCTAGAATAACATTGTTTTAACTTCGCGTACCAGATTTGCGTCTAGGGAATGCAAACCGGGTAACAAACCGGTTAAAAACCGGTTATTTAACTTTCGGCAGTTATTAACCAAATTGGAAATAGTCCTTAAATATGTGTAAATTGCCTAAAATAGATACCCCAGAATAATCTTCAGACTAGAAAACGACGAATATAGCGTGGGAACTTTTTTTTTTTAAACAAGAATACACACTCGGATTTCTTCGTGTAGTGGACAACAAGAAGTTGGTTCATCTTTTTAATTAAATTTCGTCATCAATGTGCTGATAAAACATACGAGCCAGAAGGAAAAATTACATTGCTGAAACTACAATACCGGTCAAAAGTTTAACTTCATTCTGTGACATTAGGTTTTCACATTAAATTATATTGATATTGAAATATAGCATATACTTTTAATTTATACGTTTCATTGGGCCCATGACTACCCAGTAAGAAAATAAATACTTATTCGAGGAATTGTTCTATTGTAAATATAATATTTTCTGTATTTCCTATGAAATTTTATGAATTCCGCAATTATTTAAAATGGGTCCTCAAAGTTGATCTGAGTGTCGAAACTCGTGCTCTTAATGTAGGTCGGTCCAATGAAGGCTTCACGAGTTCACGACACGAAAAATTGCTGAAAAATGAAGGTTTCCCAAACTGCTGTCATAACTGCTTTGAAACGAAAACGTGATCTTAATTCCAGTCGATTTCGTTTAGGTACGCCAAGTCACGTCAAAAAGCGAAGACAATTTTATTTACGCCCAGAGCAAACGCCAACAAACTCGAACTGCTAAAGAAATTCGCGAAGAACTCAACGCCACCATCAGTCTGTATCCGTTTTGATGGTGGTGGAAGTATGTTACGTAAACAGAATATGGGTAAAAGATTGTAATGGGCTCGAAAATACAGAGATTGAACGCCTGAGCAGTGGTCTAAAGTTTTATTTTACGACGAATCGAAATTGCAATTTTTCGGGGGAGACATCATCAAATATATTCGACGACAAGAAGGCCAACGAAAGGCAACACTATGCGTGATGCCAGCAGTGGAGGTCTGGATAACTGATCAGTTATAGTCTGGAGATGTTTTGCGGGTGATAAGGTTGGTGATTTCGTGAGAGTCAATGGCATAATGGATATGAAACTCTATCATAACATTTTGCAACTTCACGCTTTTCCGTCCAAAAAACGAATTTTAACTGATATTTTTTTGTGATGTTTTATTAGTGGGTTAGGTTTGTTTTTACTTGTAATAAGAGACTATTAAATAATTTTATCAATAAATTAATTAAAACTTCATTCAACCGGAATCACAGAAAATTTCATTTATTTAGAACTTAAATATGTACTTTTTTACTTACTAGGTGCCCGATGGGAACACACAAATACTCCCAAAATATTAAATTCCGAATTCGCTAATTCCGATTTTCACAATTCCTAAGACATATAATTCCGATTACTTAAAAACACGAATTTCATTTTTCCGAATTTCAAAATATCGATTTTTTTATATCCAATTTTTAAAACACCGAAAAATTAAAAACACGAAATGTTATTGGCCTGAAGTACAGTATTCTGATTAGCAAATTTCCGAAATGACATCGCCAATTCGGAAATATGATATTCGGCAAAATAAACTTCGTGGTTTTAATAATCGGAAACTTGAATTTCGAATCTTGAATAAATATCAATTAATTTAGGTAAATTGAACTGCATAGGATAGGTTAGGTTAGAATTGCGTCAAAGCGCGAAGCGCCTTAACTGCGCGGAATAGGAGCTCGGTGCACATTGCTGAAAATGAATAACAGTTATTACTTTTTTAGACCAATCTAACCTACCTAACCTATCCATAGCTTACGTTTAGAAGTCGGGATTTATTATTGATCGGTGTAATGTTACTCGGAATTTTGAAAATCGGTATTTTAGTAATCGGAATTCGTATTTTTGACATTTCGGATTATTATTGAGTCGAACTTCTTATTATTTGATGTATTAAAATTCGGAATTTTGAAAATCGTAATTTAAAAAATGACGATGTTTAAGTTTCGGATTTATAAAAAATCGGAATAGTCATAGTAGGACTTTTAAAACATTCGGAATTATAAAAATCGGTATTTTGAAGTTCGTGATTCCGACTTTCGGAATTTCTTAATTCTTCTTTTTCTGAATTTCTTTCGGTATTTATGTAGTGTAGGCCGTGCCTTATACACCGCAACATTACCTCTCGTTTCGATACTGAGACGATGACTAGTTTGGCAAGCGGGGGCGTAAGAGCAACAACTTCGAATGCACTCACGGGCATTCGTGTAATACACATAAAATTATACCAAAAGATCCACTGTTACCCATGATCCATTGTAACCCACCTTCCCCTATTAATACAGAGTATATTTAAATACTTATTTAAATCTCACAAAATACGCCGTTAACACCAATAGCAACCAAGAATAGTAAAATTATCGTTTTGAAATAGTTTGCAGAAAAACTGCTAAAAACCGGTTAACCAGTTTCGAATCCCTCAATACGGTTATTAACCGATTTTTGGTTTTCACTGGTTTTTCATTCTCTATTTGCGTCGTAAATTGATTTATCACAAAGTTCTTATAATCTATCGTGCAAGGCTTACTTCTGTTTCTCTCGTTAGTTTTTTGCCACCGGTGCTTTATACAATATGTCCATGACAAATTGTAAATGCTAACACATTTAATATATTTTCAGTTACAAATATCGTGCGATGTGGAAGAAGAGGTTCCTGACAAAACAGTTGATCGAAGAATTGTCGCAGTTATTAGTATTTTTTTTACAAAATTACGATCTATTTGCAATCATGGACCCTTAGAATGCGGTATTCAAAAGATGCAGTTCGTTGGAGAAGTACCTAAAACATGGGCTAACATCAAAATTTATGTTTCGGTGTAATAACAATATTGTTTTTTTGAAATAAGAGTTGACTTCATTAAAATGAATATTTAATTTACACTATGCTCTATTTTATTACTTCAATTTGACTTTAACGCCATCTATGCGATCCAGCATGCTTTTTTCGGTCTAGTAATACGTTTTACAAATCAGTGTCCTGTTAGTTCAGTTGAGTCGCCACTTCTTACGTGGCGCTGTTGTATCGGCAATAATCGGCATTGTATCGAGGGGCGGGACGGCTGGCGCGGGGGAGGGGCTCGATTTTAGAATTCGTTTGGGTACGGGAACGGCCTTAAGGCCGAAGGAAAACTGCAAGTATACTGATGGAAAACTGTAAGTACTTTAAGTATATAAACATTGTTGTATAAAACTAACATATAAGATTTCAACATTTTCAACTGGCAAAGAGACTGATCGACGCCACCGGGGCTGGCAGTTTCCTCGCACAGTGTCTTGACATTGCCATTCAGCGAGGAAATGCTGCCAGCATTCTTGTAACCATGCCACGGGGGCGTTTTTTAGATTTACATTCGTTTTTAATATTATTAATTTAATTATTAACAAAATTAACACCTATTTATCATTATTTTATAAGGCAAACACGTCGTCAAGTGATGTCGCTGGCATGGATCCTAGAACTCAGGCCGCATTACCTCTTTGTTTAGCTATCCCTAATCTTTCCGCGAGGTAACTGCCAGCTCTAGAGGATAGTTTTGAAATATATCGTGAATAGTTTACAGTTTCAGAAAAAAAATCGTTCGTCTGTTATGAGACAGTTAGGAAATGAATTATTTGGGAAAAATACACTCTGCAAACAGCCAGGATCTCGTTCCTTGCACCATAGTCTATGAAAAATGAAAAACGTACTCGACCGGCTCAAAACGCCTGGCACGCAAATTGTTTCGGTGCCGCTAGCCGCCCGAATTGTTCGGATTTGCTAATGGTTGCATTCGAATACATACCCGTTGTGTGCTGCGGAAAATAACTATCGTTCTTTTGAAAAACAAGCATGACTTTTAGTTTTTAGTGGTTTTAAAGTGAAATCTATAGCGGGAGAATTGACAATAGCTGTGTGATTTTAGAGTTGTGTATGTATGCGGTAGCGTTTTATTTTGTAGATTACTATAAAATTGATACTTTCGCTCTCACCCACATCCAGGCAACTATCTCACAAGCCGGCACTACGGCTGATCAGGCTCAACTCCTCAATCGCAGCAAATACCTACTCCTCTTTATTAAAAGACTAGCTTTTTTCCCGGCTTCGCCCGCGTGGAATTCGGTTATCGCGCGCGGTTCCCTCGGGAAATGTGCATTTTCCGGGATAAAAAGTATCCTATGTCACTCTCTGGTCCATAAACTATCTCTAGGCAAAAAATCACGTCGTAACGGAGCGACGGATCGACGGAAAGGCGGACAAACATACACACAAAGACACACACTATGGTATGGAAGTATTGTTACGTATATTATTTTTACCCCCCCCTACCCCATTTATTTTAACTACATTACTTTTTTATTTTGTTCAACTGTGGACGTATGGAAGTTGTGACCTTTGGCTTTTGTTTCAGTGCAGGGTTTAAGAAAAAGGTTCGAGTGTTGCTAGGTGCTAAATTGGTCGTTCGGTTTTCTATTTTATATTTCAGCCGGGATTGTCCCAAAAATTCAGTAAAAGCCTGAATTAATCATCCAAAATTGGCTTTAACAACATCTTTAAAATTGGGTTGAATTTGTTTCCTTTTTGCAAAACTTCCATTTAATTATTTCACATGTCATGTTTTGCGCTGGCATCCCTCCGGTGAGATGGCGTTTTCGCTATAATCTTCCGCCGTGTCGGCTGTGTTCTAATATAATATTCATAAAGGATTTACAGGTGAGCCCATGGTCACTCCTCAACTATCAAAATAATTGTTCTCGTAATGCTTGTAAAGCATCTCTTCATGTATGCGGTTGTTTTGCAGACCAAGGAAAATCCCCAGCCGACTCACCGTTCGACAAACGTGGCTCCATGCCTAGTACTACGTATTAAAAACCTGGTAAGAACCGTATTTCCAAATGCCCGATGGCTCCCTGGACTGGTGTGTTGTGTTGTTGTTGTTGGTCTAACTGTTTTCGACCATTTCAGATATAACGCAGGTGCTTGAAAAGCCCCGTTGGTTGACACGAGCTCATCTCTCGCGGCCTGGTCACCCGCACGCAGGAGTTCCATTCCCAATCGGTAAGAAAACACGTAAATAATGTTATTGTCTTAGGGGAGTCCATAAACTTGAATCTAATGTTTAATTTCCTTGTTACAGGGGTTTTTCTTTTGGGTTTACTGTAGTCTACCGCTTAGTCTGAAGCCGTGATCCCGGCGGTGAGGAGCTCGTCCCCTCGAAGACGGCTCCGTCGGTCTGCCTTCCAGGGTCCTTTTGCCTGGAGAGCCTCCGGACGATTCGGGTGAATTCCTTCCTTTTTTGTTTTAAACTTGTTTTCTAAAATTTTACTTCGGTCGGCCTCCGATACGGCCGTGGCGCCCATCTGGCTTTTTTTTTATTAAGCGATTAACCAACAATCTGAGCAAAAGTCACCTCCTCAGCTCCTCTGACCCCCACGCCCTACTTCTATATGTAATTCGCTAGCTAAGCCGAGGCCGGTTTCCATATTTAACTTTTTAAAATAAATTTTTGTGTCCGCAGAAACCGCTTTTTATTTACTCCTTCTTCTTTTATCACTGCACTTCAAACCCCGACTCTTCCAGTCGAGGTCAAAGTGTAACAGCGGACGCCCTCCGCGGGGCCTACTTTCAGAGAGCTTGTTATGTCAGATTGCTATAGCATGGAGGTTGCTTTTGCTTAATTTAATTTATAATTTAAACTGCTAGGCTTGTTTATGCTAAATTAATAAAAATTTAAAACTTGATTTAAAGTCTATTTAAAACTAGACTTAACTTTTGTCTATCTGCTGAGGCTAATTATTTCACATCTACTTGTGTGTTAAACTTTGTTCTATTTTAATTTTTAAGCATTGCTTATTACAGTGTTGGTTACATAGGTGAAAACTTATTGCTGTTTTTTGGTGCAGATTGTACTTTCAATTTGCATATTTCAATTTAAAATTGTTACTTCAAACAAAATACTACACTTTTAATAATAATAGAATTTTATCCTATCTACTTTAGTATTGAAAACAGTGTTATATTTTGCACAAATTGAGTATCTTCATGCAAACATTTTTGTTAAATACCTAATAAGTCTTATGCCAATTTAATATCTCAAATATTTAAAACATAAATTGTTTCCTACTTGCTCTTTATACCATTTCATTGGATTAGTCTGTGTAGTACAAATATTTTGCAACTAAATACAATTAACTCATAATCTATAATTTAATTATTTTGCTGGGTTCCTCCAGTAAGTGAAATAGACTAAGTATAGTAAACTAAGTATAGTAAACATAATAATATACTCAATTCAAAAGTTGTTGTAATCCATGCTTTAAATATCTGTATTGAGTGGAGTGGAATGGTTGATCAGTTTTATTAATCGGTGGCACTTATAAATTTACTTCATGATACCCACTGTACTTACCCACAATTTTGTCTTAAAATAAATACAAGCTATTTCGTCGATAATTCCATAGTGAGCTAACTTTTTTATGGTAATCACTTATTGTTGTTCAACTAGTACAGTTGACTGTAATATTTGGTGACTTTGGCTATAATCATATCACCCTTTAGTATATTTTCTTAAAAATATTTAATGGTTCCCTTAGGACTTTGAAAGTACAGTTGGCCATATTATTTGGTGACTGAAGCACTATTATTGTTTAAGTATATTTCCCAGCTGGCCTTATAACATTGAAATTAGTTGGAACCTTTAGTTTACTTCATTCAAAACAGTAGTACAGTTAGTCACATATTTTTTTTGCTAAAAGTGAATAATTTTAATTCAGTTTTCATACCTGGATTATTGCATCATCACTGAAACCTGGCTTATATTTATCGTTTTTTTTTGTGGTACAGTCAGCCATAATTTTTTGTGAACGGCATCCTATTAAAATTATTGAATTAAACGTTTTGTCACAAGTAGCTCGACGTAACGCCACATTGATTCTTTTTTTTGAAGTACAGTCAGCCAATTTTTTTTTGTAAACAGTGCCTAACAAAACAGTGACTTCTTTGCTTTAATCAACCGAAAGTTTTATTACTACTGGTTTGACTACTACTACTTGTTAATTTTAAAGTACACTCAGCTTACATTTTTTCTTTGTCGATAGTGTCTCCTTTAATTTAATTGACTAATCGTTTTATAGCACTAGTGGTTTGACTCAACATCTTGAGAGTTGTTTTAGAAAAGTACAGTCAGCTAAATACTTTTGTGAACACTTGGTGTCTTATTTGGATTATTAACTTAGTGTGTTTTATGCACTGGTAGTTTGACTCAACATCATAATAGTGGTTTTGGAAAAGGTACAGTCGGCTACATACTTTTGTGAACACTGTGTTTTTTAAATTAATTAACTTAGTGTGTATTAAGTATAACCCCAGTGGTTTGTCGATACGTCATATTGGTTGTTTTGGAAAAGTACAGTCCGCCAAGTATTTTTGTGAATGCGTAGTGTCTCGCTTAATTAATTTACTTACTTAGTGTGATCTTTGGCACTGCTGGTTTGTATTAACGCCGTAGTAGGGAAGTACAGATAAGAGTTTTTTTTGCAACCGCTTAAGTTTATATATTGAGGTTAATCACTTATACCAAACGTTTGTAAACATGGAGGAACGCCCCATTGCATTTAACTTATTACATAAGGATGAATTGGAGTATGAGATTTTATTAAGGAATGAGACTCCGGCAGGCGATGTTAACGCCATGCGGGCTCAAATCCGCAAACTATGTAAAGACATTCCGTCTGATGAGGTTATGTTTGAGGGCGATCACAAAAATGAATTGTCAAATATTTCGAAAAAGTTAGAAGAGCTCGAGGGGATGACTATTGCTACCTCGAAACCGATGACTTTAAAAGTTTTAAATCGCGTGCAAGCCTTGACTCATCACGTATATCACCGTCTCACCCGTATAACGCCGGAGGAATCGGATCTTGCATTGCACACCGAACTTACAGATAAACTTAATGTCATTTTAACAAAACTGGATAAGATGTTTTCCTTGTTTAAGTCTAGCACCGGTAAATATGAGGTACCTGAGGAAGTCTGCCCCGAAGGTAATGTTTGTGATCCCCCTTCTAAGTTTCAAACGGTTCATTCATTGAACTTAAAATTTAATGGCAAGTCTTGCGTTAAGGCCTTTTTACAGCGATTGGAAGAGCTCCGTGAGTCACGTGGTATACGCACGGATCGTTTACTCTCATCCGCGATTGAATTATTTGAGGGAGATGCTCTTTTGTGGTTCCGTGGGATTAAAGACGAGGTTTCTTCTTGGGACCAGTTGAAATCTGCCATGTTAGCGGAATACCTGCCTTTTGATTATGACCGGCGTCTTTTAAAGGAAATTCGTAACAGGACGCAGGGACCAAATGAGTCGATTTCTACCTTTGTCAGCGTCATGCTTAACTATTTCTCTAGGCTAACGCAACCTCTTACCGAGAAGGAAAAATTTGACATTGTTTATATAAATGTTCGTCCCGAATATTCAATTCCCTTGGCGCTTTATTCTGTCTCGACTTTAAAAGATTTGAAACACCATTGCCGCGTTCTTGAGGAGAGCTGGCAGCGGGCCCATTCGTTCGTGGAACCACCTAAACCTTCTTCTATTTCGCTTGCAGCTGATTTATGCTGCAAATCTTTTCCAAAGCCGAAAGTAGATGCTGCCTCGCCTAAGCAGTTTTGTCCGCGTTGTAGGACTAGTGATCATGGCCTGCGTGATTGTCGTTCGCGAGCTATAGTTTGTTTTAAATGCGGGAAGGAGGGCGTAAGATGTACTTCCTGTCCCAATTGTTCCCAACCCTCGGGGTCGGGTACTGATACAAATGTTCCAAAAAACTAGGTAACCCGAACCGTCCGAGTAATTATTTGAGTACTTACGGTAATAATCCTAAGCACTCTTTTAATAAAGTAAATAAAAATAATAATTCTTTTCGTAAGCAGAGTAATGCTAAAATATTTAATGCTTTTGTTTCACCAAGCGTTTCGGCGGTTCGGAACGTCATTGATCACTTTGACGATCGCCCCCACATTTCGGTGGAGATTTATGAAAACCGGTTTATCGGATTACTGGATTCTGGGTCGTCCATTTCTATTCTAGGGTCTGACCTGGTTGATTCGTTCTTGTCTTTGGGCGCTACTTTGGACGGTTGCGATGATTTCAGTTACATCGCCACCGCCAATGATTCCCAGGCAAGCATTAGTGGTTGTTTATTCTTACCAGTCAAGGTTGGTGACTTGACTCACGTAATAAAATTCTATGTTATACCGGATGTGACTACGCCTCTTATTTTTGGGGTCGATTTTTGGAAAGCTTTTAATATCGCTCCAAATTTATTTTCAGAATATGGTGGTAACCAGGATATCATGACCGGTAATTATGTTTCTGAGGTTCGTCTGCATTCCTTTGATCGGTTGGATCCCGACCAACGTGTAATCGCCGACAACATGATTACTAAATTTCAGAGTATTTCTTTTGAATCTAAAGGTTTAGGTCGCACGGGTCTACTTGCTCATACTATTGATACTGGAGACTGTCCCCCCATCAAGCAGCGTTACTATCCCATTTCACCTCATCGCTTAACTGAATTGAATAGGCAATTGGACGAAATGCTAGAGCAGGATGTCGTCGAGCTTAGCACGAGTGCCTGGAATAACCCTACTCTTTTCACTCCAAAATCTAACGGCGAATTGCGTTTTTGTATTGACAGTCGAAAGTTGAACGCTGTGAGCAAACGCGACGCGTACCCGTTACCTTACATCTCTGGTATCCTGGACCAATTACGCGACGCCAGATTTCTATCGTCGATCGATCTGAAAAGTGCGTTTTGGCAAATTCCTCTTGACGCTGCTTCTAAGGAGCGTACCGCGTTTACCGTGCCCGGTCGCGGTTTGTACCAGTTTAAGGTGATGTGTTTTGGGTTAACTGGAGCCCCAGCTACCCAACAGAGGTTAATGGACCGCCTGTTTGGACCAGAATTTAATGGCCGCCTTTTTGTCTATTTAGATGATATTATAATTGTTAGTAAGACTTTTGAAGACCATATCTCGTTACTTACGCGTGTCTTAGACCGTTTGAAATCGGCAAATTTAACTATTAACTTTTCTAAATCACAATTTTTCCGTAGTGAATTGAAATATCTTGGCTACCTAGTTGATGAGCATGGTTTGCGTACCGACCCCTCAAAGGTCCAGTCGATCGTTAATTATCCAACTCCAGCAAATCGGAAGGAAGTTAAGATGTTTTTAGGAACTGCATCGTATTACCGTAGGTTTATTAAAAATTTTAGCACGATAGCGGCTCCCCTTAATGCATTAACTAGCACGCGTAAAAATGCCCCTCCGTTCTCCTGGACGAAGGAGGTTGACGAATCGTTTCGCGAACTGAAGACCGCATTAGTTACTGCTCCAGTTTTGGCCTGCCCAGATTTTTCTAGACCTTTCGCTTTGCATTGCGACGCATCAGGATTTGGCATTGGTGGTACGCTGACCCAAGTTTCTGAGGATGGAGGCGAACACCCGATTGCGTTTGCAAGTCGCTCATTGAACCGGGCAGAGCGTAATTATTCCGCTACGGAAAGAGAAGCACTGGCTGTCGTTTTTGCAGTGGAACATTTCCGACCATATTTGGAAGGTGGTCCACGGTTTAAAGTAATTACGGACCATTCTAGTTTAAAGTGGTTCTTCAATTTAACGAATCCTACTGGTAGATTAGCACGTTGGGGTTGTCGTTTGTCGCCGTATGACTTCGAAATTGTCCATCGCAAAGGCAAAGATAATGTCGTTCCGGATGCCCTGTCGCGTACCGTTCCCGTGTTGGAAATTCGCCCAACTAATTGCGACTGGTACAATCAAGTAGTGCGTAAATGTCAGCAATTCCCGACTTCTTGTCCAAATTATAATATTCGAGATAATAAATTATATCGTTATTCGAAAAACAAATTCCGGCTTCCTGGTGAATTTGATTGGAAGGAAGTTATCCCTTCTGATAAGAGGATTGAATTATTAAAGAATTGTCATTGTAACGAAGTTTCACATTTAGGAGTTTTTAAGACTTATAAACATCTATCATCGCATTATTATTGGCCGAGCATGTATAAAGACGTGGTTAATTATGTTCGTGATTGTGACGAGTGCTCTGCGTATAAGCATTCGCAAGCTCCACCTTTAGGACTTATGGGAAATCCCAAAATTTGCTCTCGCCCGTTCGAGGTGATTAGCATTGATCTGGTTGGTCCGTTACCCCGTTCCCGGGCCGGATACACTTTCATCTTGTCTGTCGTTTGTTGCTTTTCTAAGTATGTCTTGTTGTTTCCTCTGCGACGTGCTGTTGGCAAAACAATATCTCAGCGATTGGAGGATGAAGTTTTTCTCAAGCACGGTGTACCGCGCACAGTGATTGCGGATAATGGAACGCAATTCACTGGCAGCGAGCTAAACGCCCTGTTTCGGAAATATGACATTCCGCAGATACATTTCACTGCCCGCTATTGTCCGCAAGTCAACACGGTAGAGAGGTACAACAGAACTGTGATGACGGCTGTGTCGATTTTAGTGAAAGAAGATCACCGGTCCTGGGACACCACTTTGCCAAAAGTACAGTTTTCGATAAATACCACTGTGAATGAGTCCACTCGTTTTACACCTTACTTCTTAGTCCATGGGCGTGAAGCGATTCCCAACGGCAGTATTTTTGGTAATCAGAACTCGTCACAGGTAGATCTGACGTCAATCGCTTCGCGCGACAACTATGCTGCCAAGTTAGGTGGGTTGCATGATGTTTTCCAGAGAGTTCAGTCTGCTTTGTCCAAGGCCCATGATAAAGGTGCTCGTCAGTACAACAAAGGTCGTCAAGTCGCTGAGCATAAGGTGGGTGATATTGTTTGGAAGAAAACCTTTCCGCAAAGTGATGCGGGTAAATTTTTTATGGCGAAACTTGCGCCAAAATTTGAAAAGTGTCGTGTTGTTTTTAAACACTCCCCGTTAGTATACGAGCTGGAGAATGTACGTAGTGGTAAGAACTTGGGATCTTGGCACATCCAAAATCTCAAGGCAAGTTAGGTTAAGAATTTAATTGCCCAACGGGTGTAGTTTCCGTTGTGGTCCCTGGACGTGCACCCCGTTGTATCGGTACAACTCGCTGCACCGCCAGTGTCCCAACGAGGAAGCAATAGCTGGAAGGTATTGCGTGAAGCTTCTTCTAGCCTTGCTTGTTCTACTGTTCTCATATTTAGCGTACGCGTGGGTTCGGTTTGGTGTTGTTTGTTCCTTGGTTTGTAACCTTGAGCAGGTTAGGTTATATGCGGAAAACTCGTTTTACACTCTTGTTTTATAACTTATACAATCTTTTTCCTTTTACACTATTCCTTGTGCTTTTGCATATTTTTTTTTTTTTTTTATGTGGAGGTGTAGGTGTCCCTGTAACCTTGGACGTACAGCCAGCGCCGACCACGTTCCGCTGTGCCGCCAAGGTTTCGGTATTCTTTGATAGTTTAAGAAGCTGGAGGCCAGCTTAAAATTTTGCGGACTCAAAATTTTTCTCGAGTGGGGAGGTACTGTTACGTATATTATTTTTACCCCCCCCTACCCCATTTATTTTAACTACATTACTTTTTTATTTTGTTCAACTGTGGACGTATGGAAGTTGTGACCTTTGGCTTTTGTTTCAGTGCAGGGTTTAAGAAAAAGGTTCGAGTGTTGCTAGGTGCTAAATTGGTCGTTCGGTTTTCTATTTTATATTTCAGCCGGGATTGTCCCAAAAATTCAGTAAAAGCCTGAATTAATCATCCAAAATTGGCTTTAACAACATCTTTAAAATTGGGTTGAATTTGTTTCCTTTTTGCAAAACTTCCATTTAATTATTTCACATGTCATGTTTTGCGCTGGCATCCCTCCGGTGAGATGGCGTTTTCGCTATAATCTTCCGCCGTGTCGGCTGTGTTCTAATATAATATTCATAAAGGATTTACAGGTGAGCCCATGGTCACTCCTCAACTATCAAAATAATTGTTCTCGTAATGCTTGTAAAGCATCTCTTCATGTATGCGGTTGTTTTGCAGACCAAGGAAAATCCCCAGCCGACTCACCGTTCGACAAACGTGGCTCCATGCCTAGTACTACGTATTAAAAACCTGGTAAGAACCGTATTTCCAAATGCCCGATGGCTCCCTGGACTGGTGTGTTGTGTTGTTGTTGTTGGTCTAACTGTTTTCGACCATTTCAGATATAACGCAGGTGCTTGAAAAGCCCCGTTGGTTGACACGAGCTCATCTCTCGCGGCCTGGTCACCCGCACGCAGGAGTTCCATTCCCAATCGGTAAGAAAACACGTAAATAATGTTATTGTCTTAGGGGAGTCCATAAACTTGAATCTAATGTTTAATTTCCTTGTTACAGGGGTTTTTCTTTTGGGTTTACTGTAGTCTACCGCTTAGTCTGAAGCCGTGATCCCGGCGGTGAGGAGCTCGTCCCCTCGAAGACGGCTCCGTCGGTCTGCCTTCCAGGGTCCTTTTGCCTGGAGAGCCTCCGGACGATTCGGGTGAATTCCTTCCTTTTTTGTTTTAAACTTGTTTTCTAAAATTTTACTTCGGTCGGCCTCCGATACGGCCGTGGCGCCCATCTGGCTTTTTTTTTATTAAGCGATTAACCAACAATCTGAGCAAAAGTCACCTCCTCAGCTCCTCTGACCCCCACGCCCTACTTCTATATGTAATTCGCTAGCTAAGCCGAGGCCGGTTTCCATATTTAACTTTTTAAAATAAATTTTTGTGTCCGCAGAAACCGCTTTTTATTTACTCCTTCTTCTTTTATCACTGCACTTCAAACCCCGACTCTTCCAGTCGAGGTCAAAGTGTAACAGTATGGATATTTAGTTAAGGTTTCTTAGGTAAGTTTTCTTTGTCTTCTTTTTAAATTATTAATTTCATGTTACTATTTACTGAACAAATGTCTTTAAATAAAATAAAAATCTAATTAGATGCCGTATTTTGGAAGTAATTTGAATGTTTTATGACTAGCTACGCTTTCAAACTGTTTTTCTGTCCCTACCTATATCACAATCCCAAGTATATATTTGTTTGTTATGTATTGAGCATACACTCAACATAAATATTTCAAAAGTTTGTCTCGTTCTTTTCTATTTCATCCATAAAATCACGAATTGTTTCCCCTGAAAACTAAACTTAAAGTGCGAAGATATTTATTCACCACGCGTCCGGAATAGTATCAGAGTATATTTACTCAGTCTCAGCTAACTTGTTTGCGGCGAGTAGTTGGTTATGCATGCCGCGCGCGGTCAGCAAAATGTTCTGCCAAGTGCATTGGACAAATGCAATCCACTTCCAAACTTACATTGTGTAAGGCATTGCTGGTCCGATGCGCCAAACGTCCATTTCTTCGCCTCTTACGTGTATGTACATACCCGCGCAGAGCCAATAAAAGAAATAGAAACGTCACCGTTCGTATTTTCTTACACAATCCATATTGCTTTTTCACCTCTCTTTTGGTTTTCATCTACAGTTAAGTTTCTTTCCTGATTGTTTTCAGCATATTTTTCCGAACTGGTGGTAGAATTTTTTCAACATTCCTAGGTCCTTATTATAGATTAAATTTGATTTTGACTCTCCTAAAACGCTGGTAGTATTTATTTACTAAAAAAGTAAGAAGTGCGGTACTCATCAATGAACCTAGTCAATTTTGATCAATCACCTCAGCAATGAACAATTACAACGTAATTGACTAATTAAATCATTACAGACTACGCTAGAAATATAAATACATGGCCTTTTAATTAGCTTGGCTTAGCCGCGTTTTTGTCTCGCGTGACATTTCTATTCCTTTTATTAATAGTTCTGTGGTCGAACCATTTTGGGGTTCACTATGGGAGGATACAAATTTTATGAAGCAATGTAAAGGTTTATCGTTCAAAATGAAACTACCCCGGTTATTTAAACATGTCATCTGTGGATTATTTTGAATTTATAACTTTTATTTTACAAACTTTTATTTAACTTCTCGTGTTAGTTAGTTAGTTTAAAGTATATTACCAAGGTGACCAAGTTCGCTCAAGATAAACCTAAAAAAAACGAGTTTTCTCAGAATAAAGACCGAGTCAGATTTACAGTTTTTCCTCGAAAAGCATGCACTAAAGAATGAAATTATAACAAAACTGTTTATTACTATTTAAAGTGATTAAACAGAATTTGAAAACTGTTAACATGCACCAATACTTGATACACAATGACCACAAAGCTTTTTTATTTCAAACAATGTTTTCGCGGAATACCGTATAACTCACAGCGTTAATGCATTTTCGTTAACTTATTAATCATTCCAAAATGGAGGCGAAACTTGTGTTTTCATAAAACAATTTTAATGGACTAAGTTGAAAACTGCATTAGCCTTAATTTATTATTGCAAGGAAGTAGATTTTCCAGCGGCGTCCCTGCCTCTGTTTAATTGCAGCCAGAAATGCAATGACACAGGCAAATGCAATGTTTCCCGCCGTCAGCCTCCTGAATTAGATTACATCGCAAAACTTGATTAGAATGGGAACATAATTTGTCTTAATGTTGAAGCTCAGTGTAGGGGTATTGCCGAGAACGTAATTAGCGTGCCACTGTTGAGCACGCGTTGTTATACAGCAGTATTTAACATTTCAAGCTTCTAAGAAGCCAGTAGCTGCTTATGGGTGAAGACCAAAAAGTTGCATAACTTCAAAGTTGCGTGAGCACGTAGTTTTATTTCCATTAACTTTTTCCATTGTGATATGAAAATTATCCATAGAAATGTATGATTAATTTTCGTGTCACAATGGAAATAGTTAACGGAAATTATAGCTAACTGCTAACGTAGCTTTAACGGTGTGCAACTTTTTGGTCTTCACCCTTATATCGATAGAGCATAAACGTAGACATAGTATAGATGTTTAGACTAGGAGGTTATTCCATACGACTCTGTGATTTTTTAGGGCCACGCCTGTTATTCTCCTCGTGTTGCGGGTGTGTATGAGCGACGGTGATAGCTTCCCATCAAATGACACGCCTGCTCGTAGTCTCATTATCATATAAAAAACAATAAACTTTTACCCAAAAAAAAAATTACAAACTTTTTTATTTATAATATAGAACGATGCCTAAAAATGTCAAAAGCTTGCATTTACTCAATTGGTCAAAGGTCTAAAGTTATTCGTCCACATTTTATTGAACCAGGAAACAGAAAGGGACCTGTTTTTACCACTTTAAGGGTACGGATACGCAAACTAACGTCATTCATAAAGCTCTTGTAAATTCCGCTTGACAGGACTTCAGGCTCTATGACGTGTACGTAGTGCGTAATATTCCGTGTAGGTGAGATTCAATCTCATACAATATCTCGGGTGATTTGCACCGCACCACTTAAAGCACTAAACCAACTGGAGTTGTCAACGACGGGCTCATCCAACTACCTATAGTATAATGACTCACAGTCTTACTTGTTTTATGTATTTTTATATAAATGTGCGCAATTTAGTATTCGTCCAACGAAAGAAGGGATAAACGCTGAGGGTGTTTCAATTGCAGTCGTGCACTACGTGCAATACAGCTCGTTTGTGGTGCGCATACCGCGGCTACTGATGGAAACCATCGCTAATGCTGCCTTCTGGCCGAAATACTTCGTGTTCCAACGGTGCACCATGCCCCAGAAAAATGCGAAGTCAGAGACAGTGACTCAATGGGGTCACGCCAATTTGCCACCTAATTAGTTTTAGCTTTAAGGATTGTGTTTTTATTAATTATTACGTATGTAAGTTTGTCTGTTAGATATCTACTATTATGAGATATGATGCCTGAACTAAATGATTTTATTATCAAAATTAAGTATGCGTACGGATGCGTATGGAGGCCTATGTGCAGCAGTGGACGTCTTTCGGCTGACATGAATGAAATGAATGAGTATGCGTACACTGCCTTGGCGTTATTAAAAATAGTATTCTTACAGAAATAAAATTGTGTGCGTATGACGCCTCCGTTTGGTTTCATGTTCTAAACGGCGCCGCATATTCTGAACACGCACTGTTACCTGACAAATTTATCACTTTTGCGCATTTGCTGGAACGTGGTGGCTGCTCGCGATATTGTTATAAAACGACGTAACTCGACGTTTGCATAATTTTGTTTTGCTGTCGAGTTTGACAGCTGGCTAACTGACGTTTAGAAAAAACGCGTAATTAAACTTAGATACTTCCTAATTTATTTTAACTAGGTCATAGGCGTCGTAGGATTTTTAGACCCACTTGCAGGTAAAAACAAATCTAGATTTAGTTGTTAAGCCTGGCTTAAGCTTGACACTTCCATACATTTTGACACTACTTAACGCTAACTCGAGATTTATGTGTTTCCAGCAAGTGGCCATTAGATTTTAAGGCTCAATGAGACTCTGCTCAATGTAAACTACATTAAACTGAATCATAAGAAGGTAAAAAGTACGTACGTACTTTTGAAAGAAAAATTCAGAAAAATTAGTTATAGGTAAGTTGATTGATAACTTGTAGGAAATTTTCCTTTATTTGCGAAATTGCAATATTTACAATATTTCTTCCTGACTCATTGCGTAAAAGATAGATACTGCTCTTTTTATCTTTATTAAGTCATTAGAACATAAGATTTATGTTCGTAATACAATCTTAATATAACCAAGATTGAACGCAGTAGTTAAACAAGTAGTTATTGGGGAGAACATCGCACCTTATGAAATATTTGCATCTTAATCATTTCGCATCAGTTGGTTGAAATGTGGGGCAATAAAGGCGCCGTAAAATATATGAGGCATAAAGTGTAAAGCAAACTATTGCGTGTGAAATATGATTTTTAATTTGTCTACCTAAGCGATAGAAACTTTGAGAATTTTTAAAACAAACAATTTTAATACTCTTAAGGATTACGATCATTATTACGGACAACGTCTTATAACAGCGACCGATTTTTGCTCTTGCCCTATGAAGGGTTAATAGACGGGACAGGTTATTGAGTGGTAAAAGGTATGAGTCATCCAATTCAAAACCCATTTTGATATGTCACTGATATCATAGTATAGTTTTTAATTCATGCGTGCATATTTTTTAATACGGGGCCCTGGTGAAAAGGTGTTAATTTTGCAGAAGTTGAACAGGTGATTTTAACTTAAACCCCTTTACATATAAAGTAGAAAATAGCTGTGTAATTTCTGCAGACTTAACCCCTTTTTCACTAGAGTCCCAGAATTAGTTTCATTACCAAATTTCTTGTTCAGGTTAAGTTTGGATCGGCTAATCAAGTGCCGCATCGCCACAATGGTTTCGAGTTTCTTTTTAATTATTTTATTTAAAAAGTATATACTACGTTTCCTGTTCATAAATTTCTCTTTATGGCTTTTTTTTTGTAGCTTATTTTTTGAACATCGAATAAAGCAATTGAATTATTAATACGATATTTTTGATAAATGCGCCGTTTAATGTGTAGGTAGGTACTGATCAAGACGATGCGAATTATTTACTCCGTCCTACAAATTTCCTAAAAATCCGTCCTAGAATCAGTCAAATAAGTGGTCTACCAATTTTTACTCAAGTTCCTATCAAATTATATCCCTAATAATAATAATGATGTCCCTAATGCCGAGCTTTCAAGTTGACAGACACGTTTATTGCCATTACTGTTTCATGGCATGCAAACGATTATCAGCTTTAGGGTGGTAGACCACATATTTAGCTGATTGTACCTACTTATAGTTAACTTTTAAAATTTTTACCACACATAAATGTACCTACATAACGTACGAATCTTTGTACAACCAAGTTCACGCATATGTCTCCTCATCAATCACGCTCAATGTCGCCGTAACTGCCGAAACCAAAGCCTTGTCACTATAAAACCGCAAATTTGAAGTTGCTCCCCTCTCCATGTTCCCGCGTTGACGGGATTGTAGTGGGCGGACAAATTTGAACGCATTACTACAATATATCGGGGCACCGGCAAGGGTCGGCACGTCCGCCCGCTCACTCATCCTGCAATGATAACTTGCCTGTGAAATAATTCATGTCCTGTTTACACATACAATAGTTGCCAATTTCAAAGGGACGTACAATAGTCAATATGTGCGGGTAAACACGTGTATTAAGGCACTTCTGAGCCCTAAGTGATTTAGGTCTCGAATATCATAGTTAAAATGTCACATTGGCGAACGTGACTAGTAAAGTTTGCAGCAGATTTATTTGATGCCGAAATTATGTTTTACGAGTATGTGGTCTTTCCCAACGGCATTGTATGTATAAACCGTTAAATCTAACAGTTGTATAAAAACCCGGTAGGGAAAGTAAAAATAGTAGTAAACATTATTTCATCATGCATTTCATTAATTGTGAACATTAAACCACCGTGAGACTGTATTTAATTAATTTAT
This sequence comes from Choristoneura rosaceana, assembly GCA_037349165.1. Taxonomy (NCBI): domain Eukaryota; kingdom Metazoa; phylum Arthropoda; class Insecta; order Lepidoptera; family Tortricidae; genus Choristoneura; species Choristoneura rosaceana. The sequence goes on from JAZBNJ010000008.1 coordinate 5,955,065, forward strand.
CTTTATTTTTCTGTTCCATCAAAGACCTTGATGGTCGACTTTTGAAGTAAATGTTGGTCTATCATTTATCAAAAACGTTATTTCCATCATTAATGCTGAAATATTTCTGCATGATGTTCATAATAATATTATTGTGAAGGTTGTACCGACAACAATTACGTATATTTGATAAAAATACATAATATATAACATTAACGACTGTTTGTTATAAATAACCGTAATCAATGATTAATAGAATGTAATGATGTCCATGGATGCGTGAAATGCAAATGGCATTGATTCATTTGTATTTATAACTAAACATCTCAATTTGTTAAATGAACATGAATGCGTTTGAGTTTGCCAGTTATTCATTACGCATTATGTAAACCGCCCAAACAATCATAAAAGGTCATGATATAATATTTTAATGGATTATCTCATTGTAAGGATTGTCAATTAATTAAAGCTAAGCTATACTGCAGGCATTCAACATAATTGAGAGAAGGGATAAGAAAAATGCGGAGAGATCAAATATTAATGTAGGTATGTCATATTTTCTTTCTCCTTGCGCTGTTTGCTCGTATACTTAAAATTTTAGCCATATTATAACATAACTAGAAACTTTAGTTCATAAAAATACTGTTGTTCATAATCTAGTTTATTACATCGCTATCTTTAGTATCCTGCTTGGAAGCGTAAAAAGTCTAGACATAATTTAATCACGTAAGTACGTCTTAAATATTCGTAACTTGGCAACTACATAACCAAAGTTATATAAATTTTTACGTTACCCCTATCTTGCAAATGTAAATGAGTAGGACGGACGACCTTAAAAGGCTGGCGGTGGATGGATGCGAGGGGCTGAAGACAAAGTGTTGTGGCGCACTATGGAAGAGGCCAATGTCCACAATACGTCTCCTTGCAGTCGGGTAAAAAGTGGACTGCTGTAGGCTGAAGAGGATGATGAGGTAAATATTCGACTATATTTATATAGCAAACAAACTGCTCATAAGTTAATAAACAATCGACAGAGCTTCCACTAAAGCCTACCAAAAAAATAAATCACCATCATCATTTCCAAACCGAGTTGGTTCAGCAGTTTAACGTGAAGAGGTAAAAGAAACAAAGTAGATTTTGCATTTGTATCCTTGTTAAGGATAACAGGACGCAACACTAATAAGCCACAGCGTGGTGTATCTCTCAGTGTGCAACAATCTTCGTCAATCGGCCCTATGTCCTTAACCTGAACGTGACGAGTCGGCCTTCCTCAGCCGACTCCTGCTATAATTCACATTGTCCAATCTAGGTGCGTCCACTAGCTATGCAGTGATTGTCTCTTCTCAATGCATGTTGCCAAGGTTATTGTCAATCGATGCAAACCGATGAGAGGTCTGAGGTGAGGTAAATGTTTTCTGATCGTCTAATGGATTGCCTGTGTTTAAAGCGCTGGTGTTCAGATAATCTATGTATAAGTTGTGGTACCCTAGTAGTTTGACCTGTGGTATGCTAAGCAGAGAACCGTGAGTTTAAGCTCAACTCGTATCTCTTGATAAAATAATACATAATTATAAAATAAAATAAAATGTATTATAAAACTTACGGTAAACGAAAACATTATCATCATCTGTTATGTATTTATCATGTTTTAAGCACAAAGACATTTACCTTATATGTTATATCTCTCTTTCATGTAGGTACACAGTCACGGATGTCACTACCATAGGTTTAATTAGGACTTCTTATACTTCGAAAAAGTGGTAATTTTACGAAGGATTCACGAATGATTTACGAAGAGTGAGCAGTGATTACGAGTAACGTTTTCTTTTTCTAATATCACAAAAGGGTTATTACGTCCACGGAAGTAACTCTGAGCACAGAAATGAGAAATAAACTTATAAGTATATGCACTGCACTAATTATGGATGTTGAAGACGCGATCTGGCTGTGTCATTGATGCATGCATTCACTTATTGCAATAGTGTAGTTCCTTTGGTATTTTGCCAAATTTTCAGATACCATGCGGCTGCCAACGCCACATAATTATCTGCGATGTCATTTTGTTAACGTTCCAAATATGTGTCAGTAGAGTAGTAAAAAATTACTTTTTTTTGAGGTGAAAACGAAACAGTTATTTCTTAAATTGGTTATTTTTATTGACAACGAAAATAAAACTTTAATAGATACGAGTAGTTATCATTCAACATTAATTGATATTATTACTTTTTAATTCGAAATTTCAACTACCATCGTTTCCTTGATAATTATTTAAAAACACTTAAAATAATTGGCAACATGCACTAATGTTTGCATTTACCTATGAACGAAGATTTCCTGCCCTGTCTGTCCGTATCTTATACTTATAACGTGGGGGTCACCACAATGGAGAAAGCTCTTTCCAGGCGGATGTGTCTTCCTAAAATTACTGTCAAACAAACAATCAAATTTAGCGTTTTATTACATCCAATGATTATTTTCCCTTTCTGAAGAAAAGCTAATTCCAAGTTGTTTTTTTCACTTACATCACTATGCGCCAATATTTTTCGTTTGAAGTCCTTATTCTACAGTTGTGGCTCCCCCGTTTTCAGAGTCTATTGATGGAAGGATGTCTCCACATGAAACTGATACCGCCGAGATAAAAGCGTAAAAGGATGTGTCACTGACTGACATGCCAAATTCCGGTCGATTCGCACCCAGCCCGCGCTCCATTTCGGCCGCTGCTGACAACTTCCATTTGTACGACCCGCCCTGTGTCAACACGGTTGCGGCGTTTAGACTTTTCAAGTGTTTTGCAGTTGTTGAAGTTCGGTGATGTTGTTTTGGAAGCTGTTGGGTACTTATTTAGAAGTCACGCCAATTTTTAAGGTAGTGGTACAATCGAATATAATATTATTACACGCCTCGAACTTAACTTCTCCCCTATGATTTCTAAGATAGCAATAATAGATATTTACGCAGGAACATCACTACAGGTTTATGATCTGCACAAAAGAAGGACAGAAAAAGTATCTGTATTTATTGTTTTTTTTTACATAAAATAATTAAAATTGATCTTGGGAAGAATATATACACGCATAGTTACATAGGTATATATTAAACGTTCAACTGAGCACAAACAATCTTATTTTTCCTACAAATATCCGCCCTGATCGGGAATTGAACCCAGGACCTAACATAGGGTATCCAACCACTAGGCAATCCGGTCGTCGAAATATATATATGTAAGTTTCAGAGAAATGGTAAAAAATACCTGAGCATGTATACTCTGCCGTCCTACCGAAGAAGGCGGCAAAGTGACAAAAGTAACTTTCGAGAAAAACGGCAAAAACTTTTCAAAATTTTAAATACCTGTATCTCAGGCTTAAATTGACTTACAAAAATTCTGATTACATTAAAATTTAGATAAAAAATCACGCCTTTTTATGTATATATTTTCATTAAAAAAAATTATAAATAGTAATAATTATGGAGGCTTTTATGTTATAGCTTAGGATTTGTGAATATTATTCGACGAAGAATAATAAGTTAAAAGGCCGTTAGCTATACCTTAACGACTTTTAAGCTTAGTATTGTACATAACTTTTTTAGTGTTGTTATTTTAAATAAAAGTTAGGTGCGATTAATACACTAGAAGGTCGTTACTACGGATAGCCGCGGTATTGTCTATTATTGCTAGTAGAACATGTACGTTGCGTTATAAATAAAAACGAAGTTAAAGTATCTTAACCGTTTTAAAGCTTAGATGTTTTTTTAACTTTTGAATCAAAATTATCAAGCAACAGAAATGTTTACTCTCAATACATTAAAAAGCCGTAATACGTGAGTCACTCTGTAAATAACGGCATTTTAGGTTATGATAGGACTACAATTATTAAGAGTAATGCTGCGTGAGAAGCGGTAATGACAAAAAATTAAAAGGTATACTATATAAAAATCAACTATTTATTGTTCAAAAATAAAAAACTTCTAAATTATTACTTTCAATTAACATTATGATTATTGAACTGTGTTCATAATTTACTTGTCTAAAGTTTATAAATGAGATATAAAAAAGGGTGAATTTTCAGAGCAACTTGTTTGGCCGTCACAATTCGATTTTATATACGCTAGCGGAGTTTTAACATAACAAACATTGTTGACTTCAATTAAAGCTGAATTAAAAATATCACAGACTTAGAAACACTAACTGCAGTAAGTCTGTGAAGCCTGTCCCACGCGCGGTTTTGTTGAATCAATTGACCATAACTTTGTGTCTAGGAGTCATTTTCCTAATAAACATAAATAAAAATGAAGCTAATTAAATAACGCATTCTATTTTTACTTTTTCATACTAAATACATTTTCATTTAAAAGATAGGTGGATCACTTTTCTATATATCGTCTAGCTACCAATATCAATTTGCACAAATACTTGCTAATATCTTAATGGTGAAAGATCATATCACTATGTTCGCATTTTTATGGAAAATTACATTAGTTGTGCTTTAGCTGTCACGCTGAATGAACCTCCAACTACCGAATTTTGTGTGCCTATCAGTAAGTAGGTACAAGCCTTTCGCGCGATGTGTTTTAGTCATCTTAAAAGTAATTTCAGTGGTTCCCGTTGTGCGATATACGAGTACAATGATTTCAATTGAATGTTTATATTTTTACTTATTAGTTGTCTTGATTCTTATTTCACAGAATAGAGCTAATAGTAGTGATGTATACAGTTTAGCAGTAATCGCAAAAGATACATTATTGTCTTAATATCCGGTGCTGTAATTCCGGTGGTATTTTATATTTATATTTTATTAACTATGGTCATTATGACTGAATTTAACGGTAGTTTCACGTGAAACTGATTCGCTCACTCGCGTTTTGCTCACGTGAAATATAAAGGTACAGGATAGATTATGCTCATTACTAGCACAAAATCTGATGAGCAATTACTACTGTGATACTAGCGTGTATGTTTATGAGATGTTTAAAGTAGGTATGCTTTTTAGTAGCATGCTGCCCATGCTGGCTATATAACCCTACTATCTTTGAGTGTACCTACCTACTACTTGAGGTAGGGGAGGAAGGACGAATGATGATAACAAGTATGAACGCGTCTGCGAATGAGCATGCTAGTATAGGTATGTCTGTCTTTTACAGCAGGTGCAAGTGCGACTTCGCAAATTATGAATTTTGAAAGGTCAAGTGAACCGATTTGATATTCGATTTATTTTGATCGAACCTACATTCAAATAAGTATTGGGAACTAAGATTAACTTAAAATAATAATTTAAAACTATAATTCTTTACTTTATTAACATAAGTTATACACATATGTACACGTATATAAAATAAATTATAGTAATTTCAAACTAATTTCCTATGTAATTAATAAAACGTAATTTACTGTCACTATCGTAATTTCGGTAGCGACGTTTTTTCACTATATCGTATATCGTATAACTTAGTTTTTGAATTTAAATACGAGTAGGTGCTTCTTGTATCATTGAAATCCTAATCCAGAAGAGCATTTCAACGAGTGATTATTTTCACCAAAAATTAAAAAAATAATGCCCACCAAAATAACGTAAAAAAAAGGTTTCAAAAGTTCACCCAAAACCTAAATTGTGCTTAAATCTAGATAAAAAACTACTAAGGTAACGTTATTGACGTTAACCAAAAACTAAATACTTAAGTTCTTTTTAATTTTTAATAAAATTAAGCACTAATATTATTTAACACTAGTTTTATTGCCTGCGGCTCCGCCCGCGTGGTGTTCGGTTATCGCGCGCTGTTCTCTCGGGAACTGTGCATTTTTCCGGGATTCAAAGTAGCCTATGTTACTCTCGGGACCATAAACTATCTCTATGCCAAAAATCACGACAATCCGTCGCTCCGTTACGGCGTGAAAGCGTAACAAACAAACAAACAAACTCACTTTCCCCTTTTAATAGTAAGGATTGACAAAAATCTAGCCGCTTTTTTACTTATTATTGCTATTTAGCCGCTTTAAAAATATGATCGAACAAATATCAACCTTATGAAACTGAAGTAAAAAGGCGGTCACCGCTTTGTTGACATTTAAATGTATTACGTAATGTGTTTAAGTGTTAAAGGCAAAAAGGCGGCTAAGATCCCTTAACGTCAATATAGAGTTTAATTTAAAGAATACTGCTTTTAAGCCTATAAACAAGTATGTAAATTCAGCTATGACAAATTCATTAAAACCTCGTTAAACGAACTTAACCGCTTTTTAAAGTATGAATGATCGATAAGCGCTTTTTAGCTTAGAAAAGTGTTATATTTTAAGCATGATATAAGGCGGCTAATGATACATAACGTCTTTTTAGCTTATTTAATACCAATCACGGCTTTTTAGATTATAAAACCCTAACAAAAATCAAAATATGTGTCGTTTAACTGCTGCGTATCTCGAGAACTAACTGTCATAGCGATGCCTTAGTTCACACTCGTACTAATTACAAAAAAATCAAATTTAACTTTTTTATTGCCATATATATTAAATGAAATTCTGCGTCGTTTTCTCTTTTCAGAAATCAGTAAAGCCTTCTGCTTCTATTAAAAACAATGTGACACAATAATACTAAGTGCGACGGATGCGTGTAATATTATACTAAAAGCCATTATTTTTTTTAAATCTGATGAACGTATACTATAAGTGATTTAAGGTTGATAGGCTTCAATTCAAAGAAATGTACATCAATACTAAGAACATTTAGTCCCATCGAAAAGTTATACTTTCTTGTCTGCAATAATACATTAAGTAGTTTTAGTACAAAAAAATTGGGACACGTTTGTCATAAGTGTTTTTATAAATCGATTAAAGACACTTCTGGTTGAACTTGTTATCTGCCCAAACATGTTAAGTGATTTTAATACGATCCGTTCTAAAATGTATTGAAGACACAATCGTTGTAAGTGCCGATGGTTAAATTGTTTCCTATTATTTTATTAAGCATTGATGCGTTTTCTTGCTTTTAAAACGTTTTCGTCCAATATAATAACATTTTGCGAGGTTTATTTTGTTATTTAAATGTTTATTTTGACGAGTCATATTCTTTACTAATTCATACTATAGTACTTCACCAATGTCTTAACTGCATTGCTTTCATACTTTTGATGTGCACACTTGTATTAAATGAGGGGGCGGACTACTTAAACATTAATTTTCAGTATAAAGACTTAATAATTGTAGATAAATATTTGACATTATATAATGTCAAAGACCTATTCTAAGATAGAAAGTCATAAATTGAACATTTTTCACCACCATTGATAAGATAATCACGTATAAACATTAAAATTGCTCTCCTGTAAAATTTGCAAAACTGTAATTAGTATGAGTGTGAACTAAGGCATCGATAGAAAAAAAAAGTCAATACCGTTCGACGCAGAATTTTTTTCTGAGTATGCACGTATCAAAAAGTTAAAAAGCCGCTAAAGTCCCTTTGCCGCCTTCTTCGGTAGGACGGCAGTACTGAACTTAACGAAAATAATACAATACAATATATATAACAATGACTCTTTATTGTACACCAGAAATAGTAAGCGATACAGAAAATAAGGCATACAGAGAAAATCACAAGGCAAGCAATAGGCGACCTTATCGCTTAAGAGCGATCTCTTCCAGTCAACCTTCATTCAAGTTGAAATAATATTCATTCCACTTAAGATGAATATTGAAGTATTTAGATATTATGTGGTTACGGAACCGTATTTACTTAATAAGTACCTAAGGCAAAATGGTTACGGAAATATGTACTGCTTGTGTCACTCTTGTCACCGTTTTAAGTGTATGTATTGTTGAAGTGACATTAGATAACACGTGTACTTGCTAACTCTACACATGTCATTACACTCATTACGTACGTGTCAAGTTGTTTACATGACAGCGCGATAGCTTGCTAATATGACAGAAATTCGCGTTCTGACACATAAAAGAACTTGAGAGAAAGTGCTTCTAAAACAAGGTGCACTACTCTTGTGTCGATGAAATATAGTGATAATGTAAATCAGTTTGAAGATTGACGAGGCGTGACGTGATAAAAAACGAGCACCTACCTGATCTACGACTATTATTTAATATTATCATTTTAGTACGGATCCAATGGGACTCATGAAGCCGAAGCAAATAAAAAGACTCCATAGTTACGCCAGTCAGTTAGTCAGTGTCAGTCATACTGTTGTACTTACATATTATTATTTAATAGAAAAGGTTTTATTTCGTGATGCATTGTAAACTTCGTTTCACTACATAGCATGAAGCCGCCTGAATATCCTGTAGTCCAGAGTTATCGTACGTACCAATCAATGTTTGTTTAAGAGATTTGATTGAAAGTGGTACAATTGCGCTGCATTTGGTAAACAAGGGAGGCAGCCATTCCATATTCTCTGTTGCAGATCTACATATAGGGTAGGGCAGCCAAATAAGTGGTCTATCAATTTAAACAAGTTCCAATTTTTAATCAAATTAATATGTCGCTAAAGTCGAACTTTCAAGTTGACAGACACCTCTATTGGCATTTTTGTTTTGTGACTTACAATAGATTGTCAACTTTAGGGTGGTAGACCTCATATTTGGCTGATGGTACATAATATGTAGCGTAAAGTAATCAAACTATAAAACTTCTAATTATGCAAGCTTCGTCAAGGTTAAAACAATGATATCGGCAACATGCTTTGTCATAATCTAGAAATCTCAATGCGCAAGAAGCTCCGTCAACGTCTATTGCCATCATTAATATTTTTGTAGGTACCGTTTAAACTTTCTTTAATACATATTATATTAATTAAAGAAGGCTTAAACTATTTATAGAATGCTCATAAACAGTACTTACGTTGTTTGAATTCGTATGAGTTTTTTTTTTTCATGTACAATGGAGGACTTTAAATATGTACACAAGAGTGGGTGTAAGCTTTTTATAAGCTATTAGTTGAAACGTTCGTATGTACTCGTAGGTTAAAATCTTGCAAGTACAATTTCACCCACTTTTAGTTACAACTAAAAATTAAACGTTGATTTTGGTACGTATATATGTATATATAATGATAATGCAAGCACAGTTAAAAAAGCTTGTGTTTTAATTATAATGTATTTTTGACAAAAACTTGTTTATTGTGAGCGCCTCACAAAGTAAACAACTTCATAAATTTCAAAAAATAAATCAACGAGAACAACTGAACTGCAATAAAATTGGTACAAACTAAAGCTCTAAGTCGTTCTGCACGGAAATAAGTCGTATCGTGTACGTGTCCCGTCTAAAGACTTGACACGCGGCATTTGCCCGCTTTTGTTTGCGGGCACTGTCTCCGTGACTTTTCTGCAACACTTAGCAACCGTTTAAACTCCATTGTTCATCTGGCTGACGTTTTAAAGACGATATTTTCATTGTTTAAGCTGTAGCAAAGTTGTTGATTAATAGGTATACGGGTACAGAATTTCCTACCCCCGCTAATGGAAGTGAGCTTTGTCTATCCATATAGTACAACAGTTTTGTTAAAAAGCTGTAAATAGATATATAAATGGATATATAGTCGTGAATGATTGTGTTTTATTTCGTACACACGCTGCCTTAAAAAATACTTCATAAAATATTTTAAAGTGATATACCTACATATAATTTGCTCTGAACTGTTTCTTGTGTCATACCAATTACACAATAAAGATTTATTGTAAGTAGGTATTATATTGTGACTATTTTATTGTTACCATTGTCTTGCTTGCTAATCCTGCCGTGAAGCAGCAGTGCTTGCACTGTTGTGTTTCGGCGTGGAGAGTAACACAGCCAGTAAAATTACTGACACTTGAGGTATCCCATCTTAGGCCTCTAGTTTGGCAACGCATCTGCAATACCCCTGGTGATCTCTTACCATCAGGAGACCCACTTGCTCGTTGTCCATCCAATCGATTAAAAAAAAATCATCCTGTCAAAAATATGTCAAATACGGATTACTAATGTATGGCCAAAAAACTTTTCCCAAAGTATCACATCCCAAAAAATTTTACCCAAATTATCATTTGGCAAAAAATCATTTAGCAAAAAAACTTATCGCAAATTTACAGTTAGTAAATTTTTATTTGGCAAATTATTGTTTCGCAAATAATTACTTAGTCATGTTTCATATTGCCAAGTAATATTTGGTAAAATGTATCGTTTCGCATAATGTACTCTTCCCAAAATATTGCATGACATAATAACCAACTTTTCTGGGAACAGTTTGTTTCTGTGGAGGGGCGCAGTTCTAACCTAACCTAACCTACTTTTTTGATAGCAGTTCGTTTTTGCGGGGGACGCAGTTTTAACCTATAATCTAACCTACTTTTCTGGTAGCAGTCCGTTTTCTGTGGAGGACGCAGTCTAACCTCATCTACTTTTCTGATAGCAGTTCGTTTCTGTGGAAGACGCAGTTCTAACATAAGCTACTTTTCTGGTAGCAGTTGGTTTTTGTGGTTGGTTTGTGCGAAATGTCATTTTGAACAAACATTTTTTTGGAATACAATATTTGCCAATATGAAACGTTTGCTTAATAAACGTTTGTCCTAATAAAATTTGACAAACTAAAATTATGCCAAATGATAATTTGACCAAATGAATAAAATGCGAAATGTAAATATGCCAAAGATTCGTTTGGGAAATGAAACTATTGCGATAAGTTTTTTGGGAAGTGAAATTTGGCGAAAAATAATTTGGCGAAACGTCAGTACACCGTCAAATACATTTAGCTATCTTTAAGAATTTAAATTCATTCTTCATTTACCTCTTGCGCTGCAAGACCTTATATATCTATGATCATAAACCGTCGGCAGTCCTTGAAAACTCAAGTGCAGGGCCCTTGGAACAACTATCACTTAACCAGCTTACATCACGTGAAATTACGCGAATAAGAGCCTTCTTACGGCGGCTTCCGGCTCGCGACATGTTTAGATACTTTGATACTTTATAGAAGTACATATTATTATTATCAAATAACTTTACAGTGTTACTAGATAAACGAATTATGAGGTTACATCAATACCTCAAGTTGTCATTTCGAGTTTTCAATGTACTTATCTTTATTTAACTTTTGATATTTATTTCTGTGTCATAGAGTTTTTAAGTGTTTGTCTTAATTATTTTGGCCCTTTTTATTTAATTTTTATTTCTATTATAACTAACATACTCGTCTTGTCACTAACAAACATTATGGAACCCGTTTTCCGAATTAATTGTTTTTTTTTTGTCTGAGTCTATTAATCATTTAAAATTGTTAAACCAAACCTAACTAAATTCCTGCAAAAATTTACAGTTTGGGGAGAAAAAAAATATGATTATCAAAAATTATGACAAAAATTGCATTAAGAAGGCATTAGTAGTAAGTATCACTTTCAAAAATTGTACAATTAGACACGCACACGTAAATTTTATATTTATACACCTAAACTTTAATCTAAACGTCGACTGATCAGTCCAGTTAAGTGAATCATTAATGTCAATATTTATGCAATTCTAGCTTTTGCCCGCGGCTCCGTGTGGTATTCGGTTATCGCGCGCTGTTACCTCGGGAACTGTACATTTTTCCGGGATAAAAAGTAACCTATGTCACTTTCGGGTCCATAAACTATCTCTATGAAAAAAATCACGTCGATCTGTCACTCTGTTACGGCGTGAAAGACGGACAACACACACAAACACAATTTCGCATTTATAATTTTAAGTATGGATTTATGTGTGTGTAAACCTTTATTTTATTCATATTCGATCTCCTAATTCGATTCTGAAACGGCTTTGTTTATCTAAACCATCGAAGCTTTATAAACAATAGCTATCATATAGCTTTGATAAACTCCGCCGGTTATTAACGAACGCCATATGGTAGCTACAATACAATATTTGAACTACAAACACGGCCCGCAAGTACGCTACGATTTATTATTCGGTGTACAATCAAATCACTCATGTGTCATATTTGTATTCAACATAGGATAAAGCCTGCGTACCAAACTTTGTATATTGTTTGTACAATGCTAACATAAATACTGATTTTTAGTTTTAATTAGGTATCAAATTATTTCGATAATTAAAATAACTTCAAGTTCAGAAAGCTTTAAAGTAGTTTAAACCATTTTTTGACAAAATTTAAGGTGTAATAATATAATGATTAAGTAAGCATTCGATTCCTTATTTAATAACTATGAATAACAGCTTTGATTTATACCTTTGTTTAAACTCTATGTTAAAATTAAAGAAAATTCCCAAGACTTTTAGAATTAATTTATCTAAGGTACTTTTTCCCTCATTGAATTTCATTAGGGATCCAATCTCGCAGGCTAAGAAAGAAGTAAGATAAATAGTGAAAATCCTGCATTAAGATTAATGTCTTTTCTTTATAATTTAACAGAGTACGTGTTACGAAGCTAAATTCGTCGGGACGGTAAGCAAGAACACAATCTTCCTTGTTTTTGGTAATAAATCTGTGAAAGAAATTATTCGGCGGTGCAGAGATTTAACTTTCGGAAACAACTGTGGTTTTTTGTGGGTACAGTTTTTTTCTTAATTTGACTTGTAAATTATGATTAAGGATTTTTTTTTGAAAAAGATTTTCGTTGTGCTACCACTATAAGCGCATGCAAGCCATCAAGATTTTCGGATAGTTCAACATGTTACCAAGTAGTCTAGTTGGTAGGACTCCGTGGCAAGTATACCTATAGGAGACTCGGGTTCAAATTCCGCCATAGCTAAAAAATATAGAACTATTTCAACTGTGAGTTTCAACGCTTAGAGTATGTTATCGGCAACTTTACACGACCAATACAAAAAAAAATAATAACAATAAATAAATTCGGACACTTGACACCAAATAACCTAGTCCCAAACTAAGCAAAGCTTGTACTATGAATTCTAGGAACTTTCCTGTATTACGGAAATTCATCAGCAAAAATATATTTTTTACAATTTAGGTACTACAATTTCAGGCAAAATCTAGACCGTTGCTGTTTAAGTACCGGCCCGTTATGTTTTATTTGCTCACTATGAATAGGCAATGTTTAAAGAACACTGGAGTTCAGTATGGCTCAGCAAACATGGCCAGTAAACATACAATTTGTGTCTACGCCAGGCACAGATATAAACTTATACATCGTGCAGCAAATTATGCAATGGAGCGGAAAAAGTATATGAATACTTCACGTTGAATTTGAGAAAATGAGACTTAAGATTTTTGAAGACTGTGAAGACAGATTAAAATTTATATCGAAAATACAAACTGAAATATAGATGCACAGAAAAACCAGAAAAATAAGACCAGCGTTGGAAATAGAACCCAGGTCCTCGGCATTCCGTGCCGCGTGCTATACCGCTACACCACCGCTGGACAACGGTACAGACACGAATTTCTCCTATGCACCACATATCTCAGCTTGTTTGTTTCGTATTTAGCCACTTAAGCAGCAAAAATAACAAAAGCAAAAAACAAATAAGTAACAAAAATTTGGAATTGAATTAAAAAATAAAAAAAGATTCCAAAAAACAATCTTAATTAGATTAAAATTTAATTTGCGTAACAACAATAAACTCATAATGACAGTAAACATGTATCAATTGTATTTTTATTATTATTTTCTTATCTTGGACTTGTCTGGAACCCCCCGCGAGTTGTAAACCAATTAAATTTAATTATTTAAACAGTTTTGAAACAAATCATAATTGCCAATTACGCCGTAAATTAACGGGTATTTTGCCATTAAACCATGAAATTAGATGTAGGCCCAGCCGCTTAAAATTACCACTTATCTTGCCCACTTATTCAAAACTATTCAAACTAGTTCAGAAAATATGGCTTTTAATATTTAACAACGGCGTAATCGTAAGTGGAAATTCGTGTTGTCTTATTTTATCTTATCTTATCTTATCTTAATTTTAGGGGTCCTTGCGGATACATATAGAAATAACAACTAAACACTTTTTTTTCCAGGACTCCACGAAAAACAAACATTAAACTATGATTACATATTCGATTGTGCAATGGTGACCGGTGTAAAAATATTCAAATCGGCCAAGCTGCGCAAGCGGTGGCCCGGCTGACCGTCAGTTTTACGGGCAAAGAGCCTGCCGCCTCGAGTCCATACGAAGCGCCAGGCGGCGGCGCCCGCGGCCTCGCGGGCGCGCTGGAACAGCTGGCGGTTGGTGGGCGTCAGCCGCTCGTTGGCGTAGAACCGCTGCGGCTGTGCTGCCAGGCCCAGGCCCTCGGTGGTGGCGCCGCGGCGCACGCGCGCCTGCCGCAGCAGCTCGTCGCGGACGGCGCGCCGCGCCAGGCGTACCACCAGCGGGCGCGGCCGGCCCGCCGCGCGCTCGCGGCCCGCGCGGTGCGCGAACACCACGTCCCGCTCGTCCAGCTCCACGCCCAGCTTGGCGGCGACCCGCGTGACCAGCCCGACTGTGCTCTCGCCCGGCTCCTCCGGCACGCCGGACAGCTGCACGTCGTTCGCTAGCAGCTCCTGGTCCCGCTCGTTCAGCTCCGTCTGGAGGACCGCGATGGCCTCCTCCATCACCTTAGCGGCCACCGACGCTGTGCTGTCAACGACAGCTTTCTCTACGGCGTCGACGCGACTCTCCAAATTGTCCACCTTCGCACTGATGTCCGCCATGCAGGCCCTGACATCATGGAACTCTTGACGGAACTCCTTAATCTCCTGTCTCAGGACCTGGAGCTCCTGCCGGAACAGTTTGATCTCATCACCAAGAGACCCCGGTGAATCTACTGTCCCTGCATCCGACGAGATCTTCGTAGTAGTGGTGGCGCCAAGGCCAGCAGCCAAGCTCTTCTCCGGCGTGTCAGCGTGGTTGTCTCGCGACTGGGACCGCCTGCACGTCGGGCAGCTCCACTCCCGGGAGACCACCGTGCCGGCAGGAACTCCCACGCAAGTACAGTGGTAGTGGCCGCTGCATTTTGGGCACACGACGGTTCCAGTACGCCCAGTAAACTTCGCACAAGCCGCGCACTTGGTGGACATAGCCGCAAGTTTTTTTTTTTTTTTTTTTTTTTCTCAACAGTTTTTTTTCTCAGTGCAAACATCTATAGGCAATGTCATAAAAGCTTTGTTGATCCTGACATTGTTGTCTCCTAGGCCCTGTCTCTACGGCGGTTAGGTCATGCCTAAACAATGTATTGGCAGTGGGCGGGGCATAATTGCTCACAGGACTGATGGCCGATGGGGTCAAAGGGTTCTCGAATGGCTTCTGCGGACCGGGAGATGAGCTGTCGTTAGGCCTCCAACAAGATGGAGCGACGACCTGGTTAAGATCGGGGGATCGCTGTGGATGCGAAAAGCACAGGGCCGGCCTGAGTGGAGAGCCTTGGGGGAGGCCTATGTCCAGTAGTGGACGTCTTTCGGCTGACATGATGATGATGAAACAAAGTATTTACCTAAAATAACATTCACACGCCGTTATATTACAACCTAACTTAACTTTTGGGTGGAACAGTGCCTCAGAAATAAAAAAAAAACTTAATAGTGTGTTTACAAAACCTTTAATTCAAGCATAAATGCAAGTTTCCGTGCCTCTGGCAGCAATAAAATCCGGTCTGTCAGTATTATCAGCTCGTTCCGGAGTATTTGCATGCAAAGTTCGTACTTAGGCGCGGCTATCGGCGCGATAAGAATTTGTCCAATTTAGAAATTTCTTACTCCAAATACTGATAAAGCGGTAAACGATTATCTTAACTTTAATTAAGTATGCGTGAGATAAAGATAAGGTATATAAACTAACTAACATTTGCTTGACTAAAACATGTCAAATACATCTATATCTGTGAAATAACCGTTTTGTTATGGCCGCTTAGGCTAAATTAATTAAAGCAATTTATACAGATATTCACTAACGTTGTTTTGCATATAACTCATGTATATGTACATCATTATTGTGTTTTATATGTAGACGCCGTTCGTGTAGAGTCTACACTGTAGACAGAACATCGTAAATTTAAACTCCATTGTTGTATGAAAAAACTAAGCAAATGTTCAATAAATTATTACTTATCCATTCAAAGGCTTACCTACCTTTGGCACAGTCCCATCGAAGTATTGTGCTATTGTCTCATATTCAATGAGATGGAAAGAAGGAATAAAACAAAAGAAACTAATCAATAAAAAAAACACGTTTTATTTCTCACGTGAGGCTGATTGATGATAAAAATATATACGTGGAAAATATTTTATTATATATTTAAATGTGTGGCCAGCAAAGCTCGTTTGAGTACCTACCTACCTACCCAAATCTCTCACGGGAACGTGATTTTGAAGTTCAAGGTCAGTTGTACGAATAAAAATTAAAAAAAATTACTTTCACTTATAAGTGAAGTTTTATTGTTTTTGTGTATGTAATGCGGGCACTGTCGTAAATTGGTAAAGCACACATTTTATCCACTAATATTAAAATATTGAGTCGTTTTCATTTTGGCTAATGTTACACTGCTTGCCCGTAAAGCTTTTGCGTTTTAAACAGTCAATCAAGCGCCGCAACGTATTGCTACTAGATCGATTTTTATAAACACGTTGTCTAGGCATTTAAGGTATCCTGCAGCTACGCAAAGCACGCCCGACGCGTCGCCGGGTGACAAGGGAATGCTGTGTATGGCCATATTGTTATTTCAAGAAATATTTCGCACCGTCGCTAAGCTGGTGACGTTCAGTGCACTTACAGCGAAACAATTCTGTAGCGAGAAAGATTGCTCATCGCATTATAGAGCCACTGTCTCGAATTGAATCGCAGCGACTCCCGCAGAATACAATATCTAAATCAAGATTTTGTAGACAAAGAGTTCGAAGCTTAGCAATATTCGAAAGTGGGTTTACGGACGCTTTAAATTGAACCGCTGTGCTAGCGAACTTTCCATATAATTTACTCGAATTTTCTGTTTTACTTGTGCATCCAAAAAGACAAGTCGCGGCAAACAAAGGAATCAGTTCGGCGTAAGTAATACCGTCTGACTGCATTAATAAACTCCGTGCCAAGTTTTTTGGCATGATACTTCCGTGTACTTTGAGGCTTTTAGTTTGGTCTGATTGTCGGGATTCACTGACATTAAAACTACTTAAATTTCGTTATGAAAACTTAATTTAACTCTATCAAGTTTGAATACTTGTACATGTTTTGGTATTTATGTATTTTAGATGTGATGTGATTTTCATTAGAAATGTTTCTTATCTTATTAAAAGCTTGATGTAGGATATTGTGTCTTAAAGTCAGAAGGTCCCGGCGATATGATTTAAGTATTTATTAGGTTGTTGCATTCACAAAATATAATTAAAGACAAACATTGAACAAAAAAAGACAGGAACAGCTATATTGGCGGCAGTATGTTTACTTAATTAAAGCAAGGGTCTGATAATTTTAAATAAAAATTATTCGTACGGGTTTATTTGTAACGGAAAGGTCCGTTTTCTTTCCTAACCTATTTTATACCCTTCTGAACGATAGGACAAACAAATTGCCGGAAATATTTGAATAAGAATGGGACATTTTCGGGGACACTAATGTGCGAGGCGGGAAGCCCGGTTGGTGAGGGTGCCCCTTAATATCTGTTTTATTTTTTCCGGATTTGTATGAATGAGTACAATAAACAGCCCTCCATTGTGGGACTGAAGCGTAAAAAAATTTGCGCCTATTATTTTCGGGGGCAACTTTATGACTTTATTCTCCAGCATTGTTTTGGGTTCCGATTTCGGACAAGGGTCGAGCGTACATAAGTACATTTTGTTTAATTAAACGGAGCTCAACGGTAATTATTTCTTTCTTTACTTCATTTGGGATACGAAATTTAAAAAAAAAATTCAAAGGGTCACTTATTTTAATTTTTTACCAAAAAAGGGATAAAATCTCGATCTAAATGTCGGAATGTCCTAACTAACCTAACCTTCTTAGAAAAGTTGTATATAACCCCCGACATTATCATTTAAAGTTCAATATCTCAAAAACGGCCGACCGGATTTTAATGAAGCATAGCCAAGAACTACACAACTTATTATACAAAAAAATTACGACTAAAGTGGCTTTAAAACATTCTGTTACCTATAATTCTATCACATTCTAACATAAGCCATGTCAAGAAAAAAAAGACTTTTACAACATTAATTTTAAAACTAAGCTTCCCAAATTGTGATAATTACTCCATAAGAAAAAAAAAACTGGGTTTTGAATGTGAATCAGAGTACGTCGTATTATTTTTTTTGCAAATTTGAACATTTTAAGTACCTGCAGATCGATAGAGCTCGCGAAACTGATTATATGTAGATTTGAATTTTAATTATAGGTATATGTGGTAAAAACTTATTTTGGCCACAATGGCTTTTATGATGTTTCATACTCGAAGGTTCGATACACAGACAGACCGGCATTGGCGTCAAAATTAAACACCCCACTTTTTTCATCGTGGGAATAAAATTTAGATTGTTAAATATTATTACACTTTTTTTAATAACACCCATTTAGCAAACAAAATCTAGCTTTTATAATGCTTAACTTTTCAAAACCTTAATTGGAAGCAACGTGTTGTTTCAAAGTGGCGTATTGACTGAATAAATACAATAAAACGGTTCATTCCCTTATAACCCTGCAACCGCGCAGTAACCGATCCGTCCCGCGGTATAACTGGATCGCTTTGCACGTTTTCTTTCAATATTTCCCAATTTGATACGGTGTTGGGGCTCTCGGCAAGACAATGGAAAGTAATCGACAGTGACAGTAGAGGGGGTAAATTTCGTTAAAATAAAAGCGTACAGAGAGCGTAAGATATAGCGCCTACGTGGTCGCCTGAGATCCCGAGTGCTTCTACAATGGAGAATTGGAAAAAGCTTTTATAATCCGGCACGTGACACACATGCTCAAGTGGCCATAGATTCGCGAGCACACAACGCCAGCGTTTTGGGTGCTCATATATTTTTTCTAATGTTAGGTATGAGACGTAAAATATGAGAGATTTTGGATTGTACCTCTCGGAGATAGAAGATTTCGAGGTTAATAACGATTGAGGCCTATATCACGAAAATACAATTACTGTATCAGATATTCAATTGAAATTAGATCCAAATTCGGTTATCTCACCAATGCAGTGTTGTAGCAATGGCATCTCTGTGGCTTGGTATCGTGGTATTACAAAGTTAGGTTTCATATGGTATGAACTCTAAATCAGTGAACTACCTAAATAAATTTACATAATTATGTCTACAATTCTCACAGTGTCTATCTAAAAGGCTAAACTTCTATCATCATTATCAAATCAGCCGTAGAACGTCTACTGTTGGACATAGGCTTCCCCCCTGACCTCTACTTGCCTGCATCCCCCATAAACCTTTAACCAGGCTTTAGCCAGGTTATCCATCTATCTCGTTGGTGGACTTCCTACACTGCGATTGTCGATCCACGATCTCCATTCGAAAACTTTCCCGCCGGCTCTCCGTGCTATATAAAAAAATTCTGTAATCTGTTGTAAACTGCACTACCTGCTGAAATCTAGTCTTTATTTTTATCATATAACGTTTTAAAACGTGTCAAAACACCACCAACGGGACTTATCACGCTGACACACATAATAGTAGGTAATTTTTTTTTTTTATTGTAGGCCACGCATATTATAAATTACTCATACACGTGTTTTTTTTTCTCCTCAATATTTGGACTGAACAATTCATAAGCACGTAACTCCACAAACAAAGAATAACATAAATATATAACAGGTAAATGTGCTTCCCGAGTTGATATTCAGCGCGTAACAAGTCAATATGGAGTCCCATTATCTTTTCGGGTGTCGCGGTACTCTCAGCGTGCGTAAAGTCGGCTTTTTACGCTATGTGACTGCTTGTAATGGATAATGTTACTTGAGCCGTGAATTTATGAAGAAAAATAAGGGTGTGCAGTAAAACACTCGCGGTTATTGAATACTGGGGTATATCTGTCTTTAGGTCTGACTCGCAAGAGTCTTTGACGTAAAAGCTTAGTGAGTTTGGGATGAGCAAGTTTTTGTTTGTAAAATATTTTTTTTATATTTAAAGTATATAAATATAAGGTTAATTTAAAGTCACAGTTGACGAACTCATACTAAACGGAGCAGTGCACTGAGTAATATACTTAAAAACAAATTGGGAAAACAAGTGATCGAGCGTGCCTACTTTAAAAACAATAAATTCCTTCCTGTGCATAATTATCTGAATACTTTACTAGAGTGTCAGATGTCAATCCCCAAGCTAGGAGCAATCGAAGAAATAAACTACTAGTTACAAGAAATAGACGGGCTCTTTGCCGCAACAAAGTGTACAGCATGGCGATCAAATTTTTAATCTATGTTTTTAATAAACTACCGCCTGCCTTATTAGAGTTACCAATGCGAAATTTTTAATCATTTTTATTAAATTGGCTTGTGGCTTACAATTTTTATAGCCTCAATGATTGTTTTAATTTAAGGGAATAATTTTGATTTACGGCAGACAGACAGACATTTATTTTATTTTAATTCTATTGTAATAATTCTTATGATATTTATTTCGATTTATAATGATAATTTTGTTTTTGATTATGTATGATATTGTGCAGTTTTGATATTTGATCTTTATAAATTTTGTAACCTATAAATTTTGCTTGCCTACTGTTAGAGGGCAGATAGCACTATTGACACTTTTATAAGTTAACTATCTTTTCCCCCCGGGTCCGCCCGCGTGGTATTCGGTTGTCGCGCACTGTTCCCTCGGGAATTTTGCATTTTTCCGGTATCAAAAGTAGCCTATGTCACTCTCGGGCCCATAAACTATCTCTATGCCAAAAATCACGTCGATCCGTCGCTCCGTTACGGCATGAAAGACGGACAAACACACAAACATACAAACACACTTTCGCATTTATAATATTATAGTAAGTATATGGATACCTTTTAAGAAATTCCAACATCACATTTATCCACATAGTGCTAAAGCAAACAAAAATATTTCATTTCATTTCAGAAAATTAATTGGGTGGCCTGCCCATTGCCACTTCAAATTGCACATTCTTCAAGCTACTTCGGTTACTCCTTCGCAAGGACACTCCGAATATAGATGTCTCTCCACAACTTTATTGCGTGACTCTGACTCATCAATACTCATTAGCTAAGTTTTGTTAGCAAAATGTTGCGAGTAGTCTTAAATAATACATGTATTTACAAATCGTACGCCAATGTCACAGCATAACCGCAAAATGTAATCTATAGTAATGGTACGTGCGTAGGTATGCTACGTCATAAATACATCACCTACTAGTGTATAATAAGCAGACCTTTGATAAGTACGGAAATTATGAAAATACTCGGAAATAAGTGTTCTACAACATAAACAAAGATTATAGCAGTTCCAAACTAACTTCTCGTAAAACTAGCAAGTCCGCTTTCATTCAAAATTACTGACAATTTGCAAGCGCTAACTCTCGGCCAACTGAGTTTTATACTGTTTAACTCCCGACTTAATAGGTTTTCTTGCAAAAATTTGTCTTTTATTAGTCAAGTGATGATAGCGAAGCGTATTCTGTCTAAAAATTCTCAAATAATCCTAATATACCCATAGACCCAGTGGGTCGTTTTTGAACCGTGCAAAAAACCCGCGAGTTTGTAAACGAAAATGCTTATCTGTGACGTCAATCGAATGAAAGATATTGAAAATAGTTCTGGCCATATATGGGTTTACACAAGTTTCTACCAAGTGCGTTTTTATAAAAATTAAAACAGCCATAAGCACTGCAGCATTGAAGCTTTGCGCTGATCGTTAACGCGCAGAAGTCCAAAAAAGAAGTACAGCTGGGAACAGTTTGAAGCGCGGGGCGAGCAGGACCAGCAAACGTAAGCAAAAGCGTAAGCCTCTGCCGCAGACTAGCGCGCGCGACTGTCACATGCGCAGACAAAGTATAGCGGGCTCGTAGGTACTTGAAATGAACCAAGTTGAAACTTTTGACTGTCCAAGTACTTTTACTTTGAATATGAAAATACACAATGCGAATTAAACGAAAAAAGCTGTAGTATAAAAACAGGTACCAAAAATACAGAAACAAAATGGATACAAGAAATATACACTAACTTTTAAAAATTACAAAATCATAATTACTGATCCCAAAACAAATTTCCATTCTCACGGAAATCCAGCACGTGCTAATCGAAATTTCGATTTCTGTTACGTAATCCGCGGATACCGGGAGCCCATCGTGAAAATAAAGGAATTTAATATACAAATACTTACTGGCTTTGTCGTTATAAAACATTTATGAGGATATTACAAGCCGGTTCCGTACATTATAAAACAAACGCAAACAATTCGGCGCGTGCTGCATAATCTCTCCAAATTGGATACAAGCGACGTGAGGTGTGTGGGAACAGTGAGCGACGCAATCAAATCGCAGTGTCAACCTTATACTACGGAAATAAAAGCTAAAAAATATTCAGGACAACTTGTGCTGTGCGCTGTTAATTCTGCTGGAACGCGTGCCGTGTCTGCGTGTACGTGGTGACTGGTAAATATTCATCAGTAACGTATTTATGAAACAAGTGCTTACTTTTATAGGATTTGTGAAACATCTAAAATATCATTGTAAAATATTTGTATTGCTTGTATACCTACTCTATTCAAATGGTAAATATTCAGATGTCGTTGTTGGCTACTCAACAAAGTTATCGACTTTTTTTATTGTAATATGGCAACTTTGGGTTCTGTCCCTCCCCTTCTCCCATGTAAGCTTGGTATGTAACGTTTGTGTCTTGTTAACTGGTTTTTCATGTAATATAGTGTTTCGTGCTACCATCAACTCCTACTGCCTCAAAGGACTTACTGCGACACTCGTGACATACAAAATGTAGAAAATTTCAAATACCTATATAAAAATTTGGTGCAGTCTGCATTTCCTTTGATCAGTTTTATCCTTTTTTTTTTTGTAGAAGAAGATGGTAAATATAGTCGCAAGCATCCACGCGTTTTCTCAAACATGACATAAAATATTGACGTTGTGTCACAAATAATCGGCCGGGAAGTATCGCGCGGTCACTCTAACCGCCTGCAAAGAGATTTCATACTACTTTCCCGGCCACTGGACGGCAATGGCACCGTCTGCATCTTTTGTTTCTACGTGCGCTCTACCAGCATGGCGCGCGCCATCCGATTGACGATTTCTTGTTTTTACTTTATTTTATTTCATGTCATGTTTCAGAAAAGCACTATACAAGCCTCGGCCGGAACGTGGGGTTGCCGGCCGCGCATCCCTATCCGGCTTCACTAAGCTCGATCCCCTACTTCCCGGCCTCTACAATAATCTACTGTTTCACCACTTCTCTCTGTCACACGGTATTTACACTATCTAGTATATAAGATGACCGTAGAAGAGATGGTAAATGCGAACACGAGCAGCCCAGCGTTAAACCATACGGCTTCAGGCTAGACTTGAAACACATGATCGTTGTGGAAAGCCAAAACCTAGCCAAAACCACATCGAAACAGCGAATACAACCACTGGAACAGCCAATTTTAAATCCAGTGAACGTCTGAAAATTCTGAAATGTTCTACTAAAATGAATCGAGAATCCATGCCGTATCATACGAAACCTTGTTAGATGGAAATTGTAAAAGCAAATGACCGTCGTATAACGAGCCATGTGTGCGAGTATTGGTATTTCTGGATTCCATGGCAGCGGGTATTACATTACGGTGCATACATTTTTGTAACCAGATATATATCTTTTAGGTACATTCGTCGAACTCAAAGGGTTTTATTGAATTAGATCTGACTCCGGCGGATCTGCTGACCTATTACTTGTCGTGTCTTATTTTAGACTATGTAAGCTTATATTTTGACTTGGATAGTTTGTTTTAATATAAATTTACTCTGGAACTTAACCTACTCACACTCAAAACTTGCTGTTTTTTTTAAGTTTTACGAGTACTATGACTTTCGATTGAGCCAGCGTCATGTTTGCTGCAAATTAACAACGGTATAGAATAGCCCTCTCCGGAAACCACCCGCACGCTCCTCCCACTCTCACAGGTCCTATACTTCAAAGTGCAAAATTCTAACTTCGCATCTTGCCGTCCCGCTGACGCATCTATTATTTAATACGAGAGTGAGAGGGATGGTTCGACACGAACTTCGATTATCGAATTTCGTTGTAGCCCCCCAGTATCGTTCACCCTACCCGCCTCTATCTGAGATCAACTTTAAAGTTCGTCGTGATTTATCTTTGCGCTCGTCTCCGAACAGCTCAAGAAAAATGGAGGTGCTAATTAAAACTAATTAAGTGTAGGTTTAGTGTAAATGAACATGCGATTGGAATTCGATATTGAAGTATAAAATAGCAAAGAGCAAGCAAAGCAAAAGGTAAAAACTATCCTATGTCTATCATCTCAAATAAAGTTTCTCAAATAAATTATCTAGAATATTAAAAAAACAAAAACATAATCTCATGTTTCAATAATTTTTGGTTTTTAAATTACACCTTATTTAAGATAATTAAAACTTTTTAACAAATCAATTAAGCAATTTTGCAATAGCTAAAATCACGCTTAAACAAGATAATTGTAAATTAGCGCTGTAAAAATCACTGGCATTTTCAAAATGTAGCACACGTTTAGCAGAATCATAGTTGGGTAAATTTTTCTTTTCAAGAGGGAAAATTTCCACCCCTCCTCATTAGTGGGGGACCTTTTGACTAGCCGCGCATCCTTTGCGACTGCTATTCACTCGCATTTGCACACGTCTCGCGTTCCCGTTTTAAAAACTAAATTATGGCGAATTCTGGCGAGGAAAATAAATTTACAGTGTAACTTTGAGGGAAAAACTGGTTTTACGGTTGATTACACTAAATAAGTAAGGCAATTTGTTTGGACGCAGTTGCTCTCGTAATTGCTTTTGTCAGTTTTTAAATTTATTTACTTGGATTGAAACTCATCAGTCGGAAGACGTCTACTGCTGAGTAAAGATATAAACGACAACTCGCCACTTGCATCAGCCGGTTGCCTGCAACTCTTACGATGTCGTCAGTCCACCTAGTGGGCGACCTGCCTGCCAACGCTTCGTCTTCGGGTTCATGGTCACCACTTGAAGACTTTTCACCTATCGTACCTATCGTTATCTGTTCTTCGAGCAATGTGGCCCGCGCATTGCCACTTCAACTTGCATATTTTTTTAGCAAGGTATTTCATTGACTTTCCGTATTACAGACATACTGTTAATGTTAAACTAAATAAAAATTAAAGGTAATTGTAAACGCGAAAGTTTGTGCGTCTGTTTGTTTGTTACTTCACCAAGTCTAAACCACTGAACCGATTTAGATGAAATTCGGTAAGTAAACGGATAAATTTAAGTCCTGGACAAGGGCATGGGATAATTTTTATACCTTTAAATTGAAAAATTTCCGCGGGATAGCGATAAAGAAATTTTACTCGAACAGAGTCGCGGGTAAGAGGCTAGTAACTAAAATACAAAAACAAAAAGATCGTAAAATTTTAACTCACATTATGAATCAAACTAGTTAGTCGTTAACTTGCCTAAATTACACTATTGTTATTTCAAACTAATTTATGTAAATATACAGGGCTTGTTTCACATTAGGTACCTACCTAGATTAAATTTTACAATTAGCAAATTAATAACAGTTTAATTTTGTTGCACTGTTTGACAGCAGCCGCAAACGGCAATCATATTTGACCCACATTTAGGCCATTCCAGTACCTTTGTACGTATATGTAAGTAATAAATAAATATCATTTATGAATGCCACCAATTAAACAAATATCTACTGTTTTAAGAGTGAATCAACAAATATCTTTATCTGTAGATCAAATAAACCTATAAATAAATATGTTAAAATGAACCTATTTGTGCTCGTCCAAGTAAATATTGCACTTGTGGAATTATTTATGACAATTTATACTACTACCTGTGTAGAGAATACTGGTCATTTATGAAATTTAAACTTATGCAAATAATAAACAGAAGACACAAATTAAACATTAATGAAACTAAAGAGCTTAATTATTTTAATTACCTTCTGGTTTTTAGTCAGCGGCATGCTTTATTGTTTATAACCATTTTTTATGGCAGTTCTTATATCAGAAAAAAAATAACGTTAAGTAAGTGAAAACATAAGAAAACTCGGTGAAAAAATTGTTGGTCGATTATGTAATCAAAAGTCCATTTTTATTAACTGAGCCATTGATTTAACTACCTATGTAGTTATGCTTTGAGTTTCAAACTGTGTTATCCAACAAGGCAACTAATATAGGATTCGGTAGACGTGACAAAATTTTGCAGCCAATTTGATCCGGTGGGCGCACAGCTTTATTATGATGGATGAAGCACGGTCTGTCACCGAGCGGCAACGATCCAAGTACAGATTTAGCATATAAAATCTATGTAGATAGCTACCTAATAATTATTATCCATTCTTCCATACTAATATTATAAATATATTATGTATAATGTTTGTATAGTAAATCCTCCGTTATGCGTTCAAAAACCATAGATAATGACCATCATTACGATATTGGATTCTATCATGAACACCTGTATCGTAATTTCATACGTATCATTACAGCACCGGGAGCACCAGCGCACGCCGCGCCGCCCGCACGAGCAGCAGTACCTAGCTCTCGTTAATGCAGGTCATTCTCTATGGTTCTTGAACACATGATAGAGGATTTTTGTATGAATGTAGATAAAATATTGTATGCAACTGTACGTAATTAATCGCAAGATAAATAACAATAATAGACCATTCAATATCTTAACAAATTACAAGTTCGTGCGACGTTTATTTACTATTCTGTACCTACCTATTTACAGTCAAACTTGTAGCTTCTAAAACGTGCTTTTTGAGCTGATTGACAGGGCTGATAACCTCAAAGTTACAAGTTATTTACCTGCAATCCTATTAGCCACCAGAACTATCTGGGTAATTAACCTAAACCGCTTATTAGCTTGCTATTGTTTGAAACTTCGTGACCTGAGTCAGCGATTTACATTTTGAACTGGAGCACTAATTTCTAAAGAACGTGGGGTAATAACTCTGTCCACAGTCACATATTTTCAATTAAGCATTATCTATTCAAATATCTTACGATTAACAACATAAAATTTGTTTGTCAATTGTCACGCATTACAACGAATTGAAAATTAATTTAGGTGAAATGGACAATTTTGAATAAATACACTCAATTCACCTGTCACAAATACACTAAAATTATTTTGATTTTTGTTACATACATATTACAGGCTCCCTGCATCATTTTTCATTTGTTCTTCATTACAAGTGCTGGTATCAGTTGACCTGTAAAATCTCTTTTGGAATTTATAATTATTTATAAACGCCTATTTAGCATAAGAAAAAAAAAATCAAACTCTGTATCTGTTTGACTCCACAGCATTATGAGGTGCCAACATCGAAAAATTCAAAAATGCATTTGATTTTGCAAACGTTTTGTGAAGTGGATAATTTAAGTGGACCAAACACCTGTTATGGGAAACGAATTTTTCAATCGAAAGCGATCGCTTTAACGCTACAAATAAATCAAACGTTCATAGAATGCATTCTGATTGTAACTAGGACATAATATTTATCGCTATTTACGTAAATAAACGTCATTTGACCTCACCTATTGCATCCTGTTCGCCTCGTTTTCTTTCTTTTAACCGCACACTTTTCCGCATCAAAACGGGTTATCATCTAGTAAATGCACCAGGTTGCTTGAGGTTTAAAGAAAATAGGTGCGGTCTACTGCATGTTGTAGAAAAATAGAAAACGAACGCCGATTATCATTAGCTGCTATTCTAAGAAATGGACGCATCGAACCTACTTGGGTGCATGATCAATAAAAGTATCTCTAACGACTTAAACAGACGAGTATTTCTTTAACTAAGCGCTTAGCATAATATTTTCCTTCCCCGCTGTGGGTAAATGTCACCTAGCGCCTTGTGAACCCATTATCATTAATCTTGTAGGAGCACCGCTAAAGATAGCAGATGCTCTCGAGTCTTCCGATAGAAAAAACACCAGGGAGCTAATAAAAACCCCGAGATATAAGCCAGCGATGAGGGGGTGGCTCTCATCTCAAATTATTCTAGACATTTGTTGATAGTTTACGAGTACTTGCACAACATAATCCATTTCTTGCCATTTTGTCACCTAATTAGTTTTAAGTATTATTAATTATAAATATGAATGTTAGTCTGTAAGGTACTTATTGTATGGGCCAAGTTGCCTGAAATAAATTAATTTGTTATTTATTATTATTATAAAGCATATTTCATTCGTTAGGTATATTATGTAGGTAGGTGACCGTAAATTCATAATAAAATAGACGTAAGAAAGCCTACTAACGAATTGAATGAGGTAACAATAAATTATATGAATGAATAATTAAGCTGTTGTTATTAGAAAAGACACCACTAAACTGCTTACATACTCGTAGACTTCAAAAACAAAAGACTCTTAAATATTAATTGACTGTTTTGTGTTTTGTATAGAATGATCATTATTCTTACAGAGCTTTTCTCGTAAAACAAACGTAGATTTATTAATAAATACATGAATTTTTCAATCATTTTTCAAAATAACAGTTTCACTATGTCATATAATAGAATAATGTCGGAACGCCTTGTGATTTATTTATTGTTCAATACGAACGTGCTTATGTTGACAGGCGATAACGTGATTGATTAGCACAAATTTGTCACAAAAATGGTTCAATTTAATTTCATGACACTATCTTTTTCATGAGCCGCTGCGTGCCGAAAACGCACGTGAAATATTTCCAGCGATCGTTTCTTCGCTTTAAATTTATACTGTGAGGCCTGTTAATAAATAGCTCGGAACGATCAGTTGATCGAAGAAATGGATTTTTTATTGATTTCAGGTAGCCTTTATTCAGAAATATAGTGACTGAAAACCTCAATAAAAGCAGTTCTGAAGCAATTTAAATTAATAAAGTAATTTCGATTTGTTTTACCATTATCAGAAGTCTTACGATTTATTCTACGAGTATGTAAAACAAAGTACTAAATCAAATTTCAATAGTAATAATCGAATCGATAGCCGACGTGCGAATTTTTCGAGTCTTCTGCAATATTAGTTTATTAATCTAAATTAATCGCCAACACAGACACTAACTGCAAAAATTTTATTGAAAAATATGGGCTAAATTTATTTCAATTTAAACAAATAACTTAAATAACTAATGGACGTAAATACCGTACCTACTCGTACCGAACGACTCCATCTCATTTACGTCAAGCGTTCCGTTTGTTACATTTCGGTCGGAGAATTTTATATCTCGTAATATAATTCTTGCATTTTATCCTTGCAATAAATGGCTGATCCATGCATAACAGGCATGTCCGGCGTCCAATTTATCTTGTCAGGAACAATCCAATTATATTTTTTCCGCCAAATAGACACATTGGAGTCGGACATGCCACGGGATATATTCGTGAATGGCCAGCATCGGTTCGTTGATTCTGTCTGCTCTTTTATGGCTCGAAATAACAGCGCTTTTTGGATTTACATATTTTCACGATTTTTATTTGAAAGGTTTTTTGTTCCGGGTTTCGTTTAGGAAGATCTTTGGCGATTTTGATGGATTTGGTAATAATATTACCGGAACCGTTTCGAAACGCAGTGGGTAACAGTTTCTCTCAATCTCGTTCTATTTGTTTGAATACCTACTCTTCCTATTTGACTTTAAATTTTATGCCGAACAGTTGATAGCCATTTTACTAACGAATTTTTTACTTTAACAAAAACTCACAATGATATAGGTTATTATAAATTATTTGTTTCACCATCTCGCTTTAAATCTGACAAGATTTTTCTACAGGTACTACAGGTACAGGCATTTCTGTTATAATTTCTCTCGTTTTTTTTTACAGAACGAGGAATAAGAAAAGCTCGTTGTCAGGAACAACTCTAAATATTAAACATCCTAGTATTTATGCACATACTATATTTAACTAGGTAAACCGCGTTTATGCGATAAGATAACAATATTGCCTAAATAATATGCTAAAAAGTAACTTTTTATTTGATCTGAGAAGTCACGATAGGCAATATTAGGTTAGGTTAATATATTACCTTTTGTTTTTAGTTTTGTTAAATCACCAGAACGAATTTGTTGTGGTTAATAAGTAATATTTGTTTTATATTGTGTCTTAAACACTTTCCATCCAACCTTTTACCGCAACCAAATTAAAACGGCAAAATAATCACAAACGGCCAATTTATAAATCGCGGTAACTCTTTCAAAACCAAAGCTCATACAGTTGTCGATTAAACAATCCTTTGGGGAAAAACGAAACAAAGGGGAGGCAGGAGGCGAAAACGCGTCCGGTTTCAACTGAGTAAATCCAATTTTATTACGCTAATAAAAGGCAATCCAATTAAAGCTTTTTACAGGCGCTCGGTGTAGGGCCCTCCTAGGGAGGGCTTAGCTACAGGTTACGCTGTAGCTGCTGGGGCTGCTGGAAACTGCAGGGCTACTACGAAACTCGAAACTCGACGTTCGTGTCGTGCGGTCCTTTTGACACTTATACTATTTAATACGAGAGCGAGAGGGACGGTACAACACGAACTTTGAGTTTCGTATTTCGTGGTAGCCCAGCTGGATCGCAAAATCCCCAGAGGTGGAAGCGCGTCTTTTACTTGTGCCCGTATAGTGCAGGAGTTGGTAAGTGTCATTTGTGATGAAATAACACATCCAGAAAAAAAGACTTTACGAAATATGAACATCATAACAAAGAGTTAATTTGGGACTTTTAATTATATGCCAGTTAATGTATATTAATTAAGTAATCGTCGACACATTTTACATTTGAAATCCAAGTAAATTAATATAACTTGATAAAAGCGGCTTAATTAAAATAACAGTAAATTAATCCAACGCATAATTGGTTTCAAACTAATTACCTCAGCAATTATCACTGCCAACAGCTTAGTATAATATTTGGGTCGCGATGTTTCCAACCGCGTACAAAAAGGTTAATTGCTTTCATTGCGAAGTTACGCACCACTTTTCTATCACGTAAGTGCAGTAGCTTCATTATCTTAATTTAAACGACGCGAGAATTAGATCATGCGTGCAGTACATCACGGGGCCGCTGGGATGAGAATTTATAAACATCAAAGGAGCAAAGCAATGTAACGCAACACGTACTATACTGTGCAATACGTGCGTTCGTTTCCAACAAAACAGCTTTAACGAACAATTAAAAGGCAATTGAATTATGAAAATGTCGTTCGGACATCGAAATATGTCGCGGTCCATATTTTATTAAATCCACATCGAACGTTTTATCGTATTTTTGGGCAATTAATAAATACTGCGCTGTGAATGATTCTCTATAATTTGAGCCGTTAAGTGGTTGTCATTAATCACAGACGTCGATGTGATGTTTTTGAAATTAATCATATGCTCTGTATCCAGTGTAAATCTGCTCGGCACTCTGCTGAATTAAAAGTTTTATGCGGATACGACGCCAGAGCCAGAATGACAGAAACTACTTCTAGATTCTGATCTAGGAATGATAAGTATTAAGTAGTTTATGTCATCATCATCGTCATCATTATTATTAGCCAAAGAATGTCCACTGTTGGATATAATAAACCTCCCCTATATAAGTATCCCCAGTTGGTTAGATGGTTTTTGTAATTTATGTTCATTCCAATACAAAGTGTTACTAATATTAATGATTTTATAGGCGGCTTTGCGGAGGCTCATATCAATGAACTTTTAATCTTTTGTCTATTTTTCGCTCATAATCGTTATTGCAATCAGAAGAAATGCAGCATTATTGCTAAAATTACTGTTCTATTTTCCAATTAGGTTCACGCAGAAATCGGTGTAATACAAAACACTCTTTTATAATTATCTTTCTCTTTTTTATATTACGAGTATTGGTTAAGATCGCAGGATCGCGGTGGATGCGAAAAGCACAAGACCGGTTTGAGTGGAGAGCCTTGGGGGAGGCCTATGTAGCAGTAGACGTCTTTCGGCTCTCATGATGATGATGATAGTTATCGAGTTTTCATTACGTTAATTATAAAAGTTTTTTTTCACTGCTTCAAGGGGTAGTATACCTGAGTATTTGATACTAATTTAACTTTAATACCTCCACTTGTAGCCTGTAAAAAAGATCTTGACAGACGGATGGACCGACAGGCAAACAGAAAAAGGAACAACAAAGTATTCTATACGGGTTTGTTTTGCCAACCGAGGTACAAAACCCCAATAACCTTTTCAACTCTAATGAATTTGTTTTCAGCCTAAATCCTGGAATATTATTATTAAATCTCTAGTACCTTTCCCTATTACAAACGAACCTTAATTAAGAACAGCGGTTGTACGAGTAAACTAAATAATTATACCTAGTATAATATTGTGCGCACGTAGGTTTCTAGCCACTTATTATCCAGCAAAATTTTGTTATTTTATCGGTTAAGTTAAAATAAACTTGTACAAGATATACAACAAATTTAAAGCATTGTTGCTAAACATAAACAAAAGTAATTTTCGTTAGCCGATCTGTATATTAATTAAGGGTATAGCGTGGGCCACGAGGAGTCAATCCTTGGCTCGTTCGTCGGCTTTCCTGTCATTAATTGCATCCGAGGAGGCCGACGATAGCGACGACTGGTCGCCATTTGTCGATGCTCTTCGCCTTAATGAAGCACTCTTTATATCTTAAAACGAGTGGAAATCAGGCTGAAATGGTCCCCCAATTAAAGTTCAACTGAAGCATTTTAAGGCTATTTTGTATGTTCTCCAATCCTATTTTTTTATAGAATTATTTTTGACCCATCCATTACAATTAATCTCTCCTGGTTTGTGAACAATAATCAGTTTTTCTTAACCATTTTTAATGTCTTGTAACTCAAAAAATTGCTGAAAAAATGTATCCTAAAGATAAGCAAACTATTAATTGATAAGATATTCAGGTTGCTTTGCTTGCTTTACTTAAAACTAATACATTTAAAACGCATAAGAAGCAATTCGAGTTACTATATTATAATCTATGTTTTATACTATAGGTATCTGGGAAAGACCGGACAATAAGCATTGACGCAAAACAGGTGGTTTGTGGAATTTGTAATCATTTACGCGGTATATTCTCGACATTTTCAATTTACCTATAATACTTAACTCAAATTTCTCATATTTACTTACGTGGAGACTGAAGTTCAGATTTTACACACTTATTAATTAATACATAATTAATGCGCCTGCATCTTCCCCTTACTATGATATTGGTGCAACAATATCGTATTTGCGAGAGAAGCTGCATCCCCGAGGTAATATTGAAGACGGTTTTCGGGAGAGATCAATATTTGCTTTTAATTATACATACACTAAAAGGTATAAGCCGAGATCATTTTACGTTACCAGGAAACGGATAACGGAGTGCTGAATGTAATTAATTATGATACTACCTACGTACGGATATATAACAGAAAATAGAAATAGAAATGTTTGTTCGCTTTTACACAAAAATACATTAGTAATACAATTTAAACAAATAATAAAAAATGAAAACAAGTTTTTGTGAAATCGCGAAGTGGTCCCCGTTCAGCATAGTATTACACAATACACAATAATATAACAAACAATAATATACAATTACATGCATCCTTAAACCTATTGAAAAATGTATGTAAGGTACTTCCGCCAAAGATGGCCCTGTTCCTAAGATAGCCCACTTTCAAAATTTCATAGTTAGAACCGTTCGACCGAATTTAAATTTCATGCCCATGTTCGGTTAGTACTATAGACATAACTGCAAGTTCATATCGAATGATGGAACACACCATGTTGGCAGCAGTGGACAATTTGTCAGTCACGTTGCAAACGACTTACGGTTTATAACCTCACAATCGCAAACTTTTTAGTGTTTCTTTGAAAAAACAAGCTGTTTTCGGATTTCTTTAAAATAAAAAGTCACTTAG
Source organism: Choristoneura rosaceana (assembly GCA_037349165.1). Lineage (NCBI taxonomy): Eukaryota > Metazoa > Arthropoda > Insecta > Lepidoptera > Tortricidae > Choristoneura > Choristoneura rosaceana. The sequence goes on from JAZBNJ010000008.1 coordinate 5,989,007, forward strand.
TTTCAATGGCATTCATATGCAGGTAAGTGTTGTAAATATTTTTGTTTATTGTAATTTTATAGAAATAATCCGCGCTGAAGAGAAAAGTGCCTATAAAGGTCCACCACACGGGCTCCCTAGACGGCCCGATGGATGGACTAACTAAGAACGATGTAGAAAAATTTTCATGTTCAAAATGCAGCTAAAGGCCTACAATACTTTGATTTGATTGTTAATTGCGTGTAATTCTTAAGTACAAGTAAATATAATTAGTCATTTTCGTTCCGATTTCACTGATTTCTTTTCTATACCCTTAATAAGGCCCACTAAAAGTATATGAAAAAAAAAGTTTCTAATTTGCAAGATTATTATTTGTTTAAGTTGAAAAAAATATTGAAACAAGCGGAGGAAAAATATTGTTTTTATATTTTTGAAAGAGTTTTTTGTTTTTTTGATAGATTTAGTTTTGTTAAGCCCAAGATGGCCCAACGTCCAATTATGACCAAAAATAATGTTGTAAGAGATTGATTACGTAAGAAACTCATATTAAAGTTAAGTTTAATGTATAGACATAACTTTTGTTTCCATATTGTTAAAAAATTACCTGCTTAAAATGGGGCTATGATAAGTGCCTATATTCCTAAAAAAGCCCACATCAAAGGTTTTTAAAAAAGATTATTTTCTTTAAAAAATTTGATCTCAATTGTTGATTTTTATGTTGGTTTTCTTCTCAAATAAATAAGGAATACTTTGATAAAGTTTGATTTCAAAAAGTTTTGTTTATTTCTGATTTATTGAATTTTTGCAAAAAATGGGCCTTACAAGGCGCAGGGACCTTAGTCCCGACTTTTCATACCAACAATGACAACGGTTTCCCTATGCGTTAATCGACCATGTTCAATTATTGTTATTTCTGGTGACGCAAACTTTGAATTTATGCTAAGTTAGTAAACCAATTTTGCTGTTTAGGTTTAAAAAAAATCTAAAGTAAAAAAAGTAAAAACCGGTTGAAGTTTCAGATGGAAACCGTTATCTTATTTCTATTTGAACGAAAAGGCTTGTTTTCGTTTTTACTTCAAAACACTCTTGATTGCTGCATTTAACCTTTTCAAGGCAATGCAGGTAAGAAAACCCAGTGATTAAATATAGATAGGGGAAATTTTATTGGCGCAAGAAAAATTCCATCTTTCGCGATCATCCTCCTGTGCAGTCCATTTAATTAACGTACTTATTCGCTTTTTTTCCACAAAAGCGAAATGCTTAAGCCGAGTTTAGACTTGCGAGAAAAAACGTTGACCACTACAAACTCGTTGGCTTCATTCCCAGCCTATATACGTCCCACTGCTGGGCACAGGCCTCCTCTCAGAACAAGAGGGCTTGGGTCATAGTTCTCACGCGGGTAATGGACAATGCTTAATAGTATTTGTCATAGAAAAAGTCTGAGGTATTATAAAATATTCCTTTAAGTAACATCACCGACACCGTTGTTAATATGACTGGTAGGTATCGCATTAGTAAGTGTAATGAATGTTGCAATATAAAAAGTAGAAGTGCTGCCCTCGCGTCAGTTTTTTTATTTTTTAGATTCCTGGTCAGACTTTAATTACAAACCGTTGGAAGTGTAGATCAAAACCACTTTAACCAAATAGTATTTGGTTTAATATACCTAGATCGAAAAATATGTAAGTTGAAGTGGCAATGGGCGGCCTACGTCGCTCGGAAAACATACTGCTGGGAGAGGAAGGTTCTCGAGCGGCTAACGCAAACCGTAGGGCGAGGCGTTGACAAGCCGCCCGCTAGGTGTACCGCCCACATCGCGAGAGTTGCGAGCAACCGTGGCAAGTGGCGCGTTTTCGTTCGATATGGCTTTCTAAAGGGAGGCTTTCAACAAACACGAGAACAATAACGAGATCAGAAAATCATCAGCGAGAAGACGTCCAGTTTCAATTTCTTAATCCTACAGCTTCTTTGGTATCTGTCTCCATCATTACATTTCTAATACTTACGTAGCTCAGTCCACAAATATTGAACTATTACGTAGTGATTTAAATTGCAAATGCACGATGCCAAATTTCAATCAGGCACATTGCACTTATATACTAGTATGTGAGTAACGCTAATATCGCGTGTTCTAGCTGAAAATCCGATATCTTGAGCCGGAACATTGACGGGTGTTTAAATATGCATGAGAGACGCTCGACTTCGAGTGCACTACGATTGAAAGCTGTCACCAGTCTAATGTCTAGAAATAGTTAGTTTTGGAGGAAAGAGCTGAAAGCACCTCTGAAGTACCACTTTTGTTTGATTATCTCTTTCTCAGGAATGTTCTTCTTTTATTTGATGGAAGTATCTAAGTGTTTCCGCTAATTACAATCTACTCGCCTGTATACTCTAAGTTTATTTTTATTAGGTATATCGTTAATACCTGGAATCAAAATTAAGCTACATTGAATCTTTCATTGGTCGACCCATCTTTTTTACCGGGAAATTGAAAAATTTCCGTGGGGTTCAGACGAAGTTGTCGGTAACAGATGTTAACAAAAACTTGGCTAGTAGATTGATACAATGTGTCAATAATATTCTCTTGCACTTATTTATTAATTTGCTACAGACAGCTAGGCACATATCCCACTATAATAACTATTATAAACTTAAACTAATATTTTAAATGCGAAAGTTTTGTAAGTCTGTTTGTTTGATAGTTTATTTGTTTGTTACTTCATCACATCTAAACTACTGAAACAATTTAGATAAAATTCGATGTACAGGTAGTTTGAGGAACAGGATAGGACATAAGATAGTTTTTAATCCGGAAAATTACATAGTTCCCCCGGGATAGCGATAACCGAATTATACGCTTACGAAGTCGCGGATAGTAGAGTCTGGCAAATGAAAGATGAGAATGAAAAATTGGCGGCAAATTCAAAAATCAATGTATGGTATCCCTGATGTATAGTGCTAATAATAGTTTTGATACTTGTGATATATTATGTAATACAATATTCTAAAGGCTTTTATTAGGTCCTCCTGTAATTATTGTACTACGAAACCCTACCTGTATCTACTATGAAATAAATAATATCGGAAAGTTTCAACAAAGAACAAACAATATTCGTAAAACATTACTATCACTGTTTGATGAATAATTAAGTACATTAATTACATTATATTCTACTTAGCAGTACTTCACTTTTGAAAATAACAAATAGGAAAGAAGATATGTGTTTTTTCTGAAATTGTTAACGTTAAATCGCTGTGCTGGAAAGATTGCAAAATACACGTAGTCAATTTGTCGTTCCGGCGTCAATATACATACATACAATATGGGATGGTAAAATAAAAGTCAGTTTATTGTTTAATTTACATATCATAGTAAACAGCAGTTTACGCTTTTTTTTTCATGATAAACACTTAAAAACGTAGCAAATACCGCAAGCAAGCTTCAGTATCAAGACGAATAAATGACCTTTGACGTGGGTTGACAATCGACTTTTTTGTTGCCATGTAAAAAGTTCTTAAGAAAACTCATTCTCATCTTTCATTTGCCAGACTCTAGCTAGTAATACATAATAATACGATGCAACAAAAACCTAAAAATATAGGTAACAAAATAGGTCACACAGCATAAACACGACGCATGATACTTCGCCGCGGAGTCTGATAGCCTGCCACGCAACCCGGTTCTCCTTTGAATAAGCCAATCTGCAAAGAAGGTGAACTTAAGGGAATTCCAAAAACATAATATGCTCTTAATTTTACCATATATACAAGTCAAGTACGTCGCCGGGAAGCCAGTACTTGTAGTACCTGAAGTAGCGAAGTAAAGGGCGGAAGTCCAAAATAGGGTTAAGAGCCCTCCAGCGAGAAGAATCGTGTGATATATTATGTAAAGAGACTTATCAATGCGTCACTCTCACAACGCTGTATGATATTCTTTTAGAAATAATACAAATTCGAGCTTCATGACATTAACTTCAAATAAATAAACGGAAAGTATGCTACTAACTACTGACTAGTCATAAAACTTGTAACGAATTAGACAAGACACTTGTCTTTAACAAAAGGTGCTTTTAACATACTAAGTACATAGTATTTTTTTCTTGCTAACTACTGATTAGTTTGAAATTTGTTATTAAGGACGGTATTATTGGATTTTTTCTTTATTTTTTTATATCTTGGGACAAATTAAATCAAGAAGCTAAGTTTCCACGAATCCCTTTTTAATTACTACTGTATTACTTAATTAGTGAAAAGCTTAGGTCTACTTTTGATCTCCACAACTCTTGGGTTCACGCAATTTCAATAATTATAACAATTTTTTTTTAAATCATACAAACCTCGTTATGATTGGCTCACATACTTATTGGAAAGATCGTTTGTCATAACTCTTTTTTCTCTGAATCCAATAATTGTTCAGAATTTTTATAAAACAAACCTAACCTAACCTATAGTTTGTATAGGATGACCATTTAATAATTTCAGTAAACTGTAAGGCTTCAGTGGGAAAAAAGTTATGACAAACGATGATTCGGATAAAAAACATGATATGACTAGCGAAGAATATGCAAACTCCGGCGCTCCAATTTTTTTTCTTTTGTCTAACTGATGTTAATGGGTCTTATTTATCTATTTTTCTGTAGCCCGTATAGTTGGCCAGACTTTAAGTGTATGTATTTTGTATTAAATCTTCAAAATATTACGAAACAAGCTCGTATCGTATATCGTTTAAAATCTTTATTAATAACAGATGTCCATACTGGAAAATAATTATATAACTTTAACCAAGGGTGAATGTTGCTCTGCGACCACAAAAATAATGCTCCTATTAAATTCGGCTGGCATAATAATTAAGTAACGGGCACTCAATCAAGGCTATACGGGTTCTAGTGGATACCATAATGGCCTGAGGTTTCGAAACAGTTGTTCCAGTTTGTAGCCTGAAGTCAAAGTACAAATTATTAGGACTTGTATGTCATGTAGAGCTGCGAAGGTTTCGTTGGGCCGTGTCGTATCGTTTTCTTAGTTATTATGGTTTTGTTGATGTATGAAATTTATTTAGTGTACAATCTGGGTTAAGCTTTTTATCAATAGAAGGAGAGTAGCATTGTTGTGTTCACGTGTGAAAATATTTTTTCGATGTTCAATGATGCCACTACGCGTTCTTAAGAAAACCGGCCAAGAGCGTGTCGGACACGCCCAAAATAGGGTTCCGTAGCCATTACGAAAAAATTAAGTAATATTTTTCTAAGGATTTCGTATTTTATACGGAATCTTCCAAGTTTAGGTATATTTTACACCTTACGCTGCTATTTACTCATAAACTACTATAGTTCTCAAGCAAACTTAGCCGTTATAGTTTTCCTTGGAAGTTTGATATAATGACTACCATCCTGAATTTTTTCAATTTTTTCCGCCCACCGGGTTAGATTTTAAAGGGGGGGGGGGACGCTCGATTTTAATGAAAATTTGCACTTTAAAGTTGAATATTTCGCAAACAAATGACTGAATCGAAAAATCGTTTTAGCAAACCCCTAATGGTTTTAAAATACCTATCCAACGATACCCCACACTATAGGGTTGGATGAGAAAAAAAAAATCACTCCCACTTTACGTCTATGGGAGGTACCGTAAAAAAAATTGTTTTTGAATTTTTAATTGTACTGTTTTGTCGGCATAGTTTACTTATACATCCGTGCAAAATTACAGCTTTCTAGAATTGATAGTCTCTGAGCAAAGCCGCGGACGGACAGACAGACAGACAGACAGACGGACAGACAGACAGACAGACAGACAGACACACAGACATGGCGAAACTATAAGGGTTCCGTTTTTGCCATTTTGGCTCCGGAACCCTAAAAAAGGCATTGACAGGCAGACCACTGTCCATCCTGAATGAAAACAAATAAAATCACGTTGATTTTGCAATCATTGTGTTTTTTTTTATTTTTTTGATTATTGCTTGTGTAATTGGATATTTTCGAGCCCAAAATTTAATAATATTATTAATTTATTTCCTATAAAACAAATGACACACGTATACATAAAAGAGATGTGTGGCGGACCTCAAACTATTTTAATTTCGAGATACAATCTTAATTAATCTTATTTGCGTGAAAAGTCATCATTTAAAAAAAAACTCAATTAAGTAGTAAAAAAAGGAAAATACATTATTACTGCTCATAATCGGAAAACTATGTAAACGATTTATAATAAGTACTCAAGTCTTAAATATATACCTAACAATATTAAAATAATATGCATAAACTTCTAAATACAAATTAGGGCCACTCTCAGCATCAATTCTCAAGGGAAACCTATCGTCAAATGAGTCAAGATAAAAATCATTCAATATTTTTTGTACTCAACAATAAATGCTGCATTTAATTTCTTTGAAACCGTCTGCTGTGGAATATACCTACTTATCGGCTTCAAATATCGGATGACTACCGTCCATGTGCACCTGTAAGGCCTGTGACTCTGTTTAGGCCAATAGTCCACCTTGTAGGAGGTTCTTGACGCTGCACCTTAACCGTAAAAGTAAATACATAAGTAAATAAAATTAATACAAGACTCTTACTTAATTATAGCACAATAGCCAGTTCGTTTAGCGGCTTTCGTCTTAATTAATTACATGCAAGATTTATTTATGGCGGCACGTGTATTGTGAATTAATTATTCAATCTGTAGTTTGTGGTCCAAACGCATAATTGTCTGTATTGGTGAGTCACAGTGAAAAATGAATTTAATTATGCAATTGTGATAAGAATGTTTATATTGATATAAATTGGGCATAAACGAACTGGTGCGGCGAGCGTTGCGACATTTCTATTTGGAATAACTGAATTTGTCCTCCAAGAATCGAATAATTTATCGTAAAAGCGTTGGAATTTCAATGCGGAATGGTAGGATCGTTCCGTTCGCGCGGCACGTGCTCTGTAGCGATACAGCCGGCGCCCGCGCAGGTCGCTTTGCACAACCAAACGACAGGTGACCTGGGATATGTCGCGAAAATACGACCATAACAGAAAAAGCATTTATTCATAAAAAAACTCTGTCAATTGCTTAATTTCTTAATAATCATTGCTTACTATGACTTACGTGATCTATCAATTAGCCACCAATCATAAGGTTTGCGAAATTTTCTAGTGCCAGGCAAGCTCGTTAAGCCTGTAAAGTATTAGCTGTGGCACCAATCAAAATCAATCAGCGGCTCTAATAAATTACAGATAAATAACAAAGCAACAGTAAAATTTCATAATAATTCGCAGCATGCAAAAATTTTACCAACTCGTAAAGCACGATATCTCAAACTCCACCAGTGCACCGATCTCTTTAACGCAATCTTGTTTGAGATTTAAATCCGTGCCACGGTTAGATTTCGACACAGGGCATGCCAGTTACCTACACGAAATAATTGTCGATGTGGACGGGCGTGCTGTTTCCGAACGTTTCCGATTTATCTTGACTGTAATAGGAAATCCTGCGCGTACCCCGTATTAGGTTCCTTTCCAAAGCACAATGATAATTATGTTGCGAAACGCAACGGCTGTGGGAGTCGGCCGCGGCGAGGTTAATGTCGGCGGCCCGCGCCCAACGCGCAACCATTACGCATAATCTGCACACTGCAGCTGCACTTCCGAACGGAAGTGGACGCATTCGTCTACGCAGCACGACACTTACATTTTATGATTTTGAATTTAGAATTTGACCGAATTATCAATGCATTCCATGCCGTGTTTCGATGTTTGTCAAAGTCAAAGTCAAATCATTTATTCAGCAAATAGGCCGCAATGGGCACTTTTACACGTCATTTTTTTAATCTACCACCGGTTCGGAAAAAAACCTCTGTTGAGAAGAATCCGGCAAGAAACTCAACGAGGTATTTTTTTTTTTTTTTTAAAACAGATTCACAATATTTATAAATGACATCTATGTACTATACATTACAAGTATTTAACACAATTTTATTTTTAACACAGTAGGTTCACTATTTGAAGGGATCGCTAGTGCGGATCGGAATTATTTCCAAATATCCCTGTCCATGATATAATCGTTAACTTTATAATAAGCCTTAGATATTAATGTCTTTTTGACAGTAGATTTAAATTTTGTATCAGTTTCTTCAGTAATATTTTTTGGAATTTTATTATAAAAACGTATGCAACTTCCCAAAAACGACTTTTTGGTTTTAGCCAGTCTGTAAGATGGTACTTTAAGCTTCCCTGTGTTTCTAGTAGCCTTTGGCTTATCGACGTTAGTGGGAAAATCACATATGTTCTTCCTAACGTACATGATTATTTCAAAAACATAAAGCGACGGCAGGGTTAGGATACCAGTTTCCTTAAAAAATGATCTTAAAGATTCACGCGTCTTCAAATTATAAATTGCTCTAACTGCTCTCTTTTGCAAGATAAAAATTGATTCGATGTCTGCAGCAGATCCCCATAAAATAAGCCCGTACGACATAATGCTATTAAAGTACGCAAAATACACCAACCGTGCCGTCGCCACATCGGTTAGCTGCCGTATTTTCCAAACTGCAAAAGCAGCAGAGCTCAATCTACCCGCGATTGCAGTGACATGAGGTCCCCACTGCAGTTTAGAATCGAGTGTTATTCCTAAAAATACTGTTGATTTTACAAATTCAATAGTTTGCCCATTTAACTTTATATTAGAAATTGAATTCGAGTTAGATGAATTTATCAATGAGAATTTAATACATTTGGTTTTCTTAGGATTTAGTAACAAATTATTGGCAGCGAACCATGCGGATATCACGGACAGGGTTTCATTGGGTTCAGTGAAGTCGGTATCTTTTCTACTAACCTTGAACAGTAAAGACGTGTCGTCAGCAAACATAACGATACCCGACTTTTGGCTTACCATATAAGTTAGGTCATTTACATAAATAAGATACAGGAATGGGGCAAGAATGGATCCTTGAGGCACTCCCATTTCGACCACAGATTCCTCCGATACCGCTCCGTTAATCGCTACCTTTTGCTTTCTTTGTGTGAGGTAAGATTTAATGAGTTCTAAAGCGAGGCCACGAATGCCATAAAAATTTAACTTACAAATTAAAGTATCATGATCCACACAATCAAAAGCTTTCGAGAGGTCGCAGAATACACCTATAGCGTCATGTGATTCCTCCCAAGCTTGCAAAATGAATTTAACTAAACTATGACCCGCGTCTGTAGTAGACCTGCCTTTTGTGAATCCGAACTGCTGTGGATGCATGATTTTATGAGTATTAAAATGCGAGATCATTTGCGTCAGCATTATTTTTTCGAATATTTTGCTAAACGCTGATAGGATGGACACCGGACGATAATCAGAGGGATTATCTTTATCACCTGATTTAAAAATAGGAACTACTTTACTATATTTCATCAAATCTGGAAATACACCTTCATCTATGCAGCTATTGAAAATAAAAGCTAAAGTTGGAGCAACGACATCTAAAATAGACTGTAGAACCTTAACTGAGACGCCCCACAAGTCTTCCGTTTTTTTTACTTTCAATAATTTAAAAGTCCTAATGATGTCACCGGGAGAGACATGCGTGAATTTAAAGTTACTTATGTTTGGAATAGATACATTTTCTTTTAAGAGCGATTCAGCTAGCTTTGAGGAAGACGCGAGACATTTTGTCGTTTCGATGGGGATTTTAGAGAAGTAGGTATTAAACTCGTTAGCTACTTTAACCGCGTCCGTTTCTAATACGTTGTTAATCTTTAGTGATATAGAGGATTCCGCGTTCTTACGTCGACCGGTTTCAGTATTTATAATTTTCCAAACTGTTTTAATTTTATCATTAGAGGACTTAATTTTATTAGTTACATGGGCTGCTTTTACTTTATTACATATAATTTTGAATAATTTTGAATAATCCCTAACATACTGGTGGAAACGTTCATCAGTAGTACATGATTTCTTATCATAAAGATCATATAAGACGTCCCTACTCCTACGTATTCCAGGCGTAGCCCATTTATTGAATGACAGTTTGTTTCCTATTTTAATACGTTTTTTACTACACGTTTTATCGTATTCTTCGCATACAGTATTTAACAATATTTTGAAATTTTCGTTTGGGTTTTTAGTGCATACTTTTAAATTGTTTACTTTTTGCGCGATGTTTGTTTTGAGACGGTCAAGTCTTTGTTTGATCAACGGCCTAATTTCTATGGTTTGATTAACACCGCCCCTAGCCCGAGGTAACTTCACTGTTTGAGCTTTGTGATCCGACCGTACTCCACTGATTACAGCTTTTTCTAAATACTTACAAGTTAAGCAAATGTTGTCTATACATGTGGTCGAAGTGGTTGTGACTCTGGTGGGTTCATTAAATAAGAAATTTAAATTAAAAGATTTTAAAACAGAAATAAACTGGTCTTTTTCAACGGATTGTGATAAAATATCGATATTAAAGTCCCCGCAAACCACCAGCGCTTTATTACGTTTTACTGATTTCCTTAGAACATCTTCCAAAGTATTTATAAACAAAGTAATATTCGAGTTTGGTGGTCTATATATACATAAAATTAAATACTGTTCCGTTTCCGCAGAAGCGATCTCGCATACACGTTCAACAGAAAGGCTGGACAGGTCTTTGCGTTCTTTGAACTTTAAACCATTTTTCACTAATATGATAGACCCGCCACCTGCTGCAGATTCTCTGCAGAAGGCGCTAGCTATTGCATAATTATTTACATTAAATTGCATTGAATCTTTTTTTAGCCAGGTTTCTGTTAAGCAGATAATATCTAAGTTTAACTTTTCACAGAGTAATTCTAAATCTAATATTTTGCCAGTGAAGCGATTTATATTTTGATGTAGGAATGATAGACTACTTTGCTTCTCTATTGTCGGTGTAGGTAGTTTAAAGACACATTCGCGCTTGAATGTGTCGTCCTAACGGGGCTGGGGGAGGGGGAGTGATTTCCGAATACGGAATTAATAAAACATGCTAAGGATTTAGCAAGCTTGTCGGGGGTCAGTCGGTAGTCACTAATAACATTATTAGTGTCAAAAAATAAAACGTCACTATGACGGCTCGTCATCTTAAACAATAATTTGTTTAAACGATATAAATTATTGTTGGATTTGTTTAGAGAAGCAGAATAGGGAAACGCACCTATAATAATGTTTTTAACACCTAGTTTTGATAGGGAATCGAACCCAGTTTTTATGTCCGAATACCTAACGTCGGACCCGTCACTTAACATTAAAACAATGGTTGACTGCTTAGTCACCTGAGTGAGCGTAATTTTTTCAATTATTTGTTTGAATGAGGCATTAGGCATACAGTTATTTATGACACAGCTGTTTGATATATTATTATACAATAATTTGCCCAATCCCTTTCCTATCCTATCAGAAAATACTAGGGTTTTATTAACATTCTTACAGATATTTCCATCATTAACTGTAGGTATGTCACAGAATTCCGCGCTGCGGGTGGGTAACACGGACTGATTATCATTACGTAGTTCAGTTTGCAATGCGCAGTCGCGCGCTAACAAAGAATTGACGCGCTTTTCGTTAAATGTACATAAATCAACAAGCTCGGTCGCGGCCAAAATGTGTTCACTAATTTGATTTTGACATAATTCGTATTTGCTAGTCAAGTCCCTTAGGGAACATTCTAATCGGTTTATTTCTTCCCGCAGCCCGGACGTGTCTGTGACATAAGCGTACCTACTGTGTTGTAATTTTTCATTACATGTTTTTAGCTCGTTTAAGATACTTACACGATTTTTATATAAAATTGTATTTTTATGAACACTCAGATGTTGTTTATATAGTCTTTTTGATCTTCTTATGAACCTGTTTAACTTGAGATATTTTTTAAATTTATTATGACTTTGAAAATGCACTGGTCTAGACTCAAAAGAAGTGTCCTTGGTCAAATCTATTACAACCGGTGACCTGGAAGAACCTATTACCGGTCGTGTTGAGGAGACGTTTGGTGCTGGCATTATTTCGTCATATAGCCGTTGGGTGTTCTCGGCTTCTTGGCGTTCAATCTGTTCCTGTAGTTGGCGAACAAATTCGTGGGAGGCGGCGAGCTCATACTCAAGCTCATCTACTCGTTGAAGTGTTTGCTCGTGAACGTCACAGCACTGTTGTAATTTGGAAACTGTCTCCAGCAGTCGGTCGCGTTGTTCTTCAACATCTGTGCACATCGCATCCAGGTCGGCTAGTTCGCGTTTGAGTTCGGTGTTCTTTGACACTATCTGCTGCACCTCGTATTCGCTATCGTCACGTTCCCGAAGTAGCTGCTCACACGTCGCCTTAGACTGCTTGAGTTCTTTAAGGGCTGCGTTCAGTTTGATATCGAGTTCACGTGCAGTGGCCTTGCGAGTCAACACTGAGCTGGACATTTTGAGCTCAGGTAACCCACAGTGACTCCACCGCACCTGAAACTAACCGCAACGCAACTATATACCAAGCATAAAAAGCAGTGAAGTGAGGTGGTTAATAAGTGAGATACGAAGTAGTTGTGAGGAGAACAAGAGAGAACGTAAGCAAGACCAGGTAGTACGAAGTATCTTAGTTGTATGAAGAAACAGTGGAAAAGAGGTAATAAAGACAGTATTTATAGCTAGCGTGAACAGCTGACCGGTTCGTAACAGAAGTAGGTACGAGGTTAGAAATTACTGTCAGATTTTCAACAATGCGTACACTAATCAGGAGCTAATGAATTTAAGCATTTAATTTCATAAGTATTTAACACCCTAATGTTATTTATTTAGGTTTATAGAAGACAATACTTCCCTTTTTAACGTCGCATATTTGAACTTTGTCCGTTGCACTGACGTTACTCCGCCGCCGAGATTTTACTTTGCGATGTACAGGTTGTACGATTATACTTTTTTACGCGAACACTTATTGTTAAATATTACACGGTTTTTTATGTTTTTATTGCTTATTACACTAAATATTATAATTAATTAATTAATTTAAAACAGCTGTGTCGATTTTGACGTTTGAGCGTGGCGAGGGTTGCCAGCTATCATTGTCGCGTCGACTGCCCAACGATCGGATCAATTTCGTAATCGCGGAATTACCAACGGGATTTCAGCGGATATTGCCGTCTGATCATTTACGTCGCGGCATTGAACGTGGCGAAATTTGGAATTGGGGAAGAATTTTAAACATTTTAAGTTAATCGTCAAGCTCAAGGACCTTGCGATGCCGGCCAGCATTCCCTTTGAATATTGAAACAATGAAAATGGGGTCGCAAAATCAGACAAACCTAAATTATTTTAAGCTAAGAACAAAATCAACTTTTCTTCCCTCAGCCAAATAAGTAGTCTACAATTTATATTTACAAGTATCTATGCGTAAGTATCTATGTTTTAGTATGTGCAGTGTCTATCGTCTTATTGATATTGTCGTTATAAGACATTTCAAAAACACCACATATTTAGCTCATAGTGCTTGTGTTTGATTCATGTGAGTATGTTCAAAAAAGTATATGAATTCATAGTCTGTGAAAGACAAATAATGAACTAATCGAAACTTTTATAACTAGTCACCAAACCGGCAAACCCTTTTATTTAAAATTCATTGCCAGGAGAATAGATTTTATTAACTTTCTTTTACGTCAATTTTACTCTCCCTGCGGACTCACCCAAATTATTTAGAAGAAAATTGTCAAACGGAATATAGTTACTTTAATTGTGTTCGTATTTCAAACTATATACAAAGTTTTTCGTTACCAATAGATAGACACATTTATTGGTTGAATTTATTTTCATGTTGGCATTAGTCAACTGTGTAGGTATTGGATGCATAATGTTGTAAAAAGTACTTAGGGTACAATATTCAAGTAAAATAAAATTAATTATCGCTTTTTACGAGTATACCAAATGCCTATCCCAATACTTCGGCGAATTTCCGTTGCGGATTCTATCGTGCAAAGAAACTTCAAGCATGGCTATATATACATCGCATCCCTCGTTCTAACTCCCTCCAAGAGGCCAACCAGTCAAGAAATACAGAAAAATAAAGCCAAGTAAAAATCTTTGTAACAGTGTTCTAGCAAATAAACATTTCTGATTTCTGATTTAATCACAATGTACGAGGGTCATGCTAAAAGAAATTAGATACTCCATGCTCATTTGATTGATACTGGAAAGTCATACACCACCGTGAAGGCTGATTAAATAGCTATTAATTTAAAAATGGAATACTCCAGAAATCTGCGTAGTATTATTTTAAATATTTTTTTTCTGATTGAATCTGGCGGGAATTTGCGGTTAAAATGGAACTTAGTCGACGAGATTTTCGAGTTATGATTTATTATGACTTTAAAAAAGGTTTAAAGCCCCAAGAATGTTCTGAACTTTTAACGACGACTTTTTGTGAGTCTGCTTGTTCTCGTGCAATTGTCTTTAATTGGTTTGCTGAATTTAAAAGAAGGTGGGAGAGCTTTGAAGATGAGGCAAAGTAGGGGCGACCGCCAAACACAGTTACTCAAGAAAATGTGCAAGCCGCGGAAAAAAATATCGGTGAGAACCGACAAATTACATACGTAGAGCTTGAGCGAGATCTAGGCATTGGATCAGCAGTACTGCAAACCATAATTCATGGACAACTGTCTCTCCATAAGCGTTGTTCGAGATGGGTGCCGCATAAACTCAACGATTTGCAGAAAGAACGTCGCGTGGATTGGTGTAAATATATGATAAATAAATTCGATGCTGGCGAGAAGAAAACTGTGTATAATATACTGACAAGTGACGAAACATTGTTGTATAACTACGATCCTGATACAAAGCGGCAGTCAACGGTATGGTGCTTTGAAGATGAACCGACTCTAACAAAATGTCGCCGAGCACGAAGCACACAGAAACAAATGACTGACTCATTTTTCTGGAAGACAGGGCATATTGCGGCTGTGGTGCTAGAGGATCAAAGAACTGTCAACTCAGAATGGTATGTGACAGTTTGTGGTCTACAAGTGTTGTCAGCTTGGTGTGACAAGCAGCCAAAGTCAGGTACCCAGCACCTGCTCTGGCACCACGACAACGCCGCCCCGGACACTTCTGCCAGAACCCTCCACTATTTTGGTTCGAAAAATATCACTATACTGCCTCAGCCGCCATATTCTCCTGATCTGGAACCCTGTTGGAATTTTTACCTGTTTCTAAAAATTAAAGAAAAATTAAGGGGAAGGCTATTTGAAACCAAAGAAGATGCCCTGGCTGCCTATAATTATGAAATTTCTGAGGGACCCAAAGAAGAATGGTCATTGACATTTTCCAAGTGGTTTAGCCAGATGAAAAAGTGTATACGTGTTCACGGTGAATATTTCGAAAAAATTGATAGAAATAATAAATCATAAACCTTGTAGTTTTTGAATATCTAATTTCTTTTGGCATGGCCCTCGTATTAAGTGCACTAAAGTACCTAATAGCGCTACTCTATTTATCCTCGCTGTGTTAATTATGACGGCACACACATTACATTAATTTGTATAAAATAATTAGCGCACTATTGTGGACATTAACCGATACAGGCTTAACATAAATTAATATTATTGTGAAGCCTGAAATTTGAAAACGCCTTGAGCGAGCTCCTAACTAGCTCTGGTCAATTCCCAATCGAAACTCATTGGTCATGATGCCCCCAACTATTATAGTCAAAATGCGGGGTTACATTGTTGAGCCATTTGCTGCTATTCATGATTTGACCGTGTAACTCTTAGTTCTTATCCTGTTTATTAATGTACTACGAGTATGAACACATTATAAAGCTATTGTTGAGTGGTAGGTACGAAGATGTGGAAAGTTGTGACTGTTCCCTCCAGAGATGTGCGGAGATGCGTAGCGAGTACGTAGAGCGGGCTCCTTTCAAATAAGCGAGCGGGGTGCAGTGAGGTGGGAGCGAAGCGCGCTCTCCACTAGCTGCTACTAGTGACTGAGTACTTCGCAACACATTCCTCGTACCCACTAGTGATGTAATGAATGTCATTTTTGGAACATTTGCGAATGCGAATGCGAATATTCAGTTTTTCGTTCTGGCGCCAATAGCAGTCTCGAACGGACGAAGTGCGTCCCGTTTGTATTTTGTTGCGAGAATTACCGAGTTTATACGAACCACATACGAACGCATCCGATTATTAGTGTCATTCCGCTCGCGCTGGTCTTTTCATAAACAAAACAAGTGAATTTTGAGGTTTAAGTTACTTCTTCTTATATTAAAAACGTAAAAATGAATGGATTGTAATTCTAGTAACCTACTTATCTAATAATTGTACTTTTTTCTGATATTCATACTCGCATTTTTGGGAATGCGAATATTCGTTAAATCGCTAGTACCTACACATCGTTCCCTGTACTGGTTTTGTATATACAAAAACCTCTCTCCGCTGAGTTGTTTCCGCTATAGCTGCACTGAGCGAAAAAAAGTAAATAAAGGGTTTCTATTGGTCTCTGGTCTAATCCATCCTCGTTCATTCATTGTTAGTGAAAACCAGGTGGAAACGCAGCCCCACTAGGCTAAAATATGAACAGCAGTAAGTGGATTAAGTATCATCTATGTTCTGAATTGGGAACGCTTTCCAGCAGCAATATAAATAGAAAACCACTCAGATTACACCAAAATCAATTAATCTAAATAAATCCTATTTGCATATTCATGTAAGAATAAAGGAAAAGTAGGGCTACATGTTTATACTTCGAGCCAATTGGAATAGAGTTATTGCTTTAGCCGTTGCTCGCAACTTTATTGGCGCGGGGCTTTAGCTGACTCATATATGTCTAGACTTAGATAACGTATAAATTATTTGCATTCTGCAACTTTTAGCTAAAAAACCGGTAAAATGAGAGTTGGACTCGCGCACCGAGGGTTCTGTACTTTGAAGTCATCATCCCGTGCTACGTGCTACTGCTGGGCGCAGGCCTCCTCTCAGAATGAGAGCGTTTGGGCATTGGATCCCACATGGGCCCAGTGTGGCTTGGGAACTTCACATACACCATTCAATGGCTTCACAGGTTGTACAGGTTTCCTCAAAGTCGTGCTAAATATTGGAATGTAATTTCGCACAGGAATTTCGGAAATTTCAAAAATGCTAGCTTGGGTTAGAACCCACATTCCTTAATAATACACTTAATAATATAGAAAACAATACAGTTAATAATATAGAAAACAATACGTATTGCATTCGTATCATTATGGCATAAAATTTTCGGAAAAATAAGAATTTATCAAATTTAATAAATTTTCTAGTAATCGAAACATTCGGGCAAATGAAATTATAGCATAGGTACTTTCGGGCAAACAATAAATAACATATTACGTTTGTATCAAAAATGCTTTATTTAACGTCGGCTTCGTGCTATTCTAATTTATTGGAACGAGACAGATTGTGAGTGAATAAGCTTTATGGTAATGCTCATTTGGCCACTCACGAGCCCATCGTGTTTGTATAGAAATAACCTTAAATTCCAACGTCTATGCGCGCACGCTGCGTCGTATAATACCTACCTAAGAAGTGTATGCGCAGGTAAATTATTAAACGAGACCAGTAAACAGGGGCTGGGTTTTAAAATGCAACTGAGCTCGTTGAAATCGGATATTGGGTCATTAATTACTCTAATCACTGTGAGCAAATTTAATTCAATAAAATATATTTCAAGAATTCAAATTCAGTAGAGGCATAAGGAAAGGTTCAATAAATCCAAGTAAACCTATTTGTATACTTGTTTGTTTTGAAAACATTTTTGTTAATTTATAACAATAATTTTTCAACTTGTTATTTTCCACCAGTCTTTAGTAATCGGTACCTATGCAAATACATTCCAGAAAAAAAGTTCTAGATTTTATTAAACACAGTTCATAATGGCGTTGCGCTATGACAACTCGATTCCCATCAAACTACCTAAATTTTAGCGTGACGACAGTAATGTATTGCAAAGCTTGTGTAAGTATATTAACTTCACGGTGTTGTGTCCAAAGACTAAATGTCAAACTCAGGCACGTTAACTAACACCTTAAAATCAATGTGTGAATCAATTATTTATAAATCACTTAAAATTTCGATTTTTCATACAACTTATATATTTATACCAAACTAGCTTTTGCCCGTGGCTCCACCCGCGTGGTATTCGGTTATCGCGCGCAATTCCCTCGGAAACTGTGCATTTTTCCGGGATAAAAAGTATCCTATATCACTCTCGGGCCCATAAACTATGCCAAAAATCACGTCAATCCGTCGCTCCGTTACGGCGTGAAAAATGGACAAACATACAAACACACTTTCGCATTTATAATATTAGTATGGATTTCGAGTCAATCCTACCAGAAGAGGGTTAAAATGAACTTTCATAATTTGCCCAACAGAAACTGTTGCTATACAACAAACAGGGCAAGATAGATAGCTTTGCCTTTAAAAGTGAAACACTCTATTGTCAATCACAATAAACATTACATTCTGCGTTAAGTGAAAACTGTGTTATCCACTCTCCCTATATCGGGTTCTCCGTAATGCATATGTGGCCGTACACAGGCGTAAATCAATTACGCGGACAAAACTGCCCACCTTTGTTACTGGCTCAGTTTACGCGACCACTCAGTTTCATTATAACTTGAGCAGGTAAAAGCCTAATGGATCTTTTTACCCTGCGGTTGCGTTACGGCATCCCAACACAGATTTATGAACTCGATAATTAAAATATTTCGAACCTTAACTTTGATAATTGGGCTGGGTCTAAGACACGTTAGGTGGTGATTCGTTGCTGCTTGGAAAATGCATGTGTGCTTCCATTCTCCTTTCTCGGACCACGGCAGGTTTTGGTCATAAACATTTTTTGGTCTGCTTTTACTCTGATGCCTACAAAAGCAAACTGTTTCAATTGACGACCATAGTTTAGTGGTTTATGATATTGGCGATGAATCTGGAGGAATGATGAAGTTTTGTACCTAAGTTATTCCAGCTAAGTATTATTCTTCTAAATACATTATAATGTTTATTCATTGTCTAGTATCCATAGTACAAACTTTGTTTACTTTAAGACTAAGTCGATTCACATAAATTGACCAATTTTGGGGTAGTGATCTGAATGCATCAGATTCAGATGACATATTTATCCAACTAAATGATTGACGTAAGTAAGCTCAAATTATATGGAATTGAAAACAACTAAAACGGGTAATTTGGAAGTGTTTTGAAGAGTTGCCAGTCAATGAAGGTCAAAGTCGTTCAAAATACACTGATTCATGGAATATTTTCAAAGAATAAACTAATTTCTTACTTCTAAGAGCTCGAAAACGAGGGTAATGCCTTTCGCGCGTGACTATTTTTTAACTGTTATTGCTAGACCTTGTATTTATTTTGTCTACGAACATTTCTTCAATTAATCTTTTAACTAGGTTTACAACCAGCAATTGAATTAAAACAGCGTGTTACTCAAAATTTGTCATATTTGCCCTGATTTTTTGTTTCATTTCAACTTACAACGTATAAAGGCTTAATAATATGTAGTTAGGCGGATAACGGCTGCGTATCTGTGACAAAACATGTTTTTAAGCTTTATATCAGCGTCTGTATGAATTATTTATCGAGGGCTGATTCAGTACGAAAAGACCCTTAAGGAATGCAAAAAATATAGTAAAATATGCACTATTGTGCCCTAAAAAGGTTAATGTGAATGGCAAAGCTTAATAACATTTTTATTCAGTGAGATAAATTTATGATTTAATACGAAATGATTTCAAGACGTACATTAAATATGTATTAATGTAGATTTCATTCTAAAATTAATATAATAGATACAATATACGGATTGTTCAAGATATTGAATTATCTTACAATAGGTACATTTTTGTTTTAATAATACCTATATGTAAAGTTGACATTAGATAATTATTTTTAACTTTATTTAATTTTAGCTCTTTTAGCCTGCGACGCAGAGTTCTCTAGTATCTCTGGTGTATCACACGTGTTACCTACATAGATTTTTTGTAAAATATCGTATCTGATCTTACCTTCTACTACAAATTATTGAATAAATTATCTTTTATAGATAAAAATCAATAAAGAGGATCTAGAACAACTATTCGGTTCTGGTTCGAGTAACTACTCCAAGTTAATATTATTATTAGAAATGAGTAAAATTTGACCAACAACATTTCATAATACCAAACATAAATACAATCATTTCAAGTTAAACAAAAGCAGTCACAAGATTCAACCGAAAATCGACTATGGAAACTAATTCAGAGGGATGTTTTCGATTCGCCGCTGGCCATCAATTTGATGTCAAAGGATCAAAGGGAAATGGCTATTAAATATGGCTTGCATTACAGTTGCGATGTTCGTTTATTGCTCATCTTTTATTTGACTTGTCAGTAATATTAATGTTTGCGGAACATTGGTATTTTTTCAAAGGCACAATTTGTTTTGAATCCGATAAACGCGGGAAACATGGGTCCGAGTTTTTTTTTTTTAATTTTCACGGCTGGATTTTTTTAATTGCTTACTTTTTTTTAATTGTCTATTTCTTTCTTAGTGAAAGAAGTGCTCCATTATATTCTCATGAAGCTGAGGAGTTATTTAGACAAGAGTATATATCTAGTTTGAATCACGTTCATAACGTAAACTGGCTGGACCAAGTTAATTTTCATTGTGCTCCAAGCAGTCGCAACTGATATGACACAAAGTTGTAATATGCTTACGTAAGAGTATTATCAATTTAACTAAGTTACTGTACACCGAAGCTAATATTATTAACAATAAGCAGGGGCCCCCTTTGTAAATCAACACATTCATATAATATATACGATACAACTTTAAAAATATTTAGCAAAGAAAGGATTGTCCTAAATTTTATTGATCAAACACAAACAACTCTGTAACTATTTTCGCTACAACTCAGTGTAATAATCTATTATTTTGTATCTTTCTGGAAACCTATTTCCGTAAGCATTTTATAGCGACCTTTTTATAGCGGCAACACTTCTTGTTGTTATTTTTCCTAACCTTAATGTGTCATTACTGTTATAAATAAATTATTTTCTTCCTTCTTTCTTTCTTTCATTACCGAATCGTCTATTTTATTACCGATTTCTTCCAGAAAAGATAAGTTTAAGTACCTATTTAACAGCTTCAACAAAAGTCATTTGGAAATATTGTAAATACTCTGCCATCAAAATTTGCAAATTGCTTATTAATCAAGTAAACTGTTATAATTAAAGAGTGCGAAACTAGACATCGTGAGTATCAAACCCATTATAATAATACCACTACCAAAATCATTCGATCATCACGATTTAACATCACTGGGCAAGACTAATCATTGGAAATTGATATAGAAGGTCAAGTACACAATATACGCACAACCTTCTAATAGTTATTTTAACAAACTCAATAAACAATGGAGTTATTATGGCTAACAGAAAGGACAACATAACCTTCCGTTTTCATTCGCTATGGCTCTTGTTTGATGTTTTAATTTACCATAGCGGATTATGGAATCCGTAATTTGATGGAATAAAATATCACGGTGACCAGTGGTGGTGTAGGGGAATAGCACGCAGCACGGAATGCTGAGGACCTGGGTTCGATTCCCAGCGCTGGTCTATTTTTTCTGGTTTTTCTGTGCATTCATGTTTCGGCTTGTGTTTTCGTGTGAAATTTATATAAACTTTCACGGGATGACCGTAAAAGAAACAAAAATTTGGAGTTGAAATAAAAAATACAAAAAGACTCCAAATCGTAATCTTGATATCACGGTGACTCTTAATGGTGTTGATGATGATGTCCGATGGTCCTTCAGCAGGAGCTCTCACAGATAGAGCTCGCAATAGGCGTAGAGATCTCTTTCTCGGTCGACTATAAATCTAAAATGATTAATATTGTAAATGCGAAAGCTTAGGAAAGTGTGTTGGAACAATTTTTCGCTAAAAAGTTTGATGGATTTTCATGGCATCTAGGGTCGAAACAAGCACCTCAATCGCATGTTCGTTTGCTTCTTTTATAAAAAAAGTGCGTCACAAGCACTTGATGGTATTTAAGTACCTACGGACATCCACAGATTTAAAGAGATTTATTTCAGGCCTCTCGAAAATGACTATCATGATATCCAAGAAATTTGCCTTTGGAGACAATCGATGTAGCTTGGTCTAATCTCTGAGAAAATGCATGTTTTCGAGTTTAAGCTCGAACAAAGCTTGTCCCAGGTACTGATAATATTATGGGTTATATAATAATGTAGTGCACGAGACAGAACTAAGCAAAGCGGAACGGTAATCGTCTGCGTTTGACATCCCCCTGAAAAGCTACAAAAGCTACAAACGGTATCACAATCGACGTATCGGGATCGTGTCGCCCGTCGGCCGCAGTTAGATTGTTTCTTGTTTACGTGGCCGACAAAGGGACATGCGGGCCCGGGTTCCATCCTATATACTTAGACATGTCGTGAACGAATTATGTTGTCCTCTTGAATCGTCTAGTCCTTATTTTAGTTGTGTTCTTGTACGGTTTTGCACCATTTCATAATAAACGTCATATACCTAGTGACATCGCATTAATTAATAAGAAAAATCGTAAGACTTTTCCCTTGAAAAGGTTCCATTGTGGCTCATGAATTAAAATCCTTGATCGTTAGTACAATCCATACTAACATTATAAATGCGCAAGTGTGTTTGTGTGTTTGCCCGTCTTTCACGCCGTAACGGAGCAACGGATCGACGTGATTTTTGGTATAGATATAGTTTATGGGCCCGAGAGTGACATAGGCTACTTTTTATCCCGGAAAAATGTACAGTTCCCAAGGGAACAGCGCGCGATAACCGAATACCACGCGGGCGAAGCCGCGGGCAAAAGCTAGTACTAATATTATAAATGTGTTCATGTGTTAAATGTACCTAAAGTAAATTTATATGGAATTTACCACAAGCTGTAAGGTGAAGGAAAGTATCGTGTGGCGTGCAGTGAGTGTAGGCAGCGCCAATTCGAATAATAGTTGCACCCACCAGCACCAACAACAGGGTGGGAAACACTAGCGCCACCTACAACAA
Organism: Choristoneura rosaceana; assembly: GCA_037349165.1. Lineage (NCBI taxonomy): Eukaryota > Metazoa > Arthropoda > Insecta > Lepidoptera > Tortricidae > Choristoneura > Choristoneura rosaceana. The sequence goes on from JAZBNJ010000008.1 coordinate 6,012,020, forward strand.
TGCTGCTTGCTGTTTAACAGCTGCAGTTGCTGATACAACTGGCGCTGCCTACCCTCAGTGCATGCCACTGCTTTCACTTTACATTAGCATTAAATATGGGGTAAGCCTATGTCCAACAGTGGACGTCCTATAGGTTATTTAAAACAAATTTTAAAACATCCTGCATCTGTATAAGTAATGTTGTCAAAAACAGACAAACGCATGTTTCATCTTAAAAATGTGTGATACGAGATATAATATCGATGTAACAAAGACACCAGAGTTCCAAGCTACAACTAAACTCCTAAACACATATAAATCCGATTTACTTCGCGAATAGCAAGCTGAAATAGAATTTGCTAAATGGGATTCGAAACGTCTTGTGCCTAACAAGTGTATGTAATAATTATCTCGTACGCTCAGACAGTTTGTCGTGAGTTCCTCCACTAATGTATTCACCGAGATTAAACCCGTACGGTGTTATCAGCTAATTGTGGATGGAAATTATTATGAGTAAGTAAATTGATGTATCTGTGCAGATTATCGAGATCTTAAGTGTGTCATCCTTAACAGTTACATGTTCTTTGTTTTTCTAAAACACATCTAAATAATTTAGTGTATTAGATTTACATGCCTATAAATATATCTATCTAATCCTTAAGTCGGTTCATTTTGACGCTACTAAGCTGGGCTTAAAGCCAAATAATTACAGTGTCTCAAAATCTTCCGTGACATTTAACGAGGTTATTGGGTTAGTTTAATTCACCCTGTAAGGATTTTTCATTACAATTTTCTGACTCAAAGCGTAGTCACGTCTTTGATGCAGTACACTTTGAACGAACATCGATCCATCAATAGGTATAATACACATTTGTATGTATTGGTATGAATACATTTGTTAACCATCATCATATCAGCCGTAGGACGTCCACTGAGGACTCGGGCCCCTATAGAACTGCAAATGCGTCGGTTAAAAGCGGCTTGCAGCCACTGTGAACCCACGATTAAAACTACGACCACGACAATTAAAAAATATCTATCAACAAACATTTACAAGGGTCACCTTTTAGTTTTTAGTCAAACAAAGCTGAAATATTCTAGAAGAATTTGATGACCTTTTTTGATTTAGAACAATATTTGTATAGCAAGAGCTGGTTAAGATCGCGGGATCGCGGTGGATGCAAAAAGCACAAGACTGGTCTGAGTGGCCTATGTCCAGCAGTTGACGTCTTTCGGCTGACATGATGATGATGATAATGATTGTATAGCAAGTGGCCATTCAATTCGAAATGAGTCTCATTTATCACCTTTCTCTAAACAATCTCGGTAGGTTACCTATCAAACACATGCATGCGTTCAGAATCCAGTATAACGTGCATATTTGCCTACACAAATGCTTGTTTACATAGCTGACAAGCCTCAGTCAAACGTCTGGCTCTACTGATAAGGTGTGTACATTCAGTGTAATCACCTGCACGCCTGCATATGCGTATTATGTACGCGCCGGGACATGATTAGAGAGGATAATGTAATTGGTTAACTATATGTTCTAGGTTATTGACTTCTAAATTAAGTCTCTATATAGACTTACCTATGTATAACATTGACGAACTAATCACCAACTCGTATCTGACCTATAAAATAGAAGCGTTCGGGGCTGACGACGTGCAGCCTAAATCATAGAAGTTCTATACCTACCTACTTGAAATTTCTATTATTCCTTGAAGGTCATAGAGAGAGGAACGACGCGCTAAGAACGTATTTTCCAAAATTCCCGGAGTAAAGATTATCCCAACAAAAACATTCTGTAAAACACTAGCCAAGTCTCGACGGAGCTGCTTGTTTATCCCTAAAAAGTAATGAAATCTAGACAAAGTCGTGCCAAGTCTAAGGTTCTTTACTGCGATTTCCTGGGTTCGATTCCCAGCGCTGGTCTTATTTTTCTAGTTTTTCTGTGCATCTAAATTTCAGTTTGTATTTTCGATATATTAGGTTTTACGGGATGACCGTAAAAGTAACAAAAATTTGGAGTTGAAACAAAAAACACAAAATGATTCCAAAAAACCAATCTTAATCCCTAACAAAACATTATTTTACAATTCCAATGTTTTTCCACTTGTTCCTATCGTAGGTATAAGAGTGATGATTACTAAATCAGCAGCCTTAATTTGGGTTAATTCATAGTAGTTACAGAATATTTTAACACCATTTATTTTTACTTGTCTCACTGTGTTCATAACTAAAAGCATTGTACTCGTAATTACACTATTCCCGTATTTTAAAGACAAAGGCTAATAGTTTTTGTGCTACAAAATGTCAACGTCGCACAAAGTAGTCGCGCGCCAGTTCATATCGCCCTCCTTAGTTTTATGCTCGCGAAATAAAAGACGTATTTTAAACAATATTACGCTACTTTGTAACTTGCTTGATACTTCTGGACCTGTTACAATATCCAATCCCGTGGCAATGCTGCGTTTATTACTGGTGTATTTTCATTTCGTTAAATCTCCAGTTAAAACAAAGTAAACACGTCACACCTACTACGAAAAGAAAAACGACGAAAAAGACCTAAAGTATCACTTTGCATAAATAAAGAGAAGAAGAGATATTAAATCTATATTTCCGGATAACTCACGTCTTAAATCGAGTTTAGTTCGACATGTTTCGAGCTAATCCGTAGCCCTTCTTCCTCGGAGCAACGCGACTCGGCGGCTGCTCGATTTTAACTCGATTTAAGACGTGAGTTATCCGGAAAAATAGATTCAATACGAGGGCGACACTGAAAGTTTTTAGAACTGGCCACTTGTAAACAATATAATAAAAAAGTAAGTTTAAATTTTGAAAATGGAACTCTTTGCCAATATTATTGAGTATGTATTTCATTCATTTGTCATTAGTTTTACGATTTGGCGGCAAATTGAAAATTGTCTGTGTCACGTCAACATGAATTTAACTCGCGAAAATTTTCGTGCAATGATTTTTTATGACTTTCGATGTCATTTAAGTCAACAAGAAAGCTATGATAGACTTCGATTGGCCTTTCATGATGAAGCTCCATCTCGTGCGACCATTTACAACTGGTTTAATGAGTTTAAACGTGGTCGCACTAATCTCACCGACGATCTGCGTGAGGGACGGCCTTCTACGGCGACGACTGAAAATAACATCAGTGTTGTGCAGCGTATGATAGAGACTGACAAAAGAGTGACGTATCAGCAGATTCGGACAAGCTTAGGCATCGGTATGAGTCAAGTGCATAAAATCCTCCATGAACATTTAGCGGTCAGGAAGCTTTGTGCGAGGTGGATACCTCATAATTTGACCGAGGCCCAAAAACTCCGTCGGGTTGATTGGTGCCGTGAAATGATTGAAAGATTTAACGGAGGTGACTCAAATGCTGTTTTCGACATACTTACGGGTGACGAAAGCTGGGTTTACTGTTATGATCCAGAAACCAAGAGACAGTCTGCTCAATGGGTGTTTCCTTTCGAGGAGTTGCCAACTAAAGTGAAGAGAGGTCGAAGCGTGGGAAAAAAGATGGTGGCCTCGTTCTTCGGAAGGACAGGTCACTATGCGACAATTGCTTTAGAGGATCAAAAAACAGTTACTGCAGAGTGGTACACTAACAATTGTTTGCCACTTGTATTGGAAAAAGTTCGGGAGAAGCGACCTCGAAGTAGGATCCTTCTTCACCACGACAACGCCTCGTCGCACACCGCCAGGCGAACGATCGACTATTTAGTGACGTCAAACGTGGAATTACTGGGTCACCCGCCGTATAGCCCCGACCTCGCACCTTGCGATTTTTATTTATTCCCGAAAATAAAAGAAAAACTTCGAGGAAAACTTTTTATGAACACCGAGGAAGCAGTGGGTGCGTTTCAAAAGGCCGTCGAAGAGACCCCTAAGGACGACTGGGCTAAGTGCTTTTCTCAGTGGTTCCATCGGATGCAGCGGTGTATTGATGTGAATGGACACTATTTTGAAAAGATATAATAAAACTAATAACTTGCTAGTTTGCTCAGTTTTTGATTTTCTAAGAACTTTCAGTTTGACCCTCGTATGAGTGAGTCTCACGGTAGTTTTATGTTCAAAATTGCAAATCTTTACGGAGAAGAAGAGATGTATGAATATAGTGGCATCGTTATTTTTGCTCGTGTGTTTAATTAGAAAATCAAGCTTTTCAGCCACATTATGGCCAGCTGGACATAAAATGCAATTCAATACTTTATTCATCATCATCATCTCAGCCGTAGGACGTCCACTGTTGGACATAGGCCTCCCCCATAGACCTCCAGTTGCTTCGGTTGGCAGCGGCCTGCATCCACCGTGAACCCCCAATATTTTATTACCCTTGATTAAAAACATTACATACTTGTATCATTTCATAAAAATGGAATAAATAAACAAATAAATGTATTTATAATTGTAAAGAGCACCTACCTACATTATTTTGTACCTTACCTTGGACATTTATTACAATTTAAATTTTATAATTATAATTATTCCATTGCCAAAGCAATGCTCATTATACAGGTTGTAATTATAGGTGCCTTATTAATTAACAAGCACCTATTTTCGTGTGTCCGTTATGAGTTAAGACAACGTATTATTGGAGTCGTGAGACGGTAATAATCAGATCAAACACAATCTACATACGGCACTGGAGCGCCGTTACATTTGCATAAATTTCTTTGTTCAAACCGACGATAATATCAGAAGTTGACTCGCAAATTGCTCCTGTATAAATCAGGGAAACTTTAGGAAAACCGATTAATTGGTTCAATTGTCTGGATAGGTTTGACATCGCACGAACAATCTGCAGACAAAGTTTGTATGCAAAAGTCGCTCTTAAACTCACTTCACCATTAGATTGTCTACTGGGCGAAGTTTGATAGCTTGGGAAGTGTAGGTAGCTAGCTAGATATGAAAGTTCGCGTATGAGATGAATTTATTGGCTCCACACTGAGCTATTCCAGACACGTAATGCTCTCAAACAAACCATGTTTTGTAATGTTCATACTCATTTTAAAATTCACCTTACCCACATAGCGCGGTTAAGTTAAATGTTATTCATCTCTGTTAGTTTCTTACTGCTTTCGCGAAGTGTAATTTAGTTTTACTCGAGGCTACTGATGATCCTAGGTTCCAACATTTTTCAAATACGTTGCATTAAGAATTTAAATAATACTTTGGGATCTTACCTATTTGTAATAGCTGTCTGCAATTTTAGACGCTGTCTTTTAAGGTAGTTTACATCAATGATGTTATATGTTTCTATCGTATCGTATTTAGAAGCTCACTGGTTTACATCGTGTTTGAAAAAACTGTTCAATGATTTACAGCATTAACTAATGATAACTAACTAATGACAATTGTAATGCAACTAATACTAATATGCGTCCATACAGCTGCACCACCTCCGTAAAAGCACACAAAAACCACACAAACCCAACTAACATCACCACCACCACCACACTAAACAGACACGTTTCGAACTCAACCAAAGTTTATCTTCAGAGCAACACAACCGTTCATCGTGCTACTTAATATCAGTCTAACATCTCATCAGTTCATTGATATAGGTAGAATCATTCACGATGACGCGTGCCGTGGTTGTTATTACAATGTCATTAATGTCTAATTTTGTCAAAATCACGTGTCTTTGTAGATGGCACTAGATATATGGACCTCTGCAAAGAAATGCCTCATTCCATAAATTATTTAAAGGGAAATTTTGACAAAAGTACAGCTATCTTCATAAAAAAAAAAACGAAATATTTCAAGCCAACTAAAAAAAAACATTTGTGCAAGCAATTAAATGTTGCTAAATTATAAGCATTCCCTGTTTTTACACACACCTTCGTATATTTAAATATACATGTTGGCAGGAGCAAAAATCAAACGTGCCAAAGTGCTGCAGCAACCGGCGATTTACTCGAACGCATGCAAGACTTTGAAAACTGTAATTGTCGATCCGTCACGAAGCATTCTGGGCGTGGGAGCGGGTTCAAAGGGCGCTGGTTAGAACCTTTGTAAGACTGCGGCATGGCAAGAAGCGAGGTCTGGAGTGCAATTATATTATTATGCCTGACTTCTTAGCATTAGGAATGAACAGGAAAATAATAGGTCCAATCGGCACTGTAACAGGAACTAGATTAATCATCATCCCAACCTATTTACGTCCTTCTGCTGGGGCACACTACAGGCCTCCTCTCAGAATAAGAGGGCTTAGACCGTTGTTTCCACGTCATCATCATCATCATGTCAGCCGAAAGACGTCCACTGCTGGACATAGACCTCCCCCAAGGCTCTCCACTCAGACCGGTCTTGTGCTTTCTGCATTCACCGCGATCCCGCGATCTTAACCAAGTCGTCGCTCCATCTTAGAGGAGGCCTACCGACAGTTTGTCTCCCGGTCCGCGGACGCCATTCCAGAACCTTCTGACGCCATCGGCCATCAGTCCTGTGAGTGATGTGCCCCGCCCACTGCCACTTTAGTTTCGCAATTCTTCGGGCTATGTCGGTAACCTTAGTTCTAATGCTGATATCATCATTTCTAATTCTATCCCGCAGAGAAACCCCGAGCATAGCCCTCTGAGTGACTTTCAGTTTTCTCATGAGGCCTATTGTAAGCGCCCACGTTTCAGATCCGTATGTTATCACTGGCAACACACACTGGTTAAAGACTTTCGACTTCAAACACTGCGCTAATTTGGACGAAAAGACACTGCAAGGCTTCCCGAACGCTGCCCAGCCGAGTCGGATTCGACGAGTGATCTCTTCCTCAAAATTGGACCTATCTAACTGGACCGTTTGTCCCGGGTATACAGGTGTTTCCACGTAGGCCCAGGTTAATAATTAAAGTTAATTTAACCAATTCAGAATGTTGAGAAATCCCCAACATTGTAATCTCAAAGTTTAATGTCTCAAAAACGGCTGAACCAATTTTAACGAAACAAAGTTAGGAACTTTCCCAAGGGACTTTCCCTTTCTTTTATGAGACACATCACACGTATCGAAATGGGAATGGTGGTTAAAATTAAAACATTTTGTATTTTGCTCAAAACTATCGAAACGCACATTATAATAATACGGTCGTGTTTTGCGTTTTCAGCACCAATACAGCTCCGACGCTTGTGATGGCGACTGTACACCTAAAGAAAGAAAGAAAGAAAATACATTTATTTAACGCCATAAAACAAACATAGAAACAAACAAAGAACAAATAAAGACATGCATGACGCTAAATAGGTCCCCACTCAGCATAATGCCACCTGTATAACCTGCAATGATCGAGTTAAAAAACGAGTAGCCCCAGTTTTAGAATCTTTTTACATTTCGGTGCCATACTTTATTCATGAGTTCCAGTTGTTATACTAATTAAAAGTTAGTCCGGAGTTCGAGACTTCTTTATGATAATTATTAAAAGAAAAGTTTATTAATAATTGATGTGACAAGACATTCTTCTCTTAACTTTTTTTGTATTGTAACTTTTTATACTTATATTGAGAAAAACTAAAACACGAAGCTTTTTGAACTGGGACAAAAATCATAAAAATAAGACTTAAATATTGTTTCTTAAAAGCAATCAGTAGGTACTGTAGCAAACACTTGCTACAGGACTATTTTTGTGTAAACTTTTTATGGCCGGGCCGGCAGATTTGTCATTTTTAAATTTGTTTCTTCGATTCGATGCGATTCGAGGGAAAATGGGAGACGTCAGATGTTCTTTGGTGGTGAAAGTGTGAACTGGTGATTTTTGTGGAATTCACAAGTTTTTTTTATCTTTAAGCCAAGCTCAGTCTATTGCTATTAAGTATACCTACGTACAGCGGAAAAGCTTGTGTGCTTTTAGCAGTCCTGCGTACATTATAATTGATATAAAATTGTCGATTTTTTCATTCGGGTGAGTGTTCATTTTATTACATTTCATTTAATTTATTCATTCATTGCATACCACATTTGTACATAGCAGTAGTTTTTTTTTTTTTTTAATTTAAGCATGTTACAGTTCACTATACATTAATTAGGTTTGTACAATGAGAGTCATTATAGAGTATTCGGAAATTCTGTCCCCTAAACTAGGTATAAAATACCTATATCTTAGGGCAAATGATTCCTCCGATTTCGAACATCTACTCAAAACGTTTGTAAAAATTTATCATTTGTCAAATCTTTCGCTAGGTCAAACGAATACGTTTCGTTAGTGTAACAGTTTCCTTTTCATACATAAGTCAAGTTTTTACTTAAAGTAAGTTAGAGTTATACGTAAACCTTTATTTAATTGTCAATATTGATCACAAATATGAGCTTTGTAATAAGTATAGTAACAGAAATTTAATGTGTGGCAAAGTCTAGTTAGGTGCGACGACGAGCGAAGCGAGGAGGAGCGTGTTAGGTTAACGGCGAGCAAACAGCGCACGAAGCCGAGCGAGCGAAGAGAGTGAAATAAAAACAAGATGAGTGTAATGAAAAATAGTGTTGAACTGAAAATAAAAAAATAATATTGAAGCCAAACGTACAGTTGGTAAGTGTGAGGTTGGGAAATAAAACTAAACATTTTAATAAGTTGGCGAGTGATCATTCGCCGAAATGAAATTCTGCGAAAAGCTGGTTGGGAACTAATATTCGGCGAAAAATTTTTCTACGAAAAATTAGAGAACCCTAAATATTTATACAAACTCTCTTTATATATTTACTAAGCCAAGCAGGTTGCAGGTTTTTTTTTATAATTACTTGTCTTCACTAGACTAACCAACTACCATAGTCTCGTACCTTCAGCTTTCTTCATAGCAATATCTTCGTTGCTAATCTGAAACGAAAACTACGCAGTCAAGTGAGAACAAAAACTCAAGTCAAGTGTGAACAGCATTTTTACAGGTTTACTATAGTGTTGAACTGTTGAATAATAATTCTAGGAGTTTCTGGTAATAATACCATAAAGCGTCATTTGGACGGTGCGAGAAATATCGTACAAATTTCGTTACATTGCGGGGCCGCGCTGTTGCAGATTTACAAGTGATCGATCATCGGCGGTATTGTACCGCAACTTGATAATATATCCCGCATCGTCTAAATATAGCTCTACCGGCATTGTTACCAGAAAACAATCTACTCAACAAACTGATAGTACCTAAGCTTGGCCCCTGTTTAATATAAAATAACCTAACCTTACCAACAAAAAGTTCAAAAACCCCGAATTTGTCACTTCAAAGTTCAATATATCAAAAACGGCTGAACCGATTTTGATAAAACATGGCTAGGAATCGCTAGAACCCTTCTTACAAATAAAAAAACCGTATTTGAATTGGTTCACCTGTTTAAGAGCTACGGTGCTACAGACTCCGACAGACACACACACATACAAAGACACGCAATCCATACTAATATTAGAAATGCGAAAGTATGTGTGTTTGTGTCTTTGAATGTTTTTCCGCCTTTCACGTTGAAACGGAGCAACGGATCGACGTGATTTTTGGCATACAAATAGTTGATGGGCCAGAGAGTTACAACGGCTACTTTTTATCCCGGAAAAATGCAAACAGCGCGCGACAACCGAATCCCACGCGGGCGAAGCCACGGGCAAAAGCTAGTTCTACATAATTGCTTAGTTTCTCACACAAAAAGTGACAACTATGTAGAACTAGCCTTAACCCCCGGCTTCACCCGCATTAGAAATAGCTTGATGCCGTCATAACTGAACAGAGTTGTTATTTATGCCTGTGCAATTTTTTGAAATATACGACTACAACTGTTTACTTACACGATTCTTGTTACCATGGCAACGCAATAAATAAATGTCTTATATCGTTTGGTATGAAAAAGTTTACGGTAACAATTTGAAAGGACGCGTTCGCTCGCACAACGCCATCTATTGATTGCAAACGAAGTTAACACGTCATCTCGAGAGCCGAGGTACGGTACGTCACCGTTCTTGGACAGTACCCTATATTCTTGTTTAAAAAGTATAATACTTACATGAAAAAGTAAAAATCAGACTTGAACCATCACTAGATGTAAGTAGAGGAAAAAGAAAACACTTTGTTAGGTATCGTACCTATTACTCCTATTAGATATAACTACATTAGATTTAAAAAAAATCAATCATCCAAAAGATCTTTACCGACTATACAGGGTTTCCCTTTCAAATTATGCACTTTTATGGATGTTTGGCGGCTGTATTATCTTTAGAAAACAAGTCCATACCCTCACTTTTCTTGCAACTTAACCCGTAACGTAACTTAGACGCGCTTACAACAAAGACTGAACTTCGTACCAGCCGTTACTTCCTCTTCGATAACACCACTGGGGTTATTCTGCGACTTACTATCCTCGTTACTTAGTCGTCTTATAAAGAGGTACAAATCTGCGGAAATGCTTATACAAAAACTAACCTAACCACAAAATTTTCATTTTTAATACAAGCTCACCCACTTGCTCGCTTGCCTTCCAGTCGAATAAAAAAAAAAGCTCTTTTTGCTGACTGTACTTTTTGTTAACTGTACTTGCATTGTCACCCAAACTACATTTGCATACCAAATTTCAAGTCGATGCTATTAACCGTTGAAGAGTTGCGGAGATGACCCTGGCTGAACTACCAGGATGTCACTACCTACTAGATTATTGTATTGTCACGTGATTTACATAAGTATGCCAAATTTCAAGTCAATCCGACTACTGGAAGTTGGTCGAATTTTACTTGCAAGATTTGGATACAGACAGACAGACAACGGGACAGGTGAAACTAAATAAAAGCTTGTAATAAGTCAAATTTTACAAAAATATGTAGCCAAATTAATGATAATGTGTATAACCTAACCAACAAAAAGTTGGAAAACCCCGACTTTATCACTTCAAAGTTCAATATCTTAAAAAGGGCTGAACCGATTTTAATAAAACATATCTAAGAACCATCGCTAGAAAACCTGCTTTCAAATAAAAAAACAGCATTCAAATCGGTCCACCCGCTTAAGCTTAACCACCCGCCCGCCACCAGATAGACACACAGACATTCAGACACACAAAGCGGACAAACTTACCTATAACACCCCACTTTTTGCGTCGGGGGTTAAAAACAAAAAAACAAGAAGAATCTAAAAAAATTACTGTCTTGTTTTTGTTATACTTATTATATTAAAGCCTAAGCTCTTGTCATTTCTACTTGTTTAATGTGTTCCTTCAAAATGTATAAACTTGTCGGTGGATTATTAATATTCCAAAATACGGTACGATAATTCCAGTAATTTCCAGTTTTCCGGTAATTGATAGCCCCAGGGAAACTTGTTCTACACCAAATACACAGGAAAATTTAAGTCTCGCATCTAGTAGTCTCGTCGTTTAATCTTGATTTTGCTTTATTACTGTTATTAATAGAGGACCACATTAAAATTTCCAATTCACTGATTTCCGTCACTCAAAAGTCGTATCGTATCGCAACGATCTAAAAGTGACATGCTGTGAAAAGTACAACGTTTTTTTGTCAGCATGTAACTTAGACGCGCAAAAAACGATACTGATAAAACCAATAAAGTTCGTTATCTACCACTTAACGAACTGAAATTAAAGCGGTCAGTAATGAAGTGTTCGCGGGTAATAGTGTCATGTAATCCATTTTGTTTATCTAAATTTGAATCTTCAATCACGGAGCGAATGGCGCCCATGCACATGGTACCATTTGTCACAATCAATCATTTGATAAGGTCACCCTAGCGCGGCGCAGGTGTCTATTGTCCCCACACATTCTAACTTCTTTATAGTTTTATTCAATTTACTGGCGTGTTTTGCCGAAGGAAATTTTCTTCGGTTCTTTGGTGAAAATGTGGAGAAATTTCATACCTTAGTTTTGGCAAAGCCTTCTTTTTAATTACAGTTAATTTCAATACAAATAATTACGAATGCTGCATAAAATGTGAACCTTTATTTGAGATACTCACCAGAATATTATTTTAAAGTTCATACTGTAAACATTTGGAGGGATTAGATGTATGTATTTAAGTATGTTTTTATCCATGTAAGTTTGTTTATCCGTTGCCTAATATCCATAGTACAAGCTTTGCTTCTTCTTTGCTTAGTTTGGGACTAGGTCAATTGGCGTCTAGTGTCCTATGTTATTCATTTATTTACTTAGGGGTACTTACTCATACATTCTGATAATATACGAGTAGAATCGGTCAAAAGAGAACTCTTTTGTGAACTGCCTAGCCTGCTTAAAACCAAGTATTAGTAAATGTGGCAACATTTACTAGTACTTGGTTTTAAATGTATTTTTCAGCCAATTATGACAGAAAAAAACATTGATTCCGGTTATTAAATACAGTTATTTCATTAGGTATACCTTACAAGTCGAATTTTAATTCAAATTAAAAAATAACAAACTAACTTTTTTCAATTTCTCTTTAATTCCCTTGCTTGCATGCATCCATTTTTGAGCTATGTAAGTAACTATACTACATTATTATATTTATTATCTATCGTCACGTTGTCTATAATTTCAAATTTCTGTGCCACTGGCAATACGGGTTCATATGACCACCGATTTAACAAGCTAAAACAAAATAATAGACGGTACACACACATATGAGTATAATTTAGGGATGCGTGATGGATGTCTTAGGAACAAAAGGTTTCGTATAACAAGGGAACAGGAGATGTGGTGCGTCAGTGTAACTTTACGCCTCATCGTTTATAATGAAGCAGCGTCTAATGATACAGCTACCAATATTATTTAAAAATAAGTTTTGGTGAAAATTTCATTTTGAATTCAAGTTTTTTTTTACTGTACTTTTTGTAGACTTTACTTGCATAGTCACTACATTTGCATACCAACAAATTTCAAGTCCATGCCCTTAACCGTTGAAGAGTTCCGTCCTGCGGAGACGATCTTGGCCGGACTACCAGGATGTCACTACCAGATTATTGTATTGTCACACAATTTACATAAGTATGCCGAATTTCAAGTCGATCCAACTACTGGAAGTTGGTCCAATTCAACTTGCAAGATTTGACTATAGATAGACAGAAAATGGGACAGGTGAAACTAAAAAAGCTCAAAACTCGAAACAAGTCAATTTGTGTGTGTTTTTATAGTGTGGAGGTGGAGGAACTGCATGAACACGCATATTTTGCATAAGCTCAGCTATCGTAAGGTCGCGGGTGAGCAAAGAAATTATTTTAGTTCATTGATATGGACCTCCGCAAAGTAACGCCTGATTCAATAAATTATTTAAATAAAAGCTTGTAAAATATCTAAAGTGAAACTGGCTGTCCTGAATCCAGTCCAGGCTAGGCAGACCAAATATAGTCATGTATTGGCGTGCAGATGGTCAATTCCAGGGTAGGGCGCTAGTTAGTTGTCTGCTGCAGCAGCAGTACTGCCTACCCTCACATATCGTATCGGTGAACCTTAATTTAAATTTCTTGCATGCTTTTCACAGGGGTAGGAAGCGGTTGTGCCGGTTTTCCGAGTACGCCCTCCTAGTCGGGGTGACGCTGTAACGGTGGGAACACCAACAGTATTAACAAAGTCAAAAAAAATCACAAGGGTACGTAGGTATTCCATAGAACTTACTCAACGGTTGAATTAAGATTCGTTTACTAACAGGTGAGTACCTACCTGTAATTCTGATTTAAAGATATTGTTTATGTGACCCCACATTCACTAGTTAGTTATTCATACGAGCATTGATTACTTCCAGTGATTGCATTGTGTTTTCATGCATTCAAATAACAATATTTCCAATACAAAATAGTATGGAAAATAAAATTTGTTTTCCACTGAGTCTATTCGATTGGGACTTGATTGAGTAAAACAACCATTTTGTTTCCATTTTAAACCGCTGATTGCAAATTTGTTAATTTTTTTTCTGAGTAGCTCCTTCGGCTACCTACGATTTATAAACAGTCTATAGAGTCAACAGTGTATGTACATACTTTAGTTTGGTTAAAATTGTATTTTTTTTCGATAAATTACGACTGTTATTTATGTCAAAATTTATTTTACATTAACTAATAAAACGCGCGCTTCCTTTACACATCCTTGCCCTGCACATCTCTGGTGGGAACAGCTGAGCGGAGTTAGACAAGATAAATGAAGCGTTTCTATTGGTAAATGAAAAACATAGTCCTCGAAACACATCCTCGCACATCGCTGGTGAAAACGCTGCTACAGCTTATTACAGCCACCCGGCACCCGACCAGCACCGCCTCGCCTCGAACGATTAGTATTCTTCATATAATATGGATTTGTATGGATATGCGCTTACTACATCAACTCCGTAGCGACACCAGATCGCCTCACTGCGAGGATGCCACGCCCGGACGGCGAGTGGATCACTCGGTGACAGCTGCTCGCCGCCATAGTGACTACTAGAAAATTCGTGGACCACGCTAAGTCCACTCGCAGTCAACGCGACGTCCACCCGTGGACCACCTGTCGACAACGAGTGGACGCTGAAAGTCGAGACGGTGCTGATCGGGTGCCTGGTGGCTCTAATGAGCTGTGACCTTAACACAGGAAAAATCATAACAGCGCGAAGTAGAATTTTAACTTCAACGTCGGAGGTACAGCGCCATTTATCGGCAAATTGGGTGGATTGGCTCTTAAGACGACTCAACCCCAAAAAAAATGTTTCTTTGAGAAATTGTTCGCTGCGCAAGTGAACTTTTCGGCAATCATCTCAAAACACTGCTACTACGGTCAGTAAAAATCAAAACTATCACACCTTTTCCAAAGTTATTTTCTTCACAAACCTCTGGAATCTGCAGTTTGAAAATTCAGGAAAAACTCTAAATAAATTCGGATTGAACTGCGAAACATAAAGTGTCCAAGCTTTAAAGCCGCCAGGGGCGCAGGTGGGCGCTGCTCCGAACTCAATTTGCACCGCTTCGATTGTTACAGGGCGCAATCAATTTTAATATGCGCCCGATATCGCCGCTGCAACCGACGCTTCGGCCAGGATGTTGGAATAACTAGAATTAAATTAAATGAAAACTTTTTTGTGCTTCCAAAAGAATAGTTTACTTTAGTTTATTGATTCACTAGCTTTTGCCCGCGGCTCCGCCCGCGTGGTATTCGGTTATCGCGCGCTGTTCCCTCGGGAACTGTGCATTTTCCGGGATAAAGTTTCGGGCCCATAAACTATCTCTATGCCAAAAATCACGTCGATCCGTCTCTCCGTTACGGCGTGAAAATAGGACAAACATACAAACACACTTTCGCATTTATAATATTAGTATGGATATAGATTCAATACATAAATGGGCCAATCAACTATTTTACCGACACTTTGGGCGTCTCCTGCGTTACCAAAATTGTCTCCTGCGTTACCAAAAAATCGTACTTCTAACAAGATATTTCACGGTTTAATAGGTTAAACTTACGTAGGATGGCATGTATTCATGTGCACCATCTATTAAATTACAGAAAAAACATGTTTACTTACAAAAATCTGCGATTGTTTGAAAAATGTCGCGGACAGATTAGTGTCGGTAAAAAAGTTGATTGGCCCAAATGTCAAGTTACAAGTATTTTATGTATTCCCAAATAAGGAATAATAAGGAGTAGATAGTCCTTCCTGCGTCTGTGATCTCTGAACGCTACAATCTGGCCGTCTTCAAATGTAGAGTGATTAAGCATTTTATTGGGCAAGCGTGTTCCATCTTCGTCCACGTCTTCACTTACCAACAGGCGTGATTGTGGTCAAACGCTGGCTATTCATATAAAAAAATACCGTAGTTTAACACACACTATACCTACCATTTAACTGAAACACGATACACGCTTACACATTATGAGTATACAATACACATAAATAATAAAAATAATCCAGTTACTTCCACAGTTTCTTCAATCTGTCCCTGAACGATGCCACAGACGGGGCCTCCCTAATGTGCAAAGGCAACTCGTTCCACAGCTTCACGGAATGGATGCTGAAAGATTTAGCATATGAACGCGTATTTTTTGGCGGGAAGGCAAGTGCGAGACTGGAGCTGGACCGCAACCGGTGCCCGCTTCCAGCGGCCAAGTAGCTAAACCTTTCAGACAGGTACGAGGGAGAGGCAGGATTGAATAATAAATTAAAAAGGAGACACAGGATGTGAACGTCTCTCCGCCGTCTAATCGGCAGCCAGTGAAGCTGCTCGCGAAAGTGGGAGACATGGTCTTACTTTCGCAAGCCAAACACATACCGAATGCACACATTTTGCAGTCGTTCAAGTTTGTCAAGCAGTTCCTCCCTCAAGTCAAGAAACGCAATATCTCCATAATCTAGAAGGGGCAAAAGTAGGGAACGGGCAAGGGTAAGTTTTGTACGCATTGGAAATAATAATAATTAATCGTATTTTTCCCAAACTGTCTGGTATAGGGTTAGAATTACACCTCCCCATTTCTTCAATGGATGCCATAGGTAAGCGGCGACTGAGGATATAGATATCAATCTTTATTGACCAACCAAACAATAATTTGGTTGGTACTACAAAGACTAATTCTGTTTAAAAACTCATTACTTCTAAATACCACACGAGGGAGTTACCGCATCGAACTAACCGCAATCTAGATACATTACACAGTCGCATTTGTATTACTTTGAGTTAAGTGAAATTTATCTGCCGAAATCATCGGTAATTGAACTGTAACAAATTGGTAATATTGGTTACGCCAGTTTTAATGTGGTGAAGTGGCCGTAATGTGTAGGTAAGAGTAACTTTTACCATGGCTTCGTATTTTGTCCGTAGTTTTTTAACTGTACTAAAAATAGAAATGTTTTTGAGTCTTAAACTCACTCTCTGTCGGTCCCTGACACATTGCTCCTTTCATCCACTCAAAAGTTAACTGCTAAAAATCCCTTAAGGAATAAGTGCGCCTTTGTACAAGTATCTCAAAGTTTTTGTTTGTCAATTATATTTATTGTAATGACATTTAATTATTTGTTATTTTTTTATTATTTGTGCTTAGGTAATTAACTAAATATATATATATTGTATTTTTTTGCTTTTATTTGGTACATACATGTGATATTTTTTTATATTTTTATACAAAAACGACGACTTAAATGAAAGATCCAATAATTCTTTTAATTTTTCTCAGTGCTCCAATGGCAGTTGCCAAGGATTTATTGAAGACGCAATTACAGACGGGTTGCATTTCAACTCAGAAACCAAATAGAACAATCGAAGCAGAATTTTTTTTATACTAGAATATTCAAAAACACGATTTTGGTGAATGGGCCGGGTTACAGAATTTCTGCTTTCGAGCGACGAAATATTGGTTATATGCGTAACTTTTAGCCAGTTCTTAGATACTTAAGCAGTTTTCCAATTCATTGTACGAGGCGACATTATATTTATTCTTAGACGCTATTACTCAAAATGTTATGATAGTTTAACCTTTGACTTTTTTGATTGAAACTCCTTTGGGGTATTTATTTTTATCGCGTTATGAGCAAGACAGGCAATATTGCTTGACTGCGAGTGGCTAAAATTGGCTTATCTCTAGAGAGTAGGATACTCTAATGCCATAAATGCCGTACCTCTCACTAGTTCACTTTTTCTCACTGGTAGAATAGTGTGGTTACAAGTTATCTAATCCCAGGCCTCGTTGACAAATTATCATGGTCAGCAGATCCTTTTACATTAGTATTCCACGACCGGACATAGCCTTGCGGATAGAGAACCTAACTTTGAAGCTTGAGGTCCCGGGTTCGATCTCCAGTTCAGATAAAATCATTTTAGGTATTTACCTATACTCCATTTATTTTAACATTTGAAACTTAACGGTGGAATTTGCACACGTTTTTAAATGAAGCAATGAAACTATTTAAAATTGTGTTAACTTCTATACTAAAAATATAATAAATACCGCTAATAAATGTACATGTAGGTATATTTAGACAATTTGTGTTCGACAAACCGAGAAACGTGTGTTACAATTTGACCGTTAATTCAAATCTTAAATTAAATGGAGATAGTAAGAGCCGGATGGGAGCGTCTCTCGATAACTATTAGTTGACGTGTGAATTATTTATATCCTTTTTTATTATTTCTTTAGGTAATTAAATTATCCATTCAGCTGAAGTCAGTAACTTAAACTCAGTATTGCTGTTTTCTTTCAACGGGAGAATATTGCACCTCCATAAATAGGGTGAGTCGAATGGTGTCCCAGCGAATATTATCAAAGCACATTGTCAACAGTATTTTTTATTCCAACTATGGCGTTAACCAGACTTTATCCCACTAAATATGAATGTTTATGGCGCCAATAGCGCTTGTTGGTCCCATAAAGTAAATTTCCAACTGTCCCGACCGTAAGCCCTTTCTCTTTTTCAGAGCTGCATTCTTTTTTTATGCAGCTACTAAAAAGTAACCGGAGCTTTAAGTCGTAACGGGAGAACTGAAAGTAGTGTTAAGAGTGTAACGACTTTGTTCAGGTAGTTTTAAAAGGATTCTTTCTTCTAGACGACCAGGTGTCCTAGTGGTTAGAGAACCTGACAAGGAAATTTGAGGTCCCGGGTACGATTCCCGTGTCGGGGCAGATAATTGTATGAAAAATACGAATGTTTTTTCTCGGGTTTTGGCTGTTTATTTAATATGTATTTAAGTATGTATCTATCTAAATAATTATATTATGTATCCGTTGCTTAGTACCCATAACACAAGCTTTACTTAGCTTACTTTGGGACTAGGACAATTGGTGTGAATTGTCCCGTGATATTTACTATGTTTACCAGTTAACAGATTGCCATGAACAATGCTCATATAACGTCACTAGTTTGAAGAAATCCCGTATCTGAAATCAAAACGTCCGCAAAATTGACCCTTGAAATAATGATCATAAAGTTCACTCTTCTGAAATATTTTTTGTTTTGTTTGTGTGTTGTCACAAAAATTGGTCTCACATTGATATTCTTGCCTATAGAAACTATATTAATTTCAAGCACCGTGTTATCTGTCATCTAAATGCTAAGTGATCGCACGCAGTTCTATACAATTTTCCAATTTTCCTGTTTAACTCCATAAGAATGGTTAACTGTTTTTTCAGTGTATAAGGATTATTATTATTGTACCTACCTGTTTCTACTTCAAATGCAATGCCATTTTACCGTACCCACTATTCCTGTTTACCGATGTATACTTTATTACCGTTATGGCACTCCAGGTCTATAGTTACCTTATCTTATCATGTCTTAAATGCAATGTTTAACAATGTGCCTTAATAAATAAATAAAATAAGAAAGAGGAAACCTACATTCATATTATAACTACTATATATAAATCTACATTTATATAACCTACGTGTATGATAGGTATTCCCAATCCATACTGGGCCCGCGTGGGTCTAAGCCATCTCACTCTGAGATATCACCTAACAGCAGGATGTATGTAGACCGAGATGATGATGATGATGATAGATTTAATAATAATTAAATAATGTTGCTTTTATAAAAAAAAGGTATGTGTAATGTTTAGCATATATATTTTTAAAATTATGCTGTGAACGGTGCGGTACATTCGCGTCTCATATAAACCTTTAACAGGTTGCTGTAGCGCGTCTTAGTTGTAAGTATTTTCTCGTAAACACTTTATATTTTAAAAATAATAAAAAATAAATAAAAAAGATATGTTTTGACAACTTGCTGCAAACTAATTTTCATGTCAAATTGTAGCTCCATTATTTATAAAAATCAATCTAAAAACGACCTATAATCGCCACCAGTATCAATAAACCCAAGTTATTTTTGTGGAACGTGCGAACAACACCAAAAATGGCCGGTTGTAAATTTTAACTACGGCACCTAATTAACTATCGAATTAATGAACTATTTGAACGGGGACAAAAAAGTTTCTGTTGATATATCTCGCGACTGGTTATTAGTTAGTAATCGAGATAGTGTGATTATGATCGCTGTTTTTTATCAGTCATTAAACAAACACGGCTAACTCGTCGGTTGGTGTGATTGATATCGATACAATGTCATATTTAAACACACTGTAGTGTTTATTGTAAATTATGTAGCTTATTTTTGAAATTATATTGTTACTTCTTTTGTTTTTTTTACAGCTTAAGAAATTGGCTGAGACTAAATTTTATAACAAGAGATGCTTATCATCAATTAATCCCTACTATCCCTATCCCTACTCCCTACTAATATTATAAATGCGAAAGTAACTCTGTTTGTCTGTCTGTCTGTTACGCTTTCACGTCGAAATCACTGAACCAATTTTGATGAAATTTAATATAAAGATAATTTAAGCCCCAAGGATCAACATAGGATACTTACTTTTTATTCCGGTAGAGGGCGCCACCGCGCGGTAACCTAGGTCCGCACAGATGAAGTAGCGGGCATAAGCTAGTGAGAAATAAAATGGTGTAGCTGCGATTAAACAGAATATTTTATTTTAATTTGCACATTACGTCGAATTATTTTCAACAAAACTTAGGACATTTGTAACGAGTAAAGCTGATACCTCGTAGTAATAAATAACTTTAATTTTATTCTCTCACACCTTACAGATAATTATAAATTAGCCAACAACTGTCATCTATGTTATTAATAGGTAGGCTGGTATGTTCTACTTTCATAGATTATTTATGTCTTGTTTAGTTAATCTATGTTACGCTTGTACCATGCTACCTAGTTACCTTGTTCTTTTTTCCGTTGCCAAAATGGCAAAAACGGAACCCTTCTAGTTTCACCATGACTGTGTATCTGTCTGCTCAGCGACTATCAATGCTAAAAAGCTGTATTTTTTTAACGAATATATATGTACACTATGTCGATAAAATCGTACAATAAAAATTTCAAAAAAAAAATTTTTGAGTACCTCCCATAGACGTAAAGTGGGGTGATTTTTTTTTTCTCATCCAACCTTGTAGTGTGGGTCACTCAAGTTATTTTTTTATTCGTTTGGATGGAAAACGAGCAACTGGGTCTCCTGATAGTAAGTGCCAGTAATTTCACCGGCCGTCTTTCTCGCCACGCCTGCACTGCTGCTTCACGGCAAGATCAGCGAGCAAGATGGTGGTAGCAATCCGGGCGGATCTTGCCACCTGCAAAATTGTATCACCTGTTTAATTGTAGATATAGGTATTGTCAGTAGCACTGTACAATGGCGTCGTACGTAAGACGGGACAAAATAACTTAAATACTTAAGCTTTACTATTATTTTTTAAATTGTTGACTGACTTCATTAAATAAATTTGAATGGTGCAATATCTGAATTTTATACTTTTGCAAGATTTTCAATGATTTGCGTATTTTTTAGGGTTCCGTACCCAAAGGGTGCCAACGGGACCTATTACTGAGACTCCGCTGTTTGTTTGTCTGTCCGTCCGTCACAGGGCTCTATCTCTTAAGCCGTAAAAGTTACTCTTGAAATTTTCACAGATTATGTATTACTGTGGCCGCTAAAATAACAAATAGGTACTAAAAATAAAATAAAGTTACAAATTAAAGGGGGTCGTCATACAAGAGACGCGTTTTTTGAGCGTTTTTCATAATTAACAAAAAATAACCAATAGTCATACCCAAGCCCTCTCATTCCGAGAGGAGGCCTGTGCCCAGCAGTGGGACGTATATAGACTGAGATGATGATGATGATGAACCAATCGTCACAAGAATTGCGCTCGAGTACATTATGTGCAGCTTAAATAATTATACCTATTGACGATTAAAACCTTTTTTTTTTCATATTCTGAACAGACTTATTCATACCGGAAAGTAATTCAAGTATGTACCGTATTTCCTCGTGAATCGCCCGAGGCTTTTATTTGCTTCCGTTAAAATTATAATTCAACTCCTCACAACTACGAAACTTTTCCTTTAACACCTCTGCCGCATATTACGAGTACACAGTTCATCTGAAACTGTTTGCATTATTCAAAGCATTTGCCCGGACTTGTTATCTTTGCACTCAAAACTTTGAATAAACTACTCTACTAGAAGTTGTGAAAATATAGGTGGGTTAAGTCGGGATCGACAACAGCCCGCGAAAACTTGGATTTCACTTGTCACGTACCATACGAGTACGTCGCTTGAACACGATGTGGTGGAGTACCGCGATGTCATCACGTACCGGAAACGGTAGCACCAAGTTTAAGCTTTAACTCTGAATGCAATAATAGACTGGTTGTTAGAGTAGTCCAACAACCTGGTAGCATGGTGTACGGTTGTGTTACTCTGAAGATGAGCTCTGGTTGAGTTCGAAACGCGTCAGTGTGATTTGGTGGTGATGATAGATGGGTTTGTGTAATTTGTGTGTGTTCTTACAGTGGAGGAACTGCATGAACACGCATATTTTGCATAAGCTCAGCTATCGTAAGGTCGCGGGTGAGCAAGGAAATTCTTTTAGTTCATTGATATGGAACTCCGCGAAGTAACGCCTGATTCAATAAATTAATTAAATAAATCCCTACTATATAATATTTTAAATGCGAAAGTAACTCTGTTTGTCTGTCTGTTACGCTTTCACGTCGAAACCACTGAAACGATTTTGATGAAATTTGATAGGTATATAGGTAGTTTGAGCCCCAAGGATCAACAAAGGATACCTTTTATTCCGGTAGAGGGCGCCACCACGCGATAACCTAGATCCGCGCAGACGAAGTCGCGGGCATAAAGCTAGTGTATCTATAAATCTGATATTTTATAATATACGGCTTTTATATTTAATACTGTATATGATTGATGTTATTATTAGTAACGGTTATTAGTTAACTTACTACAAGAATCTAGTGTAGATGATTGATTAATAGATTCCATTGAATAGCTTTATAATAATCGCTGATTTCTTACTCAAGTTCATGAATAAATTTCAAAGAATACAACTTTGTTCGTTGCGTCGCGCAATATGCAATTAAAATTAATAAATAAAAGGCTGCTGTGACGAAAATATTTCAACTTTGTATCCATTGTTAGCATTAACACATTTTTGCTCAACGCCAGAAGTCTCATCATTGCTTTGCTTCAACAATAACTAATTTGTCATTTTCACTGAAGGTACTTTATATAATTATCTGAGGTAAAATGGATGTGAACTGCGGTTAGTAGGTCATACCTTCGTAAGTTAAGTATGATATAAAAATGTGATTTCATTTGTTACGAGGTTAGTTTGTTCATTTGTTTTGAATGCATCGAAATTACGTGGGAGCCCTTGTACGCCATACCTCTATGGTGAACTACCAAAATTGTATTGTTTACGATTACACGAAACATGCATTAGGAGAACAAAGTTGTCTATCAATCAAAGTTCTCTCAAACGCATTTGCAATTGATTAGCGGCTATAAGAATATCGGATCGTAACGTATATATTTTTTGGGAACCGTGGTTTCAAATTGCTTAAGGACTGCTTACCTTTATATTGTCTATAAATGTTAAAATATAAAAAAACAATGTTACCATTTCACGTATTAATCTTTCACTATAATCATGATGATTGCAGTGTTTGGTCGTCGAATAGCGCCACTTATTCCATGGAACCAGCGATATCTATAGGTATAGCTGATTCCGGGAAATAAGTTGCGCTATTATATTTGGTTTATTATACGGTATGTTTCTTATGAAGTAATAAGTATTTAATGCTCTCAGTAAATGTGTTAAAACGGTTTTAGTTCAATTCGTGGGAAAAAAATCTAACAAAGTTAATCACACCACCAATGTACCTACAGCAAACACACGGCAAAACAAAAACGAAACGCCCAACGACTGACTGGTGACCATATCACGTTTTTAAGAGCCTATATACACCGCGTTCTTTAAAGCGGACTATTGACGCGCGTTTCTATTGATATAGACGCTATACGCACGCGAGTTGTATGACTGCTCTATGAAAGTAAAACGCGCTGAGCAAAAGCTCTAATAACTGTTAAGTAAACTTTAACAGCTGCATAAAAAATATTAATTCAATTGCATAAAGCACCTGGGTATGCAGTACGTGCTTAAGACTGCCGAGATCAATATTTTAGGCTTTCATCCTGCAGTAGATGGATACTGCGACATCATCGCCATGGACGCAACTAATTTCCATCTGATTGAAGGCCTGCCTTAAGTGAGTGTAGTCGACAAAAGAAACATATTTCGTTGCTTGAATGATTCTTTAATCAATAAGTGGTTTTAATATACACAATAGTAATAGTAGTCGAATACGTTGCTCCTAGCTTTCATCAATCGAGTGGGGCCTGTGAATTATTTCTATCCACACATGCATACAATTATACTATTAAGATAACACAGAATCTGAATTAGATAAGTCACTAAAAAAAACTGATACACTGGTATAATGTATTTGCTATGATTGATTAATAGTAGACTAGTGTAGTGTAAAATAAGAATGTGGTACTAGCCTCCAACGACAAAGGCCTTCACCGAGCACGCCAGAAAACGTTCATTATACTTCATTAAAGCCTTAATGTCGATTTATAACGTACTTATATCACCTATATTCATTTATCCATTATTACCGAACGGTTTTCCTGTAATTAAACAAATTCATAAGTAGCTGATAAGTGCGTAACACACTGTATAAATTTCAATGAACATTTTTTTAAAGAAAGAAATCAC
Organism: Choristoneura rosaceana; assembly: GCA_037349165.1. Taxonomy (NCBI): domain Eukaryota; kingdom Metazoa; phylum Arthropoda; class Insecta; order Lepidoptera; family Tortricidae; genus Choristoneura; species Choristoneura rosaceana. The sequence goes on from JAZBNJ010000008.1 coordinate 6,036,554, forward strand.
AGTCAGAATTACGTGCCTCTAGGCTAAAAGATCCTACATCAAAATAAGTAAACCTCTTAAAGATCGATTTGAACTGTAATTGATTGAAGAGGCTTTATTCACGAAATGTTTGCTTATACTCGTTATTTTTACCGATACAGATATTTGCAAAAATTAAACAAAAATAATGTTCTTGTCAATATCAAATAAGGGCCCAACCTTGTAAAGCTTGATCAATAAACTAATCTTAATGCTCCTGTGACCAATATCGTAAACGCATAATCAAACTGGCCACACCCCGAACTCGGCACATAAATTAAGCTACTTTTTGCTGGCATTGTTACTTTGGGCTTTAGTATTTAGTGGAATAGTTTCACAACTGGCCCTCATGCACCTACCTTATAGGCAACTCCCCGGTTTATTATACATATAAATTTATCGTGCTTATTGGCGTGCTATCGAGATATAAATGAGTTGGTAAGCCCATTAACCACATAGCTGATAATTGATAGCGGGCGGCTGATGTCGGTGTCTATTTTGTTTAGTTTTCATTTCAATTCATAGCATGTTTTTCGGTCGCTACGCATATGATATTTTTTGATTCAAAACATTAATCCTCATTGACAATTATTTCGCTTGAACTGTAATTTCTTGTGTCCCGGTTGCACGGGAAAAAAAATTACCAGGAGCTCTCCTTTTGAACTTCAACCTAAAATGTATTTTTTCCTAGAATCTATCAATATCTTAGAGAGGTTTTTTTTAAAAAAATGGGCTCATGCTGCTAGCGCAAGTTCGCCAGGAACTTTAGATGTACTCAAAGACTGATGAGCAGAAATGAAAGAGCGCTGCTTTCTTTCTTACTTCCGCGTCGATGAACGATTTCCTATAAAAAAGTAATAAAAAAGAAAAAGAAAGAAATTGCCTCCAAAGGTGAATCTCAATAAAGGCTTGACTCAGTTTTAGCGGCTCCGCGCATATAACGAGGGAGGAACTTTTGAAAGGGGTGAAGTAGAAACGGTACTGAATTCAGGAATACAACGAAAAGGTGGTACCTGAATGCGAATAAATTGGAATTGATAAAATCGACGGCAAAATGGGAAACTAGGCTTTCAATCAGGTACATTTTGTCAGAAATAGAGTTCTCGTGTACTTAACAAAATCAAACGATTACGGAGATTTTATTCTTTTCGCAGGTTAATGGAATATTATAACTTATTTTGTCGATTTCTCGTTTTTTTTTTCTTTATGTTTTGCTATTCTTAAAGTCGTATTTATTTCATTGTCTGACGGGTCAGTCTTGCGTAGTCATTAGGACTAAGTTACATCACTCAAAGACGCGCTTAACCAGCAAACCTGTTATAATTAAAAAAAACAGAGCATTTTTCAGAGGTCTCTCGCTTTAATTAAGAATACTTTTTCCCTTTCTCCTGAAAGAGTTTCGTTCAGCTTAATTACGGTTAATTCTCCTTCCCCTTGTCATCTATTCTGTCTCAAGGCGTAGCTCGCTTTGTAAGTAGCTCTGTAATGATGGGTTTAAAGGGCATGTAACATTTTTTTAGTACATCAATTGGGCTTAGTAATATTGTTATTATTATTATTATTATTATTATATAAATTATCAGGCAGGCAGTTGCAAGCAACTGATAGGTGCCTGTATCTAGCTGTTCCTTGGTCAAGTATTCTTAGTATTGTTAATGTGTTGGTCTAGTCGGTTCTTAAATTGGTTAGCATTCAGTGCTGAGACTACATGTACTGGTAGTTTGTTCCATGTCTTGATCACTCTATTACATAAGAAATGTCTGCTTATCTATTGCCGCAAAAAACAAATGAAGGTACATCTCCTTGAATATTTAAAAGGTGCAATTATTTTGTAACAGGGTTGTTGACCATTTTATGCAGGGGATTATCATAGCTAAGCAAAAGCTTCGCATACTAAACGAGTTAATTAGTTCGGAAAGTTTAGTGCTACAAGAGCCGTGAGCGTAAAAGAGCAATTCTTAGTTCCATTAAGTTCATTTAACTAACTGCACTTTATACGATACCGTAGAAAGCGATTGTATGCATATATCGCAAGTTTCATATGGTCTTAAATTGTAGGTACGTGTAGATTAGGTGCAGTGCAGTGCGTTATCACTTTAAAAGCGACCTGAACCTACTTATGATAACTAGGTTCAATCAAAGCCATAAGTATACATAAAACTTAATTTTATTGACACTCAGCACCTAATATCCATTCGTATCTTATCTATCTCTCGTTATTAACTTGGTGGCTAAAGTAAATTTAAGTAAATATTATTTAACACAATCTTAAATAAGTTTTTGGTAAGAATTTTATTTTTAATGCACTTTTTTTTTGCTGACTGTACTTTTTGTTGACGGTACTTGTATTATCACCCAAACTACATTTGTATACCTAATTTTAAGTCGATGACATTAACCGTTAAAGAGTTCCGTCTTGTGAAAACGATCCTGGCCGGATAACCAGGATGTCACTACCAGATTATTGTGTTGTCCTGCAATCTACATAAATATACCAAATTTCAAGTCAATCCAACTTACTGGAAGTTGGTCGAATTTAACTTGCAAGATTTGATTACAGATAGACACAACGGGACAGGTGAAATTAAATCCATACTACTATTGTAAATGCGAAAGTGTGTGTGTATGTTTGTCCGTCTTTCACGTCAAAACGGAGCGACGGATCGACGCGATTTTTGACATAGAGATAGTTTATGGGCCAGAGAGTGACATAAGCTACTTTTTATCTCTGGAAAATGCACAGTTACCTAAGGGAACAGCGCGCATTAACTATATTTAATAACCATATGGAGATAGAACGAAAACAACAGGTTGTTTTGTAGGGGGCCCTCCTTTATTTTCATTCAATCTCTGTTAGTAACAGTTTAACATACAAATCTTAAGAATGGAACGATTATAGATTACTAATGTTTCATATTACTAAAGTACAAAAACCGGTTCAACATGGTTCGATCTTAGGGAAAACATTGAAGTTTAGTAATAAGATACAATATTTTATATGCGGGTCCCAATTTTTTTATTTTATTGTATTTTAATTTTGTATATTTGTTTTTTATTGTAGCGGCAATGAAAATACGAAGCGTTGGCAGGCCTCCCACCAGGTGGACTAACGACATCGTGAGAGTTGCAGGAAACCGGTGGATGCAAGTGGCGAGTTGTCGTTCATTGTGGCGTTCTAAGGGCCTTTGTCCAGCAGTGGACGTCTTCCGGCTATGATTATGATGAATGAAAATACACGTTATGTGTACATTTCACTTTTCTGTCTATTACAGTTCTCAAGATACAGCCCTGTAACAGACAGACGGACAGCGAAGCAACAGTTTGTCACTCTTCGGTTACGAAACACTGAAAAACAAATTTCAACAAATTAGAGTAGGTGCCTATGTGCATCTATTATAGTTTTTGAAAATATTACTCAAGATGGTCGGTAATTGCATAATATATAAAATAAAAGCTTTTAAAATACAACTAGGTATGCTTAAATCTTCGAATATTTCTTTTTTCGAATATATATTATAATTAATAAGATTACCACTCAAAAATCCGAAAGCTAATTTTATTTAACTTATAATATTTCTAGTGGACAGCGCGTAAATTGTAATAAAAATTCGCGAGATTCAACAGATAAGAATAATGGGCATGATACGCGATCACGATAATGAAATTGCAAGCGGTTGCGGGCGCCATAAGAAAAATGGTAAAATTTGTGGCGTTAAAAATAATATCGTTAAACATAAAGAAAAATGGGTGCCCTGTAGGACGGCCGCGCTCCTCTCCGAAATTGCAAGTCGTATATTACACAGGGAATTTTCAATTACGGCAATCCTGCGGTTTTTCATTCGTAATGTGACTTTAGGCATCGCTTCGAGTTGCCCATTCATAACTGCCACGCCACGGGCCGCGGCAGCACATCCCGCTCTATAGAACCGTACGTCCAGCAGAGTAATGCTTTTTGATAATGATTACATGATAAATACACTACAAAATATTAGTACACATAAACTACATCAACATGTTTTGCTCTATTTGTCGATCCTTATTTTTTTCGATTGCTCTTCTCTACCACTCAAAGGTTGACTGGCAGAGATCCCTTCAGGGATAAGTCCGCCTTTGTACTTACAACTTCTTTTTGTGTGATATTTTCATATAGTTACTGAATTAAGCGGTGTTAAATATCAATTTGACATAGATTTAGTTGAAAACCCGTCTTACCGCTTTTGGTATATTTTCTAACACCATGAAACTTTGAAAACTAAGCACGCTAAATGCTAAATATTGAAACTATTAGAAAAAAAATGAGTTTTTTTTATGTTAAATAGTGTTTTTTTTGGGCGAGTTTAGACAATCATAATTTAGATAATACGGTCGTTGCCTACAATCGTACGCTCTGATTCGATTTTAATGATAAAGTTTAATTTATACGAGATCACTTATTAAAAACGCATAGGTAATAATTGACTTAAGCCACATTGAACAAAACATAAGTAGCATTTAAGTTTTCTTTACTTCAACTTTCATCATCATCATTCCAGCCTAGGTATACACGTCCCATTGCTGGGCACAGGCCTCCTCTCAGAATGAGAGGGCTTGGGCCATAGTTCCCACACGGGCCCAGTGCGGTTTGGGAACTTCACACGCACCTTTGAATTGCTTCGCAGGTTTGTGCAGGATTCCTCACGATGTTTTCCTTCACCGTAAAGCTCGTGGTAAATTTCAAATGTAATTCCGTACATGGACTTCGAAAAACTCAGAGTTGCGAGTCGGGGTTTGAAGCCACGATTTTCTGCTTGAGAGGCTATAGGTCAAACCACTCGGCCACCATGGCTATCATCACTTCAACATTACTTCAACCGTAAATTCATAATTTACCGACATGTACAACTATCATCATAGTTCCGCCAAAGCGCTCGGCTTCATATCTTCACGGTGCAGCGGAATTTTATCGTTATTGAAAATGAGCTTTTCAAACTCTAAAGCTTCCTATAAAAATTTATTGTAATGCAAATTGCATCTCTTTGTGCGAACTGAGATTCTGCAAGCGCCGTCGAATCCTTTTAGCAAACTACTTATGAAAATGTCTAAGCTTTCAATATTGAGACGCACAGAAAGCGTTTTTTGCAGAACTTAATGCAGACTTATTTCAAATTATACTACGTTTGACGGGATTAAAAACGACAGGCTTAAATTAAACGTTTAAAGTTCATACCCAAAACAGTCTCTTCAGTTATGTTTTTAACTTCCTGTGTTTCAACTTTTTTTCTCTAAACTCTTTAAGATAATCTATTCCTTAAACCAGATCTTATACCTATCCCGGTAAGATTTTCATTGCGATTTCATTTTTTCGCGTCATCATTTCGGGTTGGGAGGAAATTAAACTTCTTATCAAAGATAAGTCCCACCTTTTTCATGGCAGCCCGGATTGACGTAGACTTTCCGATATAAATAGGAATATCACGTTGGATATCATAATCCCAATTAATTTTCATTTTGCCGCTAACAGGAAGTTTGCATTTTGTTGGCGTAACTTAAAAGCCGATAATTATGTTGTTAAAATTTAATTGACACCTTAATTCTTGTTGAAGAAATTGGAATCACGTTATGTTACAAAATACTGTTGTAAATATACGTGCTTAACTCATAAATTACACGTGTCTCCTGTTTTTGATTAAGCTTAAGCAGATTTTTCATATTGAACAGCAGTTCAAACAAGACAACAGTGCGTTGCTTAATAGTTTTTTGTTCTATCAATGGTGTTAATTTATATCCCATTACCTGTCACCTGCGACTACAAAGAATTCGTTTATCGTTATCCCACTGGAAATGTGCAATTTTCTTGGATAAAAATTAACCTGTTCCTCAGGGTCTCATTGGTTCAGCGATTTAAGCTTGAAGATGTAACAGAAAGACCGACTTAGAATCAAAATGAATTAAGGCGAAAGGAGTGAGGCACTAGCCCGACTCATGAGCACTGGTGGAGATCCCATAAAGCGGTCATCATCTGCGATGTTGGTCTAACACATTAATTGGTTTCCTTTAGTTAAATTTAATTTGCTTAATTTAATCTAATTTGTAATTTAATTCAATTTGATTTGTTAAAGTTAATTAAATTTTTATTCAATAACAATTTATTTCGATTTAGTTTAATTTATGAGTGAATGAAATTTTTGTATTATTTATTTATTATTTTATTGTTGTAATATTAGCAAGGAAAGGATAGAGAAGCAAACTGTCAGCCGTCTATCATTCAGTAGCAGTTTTGATGAATTTTAAAACTTGAGTGATTTTGCGGATTTTTTTTATCTCTGCTTATCTTCGTTGGGAAAGAAGCGTGATTGTATGTACATAATTATGGGCCTATGTATGAGTATTGCTTTAAACTTTCAATTTTCTTTATCTATTATTAATGCCTTATTAATACTGAAAAAATTATGTGCTTTAATTCAAACAGACGAGCGTTAGCCGATAAACTGCATCATCATCATCAGCCGGAAGACGTCCACTGCTGGACAAAGGCCTCCCCCTTAGAACGCCACAATGGATGACAACTCGCCACTTGTATCCACCGGTTTCCCGCAACTCTCACGATGTCGTCAGTCCACCTGGTGAGAGGCCTGCCTACGCTTCGTGTTCCGGTTCGTGGTCGCCACTCACGGACTTTTCTCCCCCAACGGTTATCTGTTATTCGAACTTTGAACTGCATCATAAAATAACATAATTGCTGTTCTAAAGAAGCACCCTGAAAGTCATATTTAATCTTTTAAAAGTTCAAAGCGTCGTTATTATGCAAGGAAATGTATTTCAAAAAGAAATCCACTGCGAGTGATATAACACCCGCACGTTTCTACTTCTTATGAAGGAGCTAATTACGAAAGCGGTAAATTTGAAAAGTGGAGGCAAAGAAATATTTCGACGTAATTTAAGCCCTCTGAAATTCCTAAAAAAGAATAAATCAAGCAAGCAAGTAAGTTAAGTAAGCAAAAAGAATAAATAATAAAAGCTACAGCAAAATTAACCTCGTGTTTTTTGGAACGATTAAGGATTTTTGTCATTTGGGTGGGCGAAATTGATGTTCTCTGTATCTGTCGGAATAAGTGCATTAATTATTATTGTCCCTTCAAATGGAATTGCACAGGTAAGTACTGTATGTTTCGTCTTTTTTTTTTCAATAAATTTTTAATATGCACCTTTTGATGCGACTTTTCGCCAATTTATTCTTCTCAAATGATTCGTTTCCCAACTGTTTCGCATAGAATCACGATTTTTTAAACCGTAAGTAGGTGCTTCAGGATTGTTATAAAAATAATATAACCTTACTTATAGGACTCTACAGGATAGTACTAAAATGTGCCCTGAATAGTTTATAGTTTCAGGAAAAAATTGGGAAATAAATCATTTGGGAAAAATATTTTCGGAAAAAAGCCAAGATCCCGTTTTCTGATGATGTTCTAAATCTAAAGCTATCAAAGCTCAAAATCGCTATTTGTTTTGTAAAGCGTTTAAGAACGGTTTGCAGGCGCAGTATGGACTAACACTTCCTGTCTAAAAAAATGACAATCTTCACTCATTATTGGCGAGGCTGATTTAATCTATATATATAAAATTCAAAGTCCTGACTGACTGAGTGACTGACTGACTGATATATCAACGCACAGCCCAAACCACTGGACCTAGAGACTTGAAATTTTGCACATAGATACCTTATACAATGTAGGCATCCACTAAGGAAGGATTTTTGAAAATTCCCACGGGAACGGGAAAAAATCAAGATTTATATATTCGATTCTGAGTGACCCTATCTCAGTAACAATAATAACTAGACTCTTCAAATTTGTTACACAAGTAGGTATTACATTAATAAAAACATCAATTTCAGGATTTTTGGAAATTCCCACGGGATAAGGAAAAAATGGGATTTATATATTCAGTTCAACGGAATCCCATGAACAATAATTACTAGACTCTTCAAATTTGGCATAGAAGTAGGTAATTATAATAGTAAAAAACTATTTTAAGGATTTTGGAAATTCTCACGGGATAAAGAGAAAACGGGATTTATATTCAGTTCAACGGGATGGTTTTATCGTTTTAACTGAAATTTAGTACCTATTTAGGTTCCTTGGGGGGTCTAGGGGTCTATTACAAAAGGATTTCCCGAAATTCTGACGGGAACGGAAAAAAACGGGATTTTTCGTTTTTATGGTCGTAGAAAGCTGAAATTTGGCATGTAGGTTGCTTGACGAGTGTAGAAATTCCTACGGGAAAGGGAAAAAAAAACGGGATTTTTCGCTTAATGGATGCAGAAAGCTGAAAATGGCATGTAGATTGCTTGGGGAGTGTAGAGGAGCATTGAGAGTGGAGTTTTCGAAATTTCCACAGGAACGGGAAAAAACGGGATTTTTCGTTTTACTGGTCGTAGAAAGCTGAAATTTGGCAAGTGGGTTCCTTGGGGAGTGTAGGGGAGCGTTGAGAGAGAATTTTCCGAAAATTATTAACGGGAACGGGAAAATTGGGACTTTTCTTTTTCTTTCTTATTTATTTTAAAAATATTTTTTTATTCGAAAGAGTATACTCCCAAGGTAGTCCACTGTCACCAAATTAGGATCTGATGACGGGATCTCAGGGAAATCGAGGGTAAACTTCAAATTGTGTAGGGACGCATTACGTTTTTCATATATTTTCTCAGTATTTGCGTCTGATAGACATCATGTCATGTTGATGAGCTGATGATGGAAGGTAAAACTCCATAACGGTTAGGAGTTGAGGTTTTTTTAAAAATATTATACCTAATTTAGTTGTTTTCATTCTGGTTACTCTGGTTATTCTGGTTACTGTTGGAAGGTATAACTCCTTAACGGTTAGGACACATTAGTACCTACGCCAAACCAATCAACTGATTCGAAAGAAAGAAAGAAGAAAAACTTTTTAAACTTTGTCTGTTTCTTTGTTTATTGGGGGTAATCACTGAAACAACAGCTTTTTAAAAATCGCTACCCTAAATAACAGAAGCCTGTTTCAATTCAATCGCGGACAGTGTGGTTTTCTATTGAACTCACTTATTTTTATCCCACGGGAATCCTATGTCGCACAGGTACGAAGTCGCGGGCAAAAGAAACAAGTAGGTTTTCTAAAATTACACCTCTGACCTGAAGATGTGAAACAAGGCTTCCAAGTCGATTTTTAAATTCGAAAATTTGCAAATGTAATCCTCCGAAAAATCAATTAAAACACGAAAATAAATATCGTAGAAAGTAAATCTGTGTTACCCCAAATTTAACGCGGGCGAAGCCGCGGGCAAAAGCTAGTTTGATAATAATTTCTTTATCACATCTTGTATTCAAGATTCAAGTGACTTCAAGAACGCGCGCTCGTGTCAATCAAACGCGATACGGACGCGAGTTATATGGCGCATTTCGATCAATGAGTTTCTAAGTAGTGACTTTGTTGTCATCTGATTGAAAGCTCTTCGAGAAACTTTTACTTCAGAGAATGCTCCCAATACTTGCTGAGAAATCCATAATACCTGATCACCAGTTTGGATTTCGAACAGAACATGGTACAATCGAGCAAGTCCACCGAGTGTACGAAAGCATCAGAAAATCGTTAGAAGATAAAGAGTACTGCTGTTCTGCATTTCTTGACATCAAACAGGCTTTTGATAAGGTGTGTCATAGTGGCCTCTTATACAAAATTAAGCTATGGCTTCCTCACACATTGTTTGAGCTTCTGAAATCATATCTGTCCGATAGAATATTCCAAGTAAAAGAAGGACATAGTACATCCAAGTTCTACGACATCTTGGCGGGCGTACCACAGGGATCCGTGCTCGGGCCCATACTGTACACAATTTTTACAGCGGACCTGCCAGCGAGGCCAGGAATTACCACAGCGACGTATGCAGACGATACAGCAGTTCTAGCAAGTCACAATAACCCGCACACAGCCTCTAAAATGATACAGGACAATCTAAACGAGATACAAAGTTGGTTGAAGAAGTGGAGAGTGAATGTTTCACTTTCACATTGCGACAAGGGAACTGTCCACCCATTAAGCTGGGTGAAGAGGAACTGCACCACAAAGACACTGTAAAGTATCTAGGCATGCATCTCGATCGGAAACTAAACTGGAGACACCACATACAATCCAAAAGAGACCAAGGTGAATCTAAAAATGAGAAACATGCAGTGGCTCCTGGGGAGAAACTCTGTACTCAGCACAGATAATAAATTAATAGTGTATAAGACCATCTTAAAGCCGATATGGACCTACGGTATACAACTATGGGGCTCTGCTGCCACCTCTAACATAAACATCCTACAGAGAATGCAAAACGCCATCCTAAAAAGCATCTCAAATGCATCATGGTTTATCAAAATCTCGGAGGTTCACGAACAACTGAAAATGAACACAGTGAAGGAGGAAATAACCTCAGTTGCCAACCGCTACAAACAAAGGCTGGAAAGGCATCCAAATCGTCTTGCTAACAGTTTATCCAAGCCAGCTCATAAAAAGCGTCTTAAAAGATCTGCTATAATGGATCTAGTAACCAGCACTGACAGCTGAAGCGTCGATGTTAAAAGAGAAGAGGCTCCCGATGGGGATCTTCCTTGACAAGCCAATCACACTTCAACCCATCTGCTTCTATAAGCACTATAGACTATTCTAGGGACTGATTGCAAGATCAAGAATGAGAAAAAAAAAAAAACTGATTGAATAATTAAAACAAATAACTGTGTAGTAACTCTATAATGGAGACCATTAACTACATGCTGATAGCAAAAAGGAGTTGACATCGCCTAGCTACCGCAAAATAAAGCTAACCTCTCCAGTTTTTTACTAAGTAATTTTGCAAGTTGCGATCCACCTTTTTCTTGTTTCTACCAGATTACTTTCCCTTAAGTAAATACAGAAAAACGATACAGTTCTTTGTACAGTTATTTACTTTATGTGGCTAGCTGGTATCGTTAATGGAATTAAAATGTAGGAGCCAAGTTGTAAATAAACGACGTCGCAAGTATTGAATAAATATTAGATCCCTACGAAAAAGTAGCTTGCCAATTACTTAGATGTAAAAACTTTTAAATGAAACTTTGATATTAAATTTATGCATTTACTTGATATGTAGAAAATTACGAAATTAAAAGTTATTGTTGAGAGTAAGCTCAAATATTCTGAACCGTGTTTGTTTTTCAGATTCGCATAATTTTTTATTTTGCTACCTTAACACTGTGTTAACCTTAACTGAAGTAAAAATAGGAAACAAACATTCAAAAAACAAGATTATCCGGCAAGACATAAATAATGTAGCTTCAGTTAAAAACTTTTTATCGTTTCCCTTGAACTTTTTCCTTGTGCTTAATTACATTTTCATTTATCTTCCGTATCATCCGGCAGTCTGTTAAAACTGCGGCGATTTGCAAAACACGCTCCGCGAAGAATGGCTTGGCTTGTTTTCTTGCTACAGTAGCTACAATCTGCGCGAAACCTCTTACTCAAAGACATTTCATTGTCAGCTGCGTTCTTTTGTGTTAGTATTTGGTTGTAGAAAACTCCTAAGGTATCCAGCTCGCAATCCTAACTAATCCTCATTGATGTATGATTGTTTATTACGTTTTCACACTGAAAGTACCCTCTTGATCGAAATTAATTTTGTTACGGAGATTGTTTGGAACTCTAAGAAGACCAAAAGATTGCAGGCGTATCATAAACCAGTTTTTCGTTTTTCGTTTTTTTTTAAGTCGGGCATGTTAGTAGTATAAAATGTTAATGTTTGTTTGTTACGCTTTCATTACTACAAATACTCAACTAAGCATGATGAAATTTGGTATGGAGATAATTTGACACTCAATAAAGGACATAGGAGAACTTTATCCCATAAAGTTGCGTAAATCCCACGCGATAGCGAAAATTGTAGCCAAATAAATAAATAAGTAAGTAAGAATTGCTCGTTTGGCGGTATTAGATTAAGTAAGTATTAGGGATCATTTTTTTATGTAATTATCTAAATTCTAAATGCAAATCATGAATAGTACTTACCAGTAAGATTATCTTTAGTTTCGTTAATGTGGAACGAGGCGTAGAAGAACAAGTCTATTGCGTTTTCTATTACATAGAAAACCATTGCTTGTACCGCTTACTATTATATAATTTACTATCGATGTCCGTATGAAAAACTTATCAGCAACAACTTTCCAGTGCGCGTAAACCAAACAGATACGTTGTATAAAATGCGTTCAAGACCGCACCGCACTAATGACTTCCGCCGTTGATCTCGCTATAATTTTCTACAACACACACCACAAATAGCAAATGTAAATAGTAAATGGTAAATCAATCGGTAATTGCCTCTCTCTAGCTCCAATTCTCCCATTAAATAACGAAATTATAAAACGGCCTTTCAAAAGTTAGTTAATAAATCACAAAAGCTGCTAATCAACAGAATCTCAATTAAAAGGAAACGATCACATTTCTTTACAAAGTGTAGGGAGGTTGGTACGTTATCGGAAGGATCCAGCGAGGGGGATTGTCTGTCGAATTGCCACTGACGTGAGCTCAGCACCTGGCTCTTTTCGTTCGAAATTAAAAAAGTTTCAGCTACACAGAAACTTGGCAGGTCCCGTTCATTTAAATGCTAAGGGATCCGGTGTTAGTATTCATTTCGAGTTTTGTCAATCAAAGAAAAGTTTCACTTTTTATCTGCTTAAAGCACTTGGCATCGTGTCCGTATTTACATTTTGGCTTTTGACTTTACGTTTCTGATACAGAAAAAGTGCAATATAAATTCTCCTTAACAACATAACTTTCGTCTTAGCCTCTTAACTACCTATTATCCGCGAATCCGTCTGCGAAGAATTTGTTTATAAACAAAGACGGATTAGCGATAAATCGCTATTCTGCGAGTACGTTGAAATGTTACGGGAAAACTTTCATTTCCTATCCAAGGGCTCAAACTATCTCCATGCCAAATTTCATTTAAATTGGTTCAGCGGATTAAGCGTAAAGATCTGAAATAACACAAAGACAAACTGACAATCACTTCCACATTTATGATATTAGTATGAATGTTAAAATAAACAGTTAATTAACAGTAAATAGTGCCTTTATTGCTAACGAAACAAAGTATTAAATAAAACAGTTCTATTGAAACTAAGCATTAAGAATTGTTAAGCACAAAGTAAAAATTTCAAGCTCGTAAATGGAATTCTCTTGGTCAGGAACAACATATCATGACATGTGCATAACTGTTGTCAAAAAAGAAAGATAAAATAAGATACAATCTGTTTTTGTTTCATGTGTGTTGTCGCGTCTTTCATGTGGTTCTTTATATACCAGTCTGCAGCTTGATGAAGCTTCGTACAGAAGAGACGTTGGTGTAGACTCCTGGATAACCTGCTTGTGCGCAGCCGCGACCAAATGATACTATTCCCAACTGCAGTCCTGAATCTTCAGATACTGCCGGACCGCCTGAGTCTCCCTGTAGACAAAAAACATTCTTCTTTGTTATTATTGCAGTTCACACATTTTCCATCCATCGCACCTAATCTTGAACGGTATGTGTTAAGTTGTTTAGACTCGTCCAGATCCTTCTGCTATTTATAATATTTCTTCTTCAGTATTAATTTGGTACTGCACAACACTATTCTTCAATGAAGTCGGAACTTTTAGCCTCATATTTTGTATCTTTACTATTGAATATTTTTGACAAGGTAGCCAAAGAAATGACTTCCAGGCGGGGGAGGGAGCTTTTCACCCTTATGTAGTTAGCGTTCCATTGGCGCGCACAAAGCGGTTTGCTTCATCTTTCATAATACGAACTGCTAATTTCCGGATAAATACAAACTAGGGCTCTTCAAGACTAGAGTGAATAGGTTGTTACTGAACCAATGAGATACACCTTTGGCCTCATCTGCACTTAACATCAGGGGTCAATCACGGTCAGTTATATATATAAAAAAAATTGTGAGCAGCTCTTAGCTACTTGACTTAATTTTGTGCTCATAATGGAATATTCTCGAACTAAGAGCGTTAATTGAAAATAGCAAGCTCTATTCATACTACATCCTACATCACAATGTAATTTAATCATAGCCTCACAAGTGTCTCAACCAAGCGTTACCTGGCACGAATCCTTTCCACCCTCCGGCACTCCAGCGCAGAACATTCTTCTGGTGATAGCGTTGTTGTACGCTTTCTCGCATTCTGAAGTTGCGACAGTTGGGACCCTCACAGCCATCAAAGTGCTGCTCGTTTGACCATTTTCCTAAAAAAAAAAAATTATGAATGAAAAGAAGTGGTCGGCGCAATGCATTGCGGATTCAAATGAGCACTGTTATCTCCATACTTGCGTTATTAACATCTTACTTGATGTCGATTATTATAGTAAGATCAAAGAAACAGTCCAGAGGTAATATATTGCTAATCAGTGCCTAACTAATATATTAATGTATCTCGTAAAGATTACGGGGTTATTGAACATTTTTGTTCAGAAAATATATTTTCAAAATATCGGTATGACACCATATTCGTACTTACTTGTGTTGTACCCCACCCTGATACTACAATTTCAGTGCCGGCTGGTATATTAGTATTTGAAGGCGGTAGTTTGATAGCTCTTGCGTTAGTGCCATCTAGTGTCATAGCCTGCAACAGTTTTACAACCGCCACGTCATAGTCAGAGGTTCTGGCGTTGTACTGCGGATGCTGCGTGTAGAGTGATGTAGAATACACATTGCCGCCGCTGCCGGAGTTCGTACTGCCTGTTCTGATGTAAACTCTTGAGACGCTGAAATAAAAATGAAGTCTTTCCAATTAAATGTTTCGTAGGAAAAATATTTAACAACAAACAATACAAAATCAAATTAAATAATAAAAATTCATAAAATCTTTCTATTTCTTGTTTAATTTCTTACTTAATGAAACAAAGAATAAGCAGAAAAACGAAGGGACTACATTGACTGCTTCTTCGCTAGCTTAAATACCAGCTATACTGTTTAGTTTTGTTTGCGTAGCGTAGATAATTTTGAGAAAACTCTTTAAGTAATAGATTCCTTTTAACTTAGATATTAACATTTGACATAGATTGAGAAGATGTTATTTCGCCTATAAACATGTCATTTTGTAGAGGCTTTTGACCTGTAATTTTCGTAAGTACTCGGCTATTATTTTATCGGCTCTATTACGATATTAACGTGATATGAGTACAAAATTATGTACACATGCGCCTTCGGTCATGTCACGACTGTAACAACCTCACGACTTGTTCTGGACTGGAGTCACTTAAAAATTGCGGTAAGGTGTTCAACCCTTAACCTGTCGTTTCCCGCTGACAAAAATATGGGTCAAGTTTGATTGTATTTCTATTATCTTTTTTCCGGCTAGAGACGCCTTAATAAACAAGAGCACACTCGCGCTTAACGCCTCAGTACAATGCTGAGTCAGCGATCGTTTCGCTTTTGCGGGACACACAAAATTCAGTATATGTACTATTTTCATGTGTGTTTAATGTTTTTTTTTTTTCGATTCATTTTTGTGTAATTTTATGAATGGTATTTATTTGTGGGTCTTCTGTATTAATGAATGTCTTATTTTTTCTTTCTTTCTTTCCTTTGCTCATTTGTACTTACTTTGCTTGATGGCATCTTTCTAGTTTCTGATCAACATAAAACAGTTTTTTACCTTATCTTTTTACCTAGGATAATTATCAAGTGGTTCTTAGCCGAGGTCTTAATATCTTACCCAGTTAGACAATGAGCTGCAGTCAGAATAAATCGAGAGCTAAGGATGGATCCCCCGCACGCATAGTAGTCGGTCCCCTTCTGTACAATAAGGTAGACTTGGTAGGGGAATTGCTGTATCGTTGCATTGTAGCCGCCGACTATCTTACCGTCATCGGATTTCGCAGTACGTCCATGTTTCTTGCACGAGACATCTGAAAGAATGAAAAACTGACGATACTTAATACTCTTACAAAACCTGAACATACACATTTAACAAACGAATACCCTAACTAATAAATTGCACTGGAAAAACTGTGAGTGCTAACTGATTAAGTACCTACTGGATTTGATTACCAGCTTCCTATAATTTTCTAATTTTTTGATGTGTTTTATTTTCGGTATAATTAAAAAGATCTAAAGAAAACCAATAATAGAAAATCAAGAATTAGAAGATGTTATTTGGTGAACAATAAAGTATCATACAAAATTATTTAAACTGGTCAAATCCTACAATGTTGAAATAAACTTAATTGCAAAATGAAATAAATATAGTCGTATAATTATTTATTTACTCCAGAGCAATATAAATGGGTCGAATTCTATATGTTTTGCAAGAAATTAGACTGGACTAAAAATGAAACATAGTTTTACGTTTCGACATAGGCACTTTTATGTACTTTACATATTTTACTGAAATAGAAACCTCTCGATTTACCTATGTTTTCGATAAGCCACAATACGGCTGTAAATTCAGTAGGTTCCGGGTGGAACAGCAATTTTAAATCTGTCGTGTCAATCTGCCTGTTCGTGCTAGTTTCAAAACAACTGCGCTCCGAAAACCCTACTAACTCATTTCAACGTCAATCAGCTTTGTTAATAAATGGCTTACTTGTTACCCAATAGTGCGGAACTCAAACTATTTATGTTTATGGAAACAATGTTCAACTCGAAATATGTATCGTCTAATAAAAACCGCTAAAGACGTGAAGGATATAACATAAAATATGATAATGTGTCACCGCAAACGCAGGCGACAGAACCAACACTGTAAGAATAAAACTTCGTGTGAAATAAATCCTTTGTAAGTATACCATATTTAACCTTTAAAACTATTGTCCTCACCTCCGTTGAGAGCCACGCAAAGAAAAAGAACGAAACAGAAAAATACTTTATCCATGTCTTTGCTCGACTTGAAGTTAAGTAATGAGAATGTTTCCAACTTGAAATTCTTATATATTTTACAGGAAAATTGTTTTCAGTTAAACGTTTGTCATTACAGATAATAAACGTTGACAAGAGTGATATGAGACTTGTTAAAACGCAATTTTCGTATACTTACACGCATCCTTGTGGCTATCAATGTCATGCATGTGTTGCAGTGTCATGTGTTTTCACGTAATAGCTATTTAATTATGCTGTATAAGGTTACATTCAAGGTGTAAAAGACGCTCAAATGAATGTATGTATCCAAATTCGGCACATTACATTTTATTCTAAATCGTCCAGATATCATTTTTTACCTTGATGTATTGAATAACCCCGTAACGTAAATAAGAAGATTGGAGCTCATTTAATTATGGACATGTAAATAAAAATTGTGAAGTGGTGCCCCAACACACGGGCCGACGTCAATAAGTAAATTATCATTTTGAAAAGCGGAATTCCTTTGGTGTACGTAATTACTACAATAATTTGTCGAAATGTAATTGAAGGTTTGCATCTAATGCAACAAAACGTCTGACGTCAATCGATTTTGAGAGCTCAATGCCAGCGCTGTCGTGACGCGTGTCTTATGTTTAATTGAAAATCAAATTGTTTCGAAGTTTGTTTTTAATCCTTTTGTACACATTCTGTAATTATACCATAGAAGGTACCTCTTCAGGGCCAGTTATACTTAGCAAGGAAAAGGGAATCATGAACGTAACAAGGTAACATTACAGCCAACAAATTAGTAACCAAAAGTTTTAATATGCGGCCGCCTCCACGTCCTGAGTATCTGAAGAGTAAATGTAAACGAAAAATAAAAGAATCTAAATTGTCTTTTTAAATGCACCAATCTCCTTTCATTTCGTTTTCCGCAGATGGGTGCCTATTCTCTTTCTTTTTTTCGCTTCCGGCATCCCCCTATTGTTTGCAATCCCGGCTATGATCTCGAAAATATGTCCGAATCATTATGACGTTTGTTTTTCAACCGGCGGCAGAATTTTTCATTTTCCAATTCGGACAAAGCAATCAGGGTCTTGGAAATTTGCATGAAAGGAAAATGAACAAATTGCGAGCGAGGATATGGCACGTAAACATAAGACGTTAAACTTAATAATAACCTAAATTGGTCTTGGATGTTTAATATGTATTTGAGTATTTATTTATCTATATTTAAGTATGTTTATCCGTTGCCTAATGTCCATATTACAAGCTTTGCTTAGTTTGGGACTAGGTCAATTGGTGTCAAGTGTCCCATGATATTTATTTATTATTTATTTATTTATTTATATTGCACTCATTGGTAGATCAAGTTAATATCTATTTCCGTCCATCGTGTCATTTTAATATTTACCTAGAAAAAACATAATTTCATTTCCGCTCATTGGTAGAGGACTACTTAGAGGCTCTCGTCATTAATCTTCTATCTTATATACCTACAAGATGTTAATTAAATAACTTTTCTGAAAACCAGAAAGTAGTTTGCTGAAAATCGTGAGTAGAATCGACTACACTATGTTTTAAGTCAGGTTGTCGTTGTGTTTTTTAAATCCCTTTTTTATTGTGCCCAGACTAAAATTCGGTCAAACACTGACTGTAGAGCTAAAAATGAAGTAGAATTACTGACTTACCAAAACACACGAATATCTTTTACAATAATAAAGGTATTCAAAAATAAATGCAATTGACTAACTTAAAATGAAAAAATATTTTTGGGGTGTCTGAGGTTTCAGTTCTTTAATTAACACCTTGTTGTATATAAAACAAAGTTGTGTTAGGTACTCCATTAATAACTCAGGAAAGGCCGAACCAATTTTTATGATTTTTTATGTTTTTAGATTTGTCTTCGTCAGGAATAGGATAGTAGTATTAAATACATTGGAAAATTGTGGAAAAAATATAATAAAATAAAAAACCTTTTCCCATAGGTACAAAATGTTCATGGGTTTAATAACTGTCAAACATTTAATGTACATCCCGTCGATATGGTCAACTCGCCCCTCAAATTAAAAAACGTATTTAAATAAATTGGACCCGCTAGATGGCGCTGTTGTTGGTATGTTATCATAATTTTAATGTAGTGTTTTTCGGGCATGAGAACGTGTGCCGGGTCCGCTAGTTAACTATACATTTAAAGATTTTTTTTTATTCGACTGGAAGGCAAGCGAGCAAGTGGGTCTCCTGGTGGTAAGAGATCACCACCGCCCATAAACATCTGCAACACCAGGGGTAGTGCAGATGCGTTGCCAACCTAGAGGCCTGAGATGGAATACCTTAAGTGCCAGTAATTTCACCGGCTGTCTTACTCTCCACGCCGAAATACAACAGTGCAAGCACTGCTGCTTCACGGCAGGATTAGCGAGCAAGATGGTGGTATCAATCCGGGCAGACCTTGCACATGAATAGAATCTATAGTATGGATTTAGGATGATCCATAATTTTATAAATCTTAAAAAAATGGTATTGTTACAATTTTGTCTGTTTTGTTTATTTACTGTAACTGCCTAGTTTTACATACTCTTACGTAACTTCCATTTTTCCCTCCCTTTAAAACCCTTCCGGATTTCATATTAATTAATTTTGTGTAATAAGGAACTAAGGACTTTTTTTTTCTTTCTTAGCCCGTTATGTTTCACAGCTGGACAAAGACCTCCTCTTTTGTTCAATCAAGCACTTGATTATCCTTGGATAACATCTTTTATGCATAAATGTAATGATTTACATGTATTGTGCCTATGTAGGTTCTCAATATAATTTTTAGGCGACTTCTAACCAGCTACGTTATGTGGGCACCGAACATGAATACTTTCTAATAAAGTGTACCTACATTAAGAGCTGTAATTTCATATAAATTTTAACCCATTTAGCAACTAATTACAGTTGTGATAGCGAATATTGTCACGTACGTGCGCAATTACGACCCAGCGAAGGTCACTATTGGGAAATTCACGTGTGAAATATGGCTATCAAACCGTATCGACATTTGCATTTTATAGTTTAAGAAATCTTTTGTTAATCGCAGTTACCGCTGTGATTTATAAATTTGAATTATATATAAAACAGTTGAAACTTGCTTCATGGTGTTTGAAACTAATTTCGATCACTAAATTTTATTTCAAGCCTGACATCAGCTATACATTTAACTTAATATAATTAAACTTCAGCTGCCAGATTTGGTACATTCGAGGTTTTTACACATTTTACTTATCTATGTCAATTGGTGTCTTAAATGTTGAAATTCTCCCATTAAACTATCTAAACTTTTACATTTCTGTGATGAAATACACTAGTCTAGTTTGTATTACAATGATAGAGATTGGATAGAGATAAGTAAAATGTGGAAAATCCTTGAATGTACCAAATCTGGCAGCTGAAGTTTTTTTTACATTTAGTTAAATACCTATCTAACCCAACCCAATCTATCACGTGTAGAAAAAAGTTACCTATTTCAAACAGACATACCAAGGTATATAAGGTAGGTATAAGGTTATTTTTGTTTTTTGACGAGCAAGTGAATTATATATTTTTTTTATTAATTCGATTAGGTGTTATTTTGTGTAGATCCATATCCATGAACTGAAACCAATCCCATTCATCTTCTCCCACATGTACTACGTACAGCTACGTTTGTACGGTAGGTTAACGTATATTTTCATGCAAATACCCACCCACCTGCCGCTTGCACATTGCACATACATCGATCATGTGATATAGGTACTCTATGATTATAATAAAAAAAATCCGTACCTATATTTAAGTAAATATTCGATAGATTTTTCTTCAAAACAATTAGAAGAAGTTATAAACCAATAATTAATCGGAAGTGATCGCTCCGAAGCGATGGAACCTATTGTTTTACCTATTACATTTTATCTTTTTTTTACCTGTTTTCTTTATTGCTTCATGTAGTTTTCAATAAAGAGTTGTATTCTAAATAAAATATAAAAGAATAATGTCAACAATTTTGTACTTATAACATCTAATTCTGTATTGTAATTACAAAGCATATTCTTAACAATGTCGTATTCAGACAAATTGTGTACAGTACCGATATAATTTTAATTGGCAGACAGAATGTATCGTCTAATGACGTCTGGAAGACGTCAATAGAGACCGGATTCGACACCACCCATGGGATATTACAGCAGGTGAGCGAGATTCGAATCTAGTGTCTCACTTTTACGTGCAATTCGTAATGAGTAAGACTGATACAAGTCTCGCTTTATATCTCGAATAGATGAGAATAGGGGCCGTGTGTTCATTGAGGCGTCACCAATACGGTACTGAGGATAAATACAGGAGATGAAGATATTTATGTCTGTTCTGTATTGATGCTCAGGAAGTGAGCTGATTGGACTCGTAATTAGCGTGTTTCTGGAATGGATGGGCTGCTCTGCGTTAGTTTCCCGGATTGCTTATTTTTTTAACGTAACGTGAGTAATGACAAGTATGGTGCTGTAGTTACTTGACTGTATACCGCTGGCAGGTGGTAAAACTGACCACCTGGCACGCTGGATTGACTTTATTGTGTAAAGATAGGTTGTGCGTCATCTCATAAGCTCAGTATGTATTTTAAAGTAAAATAAAAACCTGAATTAATGAATTTCTTGACATTGACCGACACAAAACATACCAAACCCAGTCATAGCAACAATGCTGCATTTCGTACTACATTTAGGTCAAAGCAGTAAATCGCGATATTTCAAAAGAAAACTTTCACAAAAAATGGAGTTTTTTTCTCACGTCCATTAACACTCACGCAGCCTATCTAAATTATGCAGAGATGTTATTTTGAAATTCGCACAGTATTGCTAAGCTTATTTCAAACTAGCTTTTGCCCGCGGCTTCGCCCGCGTGGAATTCAGTTATCGCGCGCTGTTCCCTCGGGAACTGCGCATTTTTCCTGGATAAAAAGTAGCCTGTGTCACTCTCGGGCCCATAAACTAAGTATCTCTATACCAAAATCACGTCAATCCATCGCTCCGTTTCGACGTGAAAGATGGACAAACAAACGATCATACATTTTCACATTTTTAATAATACCTAGTGGCAAAATAAAGACCAATAATATTTCTGGTACGGTGTTTGTATTATATTGTATTGTAAAACTCTTTATTGTACTTACATAAAACACATGAAAAAACAGAACACTGGATAATAAGATATACAAAGGCGAACTTATCCCTTAAAAGTATCTCTTCCAGTAAACCTTTGAACGTTTACGTGTTTGTTTATTAAATTTCGACTGGTTGTATTGTACACGTATATATATTATACATTATACGAGCATTCTACACGCATTCTTGTTTAAATGTCCTGAAAAAGAAGATGGCAAGCATAGTTTTCTTTTAATCCTTTAGTGACCGAGCGAGCATGAAGCTCGAGAAAAGCGTCTCCATTTCAGCTTGAGCAAAATGGTTTCGTTTGTCCGGCTGTCTGTTCTCATTCCCATGAAATTTTGTAAGCGATGTTCAGTTTTTTTTTTAATTATAGTTCCTTGAGGTTTTTGAAGTGCGCGGCGAAAATTTATTCAGTTTAATTATATAAATTTATTAAGTCAAACTCACATGGTCTACAGACTCTCAAAGCCCCAAGATAATAAGGGCCCTTCCACACGACGTTTTTGACGCCCTATTATATTTTCATGTGCGCGTCCTCTACACGTTTTCATCGCGTATTGGCAGATTTTACAGGTTTTTTTGTTACAAATTGATCGCGTTGTAAGCGTGCGTTTGTATCGATACAAACACATTTGAAACGAACTTCGAACGCACGTTTGTATCGAAGTGACCCGAGTATATTTCATTTTAATTTAGTCAGTATTTTTCATGTGATTGTAGTATTTTTGTATAGTTTCTGTTGATGTATAGGTATTTTCGAATTACTCGTATCTGCAGTACTAGTTTTGCTGAAGTAAAGTTTACTTGTATTGAAATAATTTAATTGATGTACAAAGGTATATACTTAAATGATGAGAATAAATTGATAGGCAATTATTTCTTTGATGGGCAATTAATAATATCCCATTATAAACTAATAAGAATAAATGTCTAATAGTTACTTTGCCTTGGGAGAATAAATAGAAAAGAACAGAAAAACAAAGTTAAGTCAGGGAATCACCAACACCAACTGGAACGGTTAGTAAATAATAGGTATTCAAAAATATATAACTTGTTTTAGAAATGATCACTTATACTGTACGGGGGCTTATACTGAAACGGGGTCATTGTACTGTAAAATAATAAGTAAATAAAAAAATCTAAAAGCGAATTGACAATGATGTGATTTAATATCCAACGAGTTCTTTATCTACAGACCGACATAGTTTTATTAGGCAGTAGTTGACATTTATAAATCATTTATATATGATACCCTATACATGGTTATGGGAAATGTTGTTTGACTGATGATTGACAGGTACCTACTCCATTTGTAATTACAATAGGTTTAAAAATATTTTAGTGCGGATAAAAACCGTGAGAATCTAAATCTATGGGTATCCATGATTAGAATTAGGAAACTTAACAAGATGGATAAATGGATGAAATCCTATATATACTAAGCTATAAAAGATAACTTTGTTTTACATAGAAATACTACGATTTATAAACTAATATTTTAATTTGTACCTCAGTACAAGTCCGGCTCGCACTTAGCCGGTTTTTGTAGAGTATCAAACTAACATGCAGTTTCCATAATGGAAACAAAATCCCGCAGGGAACCAATGCTTTTAATATCAAAACTTTCTTCATTCATTCACTCGCTTCCTCACTGCACAGGTTTAAAATAGTAAGCTCACGAAGCCTTCACCTTTATTGCAGTTTGACTCTTACCGACAGACGTGAGTAGTGAGTGTGCCAGTAACACTCACTACTTACCCAATCACTCACTTACTCATTGGCTCATTGCACTCACTCACAAACTCATTCAATTATTTTATCTACTCACTCACGTATCCATTGATTCTTTACACTTACTTATTTTAAAAAAATTAAAGGTATCTATGAAATAATGTACAGACTATTAGTAAAAGTAAGCACCCTCGCCTCTTTTTAAGAATGAAATGCCTGTGTAAAGAGGCACCTGTCTTCCGTGAGAAGTTATTACAATTTTGACCAATTTACTAACATTACCTTTTTACCATGTAAAAAAATAACAGGCTGAAAAAAAAACAAAAAAAAAACTTAGGATTAAGCATTAAAACACTCAAATACGCTCGTACGCTTCTAGCCGTGCAAGAGCCCGAACTTGCAATTGTGCGTGCGCGAAGCCTTCGCCTCTGCGTTAATTGCACTTTGACACTCGTCGGCTGACGTGTGCACGCACGTCACGATACCTTTTCCAATTACAAATCAGGTTAGCCTTATTATTAAAATTTTAATGAAGTTAAAGAAAAACATTCAGAACTTATTTAAAAAGTGCAGTGAATGTGGATCCAGTATAAAAGAATTAGAGAAACTTTACTTTATTTCTTAATAGTGAGAGCCAAGGAACTTGTAAAAACTGGCATTGGCTAAGAAGTCTAATGCAATAGTTAAAACTTATAACTAAAAAAATACAATTTGTGGGAAAAAGTGAAATCATTTCTATCTTTACGCGACTAACCAAAAAAAATATTGTAATGTTTTCAGGTGTTAGCTGCGCGAGTTTCTTTCACCGCGCCATGTTTTATTTAGCTTTTTTAGTTAGCCACTTGGAGCCGGCATTCTATTTTAGTTTTTATTTTAATTTTTCGCTTAATCTGACGTATCTGGAAGTTCAAATTTTTCTCGGAATATATTTTGTCATATTTGAGCGACAAAGGCAGTGAAATTTTTGTTGATGGTATTGAAATTATCTCCGTTGACCTCTCGTTGAAAACTTGTCGAAAGAAACAAAGAAAGAATGTACCAAAGTTTCTAAATTTTATTTAGTATTGGCCGGAGTACCTATATGTCATTATCATTAGATTTTTTGATAGTTAATAAAAAATATATATATTTTAGTTCTCTGGCTCACTCCTGAAGTTAAAAAGCTAAAAACCATAAAATTTCTCGTAGTAACTTGTAAGCCTTCCAGACAGTTAATCGAAAACCGCACCCGTCGCATGTCGTGACAAGATTTCAGCTGAGAAAATGGTATCCGTAGTTCAAAACGATTAACCTTGGCGATTGTGTTATAAATGTTACAATAGTTCTCGTTTTATTCTTTTGTGACCTGACTCGAAACGTTCGGTTTCACTTGCCTAATATGACTCTATTTTCGCACATGCTGTATTAATCTCAGGACCGTTAAATCTTATAATGATTAACTTTTGATGCTAATGACGCATTGTGAATAAAATTGTGGTTTCGTCTCAACAGTACGCGCAAATGTCTATTAAGCGGTGTAATTAATGCATACGCACTTCTTTTCACGTATTTATAGATTATCTAAACATATAAGCGATCCTTTATACTCGTATATAATTCTAACATCAAGTTACCTACTTAATGAAACAAAAGCAAAAAATGATAATTTTTATTGAGATCCTACTGGTAATTCGTGGAATACTTCTATTCAATTTTTTTAGGTATCTCCCATGTAAGGTTGCAGGTGGTAGGACCTTGTGCAAGGTCCGCCCGGATTGCTACCACCATCTTGCTCGCTAATCCTGCCGTGAAGCAGCAGTGCTTGCACTGATGTGTTTCGGCGTGAAGAGTAAGACAGCCGGTGAAATTACTGGCACTTGAGGCATTCCATCTTAGGCTTCTAGGTTGGCAACGCATCTGCAATACCCCTGGTGTTGCAGATGTTTATGGGCGGTGGTGATCTCTTACCACTAGGAGACCCACTTGCTCGTTTGCCTTCCAGTAGAATAAAAAAAAAAAAAAAAAAAAGGTAGCCAAGATTTGGATTATTTTTTTAGAAAGATTACTCGAACACTTTTTACAGTAGGTTTCAAGGAAGATAAATACAAACAAACAAAAATAAACTATTTTCCGGTAGCAAGAGTTCTTACAGAACAAGTTCTTTAATATAACCTTTATATAAATTTTAACAAGCGTGGGTGACAACATCGAGAATTCAAATAAATACCAGACAAAGATATTATAGCAAAAAATATGTTACTCCCATTTATTATAACTCACTGCGACGAAAACTATCATTTGCAGAACAATAGTTCACCCATAAGCAATCGCCGACGACAATGAGCGAAACTATTCTGCAACCATTTATTACTTTTCGTAACGGCCCACTTCACATAACGAGTACGATATTGAATGCAAATCGATTCCATAATAAATGTATCGATAGAGTGTCTCGGCTCACATGCCCGTCTGATGGAGGCGGTAACCACAAAATTGCAAATTTGCGGCGTGGCGACACCATTATAGCTTTAAATTATGTTGCAATGGATACTTCCACATATATCTCTATATGTGGAAGGGCATCCGGTGAGCTTCGTTCGCTCGTCCGCTAAATAGAGAGTTTCTCTAAAACTGGTGCTCTTGTGTTATCTACTAATAAAAGAATAGTATAATCTGAGAACGTTAGGTTACTGGTGACAACAATGAAAATGAAAAGTCTGCTAAAACAGTGTTAACTGCTTTACTTTTGCGAGCCACAAAAAACTAAATCCACCGAGCTTCTCGTTTGTCCTAACAACTTGCAAATTATACCTTAAAATAATAAAGATGACACTAATTAAATTGAGACAGTGTAAAATGTACATTTTGATATGACAGATGCGTCGTGTGTTTTGTTTGATATAATGTAAAACGATAATATACATTACTCTGGGATGGATATGAGTGAATCATGAGTTGTAACTTCAAGATGATTGTCATTTTCCACCAAGTTTCGTAAGCGTTGCGGTTATTTTAGACCAGAACTTACCTTCAGTTTTTTGCACTTACGTTATTTTTAATTTGTTCAGAAAATACATACGCACGTCAATTCTTACTAATTATAGAAAACAGACCTATAAAATTCACTTTTGTATTTATGATTATTAATTAGGCTATCTATTTAAAATAATATAAATGGCAGATATGTCAATCCACCCTCTTGCCTTAAGAACACAATGTCAAAGGCAATTTAAAACACAGGATAACACAATGCAAATGTCGAAATTCGAACTTGTAATTACGGCCTTTTGTGAATAGATAAATAGTTTCACTGATAGAGCTGTTTAACACTACATTCGATATAATTCATACTTTATAGTATCGATACAGGCACAAAACTCTAAATTATTTTAATTCCCTGATTGCAAAAAACTGATCGAACGGGAGCCGGACTCGCATACGAAGTGCTTGCTGTACCACCGACAACCGTTTTTGATAAGATCAAGCAAACACACCGAAAAAAAAAAACGTTTCTTGACTGGAAATTCTAAGTTTCAGCTTTATGTTTAATAATAGTTTTTGCCGCGGCTTCGCCCGCGTGGAATTCGGTTAACGCGCGCTGTTCTCTCGGGAACTGTGCATTTTTCCAGGATAAAAAGTAGCCTATGCCACTCTCTGGCCCATAAACTATCTCTATGGCAAAAATCACGTCGATCCGTCGCTCTGTTTCAACGTGAAAGACCGAGAAACATACACACAAACACACTGACACACACACTTTCGCATTTATAATATTAGTATAGATTTTTTATAGCGGTCGATCTTAGAGGGTATACCTTAATCGGCAAAAATCTCGTCTCATAATTTATAAAGGTTCAAAAGATACATTCATGCTGTTCTATGGCTGATGAAGAAAGCTTAGACTCCACAATATACAAAATCCTAAAAATTACCACTATGTAAATCTGCTTGACTCACCTACCAACTTTTTTTTTATTCGACTGAATGGCAAACGAGCAAGTGTGTTACCTGATGGTAAGAGATCACCACCGCCCATGAACATCTGCAACACCAGGGATATTGTAGATGCGTTGCCAACCCAGAGACCTAAGATGGGATACCTACCTCAAGTGCCAGTAATTTCACCGGCTGTCTTACTCTCCACGCCGAAACACAACAGTGCAAGCACTGCTGTTTCCCGGCAGGACTTATTAAATTAAATTATTAAACATACTAAATTAATTAACTTATTAAATTTCTGCAATTAAGTTAAACTGGCTATTGAGATCGCTGATTACTAGGCCGAGGAGCTGCATCAACACACATTTATTGCATAGACGTAGCTATTATAAGATCGCTGGTGAGCAAAGTAGTTGTTTTTAATTCACTGATAAAGTAAAGTAACGCTTGATTCAATAAATTATTTAGAAAAAAAACACCTTGCTATAATATTTCTAAAGTCTGTTAAAGAACCCTAAAGTAAATATTACGTTTGTGATATGATAAATGCGATACGACACAAGAAATATGCCAGCGAGCTTCACCCGCGTCGGACTAAGCGCTCACTGTTCATCTATCTTTCTTGAAATATTGTTCACGTCAAGTATTCTCAACACCTTTAATAAAAACAAATTAAATAAGAATTATGATTTTATGATAATTTTAATACTTAGGGGCTGTTTCACCGTCTATTCATTATCATCATCATCCCAGCCTAGGTAGTTCCCACGCGGGCCCAGTGCGGATTGAGAACTTCACACGCACCGTTGAATTGCTTTGCAGGTTGGTGCAGGTTTCCTCACGATGTTTTCCTTCACCGCAAAGCTCGTTGTAAATTTCAAATGTAATTCGGCACATGAATTTGGGAAAACTCAGAGGTGCGAGCCGGGGTTTGAACCCACGACCCTCTACTTAAGAGGCGATAGGTCAAACCATTAGACCACCAAGGCCCGCGTGGGAACTAAATATTTTTCAGCACATTTTGTCAAGATTCACTTTGGGCGTGGGCGGTATTCATTTTATTTCGGTTAGAATTCAAAAATTCAATCCATCTGGAGGATCTTCCATTTGCACCGAATGATAGTAAATCGATTGAAATACAAGATGACCTTTATCTACACAAATACTCTTTTTTGTACACCAGAAATAGTAAGCGAGTGTTACTATTTCTGGTGTACAATAAAGAGTAATTGTATTGTATCTCTAAAAATGAATTCGCTCAAAACCATTCCCGATGCTTAATGTTGTCTATAGATATCGCTGAAGTAGAAAACGATCTCAGTTAGCAAAGAGAGCTGTTCTGAGAGCACTTAGTTCCGTCGAGAGCTAATATCAGTTGTGTCGGCGGCGGAGTACACGACTAGTCGGTCTTAGTATCGCAAATTACTAGGATTATTATGATCCCAACTATATCACTATATCATACGATCCACATACTCGTACAGCAATTAGGTATCGGGAATAATTTAATCGAAGTGCAAATTTAAATTTGTGTTGTGATTACAATTTAGAATTTTTATTTGTATTTTAATTCGAAATTATTCGAAACTAAAAATCTTACAAAAATCT
The DNA here is from genome assembly GCA_037349165.1 of Choristoneura rosaceana. Taxonomy (NCBI): domain Eukaryota; kingdom Metazoa; phylum Arthropoda; class Insecta; order Lepidoptera; family Tortricidae; genus Choristoneura; species Choristoneura rosaceana. The sequence goes on from JAZBNJ010000008.1 coordinate 6,065,865, forward strand.
TTGTGTTCTGGTAAAAATACTTTTTAAGTTTTAGTTTATCAAGTTGACTTTTTCACAGTTTAAATAATGAGCTCACTGCTCGAAAAAAAAAAAACATGGACCATTTGTTTGTACGTGCTGGTTTTTTTTATATTTCGAAAAATAAATATTGACAATTAAACGATATTAGATATTACTAGCTACTTAAAACAAACGATATCACTTTTTCATGATATAAACCGCTAAATAAACCGAACTTATAATTCATCTAATAGATATTCATTTAATCATCGTCTTGAATTTATTTAATAATTTGTTAGTAAATCAAATGAGATAACATAATGTACGACAAAAATTTAACTGGATGGACATTACAAGGAAATCGTCATTCTAATATGCTGTATTTATTTTGTTTTACTTATAATCATTCACACTATGAGTGATCACAAATTGATTGAGTGATTTTAGTAAATAACTTGTATAGCGTGGGGCACGCCACAATAGAGAAATCTCTCTTCTGGCAGATGTCATGCCTATTGAGAGATTACAACTAAATCTACTGTATTTTTAGAGGTATTGCTTCTCGCGCGTATCTTGTATCTAAGTATGTAATTTTGTGAAACAGTTGTAACCAGAACACAGCGTATGTAATTTAGAATTTGAAAATCCCTCAATCCAAATGCAAATGCATTTGAGATAATCATAGTAATCTCACGATACGTGCTCGCCCGAGCCGGCACACTTACCCAAATGGCACTTTCTTTCAGACAACACAAATTCCATTCAATGCGTTTGAACACTCTCACGCTCCAGTAACTTATTAATCACCAATCAACGAGCAACGCAATAGCTTACAAAAAAAACGCGGTACCATTGCTACTGTCTATCCTTAACCTTATTGTGTAGGGTGTCAAATTCTATGATTACTTTGATTTATACCGCGTATTCAGTTTTAGTTTTAGGTGAGAGGTACGTGCGCGGGCGCTGGTCGCACGCACAACTCTTCCGCCGCTCAGTGCCTCCACGACACTGGCCGAGAACGAACTCAGACCCTCCTACGAACAACGCGAGCCGCCTGTGCACTGTGACCGAACTTTTTTACGACGAACTTTTTGTGATTCTATTTTTGTGACTGTGTTTTTTTATCGTAAGTATTTTATTTATTCCTTTTTCGGTGCTGGGATGACAAATGATGGGGCGCAGCAAACTTTCGTAAAAACGATTGCGGCTGCGGCTCTCTCCTCATAATCAAAGAAAGCGGAGATTAGACGGTTCGTTGCTGGTTGATAAATGGATTTTGCGCGCGAAACAAATTAATTAAATTAATAGAAAAATAAACAATGGTCCGTGAGCTTTTAAGTGAAATGTGTTTGTCTGTTATAAGTATTTTATGTTTTAGCCGCGAAGTTTTTGTTTACGCACATGCGTATTGTGATTAATTGATTTGGAATCGAAATTAACATTATAAAAAAATGTTTATTTGTCTGGTTGTTTGTAATGAGTAAACATAAAAACTACTAAACTTTTTTTTAATCTACAGCATGCTATATTATCACTATCAGCGAGTAGTAGTAGCATTTTTTTTTATCCCAGAAACATATATGTCCCACGGAAGGTACACAAAGTTGCAAAGGGATAACAGCGAGAGTAGGATACTGTATATTTTAAATTATTTATTTTTATTTTATTCAGATATAAAAATACAAAATTCACAGTTATGACAAAAAGTTGTAAATAAACAGTGAGGCATTAGGCTACTAAAAAAAAGGTAATAAAAATAATAATACGTTTATTTCGGAGAATATCCATAAAAGAAATACTAAATTAGGTCAAGAAAAAAAAATCGTTGTGAACCATTGCAAATTTTCAGCAAACTCTACATTATGATTATGAAATTGATTCCAGACAAATGCTAACAAGTGTGGAAATGCATTGCGCTGGAAATTAGCATGTCCGTAACCGATTTATCGGTAAAGTCGGTTTTTTACCTTTTGTGGCGCAACGATTCGGTTCGCGAAATGTGTAACAACGGTAAAGTACGAAAGAAATTATCGCGCGCTTACTCATTTGACTTGCAATTTTTTGTGACAAACATATCGACTGCTAAGAAATCTTAAACAATTAACTTGCAATTAATAAGGCTCGAATAATAACATGATGTTGTTTAAAATATGAATATTATAGCCCAATAAAAAAAGGATGACTAAAAACTATTTTTTTACAATCATAAAAGATGATTAGAGAAATAATTTAACGCTTCATTAAAAATGACCTTTTAAATTATGTTACCGCAAACTATGAATATTTAATTTGATTTTCGCAAGATTTGCAAACTAATCTAATATTTTCATATAAATACACGTAGTTATTAATATTTTGCAATATTTATTTTTAATTTGTATCTAATTAATCATTTTCACTGAGAAATCAGATACAGATATTTATAGTCGTCTGCATCTCCGAACATTGAGATCACTATGACCTACAAAGTGGAGAAATACTCTCACTGTTGGACGCATTCGGCCGCTTAACATCTTGGGATAGCGTTATGCAACAGTCACCAAACAAAAACTAGATTGCTACTTACAAACTATCTAATTTAAATTTACACGAAAGTACAAAATAGCAAAAACCAGCAATTTTATGACCCAGAACGGCATTGCAAATCGTTTAATTACACTTATGAATATTTCATAGTCGAGTTATAATAAAGGCCAGCAACGAAGGTAAAAATAGTTATTTTGTTAATTTAATTGCTCCAAAATTTACGCAATGTTTGTAAACAAGGAATGTGCGAGCTCAAGCAATTTTGTTTCAATAAAAAGTTTTGCACGTTACGCCGTAATGCGTTGATAAAAAATGCGTCTAACATGTTATGGAATTATGCAATCGGTTGCATTGGAGTGTGCATAATTAATATGGGCAGTGACAAATGAAGTTCTATCATGCACTCACACCTGGTCGTAACTCTTTTATATTTATTACTTTGATACTTATGGTTTATAACTTTACTAGGGAACTTTGGCACGTAAGTAATAACTTTTGCTTAAGTTTCGTTAAATAATAATCAAAACATTTGTGTTTTGCTGTAGAAAATTTGTTATGATTTCAAATAAATGTTTTAAATAATTTTACGCGAACTATAAACCTTGACTAGCTCCATCAAGACTGACTTCAACAATGCAACTGCTGCACGCAACCATTTAATGTCAGCTCAAAGGGTCAAATGTAAATAAAGGGCAGATATAAATGCCGTGTCATTGTCACTTAAGTCTAGCTTAGACGTAACAAATAAAGTAAACACCTTGTGTAACCATACCGGTGATAATCGCGACATGCGTGGCCGAAACATTTGCTAGTCGTGAAAGTAGATACGTTATTCCTCACACGCCGTCTGCGGCACCAGTAATGCACGTAGCGGTACTGACGTAACTAATTATACATAACGCCTCAATAGTTCGAATTGAAGCAACGAATCTACGAAGCGAAAGTTGGACGTAATACTTAAGTATCGCCTTGGGCTGTTTTGCACGAATAATTTTTACGATTATTTGGTTTTAATTATTTAATTAAATTTCTACCCAAATTATAAGCTGAGTAGTACATAGCACCTAAATGTCGACGAACTTTGATGTGACGCCATCAAAAGATTTATGCTTCGTTTTATTGTTATTTTACCACTTGCATTTCACAGACATAAATTTGTGCAGCACCAAGATGGCAGTAAATCTAAAAATTTACATACATGAGGCTTACATAAAAAATGCAAACTATCAAAATCGATATGCATTTAAACTTTCTGCTTGGATCAGTCTCGCATAAACAAGCACTGCGCTTATTTTTATGTAAATAAACAAGATCATTCACAGCTGGAAACTACCATTCAACCTCGCGCTTCTTACCGATACTTTTTGCGTTACAGTAGTACTAAAATGTACTGATTTGTAAGTTTACAACTAAGTCTCATCGACTCTTATCGCCAGTCCATAGCTGTGCTGGAATTCTGTGTAACTTGATCATTATAAGTTTTCGTAAAAAAAATACAAGCTTTTACGTACTTTACATTGTAGCATCCGTACCAATTTTCAAGTCAATCTGATCACTATAAATTCGGCATGCAAGGTTTGACGTTAACAAACTTGCAAACAAAGATTGCATGTTGTAAAAAATATGATCATTAAGATACCTAAAATATCAGTCAAAAATAAGCCACAAAAGTAAGATACCACATGAAACCTTTGTGTTCCATTCCAAACATAAAGCGCGATGACATAAATTCGGTACCGCCGAGGAAAGTACCGTCCGGGCGAGTCAATGCACCCACGAAGTTCACTCCACCTGACATTCCGGACACGTGCTAAATGTGCTTCATGTACCAAGTCGCCAGGTAAACGTATGTGACAGTAACGATGAACAGAACTTTCGTGCGGTTTCCGAGAAATATTAAATTTATAACGTGGATCCTTTCGCAGCCGAGCGTAAAGATCTGGTCAGATTGTGATTAATCTGACGTGCACGTCAGAGTGTATTCACCAGTTTTAAATGAAGAATTATATTTTGACAACGAAATTTTAATTGTTCGATTCGTTAGCATTATTTAAGCAAATTCAAACAAATTTTCGGATTGAACAATCCGCGAATTCGTCAGGTACCTACTCGTAGTTACTCTGTTTTTTGATTGCTTTTTATTTTTGTTGTAACTGCTAAAACAATGTTATACAGAATATTTTACCGTCATTAGGTGACTACACAGTCCAAGCCGTTAATCATTACAGTAAAACCGTTTATAGAAACAAAACAAAACAAAAAATAAAACAAGCAAAAAAGACACCTTAAAAACTTGGTGATTAAATTTTCTTAATATTGAAAAAAAATATGGAAGTGTTGATGCGAATTCAATCAAACACACAACGCCGCAGTTTCTTTGCTTCAAAAGAAACTATGTAGGTGAAAAGTCGGTCAGTGCATTCTGCCTGTTTTTGCCATTCTTCAGCAAACAGCGCGTCGAAGAAAATGTGGACGGTAAATACAATCGAGCGCATTTAATAGTAAATTAATGCCATCATCCGGTTTTACAAGACTGTGATATTGATGAAACGCTCGGAAATAAATTACCTATGTGTATCTGTAAACTAGCACAAACTCATGAACATTAAATAATCATTTAATAACGTAGTTAAATAAATAAGTGTCCAACGTAAGAAAATTATTACCAACTCAATCAAAAACCAAGAACACTTTTTCATTGCTCCTTATTGCAATATGATAGTTTAGTAGGTACTATGCGTTCATTATATTAACAAAGTGAAAAGTGATATGATATTCGAACTCAAACAACCTTCTAAAGTCTTCTTAAATTACGCGCCAATAGCTTTGGTCTAAGTAAGACGTATAATCATGAAATAAATTTCTATTTTGAATCACAAAAGCATTGATGTAGCAAAAATATAAAAAACTATCTTCTATGGGCAATCGTCTAAAAAATATTCAATGATTGATTGCATACAATAAATTCATTTTATAGTTCTTAAAACATCAAAATGGTTCTATTTGCCTGCGAGTAGTTGATGACGATGTAATTACATAAACATAGTCGCTTGAGTGTCTCGTTACCTACAAGAACATAGTAATTCACTTAACACGAGTTAAAGTATTTCTTAGGTATAAAGATAAGGTCAAAACATCAAACTACTCTCCTGTGATATTAGCCGACTAGCTGTTGCCTGTGACTTTGTATGCGTCTTGTGAGAGTGTTATTATATACAAAAATGAACTATGTTAAACAGGGATAATTTAGCTTTTTATTCATGTCATAATTATTGAAAACAGGTCAGTAATTTTTGTTTTAGAGCTTCCCTTCTACATACAAATAAAAGCAAAAAAAATAAGTTTTTGTCAGATTCAATATCAGATTATTGTGTTGTCACGAAATTTACATAGGTGTACCAAATTTCAAGTCAATCCAACTACTGGAAGTTGGTCGAATTGAACTTGCAAGATTTGATTACAGACAGATAGACAGATAACGGGACAGGTAAAAGTAAATAAAGGCTTAAATACCTCTTTTTTGAAGTAAATACGAGTGCAAAAGAAAAAGAACAATGCAAAACAAAACATAGTCAGAATCCTATAAAAAAATCCGATAGATAACCATTAAAAACTATTTTAAACCGAACATTAAACTGAATTAAAAAATTTACATTGAATTTATGCGCTATTGCTGGTTGGTGAAGTCGGAGTGGTTCATTAAGAGTACTAATTACTGGAAGTTAAAGTTTACAGTAAGTTTTCGTGATAAATGAGCTCTACAAAACCTAAGCGTATCGCCTGGAAATCGCTCTGTTTTCGGAAAGATGCTATCTTAGTTGCATGGTGACATTAATAATAATAATAATTGTTTATTTGCTTTAAACAGTATCTCACACTTTACAAAAATAGCTTGATTTCAAAATTAACAACCATAGCGAACACTCGTTTTGCTGCTACCCTTAACATGAAATACTGAAAAGTATATATTAGGTATATGAATTATTATATTTTAGAGCATTATTTTAACTGCGGCACTTTGTATACTAATAATCATCATCATAACTGATTTTGCCATAACTGATTATATTTAAAGCGTTATCTAAACTGTCCGCGGACCGGGAGACGAGCTGTCGGTAGGCCTCCAACAAGATGGAGCGACGACCTGGCTAAGATCGCGGGATCGCGGTGGATGCGAAAAGCACAAGACCGGTCTGAGTGAAGAGCCTTGGGGGAGGCGTATGTCCAGCAGTGGACGTCTTTCGGCTGACATGATGATGATGATATCTAAACTGACAAAAACAATGTTCTAAACAAGTAAGTAGTAAATAACCAGTAAACAATACATTATAAGTATAGCTTAATTCTATTTTAATATTACATTATTAGTTTATAGAAAGTTTTGAACTTAAGGCAGAAAAGGGTTGCGAATGGAACTATTATAAATAACGACATTTAGACGACCGCATAGCCAAGTGGTCAGAGAACCTGACTACGAAGCTTTAGGTCCCGGGTTCGATCCCCGACAAGGGCTAACATTTATGAATAGTTAATACAAGTGTTTTTTCTCGAGTCTTGGGTGTTTTATTTGTATTTAAGTACGTAGCTATTTAACTATATTGTATGTTTATCCGTTGTGTAACCCATAGTAGGTACACATTTTGTTTAGTTTGGGTGATTTGGGTGGTTTGGGAAATTGGTGAAAATCGTCCCATCTTGTGTATTATTATTATTCGTTTAACACTTATTACACAAAAAGTGATGGAATATTGGCTTCGCTTCAATCAACGCAATAATTTTATCGAATCTTTTAACACATCATTTAACCTCTACCACCAATTGTATACCTACCTAGTTTTGTTTTGACGTTTCTTATTATATATTTTTTATTACTCTGTTTATACATTACATCATATGCGTTAACATTGTAGTTATAATTGCGATGAGACAGTGCTTCAAGAATCCATTATGTGATAGAGTTCCAACCAAGACACAAACACTCCAAGTACTTCTAAAAAACCAAATATTTGCATTACGTAGACCTAAAACCATTATTATGAGTGGTCTCTTCAATAAACTATTGCTGGCGAGACGTCGCAGTTGTTTGTAGAGAGCTCGGAGCTTGTTTGAGATATTTATTTTTGTGAGCTGTTTATTGTCTCGTCTACGTGTAGATCGTTTTATAAGATATCAAATAAATGTTTTTTATTTTATTTCATTTAGCTAACAATGATAGAAATCTCGTTAAGATAGTTACTAATAGTAATTAAGAACATACATCGAAACCTTTTTTCAGGACGTATTGTTCACAAAAAAAAATAGAGAGAGAGATATTTTCAATCCCAGAACTTAAGAAACTTGGATTGGTTTAAAGGCTAAGTTTTGATTAAAAATGTTAATGTTAATCCAAACTAAGATTATAAACGAGAAAGTCACCCTGTCTATCCGTCTATGTGCCTGTTACCTCTTGATAAACGACTAAACGGGTATAGAGATATTTTTAGATCAATGGATATGGATAAGGATAATTTTTATTCCGAAAAATTGCTTACTTCCCGGGGATAGCGATTAAGAAAATCTATGCAAGTGAAGTTTCGAGCAACTAATTAATAATTATGTTGACTAATTAAAGCGTTACTTTGGGAAGATCCATATTATCTATGAAACTAAAAATTTTACCTACCCGATCCTCTTTAGTTGCCGAGTCGCTAGATAATAAGATCTATCCCGTAACATTTTAAAGTAAATATGATAAAAAATATATACGAGTATTATACATATCACTAAGTTGTCAACCTTTTTACAGAATGACAGTACTTGTATACTTTTGTGTCTTTCTATCAGTGAAAACCGACACGACCAACCTTACGAGTACATTGAACATCAAAAAGTCGCATGTACTTTAACTTTAAACGCACGTAAGCCCTTTAGGCTCCGTACACAGACTTCCATACCGCATTTACATAATTATACATTTATACGATTTTACACAGCATCCCAGAGTTTAATGGCCGGAGATGTGCATTTTTATTCTTATCGCCGTAACTTACGTACAGTTTTATTGTGGTACTAAAAATAGAACTTCTCGGCCAAAATACATTTTAAACAAAATATTACGTTGGTGTTATGGATTCTGCTGTTGTCTCAGCAGCGAGCTGCATGTAATAGTATTTATTTACTTTTGCTTTTGCTAGATATGGACTTGTGAAAAATTATCGTGATACTTTAACGTCAAAACTTAACGTTTGTTGCGACTGGCGATGAATGTTAATAGGAAATTTATATTTTGCAGCATGAAATAAGTATAAATATATAAGAAGAACTCGTAAAAACTGTTTTTGTTAACAATTCCTACCACTCCAATTAAATACAACAGACATAGATACCACATATATCCTAACAGTTTACCCGTGATCATGAGATTAGCAGATGCGTCGAAATATCGGAAGTTCCTTATTGATTATGGCCTATAGACTGAGACTACAGACCATATTTATCTTTTAAAGTATCTAAATGCGTCGTTCCTAGTGTTTATAATGTCACGATGAAAAAAACTACTGTGTTAATTATCGTGCAAATACCTTCCCACCTTCACCTTCGTTTCAAACCAGAAATATGTGAATCATAAAGCAAACATAAATAGTAACAAAGCCTGTTCTCCTTTCAAACCAAACCCAACAAACATCGGTATAGAAATCACGAGTTTCTAAAATGCATAGTCGATTACACCCGCAGACCATCAATACCTATAACTTATTGCAAATAAACCAAACAGGTTTCCAGCAAGGATTTAGTTGGCCGCATCTATGTCAAGATCAAGGAGCGCAAGCACTGTCAGCCATGTTTACTTAGTCACTGACCCACAAAAACTCATCATCATGTAACATGCCATTTTCCTTGTGAAAAACTGAAACGTTAACGGAATAACAAAGTTTTGCTTTTGAAGTATTTACCGGACAGTTTCCTTTCAAGTTTGACTTTGAAACATTAGGTTTCTGATAAAACTGACTAATGGAAACGGATTTTCCCGTTCATTGCATGCAAAAATAGCTCCCAGTGGACAAGTGATGCTTTTTGCATCGCTAGCAAAGCGCAGCGTATTTGCCTCGTTCCTTCACACTTTTTTGAGGAAATGTCATTAAATTTAGGATGTGATCATCTAGTTTCAAGATCAAAGTGCAAGGCACCGAAAAGTGAAAAAAAAACACTCGGGTTGCGCTGGTAGCTTGTATGTACAGTCAGCTGCAGAGAAAAGGTACCCCCCTGTAACGGCGGTATCCAATACTACCGCCATTACAGGGGGGTACTCTTTCTCTGCAGCTGACTGTACCGCGCTGTAGAACTGCCTATCCCATAAGAAATTTACAAAATCCATTTTTATTCCACTTGCTCGTTTGCCTACCAGTCGAATAACAAAAAAAAAAAGTCAATATCGCAAAGAAAAGTTCGTGCCAAGTTTCAGCTTTCTAGGTCAGATTTTGAAGAAATAGATATTTGAAGAGATAGTAATTGCCCACTTGAATTAAAACAAAATTTTACAAAGAAAACTGGTGATAAATTATAAAAAATAGCGCGCTAATTATAATAATCTAGTCGCTTTTATCATTAAATTGTTTATATTATTGTTGTTTCATATAAAAAAATTAAGTGGGCAATTACTGTAACGTGGCCAATTACTGTATAGTTTACCCTACATTGTTTGACATATCCATCTAAAAACGGATTTCATATATTTACACATGTAAGTACCTATTTGTCAAAAAAAAGATAAACGCTTCATTGTCAGGCACAGGCCTGCGTACATAATAGCATGAGAATCTAAATGTTTTATAGATGAACAAACGGTAGACATAAAAGAAGCTATCTTTTTATATTATATTTCAACAAATTGACATAGGATTATGTAACGAAAGCAACTTTTAATCAAAACAAAGAAAGTATCCTAAACAAATCGTAAGCTTTTAAACTCAGATTTTAAATTTTCAATTAAAAGTTTTTCACGCATAGAATTCTTATTTTCAATTTCCGATCCGAGCGGTGCTGATAACTTTCCCTTTATTCATTTAACTTTCAAATATACACAAAAAAATCTTTGTTTCATTTTCGACTACAGAGCGCATTTTCTTTACGATTGTGTGTGAGCTTACAACTGGACTAAAGATAATTAACATTCAAATTTCAATTCAATTTTTTTTGCATAAGTCATGACATTGCAAATATAATTTACTTAGTACACCGAAGGCAAAATAAGCACTAACAATAATTATCGACTTGTCAAAGACAAAATTACTACTATAGAACTGTCAAAGTTGAACGACGGTACTACAGCAACGAGACCGGTTACTACTTATGTATTTAAATTACAACCGAAATAACCCTGAGACAAATTATTATTTCATTGTGTTCAATTCACCCCTCGGGGCATTATATTAATGCTAATACGACGTAACTAAGCGTGATTATTGCAGTTAAGTGATTAGCCAAATCAATAATGATGTAACTGTAGTTATGTTTATTTTGAATACATGACAGCACTCATCGAGGTTTCCCGGTGATGGATTGGTGATTCTGTTCTGATTAATTCTGAGTAGTAATGTTTCAATTAGTAAGTGATTGACCGACTGACCATGATCGTTTTTAGGATTCTGTACCTCTGTTGGCAAAAACGGAATCTTTATAGGATCACTTTGTAGTCCGTCAACTGTCCGTCTTTCAATCGAGCCCCTTTTTGAGAAGGTCCACTCATTATCAGCCGGAAGACGTACACTACTGAACAAAGGCCTCCCCCTTAGAACGTCATAATGAACGACACACACAAACACACACACACACACACACACACACACACACTAACACAGGTATCCAATCGTTCCTGTGAAAAAGGATCAAGCTGAAATTAATATCAATTACTCAGGTCTGCTACCTTTTGGACCAGTCATAAAATTAAACTTCTATTCCTAGGAATTTATACGAAATTGGTTTTAATAGTAATGAGAAAATAAGTAACCAGGGTCATCTTTAATAAAGTTACAAGTGCTAGAATTTTACATAATTATTAAGTTACTCGTACCAAAAAGTGACAATTATGTAGGATTGTAGCACTCGTAACTTTTACTAAAATAGGTGCCAGATAAGCACAGTGTTTTATACAATTTTTTGTAAGTCTATTACGATTCCAATGTCAAGAACAGACTAGAAAACACATTGCGGGCAAAACAATACCTGCGTATTTACATATCCAGTGAATGATTATGACAAGGTGATATGATTATGATGTATGATTTGTCTTACTTTATATAGATGATAAATCGTTGCAGTAATATAACAGTAACTTCTATAACTATGACATAACGTAATGTAATATCCGCCTACGAAACTGTCAACTAAGTAGGCTGCATCACGAAAGCTACGTACTTTCGTTTGACTATAAATGATGCACTTAACGTTGAAACAAACTTGCATAAAATATATTTAAGCATAAATCTACAAGATAGCTATGATGGATTGGTTTTTTAAGTCAAAATAACGGTTCTATCAACACATTTGTCAGACAACGTCTGCTCAGACCCAACCACTTCCGTGAACCTTATATCAGGCCCTGCCACAAGTGGTTACCAGAACAACTTTCTTGTAATGGTGGCACTTCTCTTGGCATAACGTATTCGCGTTGCGTTAAGGACATCTTCGTCACTTACGCTAGCAACGATATAGTGCATCTCTTTTACACACGCAAATATTTCTGCAAATATGCCAAGTGAAGTGCCAGCATAACAAGTCTAACGTTCAGAGGCCATCATATTGGTGCAAACATGCCATTTCTCTACCTTCGATTTTCCAGAATGGTTTCCTTGTAAAAAATCTAAGTCGATGACACATTTTAATACCTACAAAGTATTTAAATAATTAAGAGTGTGCAGACATCTGTAGTCAACGTTTATCCCTCGACGAATCGAAATAAGTTTTATCAAGTTTAGCTCGTACGGACTCGCGGACACGAAATAACGTACCTAGCTGCCAATACGGGAACTTTAAGAGTTAATCTTAGTTGATACTGCAGTCCAGTAGCTTGTCCGTTCCATTACTTCCCAAGTTCGAACAAGCTCGGTTCCTTGCACTTTGCTTGAAAACTCAAGATGAGCAGCTTTCCAGCTGTAACTTTTAAATAAGATGAACAAGGATTAATCTTGTGTCTTTTAATATAATAATAGTTCACTCTGATACTAACTTTTGCAGCAGCAGAATAGAAACTTCCATTCTGGTTAATTTGAAACCCTTTGAGACTGTACTTAAATATGTCGACATACGTCAGTGACATATTTCTAAAGATGATGTTACTAAAATATATTATCAATTTTACTTGCTTGAAATATTATGTATGGCAGTTAAATTATATTTTCATTATTTTTTTATAAAAAAAATACAAAATCTACAGTGGAACACAATACAAATAATCTTAGTAGGCACAAAAAGAATTTTATTAGTAAGTATAAGTTACAAAAAAATAAAATGCAGGGCAAAAAAATTTTGTCTTTGTACACCATCATAAACGAAGATTCATTTATGAAGAACTCTCGCTCAAAATATCATGCCTCGGGGTATAAATTCCGATCACCTGTGAGTATTGGAATAAAAACAGAAACAACCTGTATGCTATTTCTATTGATGAACGAAGTTTATTTTAGATGTCAAAAGATGATTACAGTAGAAAGTGATGCTATTTGACCTTTGTAAACAATCTTTAGTTCTGACGAGCGATACGTCTTTGTTATTCGTGAATCACAGCTTATCTTCGTGCGACAGAGGCGACGCTAAAGTACCAAAGTCTCTTCACGTCTCTTTCTCACATTGCCTCGACAACTAATACACCTTGTTTTTCTGTAACCAACAATAAAGACAAAACATCGGCTTATCTTATTCCTTGTTGCATTAACGGCCTGTTGACTCCAGTTCTTCCACGTCATCCCGTGAACATGATTAAAATCTGATGGGCACTTTTTGCTTGACGCGGCGGCCGACGAGATAAATCTTGGACCACATTTTTACATTTGTCATACCGCAACAAATTTTGAACAAAAGGTTTTTTGTTAATCTCCTTAGTAACGAGAATTTAACCACCCATGCAATGAAGTACATTTTGTTTTCCTTTTCTTTAGTCATTGCTTTTAATTATTCTCTTTTATTTTCTGCGTCGGTTTTATTTAAAACCAACTAGCGATTGACCTCTATTTAACAAGCTTACTAGTTCGATACCAACCTAATTAGTTTAGACTACAAATAGCTCCAAATTAAATTTATTCAGAAATACAGAGGGCATAAAAGTGTATATCATTCCACAGCAGTCCTCAATATAAAAGAAGAAGTGAAGCGATATGTGTGAAACAAGTTGTAATTCCTTTACAACATACATACCTTCTCATAAGTAGGTAACCTACATATACTAAACTATCTATCACCGATCATGACCTAATCACACATGATTGTACTACACCACCTTTATTCTTTGTTTATTCTTAGTTTAGTAGTCCGGCAGTGTTTTCTTCTATTAAAATCGAATGTAGAAGGATGTATGTATTTGAACCTTCATTGTTTAAAACATAAATTAGTTTAGGCTCTCTTACAGTTTTAGTACTTAACTTAAGGAGTGTCCACTTACAAAAACGAAAGCACATAACCACATACACATACTATTTAAAGTTATAACCCTCCGTTTGCTTTGAAGCAGTCGGATAAACAGCGGAAAATACCTAATTTATCTCATTAGACACGCCTACGAATTAAAACAAAAAAGTCGTGACGAGTACACATACCCGACGTCTATCAACAAAACCGCAAATTAAATCAACAGACATCGAGCTCAAGAACAGTACACGTCTCGTGTAATTACGAGTAATTAGAACGAGATCACTTCCTTATAGCCGATGCACACTGACTAATGTCAGTAGGTACGACCCGAGCTTCAGACTAACGCCTTATTTACATGGAAAGAGAGCTATTTATTATACAACTTATAGCCGAACATTAATAAAAAAACCTCGCAGCCCCGCAATGTGACCGATATGCATCAACAAACGAAGCAAAGAAACCTAGTTTCAAAAGACCTTTGAATGAAAGTAGGAATATTGAAAATCCGAATGTTTATTTAACTAAAATTTTTAATTCCGAAAGTACGTTGGCCGAAAGTCTACAAACTCGAAGACTGTCACCCCGAAGATTAAGAATACATCTAATCGAATAACAGCGTAGATTAAGAACATAATTTCCTCCTGGCGGCGTTTCGCCTGCCGCTCCCGCGGTGCACTCGCATTGCTCGCTCGGCTCACGCGTTGTGTTTCGTTCTGCTTGCCGTTTATCTCATTTTCCTGAACGTAAAGTGATACAAAAAGAGATTTTATTTATGATGATTTCATGAAGTTAAAAAACATGTAACGTAATGTATTTTTTTCTGGCACCAACTAACTCTTTGAACTTTTACCCCGTTCCGTGTGCGCATACGTTGCGCACAGACAGTGTCGTCGTGTATGTGCGAAGTGTCTCTGTGTACATATAGCGCGGACAACAAGTTGTATGCGTTAACACACATGCAACAAACCGGAGATGGACTGTATCCAAAGAGTATGTTACTAACAACTGTTAGTTCATGTTTGAATACCATGCGATTATATCTTTTGTGCGTCTGAATTCTAGTTTTGTGTTGATACATAATTAGAGAATGTTGCATGGAAAATCAGTAAAATAATTACTAGATGCGTGCATGAGCGTAATAACAATAAAATCAGTTATTATATTATGTGAACTGATGTACTGATATATACACCATGTTATTTTTTACTAAAGTCAATTTTAAGGGAGCCATGAACAGGTCAAATGAAGTTAATTTGTTCAAGATACAATGAGCCTAACTCTTGATGTTCAAAAGATAAACAAGATAATTAATGACCCGCAGTAAAACACTGTAATGGTTCTCAATTTATGCTTTTTTTAAGTCCGTAACTGAACAAAACCACACAACCGCAATGACATAATCTATCTTACTACCTATCTATACTATCGTACTTAATAATATTGTTGTGTCTTGTGTAGTGTTATCGCCTGTGTTGTGAATTTTTCTTTCTTTGAAGTGTTTTGAATTCACACATATTTAGGACAAGTAGACTCGATAGTAGTAGGAGTGGACTTGCTCGTTTGCCTTCCAGTCGAATAAAAAAAAATTAGGTTAAAAACGCGTCTATATTTTTTTAAATCTTTTGAACCGTTTATAAGGCGCCAAATTATGGCGTAAGCTTTCCAAATCACTAATAAACAAAAAACGTATAATTTTTTTTATTTCTATTTCGTGACTGTGTTGCGTATTTTTAATTTAGGTGCTTGTTTATACTGTCACGAATATTTTTTTCTTTCTGTCTATTTTTTTTTAATTCGTTTACCCCAATTAAGCACAGTTTTTTACCCCACTGGACAATGCGTGCTAGTTTACCTCCCTAAGAGCAGTGAGTTATGATCGGGCGGTCAGTTCCGGCCGCGCCGGCGCACTTTCCAATGAAAGTGACAGCGGCCTTGCTCCACGGGGCCAGAGGAATGCCATCTGGGATATTAGGGCTACTGGTAATATAAATATTGATATTATCTTACAATCACAATCTTACATTTATATAAGACTGTAGATAAATGTCAAACAGTATGCGCCGGCAGCGTATTATCCGATTTTATGATCGTTTTTTTTATTATCTCAGTTATGTTTGCAAGATTGCTTTACTGGCAGACAATTTTAATTCTCTTATTTAATATAGAAACTAGCATCATCGCCTCTTTTCAGGCTGACTATACATGACTATACCTTCCCCTCTCAACGACGATCGGTCTCGTGCAAGATACCCACAGCCAATGGCTTCCTGCGAATTTTGACAGATCGTCTATCTATTTGGCGTCATTCTAATGGACCCAGTGGCTACCAGTTCTATGAGTATGTCACTCTTAGTACCCTTGCTGGCAACACAATTGATATAGTTTTTATGTTGACAGTTTTTTTTTCTGTAGCTTCCGCTTCCAAATGTGATGGTGGCAACAAAGCCTCCTTACGTTATATAGTGAGCTGTATGCTAATAATTAACTACAGTGAATTCAGTCTTTTATTTCAATCAATCAGCCAAAAAAATCTACAGCTCATGTTCAAAACAACTATAACTAGAGCTTGCAACTTGTATGTTACTTGTGTGTATAAAGAGTGCAACTTGCGGAGCTAACTTTAGGTCTTTGACGTATCTTCTCATTTCTCAAGATACTCCGAGAATAGCTCTTTTCATTGCTTATTGATCCTAACCTGTCTTATGAGTCTGACTGTAACAAATCCTTCCTGACAGATAGATCCTTATATAACAATACTAGCAACACAGTTAGAAACTATGTATAGATGTGTATGCCGACATATCCGTAAGCTTCTTCTTAATTTCAATGTTTAAATTTAATTTTTTAGACGGGGTGTTCTTTTTATAATTTTTATTTTTACAGTACTTAGTTTTTTTTATTCGACTGGATGACAAACGAGCAAGTGGGTCTCCTGATGGTAAGAGATCATCACCGCAGATGCATTGCCAACCTAGAGGCCTAAGATGGGATACCTCAAGCGCCAGTAATTTCACCGGCTGTCTTACTCTCCACGCAGAAGTGTATGTTCTTCTTAACTGTAAATTTCATGTATTTTATGTTTTGTTATCACTAAATACATTGAATGAGAAATTTGGCAATCCTTTTGTTACTTTAGCTCGCTTCAAAATGTCCTATTGTGTTACTCTTTCTCCTATCTGTCTCACGCTGTTTTTGACACCAATACCTCCCTAATTGTATTCAATTTTCACTTTCAATGCCTTAATCAGCTGTCAGTCACTCAAAAATGATTTAAACGTCTCCTCTTTGTCATACAAATCGGACCCTCTTCAAATCTCACTGAACGGTGAAAATTTAAATGAACAAGAACAAGTAGGTAAAGGGAAACAGTGGTATCTTTGACGCGGTGCGTTCTGTTGGCGGGTTGCGCCCTTAGCAACGAATTATTTGATTAATTCTCTAGTGCTTAGAATGAAAGCATTATTTGATCGTGTCAAGACATTCCTGTTTTAATCCAATCACGAATTCTACAAGTACTTCGTATAACTGCTGCATTTGATTGCACTTGCACTAGGTAGAAAATGTTCGCGACTTCGCCATCTCAACCAGTTTAATCAGTTGACTTAGACACAACTGACATGTTCAGTGAGACGACTTATAAAATACGAACACAACATGTCAACTTCAGTGTATAGTCGATCACATAAACTGCTAATTAAGCTCTACTAATTTATGTCAAGTGAATAGAAGATAATGACGGTTCAAGTATATGTAAAAAAATCTAAGTTTATAATTGTCTTTCATTTTTAAAGTCGTATAAATTGACATTTATCCTTAGGAACAGTTTCTTAGCGTACTTAAATTATAAACAAGTACGTGATGATAATTTATGTGGTCTTTAAACTCCAACATAAATGCTATGTAAAATTATGTCATAAAATGATTTTTATTAACAATTTTCTGCGCAAACTTCAAATGAAAACTATTTTTGCCTCTCCATAGAACAAGTATTGCTTAGTTTGAGACTAGCTATATTCTGCCATGGTTGTTATTTCCTTCATGCTAGCGATCTTTCTTGTACAAGTTGTTCTACAACGAGTGCTTAGTGCACTCGGCGACTGCTCGGTCGATGTTCCGCCGTAATATGCTTGATTAAAACCTAGAGGCTAGCATGCGCGCCCTTTCTTTCCTGTCATGCATATATGATTATTAGAAATTTTTTTTAGCAGTTTAGCAGTTTTGCATTTGCCTATACTCGAGTAAAACAACAAAATTACTAACAAAGGAGGATTATAATAAATCCCCCCAGGGGTTGATTCGAATCTGTTAGATAAAAAAGCAAAAATCTAATTCCTATGGTTCAGTTTAGCTACGAGTACCATCCTGTACCCGAGGTTGGAGATGGAAGCTGGTGATAGTCCGTAGGATCGGGTAAGACACCCAAAGTTGGTCCAAAGCTACCCGTTACGTCAAGCAGGTGAGGATGGTTGGCAGGTGAACGGAACAGCCACGTTACGGCAACAGTCATCATCATCATCAGCCGGAAGACGTCCACTGCTGGACAAAGGCCTCCCCCTTAGAACGCCATAATGAACGACAACTCGCCACTTGCATCCACCGGCAACAGTGACATGGAGAAAAAGAGACCAAGATCGTATCACCTGTGCTAGCCATGCGGTCACTGCGCCTTCTTACCACAACAAGTTCATGAGAGCTGCTATCGGTTTAATAGGGCCTTATTATTGGTTTTCTATGTAACTAGTTTTAGTATGACGTTTATGCACCCGTTTGTATTGGAATAGAAACACAGCTACTTACGTTAATTACTCCAGGACCTGTTTCACCGTTTGTATTTTATATGATAGATAACAGTGGTTCTGTCGCTGTTTATTCGAACAAATTAAACAGAAATCGAATACAGATTTTCTCACATAAAATACTAGGAATTACATAGATCGTCCTCGTCAAACTGAACAAAATTAGTTCAGCGACTTTTGAAAATAATGGAGTCTTTGAATTTTCCTTTTTTCATACAAATTAAATACT
The DNA here is from genome assembly GCA_037349165.1 of Choristoneura rosaceana. Taxonomy (NCBI): domain Eukaryota; kingdom Metazoa; phylum Arthropoda; class Insecta; order Lepidoptera; family Tortricidae; genus Choristoneura; species Choristoneura rosaceana. The sequence goes on from JAZBNJ010000008.1 coordinate 6,085,017, forward strand.
GTTATCAATGTACACCATCCTAGAATACAACTGACGTCGCCTGTCACGATACAAATATCAAACATATCGCTTTACATTGCTTTTCGAATAAACTTTTTTTTTTTTTTTATGTAATAGCAGACAAACGAGCAGAAACTTGAAAGTGTAATAAAAAATAAAAAAATTATTATTATTAAAAGACGCTGAACTAAAGTTGTTCAGTTTGAGGAATATGATCTATGTTTTAATTATTTGCTCATATTACAGGCCACACCTGGTATAATAGTAAGAAATTAAATGTATTTTTTAAGTCCTTTGACCTTGATTATGAAGATGAGGTTCTTTATTTACATAAGTATATCTATTTTAAACTTAAAGTAAATAAGAAAATAAAAACATCAAAAAATTATTGCAAGATTCCGAAGATGCCCGCTTTTTGATCCCTTTCTTCGAAACGACAAATTAGAGAAGTTAAAAATTTCAAATGGAATCAGCACTGCAAAAGATGCCTGTTGATGCTTTAACAAATTCTTCAAGTCTCCAACCAAATCGAATCATGTCGTTACAAATAGTGGCATCATATTCATCGTGAGAAACCCAAATGTAGGTTTTATGGTCAATTCGCTTGTTTCAGTTCTAGTTGACAAACCGAGTGCGAAAGCGTTGATAATTGATAAGTGACGTAAATAGGCTTGGCACAGCGTCACACGGCATAACTGTTGCCGCAGTGATGACCACGTGTAATTTTGTACCTTTAGCTTGTAGCTTTGTAGCTTTAACTTCCCAGTGCTGAGCACCGGCCTCCTTGCAGTCCGATAGCTAAAGTTTCCCTGTTTATAACAGAGAGTAGTTCCATCAACACTTTCCTGGTTGTAAATTTGGATACTAGACAAGCAAGAATCTATGACTCAATTTAGAACGGCAACGAAACAAAAAAAGTCCTTTTGGAAACCAATTTAGGACTAAATGTTCTCTTTGTTGTTGTTAAATTAATGTTTTCATAACAATGCTTGTAAATAGACTGCAAGTTTAATTGATCGTTGTCAAGTTCAAATTAGATTGAATAATAAATGGGTATTTTCCTGTCGTTAGCCCGCAATGTCACAGTAAAAAGCTTGATTAAGATATCACTTTTTGAATGTAAAAAGTCAACTCCCCTTGCTCATGGCAAAAACAGGCAAGTATCAAAAACGACGTCCTAAACAAAAACAAAAGTTTGCAAGAAGCCACCGTTCTAATCGCGATCTTAATCGCTTTCTTTTGACACTTCCATTGTCTTCAGCATTAAAGTAACGTAATCGATAAGAAATCTCAATTAGTGCTATATAATCAGACACTGATTTTTTCACCCGAAAAAGATAAGTCTGTGCCTTTAATTAGAGCACTGAGAACTGTCCATTGTAAAGTGAAACCTACTCGTACTTATTAGGTGTTACTTAATCTTATGTGTTGCTTCAGTGCTTCTTTAACTAACAGCAAATTGGCAATCTCTATGATCCCCGTTGTCCATCACTATTTTGAAAACATCTTGTATCTCAAATTAATACGTCAAAAAAAGTGGCCCTTGAAATAAAATCTTCACAAAGTTCACTCAGAAAAAATATCGATTTTGAGTGTCTTAAGAGTTGTTACGATTTTTATTTGTCACACTTTGCTTGATGACTACAGAACATACCGTTGCGTTACGTTAATACGTAGAATCCTAACTTTTGACATCAAATTCCAATGGCGTCAGAAATAAGGGTCAGAGTTTACTCTAACTGTATACTCGATTGTCGTATTATCTCAATTAGTAACCCAATGTAGAACGTCTCAGTGTAAATTGATTCTCAAGCGTGAAATTTCCTGATTTTGTGGTCACGATAGCGTGGTAATGATTTTGATTTTTTTGTTATTCTCAACGATACTGGCGTGAACCTCCGTGAAATAACGCCTGTATCCATCAAATAATCTGCAAAACGGTACCAACTACAATATGAACTTAAACCATAAAAAAACTACAGGTGGGTGTGGCGAGCAAAAAATTAAAACATAGATCGTCCTCGTCAAACTGAACAACAATAGTTCAGCGACTTTTTTAAATTATGGAGTACAAATAAAATACTGCTGTCAATGTACGTACACCATCCTAGAACCTAACTGACGTCGCCTGTTACGCTACAAACTACAAATATCAAGCATTTCTGCAGGTGGTAGGACCTTGTGCAAGGTCCGCCCGGATTGCTAGCACCGTCTTGCTCGCTAATCCTGCCGTGAAGCAGCAGTGCTTGCTTGTGTATCGGTGTGGAGAGTAAGACAGCCAGTGAAATTACTGGCGCTTGAGGTATCTTAGGCCTCTAGGTTGGCAACGCATCTGCAATAGCTCTGGGGTTGCAGATGTTTTTGGGCGGTAGTGATCTCTTACCACCAGGAGACCCACTTCCTCGTTTGCCACCAAGTCGAATAAAAAAAATAAAATAAGGGCTCCATTCATATTTTTGAGGTAGCAACCCTAAAATCAGTGTTTCCCTTTGAAACCTCTACAAACCAACATATCCTACTAATATTATAATATATGCCAAAGTTTGTGAGTGAGTGAGTGAGTATATTTGTTACTTCTTCACCCTGAATCGGCTGGTCGGATTGGATGAAATTTGGCAACAAATTTGTTTATAACCTGGATTAAAACATAGGGTACTTTTTACCCCGATATTCCCACGAGATAGAAAATCTTGAAATAACAACAGCTGGCTTTAGTGTCATGAAATTTGGTATGTAGATAGCCGGCCTTCTGGAATAAAACATAAACTACTTTTTATCCCGATATTCCGACGGGATAGGGATAAAATCTATAAATTTCAACTGCTGGGTTTAGAGTTGAAATTTTGGACGGTTATTCTTTAACACAACCTTAAGAAGACCATACCTATATAAATTTTGGGAATTACCAGGGGAATTTCGTGAAATCCCGGAATTTCAATTGTAACTACCAGATCGAATTGTTTACGCGTGCGAAGACGGGGGTAAACTGTAGTATACAATAAATCAGTTACAACGTAAACAAAACATCGTGATCTTAGGTCTGCGGGTCCCCACAACTCGGATGGCGACGGAATTTTCCCTCAAGTTATACAATAATTGCGATGTCGATTACTCACAGTTCTTATGCAAATGACGGCAATGACACTTGCGTAACGCGCACTAATCGGTGCCCATCGATTCGATCGGTCGGCCACCGTGGCGTGCGATTATGTTGGTGGACTCCGTGGCTTATTTAACTGAGTACCCATCATCTATGACAGGGATGGGGAAATAAATTTAGAGATGGGCCATATACAATCATCACAGTTTTATTGAATAAGTTTTATTCTAGTCAAGTAGTAGTTTTATAGCTCTTGTCACTGCGTGCGACAAAAGATGTAAGAGCGAGTTCTCGTCGGGATTGTGAACTGTCAGCAGTGATCAACTATTAATGTGTCTCTTTTTTTAACACAGGATTTTATATCTTTTGTTAAGCGAGAAAATAGTCGACAGGCAATCGTTTCCTCGCCGGCGGTGAGACCAACTGTCTTATTTAGAAGACGGGTTTTGATCGCGGGCTGAACTTGGACCGCAGGCCGCTATTTCCCCATCCCTGATCTAATATCTATCACCATCATAATCAATCGTAGACCGCTCACTGTTGGATATAAGACCATAGACCGCCAGTTGCTTCGGTTGGAAGCGGCCTGTATCCACATGTTATTTTTACAAAGTGTTAACTAAATAACTGAAAACCGCACGCACGCCATATTTCTTTTTTAGGGTTCTGTGGACCCAAAGGGTAAAAACAGAAACCCTTTTATTAAGACTTCGCTATCCGTCTGTCCGTCTGTCACCAGATTGTATCTCATGAATCGTGATAGCTAGACAGTAAGATAAAAACGTTTGAGAAACAGAGACTAAATCTTATTTGTGTTGATTTAGAAGATGACATCAATGAGGAACAAATAGTAAAACATAGTGCAATATGATTTCCCACTCATATACAATAATTATGACGTCACCTTTTATACAGGATGTGGCGGACTACAAAAACCGCAGTTGCATTTTATAAATAGGATTAGATTGGATTTATATTATCCCAGTATAAAACCAATTACAAATACATTAACTGTCAAGATGAATTCAAACTGAGATCATCACAACGTGAGAACAAAGAACTTAATAGTATAGTCGATTAACAGATGTTTATTTATAGAAATTATTAACGACAAAAAAAGAACAATTTCGAAAATACCTATTTTTAACTTATATTATTCTTATGATTATAAATTCTTCTTTAAAGCCTTAACTTTTTTTTTATTCGACTGGATGGCAAAATGCGTTGCCATTCTAGTTAAGTTTGCAGGTGGTACGACTTCTTGTAAGGTCTACCCGGATTGCTACCACCATCTTGCTCGCTAATCCTGCCGTGAAGCAGCAGTGCTTGCACTGTTGTATTTCGGCGTCGAGAGTAAGACAGCCGGTGAAATTACTGGCACTTGAGGTATCCCATCTTAAGCTTCTAAGCTTCTAAGCTTAAGATGGGATACCTCAAGTGCCAGTAATTTCACCGGCTGTCTTACTCTCCACGCCGAAATACAACAGTGCAAGCACTGCTGCTTCACGGCAGGATTAGCGAGCAAGATGGTGGTAGCAATCCGGGTAGACCTTGCAAGAGGTCGTACCACCTGCAAACTTAATCACCATTTCACTAAAATCGAACTATAATCAAACATCGTTGTTGTGATAATACAATTTACCATACAAAAGAGTTCAACGCGCACGCTGCGCAAGCGCATCAACTTGTTCCTGGGGTGTTTTAACAATTTGGTTTTTGTACCACTTTTCGGTTATTAAGTGTATGCATGTTTTATGACTATTATTTGTCAAAAATACGTTAATTTTTATGATAAGTATTTTTTTTATGAACTTGTTGACAAAACTTTAAATCCATACTAATATTATAAATGCGAAAGTGTGTTTGTATGTTTGTGTGTTTGTATGTTTGTCCGTCTTTCACGCCGTAACGGAACGACGGATCGACGTGATTTTTGGCATAGAGATAGTTTACGGGCCCGAGAGTGACATAGGCTACTTTTTTACCCCAAAAAAATGGACAGTTCCCGAGGGAACAGATAACCGAATACCGCGCGGGCGGAGCCGCAGGCAAAAGCTAGTAAGTTATACAGGATTCCCTGAGACTTAATTACTTGTAGGTACGTGTTCAACTATAACTCGCTTGCTTCGAATTTTGAGTTGAACTCTATTAATATAACAAAATAAGAGCATTAACAGGTAACTCTAATTACCAAAAGCAAGTGAGCGGTTAGGTATATTAAAACGTTTTTCAAACATCAAAGCAATTCACGGGTAATTTTATTAATCCATTACAGTTACAAATTTCCTACACGTTTTCAGTATCAAATCTCATAATACATGATGATTACGTGTATTACTTCATGCTGTAACAAGCGCCTGTATTACACGAACATCGTTAAAAATACATAATTATACACTTTCAGTTAATTAATAGGTAATCTGAAGTGCACGAAAACTTACAAAACTGCAATAAAAGAGTGAAACTGCATAATATTTACATTTGCAACTAATTTATTTACGAGTACAATGGATCAACTAAACTTTTACGATTAGGTATAATTAGATAAAAAATAAAATATGAATTAGTACATTTAATATCCAGAAAGGTCACATACGAATCGTCGCAAACCTAATGCAAAAATATTGTCGATACATTCAAAATATATTTTTCTTTGAATCCAATGATTGTTCACTAACTTAACCTTTAGTTTTCTATACGACCATTTAAATTTGTCAGATTTTTTTTCACAAATTCAAAATTTAAAAAAAATTGCTCACAAAAATCTTAATATTTCAATACCTACCAAAAAAATGTTACACATTGTGCTAGCTTATTGCAATCAGCTACGGAGCTCCAATTTCTTATTCGCTGTAGTCAACTGTTTTTATAACATCCACTGAAAAGTAAGTCATGACCAAGTCAACGAACTTGCTCTCCGTTGTCACTTTTTATATCAAAAGCCAAATATCACCTCTTTCATTCTTCGTCAATTGAATTCAAATTATCTGTCTCAATATCTTTGAGTCGCCGGTTACATTACCGACGCGCTTCACCGATAAAAGCAATTTAATGACCGCATAAAGTTGACACCGGATTTCGTTAAATCATACAAAGTACGTTGAACTTTCTATTGCATATTGCTGTAACACGTATGTACCACGTTCATGCATGTATTGTATGAGACGGAAACTTTGTCAAGGCGAGATGCATGCATGAAAGCGGAAATACTTGTTGTGGCCAGAGAGAGCCATTGGTCGAAGTTGTATGAGATACTCTACATGTGAAATGGAATTATTGTACGAGTTAAGTCGAGTTTAGACTTGGAAGAAAAATTTTGCAAGTTGGATTAAAGTCATTGATCGTACACAGTAGGAACCTATGGAGGGACTTAACAAAGACATGTCCATAATCTAATCTAACACGAGATAAAGAACATAAATGCACCGTGACGTTTTTTTACGGATATTTAAAACAATAACAACTAAACTAAGGGTGTGTATTAATTAACGTTCGTGAACGCGGAAGAACAAGATAAACGTGCCGAACCATCAAACAAGTCGTTGTCAAAAATATGTGTAAAACATGAAACAAAAGAACCGGTTAAAAACGAAACGGACACGCCAGCCAGTGGTTCCGCAAATGGTTATAATACAACACTTACACACTACATGTACTCATTTCGTTTCCTGTATCTTAAGCTTTTTATTACGCAGCCAGTGATTATCATCCATTGGCTTAAGTAGCTTAATAAGCCGTTTTATAAAACAATGAATCAGACACAATAACTATGAGATTTCCATTAGTCATATTAAGCTTAAAGGTCATGCTAAACTTACATTGACTTGGCAACCTTATGGCTTAATATGGTGGCATTGTGTACATGGATTAAAGTAGATGCTAGTCCTTCAATACAATAATGGCGTGTTAAAACCTACTTATCGCGTATTTCGAGGCTTTTGTTGAACAGGTGGCTTTTCAAAATATATACCTCCCACAATATGAATGGATATTATAAGCCGGCCAAAAATTACGGAAATCTTTTATATTATATCTAACATGTATTTGAAACATTCGTCATCTGTTATTCAAATCTATTTATAGGTAATATGATAATGTAAACAAAAACATCATCACATATTTTTGCATACTCATCATTTTTTAACTAGCATCCAATTGTACAGTGACGGATCCCCAAAAAAGTTCTCCAGCGCTCGAGGCGTGAGGCCGACTCACGCGCATGTGTTAAGTAATGCCTTTATTTTGACGTGACACAACATGCAGGCTTCCTCGTCTGTTAGATCATTATTTTTTATGAATGAATCGATGCAACGTCAAGGTCAACGTTAGCCAAGTTCATATAATTAGGACGTTCACAGTTGATCTTGACACACGATTTTAATTAACGAAGAGGTCCGATGTAAAGACAACTCATTACGCAGGCTATACGTTCATAAGCGTATGTGATTAGTGCTTTTGTTTTTAAACAATTTGCAATTCAAATGCTATCGCTCCAATTATGTTTGAAAGGTTTTTTCATTTGTTTTTGACGGCCGCTATCGTTAAAACTTTTATTTCACCTCCCTTGAATGTTAGGAAGGTAAATCGCGATAAACATGTAGATATTGTAGATGGACGCACTGAAGTAAATCATAACGCTTATTGTTACGACTAGGGAAACGTAAAAAGGTAATTATTCAGAGTTGCAGAAGTAATAAAAAGAGCCGTAGCGCAAAGAATTGTAATTTAGACTTAGGCGTAAAAGTCATTTGTCATCGCGATTGTTGTCAGCATCTGGCACCTGCAATAATTCCGGCGTCCGCGGCGCGGTCGGTCCGCTCGCGTCCAGGTAATAATTCCAATCTGGTCCGTTGGCAAACTCCAGAACGACCCAACTTCCAAACATTATATTTTAATCCCAGCCGACGCACACAAATAAGACGTTGCCGAGAATTCCCCAAAATTGTACAAACTTTATGTGAGATAAAATAAACTGACGCAGGAGATCGCGGCCCTCATTTACTGTTTCTAAAGCTATGAGAATTTCTCATTAAAATATTCCGAGAGGAAGTCGGAATCCCGGTGCTCCATTCAATTCCCTTTGAAACTAAATCACAAGTTTTAGAGCAGACTTTGACAGTAAGGTATTGAGTATAAAAGTCAGTTGTCGAATTCAATTAAATGTGATGGCACGTGAAATGACAGATGTATGAGTACGTTCGATACGTCCATAATTAAACTATATCTAGTGAATACGCGTGGCAACAGCCACGTAATAAACAGGAAGGGATCGCGGAACTAGTTCCCCGACACGTGTACCCCGGCATCGTCAACTGCTTTATTCATCGCTAATAAAGGGGTAAAATAGAATCATTGCTCACCAGCTCACCCCGCAGTATTCCTCACAACTTATTTCTGTGTTAGGGCCACTCTTATCACCATTCTCGGAACCCCTGGGAGTTAATTACTAAATATCCATTTTTAATAAGCGCTTATGCTACAAGGGGCCCGCCAACACTCACAAAGTTTCAAGTTCGTTGTTTCGCCGCTTGTTGATGAGTCAATAAAGATGATTCGTCTTGAATAAATACTGTGGAGATACTCAGACTTATTTATTGTTTGTTTAAAGTAATTTTTGAATTGCAAGTTTTTTATCGATATAAAAAAGTATAATAAAGAATTGAAATTTAAACCACTGGCTACAACACGGCACGTTAAGTTAGGTGTTTAACATTTTTCTTCGTTTACCTCCACAGTTATCATGGATGATCTTACTTGCGCATACTTACAAGGCAATACGTTTTGTAATTCACTGACGACAGCACACATGCCATGAAATCAGCGAACGCAAGCTATGTTAAAAATGGTACTCAAGATTTCTACGATGAAATTTATCTGGCGTAACGCCGGTGCGCGATAATCATTAACAACTTACTTTATTACTCTGCTTTAGCGTCCCTGCAGCAGAACAAAACAACGCCTGCATACCTCTTTTGCAAAGAATAGGTATACGAACAGCTAAGAAATGATGACATTTACTTTTTCGTTAGCTCTAAAAATGTAAAATCATTAGACATTTTGGCAATTTTTTTCCTATATTTTTTTGTTCGTAAATTACTCGAAAACCTCAAGCGCAACATAGTCACGCATCATTAGCTAAACTCAGTCAGTGATAATACTGTCGTATCTTGCTAAGGTGCCAATAAATGCACCAATACAAAAAAGTTCAGTTGCAAATCACCAGCAATTATTAAAGTCAGTTTGCAAACAATAAAAAAAATATTTACATCTTCTATTGGTGAACACTTTAAACTACATTTTTTTTTCATACAATATTATATTTTATTTAACCTAAAAAACAAGAATTTTAGAAAAAATAACCATATAAAACTTGACTATAAACTAACTACCTAACTTAAAAACTTAACTAACTACATTATTTAGTACAATGAAGAGTTTTATCATATTTTTCCCTTGCTTCTCTACTACCAAAATGTAATTGTGTCAATTGAAAAGTGTTGTATTTGATAGTTTATAATTCGAGTTTCAATTATTGAGGACGCCTGTAGCAAAAAAAAATTGTTAAATTGCTGTGTCGAATTGTAGTTTAATGGTATAGACTTCCGGATAGTAATGCCTGAACCAATCAATTTTTTCGTGTCTGTGGCAGTTACACATAATTTCACGTACTTAGGACTATTATGACGAGGCGAGTTTTCCGCTCGTTGTTTTTCCGCCGAGAAAAAGCTCGCTGAACCAAAAATAGTCGTATGTCTGTATAAAACTTTTCTAGCCAATGCTTCAATAATAAAATTTGTGTCTACTTGTGAGATCCTATAATTGGCATTGTTGGTACTGTAAAATAACCTGCACAACCTGCGAAGCAATTCAATGGTGCGTGTGAAGTTTCCAATCCGCAGTGGGCCCGCGTGGGAACTATGGCCCAAAGCCTCTTGTTCTGAAAGGAGGCCTGTGCCCAGCAGTGGGACGTATATAGGCTGAATAGATAGGGTAGGATGGATGGATGGATGGAAAATAAGCTGTGGTTCTCCAGAAATAAATAAATAATCTTTACAGGAGACTTCAATACCGTTACACAAATAGCTTATCCAAGTTTCTTAGGTCTCAGCTCTCGCAGGCGCAGCTGACCAGCGCCAGGTGAAGCTCGTTTCATCTCGCCTTGTACTATGCTAATCAACTCAACAACTTCTCGAATAGAATGAAATTTAATTTCTCCGAGTCTACCCGTTTAGAACTTTCTTTACTTGACTTATTCAAATACTGATTAATTTCGGCAACTCATTCTCAGTTTCATTGAATGAGACGAGTTTAATTAACACTCCCGAGTTCAATGTTGCGACTTGCAAAATTAAAATTTTACTTGAACGTATTGAAAAGCTTTTTAATTTTGTAATCCTTCTGGTTTCTGCGTAACTTTGCTTATGACAAGTTAATTACGTTGCCAGAAAAACAGGGCATTTGTTTAGCAGTACCTTCGGCTCGAGTATTTAAGATATTTAAAAAATGTAAAGCATAGAAATAACGAAAAATAATGTAGAACTGGATCAAGTGCTGTAATAATACCTACTCAATGCCAATAACTAATGAGTTAATAAACAATTATTAACGAAAACAAATTACTTCTACTAAATTTCAAAATCAATTCCGCATATACTCGAAGGTATAATACATGGTGACGTCGAACAGGTGGTTAGGTGATATGAATTAATGAATCATTATAGATAACTGGGATCCTAAAGACATAGATATGTAAGTGGCTAGATAACTTAATTATGTAATGATCAAAATTATTTCCTCGAAACAACAAAACAAATAATCGACAATGACTGACGTGAATTTCCACTGTAGCTAAGGTGTCATATAAGAATAAAATAGTCTGAATGGGATCCAAAGAGGTTATGATTCCCAAAAAAGGGTAACCATGATTTACTGAATCGGCGATTTAATTAAGGGGAAAATTAACAAGAAAGGAAATAGCTTTTGTTTCTTGTATAACTAACATTGTTTGGAAATTAGCATCAATTACAGGGAAAATAGCTGTTCACCTCTTCGATGTCAGAGTCCAAATTTCTTAACCATCTCACCTGCAATACTAACCTCAAGATTAGCCTAGCAAGTTTTTGTAACTAGGAAAGCATAATCTAAATTTTATTTTCAAACGATATCTGTGTCTATATTTTCATATAAAATATTCCAAACAACGTCTAGACTCAAATATGCACATAAACTATCCAAATTAAAACAACTAATTCATGCGGCCACATGACAACGCAATTTTCATAATTTTGCTAAAATATACCTGCGACAAGATTATTATGCACGTAGTGCAGGTGAGCTGAAAACTTTATACTGCCTGCCATGGCAGAATAACTTGAATGCATTGTAATAAGTTTTAGTTGAACGCTTTCGTTCTTTTTTAAAGTTTCTTTAACGTAATACTCAAATCAAATTAAATTACCTAAGTAGTTTTAAATCTATGTTTAAGGAACACTATTTGTCATCTACCTATACATTGCTGTCTATTTAGATTTGTTGTGTATGTAATGTGTATTGAACCTACGTATGTATAGTCAGCTTTGTGTCTTTTTTGATATTGCTCTAATCCCTACTAATATTATAAATGCGAAAGTACCTAACTCTGTCTGTCTGTCTGTTACGCTTTCACGTCTAAACCACTGAACCGATTTTGATAAAATTTGGTATATAGGTAAGTAGTTTGAACTCCAAGGATCAACATAGGATACCTTTTATTCCAGTAGAGGGCGCCACCGCGTGATAACTATAGACGAAGTCGCGGGCATAAGCTAGTATGCTAGAAATGCACCGCCTGGAGAAATTTATTTCTTACTTTTGTCTGAAAAGGGCAACCTTATAATCAAAGAAACATATAATCAAAGAAGGCAACCTGGAAATGATTGCTCTGAAGCAAAAAGGTCGCCTATTGCTTATCCAGGAAAATCTCTAAATACCTGTGTTTTATGTATTGCTTACTATGTTTAAGTGTTCAATAAAAAGGCATTGTTGTATTGTATTTGAAAAAAAAACTTGCGGGTACGGGTGGCAAGAACTCGCTGTGCCGTTCTCAGCTTTCAGTTTAGTCGCCTTTTATAACACCCACGGGAAGGGATCAGTCTCCTCCTGTGGATGAATATTATTCACGAAATAATTATAAATGTCACAGTGGACTTGCTCCTAAATGTTTGTCGTTTTGTACCTACTTAAATCAATGTTTACGAGTATAGGCAGAAATACATTGATGTTTTTATTTTCAATAAAACAGTCAGTTAAATCGTTTCATATTGCGGCCAATCGTTTATTTTATGTGGTTTTTATCTTATTTTACGTATGGAGATTCTCATCATTAACCATAAGTATCTTGTCTTCATTATAATAAATTAAAATCGCTTTAAACTGAACGCTACTTTCTTTTAATCTTTATCCATCCAATGTCATCTTTTCAGCCAGTATTTTAATGTCATAAAAAAGTATTTAAGAACGTAATAAAAAGTTTAAACCACAAATACACCCACGCCAAAATTTAATTGAGTGTTACAAGGTATCGAAATACCATGCCTCCAGATATTGAAACGTTGCATTGTTATTTTAATAGTGATTCATCTTAATTTGTCATAAATTGTGTAACATTTTATTTGAGGCTTATTTTTTTAATTATTTAAAAGATAATTGACTAAAACACTATCGGTTGGTTTTGAAACCAGTTTGGCACGAGTGGAGCGGGTCTGCGCGAGAGTACCGGTTTTAGTGATGCATCACTTCTTCCTCTTGTGGTTTTATAAAGACTAGGACACACTATTATTTTTTGTACAAATGTATACTTACTATTTTTTCTTATTTATACATGAATGAATCTTACTTTTAAAATTTCGTAAATGAATATTTTCAATTCAACGCTTATCACTACAGAAATCTACTTTTTAAGTAATTTTAAATATTACTAGTTCATTCTTTTCAGAATACGTATCAATTGGCCTTTTTACTTTAGGCACTTACTACTGCTCGGCACTACCAGTAGTGGCATAGGCACCATTAATTTAATGCTAGTACTAATAAAAATCGAATTATCAATCTACTGACGAGCAAAACTTACAAGTCAATAAAATGACGTATTCATACAAAATGATCCGCCAGTTTCTTTCGTCAGTAAGATTAAAGGATTTTTTTTCTAAACTTTATTTACGTTTTCCTACAAACATTTACAAACAAATTCTTCGAAAGCAAGGTAATTTTATGCAAAGTAGTGTACGCGTTTTACCCTCCAGTGTGCACTGAGCTTGCCTGCCACGGCGAGGCAGGGTCGTTCCCTCCCGCTCTCACTTCGACCTCCGACCCCTAATATACCTACCTACCATCGACTTACACAACCATTATGTTATTCTATTATGTCACTCACATAATACCTGTCCGGAAGTCCCATGTAAATTGACTATTAATATTATTGTTTCGTTCGCAAACTATTATGTTACGAAAATTAAGTTGTCAAATCCGTAAGAGCTAACATTTGGATACGATAATTATATAAGAATGTATCAATGAAAACGATATAATATCCATGCCAGTGTGTTTGAGGGATATTAAAATGTAGTCAGAGATAATATCCTGCTTCGCCATAATGATGTGTTAGACTAGGCATAAGACTTTTCATCGAAAATTACTCTTGACAGTTCGGAATTTGTGCTAATAATGCTTTAAGGCGGTTTGTTTTGCTGCAACCACTAGGTAACGAACCAGTCCTTTAATCAAACATTTTGTGGCTAATAAATTATATTAGTAGTATTTACTAGCCCTTAAAATTAAATTATACAACACAACTGGTGACCAGCATCAGGTATAAGGGTTATTTCGATATTATAGAAATAGCGCAGTTGCATAAATTGTTCTTTGGCTGGTATTTACATGGTGTAAATTTTCTTTAGTACTTAAATTTCTTAAAATTAGCATGATATTAAACATGTTAATTGCTTTTTTTTGTGAATACTTTAGCATAAAATACATTTAAAAAAGGTTTATAACGGCAGAAAAAAGAGCAATTTAAATCACGGACCCGTATTCAACGGAATGACGCTAAGATTTCATTTTCTTGTAATAAACACATCCTAGTTTGACAGCAGCGATTATGTTGAATTATATTAATGTACTAATACATCATCCAAGTTACAGGCGGTAAATGTAGATATTTTCGATAATGTGTCAAAAATGAACACACTCGGTGTTCACACAGTTTACCTTATGCCATCCAATTTAGTATACATCCGTGGGATCAACGATAATAAAAACAGATTATAAATACGATGTTGCTGTCAAAAATATGTGAGGTAGTCGTGAATAGACAATTTAAGTTTTTTTAGCCACAGCAACCTTGTAAAACAAAGAAATTTTTTGTTTTCTTGACGTACTGACAAAGTTTCTGCGGTATTTCATTTGAAAAACAAAGCTGCAGTATTCAGATGAGCCTGCGAAGAATCCCTGATTCTAGGGATAACAAATACAGAAACGCAAATTCGATTTCGCCCTTAAAATTCCGTGTAATTATTAAGAACAATGATAAAGTTTGGAACGAACGATTTTAATTAAAAGTTTCATCTGTTTTTGTTCCAGAAGGACAGAGCTCTACCTGCCTGTTTGGTAAGTAAATAATTATTCCCGCAATAATTTTCAGTATTAAATAACAATTCGAGTTTCGGAATGACTTTGTTATTTTCGGCTTAATGAAGTTTTCGTTAAATACCGTTGAATGTTTCGAATACGCTTGAAATTCGTTAAAATGGAGATTTGTCCTTGGTAAATGGTACTGTGATTGTAGATTTAAAGACAGCATTGCCAAATTTAATTGTTTTATAGTTTAAGTTAATTCAAATATACCTATCATGTTTTTTTTTTCAAAGGTGATATAAGTCAAGTATCTGCATGACCGTAATCCTAATATTGCTAGCTCAAAAATTTGCTCAATCAATACGACGTGAGATTTTTATGTTTAAATTATCTTAGTTTTAGTTTATTTAATTTTATATACCTCTACCTCTAGGTATACTAAGGGGCTGTTTCACCATCCATTGATTAGAGTTAACTGACGGTTAAATGTGATTCCGTCTCCGTCTATTCTAACAAAACAAATAGAGACGGCATCACGTTTAACCCTCAGTTAACACTAATCAATGGATGGTGAAACAGCCCCTTAGACTAGTGCGAAATTACATTTGAAAGTTACCACGAGTTTTTTATGAGGAGACCTGTACAAACCTTCGAAGCAATTCAATTGTGTGTGAAGTTCTTAATCCGCATTGGGCCCCCTTACGAACTATGGTCCAAGCCCTCTCATTCTGAAAGGAAGCCTGAGCCCAATAGTGGGACGTATATAGGCTGGGCTGGGATGATAAATGAGACTTAGACTGTGCACTTTGCAGATAAAATATTGTGTTTGATTATTAAATAGATTGTTGCTGTGTCAAAGCTCTATTCTGCTCACGCATGAGTGCTTGAAAGCCTAGGATCCGAATATGAAGTATGAAAATTAATTTGAATTTTTACATTCATAAGTACAAATATTAATATAATTAATTAACGTAAAGCACTTTAACCATCGAATTATTTAAGTGCTATTCCCGATTCCGATTAATATAATTTAAACATCAGAAAACACCACATAAAATAAGCTTTATGTCTACTTTGGCTTTGCTTTAAAATACCTGAATGAAATCTGTAAATCATCATTATCCTTTATTCCACAGATGTCTACTGCTAGGAATAGGTCTCTTCTAAGGATCTCCTTGACACTACTCTAGCAAGCTGTAAATACGAGTTAACATTTGTAAGCTGGTGCTCGTGAAGCGATCTTAATATTTTGGTGGAAACAAATGGTTCTGGCAGTGGCGTAGCTAGAGGGGGCCGGCGGGGGCGGCCCGCCCCCTAGGTGGGTGACACCCGACCCTGAACATCAGTGAGACTACTACTACCTATAAAAAATCCTAAAACTGTGGCAGATTGCATATAACCACCACTAAATAATATATGTAACAATAATAAGTACCTACTTAATAGGTGTCTACTTGCATAGTACCTAAGTTTTTTTTTTCATTCGAGTTTTGGGATGACATCTACAATATCCGCCCCGGGTGCCACTCATGCTAGCTACGTCACTGGGTTCTGGTGCTTTTTTTTTCATGACTAGGCTATATGTATCCTTTGTTAAGCACAATTAACAGATTCATTCTTTCTCCTTCACTCTTTAAGATCCACTTCTTAACTTGAAAGAAAGGTGCATATCTATAACCTGTCGTCACAAGCAGCATTAAATTTTTAATAAATGAATTCACCACATAAATTTAGTACAGTCAAAATCATATTTATATCGTATCATCAAGTCTTAATCTCGAAGAACAAAGTCGGTGGGTACACCAACTTAACACTCAGTGACTACAAACTGAATACTATTGAAACTGAACACAAATCAATCCAATATGCACCCGGTCAAAACAATTGACTTGATTAGGTTTTACTGGCGCAGTCGGTAGGACGGGCCATTAGGCGCGGGAGCCGAAGGTAGCCCAGTTAGATTAACTCGCATGTCTTATTAAATTGGGCCCCGGGAACATCGGAAACTATCGACCCTCGGGTGCCGGCGGCCGTCGGAAATCAAACTAATCGATTTTCATTTCGCCGACAGGAAATTAAATCCTTTGAGAGTCGTTCTCGATAACGGATTTCAGCTAAGCACGACACGTGTTCTGCCGCTCAACCATTGGCTATATAAGGCGGGGTTTTAGGAGTCCGTTTGGCACTCGAGTCCCGTCGTTGAAGTATTACTCGTGATAATGATTGAGTCAATTCATTCGACATTGGAAGTATTTGTAGAGTAATATTGGAACTCTATCGCATCATAGCTAACATTCCTTATTCTTCTACTGCTTTTATAAAAATAATAATTAACTTTATCAATGTCCGCTTTATAATTACAGTACGCGATAGTACAAATGTACCTAAAACAAAACTGTTTATCCTCCTGTTTAGTTTAAAATGCACGTTAACTTTTATTAATTGTATGCAAACGTATTCATTTTTACGTTGCTTGGATATTGCATGGGTAGGCATCCATGAGAAAATAAAACCGTAGCGGCATTGGATTAACTCTTTTTATAAATTTTCCCGGTTCCGCACCGCTACGGCGCAAATGCTCGCAATAAATTTCCCATAAACTCGTTATTAGGCATGATTACACCACGCTATGCACAAAAATACCAATACAATATCAATTTCATAGCCACCTGTGCCCAATGCGGGTGCGATCATTTAAGCACTCCAGAAACGTTTTATTACTGCAATACCAGTGTGGCATTTGGTAACTACGAAAGAAACGGTATCGTTTCAGTTCAAGAACCTGCTGACATTTGACTTGTGATACGATATTTAAAAATTGCGAAAGGGTCGTGGATTGAACCAATAATTTACCAGAAAGTCGGTCTTGACCAATTTTAATAATACCCATTGAACCGTTGCGCTTTTATTAAATTTCTCGCCGGGCCCATCTAACGCCCCGATCCGAAGCTTTATATGAAATTGAGATTCTATTTATCCTTTTAAATTAATATTTTCGTTGATGTGGTATTATTTTAAGGATACAAACTCTTTATTGTACAAAATAAGTAAACAAACACAATTGACAAACATTAAATACATAACGTAAAGACTTATTAGAAAACATTAAAAATAAAAAAAAATTCAAACTCAAACTCACAACATTTATTGACATAAAAAAACACACTACAAAGCAAGCAATATTACAGAAATACCTACCTAACGTAAAACAGTGGATACAGATTTTTCCAGCTGCCTCACGCATTACAGCCTATATACGTCCCACTGCTGGGCACAGGCCTGCTTTCAGAATGATAGGGCTTGAGGTAGTACCCACACGGGCCCCGTGTGGATTGAAAACTTCACACACGCCATTGAACTACTTCTCAGGTTAGTGTAGTTTTCCTTTGTCGTAAAGCTTGTACTAAATATCAAATGTGATATCGCACATGAATTTCAAAAAACTCAGATAGACTTTCGTCTATAGATAGGGGAGACCGAGGAGAGTTGTGACAACGTCAATTTTTGGTTACCTATTAACTGCTAACAAGCTCGCAACATGCTCGCAACAAAACGCTTTTCCTAGCTCGAGACTTGAACTAAAAAACGCGCGCTATTGCGAGCTCGTTAGCAGTTGATAAGTACCAAAAATTCGACGCTGTCACTACTCTCCTATGTCACAACTCTCCTTGTTCTCCCCTACGACTGAACAAGACAAATTACTTTACTCGTACATCTCAAAGCGCTATGCAACATGATTTTTATTTCAATATTGAAAGTATTCGCAATAATTTATTACAGTTCACGATAGTAGCTATAACAAAGGCTTGCTTTAAGTAAGGATAAATATTTCGTTCCTTTTATGTTTTGAAGATGACGAATTACAGATAAATTCCTGTCAAGGATGTTACGTTGGGACCGTTTTATATGAAACCGGTAGTATGAAGCCTTTGAAGAAAAAGCCTTTAAATTAAATATTTAATATCATATTATTTAAGAAAACATTTTCTGTGGCATTGACAGGCCAGGAGGGATAAGCGACCGACACAGGTCTTTCAAGTCGAGAGACTTAGAAATAAAACTGAGTTTTATTTTTTCTTGAAATCCTTACTTTTACTTAGAAATATATTTACAAAGAAGCATCATAAAACGTATTAAATCACAAATAAAATACAATTATAATTGTAAGTGCTTGTATATTTTACTACATAAAAACATGTCTAGATACTCTTATGTATATAACAACAACAACTGACAACTGGAATCTAACACCTGGTAGAATGGTGTACGGTTGTGTTACTCTGAAGATGAGCTCTGATTGAGTTCGAAACGCGTCAGTGTGATGTGGTGGTGGTGATAGACGGGTTTGTGTAATTTGTGTGTGTTCTTACCGTGTGGAGGTGGAGGAACTGTATGAACACGAATAATATTTTGCATAAGCTTGGCTATCGTAAAGTCGCGGGTGAGCAAGGAAATTCTTTTTAGTTCTTTCATAATATTGTTTGGTCGAAAAATAGTTTAGTAAGTATAACATTTGAATGGGATAACATTATTTTGTCGAATGTATAATAGGTATAACGTTAATAATATTCCGAGTATTTTGTCCCTACTCTCCAATTATCTTGTCCATATTTTCGAAGGATAACTTTGTTACTAATGTCCATATTTTTCCATATAGGTATGTCCATATTTTCAAAAGACAACTTTGTTACTAATATTGTCTTAATGAATCTGTGAAGTACCCCGCTTACCCTCGACCTCCATTAGTGGCGAATTTCTAAATAATTGGGCTTGGCGGTAAAGTCGTGTTTACTATCCCGCTAAGTGCGTCCCGTCAGCATTAATGTTGTTTATAAAAGTAATCTGATACGTGTATGGGGAGGCTATGTATGTGGATGACATGTTCCCAACACTTCGATTTGTCCGCGGACGGAGGCGCTATCCCGTGGGAAATTAAGAAACGAGATACCACTGACCACGTCTCGATGTTGACTCGTACAGTGCGTGTTCACGTCACAATGTATTTCTAATAACGGTTGGATTTTTATTTCACGTCCGGCCCAGGGGTTGCGAAAAATGACAAATTTAAAAAGATACGCATGGGAATTGGAAATGTGACGGCCGCACGTGGGGCTTGAAATATCAAAAATGAAGTCCTAACAAAAATGTTGGGGTGCGAGACTTAAAAAATCAATTGGCGCTATAAGCGTGTCGTAAAGAAAAACTTTAGTTTTTCAACGTTTTTCAGGGTAATTGTGAAATTTTGGTAGTTTCAGTGAAATTGTTTTTGGATACTTAGGTAAGTGGAAAAATTTTGATAGTAGTAATAGATAAAATAAGAGATACCTAATTTGTAACAAAGACGAAAGGAGTTTTCTTATCAACTTCGTTTATATTCAGCTAAAAAACTTAAAATTGAATAATTGTCGCATATTATTATTATTTTATTATTTATCTGTACTGTAAATTTGAATATACTGTAGTAGTAAAACTAAAGAACCGAAACAATAATACATCCTCATGATTATTTAAGAATTATATTTCACGAAAAAATTTAAGTAAACATTTTTATCTACTCTCATATCGAAATATTCGAATTATAAAATTCAAAACGAGTTTATATTTACATACTTTTTTAAACACAATACCGAAATATTAAAAAAAAAACTCATTACCACACTTTTCTTCTAACAAAATAATGTTATAATATAATTTTTTAAACCATTACGATACAGGGCAAATCCAAAAAGTTTATATCAAAAAGTTTTGATTCTAATTTTCACTTGTCTGTGGCAGTGCCCGCTTTAGCGCATGCGCGCACATGCCGCACATGCGCAGTGATGTACTGGGTTTTACCGCCATTCCGTTCATAGGTTGTTATTTTGATGTACGAATTTTCGGGAGAAAATTTTGTTTTTGCTTAAAAATGTCTGATATCAGTGAATGCGAAGAAGATTTGACTCCGCCCGATATTTTAGATGCGGCGAAGGAAATGACTCATAATTTACTAGCAAAGTGAAGGTCCTAGTATAAGTTCTGGTTGCAATGCAGGTAATTCTTCATCATGATAGAGGATTTAATATATGAACGTAGATAAAATGTTGTATGCAACTGTACGCAATTAGGCCTTATAACACTCGTGTGACCCTTTTATGAAACTCGGCTACGCCTCGTTTCATGAAACCACACTCGTATTATATGGACCCCTATTGCGATACAGTTGCATAAATAGCTATTTTTACTTTGTACGAGTAGAAAATAATATATGAAACATGTGTCAAAATACATTTCAAGCTTTTAAAACTCACATTTCGAAGCCAAACAAAATCCTCTCCACCATTTTCAGAGCTTAAGCCATCTTTGCATCACGTCATTATGGCGTACCTTCCTATTCGCAATGGTTCAGCTTTTATGGTTGCGCTTAGAACTTTTTGAATGCGCTCAGTATCGAAGTTGGTGGCTTAAACAAGAGCTTTCGGTTCCGTTCATAACGTTATGTGCTTTTATAGCGCAGTCAGTGCACAAAAATCATGTTTTTATAAACACGCTTTGTTGGCATTTTACAAACTGCTTTTTTAGGGTTTCGTACCTCATTTGAATAAAACGGAACTCTTACAGGATCATTTTATTCTTCGTCTGTCGGTCTGTCCATCCGTTAAGACGTTTTTCTCAAAATCGCGTGGAGGTATCGATTGGAAATTAATATCACATACTCAGGTCTGCTATCCCTTGAAACAGTAAACGAATTACAACTTCTGAATCAACGCAATCAAAAGATAAACTCATTAAAATCAGCCAAGTGCGAGTCGGACTTGTGCACAAAGGGTTCCGTACCACCTATACAGCATTCATTAGACATTAGCAAAAAACCGCCAAAAACATCACGTTTTTTTATATGGGAGCCCCTTTTAAATATTTATTTTATTATATTTTTATTATTTTTTGTTATAGCAGTCACAGTTATACATAACTTGTGAAAATTTCAACTGTCTAACTATCACGGTTCATAGAATACATCCTGGTGACAGACGGACAGATGGACAGACAGCGAAGTCTTAATAATAGGGTTTTCGTTTTTACCCTTTGCATACGGAACCCTAAAAAAGATTTTTACATGCGAATCAAAACCTATAATGTAGGTACTTCAAATTGTACTAAAAACTTGATATTTAGTTTCACGGCAGCTCTTACAGCAAGACCAATAAAAAAAATCTGAAAATCATCCAAAATGACCCCGGTCCGGCAAACACTAAATATTCATAGATGCTTACTAATTGGTACGGAACCGACTCGCACATGTCTGTTTTTTCACCTATAGCTCAATTGAGCTTGAGAAACTGTCAAAAATCATGCTATTGTTACGACGTTGGTGTTGGTCAATATTCACTTTTTTCGTATCAAAAATCTAACCAACGCAATAAGTAAGTATTAAAAAGATTAAAATAAACCAAAGCCCAAAACATCATGTTGAAAATGTCCTCAAGCAGCTGATCACGAAATGTAATAAATCAATATTAAATCCAAAATAAAAAACAGGTACACAACAATATTTACAATAACAACAATATCACAACATTTAACTATGGAAAAAACACAATACAATATTAAATACTAACCTAACACAATAAACACTAACCTAGTCAAATAATTTTATTTTATTTTTTTAGTTTTTATATATTAAATCCTAATTTAAATCTTCTGTGACTAATAAAGTCACCCCTTACATAACCCACTCTCTACCGCCGACCGGCTTATGTGTAGCTAAATCACCATTTTATTGTGATAATATTACAATCTACATTGAGATGATAACTTTTAGCTGTCACATCCACATATATACAAAAGGAAATCTGCTCGACTATATAAATTACGGTACCCTATTTATTTATGTATCATCAGCCAAATTAGTGGTCTATCAATTATTAAACAAGTTCCTATGAAATGAATATATCGCTATAAAGTCGAACTTTCAAGTTGACAGACACGTTTTTGGCATTTATTGTTTTATGACATGCAAAACTATCAACTTTAGGGTGGTAGACCACATTGGCTTATGGTACAATCAATCAAGGGATAATTTGACTGCCACTGGTAGGTAATTTCAAGGAAATTACTTGACTTCTATTTTGCTGCGTGTAGTTTACAAATCTACAAGATGGTCATCATGACATAAATGATATAACGTTTAAAAAAATCAAAGCACGTTGTCCTAGAATCTTGGGCTTAATTAAAAATTACTTGAAAGCCATCAAATCATCAAACTGAATATGGATACCGACCACATCAGGTCAAATTCGTCAAATGCAGCGCAAAATTAGTAGACAAATTACAGAAAAAAACTGACTCGTGTAATAGTCAATTAACCACTTATGCGTAAATCAAGCTCTCAGTCATGCAGTTTGACTTATAAGTAGTGTAACATTGACAGGTTACTACTTATGCCTTGAGTCTTGATGTTCGTAGTTTTCTTCGCAGTAGGTTCATCTTACGGTGCTTCCCTTGACACGGAAAGCCGGTTGTTAACACTTGTTCTTAGTTAACGTCAAGTACAAAACAAGCCTAAGTAGCTTGTTTCTGTCTATTTGGACAGGATTTCTTAGCCACTTTAATCTTATGGGTTACAAACATTTGTTGCACCATTCCACGCCTTAAATTTGGTTTGCTTGCATAGTAATAAAATTGAATTAGTTCACTTAAAGTATTAAGACTTTGATGCGGCTTAGACATACTTATTTGCTGCGGTATGTAGACCATGATTACCTTTAAGAAGCTCCAGATATTTCGACGCATTATTAGCAGAGGGTGTCATTTATTCCGGGTGGTCATCCATTCATTCATTGGTCATGGTGCTATTAGAATAGATTATTTTTATTGACCAGCTAGTAGCTCCGTCGAAATGTTGAAAGCTTATTAAAAGATATCACGTCTACATCCTATTGCACTACTCTGCGCGACAAAGAATCTGTCCCTCAAATGTATGCAGTTAAAGGTAAATTTGTATGGAGAGTGGGCCTAATTTTGTGCCACTCAGTATATCTAATGCCGATCTTGAGTTGTAAGGTAAACCTCTAGGTAAATTTCTAGCCAAAGTGCATCTCACAACGATTCCATTACAGCCCCAACACGGCATAGTTATATTATTTATACATAACATATATAACATGGTACTGGTATCCACGGTCTTCTTCATCAGGCCCAATTCACCAAATAATACTTTCTGAATGTAATACTTGACTTGATGTTCAAATGCCAAAATCGCCATAAGCGTGCTTATAAAATTTGAGGGTTGCCCTCGACTTCTCTAAGATCCCATCATCAGATCCTCACACCTCGGAAGTATGTCCTTAAGAACGAAACAAGAATTTTGATATTCGGCTCACAATTAGCCGAGTTATCGCATAACAAACACACAAAAAAAACATAGTATTTGAAGTCGGTTGAATAATTAAAATCCTTAACGTAAGAATCAGTAGCTTGAAATCCTTTGCTAATAAACTCTTCCGCCTTCGAGTAAGGTCAGGGAGACACCTAACACTTATACGTCAACTGATGCACTAACGGATCTTCATATCGGACTAAGAATATTTATTCAACAAACAATAGACCAAAATAAACTTATGCACATTTGTACAACACAGTTACAATGGCACCTGATGAATACGCCATTAGTTTCGCAAATTATTTACGGTATGACATCTTACAAATTGCATGCACTTAGCACAACATTATTTTGGACATATTTCATAATCCTCTAACGCAAAGTGGAAAGAACTGTATAGAGTCCGTTTAAAGACTTAAGTTTTAGTAAAAACTGCAATATGTCAAAATACTGAAAGCGACAGCGGAGAGATAATGGTGTCACTTATTTCTCAAGTATTTTTAAAGATTTAGCTAAGGTACTTTAAAGCCAATAAAACAAAACAACGGTATCGTGGAAATAACATTATAATACTTAGCATTACCTTTCAGCACTTACGTATTTCAGCTTATACTTTGTACGTAACATAATTATACCTAGTGCCATTCACGAAGACGAATTAATAAGAACCACGGCACGCGTCATCGTGAATGGCTACCTACGAGTATATTATGATTATTAAACGGTTACAAAACGAACATCAATAAAAAGTAATGCAGCAAAATTATTTTTTTAGGCAGATACATAAATTAATCACTTACACAAAGCATCCGCTAAACAAAAACAAAAGAATCCCAGCTGATAATGATATGATCACGTCTCGTCTCATCAATCATAACTTAAAAGAAAGCCAAGAAGCGAAATGATCAAAGCAAACAACGACACAGAGATACGAGAAATGGAATTCGTATGACGAATTTAGTAAAACCGTGTCTAAAACAAGGTGACAACACATCAAAAGAGCGTTAGGACACTTTCACTCCGCGCATGCGTTAGTTAAAAGGAAAAGTGTCACATACTTACGAAACCTGCTTGTCTCGTATCATTAGAAAAAACAAATTATGCGTGAATATGACAAAAAATGCGCAAACATGCTCCGTATTGTATAACGTGATGGGAATACTTTTACAAAGAACGAAGAAGTTTTTGCTATATTTTTCCCAGTGGTTGGGGAGTTTTTGAGTAGGCTGGCAAGAGGCAACTTTTTCATTATCAGAAGTGATCGCGAGTGCAGTGGGCCCGCTGGATATTTATGAGCTTGCTGTGCTATATTTTTCGACGTCATTTTTTGCTGCCTGATATTACGAGCTTATTATTTCAATAATGCGAGTATTATAGGCAAGTGTGCTATGAGGAATATATAAATAGTAAAAATATATATGCCGAGGTAAAACTGAGCTGAGGATATAGGTTAAGGTATACCGTATGCGACAAGCTAGCAACTTGTCACTATTGTACCTTTTTTATCAACTTTAAACCTAAAATTGCTAAAAGTGACTCCGAATCGGTATCGTTGTGTAATAATTGATAGCTAAAATCAAGGAATGAGATGTAGGTAATGACTTGGAATTAAAATCGGGCTTCGTCAAAAGTAGACGTTGCTTTATCTTTTATACCGTCAATATAGGATATTTCTTTCCACCGAACAATAACATTAACATAGTTTTAATAACTTAAATATCAAAAATAAATGTTATCTGTGTGGCAATAACAAGCTGTGACGTCGCTTCAGGACTAGAATTAAGTGTTTTATTAGTTGTTCTGTTTTTGGTTAATGATACCAATTGGGCTCAATTAAGTCAGTTAAAGAAATTACCTAGAAACAAAAGAGCAGCCATCAATGAGCTCACTATTGTTTCCAACGCAACAATGTCAGGTTGGCTGCACAAACTATATATGAACACATTATACAAATAATTTGTAAAGTTCGTATTGCGAAGATACAGTAACAATCCGAAGCCCTTGGTGTTTCCTGCGTTGCACAAACTAATTAAGATTCTAGCAGAATAGTGGGTCAATGTCCATGCGACGCGGTTTGCTGAATAGAAGTATTTGTATGTTGAGTTGATGCTAATGCAGATAAATGTTAGGTACTTATGTGTCAAGACGACACTTCGTTTTACACGCAGATGACACAAATTATAACTTATAGGTAATATTTATACTTCTTTAGTTTTTGAAGAAAACATATAATTAGATTAGGTACAGAAATACGTACTTATATTGAAAAAAAATAGTAATATCATAATTACTGCGAGTCCAACTTTCAGTTGGCTGGATTTTTCCCAAAGACACGTGTCTAAGAAAGAACTACCTACAAAAGGGCACTTATCTGAATATCGAAAATTGAAATATCGATAGTTAAAATATCGACGGTCAAAATATCGAACCTACCTACTACTTACCTAACCTACTTTCGATATTGTGACCGTCAACTCTTTAACATTAGAAATTAGTTTTCGATATTCAGATACGCCCCCTATAAAATCATTTCAATTTGTGTTCGTACAGCCTTCATGTCAAAAAATGTATAATGAATACCTACGTGTAAACACCAACCTCATGATTAGTGGCATAGGGGTATGTTAAATACATATTTTGGACGCCTTGGTAACGAACATCATATTTTTGACCTTAACTGAACGGGTCTCCATAATATCTTTTGTCCTAATTTCAAAATCCATAACAACTTTTGTCATAATGATCTTTTGCCATAATAACGTTTGCCATAACGTAAATGCCATAGGTAATTTTTTTTTCGAATATTGAGTCGTAATTCTAACCTAACCTACTTTTCAAGCTGCGGTTCGATTCTGTGGGGTTCGCAGTTCTAACCTAACCTAACCTACTTTTCTGTCTCACAAGTCGCTGTTTGCCGACAATTATTGTTTTATTTAATATTATGAATTTTAATATTATTATTCGTTAGTTTTATTTTCTTACTATATTAGTACAAAACATATTAAGAGATTTAGGGGCTGTTTCACCATCCATTGATTAGTGTTAACTGGCGGTTAAATGTGATGTCTCAGTGTATTCAGACAAAACAAATAGAGACAGCATCACATTTAACCGTCAGTTAACAAACAGCCCCTTAGAGTATTAGGACATATCATATTATGGCTTATGAATCATTATGGCAAAAGTATGATATGTCAAAAGTGTTATGGCGTAGAGTTTAGGACAAACGATATTAAGGATTACGAAGTAGACGCTAACGGAACTCTACGCAACACCATAAACAAAACACCTATAAAATTCAACTTTGCTTTTTACTTCGTTTTAATTACTTAAGCAAGCGCGGGTGCAACACCATTATAATTGTCTCCAATTAAGTGATTATTCACAAAGCCCGTAATTTAACTATACCCAGCAATTACTCAACTGACTTCACACGCTGGCATAAAAAGCAATAAACAATAAATTTGAATATAATGAAGATAATACTCTGAATTCTAGCCTTCCGAATAGAAAACTCGACCTTCACGCACGCTGGGCAGTCATTAGGTATGATTATTCTGTAAATGATTACTGCACGGGCGCGGGCGCAGGAAAGGGAAGTAACGCTAGAACACCGGGCACGTTCAAGGTGTCGGATTATAGCTCTTATTACGCACTTAGGAATGTAATTCACTGCAATTACAGTGCCATATTTTCATACAGATAGAGTAATTGGCACCTGCCTCAGTTTTGATACATTAGGTGCAAACTATACCTGCCTAATTGATCAGGTGTATGTCAGAATTTTTAATGAACTGACAAATCGTATGCTAATACAAGCGAATATGCAATGAGCGCTGAGAAATAATTGACGTGTACGAACGAAGCGAAACTAAGTAATTGCTTATAAAGTTTACAGTTGTCATCCATCCTCGGGGTTCAAGAAAGCGTAATTAAATACCGAACTGGCTCAAACTGGGTGTTATAAAATAATTTAGACGTAAACCTTAAGTAACTTGAATTATATAATCAGCACAATGATAAAAATGTGGAATAATAGATCGCTAATTTCTCTCGACTCTCTCCGTTGAGATTTACTTTCATTACAAAAATGGTTATTAGGTAAAACAACATCGTCGCTTCGCACGTAATACTTTCTAGGCCCGCGGCTGCGGCTGTGAGCACACCAGCGCATTATCTCCTCTTTATAATCGGACGTTTCGACACGACGACAAACCGTTTCCTAAGCCGGCAGGGCCAGGCTCGCGCCCCTCATATATTTTCATGCTCCCGCGATCACCTAATTCGTAAGGTAACCCATTCGTCTAAATTGAGCTATAAACTTCTCAACAGTTGCAAAATTCCACAAAACACTCAATGCCATCAAAAAGAAAATCGGTACTACACTCTGATAATTTCGTACTTCGTACGCCATTACAGTTTCGCAAAGAGGTGCTCGCGTTATGCTATGCCGCTGCGCCACTTATCGTTCGTTGCCACACAAATCACCTGTTAGTTAATTGGAACGTTTCCAGTGACACAATAGAAGTAACGTTACAAAAATCAGAAGTGACATTCTATATAAATACCAATAATGTATTCGCAAATTTATGGAAGCATTCAGAGACGGAGTACGGAACGACCCTTCAATTTCCTTTTCAGCCTGAATCTATTCACGGAGCGAAAGCATTTCCTTGCGCCTCCGAACTTCCAATCAGGCACTTTTGAATAAAATGTATTATTATAAAATAGGTCCTTATAATCGCAGACGAGGTGAATATTAAAACGGTATTCTTTCATTATCTAAATTTTTTGAAGCGTAAAGCACGTCCTCCGATTTTGTAATAAAAAGGGTAACGCGTGAATGAAAACGTTTAGCTCTGAGTTCTCAAACAAGGTAATTAAAAAATTGCGAAGTGTGATGAAGTTAAGCAGACGGCTAAGCGGTAAAACTGCATAATTAATGCTCGCCCGTGGAAT
The DNA here is from genome assembly GCA_037349165.1 of Choristoneura rosaceana. NCBI lineage: Eukaryota > Metazoa > Arthropoda > Insecta > Lepidoptera > Tortricidae > Choristoneura > Choristoneura rosaceana. Next base: position 6,114,044 of record JAZBNJ010000008.1, read on the forward strand.
CAAGGTGAAATGAGAAGATATTTTTACGTCCTCTATTTTGCTAGATTTGAGGATTTTACAAAAACCAAAAATAGCGCAACACTTTTCGTGAGTTCCGTTGTACCCTGAAATCCTTTAATATTTTTCCTGTCAATATCAGTTCTTAATTTCAATCTGGGGGCACGGCAGTGCCCCCGCCAAGTCGAGCAAAAAAAAACAAAGGCACGGCCGTACCACACTTTTTTAAAACTTACAGGCAAGATGTCTAACATTTATTTATTATTCCATGTGTAAAAGATTTTTAATCTCAGGTGCTCACAGAATTCAAGCTGCTCGTAAAACAAGGTTTTTTTGTTGTCCAATATGATATTAAATCTATAGTGAAATCGATGTATTGAAATAAAACTTGTGAGATCCGAAGGTGAACATAAAATTTTAAATTTGCTCACAATGTTAAAAAAAATGCTTACCTAACTGAATTCCATAAATTAACTCAGTATTATTTTCAACAGATTAAATTAAAACTATATACATAAAAATATCATAGACTTAAATATGTAAATAAATAAATAAACCTAAACTTTTTATTTATTCTCCTCAATGGCGGCCTTTAAGGCTTGTGCCAATGTCAGTTAAATAAAGATAAATATATTCTTCTTCACGTAGTACGGTGATTGTAGTTTTTGCAACTTGATAGCAAAATTCCAAAAACCACGCGGAGACAACTTGCGCATTAAAAAATGACAGACACGAGAGCAATATCGAATTTTGTGATCACTGTTCACTGTTAAGGTTAATCGCCGCATAAAACACTATCAAAATTATACTTCAACTAGCCAAAGAAGCAGAAATACCAAAATTAGACATGGTCCACATCCTCCATGTTCGAATGCCACAAATCGAATCTAAACCTAAACTTAAAAGTATATATACTTGTGTCAGTATTGAACAGTCAAGTGCAAAAATAAGTATCTATTCGAACCACTCAAAAATATGTTACTACGGCCTTATTGCGTCGGAGTAAGAGTCAGTGGTACTTATTTTTGAAACTTTAAATAATATGTTCATATTTTTACACTTGACTGTACCTACTTATACACCTAATGTAGGCAATGCACACCGTATTATCTACCACAATCACTTGACACATCAAGACAGTCCACCGCTGAAGATTTCCGTGCTGCAAAGGAAATAAATAAAGGTACCTACTAAAGGAGCAAACCTGAAATTTTGACAGACGCGCAAAATGAAGTAAGAAACACGTGCTCCTATTTTTACCGTCTTAAAACGGAGCTGAAGAATTATTACCTACACTAGAAACTCTAGACGATAAATTCCCGCTTCAACCAAACCAGACTATTTCCAACTACCTTTTCGTTGAGCGTTTAAGAAAATTACACAGTGCGATGAAAGCCGCTCGAGACCGTGTTAGCTCGAACACTGTCATTAACGAAATACGCTTTCGCTGTGCACGGGAGCCTGCATTGTTTATCAAAATTATCGTGCGATCGATGACACGTATTTGAATAACAAAAGTTACGCTCAGCGCTAATGAAATTGTTTATGCAAATACCCGGTGTTATGTGGATCTACGCGATATATCATTATAAAGTCCGGCACGGACGCCTCGCGCGAAGACAGAACAATGGTTCCTTCCTGCATGAGCGAGAAAGTAAGGTGTTACCACGTCTTTCCGTCACCAGATAAATAATGCTATCTCATCTCCACATCAACGCTTTATATGCGCATACGTTAATAATGTCGCATTAGTTAAAGAACGCCTTTATCTCCAGCTATTTAGAAAGTAAAGACACAAATTGATACTCCTTTGTGAGACATAATGATGAAGAATGTACGGAGTCGTTCGCGTAAATAATGTTAATGTCAGTTCATCTCGCTTATGTTACGACACCGTTACGAATGCGTAAATTCACATCTTATGTCAATGCTTATATCAGCCAAATCAATACATCGGTTTCGGACGACAAAATATCACATAATCTCTTTCCATATTTACTCTTCTGTAAACTATCGTACAAACGCGGATCTACCTGCCATTTATTAACGCTTACTTACTTTTACTTTACACGACAAACCTGTACTTAAAAGTTGTCGCAATCAATTTGCATTCGGTCACGCTACAGTAACATAGCAATTACATTTTAGATATTCAAGAGCATGGGCTTGTATTTGGAGCAAACTTAAATTTTGTAAAAAATGTTTCAAAAACCGTGCCTACGTTTCTAAACGCCTTACACAATAATATCTGTTCCGTTGCCAGAAACAAGCGAGAACTTTGCGAAACTTGTCGTGATCGCAAAACCGCAGCTTTTCCGCGTCGAGCAGTTTTATTACTTGGGCCCACTTAGCCGTCTGATATTTCAAATCTGTTGTTATTAAATTACCGTCGTACGTGACGATGGCAATCCTGATACGACCAGCATTATGGTACATTGTAGTGCACCACCGCAGAACTCATAACTCGGGAACTTTCTAAACAGGTTCATTTGACTTTTTTGCATTAGTATCAAATATCGACCCGAATTCGTGAATTCGATAAGTGTGCACAAATTAATCACTTAGTCAAAAACTTCTAATTGACTTCACTTGCGTTATTACGCAAGTTGAAAGTGGAATTTACATAATAATGTCACAATCTTAAAGGTCGATATGACAATAAAGTCAGTTTCCTATCAGCATAAAAAAGCCAATAAAAATTACATTTACACAATGCGAAGATGAGCTTAAACCGTATCATAGCAATTTGCTTCCCTTATGTGTTTATTAAAAAAACATTGAAAATTGCATAAAAGCTTCGCATACCTATTTGCAACAGCAAACTACTTGCTGTCACTGACCATAAGCCAGGCATTCACTAATTTACGATCCATAATTTTAGATACCGCGGTGGCAATGCTGTTACGGTATAGATTGCTCGCTATATTTGTCTTTCATCTGTGACGATCTGAGTAAAATTAGTAATGAATGATTAAATAGTATAATTTGTCGGATGATGGGACAGTTTCGATGTAAGCTCAACTGGTATTGAACGGGGCCGTAGGCTCTCGGTCAGCTCGCCGCAAACTGGTTTCATTATCAAAAGTCAATAACTTTGATCCATTCCGAGTCACGGCCAAGACTCCGATCAACAAACGTAATAAGTAAAAGCATTGTTAACTGTTGCTTGGAATTGTCATTGTGGCCACGAAAACCTGCATATTTACTTTATATTCTGGTTTACATTTAAGAATATGTCATAAAATTTGACCTCTTGGTGCTGAAATTATGAAATTATTAATAAATAGAAAATTAGGCCTCGAAGATAAGTATTAACTATTCATTCCTAAAATTGAGGATACTACTCGACGATTGCACTTAGATAAGTACATAGATCTTGGTATGTAATTTAATTCGAGTAGGCCGTACCCACTGTTAAAGTAACCATAAAAACGTTACGTCAAACCCGAGACAATTACTCAATTCAAGATGCGAAAACAGACGGGTGGGTAAATAATAGGCTCGGACCAAAATTATATTCTTTTTAATCAGAGCCCAACGTAGATAATCTGTATTGCGCAACAGCTTTCTCTTACTCTTAATTTAATGTTAAACTTAGAAATAGGCAAAATAAGAAGTGTCATAAAATACAATGATATCGGCTATCGGATTGGACTAAACCAAGCGTGTGCAGGTCGTTAAAACTCTCACCGCGGCCATAGAAAGTTACAAATTTTTTTTATGTATCATTGTATAGGTACAAATTGGATTTACTTGATGAAGTAACGAGTATGATTAAATAAATGTCAGAATAGATATGAACCTCAATGTGATAGAATACAGTTGGGGCACGAGTTAAGCGGGCGTGGCTGCCTGATGAGTTGCGGTCAGTCGAAGGGATCGCAAGCCTCACAATAGATATGCTGTAATTAATACGTCTTTGGGTTTTAGTGGATAACAACAATCTATATGGTTTTTGCGGTTTCTGAGTTCATCAAGGCCTTTACATGTCCGGTAGAGGTGATATCACGTTCATGTATGTACTTAAACTTAATCGTTTTAGAGTAGCTATAGTAAATAAAATGTTTGAATGTTCTTCAATCTCACATGATTTCTCAATTCTCACATTCAGCTATTTTAGTTTTACAAGTTACTTCAATTAAAGTGCACACGTCAATAAAGCCTTGGGATTCTCATAATCCCTAGACAAATTTGATGTTTTCACTAAGTAGTAATAATATACATGCAGTGTGTTACCGGGTATCCCTTTACTTGACCGAACTTCATTTGCACGAATTTCATGTGCTATAATATACAAACGTCATAATTTTGTTTCCTATAAATTCATTATCACTACTCATTTTTACCATATTAATCAAATGACAGAATCTTTGTTTCCCATAAAGTTACTTTCAATAATTTCATTTTTCATAATCATTGTAATCCATAAGTATCACATGCCATAATATCATTTTGGACATCAAGAGGATATACTGATAAATCCCATACGTCAAACAAGCCTTTGAATCAGGTAAATTTTAATCACATAGATTAGGTTAGGTTAGAATTGCGACATTTGATTTGTGCGAGCGAGCGAAGCGAGCGAGCTAGACGGTTCGGAGCAGAAGCGACTCGGATAGGTTAGGTTCAGATGGCTAAGGCGGGAGCGAAGCGCAGCGTAGCTCCCGCCTTAGCCTTCGATGTTAGGTTTTTTTTTATAACAGCCCGGATAATAAAGATAATAGATAGATTAGTAATAGAAACCAACATCTCAACTACGCGGAATAGGAGCTCCGCGCAGCGGAGCTCCGTCGACATTTATCACAGTCGTTCAGGCTTCTATCAAACTTAGGTTAGGTTAGGTTAGAATTGCGACAAGGCGCCAAGCGCCTCAACTACGCGGAATAGGAGCTCCGCGCAGCGGAGCTCCGTCGACATTTATGACAGTCGTTTAGGCCCCTACCAGACTTAGGTCAAATTAGTTGTTCAGAGGAATAAGGTAATAGATGGATTAGTTATAGAAAAAAGCAATTCTAATCAATCATCGTATATTTATTACAATACAACAAGGGGAAAAGTTATAATGTAGTTGTTACATTTTACTCAGTGTAAATAAATATAGAAAAAAGCAATTCAAGCAACGATGAATTCAGAAAGAAACAATATTTGGTATGGCGTTTGAATATTCTATTAAATGATATTATTGCACTTAATAATATGGAAAACAATACGTATTGCATTCGTATCGTTATGGCATCAAAGTTTCGGGAAAATAAGAATATATCAAATAAATTTTCTGGTAAACGAAACATTCGAGCAAATGAAGTTTCGGGCATGTGGAGTTCGGGATAATGAAATTATGGCATATAACTTTCGGTCAAACCGTCCCCTTACTGCTAAAAGCGACTAACTGCATCAATAAAAACCTTAAACTTTGAACCTTAAAGTCAAACCTTTAAATGCGTTTTTCTCTAAACTCATTGATGCAGTTAGTCGCTTTTAGCAGTAAGGGGGCGAAACAATAGACAACCGTGTTACCGACAGCCAGGCTTTTTTTAAAGGGGGTTAAAGTAACGTATTCCTATAACTTAACCATAACATTAATCCATACTAATATTATAAATGCGAAAGTGTATTTGTGTCCATAGTACAAGCTTTGCTTAGTTTGGGACTAGGTCAATTGGTGTCAAGTGTCCCATGATATTTTTTTTTTTTTGTATTTGTATGTTTGTCCGTCTTTCACGTCGTAACGGAGCAACGGATCAACGTGATTTTTGGCATAGAGATAGTTTATGAGCCCGATAGTGACATAGACTACTTTTTATCCCGGAAAAATGCACAGTTCCCGAGGGAACAGCGCGCGATAACCGAATACCACGCGGGCGGAGCTGCGGGCAAAAGCTAGTTTAATTAATAAACTGAAATTCAGACTTTATTATTAATTAAATTAATGTCATGATTAAGTTACAGAAATACGTTACTTTAACCTCCCTTTAAAGCCTGCCGGTAACACACTGTATATTCAAATATTCAGAACCGTCTAGGGATAAAAAATATCCCAAGACAAATTTTGATGCGTGTATTTTACAAGATTCCGTGCTTTAAAGGAAAAATGGAAACTCTTGTAAGATTACATGGCTGTCCGACTGTCTATCTGTCTGTCAAACCCTTTATCGGAAACACATGGAAGAATCAATTAGGAATTCTGCCCTTGAAGTAGTGAAATATGTAGGGTACCTATCTATTTCCCGTTGAAATATAACTTTTAACAAGAAATAAGACGTCACGGCCCAAGTAAAGGAAAATATGTTTTTGAAAACTGGTCGACAAATAACCTAATCATAAAAAAATATTTTTAACGCAAGCTTTTCTTGCTGACTGTGCGTTTTGTAGACTGTACTTGCATTGTCACCCAAACTACATTTGCATATCAAATTTCAAATCGATGCTATTAGCCGTTGAAGAGTTCCGTCCTGCGGAGACGATCCCGGCTGGACTACCAGGATGCCACTACTAGATTATTGTATTGTCACGCGACTTAAATCCGTTTTCCAGATTTAAAGTCATTGTATTGTCACGCGACTTAAATCAGTTTTCCAGATTTAAAGTCATTGTATTGTCACGCGACTTAAATCAGTTTTCCAGATTTAAAGTCAATCTGACTACTGTTGGTCAAATTTGACTTGCAAGATTTGATTAGAGACAAACGGACAGACAGACAGACATACAAACAGACAAACAGACAGACAAGGTGAAACTAAATGAAAGCTTGAGAAATAACATGGTTTTTCATGGAAATACCTACTGTGAAATACTTACTTGAATATTTCATTGTTATAATTAGTTAAGATATTATGATGATGATAAGGATGATGATGTATTTAAACTCATAATTGTACAAAATAATGTAAATAAATTAATTACTTATTTCTTGCACGCTTTTAAATTGGAGTCAGTCAGCGTGTAGACATTTTTAACTCATACTGTGGTGGATCCCATTTATTATGTTTCTGACATAGTTCCCAGGTTAAAATCATTACTTTTAAGTCGATAACAATGAAAATACCGACTAAGCATGAATGAAGATAGTTATTTAGTTGCAGCAGATAAAAATAGTTCACCTTAAGCATATAATTCAATTAGCAGCATTGAAAATCACTGAATAGAACTGCAAATCATTTCAGATGTTACTCAACAAGAACAAAGCCTTTTTAATTAACTAATGGACGTGAGAGACTGGAAACGTGCATGATTGAATATATTTCTACACAAATAGAACACATTTTTTGTTGTTTGTGCAAAGTTTGGAAAACAAGCATTGGTCACGTTATTTTTTGCCTTATTTTAGTTAGGTAAATTCCCGGCAACTTTTCAGACGTATTAAGCAAAATGTTATTTCACTTTTATAGAGCTTGTGGGTTCATTTAGACCAACAAAACTGTGCTACCTATATTTACTGCTATTCATGTGATACAAAAATTCATTAGTCATTAAAATTATAACAAAAAAAAAAATAGTGGTATTAAACAAAACGCCAAATCTGAAAAGGACATAACAGAACTTGAACATCTATTAAACTCGTGGCTTGCTATCATACTCGTACACATGTGACGTAAAGTGAAATAATAATCAAAACTATTTAAAATACATCATCATATACTTGCTCTAGTAAGTAAAAGCTTCTAGACTATTCTCTAACATTTATTTGATTCATTTTGGAGTAGACAAAGCACGAAGTGCAAAGTCTTTGACCAGTGTGTATTGCCAGTGATGACATACGGATCTGAGACGGGCGCTAACGATGGGCCTCATGAGGAAGCTCAAAGTCACTCAAAGGGCTATGGAGAGGGCTATGCTCGGGGTTTCTCTGCGGGATAGAATCAGAAATGATGATATCCGCAGTAGAACTGATGACCGATGGGGTCAAAAGGTTCTCGAATGGCGTCCGCGGATCAGGAGATGAGCTGTCGGTAGGCCTCTAACAAGATGGAGCGACGACCTGGTTAAGACCGCGGGATCGCGGTGGATGCGAAAAGCACAAGACCGGTCTGAATGGAGAGCCTTGGGGGAGGCCTATGTCCAGCAGTGGACGTCTTTCGGCTGACATGATGATGATGATGATGAGACAAAACACTGCATACTACGAAGTACGAGTAATAATGAAGACTGTCACCAAACCAGCAGGGCTACCACGAAACTCGAAGTTTGTGCTGTGCGGTCCCTCTCGCTCTCCTATTAAATAATATAAGTGTCAGAGGGACAGCATGACACGAACTTCGAGTTTCGTAGTAACCCTGCAGTTAGTGTAGTATGGAACAGAAAATACATGCAACAGACCGGTGCCGAGATTGGCATAATTATTAAAGTATTAAAAACTATCAAATATATAACATTCGTAATTCTTTCAGCAATCCACCACGCGGTCCTTAAAATCACAACGGCTGCCATTCAGATAAATATTCCAACGAAAAGCTCTCTGAATAAGATGGTAATATGCACAGGTATTTGTTTTACCCAAAATCGGGTCATTTGTCACTGTTAGTGGAACAATCGTTCAAGGTGAATTCTTACGATTTCCGTAACATAGCATAATTTATCATGTGACTCACTTGCTCGGGCTTTAATAAATTATGTGGACCTACTTTTGTATTATTGTCATGTGTGCTACACGCCCTTCAGGAGCCGTGTCTGTCACGCCAGGGCAAAGGCGACGTAGGTTTGGTTTCGAGTAGAACACGGACGATCACGACTCACTTTCAATGTGGCTCAAACTACAAGAGACGAACTACTTATACTTTTTATTAGCTTTTATGTATGTTTTTAGTACGGGTCAAATCGTGGAAACTAAATTTCAGCTCAATCGAAAGTCGGGAAGATTTTCGATTGAGCTGAAATTTTGCATACTTATTTACTTTAGATCGCTATTATTTTTAAGTTTCGTGAGTTGCTGTTGTCTTAGTTTTGTTTGTTATATCGAAGAAAATGGACATGCGGAACGAGGAATGTTTTGTCATCTTTGTATTGTTATTATCATCATCGGTCGCTACTGGACATGGACGTTATTCAGGATTCTGTCTTCGGTTTCTCGCATTGAACTTCTGCCACTCGTCTTTCGCAAATTGTCACTCACCCCAGCAGGAGGACTTTTATTTACCTACGAGTATTCGTTGCTACGTTACAGTTAAGATAAGTAGCATTAAAAAGTTAAAAAATACCTACTTCTATCAAACCATTACTTGCGATCGCAACACTATTCGATTTATCCTTTATGCTCACTATATTGCCTATTAAGCCGCTATCAAAACCTTTGCTGGATTAGTTCCAACGAATAACATACCGCACAAATAACAGAGAAAACGTACCTACAGTAACAAATAACAATAATTAGTTGTCTTTCCATATCACTGTTCCTGTGCCCCGCCGGCGCCAGAAGCCGCGGTAAACAAAACCGCCTCCAACTTAGTGATAAATTACTTGAGATAAACGCGTTTGTAACTTCTTCCCCGTCGGATGGGATCATGGATGTTTTCAACGCGCCTGTCCTTTTTTCACCTCGGGCTGCTTCGGCTATTTTTAACTTGTCAGGGTGCTCTGTCTTTGTCGATTTCTTATTTGCGCGTGTATTAAATTAACGTTTGATGGAGGTTTGTTTATTTGGAAAAGCTACAAAGTTAATTTCACGTTTAATGAAATGTCGTCGTTGTGCTTATCATTCTTTGTCAGTATTTTGGTTTATTTCGTTTTGATTCAATCGTCCGGCTTAGGGTAATAAGGAAATGGAAATGGTCGCCCAACATTTACCAGTCCGTTCAAAAGTATTTTATCAATAAATAAAATGCTTTTTTGCACAATCATCATCAAACAAATTAAAATTATTAAAAAATTTAAGTAGGTGGTTTATATATGTAGGTAGATGTTTTTAAAAAATCATGTATTATGATACGTATCTCTTTTCACTAAAGCAATGTTCGGTATCTTTATTACTTCCTCAATAATATTTTTACGTCTGTGTGTCAATGTCAACAACCAATCTAAAATCGTTTTGCTGACAGTGGTTATTCGTAGATACCTAAAAATTTGCACGGAACCCTCGGTACGCGAGTCCGACTCGCATTCGGCGGGTTTTTTACATAGTTAAATCATCAATCAATCAATCGAGTCTCAACCGAGACTTAGCTAGCATATTGTAGCAACTTGATTCTGCTGGAGTGATTTAAACTTCATTTTGCATCCCGCTATCTCTCCCATTTGGACCACACGACGCCAGCGGTCAGCTCAGATCACGATTAGGGTCAAGCTCCAAGGTCCGACGTTACATAATTCCTTAAACATTTCGACGCTTAATTGTTGCCGACGACTGCTACTATTGTCCAACGTTTTGATCGATAGTTCATTGATACTGTAAAGCAGTAGCAGAACCATTTCACGATGATAATAAAATGTACGTTTGAATTAACTTTATAGAAGATGGTCTAATTGAGATGCAGTGTGCGGAATGAAATTTTTTAACCAGGATATTTATTATTTTTCATTAATTTTTGACAATTTTGTGTTTCACATCAAGCGCCTAATGTAGGTATACATCTGTATGCACATGAATACACAATATTAATTATGGGCCTAACAATATAAAAAGTCTGAACTGGCAGTGTTTAATTTACTATATGCTTCATGACTTCATTTTGGCTTCATTCTGATGGAACATCTTTGTGGCGTTATTCAGTCAAACTTGACTGTATCATCTACTTGTTTGCTTGATTGTGCATTTTATCTCGAAACAGTTTGTAAGAGTACTGTTTACCTTTTCAGTAGGTACACAGTAGTCGCATAATTCATTAGTGTTTACTATTCAAGTGCTGTACCCAGTTTTATTTCTTAGAAAGTGTTGTTTTTATTTCAAGACTGCCAGCTTGTTATTTTGTATACTCACGTTGGGTTTTATTGTTCTGCAAAATTGTTAACGCCAGTGGTCAGTTTAAAGAAGCAAAACTGGTGTTCTTCGCTAACGACTCGACCACACGTTCCTTCACAAATTGTCCTGCAGCTGTAGAAAGGGGAATTAACGTGAGCAAAAATTTCTGCGCTTGTCGGCACAAGCACTATTTCGCACAGCCAACGCGCGCTCATAAAAACTCAACATTCCACCTGCTCGGTCTCGGTCCGTAGCAAAATAAACTCTCTTTTTAACCGACTGCCCGAAGGTGGGTAATTTCCTTCAAGCATCTATGTATATATACCTATCTCTGTTTTTGGTATTTTCTGTAGTCTAAACGACTGGACAGTTTTCAACATAATGACGTATCATTAGAATTGACAAAACTGTCGATGTGAAATATATAGTGTACCTACATAATATTTCAAATCGGTATCAAATAAAATCTAAAATATATCGACGTTAAATACACTTTTTAACTTCTTATCACTGGAACATTAAAAAAATATGAAACTACGAAACTAAAAACTAAACTAATTAAAAAAACTTCGAATAAAAACTAGAAAGGAAAAAAAACAAGTTTATTGTTCTTACACTAGAACTCTGTTCACACAGTCGTTCCCATTACTGGTAATATTTGAGCTGGTCAGAATTTTGAATGGATCCCGACTGTTCAAGTTAGACTTAGGTAAGTACGAAGTTCTAGACTTGTTTATTTTTTCTTTTTAGTTTTATTTAAACCTTGTTTAATTACTTTTATTACCAATTTCCAGCAAAACAACAGCCTGATCAAACAAAATTATTTTTTCCGGCTAGTCATTGCCTAACTAAATGGGTTGCCATAATAAAATAATTGATAGTTAGACCGCGTCCAAATCGTGACTCATTACTAAATTTCCCGTACCGGCACTTTATGCTAAATGCGTCAACAAATTTTAAGTTTCAGCTTGATATAGGCAAGTAAACGAACGCTCAGACCCTGACTCGACTGATTTATGAAGTAAGTTTTAAAATAAATGTTCTCGAATGCAAACTTCCTAGTGCTGGTCGTGACAATAATCTATCGAGTACTCGCTCAAGTATGTTAACGAACGAATGTCCCTCTTTGCTCCATATAGGTAGGGCAACCTTCGGCATTGAGATATTACTTCCAAAAATAGTTGGTTCAATGTTTGGCAGTAATGTAACATGCATGAAATATCCACAATGAACGAGCATGCGGTCGTGACTCGATCATCGGCTTGTTCCGATATCTTATTGATTTGTTGTATTGTCCGATAATGATCTCAACTTGGCACCGCTCTTATCTAGATATAGTATTGTTGCTATACGAGCTTTCGGTTTACAATCAAACGAAGAATATTTCATTGGAAATGCCAGAAACATCGCCTTGGTATTTACAGAATGTACTTTATTATAACCTTTACGGCGTTGTACTTGCTATTATTTTGTTGATCATTAATTCGGGTCATTGTGCAAACAAACAATGGGTCCGTTATTAAACATGCTATCGACAATAGAAATTCATTCGATCGACAATCATCAGATGTGGACATTTTGAGTTCATTGTCAGCGACTGACCCTCTGCGGCGAAGAGCGAAAGTGTAACACGGCACGGGTCATTGTAAGACATTATCTGCTAATGATATGTCATAACAAAATAACGGAGACAAAGCGGCTGGACCTTTGGAATTAGCAAATGACCTGTCACATTGATAATTGACATTTCATGAATTTAATTTTGACGCGTTTCGCAACAGTGGCCGGTCCTAGTCATTAATTTAGATGCCCAGGCTTGATTAATCACCTTTTGTTTTAGATAACGGTAAGACATATTATAATCGTGTAATAGTTGTTCAATGTCTTCAGTGCGGTGGTTTCGTTCTCGTTGTAATTTTGTGGTAGCTTCTCGCGCCTCGACCGCATGCTATACTTTACACTATATTTGTGAGGCATAGTTTTTTAGGTTCAACCTTTAATTAAAAACTAAATGAAATAGCGCTTGTTCCCCTAGCTTTTGTCAACGATATATTTGACGCTGAGGACTCTTGCTTAGTGAAGCATGTTATACTCAATGATTAAAGAATTTGACTTTAATTTGCGAAACATAGAACATTTTATCAAGGAGGTCTGCTTACTCATATAGTGATTGTATTGTCACAGAAAAGATAAACAACCTTCCCCTCACTTGACCCCGCCCCTAAAACTAACCCTATAACAAGCTTCTCAAGTTTATACTTAAGTTATTTAATGTAAATTGCTCCTCTTCGTGACATAAGAGTTACCAGACAGAGGCGAAACATACATTTTACTATAGGTATTTTACTGTAGGTTTCAAACTTTTTATGATAGTAAGAGTAAAGAGATATCGCGGATTCTTTACATACAATAAACATACTTAATTAAACTTGTGATTATTCGCGCACACGCCAGCTGCGCTTAATGAGCGAACAGCCGAACGTGATTAGCCCATCAGCGCAATCAACGATCAGTCTAAACTATTAAATCTAATTTAATACCTCGATCATCAATAACGCTGGCCGATTTATTCTGCAAATACCACGTAAACAAAGCCGTATAATGGGGCGCTTGTCATTGGCTCGAGATCGCGATCGTGGCATGTCATGACATTTGACACGGCCTTGATACGGTGCGCTAGGTGAAGGCTGCTGTCATTGTACTGCTCGACATTCCGCGCCCCTTGAATCGTATAATTACTTGTGCATACTAGGACTATTTATTGACACGAGTTTCGCAATCGCCTTTGATTTTAATGAAAAGGGGCGGGCGGCCGGAATTAGTTTTTTAACGGCGTTACGAAAACTTCAAGGAGTCGAGATTAATTGTTCTAGATAAGCTTCTGGCTATTTACTTACGTTAGTTTTACGACAAAGGTCCGCAGTGCAATTCAGAAATATCGTAACTCTAAAGGTTGTAAAGTAAATCAATCCGGCAATTGTGTTGCGCCTTCGTGGCAACAAACATGTCTATTTTGACCAAAGTTATAGCAGCAAATATGTCAGGGGTACGCAACCAGCTGTAGTTTAGCATCGGCCGCCCACGGACAGGGGTCATCAATCTGTATCAGAGTGATCCCGGCCCGCTACCCCTGCATAGGTAAACCACCGCCAGGCTTAGCGGCTTGCTTCCTACTTCCTAATTATTTTTCTTCGTGAGTCCCATCAAATAGGGTATTAGGAAGTCACTGCTAATTGAGATTAATACCATCTATTTACTCGTAGGGGAGAATTAATCCGATGACAATTTCAATCGGGAAGTGAATACTGGCCACAAACACTGCTATCAATATAGGAGTTAGGTAAGTTGGCTGTGTTTGCTTTGGCTCCCAAAGTAATTCATGGAACTTTACCTTTTCCATCCCAACTACCGCACTATTCGTAAAATATTTATAGCTCATAACTCCCTAGAATATAAAGGGGCCCGATTAGCAGCCATACTTAACTTAATCGCAGGAGACGGGTTCTAAAATGCATGAAGTAAATTAATGGAGATAACAACTGTAGAACCGGCTAAATCCATTTAATACCGTGTACCTCAATATAATGTGATTAACTGATTACATTGTATTGTGATGTTACAATTACCATGATATAGGTAACGCTGCTTATAACCATAACATAGCAGGAACATGACGTAATCAATCTTACATTCGATTAGCATGAAATATTAATGAATAATGAACAAGCCCGAGAACAACTGTAATAGCTTAGGAACTAATTGAATTCGGTATAATGCAGTGTGAGTTGTGAAATATTCGAAGAGGATCGTAGACGCGCTGAAGTTTTTCAATGACTTATTTAGCAATTTGAACGCTCTCAGCTGCAACGCTGATTTTAATCAATACCTACGTAGGTACGAGTATATAATTTAATACCTTTTAGCGACCAGTTCTTGTAAATTTTTTTTTTCGGGGATCTCGGACACTGCTCTAACAATTTCGGTAAAATCGAGCGTGCTTGGTATAGAATAGTTCTGGAAAAATGTGTTTTTCTGATTTCGAAAACACCAAGCAAAGCTCGAGCGTCCCAGTACTGTAGGACTTTTAAACGGCCAAATCTTCTTTATTATTTATTATTACGGAGATCTTGTAAACGAATCTAACAATTTCGATAAAACTTGCTATGTGGTGTAGGGGGACAATCAGCTTGGTCTTATCTCTAGGAAAACGCATATATGTGAGCGATAGCCCAGGAATTCATTAATCAAATTAAGCATAATTATTTTGACTAGTTACTTTAAAACTTTAGAACGTGCACAACATTAAATTTCACGTGTATTTCAGGTTTTCTTTCTTATTGCACTACTTTTATCGCAAATAGAGCTCCAGTGTCGTAACCTACGCGACTTTTATGAACCCAGCACTCGATCTGGTCGCGGTCAATAAAATATTTGAATTCGCGTTTATGTCCCATTTTAGTAGCTCTTTAAAACCAGTCATGAATTACCCTTTGGCTACTTCAGCTCAATGGCCAATCGTGTTTAAATCAATAGATGTTTAGCACCACCCGCGGCATTTCACGGCACTCCGAAATACCGTCGTATTCCACGCGGCAGGATAAATCAATTCCCAAACAATAACACCACCCAACCTTGAGAGTGTTTACACCGAGACCTACATTCTAATAACCTTTTAACAAATGCAGTTCAGCGTTCGCGAGAAGCATTTCGTCGCGATCGGCAGTCGTCAGCGAGTTTTGCATAATAATGGCACAATGGAGCGAAATTGTACGAGCTTGTCGCTGTTACAAAATGCCTAGAAAGAACACCTCCTCGAAGAACCGCCCTCTGGAACTCATGAATTATTCGGAGTTGTGACAATCGCTGCCGTAGCCAGGCCTATCGCGTCGCTCGATACTGAATAACAATGCTCCTCGAACACGTATGCCGCAGATCAAAATATCCCAACTGGTAAATGAAGTTACGGATTACCTACTGAGACGCACGTTTTATCTCTGTTTTCGTAGTTGCCTCAAAATATTCCTTCTTAAATCTATGACACATAAAAACGTAAGACATTGAGTGAGGTTCTGTTAAATCCGGTGAAGTTCGAGAATTGAGTTCGAAAAAACGTGTAATTATTGATTGTCGTTCATTTTGAGCGACACCCAACATGTCATATGAATTAATTTTCTCCAAGACATTAGTTTGCCTAAGTCTTACTGTTTGAAAGAAAATTAAGAATAAACAATTTAATTCACTAAAAGCAGTAAAACAATCTTAAGGTAACTAAAATTATTTTGGTCAACATAATATTTAGCAAAAGAAGTTAAAAAAGTAAGATGATGATCTTGATGATGATGAGGCCAGAAATCACAACCAGGACAAGTTTTAACTAAAAAATAGATACGTAATGTAATAAAACATAGACAAAAGTCTAAATCCTTAGCGTTCCCATGTTCTCGTGTTGCCGTTTTTATCATTTTAATAACTATTTCTAGATCTATCAATTTTTGGGACTACACATTAACAAAATGTTTTCGAGCATTACTACATTTTATCCACTTTTTTAATTACCTAATTAGCTTTATCAACATAATAATATGTACTTTTATAAAAGCTAAATGGCAACACTGTTCGTCGGCCGCCCCAAACACAGCACCCCATGCTTCAGCACCGTGTGCGTCCCTCGCCGTCTCACGGATCATAAAATTAATTTCCGAGTACACTCCGCTTAACGTTTATTTTAAAGGCGTATAAATTTGTTCCCTCCACCTTAATTCGGAATTCGGGACAAATTATAGCCTTGTTACACGGGTGCGGACTAATTTATATGAATCAAGCTGTAATGGCGCATTTTTGTTACAGATCTGCAATCGATTGCTGGGGGGTTATGAAGAGCTGCCCTTAAACGTAAGTAAATTAAAAATCTTATTCCTTTAATCAAGCAATTATTGTATATTTATAACAGGGGTCTCGGTAACGCTTTTATGTCGAAGAAATTTGTTGTGTGAGTGTTTTTGGGAGCGAACAATTGACCTAGCTTAGTATTATTTTCGATTTTGAGCTTGAGCTAAGATCGGTAGCCTCAGGTACTATACAAGGTGAGCCCTGCAACAGAAGCAAAAAATTAAACCACAGCTTCCACTCTTCATCTTGAGCTAATTTAGTTCTACAACTTTTGAAAATAACTTGTATTATGATTTTTATTATATGTAGTTTAAGGATTAATTGGACAAGCAATGTATTGTATTGCGAAATCCGTCATTTTGTTACGTGACAGGCGATGTCTTTTAGGCTATTAGATGCTTGGAATAAACATAATGATAAAATTACTTAATTTTTTAATGTTGCAGAACTAAAGTAATTCCATTTCAGTAGCAGAACCTGGATTTTTTGCTCCTATCACAGGATCCACCCGGTATATTAAAAAGAAAGATTCTAAAGGACAACTGAGCAACTAATGGTGTGCCGTTAGATAGTTCCTATGCCAGAAACGTTACCAGCATCATAAATAAAAAACTCAAATGAACTCAAGTAGTAGATGTGTAATTCAAAAGATACGACACATTGACACAGAAAGACAGCGGAGGTTCAGTAGTACAGTTTCTTTTGGGCACATAACCCTAAAAAACTTGTTGAAAAATCCATGCCATATTACTAATAAGCAATAAAACGCTAATCTTTTTTCAATACGCCATGCAACTCCGGAGCCTCGAAGTTGTTCGTCACGCAGATTTGCACTGGCAGTGACCTCCGCGCCGATTAACGCAACACATTGTCTACCTTGGTTTCCGACAGCCTCTCGCTGGGAATCTTATAATTAGACGAACCTTCATTGTCTTCAGATGACACAAGTGTAATCCAATTGACAGATTCAAACTTGAACTATTGCTCAACTTAAAATAAACAGCGCAATTACTATTCCGAAGCCAACAATTGAGCACGATGATATGACATGACGTACGCTTCAAAAATATTGCCAAATGCTTAGAACAAGTATTTCAAAAACTACGACCTTCGTATCTACTCCGCCTTAACTTCTTTTGTATGAAAATGAGAGTACGTAATGAGTTGGTTAAATGTTCACTAATCATCGCAACCGTTGATGTAGCCGATAGCGTAAATCAACACCTTTTAATGCCTTTATTTATATTCAATAACTGATAGAGCATCTAAAATCGTAAATACATCAATGTCGATCTCTATCATCAGTTACACAAATCATTTGTGATGCATTTTTAAATCATAGTTCTGTCTATGATTTAAAGCTATTCAAGCGAATATATTCGAAAGTATGTGTAGTTTTTCAATTAGCTAAGTAATCGGGACGACCGTTGAGATAGTATTTTTGTTACGCTAAAGCGTGTGAAATTTCATACGCGTGGAGTATAAAAAAATAAAGGACAGAATGGACGACTTTACGTAAAAATAAAAGCGAGCGAATTAATAAATTAGACGAACTTTTTTTCATCTGTGTTTATGACTATGATATTTGTCATGTAGTTCACAGCATGGTGGCGTAGTGGTTTGACTTAAGGCCTCACAAGCAGAGGATCATGGGTTCAAAACGTGGCTCACTCACATCTTTGAGTTTTTCGAAATTCATGTGCAACATTACATTTGATATTTAATTTGGTGAAGGAAAACATCGTATGGAACCCTGCGCAGACCTGAGAAGCAATTTAATGGCGTGAGTGAAATACCCAATCCGCATTGGGCCCGCGTGGGAATTACAGCTCTAGCCCTCTCAATGTGAGAGGAAGCCTGTGTCCACCAGTAGGACGTATATAAATTATTTTTTCCATTATTCTTTTCATAATTATTTGATTTGATACGTATCCATTACGATTGAGCGCTTTAAATGGCATTAAATAATGTGGTGCCCACTGTCCATGCGTACAAGAGCATGAAATAAACTGACATACCCCATTAGATTTGACGTAACCGGGCCGGCATTAAGGAAGGGTTAGTTTCAAAATAATTATTAAATTTATTGAAAGGTTCAGTGTCACCATGGCCTGGGTTCTGAATGGATTAGGGTAAACAGCATAAAGAAGCTTTTGTATCCGAAATTAAATGTCACCCGATGTCATTATTCAGGCCGGTTGACGCACGATCGCTGCCGACTGTTTGCTGTTACGGATAACAGGGCGTTTATACCGTGCGATCGGAAAGCAGCGTTTGCACCAATAATGTGGGAGGATGTGTTGCGAGGAATATGTTTTTCATTAACCAATAGAAACGATTTATTTACCCATCTTCGCTCCGCTCAGCTGTTTCTACCAGATGTCCTCTGCTAGGATGGGTAAATGAAGCGTTTCTATTGGTTCATGAAAAACACATTCCTCACCACATATCCTCGCACATTACTGGTGGAAACGCTGCTTAAAGCTTTGGTTTAAAATAAGACGAGTATCTAAGGACACTTAGAGCTGTTTCACCATCCATTGATTAGTATTAACTGACGGCTAAATTTGATGCCGTCTCTATTTGTTTTGTTCGAATAGATGGAGACAGCATCATATTTAACCGTCAATTAATAGTAATCAATGGGTGGTGAAACATCCCCTTAGTGCAGAACATATCGATAACGGACGGATAAATAATAATAATAATAATAAATCCATTTATTTCGGGCAACTTGGCCTATATAATAAATACCTTACAGTCTAACATAACGGTGGTAAAATATGATGCCGTCTCCATCTATTCGAACAAAACAAACAGAAATGGCATCACATTTATCCGTCAGATAAATTTCATCAGTGGATGGTGAAAACAGGGGTTTAGTCTCAGTATTATAATATGTATCTGTACCTGTGTTACTAAATCCCACTAATATTATACATACATGCGAAAGTTTGTTCGTTTGTTACTTTATCACGTCTAAACCGCTTAACCAATTTAGATTAAATTCGAGATATAGATAGATTTAATCTCGGGGAAGGATTGAGGTCCCGGGTTCGATTCCCGGCCAGGGCAAATATTTGTATGAAGAAGACGAATGTTCTTTCTCCGGTTTTTGGGTGTTTAATATGTATTAATTTATATAAGTAGGTTTATCCGTTCCCTAATTTCCTTAATATACAAGCTCTGTTTAGTTTGGGACTAGGTCAATTGGTGTCAAGTGTCCCATAATATTATAAGTAATAAGGATTTACGTGATCCCGAAAACAAATTTAATGATGTCAATAGAATTTGCTATGTGATGGAGCGCTAACAATCTATTTGGCTTGGTCCTATATGTGGACAGAGGCGTTTTATCGAGATTTAGCCCGAGTGAGCATTTATTGCAATAAAGAATTTGAAGCTCGATCATTGTTAGAACAAACTAACACAATAGTTGTGTTTTAGTTCATACAAATTCTATAATGTCACGAATCGCTTTGTTTGTTTTAAGTATTCTTAAAAAGGAATGATCATTACGGAGTAAAAATCGTGCGATGTAAAACACACGGAACAAGCTAACCCATTAATTATATCTGTACCGGCTGTCGAAGATGCCTCCAAACCAAACTTTGCCGCGTCGCACAATGGGATTCGGATATTATGCGTATCAAAACCCATTATACAAAGCTTGGAAATGCCTACATTTGTTTGTAAGTATCGAGGCAATTCGTTCCAGTTCTTCAACGGCGTATTATTTGTAATCAGAATTTAGGAGCGGTCGACAAAGAAAAATATATCTTGTCGTGTCAGATGATCTGATTAAGTTGTATATTGTTTAATAGCAATGCAAAGGGCGAATTTACCCCCAACTATCTATTGAAACAATTGTTTGTGCCCTGTATATAAATATAACCCTGATCCACGAACTGAACACCTAATAAAAGTAATTTTAGACAGCAGAAAAGTGGACGTACACAATGTTCGATAGCCTTCATTTATCTAATTATCATTTCGTGACAATTTTTTCCGCATTTATAAAAACCTAATAATATTTTAAAACAGGAAAATATTCTCTGACATAAATGTACACGCACCGGATATATACAACGGCATAATACTGAGTATCTACATATAAGTAGTCCGTAATAATTGTCAGGAAGCGATAACTACTAGAAGTTAATTGTAGTACCGTGGGTTCATCCTTACGTGTCTTATCATGTAAACAAACACTTCTCGAAGACACATACACACCTTTCTCTTGGATTACACAATAACCATCACTTAAAATGTTCCTGTATACTTAAAGAAACTCGCAAAGTATTGAAATCAACCGATTAACCACTGAAAAATATCATTTCTAATAAGATCGCCTTCAATAATTGAAGGAACGATTGAATAACTTCAAAAATGTCTGACATTGCAGTGTCAAGATTGTCTTTGGAACGGATTGAAAAGTATTGATGGGAAACGACAACTTATCGATGTGAAAAAATGTGGCAATTAATACTTAATATCCTCTTAAGTCCTTGCGTACTTTATAAAGAACTAATCTATATACATAAAATTCTAAACTGACTGACTGTTGATATATCAATGCACAGCCCAAACCACTGGACTGAGAGACTTGAAATTTTTTCACATATGTAGATACCTTATACAATGTAGGCACCCACTAATGAAGGATTTTTGGAAATTCCCACGGGATAAGGAAAAAACGGGTTTTATACTCAGTTCAACGGGATGGATTTTTCGTTTTATTGGTCGTAGAAAACTGAAATTTATTATTTAGATTCCTTGGGGGGTGTATGGGAGCACTACAAAAGTATTTCCCGAAATTCTGACGGGAACGGGAAAAAATAGGATTTTTCGTTTTACTGGTCGTAGAAAGCTGAAATTTGGCATGCAGTTTGCTTGAGAAGTATAGGGAAGTATTAAAGAGATAATTTACCGAAATTTCCACGGGAAAGGAAAAAACGGGATTTTTCGTTTTACTGGACGTAGAAAGCTGAAAATCGGCATGTAGGTTGCTTAAAGGGGTGCAGAGGAGCATTGAGAGTGGAGTTTTCAAAATTCCCACGGGAACGGGGAAAAACGGGAATTTTCGTTTGACTGGTCGTAGAAAGCTAAAATTCGGCAAGTGGGTTTCTTGGGGAGTGTAGGTGAGCTTTAAGAGACCATTTCCCAAAAATTATTACGGGAACGGGAAAAGACGGGATTTTTCTTTTTCTCTTTCTCATTTATTTAAAAAAATCTTTTTTATTCGAAAGTGTATACTTCCGAGGTGGCCAGAAATCGAGGGCAACCCTCAAATTTTGTAGGCTCGCATTACGTTTTTCATATATTTTCACAAGCTATTTAAGTATTTGCGTCTGATAGATCTCATGTTGATGAGCTGATGATGGAAGGTAAAACTCCTTAACGGTTAGGAGTTGAGCATATTTTTCAAGCGGACATGATTGTGTAAATAAATTAGTATGGAAGTCGTGCCACCTTACGTGTTTAATTATAACAAAATCAATCAATATAAGTGTATTTACTATCATATTATGTGTCTTTGTAACATGAAATAAAGACTTGAATTTGAATATATTTTATCGACATTTCCCATCACTAGTCATTGTCTATTATCTATGTCTACCATCTATGACGTCACGTTTGTTTACATGATAAGACACGTAAGGATGAATCAGGTATAAGTATTGATGCAGTTGAGTTCCCAATACGAGTTCCTTCACCCTCTGATAGGACACAGCATCTGTTTTGTCAATTTCTTGATATAAGTAAAATACCTACCATATCCTCAGCCTATAAACAAGCGTACGCGTACCGCAATTCAGTGCGTGGGCGACGGAAATTCGTTCGACATATTTCATGTTTATTCCTACTATTCTTTGTAGATTAAGTTATAAGGTAGCTATTTTTAACGCGGCGTATTCTGAGTAGGTACCTTAGTATTTTGTAGACATATGTAGACAAGGTTAAAAAAACTATTTTTTACAGGAAAACTTATTTTCTCAAACATACTCGGAAATGCGTTAATGTCACGAAACAAAGACATGAAGTTTCTCAATTATGATTCGCTACATTACTTCTTGGAATGTATGAAAATCCATTTTTGTCCGCTGACATTAAACTGACAAAGGAAAAATTACAAACGGCCAACCGCCACTCGACTCTGTAAGCAGTCCATGGTACTATATTTATGTGCGATAAACATGGTTCTCGAATAGCTTGTTCAAATGGCAAGTTTAAAAAATATTAAAGGCGGAAAATAAAACTATTATTTGCTTGATTACCTAGTAGTTAGTTTAATTTCAACATTTCCTCACATTGTTTGTGAAAAGCACTATACCTACAATTCACGGCCAGAACAAGGATTAATGGACAAGTTTTGGGTAGACGGCCGAGTCGTAGATGAAGCCGGATAAAACAAGTCCAATCCCTGTTCTAGCCAAGGATAGTATAGTGCTTTTCTCAAACATGGCCTCTACAGTAATTTAATTAGTAATTAAAGTATTCTTTTGGTGTAAAAACTATCTAGCTAGATTGACCTGAGAGCAACAGTTTGTCTAAACAAAAAATGTCATCCAAGTCGTTAAAACGGTTTTAGTGAAACCAATACGTGTAATTGCTCGTTTAATTAAAGTAATAATATGATTAAACTAAGTGCCTGTACGAGAACAGCAAAGGATAAACATGAGTACCTACATGACTTAATGGAACCACAAATGAATGGAATATTAAACGACCTCCTCCCTCTGTAAATGATTCTGTCAATTTCGCCTAAACGAATGTAAACACAATTCTTCGTTGGGATATCAAGTTAATAAAAGGACGGATTCTATTTGTCAAACAGTCGTTTATACCAATCTCAAAAAACATGCTCGAATAATTTGATAACATTCCAATTAACTTGGTACTTTTTCTTGTTACGTTTGAGCTTTATTAAACCGTTTATCATTGTGTTGGTGACACATTTAAATACATCAGAGATTCTTTAATAATCGTTAAAAACAGGTCACTTAAATTTCACTACACTTTTTATTTCCTTCTTGCATATATGCTGAGTACATGTCTTTTGCCACAATATATGTTATTGTTGTGATAATAATACGTTTTAATTGTACCAATGTGTATGGCAATACATTATGTTTTATCTTATGAATTTCTAGCATTATTTAAAAAAAAACTTTACCTAAGTTGATACTATATTTTAGTTTCTCGACGACGCACATCGTGTGCAGATAAATTGGATGATATTAGCAGAGCAACTGCGAGTATTCAAAAGCAGCCGTCTCCGTCGATGCACATCGCATAACACAAACATCTGCAGTTCATGTTTCCGACACTGCAATGAAACTGAGAAATAACAGTAGAATAATGAGATATAATTATACTTAGTATACGAACTTTTTCCTGCAAATTAAGATTGGTTTTTGGAGTCTTTTTGTATTTTTTATTTCAACTCCAAATTTTGTTACTTTTACGGTCATTTCGTAAAATCCATATCGATAAAGACTCTAAAAATCAATATTAATTTGATTGCTTAATAGCGACATCTCTTGTCCGAGTGAGCGGTTATTTACAAGCGGAGTATTGAAAGTTTCTCGATGAGGGCTAAAACATAGATGTCGCTAGTGTCGCTGCTTAAGTACCTAAATAAGAAAATAACAAACTGATATATGTGGTGCATAGGAGAAATTTGTCTTCTTCTGTCCAGTGGTGGTGTAGGGGTATAGCATGTAGCACGGAATGCTGAGGACCTGGGTTCGATTCCCAGTGCTGGTCTCTTTTTCTGGTTTTTCTGTGCATCGATGTATCAGTTTATATTTTCGATTTTTCCTGCAACTCTGTCTGAAAGGAAATCGGTTTTCTCCAGGTGTGCCTCTGATGTTTTGGTGAAGTTGAATAGCCTCGCGGCACTCGTGGATTCAGTCCATTCCTGGATATACACTACTTCTTCCTACGTCCAACAATTGTTTTTCCAACTGTCAGCAGCTAAAAATCGTTATACTGCTAGCCTCTTCTGCCTGTAATTCTACTGTGATCATAGTCCATCCCTTGATTAGACGGCTCGGGATGTCCCGGAGTCCGCGAAGTTTCCCCGAATCCCTCTGGCCACTCTGGCTCTGGCAAGTTGTCGGTCAGATGTGCAGATTCAATCACATCTATTTGCCGTACTGGTGATATAGTTGACACACAGGTACCTACTTTTTCAAGGTTCTTATCCTCTTTTTTCATAAACCATTTAATTGTTTGGCAGTTTCACCTTATTATTCGTGGTCATATTAAAATGTAAATTCGGACATTATTTCGAAAAATTCAGAGGCCCGAATTGGCTTGAGTTTGCCCAAATTGTTTACTTGTACATGCCTTATTAAATAGACTACTTAGTTTTCTATTAGACTAATAAATTAGTTTCATTTTTATTCACTTTTGTCATAAAATAAAAATACCCATATCCGTATCGGTCTATCTATTCGGAAGCTACTAATTTAAACGTATTATAAACCTTTTTTTGTTGAAGGGTTAAAAAATCCATAGAACAATAAACACAAACAACGACTAAACCCATAAATAAGCCGTAACCAGAAGCGCATTACCTTCTAGTAATTGAAGTTCGCGGTTTTCGCAACAATAATGCACTCGTACCGTGAGGATCGCGGCTCGGTTCGTCCGTAGGGCATAAATAAGCTGATCGTGCATGCCTCGTGTTCGAAATGCGATGTTTTGCAATGGCTCCATTGTTTATTGTGCGCGGGCGCGGGCACGGCTGCGCAGAACACGCTGGGAACACCGCACGCGCAGACACGTATGCTATGAGACATAGGTGAAACCCTAGAACGTTTTGGGTCACGGCTAGTGTGACTAATGTTTTGAATTACCAAACTGCTGAACGCTTTGTTTTAAACTTTCATCATTTTTATCAATATTCTTCTTAGTAACTACGCTCCTGACAGAGTGGTCGTGGCCGTCGACTGAGGATCAGAAAACCTTCGTGCCGATTTTCTTATGAAAATAATGCGGTGGTTCTCCTAGCCATTGGTGAACAATTCCCAGATGAGTCGGGCATGCTGTCGAGTCCGGCTCGGCAGTATTCTATGAGAATTCTCCACCTCCATAGAAAAAAAAAAAATAGAAAAAAAAAAAAAAAAAAAAAAAAAAAAGCCTTCGACGCTGCAGTACTGGATTCCGCTACTGCTGCCCACTTAAGTCCCTTAGTTGCTTTGTACGACGCCCACGGAGAAAAATAAGTCCACTCCATTCTAAAATCAGGCACGGCACGTACTCATTCATATTACCACTCACGTAAAAATCGAGAAGGACATAACGTTGGACAATTCGCGCATCTGAACAATTTACTACTTACTCCTGACTACGAGTGCTGCAATATGATGATATGTCCTGAGTGTGGTATTGATTATGATCATACCGCTGTTCAAAAAGATCACTTCATCGAAGGTTTTTGGTAACAGAGAGGTGTTATGATGTGACAGAACTGTCGCTAGGTAAAACCCACTTATGCTGTCACGTCAACTTTCAAGCCCATCTACCCTGTATCGATTAAGACACGAGTCATTTTAGACAGTTTTTTTCAAAATGTCCCTTTATTTTTGGTCATCAATACATATTCTAAATCTTAATCATGTTACACGCTGCCACTTGTAACTTAATACTCCCTTTGTAAGAGACGTACGCCGGGAATAGTTTAGAATTCAGCTAACTTGTCAGCGCTGACTTACAACTAACAATTTGTCTGCAATTCAAGTCATCGGTCAATGATCTGACAACTTTATGTTCTTGCCGACAAAACATTGTAGCAGATGAAATTAATGTCTTCAGTTTAAGACGATATTGATACCGTGTTTAATGACTACAGTATAGCAAAACTTTCGTAACAATAAAAAAAGAACCAGAGTTTAGAAAATATCCGAGAAAATATAGTTAAATTTCACTTAATCTATAGCCCATAAATTATGTTTTAAAATGTAAACGCAATTATTAAGAAAAGTGAAACTATGTAGTAAGCTGTGAGCCGTGAAGCTTGCCGAAGTAACCCTGGAGTTTACACCATTGTATTAATTTAAAGTTTATTGCTCTATCAATGAATTAATTAAAGTTAATAATTATTGCACAGCGGTAAGCAAAATCGTAATTTATAATTATAATTAAAATCGTCAATGGCCGAGATATCTTCTGTAATAATTTCACAAAAAGTATTCTCAATCCTCATTTGCGATTGATACGCGATTGCAATTTAGAATCAATTCACGAGAAATTTTTACTTGAAATTTTAAGCAGAGTTTTCACGTTAAGACTCAAATTATCCTAGTAACATGCACTGCGGGTCTTGAATAATCCATCACATTCTAACTAGTTCGATAGCCCGCAATCTATAGCAACTCGTATGATTCTCCTCATAGTGTGATAGCCCGGCTTAGTGCCCACCTCAAGCTGAACGGACTCGTCCGTACAGTCCCAGGTTAACTTAAAACGTCAACTTCATAGAAGTTCGGTGGAATTGCTTCCATGCAGACGATCGCTATAAGCACAGTATATAAACTATATGTATATAAACTAGCTTATAAGCTAAACTAAGTCCGTGCGGAGCCTGCTCCGCTTACGGTAGATGATGAGCATTACGTAGTGCACTTTAATCGAACGATCGATTTTATAATCTTCGTTAAAAATCTTTACTATAAAATAAAGTCGATTCCCGCAGTCAGATCCTCTGTTTGTATGTAGGCACGCTTTAATATGTTTGAAACTACGCATCTGATTTTAGAGCAAAGTTAAGCTATTTTTTCACAGAATATGTAATTTATGGCTGGCTCCTTGCGGGTGTATCATTGAGGAAAAAGAGGTGATAAAATGTGAAGTTACCGCCTTTGTTTATCGACTTACCTAGTATATTTATTCACCTCTTTTTTCAAAGTTGCACCCGTGCGAAGCCGGGGCGGGTCGTTAGTAATAGATAATCAGGTATTACCTAAATTTGTAGGAAATGTGCGTAATTGTGAGCACTAATCGTGCACTAATCTTTGTTCACAGAGGTGTAACGCGAAAGCGAATTCGCCTTGAGAATGGAGATTTCTATTTTTCGCAGCGCGAGTGCAGGGTTTGCCTAACAGGTGTAGCAATTATTAAGAAACCTACTAGGCCCTTGTTCAGTTCCAGTTTTACTATACATTGCACCTGAAATAGTATTTTTTCCTATTTTCTTTTTGTCCAGTCCCACCCTCCTCCTCACTGTCATAAGTATGCAGTTGAGAGAATTTTACGATTTTGTCCAAGGGTTTTTCTCGTTATGATCTGTTAATAGTTTAACAGAAAATTAGAATATCTTTCTTTAAATATATTTTGTAATCAAAAAGCTCGCAAGCCTGCCAAGTTACCAGAAACGTTTTGTATCATCATGTTGAGTATATTATGTAGGGCGTTACATAATTTAATCAAATAGCGAGCCAGAATCTCTTGGAACTACTCCCTTATTTGTAAAATGATGTACTACCTGTGTAGCGAAATGTACATATGTTTGCATCTGGCTAAAGCAAATGCCAAAATAATAAGCCAATATTCGGGCACATAATGAACAGGCCTAAAAATTTGCCTTAGTCGGACACGACATAGAGGACATCGTCATAGTAATTATCATCATCATCATTCCCGACAAGCGTTTATGCGGAATGCTCTCAAGCAGAGAACCGTGGATCGTGGGCAGGTTTGAACCTGGGCTCACACCTCTGTATTTTTCAGAATCAAGTGCGAAATTTGAAAATAACCACAAAAATTCAATACTGATGGGGTTTAAGTAATGTTCCCAATTCACACTGGGCGCACCTGGGAACTACATGCTAAGTTTTTATTCTGACAGGGGACATGTCCGGCAATGAAAAGCATATAGGCCGAGGTGATTATGATATGATGAACAGTTTATGAATAAGGAAGTAACAATACCGATCTTCGTAGTTTAATGATTCGTGAACAAAGTACCGCGAAAGCTCATCAGCTGTTTACAACTTAATTACGGGACGGTCTTACACAGCTCATTGTGTGTGAAACAATGCGAAGGCTCGTTGTCGTTTGCAAAACGTGCAAGCAACAGTGCGCTATCGCGACTGCACCAGACGCCTCGCCGCGGCGGCGCTGCAGCGCACTATGCCCCCGTGAGAGGTTCCCACGGAGCGTGAGACTACACCTAATCCCTCATTAAACAACAATTTACGCTTAAGCACAAGTCACAATTAAAAAGCGTGAAGAAACCACTTTTTTATTCTCAGTAACAAACTCGTAAACAATCCACGTTGCGTTGGTTGCGCAGACAGATACAATGAGACAATTGAGACATAGATTCACAAATACCCATGTAGTTATTCCGAACTAGACTAGTTTATTAACATTGGGCGCTTTATAAATTCGCAATTTGTCACCCGATCGTAAAGCATCTGAGTGAATTATCCAGTTGTTGTGACAGTAGGCGCATGACTCAATTTGTCAGTGTAATGTGTATCATATCAGTTTCAGATGTATTATGCTCGACTTATTGTTCTGCTTATACTCATGCTAATGTCATTCAGAGTCTGAAGTGTTATGCATTTAGGACGCTTAAGCTTATCCTCATAAATATTAATAGTTTTGTGCTCTGCGCGAAACACACCTGTATCAGATTAATTAGTTTGATATCATTGAATAATTCACATATGAATTGAGCCTGTATGTATATTTATACGTCCAGATAATATCATCAGCCGGTTCAACTTTTTCTCTCGTATATTTCTACAGTCAGGTTTATGGTTAAGTGCACTATATTATTCGTTCTATGCTATACAATGCAGTACAGGAATCATGATAAGCGAATATAAATAGCCCTATGTACATATTTACAAGTGGGTAGGTACTATAATAAAGGCCAATATTTTTTATTGAACGGCATTCTTAAAAACGGCAGACATTTTGTCCGAATGCGGATGTTCGATATCAACTGATATGTCACGAATATCATCATCAAAAATCACGATCGGGATTATTAGATAGTGCGCAATCCAATTTCATCTTGACGTCGACGCCTGCGTCGCACTACAATTTGTCACAATGCAATTTGCTATTCGACGTTACAACACGCGCGCACGCCGTGCCTACACTTATTTCCACCTTTTCATCTCCGCGAACATCAAATGAATGATGCTTTTTGTGCAAATGTTGCGCTCGATATTCGAATTGACACATTCATCCACAAAAGCACGAGCAGCGAGCGCCGCGACCCGGGATTGCATGTCTCACGGACCGCGGCCCGAAGTATCAAATTTATTTTTATGTATATTTTTATTGTTTGCGGTGAGGATTGTCGCCTCCTTAGGGGCTGTTTGTATGCGGACTGAGAAGAATTACGTACGCGCCGAAGCGTATCCACTTTAGAAGGTAGCGATAAAACAATTTGTTTAGAGAATGAGATGTACAAGTATAATGCGGGTGAATATTGCCTGAGCGGAATCTCTAAACTGGCGTACTTATAGTGCTTACTTTAGCGCTGAACGTGTCCTCAGGGGGCTCTAACGGTTCACTGAGCGTGGACAAAATATATTTCCCCATGCGAAATAAGTACCTAAATAGAGGACGTGAGTGCTCGCAGTGCCAGAACGTGTAAATCTTTTCGCAGAGCAGTGGCTTGGTGGAGCCATCATGAATGCACACTTGATTGTATAATTTAGTTAAGGTAATCTCGCTGCGAATTGCGCGGAGTCTGCCAGTTTTCAATTCCACATCTGAAAACTATGAACGTTGTTTCCTCTGAAATTGTGTTTATTTGTTCATTCGCTTTGCGTTAGCCGTATAACAACTATTCGCCGTATAACAATTACTAAGTACAACATTACAAGCTAACTTACTTGAAGAGTTCAAGAACGTTTCTTTAGATAATATTGTCGACATAAACATTATTTTCAAACAAAAAATGTGATCTATTATTTCCTAGACCCTTGTTAGTTATTTAATCAAGTACAAACGCATTTAACAAATCCTTTAAAAAGTTCTATTTAAAACCAATTTTAATTCTGTGTTCAATAAAGCACAAATAAATGCACTAAATTGTTCGGAGCACTGTGCATTTAAGTATCACAAATCTATCTTGTTGATATAAATTACATCCAAATTAAGCGAGTGTTTATGGGAGCGTCTCCGTAAATTTTTAGGAATTTTGTTCCACAACGCGAATATTCGAATATGTTCGTCCTGTCTCTTTCATCTGGTTACGTCTCTCTTGAGAGTGACAGGGAGAGAACGAAGAAAGTTGGGAATTCCGTAGTTTGTAATGCGAGCCCAGGTCTGTGTACCGACAATCTGAATCACGTCTCGTCGGAGTCTGGAAATGTTTTCGACGGCGACCTGCTATTGGACGACTCCCGGAAACTGCGCTCTGAAAGCAATCTAGTCGGTGTTAACGTTCAAAGTAATTTCTTTGGCTTCATCCGCTTCGATTCCTATTACGTATGCTGAAGACAAGTTGGATGGAAATTGGTAGAACATTACAAATAGCAAATTTTCAGAATACTTATGTTATAATTCTACATTAATATCTTTTATTGTTTGAATTTTACTCTAATTATCTTTTAATTGTAACTAAAACCACATAGAATATACTGATAAATAAAAAAAAATGACATAACCAACTATTTCACAACTGACTTTTCTTCCGTGCTGTTGCCATCCACTCAACGAACACCAATCCGTACACGTAATAGGCGACAACCTTTTGTGCCTTGCTGATTCAACACTAATTACTTCCTTCGGCTCACAGTTGATTATCGCTGGTTAAGCTGCTGCACGATCGCTTTCAGGGCAAGGGTCGTTTAACTCGTCCCGTGCATTTCCAGCGTAATCAACCCTAACGCCAATAATAGCTCGTGGTAGAATTTCATGCTTGCAGCTTGAAACTCGTGCTGATTTATTTTTGGAAAAACATACACTATATAACAACACTACAGTTCCGTAAATGATGTTTGGGAACCTTTAAATTTATTTTTAAACTGACTTAAGCCTGCGACTTCAATCATGTCAAAAAATCCAATCCCCTTTCCCGCGAAATTTTGACAAAATTTTTCTTAGTAGTATTGTATTGTATTGTATTGTAACTCTTTATTGTACATATAAAACATATGAAATTTACAATTTAGAAGAGAAAGACATACATATATAGTAGTTATACATCTAGTTAACACAAACACATAAATACATGAAAAAACACATAAATAGATGACAGTGAGAAACAGATGTACCTACAAAGGCGAACTCATGCCATAAAGAATCTCTTCCAGTTTACCTAAGGCTGTATCTGGCTGTGTATTGTTCAGGTTCCTCTTTGATATTACCTATGTAAAACAATAAACGAACGGAAGTAGAGGCATGAAAATTATTTTACAAGAATTATTGTTTAATTTGTAAAGATTTTGATATTTATCAAAATAAGCTTGGTTCTCCTATCAAATTAAAGAACGTATTTAAATTAATTGGACCCGGTAGATGGCGCTATTGTGCAGGACAACGTCTATCGGGTCCGCTAGTAGAAAATAAAACGAGACGAACATAAGCTTAACTGATAACTTGGTTGAAGCCGCGACTTCACGGTGGTTGCAAGCTGCTTCCAAGCAACTGGAGGTCTATAGGGGAGACCCAGTCAAAAAGTGGATCTCCTACAGCTGATATATGATGATGATGATGAAGATAAACTATGAAATCGGCACCCCCTGGTCATTATAATTCGCATAACAACCACCAGTTTGCCGGTCCCCCGGCTCAATCAAACCACATTGTGCGCGGTCACGCTTCATTTGAAAATTCTAGATTTATGCAAACGCACTGAAACCGAATGACAACCCGAAAATTGCGCGCAATAGGCGGAATAGACGCGCTTTGATTAACCCATTAACTGTCAATCTGAGCTATTATGTATACGGCGGTGCGCGAATGCAACTCATTCGTATTCATCGGTGCGCCCGTATTTGAGTCTGTAACTCGATTTGCGTTTATACAAAAACATTTTCGCAAAATGGAGCAAAACTACGATATAATAATATAATCGCTAACTGAGTTTGGTTCCCGGCGCGCGGCCGTCTCACAGGAGCTGCGGATTATTTACTATTATTAGTTTAACTCGCAGCCATATGCGCTTTTGTAATGAGAGTGCAATGACTGTTGTTATGTTATCATATTACATGCTAATTGTTCTAGCGTGTTACTAATTGCTGTGAGACGTGAACGGGTTATCCAAAATCTGTTTTAACCCCTGACGCAAAAAAAGGGTGTTATAAGGAAAGAAAGAAAGAGTTATTTTGGCTCCATAAGTACCACCTAAGACTAAGACTAAAACTAGCACTAAAATTAAATTACTTGGTGACACGACAGCATACCAAAAAGGGTCTCCACTCAGCATGTGTTGCCGCACATTATGTGCAGTAAGGTTAAAGTTGACGGCAATGTCTGTCTGTCTGTCTGTTTGTTTGTGGCATTAAGATGCGCAAACGGATGGATCGATTTAGTTTTTTTACGTGGAAGTGAGTTATCTTGTGATGGTTGTTTAGCTATCTATTAGCTAGCTATTAAAATCGATTCAATCGTTTTTGTGACACTAAACTTTGACACAACAATTCAATATTCCTAAGTTGGTCAGATTTTTATATATAATTTATTATTTATGGCATCGTTAAACCGCATCACGGTTTGTATCGATGCTACATTTAGCAATAAATAGTTGTAAATAACAATATATTGTATATACCTATATGAGTGTATGGTTGAAAAACAATGATACATGTATGGAAATTTAGCTACTAAGTAAATATAATAAATGTACATGTATATTTATTGTTATACACCATGTAAGGTTTATAACAATACAATCAATACTTCGGCAACAAATTATATTTCAGCAGGTGGTTAGATTTGCCCATTATTGCCCACTTTCCACTGCAAGCAAAACACGCCTCCGTATGGACCCTTAACGTGCAACGATCGGTTGTATGGAAGTATTTCCAACCAACCTCCAAGAAGTTGATCGCCGCAAGTAAACTGAATCCACGCGGAGTCGGCTCCGCTCATAATGCAAATGGACATAAGAGCGCCCTTTCAGGAAAGAGGAGCGAAGCGGAGGCATCATCATCATCATGATCATCTTAGCCGAAAGACGTCCACTGCTGAACATAGGCTCTCTACTCAGACCGGTCTTGTGCTTTTCGCATCCATATTCGAGGCATATTCGAATCCAATTAATTGGATTCCTGTAACGGTCAAGTTGGTGCTAATAACGTGAGGTTCGTTTGACAACTTCGACATTTGTGTTACTTTTGTGATTGGTTAACTCCTCGTATGCGGGAACTAAAAAAAGTACTGAATTGTACATAGTCTCATCTGTTTTAATAAGCACAAATTCTGCTAATTTAAAAATAGCCTTAAATTTGACACGGATCCGTGTTTTAAGCATACAAGGGGTTATTCAATTCAATTCCTGAAATTATAGCTCCATCGATACTAAAAGACACTATCAGTTTAGCCGATACAACGGGTCAAATAACTAAATGAGCTAGTAGTAATAGTAAGCAGGACCGTCAAACGCGCCTCACGATAATAATGGCTTGTAGCGATATTTTGCCTGTCAAGAAACCCTCGTTCTGACATCCTCATCCCCGCCCGCTCCACTTGTAACGTGACAAAAATGACGTGGATTTCAACTACTGTGGTTGGTCGATTCTCATATCTCCGATCTGCTCCGCTTCTTAGGAATCGTATTTGTACGAATAAGTTTCATCACCATCAGCCGGGACATCTATATACTGCAGAACAAAGGCCTCCCGCTTTGAATAATGCCACAATTAACGACAACTCGTCACTTGCATCCACCGGTTTTCCGCAACTCTCACGATGTCGTTAGTCCACCGAATAAGTTTAATGGAGTGGGATTGTAGTTGATATTCTCTTTGATAAGAACAGTTTTAGCACATTTACGGACAGCGCATAGAGCGAAACAGTAAATAAGGTTCGATGATTGTATCAAACCAGCGTGATTTAAAGGTATATCAATATTATACCTATATGTCTTCTATTAAATTATGCTTTATTTTATCGACAACATTGTTGAAGGACACAAATAAGTTTTTTTTTTATAATAGTTCCATAACTGAACTTTTTTTTTGTTCTAGGTTCACGCGGTTTGCCTATTTGCCACAGACGCTTAAAGGTAAGGAAACGTAAAAGAAAGAAATACGGATTTTTGGAAACACACCAACAGAAGACACTGAACGTTTTGTACCAAAGAAAAAATATATCATAATACGTAGTAGGTAAAACAGTAGGTTGGCAACGAGAGCACAGCTTGCTTCCGATAGCACATAGTTGGCGAAGAATTAATTAAGTGGGTACTTTAGTGAACGGTCCGTGGGCGTACGGCACGGCATCCCCGCTGACCTTTCACGATGTAAATAAAGCCTTTTCCATCCGACGCCCAGCAGATGTAATTGGGCAGGAATGTGCTCATTTAAGACTTTAATTGGATACTCACATTGTTTCAAAATCATAAATAGAATATCAAACGATGTAAAAGGGATTAAAGGTTGGGTATTAAACGATGTTATTCGTAACTAACGCCTGCTTCTGCCTTGGAGACCGGCCGTAAATTGGACTGATAATAGCCACGTTGTTGGCAACAATGAAACGTAAAATAAATTGTTTCATTTTAATGACTACGAACTAATTAATTGTGCCGAAACTCTTTTCTCCTAACTAACGTTTTCAAATAAACAACAATATTTCCGGAAATCCTTTTTCGTTGTTAGCAAACTGTTATTTATAGTTAGTTCACTCCGGGCCGAGATCGCTATCCGATTGTAAACTTTACGAAATTGCACACAACTTTATCGATATAAATCCTGTTTATTGCATTTTAGTCCATTACACACGATAGTGCCCGCGCGAGCCAAAATTTAAAAGTCTATGCGCAATGTTGATACATTATTGAGTTTTTTTCTGAAGATTTACGTTGAATGAGATTTAGAGTGTAATAAAATCGAGGCAATACGGAATAACACACTGTTAGTGAGGTCTTTTCCGTTGAGTTTAGAGCTATAAACCCGGCCACGCCCCGATCAAGTACTTTAATGGATATCAGTAAAAGAGCATAAAACATAAATGTGGAATTAAACTAAGTGCTGAGGCGAATGCAATTGCTAAATAATAATAATTACGTACCTGCAGTTCTTGACGATAGTTATTCTACTTCTGGAATAGACAGGTTACTTAACTATACAGGTGCCTTCTGCCGCTGACATTGATAAAAACTGCGAGTATTTTTTTTCGGTTTCCTGGATCAATAAGTACTAGGTACGTTTATTTTTTACTATGAACAAAGAAAAAGAAACAATAGGTTTTGATAATTAACTTTTTCATTTAAGTTTCAAGTCCTTCGCTCTTGGGAATTACCACTGACTGGTCAGATTCAGTTAACTAAAATCTATTTTGCATGCACCGTAAAAAAGACGTAGTTACACATAATACTTTGAAGCTAAATCCAGAATAGTGGTATTTAAATGTTTTTGTCTCATTTGTTAGAAATCACATCTGTTTAATCTGCCAAATAAAAAATTAACAATTATTATTCAGATATAATCAAATTAAGTTTCTGAAATATTCTCACGTTTAAAATTCATTACGAAGCTTAATTAGTGTATTGCAAAACTATTTAACTGTTTGTGTTAAGACATCCACCTTAGTTAGACCACTTAAGTGTTGAGTAGTATGCACTTTTTTTCTCAGTGATGTGTCATTAAAGTTATATAAGACGGACTTTGTATATGTTTTTCTCTGTGTAGCAGGTAAATATTAAAATTATTAAAACATTAATATTAACACGAGTAATGAATTAAAGTCCACGAAGCATAAGTATTAACTACTGCATACCAATGCTTGTTTTACCTTTGATTACATTAACGATGCAATTAACTAATTACACAGCTGTACCGATAGACTAATTAGCGCACAACGCTGACTAATAGTTACCCTCGAATGGACATTAAATCTGTATTATGTATTTTTGTTCTTAAATCCCTAAACATTTTGAGTACTTGCTTGTTAATATTACAGTTGCAAAAAACCGCAATTTATTAATTTATTTGTCAATAAAAAATTACAACATTACAGTTAAGACACCAATGCGCTGGTAAATTCAAATTAATAATACCCACCAATGCAATTATAGAGGTAATACAAACCAATAATAAATAATACTCCGACGAAGAAAAGGTGGATCTGTTTAACAATACAGTCTTGGCGAGAGTAGAATCGATTTGGAGTTTAAAGACTATTTTTGACGTGATTTTGCTTTCGATAACTATTATAATAATTATAATCATAATCATTTCTTTATTTCTGAGAATATGGTACAATATAAGTTAGTAAAGTGTTAAGTAGTTGAGCATTTATAGTTTGCTTCTCGGTGTATACTCGTTAATACTTACCTTGATATCGGAAATAATTTTGATAATATATACATAGGTATAGTTTAGTACTCGTATTATGTACATATAACTCTTCAATGAGGTAGGTATGTATAAAATTTTTAGAAACGCTTGAAACTTCATTTTTCGATAGGAATAACCTTTCTAATTAACAGCAAAAAATTCACAGTCAAATAACACAAATATACAGTCAGGTTTTTAAGTAGCATCAATTTATTTTATTTTTTATTTTATTTGATATTATTATTATTATTAATTAAAAAAAATAAAGAGTTTTCTTTACTGCCAAATTACGACAGTCCGGTCGGCTACGTTTTGTTCCATAGTCCAGAATAAAATATATTAAAAAAGAATTTATGTACCTTTGACTCGATCGTTTTGACATGTGGCTGTACCGGGCCGAATAATAGTGACATGGAAATACCGATCCTGTTTTTCATCTACACACCCATAGAAGCTCGATGTCAGTTTCAAAACCTGTCAAAACGATCGCGTCAAAGACACGTAAACTCTTTTTTAATGTTTTTTATTCTGGACTATGGAACAACCCGTAACGGACCGGACTGCCATAATTTGGCGGTAAAGAAAACTTTTTTTTTTTTAATTAATTGATGGTACTTAAAAATCTGATATTTTTTCTGTAAATCAGAAAGGTTATTCCTATTGATATAAAAAATTTCAAGCGTTTCTAAATTTTTTATACATTCCTCATTGATTAGATTGCCTTCAATGGCTTCAATGCAAATGCAGCCGCAACGGGAGCTCGGTACTTACGGGCCTTGGGTCACCTGGGGCGCTAATATATCGCATTATAGGCTGACATTTGTGCAGTCGTGGATCACAGACAATTTGTGCAACGCCATTGGTGGTTGAGTAAGTGTCAGCGAGTATACAGGCGTATCGGTAATTGACAGGAACTTAAAGGATGGACATTACAGTCTATACATAGGCCTCTATGCAAGTGAGTATTTATTTGTACCTATACGGAAATTCTTTTTTGTAAAAATATATAAACATAGATATCCTGTTTTCTGTATCGCTTATTATTTCTGGTGTACAATAAAGAGTATTTGTATTGTATTGTATGTGCACACAGGCAACCTTATCTTTCCAAAATGAGATTAGATAATAAAGATAATTCCTCATTTTTAATGAAAAACCGGATAACTCACCGGTATGCATTTTCGCACGATTGGTTTGCCTAATGTTTCATTTGACAAATGTTTCGTTTCCCAACTATCAAATTTCGTCGTAAACAATTTTTTTTTTGGATTGTTAGTTGACAGATGTACAAACGTGTCCCCAGAGCTCGTTTTACGTGCATTGACTTCTAGTTTTGTTTTTTTTTATGAAAATTCCGAAAATAATATGGTTTCAGAAAAAATCATGACTTGGGAAATAAAACACTTTGGGATGTGAAATATTTGGGAAAAATAATTACGCGAAACGGCAGGGAACCGAACTCACAACTTAAATCGAGTTTAGTTCGACATGTTTTGGGCTACTTTGTAGCCCTTTTTCCCGGGGATTAATCGCGGTAATTTCTTTGGGTTTTCCTTCGATGTAATTACTTATTGCGTTTTTTTTCGCATAATTCCTTCAAGTCTTGTGAAGGAACTGGTGCGAAAAAAAAATTCAATAGTTCCATCAAAGGAACTACCGCGAATAATCCGCTCCTGGAGCAACGCGAGTTGGCGGCTGCTCCAACACGCGCACTGCGCGCTACCGCTCTGCTCGCGTATATCGAGCTAAACTCGTTTTAAGACATGAGTTAGCCAATTTTTTCGTCAAATATGAGTGTGCCTCACGGTAGTATGTTTGTATGTAAATACTTTATTGTACATAAAACACAAAAATAATACAAAAAGAGAACAACAAAACAAAAAGAGTACAAAGGCGAACTTTTCCCTAACAGGGATCTTTTAAAGCTAACCTAAACAGGAAAGGAAAACTAGGTAGTTTCATGTTCAAAGAAACAATTTCTCATCAATGACCATTAACTTTCAAATTTGTGTAAGTAATTAGAATACGTTGCGAAATGCAAATTTAATTGAACAAACTGCCGTTTTGTGGTAAAGAGCCCGTACTAACTGATCAATTTTGAACTCCGGCCTATGAGTGACAGTCATAATCCCCGCCCCGGGCGCGGGTGACACGCGTCAGACTCACCCCGCTGCTGCGAACTGTGACCCATTTACCCCGGGTTCGGGTAAGTCGGGATTTACCGTTTGAAGTGACGATAGCCTACGGTATTATTCATTCTGGCTAGCAATTCAAAGAATATTGTTGGTAGGTTACTTAAGTTCTCTTGATATTTCTAAAATTACAGAATTAAACGGTATAACTCGCAATGTGACGTGGAAGCGAGTTATTTCCAAATGGAAATTCCGGACACCTAGATGTAGGTAAGTACACGGGATAATATGTTTTTAATACTTCATACGGCTATAACAACACCGGCACAGGTATCCGTTCTCCCTGTTGCCTCTGCGCAAGCGCAGCGTGCGGCGCGACGCAAGCAAATACGGAGGGCGCCACTATCGTGAACGCATTCACTCTTGAAATGATTTTCCTATAAGATTGAAAGTAGACGAACTGTGTCTGATGAATTAAACCGTTTAATTGTGTAATTTTACGAGTATTGTTGATATTTCTACTGTTTTTTTAGTTTATTTATAAAACGATTAAGGTTTGGGTTAAGGTCTGTAAAGATCTTTTCTCCAACTTGCTCGGAAATGTTCTCATTAATTTTGGAAATATCGACCGGAAAGTCCATCGTTATATGCGTTGATCCGATAATAAATTTAAAAAAAAGTGACATTACTTCCTGAACATGTCCGGGAAGTGTTTATTATCGGGCAGGTTTTTTACTTTTAATTTCATCCAAGACCGAAAATTCACGAAACAGCCAGCCAATTGTTCAATAATCACGTACAAAAACCGAGATAAAAAAAATGTTTTCTGCGTTTAGTTAATGC
This sequence comes from Choristoneura rosaceana, assembly GCA_037349165.1. Taxonomy (NCBI): domain Eukaryota; kingdom Metazoa; phylum Arthropoda; class Insecta; order Lepidoptera; family Tortricidae; genus Choristoneura; species Choristoneura rosaceana. The sequence continues at coordinate 6,154,279 of JAZBNJ010000008.1, forward strand.
CTAAATGATTGTGTCCAAATCATAATAAGGTGTATTGAGACTTAATTATCTTCTCGGACTAATAAATATTTTGCAACAAAAAGATATGTTTCTTTATGTCGTGCGTTTATGAATTGCCGCTTAAACTAAAAGTAAAAATGTATAATATTTATATTTACTAATCTTATAAGTTTTTCTTTTAATTTATTTTGATTACTATATTTTATGTGGAACCAAGCATACGATTCGGATCCAAATCTTTAATATCGAAATTGAGGCGGGAACGTGAATTTCATTTTGTCAAAGATTTTCTGCCGTGTTATTTTTACGAAAATAAAATGAGTTCTATAATTAGTGATGAAAATATCCTAATGGGCACGCAACATCTTTTATCAGTAAGGTTTATTTTTATTACTCTAAAAGTGTTAATTTTGTTTAGATTGTAGGTAGATTGTTATACAAATATATTGTGCCGAATAAATATAATGTTTTCGGTTTCTTCCCTCGCATATTTGGAGAAAAGCAGTATACAGGCCTCGGCAGGAATGTCATTTCGTGGATTCGTTTCTATTGAAGGACTCGGCTACGCCTCGTCCTTCAAAACCATACTCATCCACGAAATGACTTTTCCCGCCCTCTGCAGTAATATACTATTTCCATGGCAAAAGTATAAAGAACCGCAAAATCTAAAGGTAGTTACAAATAAAATTTCTCTCCGGTAAGCGTGAAGCCCTCTGAGGTTAAAAGTAACAATCTATTCAGGAAAAAACTGATCGTAGGTATGATCTCCCGGTCGACGACGCGTGAAAGAACCACAAATTAACTGAAACCCACAAATTTATAACATCACGTTTAATATTTATTTATATTATAGTCTAAAATCCTGTAGAGACAGTTTCCAGTTCCGACTGTCAGACCATTGGCTGAGCGCTTCCCAAATCGCTTTTCTTATGAACAACTGTATTAAAATGGACAGGATACATGTTTTATCCATTAATATATCCAAATGTTTTAGTTAAAACGTTGAAAGCTTTTAGACTCCAGCCGACGTATTCTTAATTAGATAGACATGAAGCATATAATTAAATACTTTATGGCACATAACTATTAAAATAAGGTTTTGTTAGAATCATCATCATTATCATCCCAGTCTATAACGTCCCACTGCTGGGCATAGGCCTCCTCTCAGAACAAGTGGGCTTTGTTAGAATATTTCGTTTTTAATGCTGCGCAAGTTACACGACAAACGTAGCTGTCGATAAATAGTTTAGAAAAACAACGATCAAAAATATCTTAAAACGAGAACCAAAAATATAATGTAATATTTAATGGAATATAATTCGTAGCCCGTGTGGCGAGCTCGCAGTGGAAGGGCTACGAATTAGCTCGAAACAAGTCGAGCTACCCTCGATTTAAGACGTGAGCTATCCGCGTTTTTTCATTAAATATGAGAGAGTCTCACGGTAGTTTAATGTTTAAAATTTTTGAGATCTGTTTGTCTTTATACGGTGAATTTATTTAATTTCATGTGTGTTGAGCCCATCAATCCGGGAATAGTAACAATTCAAATCTTTATTTCATGAATGAAATAATCCATTAAATCTAACAGTTTAACGATATAAAAGCCATGCGGAAAGCGATTATTTCCTGTAGTAAAGCGACAATCCAACTGTTGTAAAAATCAACTCGACAAAACAAAATCTGGAAATTCGATTCATATATTCCCCGTACGCACGGCTCCGGTAATGCGTAAGTGGATGATTTCCAAGTGACGAATACAAAATGCCTTAGTGATGTTCACTTAGCATTGATCAATGGAAAACATCGATGACGTATAAATTTGTTGAACATTTATGTCAAATTATAAACGATTTTTTTTATTTCACTAGCTGCCCGCTCCGGCTTTGCATTGTGTACATAATTTATTAATATTTTCTTTCATACTTATCTTGTCTTTCCCAACAATAAAAATTTACAAAAGAGGTGCAGCCATTGTAGTGTTTGCTGACATACATTCAGCAATTGATTTATTCATATCTAGACTAGATAGAGTATAGATTAACCTTCATTATTCATAATGTTGATTGATAAGTACATTTTGGAAAGAAGTCATAATTAATTTAGTTTCGACTCTTATGTTTTGGAGCGCAGTCAAAAGTTTGCTGACATACATTCAGCAATTGATTTATTCATATCTAGACTAGATAGAGTATAGATTAACCTTCATTATTCATAATGTTGATTGATAAGTACATTTTGGAAAGAAGTCATAATTAATTTAGTTTCGACTCTTATGTTTTGGAGCGCAGTCAAAATTGGGACGTTAAAGTAAAATAAATCTAGACACGCGGTCGCGTGTCAAGCCAAGTTCAAACACCGGGCGAGCAGCACCGTTTAAAAAAACTACTTCTGTAGTATGGATTATTTCATCATTAAAACACCAGCAACACAATATAGATGAAAACATTGATAATGTTTGTTCGATGCAACGGCACGTCACGATTTATGAGAACCATAAAACATCGATGTTTTCACTCGGACATCACTAAAAAGTGCCGGCATCGCGCGTCGAATGTGTAACGATACATAGTTCATACTTGACACATGCAACACTATCGCTGTCCTGTTCACTCTTGCAATGAACGCATTTGTCACTCGAAGGAAAATTGCCGAAGTGGCAAATATAGTAGCGATTACTGGATTCGCTGCGCTGTGTAAGCACTAGGGATTGCTGAAATGTTGAATGACAAAACAACATCGGTTTATTTTATTTTCGATTTCAAAATGGAACAATGGAAATTAGTTGTTAAATCGAATCGTACGTTAGTACCTAGTTCAATGCTAATTGCTAGTAGGTTTTGCGATAGGTAATACATATACCTGAAACATAGATGCACAGAAAAACCAGAAAAAGAGACCAGCGCTGGGAATCGAACCCAGGTCCTTAGGCCTGCGTGCTATATCGCTACTGCACCAGTGGTGGTGTAGTGGTTACAACACGTAACACGGATGCATCTATGCGTGCATGCATCTATATTTCAGTTTGTATTTTCGATATGGATTTTACGGGATGACCGTAAAAGTAACAAAATTTGGAGTTGAAATAAAAAATACAAAAAACTCTAAAAACCAATCTTAATTCGATGGGTGGGATGTAAAATGGCCAAAAAAGGTTTGCCTGGAGAAATTCCGGGAATTGAAAGTATACAACGGAACGCATCAACTATATAATGCAATGGAATCGGCTCTCCTAATCCTCTTTCTCTGGCGATGTCTACTGCAACTTGCTTCAGTTTGCTACGTTGTATATCCCCAACCTCAACAGTCACACCACTTGGTTTAAACTACCGAATTATTCTGTAGCTTAAAGCTATTATAACGATTTTTGATCCAATACTGACTTTACACCGTTTTTTCCATTCCCTAGTACACTCACAATTGAAACTTGAAATTGGAATATATTGCGACGGGTGGCGCAGCCGCACGGGTCGCACTTCGAAACTGAAACATATTTGTCGAAACTTTTTGCATATTGATCATTGCTGCTTCTAAATAAAATACGTAATGCGTAAATGCGTTATTATCCTTCGATAGTTTTTCGCAGCTCTAGACTGGTATTAACTACATTTACGGGTTATCCACCAAGTAAATGTAGCAAGAGAATAAATATTTTTAAGAAGATTGCGGAGGGCTATTTTCAGGGTCTAATTGCATGAACTTTCTCACTATTCTCCATGTATTAAGTTGTAACATGGCAAACCTCCGCGGTGCGCAACTGGCCGCTTACAGAAAAAAAACTCTAAATTCTAAATTGTTGATACTCTTTTGTTTTTTCCGCTCTTTGGCTCTACCATTTGACGAGGCGTAAGCCGAAATTTCGTTTTCTTTATGAGAAAATATTAATTATTTACTTGGTGATATCTATTTCACTCACTACTACTACTAATATAAGGGCTGCCACTATTGCAGGTATTGTAAATATTCTTATCTCTATTTCTAACATTTATTTCTTGTGTACATTTTGTAAAACCTAATCCAAGTCTCGTTTAGCTTTCTTTCGCTGGTCCGACACTAAAACGAGGCTTGGATGGGTGCTGCAAGCAAGCAGTAAAGCAGGGTGTTTAATTCCAGCCCTTCCTTTTTCCTACTGAACTACAATCTCCATCTCCACTTCCACTCCGCTCCGCTGCCTCGGAGCAGATCGCCGGCGCGACTGGATGCTCCGAGGCGACCTTTACACCCTGCCCTGTTTCCCTACCTGTCCTACAAGTCTCAGGCCAGTGTTATTTTTAATTTATCAAGAAGAGCAGTGCTGACTGAATCAATTGTATATATTTTTCTATTATATTATATTTTTATTCTGTAACCACACGCCTGTTATTTCTCCGACCGGCTAGCCGGTTACATTGGCGCCCAAGGGTTGTTTCAGTCAGTACGTGAGTCTTACTTATGACTTGGATTAGGTTATGTATATAGCGCTTGTAAATACTAAATTACCTGTATACCTGTTTACCTGTATATAGTGTATTAATTTTATACTTTAACAATATTTTTGTACATAGCCTAATTTTCCAATTCGTTCTGTTTTTGTGTATATCTTTGTTTCTTGTTATTTTTTGTGTTAGGAACTTACGCTTGCTTACGTATCGTCTGTTCATGTCATGTACATGTTAATAAGTGTATAATAATTTTTTTTTGTTCAGAAACTGGGCTTTACTTTACATAAAGATGGATTTTAAGGGTTTGAATGTAAATTTGTTAAATAAAAATGAGCTCATGTACGAGTTGAGCATCAGGCAGGCCGAGCCGCTCCCCACAGTCGCGGAGCAGCGGCGACAGCTCGTTCACTTGTTGGACAAATTTAGTGCTGAGGACTTGACCTCAACTTTTTCAGTTGCCGATGATTGTAGTGGCACTGAAAAATCGCTTTCCTTTGTTGAGGATAAAATTATTCTTTACGAAAGTACCTGTGATGCAAAGCTTGTACAGAAAATACAGTCTTTTTTGACTCACATCTATTTACGCCTTCAGCGTATCGATGTCTCTGATAATGAGGAATACCGTACTACGTATAAAGACCTTGTTTCCAGATTTAGTGCCTTAAAAATTCGTTTCGACTGTAAAAACAGCATTCCGAGCGAATCTTCGACGTCTTACGCCACAGCAAACTCCGGTGCTAGCGCGGACACTAAGATCATTGTACACTGTGACCGCGGAGTGACCAGTGAATTCCGTAAATTCACGTTTGCGGGGGTCGGTTGTCCCCGCGCTTTCATACAAAAACTTGAGGAGTTTGCTGTGTCTAGAAATTTAACAAAAGACAATTTACTAGCTCATTCGTTCGAGATTTTTACCGATAAGGCTTTACATTGGTTTCGCGCATACAAAGACAGTTTTCATAACTGGGAGAGCTTAAAAACTAAACTGTTTGATGATTTTGATATATTGGATTATGACTATAAACTGCTCCGCGAAATCGAGGACCGCACTCAGGGTAGGGATGAGTCGGTTGTCGTTTATTTCGCCATTATGTTGGGTTTATTTGCTAAACTTTCCTATACTATGCCTGACGCAGAAAAACTTAAAATTCTGTTGAGGAATATCCGTCCTGAGTACGATATTATGGTAGCTCAGTCTGATGTCCAATCCATAGAGAGTCTGAAGTTGATTTGTAAAAAGTACGAGGCTTGTCTAGACCGCTCTAGAAATTTTAAGGAACCTCCCACCAGCAGTCCTTCTACTTTGACTGAGGACTTTGTATATAAACCTGTAAATAATCATTCTGTAAATATTGTTAATACAAACAAGCAATTTTGCGTGCGCTGTAGAGTCAATGGTCACTCACTGCGCATCTGTAAAGAACCGCGTAAAATAATTTGCTTCAAGTGTGGATTAGACGGTTTTCGTAGCTCTGAGTGTCCTACTTGTAATAAGCCTGTAAATAACAAAACTAAATCTATTCCAAAAAACTAGTAATTGAGGGTCAAGGAAATATTGTAAATAATAATTGTAAATATTCGCGTAAAGAGTGGGAGGACTGGCTCTCCGTAGTTCGACTTTTTATGCTGTCCTATAAAACTTCTTTGATCCTCTTTGACGACCAAATTGACGATGAACGTCCTTATGTAAATATTAATGTAAATAATTTGACTCTCTGTGGTTTACTTGACAGTGGTAGTTCTATTACCATTCTAGGTAATAACTCGCATGTACATTTACTTAGTCAGGGATTTGTACTGAACTCGTCACATAAAATCTCTGTTCGAGCTGCGAATGGACAGCCCGCTCGTTCTATTGGTTTTATACAATTACCTGTGCAGTTTAATGAAAAATCTTTTCTCATAAACGCACATGTTATTCCTGATATCTCGTCCCATTTTATACTCGGCATCGATTTTTGGAAGAGATTTAATTTGCTGCCTGATTGTTTTAAAAATGTTGAGCTCAAACGGCCTTCAAATTGTCTATCTTTGACTATTAACGATACTTCTAAGCAGGTTCTTCCTTTTGAAGAACTACCTGACGCTCAACGGACACAGGCCAATAAAATAATATCGCAGTTTCGGGAAGCTTCTACTGAATCTCTCCCGCTCGGTAGAACGCATCTTATCTCGCACCGCATTGACACCGGTGATCACGAGCCTATTCGACAGCGGTGCTATCGTCTTTCACCGGAGAAACAAAAAGTGTTGATAGAAGAGGTAGATAAAATGCTAGCTTTAGATATTATAGAGCCATGCGAGAGTCCCTGGCTTAGTCCTGTGCTTGTTACGCCTAAAAAAGACGGTAGTTGGCGGTTTTGTTTGGACAGTAGAAAGCTCAATTCTGTGACTAAAAAAGACGCGTACAAACTTCCTTTCATCAACGAAATTCTCGATAACTTGCGAGACGCTAAATATTTGTCCAGTATAGATATTGCAAAGGCCTTTTGGGAGTTACCACTTTGTGAAGAGGACAGAGACAAGACTGCGTTCTATGTCCCAGGTCGTGGCATGTACAGATTTAAGGTCACACCTTTTGGCTTAACTAACGCTCCCGCTACGCAACAACGTTTAATGGACTTACTATTTACACCTGAGTTTGAGAATCGCGTTTTCTGGTACTTAGACGATATAATTGTCATTTCTAATACATTTGACGACCATCTTAGTTTATTATCTCGTGTATTAGATAAACTCAAGTACGCTAGACTAACAGTTAATTTTGAGAAGTCGTGTTTCTTCCGACGCGAGCTTAAATACCTCGGTTATATTGTTGACCACAAGGGTTTACGTACGGACCCCGAAAAAGTTCGAGCCATACTTGATATTCCAACACCTACTTCTAGACGCGAACTAAAGAAATTCTTAGGTACTGCTAGTTGGTATAGGCGTTTTGTACCCGACTTTAGTACATTGGCTGCGCCTCTTAACTTGCTCACATCTACCGGTAAAAAAGCGCCTCCTTTTAAATGGAACGAAGAGGCTGATGGTGCATTTAGGAATATTAAGCAAGCTCTGGTATCCAGTCCGGTCCTAACTTGCCCTGACTTTACTAAGACTTTCTCGGTGCACGCCGATGCTTCCAATTATGGGATCGGTGCCATGCTAACGCAGGAGGAAAATGGCGTAGAGAGACCTATTGCGTACTTTAGTCGATCTTTGTCAAAGCAACAGCAGAATTACTCTATCACCGAACGCGAACTGCTCAGTGTTATAGTTTCTTTGGAGCACTGGCGGTGCTATTTAGATAATGGACAAAAATTTATTATATACACAGACCATTCAGCATTAAAATGGTTTTTAAACTTAGATAACCCTACTGGCAGGCTTGCGCGTTGGAGCGTTCGTTTATCCGCATTTAATTTTGAGATCCGGCATAAGAAGGGCAAAGAGCATGTTGTACCTGATGTTTTGTCGCGCGCAGTGCCAGTCGACATGGTGTATGTACAGTCTAATGATGAGTGGTTTAATAAAGTGTATAAAGGCTGCCAGGACGCTCCTGCTTCATTCCCTGATTTTAAAATTGTAAATAATAACTTGTATAAATTTAAACCAACTAGCTCTATCCTAACCTCCGAATATGATTGGAAACTTGTCATTCCCAAGGAGATGAGGAATGATATTATTCATGAAAATCATGCCCAGCCTACTGCCGCTCACTTTGGTATCTTCAAAACTTACAAAAGGCTGTCTCTGCGCTATAGCTGGCCTGGCATGTATAGGGACGTTTGTAAATATATTTCTGATTGTGAAACTTGCTTAGCATACAAGTATCAAAATCATCAAACTTTAGGTGTTATGGGGAAACCAAAAGAGTGTTGTCGGCCCTTTCAGTGCCTGTCCATTGATTTGGTTGGTCCACTACCAATGACTCGAACTCAGAATCGCTTCATTTTAGTTGTGAATTGCTGTTTTTCTAAATATTGTCTGATATTTCCTATTAAGAAGGCCACAACTAAAATAATTTATAAAATTTTGGAAGAATACGTATTTTTAGTATACGGTATTCCCCAAACTCTTATCATGGACAACGGTAGCCAGCTAATTAGTCATGAATTACAGGAACTTTTTGCCAGATATAAAATTCCTCACGTTCATTTTACGCCTAAGTATTGTCCACAAGTGAATTCTGTCGAACGCTACAACCGTATTTTAATATCTGCCATTAGTTCGTTTGTAGAAAACGATCACAGAAATTGGGATCTACACATTTCCAAAATTCAGTTCGCCATGAACTCGAGTGTTAATGAAGTAACTGGCTTCAGCCCTGCGTTGCTAGTCTTTGGACGCGAGCTCGTGCCATGCGGGTCGCTGTACGGCACCGCTGACTCTACCGATGTCGACTACGACGACTTAATTTTCGCATCCCGTGATATTTACGCGGAAAACTTAGGTCACTTGTCGCCTATTTTCGACAAGGTGCAAGCTGCTCTTTGGGATGCACATGTAAAAAATTGTAAATATTATAATTTGAGACGTAAGCAAGCTGAGTTCAATGAGGGTGATGTTGTTTGGCGTCGTAACTATCAGCTTAGTGATGCTGGTAAATATTTTAGCGCCAAACTGGCACCTAAGTTTGTAAAGTGTACAGTGTTGAAGAAATTGTCACCTCTTGTATATGAATTAGCTGATCAAAATGGTCGTGCTATCGGAAGGTGGCATATTAAAGACTTTAAGTTGTAAATATTGTAAAATTACTGCAGTTTTTTTTTTTTTTTTTCATTTTCACCGAATTTTCCTCCGCCTTCTGCGTTCAGAAAATTCTCCTGGGCGCGCGGGGTACTGTAACATGGCAAACCTCCGCGGTGCGCAACTGGCCGCTTACAGAAAAAAAACTCTAAATTCTAAATTGTTGATACTCTTTTGTTTTTTCCGCTCTTTGGCTCTACCATTTGACGAGGCGTAAGCCGAAATTTCGTTTTCTTTATGAGAAAATATTAATTATTTACTTGGTGATATCTATTTCACTCACTACTACTACTAATATAAGGGCTGCCACTATTGCAGGTATTGTAAATATTCTTATCTCTATTTCTAACATTTATTTCTTGTGTACATTTTGTAAAACCTAATCCAAGTCTCGTTTAGCTTTCTTTCGCTGGTCCGACACTAAAACGAGGCTTGGATGGGTGCTGCAAGCAAGCAGTAAAGCAGGGTGTTTAATTCCAGCCCTTCCTTTTTCCTACTGAACTACAATCTCCATCTCCACTTCCACTCCGCTCCGCTGCCTCGGAGCAGATCGCCGGCGCGACTGGATGCTCCGAGGCGACCTTTACACCCTGCCCTGTTTCCCTACCTGTCCTACAAGTCTCAGGCCAGTGTTATTTTTAATTTATCAAGAAGAGCAGTGCTGACTGAATCAATTGTATATATTTTTCTATTATATTATATTTTTATTCTGTAACCACACGCCTGTTATTTCTCCGACCGGCTAGCCGGTTACAAAGTATTGCGGCTTTTTGTGAAATTGTGTGATTTTATGCCTAATAATTTTAAGCTATGGTGTAGGTGGTTTGGGACGACGCCTGTTGTAGATAGAAATATTGGAACTATGTACACTTTTTCCTATCTCCATAGTCCAGCAACTTCGTCTTTTAGGTCTGCATATTTTGTTATTTTTTCCGTGATGGTCTTCTGCAAATTGTGTGTGTTAAGGATTGAGATGTCTATAGGTATGTAATTTTGTTTATTTTATCTATTGATGTGATGTCAGGTCTATTATATAGTGGATAGTACGAACTGTGAGTAATAAATTATTATTATTACTGGGCCCGCGTATGAACTATGACCCAAGCCCTCTCATTCTGAGAAGCCTGTGCCCAGCAGTGGGACGTAGCTGGGATGATGAACATATTAATTTGTTCTTATTATAAAAAAAACATAAGTATTAAATATATTGACCAGGATAACTCACGTCTTAAATCGAGTTTACCTCGACATGCTGCAACAGCCGCCGAGTCGCGTTGCTCCAAGGAAGAAGGGCTACGGATTAACCTGAAACATGTCGAACTAAACTCGATTTAAGACGTGAGTTATCCGGGTCAATATATTTAATATGAGTGAGTCTCACGGCAGTTTTATGTTCAAAAACGTAAGTATTTAAAAACATCCCATCTAGGGCAAGCGTCATCGTCATACACGACACTTGATAGATGATGCGTAGTCACGGCTCGTGTGGCAATCGGCGAGACGTGTCCCGGCATAATTACCGTCGATGGACCGGACAGACGGCCCGGACGCCCGGGACAGGCCTGTAGCTGCCCGTGATCGCCTGTCCTAAAATAACTGAAAACTGCCATCCAAGTCTATGGCAAACCTTAGACCGGAATTAGGTGTTAATTTAATAAAGAAAATGCCACCAATAATATAAATGCGAAAATTTGTAAGTCTGTTCGTTTGTTGCCTCTTCACGTCTTAACCGTTGGACCGATATAGATTAAATTCGGGATATACAGTTTGAGTCCCGGTGAAGGACATAGAATAGTTTTTATCCCGGGAAATTGCATGGTTCCCGCAGGATAGCGATAAACGAATCGCGGGCAACAAGCTTGTCAATAATAAATTCTTAGTAAAAATTTCATTTTTAATACAAGCTTTTGCTGACTCTACTTTTTGTTGACTGTACTTGTATTGTTGCCCAAACTACATTTTCATACCAAATTTCAAGTCGATGCCATAACCGTTGAAGAGTTCCGTCCTGCGGAGACGATCCTGGCCGCAATACCAAGATATCACTACCAGATTATTCATTCTGATTTATTCATTCTGATTTGTTTACCTCTTTGACATTATTTGAGATTATTGTATTGTCACGCAAGTTACATAGTAAGTATACCAAATTTCAAGTCAATCCAACTACTGAAAGTTGCTCGAATTTAACTTGCAAGATTTGATTACAGACAGACAGACAGGCGACAGGACAAGTGAAACTAAATAAAAGTTTGTAATAAATACAAGCGGTCAATCTTGACATAATTCGTAATTCATGCTTCATCATCATCATCATCAGCCGGAAGACGTCGACTGCTGGACAAAGGCCTCCCCCTTAAAACGCCACAAGGAACGACAACTCGCCACTTGCATCCACCGGTTTCCCGCAACTGTCACGATGTCGTCAGTCCACCTGGTGGGAGGCCTGCCAACGTTTCGTCTTCCGGTTCGTGGTCGCCACTCGAGGACTGTTCTCCCCCAACGGTTATTGATGCGTAATTGATGCTTAAATAACGAAAACCCTTGAAAAGTTAACCAAAATCTTACAGTTAGCATATTGATCTGACTGTTGATCTCTCACAAATACCCATTCCGCTTCTCAAGAACAGATCTAGCAATTTTTGTCATCAATTTAAAACGTAGTTAGGTACTGTGATTAATAGATCTGACTTCTCATTATTAAAAACCAAATCGTTAACCTCGTCTAGTTAATAATGTCGTTTGCGGTTGGCAACGACTTTTTTGTTGAGTATAATGCTTTTATCTCGATTAATGACGGTATAACCGATCAAGTGCGAGTCCGACTCTTACGCGTAGGGTTCTGTACTACCATACAATATTCAACGTTACATATTTTATGAAACTTATTAAACTGTTGACCGCGACTCCGTCCTCGTAGATAGTTTACCACTCCGCGAAAACCATGCAATTTTCAGGGATAAAAACTATCCTATGTCCTTTTAGGGGACTCAAACTATCTATGTACTAAATTTTATCTAAATCGGTTCGTCAGTTTAGACGTGATGAGGTAACAAACAAACTAACAAATAGGCGTACAAACTTTCGCATTTATAATATTAGTGCAGTGGGATGGGATACTGAAGAGGCTTTTCGCTAGATGGCGTTAGTATCGTGAGTACCGTTTGACGTTTGATCGTGATTGGTTAAATAAATAAATGAGCCACAAACGTCAAACGTCAAACGGACCTCACGATGCTAACGCCATCTAGCGATATTTCGCCTCTGTGAAAACCCTCATTAAATGATTGTCGAACTTATTACTGCCTAACATGCAAAACGGTGAAAAAATCCGTTTCTTGTATAAGGATCGGGGACATCTTTTAATTTATTGCCTTGCTATTTAAAGTCTTTCTTCTTCTGAGTTGCTACAAACTTGACAGTGGTTAGTAGTCGTGAGGATCAGCAGTGAACCTCTACGGTCTTGAGAAAATAGTGTAGTGCTTTCCTTTTGCCTTCCACACCGCAGTCCTGAGGCCTGAGGTCTAAGAGCGTTTTCACATTATCCAATCCGATATCGGACCGATACTATCGGTACTGGACGACGATGGACGACACCCGATAGCCAACACCATGTAGAGACAATTTAGATACACGCATAGCACACATAGAAACATTATCTTCCGACAGCCCACGGGCGTCCGATGGTGCCGCCGACATATCGGCGTCGGCTCCGATATCTGATATCGGGCTGGAGAATTTTATATGCCCCGATATCGGATTGGATAATATGAAAATGCTCTAAAGCGCAGGCTCTTGCCATCGCTTTCACCATCTTTTTCTGTCATCATGACAAGAGATAATTAATGCAATAGCAAGTGTCCGCGCGTTAGACAATACGGCTTCTGGAGTCCGGAGTTCATAGTTAGCCATAGAGAGTGCTGCTGCCTCTAACATTTTTTTTAACAGCCTTTTACCACACCCATGGGAAGAGATGAGTCTGTCCCATTCTAAAAGCAGTCACGGCACTTACAATAAATACGTTTTAAATATTTCGTACAAAAAAACGCTTTTATAAGATTGCCCTCTGTGTGAATTGTGTGCTCATTTCCACTAATTCGCCTGGCCGTTCTCTGTATACGCAAGCATTTTTGCACTCGCGGGTAATCACGGAAGAAACGCGAGCATCCCGCATGGCATACATATACGAGGCAGACCTGCTGATTACGCGACTTTTATGACAGTCTTTTTAGAGTGCGAATGCGAACACAAAGGATGCGGAGCGATGCGTGGCGCTTCATATTTCAGCTAAAAATGCAAAACGTCTTGACGACGTCCTTAATCAAGACTCTTTTATACCTTTTGTCTTTTCGTCATCGTCATCATCATCCGTGCATATACGACCCGCGATTTGACAGGGGCCTCCTCCCAGAATTAAAGGGTTTGAGCCATAGTCCCTATGCGGGTCTGGTGCGGATCAGGAACATCACACGCACCATTTTGAATTGCTTTGCAAGTTTGTGCAGGTTTCCCTTCACCATAAAGAAAAAAAAATTTTTTGCTCATTAATTCCGAAAACTCAGACGTGCGAGCCTGAGTTTGAACCAACAATCCTCCGCTACAGAGGCCATAGGTCAATCCACTAGGCCACCGGCTTTTGTCTACAAACAATGCTCCCTTCACTAAATAAATATTCAACGCGATATCAGTTGTAATCAGTAAATAAATCAAACACAGACGTCAATTAGGTGTAATCGGCAGGGTTGTGCAGATCTAAATTAATTATGTTATGTGCCGGAACGCAGCCGAGGGTAGCGGTGTAGGCGAATGGCTGAGGTCCATTGTATGGGACTAATCAATGCTAATCGATGACTGGCGTCCGACCGCGGCGCTTGAAACGATAGAACTCCTTCTAAATTTTATAAACAAAAGGTTAAAAATAAGAGCAGTGCCTCTTTGAAACCTTTCAAACATTCAAAACGAAGGTTTATCAAAAATCCGTTGTTTTTTGGATGTTTATATGTAGGTAGGTATAGGTAGAGTCATTCGCAATGACGCATGCCGTGGTTCTTATTACGATGCTATTAATGTCTAATTTTGACAAAATCACGCGTCTCCGTGGATGGCACTAGGTATATACAGCATGTTTCCTGTAACAGGAACAATAGATTAAAATGTTGATAGTTCACTTCACCAGTTAACGTGCTTAAGTGGTTTTATTTACTGGTTCTTTTTATTTGTAAACAAATATATTATTTTTAATAAACAATTTCAATGTCAATATTAAAATAAACCCTAACATTCGAAAACACGAGTTTTTCCAGAGATAGAACCGAGCTTGATCGATTATTTGCCCCCGAAAGTAGCAAACGCAACGTAGCGAACTGTATCGAAATCGTTAAATCCATTTCCAAGATCTCCAAAAGATATGCTTGTTAAAATGTAAAATATTTGAATTACGACTGCATATCTCTATGCATGAACGAAACAACAAACCAAAAAAATCCATACATCGTAGCCTAGATATAGGCTCAGTGGATTTTTTGTTTTAATTTATTGTTTTTGTTGCAGACAGTGTCCGGTATAAAAACAGCGATAACAGTTTTAACGATACAAAGTTAATTAAATTATACATATTTTCTTAAGAATGTAGACAGAAAACTCATTACAAGCTATCGTAGTTAACATTCCCTAAAAATATAATATCTATCCTTATCCATCTTTTCACTATAAATAGGAAAGTGACTTTGTCTGTCTGCGACCTCTTCACGCTTAAACCGCTTAACCGATATAGATGAGGTAAAAGGTACTTAGTAAGATCCTGACAAGAGTAAAGGATTTTTATTGATTTATTTAAGGTTAATACAAGAATTTACTTAACTATAAACTAACTACCTAACTTAAAAACTTAATACCTACTAAATTAAATCTAAAAAGGGCCCCCGTGGCATGGTGCCCAAGAGGCGGCAGCATTCCCTCGTTGAATGGCGATGGCGATTCGTTGAGAGAGATAGCTGCGAGCCCTTTGGTCTCCAGTAGGGTCGACCAGGCGCTTTTGAACTTCATTAACTAAAGTGAAGGATAGTATTTATCCTAGAAAATTACATAGTTCCCGCGGGACAGCGGTAAACATATTATTTGCAGACAGAGTCGTGAGTAATATCTGCCAGTGCATAGTTTTTGTAAGAAAAACTACGTAAGAGCTTTTTGTTGCTAACTGTACTCTTGTTGACTGCATTATCATCTAAACTTCAAGTACGTATTCGTACCAAATTTCAAGTCAGCCATTAGACGTGGGTGAAATTCAACTTGCGAAATTTAACCTGTACAAAGAGGCAAATATTGCAAGTTAAATAAAAACTTATAAAAATAATGATACTTAATATTAATAATCTGAAAATTCTAACAAATATATAATAGCTGGTCTTCAAATGTTTGTTTTATGTAGGTAGCGGCGTAGCTACCGGAGGGCTAGACGGGGCAGTGCCCCGGGGCCCCCAAGCTCAGGGGGCCTCTCGGACGCTGACTTACAAACTGTAAATGACAAATCTGGATTAGGTACGTCGAATTCGGAACACGACGATTTTAAATACCTAGTTGGGGCCCTAGTTTATTTTTTGCCCCAGGGTCTTTGGTTACCTATAACGTCATGGCACTGTAAAGACTAAAGAGTTGGAGAAGATAAAATGCAGTGCACTGAAATTTAAAGTCACTTGCCGAAAACGTATCGAACCTACTGTACCTTGCATAAAAAAACTTTTTGTTGGCAGATATTAAAAAAAACGGCCAAGTGTGATTCGGACACGTTTCAACGTACATTACAAAACACCGTACATTTTTCCAGCAAAAAAACACTATTCCACTATAGAATCCTTCGAAATAACACTGTGTGAAAATGTTAAATGTCTACATATTACCTACAATTCAAAAACTCTCAGCTAACAGATGAACGGACAAACAAAAGAGCTTTCGTAATAAATTTCGTAATTTCGCTTGGGCACGGAATTCTAAGAACTAAATACTCTGGGCTTGGTAACAAGATATACTCGTAGTAGATACCTCTAAATTATTGGACAAATTCGTATAATCTCATGAATGTCGAAGGGAAACCTTTTTCTAAACCTCAGGCGTATGTTTTCGATTACAAGACATAAAATTTTATATTTTGACATTACAAGTAATTCACAAATCGAGATAGATGTATACAAAACTCATAAAAGTTTCAGTGCAAGCGTCGCTGTCGAAGCTTGGCCAAGTAGTTAAGTGGTCGTTCGGAATGGCAGGATAATATGGGCCGTCAATCCCGCCCGCCTCTCAGCAAGCCCGGCGACACGTGATGGAAACTTCCATTCAACTATTAATGAGCACCAAAGATAGAAGACATCCACTTGCCTCGTCAATGGCTGCTACACACGTATAACGGCTTATGCGAATATTGTTAGATCTAAGCCTCTTGATACGTATCTCAATTATCTTCGCACACCAGAGCGGACTAAGCAATAGATGTGAGATAGCGTTAAACGTTTTTCCTTAGACTAGAATTTAATTTGCTCCATGTTCTTTAGCTGCAGCTCAACCCGAGCCAGACAGAGCCGCATGTCTGGGAATAATGATGCTGACGCACGCGTGACAACGAATAAAAGCCTCCGCGGTAATAAAATCTCCACAAGAGCGGAGTCTGCATTTTAAAATTTTTGCTTCTATTGTTTTATTTCTTTTCTGACAGCATTCCGAGTAAAATCCTCTTTCAAACTCCAAATATTTTTCGTGACGGCATAAGTCTTTTAATTGACCTAATGCATTTAAATAAACTTATGACGTTCTCAAGCTCTCTGCCAGTCTACGTAATGCAATAGTAAAATAAAAGTACTTACGATTTCTAATCTTTACACTTAAGCTTATTTAACCTCATTTTGCAAGATCGGTTTAAAAAGGTAACTTTTGCTCCGAGACAAAAGAAGTAAATGACTCAAATATGCTTCATGCGTTGCGTGTTACGTAACACATCTACGGCATTTCAAATAGTGCGAGCTTTGCATGAGATAAATTCATAAGTATAGTACAGCGCGGCGATGCCTCCCCACTCAGTGGTAAACCCTTTCATTTGCATGTTTTCCCGGCAATATCAAATATCGGAACTAGAGCCACAGCTTCGCACATTGTATCGTCGCCTCTGTAATTAAACTTCGACAGCTCCCTACATAATTACAATGGCGTAGTGCTGACTCGGCGGGACCGCGAATAAATTATTCATGAAAGGATAATCGCGATTAAAGTAAATATCACGAAATCCATTCATATTCGAGACCTTCGAAGCTATTCGGGCTTCCCACGTCAATTATTTTTGTTGTTAAACAATAATAATTAAAAGTTAGTGGGTTGAATATGTTGGAACGGAGGCGACACGATCAGAGCAAATAACTATAATCGTTCATTGATGGAAGATGAACTTAGAAACTGTATTTATTGGGCGGAAGCGGTCACAAGTGGGAGTATCAGTGGTCTCATAAACCACAGAAGCGGTAATTCTTCCTGCTTCTCATGTAACATGTTTGCTGGGGCTGGCTAATGACTGGCCATCATGGATAGGCTGCAGCTTCCGGGGCCGACCCGATGCTCTAATTGTGTTCTACGTAATACCCGCAATGTGAAACAAAGAATCGGAGTGAAAGGGTGTCCTCGCTTACTACGGAGTGGTATTTCTAACCATCTAACTTACGCATAAATGATATCCTTGTAACTTTGAGGCATATTTTATAATCTTTGAATGGGTGTAGGTGTTTACGAATAGCATTAAGCTTCCATGGCATGCTATTTAAACGAAAAAAGAACAAGAATCAAACGAATCTGTTACTTACATAAAGGTTGCGAAACAAATACTTTGTGATTACTTTATTAAGTAGTTAAGGGTTTTTTTTCATATTCGCCGTAATCTACATCATAAAAAAAGACGTACGAGTATTTTACCGGGTCTAACGGCAAAGTGGCCGGATGTCAGATCCTCGTTACCGGGAGAGTTATACCCCGCACTCATAGCTGATGTATGCTGCTGCGACCTACTTGCATGTGAATGCAGCCGGGATAAGAAAAGGCGGTCAAGTGGAAACCGACGGATCCCGGCTGGGGCTCTGATTTTATGTAGACAACTCTGAGCATAATATCACAGAGTGCATGCTTTTAATCTAGAAATGTAGCCGGCACAAAGACTCATATCAACAGAGCGCAACGATTTTCTCGATGGACTACTCTGATTACTGTCAAATATGAATTAAAGTCGTGTGCAGGAGGTTGTATATTTCCTAAAAAAGTAAATAAAGTAAAAACACTGATTTGGTGAAGTATGTACGTACGCAAAATAAAACAGTTAAATACAAAAGATAAAATTATAACTCATAAAAGATGCTAAATGTAAAAATAGAAAACTGCACGTAATATTCTCTCCTCCATCGCTTCCCTGGGAATAGTTTAAAGTTAATCTTCGCTATAATAGAAACTTCTTAACGCAAATGTTAATTCCCAGGAAGTAGGTATTTTACTCGCTCGCCGCCGTCCCTACTGCGGTGAAAAAATCTATTAGTGAGAAACAGAAAAAATGCGATGAAAGCTTAGCTTTATTTTTCACTTATTACAGAGAAATAACTTTAGATTAACTATTTTAAATCTGCCGGTTGGAAGATCTAGATATAACCAAATTATTTCGTCTTATAAAAGGAAGATTTTTGTTTTGAGTTTTTATTACGACTGATCAACGAAAGCTTAAATATTTCATATCCTCGGAATTGTTGAACTAATCTATCTTAAAAGAATAGAGAAACAATTGCACAATTTACGACCCATCCCATCGCGAACAGTCACGTTTAAGCAATCGACCCGATGTCCTTTACGGCTTATAACTAAGCGACGATGATCATTAATGCAATTAACAATTTGAGTAATACGTACAGTTTTACTTCACCCGATTCTAACGGTGGATGCGGTTAACAAGAGTCGTGAATATAATTACACGTCGTATCGGTAACGCACGAGGTTAGGCACGACGCACGAAAGGTAACCCATCGCCGAATAACAAACTGATTGTTGTTGCTGTAGTTCAACTTGTGATCAAAGCTGCTGAAAACACTCTTCTATCAAGGAGCTGCCCAAATTAAATTATTGCGAATGAATAAAATATGCTAGTATATTAATCACTTATCCATCCTTTTAGATTGTAATTAATTGAAATGCATATCTTTCTTCTAAATTAAGCAGTGCCTTGAATTATTTTGAAATCTGTACCTACCCTTAGTGTAAGTTTTCGATTACAAAATACATCTCAATCGCATTCGGGTTAAAATCTATTTTTTTATGGAAACGCGGAATGTTTGCGATGTTCTTGTTTCCATACAAATTGAGATTTTGACGGGAACGCGACCGAGACGTATTTTGTAACCGAAAACTACACTAAGGGTACTGAACTAGACAAAATTGCAACTTCAGACGAAAGAAGAAGTCAATTGTTACTTAGACTAGCACTTATGAATAATACGAGTACTAGTACTAATCACAAAGTTAACTCCTTAAAATGTTATAATTTTAGGGATAAAAGTAAATTGATTGAAGCATGTCTATCTGGAGTTAAATAAATGGACGTTTTTAAAAAATAAGTGATATTCCTTTATTCACAAGATGTAAGAGCAGAGGCGTCTATGAATTCGTCACTCAGTACCAATTATCGCTTTTAAAAATGATTGATAGCGTCATTAAACATGTTCATCTTCGTTCAATTTATAATAAAATAATGCTGAATGCTAAACACCTTCGCATATTTTAGTAAACAATTACAATAGATTATTTACGTACACGCCTTGACTTTTCGATGTCAAATAGTCAAGGTTGTGCTGTAATGGTGTTATTGTACCAGATTAACCGAAGCTGGCCTGTCAATGGATTTACGTTCGTTATAGGAAGTTATGCAATTTATTTCGTCTTCGGCTCGAGAAATTGTAACGAAACGTTTTGTTATCAAGGTAACTCGCAGCGAGCATTTGTACTCTGCATTGCTTGACTTCTGACCCGATTCGGAAAATTCTTGCACCATTGAAAATCACACCATAGTTATATGGTCACCAGGGGCGGTCTTTATGAATAAGCATAAAAGCAGTGCCTACCCTAGCATCTTTACATAAATATTTATATTACTTATTAAATTAATTACTTTTTATTTTACTTGATATTTATTAATGTTACTCGTTCGGTTCGTAATGTAACAACCTTAAAAAAGAGCGCGCTGAGCGTTTGAATTTCCGCGCTTCACGTCACGAACGACGTTACAATTTAATAAAATCGCGCTGGTAAAGCACAAATTGGGTTTGCTTTTATCCGCGCACACTAATATACGCTACGCTTGTGTAAAAAGCATCGGTGAACTACGTACTGATAGTCTTCAGACCACTACACTGACATTCACACGAACAAGTATAGCCAAAAAAATTTTCCCTCATACATTTTTGAGTCCGGCGGCTGGACGAGGAACCTATTCTCTAATTCAAACTCCAAATAACAAAATTCGAAGTTCGTGTCGTGCGATCCCTCTCGCTCTCGTATTAAATAGTATAAGTGTCAGAGAAACCGCACGACACGAACCTCGAACCGTGTGCTTCGGAGTAGCCCTTCTGCTACATTTGAAGTCCACATCGCGCGATAGCGCCGCCTCTCTCTCTCGTATTAAATATTGATAGCGTGAGCGAGACAGCCCGACATGACGTTCAGCACGCTGTCTCGCGCACAACCGGACAAATTAAAAATGTCTCGATTTTGCATATTTACCTCAAACGCTTGCACTTTTCAATTTGTCAGGTTTTTTTGGTCTACTTAATATAATTTGAATTCGCAAAAACACGAGCGCTACGTTTTGTTTATGTTTTAAAAATGCGAAGAGACCGGCTGGTGATAGTGATTTTCTTTTGTTATTAACTTAGATTGTCGCGGAATTTCACCGGATAAGGATTTAAATAGTGCTTTTGGTGAAATTGAGCTTAAATTGATTAAATATGTGCTTTAGTTGTGAACAGTGTGTTGACCTCGTATGTTTGCGGAAGTTGATTAAAGGCGAATTTAGTAAGTTTTCGTTCGAAAATAAGCTTGCAGTAGTTAAAAAAGGTAGATGTGTTCCCGAGTTAAAACTAAATCAAACTAAGGGAAAGGTAATCCGTCAATTTCACGCGAAATATTATGAAACTTTTAGCTGGCTTACGGGCTGTGTACACACAGAGCGTTTGTATTGTTTTTCGTGCATTTTATTCGGAAATTCTCTAAATGTTTGGAATGACACGGGTTATGTCAATCACTCAGTTAGATAGTCGTGGTGGTCAAAACCATTCGTCGAAATATGTAAAAAATTCTACAGCTACACCACAGACTCGCTTGGCGGAATAACATTGGTAAGTGCTTAAACTACCGATATCATTTATTTTTTCGACTTCTCGACATGTTTCCAAATATGTATCTCTATAGGTTGGCAACACAATCGTTTGTTTTGCGGGTGTCCATGGGTAGTAGGGCTTACTTACTCTCTACTTGCTCGTTTGCCACCCTGTTAAAAAAACTGCTGAACTTAGCTATGTTCTTCAGCCGGTCCTACGTTCAGGAGCACTGCACGCCACTGATGGTCACGGTTCACTCCGACGCGCTCTTAGAGTTTATCTAGTGAGTATTCCAAATAATCGATACATAGATACAGTTTTAACTAGTTAGGTTATATAGTTCCTATACAAGATGGGCCCTGTAACAGGAGCAAAGAATTAAACCACAGTTTCTACTCTTCATTTTGAGCTAATTTAATACTACAACTTTTGAAAATAACTTTAATTATGATTTTATTATAGTTTAAAATTTAATTGAACAAGCAATGTATTGCAAAATCCGTAATTTTGTGACGTGATAGGCGATGTCATTTTTAGACTATTGGATACCATTCAATTTGTTTGGAATAAACATAATGATAAAATTACTTAATTTTTTTAAAGTTGCAAAACTAAAGTAAATCCATTTGAGTAGCAGAACCTGTGTTTTAATTTTTTGCTCCTGTTATCGGGCCTACCCGGTATAAATTAAAGTCACTTTCCACCGTTTATAAGCTTAGACATTTTAAACTAAGCTACGAATCTGAATGTGGTGTTCATCACCAGTTAGATAATTTTTCAATATAGTACTAGCAAAGCGGGTTCAGTTTTGGGAAAAATGAGGTGAAAAAAGTAAGTGCTTTAGACTATATACCTTCATTTTTCGCTGTTTTTGTTTCGAAGTTATCCCAGTTCGTAGCTTCAAAACTCTGGAATACCACATAGGTACCTTATTCTTTGAAATCCTCATGGGAATTCAGTAACATTTGAGAATTTCAATTCAACTGCTGGATGTAATAGCCATGAAAACCGTGGGCAAATGCCAGTAACGAATTATCGATATCATGAAGCTTTAGACGCTTAGAGTGCAATGCTAATGGCCATTGTTTCGATTCTCCAAATGGATAAAAAAGGCCATCAATCTGTTTGGAATCGTGTGGGCGCAGAGGTCACGGAGGTGTAACTGACATCGGATTGGCCGCTCAAGTAACGATGACAGTTCTAATTACTTGCATGAGGTAACTAAACATTGCGATTTATTGTGGCCAACGGATGGCAGGTGACCTTTACTTTGCCGTGTCGTGCTTGTCGTAAACTGCTTGTAGTTGTCAGTCATGGAACCAGATATTAATTGGTATTTCCTTAGCCTTGCTTGCTACTAATTAGAATAGGGAAGTGCATTAGTGGCATTACTCCAAGTTCATTTTTGACTCGACCTATGTTGGTTGAACAACCATCGAGCGTATTATTTGTCTATTGTGTTTATATCGTATGTACTTATATAGTTACTGCATTATTTATAGTATGACATCCTTTTGCAGCATAATTATATACGATTTAATGTACCTATAGTGTGTTATTATAATCTCGTTCATTAGATATTCATTTTTCTGCTCATAATAGCCGTCGGCCCTCAATTCCTTTTAACCACAAGTACCTACCCACTGAACTCAAGATTCAATTTAATAAATACAATTGAGTCGTACCTCAAAATACCTTGTTAGCTTTAGCTCATAAATAAAGAAGACGTTCATAAATAATGTATTTGCCCACCGCAAAATAAATAAGCAATTTGAACAAACTAGGGTTCCCGTTGACATTTGTTTCCGAACAAATACCACATGAGACACATCGTTATATTCAACTAATTAAAGTTGGGTATAATCAAAATTGCAAATTACTTTTAATGAATATTTGAAGCCTTTTAATTAAGGGTTCCGCCCAACACAAGCGTGTCCTGCGGAGTGGGCCGACCGCAGGGCGCCCTCTTCCTGCCCGCTCATTAGCCTCAGATACGTTACGTCGGTTTCCGGCTTCTAACTTACCCTTCTTCTCTATCGCCAATTAAGTAGAGATACTGTGAATAGTAGATATGGCGAATAATCGAATATCGATTGATTGCCCGATCCAACAGCGAATATTGATTCAAATATTACTAATTCGTATTCGCAATATTCGTTACTATTTAATACCAGGTAATTGTGATTTTCGCGAAAGTAACTCTGTCGGTATTTTCTGTTACAATACAATACAATAAATCCTTAATGAACACTAACTCATAGTATGCAATACAGAAAACAGAGTTACTTCAACTTACCTTACCCTACCTTTGTTACCTTTTCAGTTTCCGCTTAATTCGCGTAACCAATTTAGATGACATTTGAAAAGGACACAGGAAAGTTTTTATCCCGGAAAACTATACAATTCCCGCGGGATAGCGATAAAATAAATCTTCACAGACGAAGCCGCGGACGACAGCTAGTTTATACAATAAACGACCATACCAAAGTGACTATTTTAAAAATTGTTTTTAGAAGTAAATTGTAAGGACTAAGGGCCGCAGAAAACATACAGCATTCAGGCTTCTGCATCAAAAATTGAAGTTCAAAGCGATACGAATTACTATTATTTGAATCAATACAATCTAACTGAAGTGGAAAAGTGTTATTGTAAAAGAAACCATGAAAATCTTGTGAGATTTGTTTCAAGATTGATTTCAAAATAAACAAAAACGCTTTATCTTTTCTAGGAATAACTGCTACCCTCGCAGTTGTAATGGCACTTTAGATAAAGAACTCAGGGCTCCCAAATAACACAATTCATAATTCATTTATTGCATAAAAATCACATCGTACATAAGATCTTACAATAAAAAATAGTGTCAAGACATGAACCCTGTCCCTACAGCAATTTATATTACATTTTTTATACTTACGAGTATACAGGTATTACATTATATTATATTACGATACTAACCTGACCGTTTAATTTTTAGTTATTTAGGCCTAAATCTTGTCTCACGAGAATTACAAACCTTTTGACCGCTATTATTTAATTCAGAACGTACCGGTTTCAAAACGTTTCAGTTATATAATTGGTTGGTTGTGAATGGGATCGGAGATTTGAGGTACAATGGATGACCTTGCTGGGCTCTATAACATCGGTTCAATCAAAATATTGGGGCAAAGGTTATCTTCGGCGCGTCCCGGGCGGCCCCCGCGGCATTGTCCGCTACTAGCGGCAAAAGCACACGAATAAATACGATACAGAGTCAAAGCTACAGTCACCTGCAATAATATCTGCCACAGCGAAGCGTCCAATAATATCTGACACGTCGTAAGGAAGTAGAAATAGGGTGGTATTTATGCGTGCTTTGTTGTGTCAGAATAATGTTGTTGGTGACCGTACAGTACTTTATTAATACACTACGACAGTTGAACTATTTAAAATTATCTTTGACTAGCGATCCGCCCCAGTTTCAAGTAAAAATAACGAAGGTCCCTAACCAAGCCACGTTACATATTTCTCCGAAAATGTCCCTACGCCTTAGGGGAGGGTACGTAATAAGAGGAGGCCTTTGTTTTGATGTTTTGATGATGATGATGATCTCTATGCCAAGCCGGGGCGTGTTGCTAATTAAATTGTATACATATACCTATTTACCCATTATATAACCTTCCTTGAAATTATATAACCCTCTTTTTGAGTCGGGGGTTAAAAATAAATGCCTGAAACAGTGTTCATCGACTTAATTATTAATATAATGTCGATATTAGAACAAAATATGTATATTGATATTGAATGATTGTAGGTAAATTTTTTTTCCTAGCCTACAATAGTGTCCCACTGCTGGTCAAAAGCCTCTCCGACCGACCGAGACCGAGAAGGAGATGGCGGGACGATTTAGATGCGTATGAAAGGGACTGGCCTGACAAAGCGCTGAACCGGGAGGTGTGGAGATCAAGAGGAGAGGCCTTTGCCCAGCAGTGTAGGTAAATAAGTATTTTAAAATATATGATAACAATAGTGATATGTAGCGCGTCCTGCATACGACTACAAAAGCGGTTGTGTGTATGTTAAGTTCACGTACATTATAACTTCCTCAGCTTTACATCAGCTCGGCCTGTGGACTTACACGCTCATCGCACCGCGTAGTAGCACATGCGTACCAACCGTACTCGAATTGTATGAAGCTGTGTATCTGTGGATATCTACTCATGCGGCAAAACCCCTCGAATCACTTACAGTCTGTAGCTACGAATGCCGCGAGAGTCATGGCCGACTGAACTCCGATTCCTGCTCCCGCTACATTCTTGTATAAATTAAATCACGCCGTGCATTTTATGAAGCACCTTGATTGGCAGATGTTATTTTTGTTTGATCCACTGTGACCCACTTACGTCAACCGCCTATGATTCACAAGTAGCCCTAGAGGTTAAATGCTCTAGCGCTTGCTTATATAACTTTTTTGCAAAGCCATTGCAAAGCCATGAACCAATTTTGTACATTTACCAGTTCTAATATTGTCAAACCTCTATATTATTAGCATACTATTAGTACTTAATTATTATAGTAATAAATAAGTAGGTACAGGGGTAGGTATGGGGAAAGCCTAATGTCCAACAGTGAACGTCCTACGGCTGAAATGATGATGATGATGAAGTAGGTACAGACTCAAATAGCACTAATAAGTTTAATTCTTAACTATTTTCACCAAGAACCTTTTTTTTTCGAACAAACGGATTCATGTACCAGGATGGAACTTTTTAATAGACCGATATTAAAGGCAAATATCCTTTATTGTCAATTTAGGGACCAGGTTAGTGCCATGAACAAATGAGAACATGAACACATAAGTACATATTGACCAAGAAGTCAAAAGGGTGGCGGAAGAAAGTGGCAAATACTCTGCCGTCAAGAGGCTAACTCCTAAATCATGATGATTATGAGTCGATATAAAATCGTAGCAACCAAGACAACTGATACGCACTAGTTTGTGAATTGGTAACACCATAATGAGTTGAACTTTAATTATAGGGCACTATTCCACTCCACCCACTACTTAACTTCCCGTACACCTCCACAAACCCGAACTGAGGTAGCTAGGTAGGTATAAGCTCTATTCAATGGCAATAAAACGCAAAATGAGCCACTTGAATTAATAGCCACATAAACATGTTCTTCCGAATGACTTAGTTGTTACTGAAATCCGACATTACCTCTTATTCGTGTACGAGTACTTGGCGAACACATTTCAAAGATTCTAGTGAAACAGCAATTTTGTAGCAAGTGCTCCGTTGAATTATAAGGGAGGTTTGAGTGCTTTATGACGTCTGACAATGTAGTGCCATTACATCCGTAGCAGCAAGAACGCCCATTCGAAGTTACAGCATTCATTATACAGTGTTGGGTAATAAACAGATGCACCATGTCAGGTTGAATTAATAGGTGTTTATAGTGTAGGCGGGCCGATGTAATAACCTCGCTTAATTAAAACTGCGAGGACTGTTTAATAATCCGCTACATCGATACTGTTTACGCGGCCTCCGCCCGAAATGGCTCCATCTTCAGCAGGGTCAACGTTCGTTAATTATAATTGCTGGAACTGTTTGAAGCTGTGTACAATTACTGGGTTAAATTAGGAGTAAACTTACTTGAATTTCCATTAAAACAAGGATATATGATGTTTTGATGTTATGACTAAAAGAGCTAAATTGGTAGGAACATGCAAGCAATGTTCTACAGTTACACTAAGCACTGAACTGACAGCATGATAATCGGTGTGCAAAATCGGTGTATAGATAAAGATTTTAGAATATGCTGTCGAGGGATAAAGTACCTATTACTTTTGCCACGAACACGTCTTTATTAAGAGAGCTTACTACCTTGGATACAAATAAATGGAAACTAAACTCCAACGTAGGATTGAACATTCTTGCCTCCGCTATGACGTTTGAATGGTAGCACCTAGCCCACACCGCGTTTCGGATAAACAAAGGAAGATGTCACGTGAATGTTAATTCGTTCCCGATTAGTATTCAAGACAAAACAACAACTAATAAAAAGGAGCCGCCGTTGGGAAAATTGAAAATATCCGCAACCGTCAGGAAAATGAGGAGATCTCTTAGTCACGCCGTGAAATTAGAATCGTCTCGGCCGTTGCGATGCCGGTCACGTGGCTGGAAAAGTTTGTTTACGTTTCCATCTGATTATAATCTGAACGAAATAACCTAAACGGGTCTGCGGATTTAGCTCGATGTTCGCTCGCTCCAAGTAGAAGCATCTCAAGTATTGCAACACTTAAGAAAATCTTGTTAAGTTATTATTTATTCCGATAAACGTTTGAATACACATTTAACAAATGAATAGTTGAAAGTGAATGAATATACAAACGTTTCTTAGTCAACAAGCAAATTAAATAACTTTATGTCACAAATAAAGACAAATTAAATTGAATTTAATACAAAGTCTGAGCTCCCACGTCATGGTTTTATTATTTTACTATTCTGCGTAGTTTCTGAATTATACCAGGCACGTCTGAGTAAATTACAATCATCAATAAAATCCTTTCACAGATCCCCGAACCTGCAAAACATGCAGAAGAAAACCCTTTATTTACAAACCCGCCAACATTTGAAGATTCATCAAACTAAACCCCACTTATTCCCGTTTACCTTTTTACCGATATAAGCAAAATGAGCGTCCGTTGCCTCTCGTAAAAGTGAATGAAATGTAAGTATACTACATCGGTCGAGGGCTGTCGATATTGCAGGGCGCTCCTTCCCGCCGAGTTTGGGCTGCGGATAAACTAGCTTATTTGAATGAGTGGTATTCGGACCGCAAAACGCTGGAGCAACGAGAGCACTTGCCGACCGGACTAGAACCAATACCGATACACGTGCACGCCGCAAATGAAAGCCGAACGTGACTTTCATGTTATGTGAAGCTACGTAATGCACACCTTTGTACCTGACTCATAGGCGTAGTCAAAGCTTCTGTTGTCGTTTATGTATCCGTCGTCTGGTTGGATGCAAAGCAACTCAATACATGATCCAGTTCAAAAATTAAGTCAATTCAAAAAGAAGTAAAACATAATGCATGATCATAATTATTGACATAGTATAACTTGAAATACAAGAATTTTAGAAAAAATAACCATATAAAACTTAACTATAAACTAACTACCTAACTTAAAAACTTAATACCTACTAAATTAAATCTAAAAAAGGCCCCCGTGGCATGGTGCCCAAGAGGCTGGCAGCATTCCCTCGTTGAATGGCGATGGCGATTCGTTGAGAGAGATAGCTGCCAGCCCTTTGGTCTCCAGTAGTGTCGACCAGGCGCTTTTGCACTTCTTTAATAAAATTTTGTGCGCCGGGACCCCAAGGACCCAGGGTCTCAAATCCAACAGCAACGAAATTATATGCTGAACCGAGACCCTGGTATTTTAATGTTTTCCTGCCCTCGGCCGCTTCAGCCGCTGCGCCAGCTTTTTTAGTTGTACCCTGGAGGTGTGAAGGGGCTAGGGTATCGACGCAGGTGGCGTCCCAAACTAAAACCCGACCCATCCTCCAGGGAATAAGAGACATACCGTCCGGCCTTTTGCCATCATCTCGCGCAATGCCATTAGGTTCCAAAATTGACGGCACGTTTATGGTGGCAAGAGACCGGCGGATAATATCATTAAGCGCAGCGTGTCGGGAAAAGCGGCCAGCACTTTTTTGGCAGGAAAGCCCATGGTGGCCCATTTGGTCGACATTGGCACCACAGGGGCAACGGTGTGGAGAACACAAAGCAGCACCCAGCCTCAGCCCAACCGCAATTCGCAAGGTTTCGGGCTCTAGGAAGGTTCCAGTACTAAAAGAAGGATAAGCGTGAAGCCACTCGCCAGATTCTTTCCTTCCTACAGCCAGAAGCCTTGCATGGTCTGGGCCTGAGCTGGAACTTAAAGTTTCAGAATAAATCAATTTGCAAATTACGTCATCCCAGCTCCGTTGAAAATTTAGATGGGTGGGAAGATTTTGACCCGGACAAGCCAAGCATTCCTAGCATCGACCAAGCCCGTCGTCTCGTAGTTTGAAGGACAATCCTTTAGAATTTTACCTAATAGGTTGGACGTGCTGTGGACTGATGATAGGAAAGCTGGCAGTGCAACACTAGAAATTTTGCGAATCCCAAGCCCACCATTTCTGATAGGAAGGGATGCCTGGGTCCAAGATTTCTCGCTGAGTTGTATATTAACAATAGATTCTAAAGATTTTCTAATGAGAGAATCAATCGGAGTCAGTAAATTTTGGTGTTTCCAGAAGTCCCTTCTGGAAACACCAAAAGCAGCGAAGCAAATATGTGAATTTTGGTACAAAAAGACAATATTTTAAAATAGTAATAGCGGGATGAGAAGTGATCTCTAGTAACCGGTCAGCACAATTTCGAAATTTTGATATGTTTTTGTCGATTAGATCTGGAATTCCATCTTCGAAGATTGGTGACCCTAGGAGGGTAAGGCTTTGCTTGTTAAGAATTTTGATATTTGGACAAAGTGCATTAAAATGTTGAACAAGTTCTGAGGTGTTATTAATGTTGTCTATGTATAGTTCACATTTATTGAAATTTAAATCTAAACCAATAGACTTAAATTTAATTAAAATTTCCGAAAGATCCGAAAGAACCGTATTTGCGTCACCTCCAAGAGTCCCATCATCAAGATACCAAACGTTAAATTTAGATTTTAGATTTTGAATTATAGGATTAATGGCTAGACTGAAAATGGCAGGTCCGAGGGGATCACCCTGTTGGCAACCAACTTCTGAAGACAATTCGTGGCTTTTATACATTAATTTTGAAGGTTCATGATAACAGTTTAGTAGGTAGTTATAAATTTCCGGAATACTGTTTCTAATTTCATTCAACAGGGTGTCCCTGTTTACCGAATTGAAAGCGTTTTTAACATCAATTTTGATTAAAGCCTCACACTTATCATTATTGAGGTAGGTGCGCAAAGCGTGGACTGCTGCTTCGCATCCACCTTTCGTGCCAAATCCTAATTGTATCGGTTCGAATTGAATCTGTAATTTTGATAGAATGTGCCTAACTGAAATTTTAGAAGTTAAGCGCCGAAATGTAGAACCAACTGCTATGGGTCTGACTCCACCGTCCTTTTTGGTGAGAGCAATCAGGTTGGCTCCATAAAGAACGGGGATTATTTCAGGATTGACATTACCTGACAGCATGAGGTTTACAAATTTTGTCAAAGCCAGAACTAAGTTTTTGCCTGCGTCGCCAACACAATGAGAGGTTAGGTCCTTGAGGTGTTGAGGTGAGAGTCCGTCAAGGCCCGCTGCAGAACCGACTTTAAATGAATAGATCGCATTTATAATGTCTCTCTCATTCACATACAAACAAGTATCGGGCGAAGTAGGCGGACATAGTATAGTTTTATACCCAGAAATTTTGTTGATGTTCCAATTATATATGATTATTTCTGCGATATATTAGTACATTATGAGAACATAATAACTTTGTGCAGATATTTTTAGACGGCGTTACCTCGTCCCAAATTCGAAGTCTTAACCGCGGATAATAATTTAAGAGGTCGGTAGGTTAACGCACATTAGTATACAATTGTAGTGTCTGCCAGGTTTAGGTATGATAATTTTGATCAATAACATGGAATATCTTAATAGGTACAGCTCGAATGTATGCATCAACATGCGACGTGCGTCGATTAGCCCAAATTACGCTGCCAAGTTCGTGTCACGGCCACAGAGTATAAAACATTATTATGTATCAAAACTATCATAGTTGCAGACTTGAGGAGGACAGAAAAAGTCTTATTTTTTAATAATTTGATAATTTTAAGCGTTTCTTCCGTTCCTTTACATCTACTTATCAGCCAGAAATGTTTAAACTTTATTTTATCGACTCGCTGTTCCTTATATGTAATTGTACTTTTTTTTTATCTTTGTGCATTTTAAGTGGCGAGTAGACACGTGTGGTTGTAAAATTAGATGAGTCACGAAGTCTAATGTGGCGTCTAAACTCGGCGCCCGTCCTATCGATTCCTGCTCACTGATCTGAATTTCAGAATACTGTGTCTCGTAAAATACATTAGGGCAATGGGGTCCTCATATGGACCTTTAACTTATTTTTATTTGATTTTATAAGGGACAAGCTATCTCTTTTAGGGATAGACTAGCCTCAGTAAACTAAGATAAAACAAATTTACCCTTAAAATTACCTAGGATGGGGCAACTATACTTTTCTTGCTCCCTGAAATTAACCATAAACAAATAAGTTAAAACCAAAAATAAAAAGGCCAACTACATAAATACAGAAAATATCAGTGACACAATGCCATGAAACAATTACATATATGTAAATAAATAAAAACTTTGAACGTTTGTACACGAGCCCGGCCTATATTTTAGCGCCCATTACGGCGCGCTCGAAGAGACGGTATTATTCATCCATTAATGGCTAGGAGCTCCACCAATCTGAATTTCAAAATTCTGTTGAAACAGATAAATGGAAATCATATTCCGATTTAAAGTCGATCACAAGCTACCCAATATGTTTTATTTAATGCGCAATTCCCCACAGATTTACACTTCTGTCAATACTTACAATGCAAATGGAAATCATCACCGCAACGGCAAATTATAAATTTTCCTTTGCTCTGATTGTAACGACGATGAAACAAAACAGAGCTCTCGGGCGGAGTGCAGTCATACTGATGAATTTAAATGGTATTCATTATGCACATGCATAATTAATCGAAGGATGGTAGTAGAGGAAAGAATGTCAACCTTCGTAGCGTTAGTTTTCGTAGCGCTTAGTTAATTAGTTTTGCTACGCGCTGTATTGGCTCTGTGCACGACATCAGCGCCACCTAGCGCCCGCAAGTTTGGCGACTCTGAGGTTCTGACGTTTTGAAATTTCAGTGCGACAATGCATTGTGACAAAAATCAAACCTATCACGTATTCATTTATAATACTAAGTTACTGTGATACCGTGATTGGGTGGACAAAGGGAATTGTGAGAATTCATTTTTGGTCATTAAAATGAAATGAGGTAAGTAAAATTTATTCAAAGTGTGTTTGATTTTGGATATGTCAGGGTTTCTTTACTTCATGTTTAGTCGTTCTTTTATTGTACCTAAAACAAAAAATAAAGCTACTTTAATGGTTTCTTTAAATAATAGTAAACATAATATATAATTGTTCTTTTATCGCTAGTAATAAATTAAATATCGTTTTCAGATCAAAATACGTATTATTTTGACGACCGGTTTTGTGTGTATTGCTCAATATAAAATTTCAACCAGAAACCATTTCAAAAAGAAAATTGTTGGTATCTGCTGGACATTTCCGGGATGTTGAGGAATTAAGAACAAAACAGGGACTGTGTTCAATAATTCAAGAAGACAAACATCTATTACTAAAATTAGGCAGTTAAGTCTACACAAATTCATATGAGCATGACAGATGACAGAACCTACATTATTTCTTCTTTTGGCCACTATTATCGCTGCGATAGATTTCACTACCCCCACCTAGTACTTCGTACCCTCCCAATAGGAAGTACTCGCCGTCCCACACGGGGCGCAGACGCGCCCGCGGTCGCAGAGAGTCACGTTGTTTTTGCACTGTTTGTGTTTGTGTAGCGACTGCCATACGTCATAAAACGTTCATTCACGAAACTTATCCGAAAAACTTAAAAACAAATAGGTACTTACTCGTATTGCAAGCGCTCCACAATAAAAACATCTTTTATCTAGATTTTGACTGAAAGTGTGCTAACGGCACATTCAACGGCATTTACCGTTATAGAAGCACTTATTCTGTCTTTACCTGAGATTAATATCGCAATTTGTTGTGCGACCACTTTACGGGAGCCAGCTTCCATTGGTCGTTAAAATTTTATAGCATAACCGTCTAGCCTGAAGTCTCAACAATTCATAAGCACTGCCAACAAAGTCGTATGATTCCTTCGCCAACATTAGAAACTGATACAATGTTACATTCACGGAAAGCCTACCCCTTATTTAGAACTTGAAAATACCGTCCTAATGAGCGTCAAAAACGAATCTTATTCAAAGGAAGCTTCTCGGGATGTTAACGAGTATGATAATGTAAGGAAGCAATTTAGTGTTTAAGCTGTCATATTCGACACGTAAATATGTTTTGCTCTACAGCGCGGTATTACTTATTGGTCGTGTTTCCATCGCGCGGTGCCTCGTAATAAATTTCGTGACAAACAATATTCCCTTATCCTTTGTGCCGCAGACGGGCATCGATCGGCTCCAACAATGGCACGCAGATCTCGCCAAGAGGCTTCTGTCGCCGCTCAACCGCGCACAATAGACGAACAAGGAGATCGCGCAAACCTTACCTACCCGCCAGCTCGGCAACCCTTGCTGCGCCGACAAACAAACATCGGGATGTAGGCCACGCTGTGCAATAAATCTCGACATCCAAATGCTCCTATACAATCCTAACTACAAAAGGTCTCAATAAGAGTGAAATAACCATTCGTTTCATTGCAAAATCTTACATAGAAATAGCTACTTTCATCCGGCTATAGTAACATTGCTCGATATTGTTTGTCTGATATTAAAGACTTCGTCTAATTTAAATAATAAAATAAATATATTTTTCAAAAGTTCTGTACCTATTTATTACTTTTAGGAATAAAATAGGTATGTTTACCAACCGTAAAATAAATTTAATTTGATAAAATATGTCATATTTTGGGCGGCATTAAGATCCGTCGATTGCCTCGCGAGCAATCTGCCGTAAAATATAATTTGAATGAATTTCTGGTCCGTACAATAATTCGTTCCCGCAATCGATTCCGACCAAATACCGCCATAATTTCAAACGAGTACCCATCCAACCTTGTAATAAATACGTGGCTTCATATTGTTGTGACTAATGTGACCTTTGAGGCAGGTGCGCTCAAGACACGTACCTAGAGGATAGGGCGTTTTCTTATGCTTCTTAATTGACTTAATTTATAAAGCTATTGTACAATATTTATACCGACGTATAACATTGAAAAGCTAAGATACTTAGCGCAATCGCTTTAATTGCCAATCAAATCATCCTAAAGTCTGTATTTCGGGGGCTTTTTGGCTCATTAACGGCGCGCTGTCTACAGCGGATCTAAACGTGGGAGGTTCGGCGATAACCTTTCCAACTGACTGTTAGGTAGGATCTATTGTTGTTATCGTGCTAAACTGTGTCGGAGGCGCGCCC
Source organism: Choristoneura rosaceana (assembly GCA_037349165.1). Classification (NCBI taxonomy): domain Eukaryota; kingdom Metazoa; phylum Arthropoda; class Insecta; order Lepidoptera; family Tortricidae; genus Choristoneura; species Choristoneura rosaceana. Next base: position 6,189,044 of record JAZBNJ010000008.1, read on the forward strand.
TCGCGGCTCGTGGCCTGCGCCAATGACTCACTGCCGCGGTGCTGATCAAATGCCTCAAGCGCACGGGCTTCGCCTTACGAAATTACCCAAGCATTTAACTCGAATCGTGTCGAGGAAGTTACCAACCCACCTCGACTTATTCGCTTTTAGCGAATGCATGGATTGTATTTCTGATTAATATGAGTTATTGTTCGCGCCGTGCCCAACTTATCCCTCTCAATCTGGGAAACGATAAGTATTATTAGTGCTAGTAAACTATGCAAATGATTCAGAGAAACACAAATGCAATGCTATAGGCATTATTTTCGAACGCATTTGTCAATGTTCCAGTTTAAAGGCAAAGCTGTATAAAACATCCGCTTATGTTATTTTAATATTCATTGCGCATGTAAAACGTATTCTCGTATTGGACGTTTCGCGGTACGCATAATGGATTTGCATTCGAATGAGATGCGGTCGAATGTCTAAAATGAAAAGCGGTTTGGTTGGACATTATGCGCTGGTACTGTGTATATTTTGTGGGGCGCTTGTCCATTTAAAAATGTCCAATTGGATTTGTAATGGATTTGGATTTGAATGTACAAAACATTTTCAGCTCGAACCTAAGTTACGCAAAATTCCAAATTCCAAAATGTATATTCGATCAACGGAATCTCGTCTGGAATGTTCAACTTTAGAAAAAATGTTAAAGGTCAAATTGAAAGACCACGGTTACTACCTAATGGTGCAGAGGGCTGTCTGCCAGATTTGGATGCATAAAGAAAGATCATCGGATTTTATATTTCCAGGCAGGTAGGTTCAGTGCTATAGGTTAAGGTGTGGGGTTTTCAAATGTGATATTGTTCCAAACTATTACACTATCTTTAAATACCCTCGATGTTTAGCTATTTTACAAGTTCGATTAACCGCGCTCTTGTTTTGTACGTACCGGCATGCCATTAAATCGACGCACAACACTTATGATGTCAGACGATTGGTTCATTTAATACGTCGCTGCAAAATATAGACTAGAAACTTCTGAAACATATTTTCATAACCTTTTAGCGCCTTCTCACCCTTGAACGATTTTCGCTTTATTATAGACTGGAGGGAGAGTGCGTGCTAACCATAATAACTTTCAACGATTTAATTTTGCCCTCCGCTATAAACGTAGGTAGGTACCTAGTCATAATTTATACGTTACCTGCGAGAATTCGACTAAGAGTAAGACGTATCAGTGCTTCTCGCAGACACGCGGCCCAGGTGCAGTCGGATCACGTCAGAGTAGTAAAATAATAAAACTTTATCCTCCAAGTCAACGTTTTGAATAAAATGCAAAACGTGTCTGGGATGCAGCCAAAACGGCTGTACGCCGCCGGCCGCGTCCTCGAGCCTTGTTTATTTAACATAATATAGCGCCGACCTCGTATACGCTCGTATCCTTACGTTTCATTGAATCAAACATCTCATCGCTACAATCGTTTCTAATTCAGACGTGATCCCGCAAACTTTCCCGTTGTGTAAACACGAAAACTCCCTGGCAAACAAAGAATAAGCATCGGGGTTTTCTGTTATTTACGCTCATTTGTATCACTTCTGGTAAGTTCTTTATCGGTTTCGGTCGGCGCGGGACGTTCCTGCGGGTAGCGTCGGCTCGCCAAAACTTGGAATATAAATTTGGTCTCGAACGGACGCGTTGTTTGTCCGCCGGCAATAGGCGCAGGCTTGCCAACATAAATTACCGGACAACATTCGTCTCCAGTTTATCTACAGGGGTCGCCCAATATTTACATACTACCGACTCACGACAGATTTACACCCCATATAAGATTTGATGTTGTTTTTCCTTCTCAGACATACGTGGATCTATTTGAGGTCACGACCTTTTCTCTCTTTATGAAAGCTTGGGACATTATTTTTATAGGTAGAGATTGCAACAACCCGATTCAGTTCAACGTAACATAAACCATTTTATCGTCGGGATAAGTACTGATTAGCTCACAACAGTTCCTGATTTTCTAAACGCTATGAAAACCTTTCAGTCGCGAAGCCATTATAACATTATATTTCTTGGAATTAGATGGAGAATGGTACCTTTTACTCTATAGAAATGGCGCGAAGGTGTGATGTATTGTGACGCACATCTGTACATTTCTGAGACGGATTAAAGGCTTTACAAAATAACAATAGCAAAACTCTGTGCACCTGACTATGTTTTTTTTGGTAATTTGAAACCTGAAATGGTTTATTGCGATAGCGAGACTAAAATACATAATTGAAAATGTATGTTATACAAACATTTATTGTGAAAATTAAAGATATTGTCATTTCAAGATGCTAGTTTCATCTGGTAGGAAAACTATCGATGATACAATCTTTACATAATTAATAAACGACCGAGCCATCATAGTTATATAACTTCAAATTATGTAATTACCAAAAATCTGCCAAATTGAAAGTCTCAAAATTTAAGATATTTTTGTTGGTACACAACTAAAGGACGAAACCATAAAACTTGCAATTCGAATTTACGTACATTCAAAATATCGTCATTCTTTATATGATATGAACAAAGCACGGCGTGTGGTGGGAGCACCGCTAAGTCTTTCAACGCAGGCTGCCTCATTAAATTTTGTTTGAATAGAGGGATGAACCAGCAGCTCTCTGCTCTGGTACAGTTGGCAAATTCAATCGATTCTGTTCCAAAGCAATCTATTCTTACACCGACTTTTAAAAATTAATGCCACAGACGAAGTTAACTTGATTAATAAAGTAGTTTGGGATGTAATGTCTTGGCTATAATTTGACTGGTTCCTTTGTCTTTTACTAGCCATCAGGCTATCAACAGTGTCTAGTTTTTGGACAAAGGCCTCTACTTTTCACCTTATTGACCAACTCCTGGTAACCTGCAAGGAGATATACTCGTAGGATAGATTTTATCTCAGAAAATTTATAATCCCGGTGCGCGATACACGAATTCTTCGCAGAAGAAGTCGCGTGCAACAGCTAGTACATTATAAAGAAACTCATATATTTACTGATATTTATCCGTATACTGTCTACGAGCGCGGCTACGGCGCGGCGTAGCACTCATTAAAACGCCTCGTAGCGGCGCCTGCTAAATGTTTAATGGCAAACGTATTTTAAACCACGATTTCACACAAGTGTATATGTTGAGCAAGGCTAGACGTTTATCGTAGGCTTTATTATGTAGTCTATTGTTTAAACAAAAAAAAACTAAATCTCGTTTGATGTTCTTATCCAACAAAATCGCTATTCGTTATTAATTTGTTATCTTTCGCATAGTGGGCTATTTATTTTTGATTGTTTTACCATTTTATTCATATTGCCTGTAGTTCTCAGTGGGCTTAAAGGGACGCAGATGAACGACTGAAAGTAGCCTGCCAGAGCTAATTGGATTGTTTTGCTTGATTTTTTCTGAAGCATATCACATTTTTTGCCCAGTCCTTACCAGTGTAACATGAGCGTCGTCTGAATGGCCCAGACGGCCGCCAGCCAAACACCCCGCCGCGGCCATCACCGCGCAAACACTCCGCAGCTCATAACACCGCACAAAAGCCTTTCACGCGCCGATGAGGTGTCTCGCGATCGTCACGGTACCGTTCGAGTGGCAAGCAAACTGCTTTACGGATCTTTCAGCTGAGTGCAGCGTGTAGGACAGCTGAAATTGTCGCTTTTCATGCCTCGTTGTGCCGTAAGGGTTTTGATCTTTGTCTAGCAATATTTAAAAATAAACTGTAATCTTTGCTACCTTGGTACTTCACGTCCAGAAGCGGTAACGTTTATGGTAGCGAGGTACTCGTAACAATGTAAAGGTTTTAGTTATGTGTATGAACTCCCGCAGACTGACTCAATTAATTATTTACAAATATTTTACCTTACTTTTAACTAACTACTTTTACTGAACTATCTATTCTATTAATCAGCTCAGCTCAGATCACTGAAGTAAATGTCAAACAGATTCCAGTGCGTACATTTCGGTTCAGTACTCAAGCGATGCGCCTGCTGCCTCCAATCGGAACTTACTAACCATTCAAATGCTTTCAATACGCTCAGCAATGCCAGCCGACAGGCTGGACTTCGAACAATAGATGCCAATCTACACGGAAATTCGGCTTGGATGATGCTTTGTGCTTACCTACACTTGGATGTGTCGCCAACACGCCAGATACAATTGGAGCCTTCATCTGCAGAAGTGGTCAGTCAATAGACGCTGATGGTAATAGTAATAGTAGTAGGTAATCTAACATTCGAATCATTTGTATAAGGTAAAGTCTCCTTTCAATGTTTTCTTCTTATAATCACTAAATCGCGCCAGATTAAACACTATATTTTACTTCCACTTTCAAAATAACTATTATTGTTCGCTTTTCTTTGTACGGTCGAAATCTACCCTCCGTACTTTACTAGTTTCAACATCGAATACATCAATGATATTATATGTTACTTGAAGCTCACTGGAATACATACACAAAGACATTGATTTCAGTGCCTCTTTTGAGTCATGTTACGTACTCAGTTAGCTGAATTCCATACGAGTATATTGAATGTGTATTACCTATCTCACTCGCACGTTGAAAGAAAAAAACAAAAGCTGCGGTTGACGCTGAGCGACGTGAAATAATTATTTACTCACATACATATAACGCCCCAAGTACCTAGCTAGATACCTACGGTTAGGCTCCATTCAATAAACTACGCCACAAGGCTCAGCATGAAATAATATACCGACTATGTATTGGCATTCCTGGAATGTTTTCGAGCACCTCCTATAAGAACCAAATAATAGACAGAAATGGAATTTTTGGTGAATGTTAGACGGTAAATTCAATAATGTCAGTTTAGTTACAAAAAAAGATGCCTATATTGTCTACTTTACATAATAACACGAAACTTTGCCATTTGATGAACTAAATACCTTTGTCAGTGTCTTATTGGCTTATATCATCTTATATTTAGCAGACAACGGATAGTATGATTATCTTCGTAAAATAAAATCTTAAAAAGTCACGTCAAATACTTTTTTTGCTAAATTATACCGAAACTAGTAACCACAAAAGTAGATACATTTGAGGCTAGGAATCGAACTCAGCTCTTCATCGTTCCCAGCTGCCCAGCTGTTTAGCTACACTAATCTGAGGAATTGATATAGGTAGGTACATAATATACGACGACATCGTGAGAGTTGCGGGAAACCGGTGGATGCAAGTGGCGAGTTGTCGTTCATTATGGCGTTCTAAGGGGGAGGCCTTTGTCCAGTAGTGGACGTCTTCCGGCTGATGATGATGATGATGATGACATAATATACGAGGAAATTTCTCAATATGTTCTCAAACAATTATTAAAGGTATATAAGAGAATTACTGTAATAACACATCATATACTACATAAATAGACCATTAATGTATATTATTATTGTATCGCCTGCGATTTATGTTTTTTTTTTTTTTGCTAAGAGAATTAAGGGCCTCCAAGTATTTTAGGGTTCCTATTTAAAATCAATTCAAATTATTTTAATTGGTTGTGTAATTCATGTAGTAACTCGAAAAGAAGGAAAAAATCGCGTAGTAACAAGTTGGTGGTACTACTATTACTAAGGGTTATTCAATGATGTGATACTACTATTATCATGTATTAGTGGAATTTGCATTTTCACATAGCATTTTCAGGACATATTCATTAATTAATAAATGTCGCTTTAACGTTTTTAGCTAACGGTGTAGGATTACTGTTGTCGAAGTAAAATTAACTTAATTGACGTAGTGTTAACTAAATTGGTCTGAAAATAAACACCTAGATTTTACGAGTGTTTAATTCCTGTGTTTGTTAAAATAACGAATACTTAGAATAAATAAAATAATAATTAAAATCATTTATTCAATTTCTTTAGGGTACAAATTACTTTTTAAGTAAAAAAAATGCCTTTGCTAAGAGACACCAAAAAAACATGTGGAATTAGTTAAAAAATATATTTGAATGCACTGTTTGAGTACCCTAAATTAAAAAATTCAGACCCCTTTAAGGGATAATTAAGTTTGCCTTTGCACATCGAATAGAATTAAGTTAACTCATTTTTTTTTTTATTATAGATATTTAATTTGACAAAATACGTGTACAGTCAAGGGCAAAAATATGTATACACTTTAGTACCTTGTCTATTTTCGTCATATTTGAACTGCCATATGTGAACTGTCACAGTGGTTAAAGTGACACGGTACTAAAGTGTATACATATTTTTGCCCTTTACTGTACCTACTCCGTTATTTTCCTATCGTACAGAAACTCAAATAATATAAAAACCTACGAACAATAACACAAATCACCACAATTACAAGAGACATAAGAGGCTAACACGAGCTCAGTCAAAAATGGTTTTATTTCACAAAATATTGTCAACACATTACAACTTAAGTACCATACTTAATAAAGTACGTATTATGGTACTTCGTAATATGATAAGTGAGTACGCATATGGCCGTGGGATCAACATTAATGAACAATATAATCAGTCGATATGCAAAACGGCGGTGGCGGTGTCCATTTGGTTCAACGAACAATTCGCTGTGCAAAACCAATATCGCTTTTAAATTTAACATGTTTGCCCGATCGTTCATTGCCGCCATAATTGTTATTGTCCGACGCAGCTACTAGTATGTTTCTGTGGTTTGGAGTTTGGGGACGTATTAAATATGCACTATCATTCACTTGCCCATTTCGATAGCGCATTTCCTTTGTCGCCATTACGTTTTATACAAATCATTATTATTTTAAATGAGCATACTTACCCATCTTTTTTAACGATTTCTTTGGATGCAATTTGTCGATGTAGTTAAGGAATTATATTTTGTGACGTTATATTATAATTATATCCAGAAAACAAATTACGAGTATAGAGTTAGTAATCATGTAGAAGTAATGACTAATCAAAACACACGAATATTTTTTTGTTAGGGAATTATTTTCTGTTCTAAGTTGTTCGAGATATATAATTTATAGTAAAAAAAATAAGTAAGCTCATGAACAATCTTCTAGGTAATAGATACTGAAATTTCATTGGAGTACTCGAAAAGCTTGGGTGCTCATGTGCTACTTACTATTACGAAATGTTGTTCTTAATACTAGCCCGTTTTGGTTATTGTATTTTTGGTTAACTGTAGGTACTGGACTCGCATTAACGAAGTTTGGATGTTTGTATTTTTGTTAGGTACTCCATCGCGCAAAAACGACTCAACAGATTTGAAAGAAATATGACAAGCGAATAGTTTACAATCTGGATTAACACATAGGTTTATTTTAAAATTTGCTCAAAAATATCTGAACACGCTTCTAAGCCGTAAGAGTCGTGGTCAGATATTTTTGATCACATTTTTGCTCACAAGTTTATGAACTTGACTGTACATAGTTCCAGCGTTACAATGACAAACTAATTCACCGAAGACGAATACACGTAACAAACAGCTAAATATACTGAGCAGCGAAAAATCTGGCCCTCAAATGTTGCAGTAAGAGTTAGTTTTGTATGTAGAGTGGGCTAAATTTTGTGCCGCTGAGTATATCAAGGCGGTGACCCTAAATAAAAGCTTTCATTAATAAAGTTCTCAATGATTGTTTCTTGACAGGCCAAATGTCGCTAGATGGCGTTAATATCGAGAGGTCCGCGTGATGTACAGTCTTGCTGCGATTGGCTCATTTTGTTCCAATCACAAACGTCGCACAAATGTCAAAATTGACAAACGAACTTCATGACAATTAATGCCGACTAGGCGACTAGTCTGTCACAGAAACCTCTCATTCCATCTACATAATAACGTTTAATCGTGATTTTAATAGTGTTTCTTTTTGTTATAGGTGTCGCTACAAGCATCACGTGTTTTTCAAAATGACAACACGTCAAGATCAAGCCAAGTCGTGTTGATAATCCTCTGGTTCAAGCAGTTCCGTCGCCACCATGAGTCTCAAATTGATCGTGCTACTCGGTGTGAGCGTCCAATTGTGTAAGTATATTAGGTAGTTTCGTAAAAAATAATATTATATTTGTTTAATTTGTAAAATAAAAATTCGTATTAACTTTATTATTATGATAGAAAAGCAACCATTTATTTTTAATCTTAAAAAGTATTTGGCATCGTTAATGGCCAGTATTAGCATATTAGGTTTGCGCCAAATAAAAAAGTGTTTATGTTACTAACACTATTTAATTTTAGATCGTCAGTTATATCATCAACTTGCTTTTGCCCGCGGCTCCGCCAGCGTGGAATTCGTTTATAACTGTGCATTTTTCCGGGATAAAAAGTAGTCCATGTCACTCTCTGGCCCATAAACTATCTCTATGCCAAAAATGACGTCGATCCGTCGCTCCGTTTCGACGTGAAAGACGAACAAACACACACAAACATACAAACACACACTTTCGCATTTATAATATTAGTATGAATTTATCAGAAAATATTGGAAATTTCTTTTTGTAAAAAAAATGTCGAAGTTGAAGCGGGTCTATGTTCGGGAGCGACGCCCGTGACATTACGCCGTGCTAAAAAGTGTCGCGCAGCGTGACGTCATGCGGAAACTTAAATGGGCACTATACTATACGTAATATGTCTTCATAATTTTTTGTTTAATTGGCAAAGGGAAGAACCCGTGTCTAATATTTCTGATCTAACTTACGGACTAATTAAACTTTCTTAGGAAAATTACCTAATGCATTTTACATTTCCGATATGCAGTAAATGTTAATACCACAATTTTAATTAAAGCTATTCACGCAACATTCCATGCAAACGTACGGTAATGTGTTATGAATCTTCTGGTTTGAAATTAAATGAATCACCGTGTACAGTTATTTGTGGAATCCATACTTAATAATATCGTGAATACGAAAGTAACTGTCTGTTTGTCTGTTATATAGCTCTTCACACTTAATTATTAAGTTAACGCTTGAACCGACTGAGATGCAATTTGTATGGATATAGATTAGTTAAGATCCTGGGAAGAACATATTTAGTACGGTCTATGTACCTACGTCCAGGGTAGGGCACTGGCTCCTTTAAGAATAAGGGTGTCTGGACAGTATTGCGGATTGGGAACTGCACACACGCTATACAATTTCTTCGCTACTAGCGCAGGTTTTCTCACAATGTTTCCCTTCACCGTAATTTCTAGATGTAGATTTCGCACATAAATTCCGGAAAACTGTATTGTTCCCGCGGTATACCGCTACACTAATTCTTGGCAGACCAAGACACCAAAATCTAGTTATAAATATAATTCCCTTAACGTTAAATTTTGTATTCTTCCCTTAGGCCAGCGTGAATACATTTTGCGTATATTTTTACCTTCAAAAATTCCAATAACGACGTCGACGCTACTCAGTAAAGGGGTTTAAATACCTATCGTTGCGGTTATTAAGGAGTTCCAAAGAGACCCGAACAGGGTAAACATTTCAATATGCAAAGCTCATGAAAAGGTTGAATCAAAAGGTTAAGAGGAATTTATAGACATACATGAACTGAAGCGTGTTTTCTTTACGAGTCAAGGGATAATCGAAGGTTGGACTGGCTTTAAATATGCGTTGTGTTGTTGTATAATTTGTATATTGGATGGGCGACTTTTTTATCCTAATAGTATTATATTATTGTGATTGTGTATATACATAGGTATTTGTTACTAATTCACGCTAAATCACATCAGATTTGGAGACCTTTTCGTATACCTGGATTGCTTTTTATCCTGACATTCTCGTGTTCTGAATATAGCTAGTTAAATTTCCAATGGGTATCATACTCGTATTCGAAAAGCCTAAAGGCATAAAATTCGACTCATGTCATGGGTGTAATACCTATGTATTTACGTATGCGTGTACCTATTGCATAACGCAATTTTTTATTTTTAATCACCTATGTGAAATCCCGGAATTTCAATACAAAAGCCAGATTCAACCATTTAAAAAAACTAGAATTTTATTGAATCATATTCGTTGGTAGGAAAATCCATTTATTTCATGCTTCTACATTATTCTTTCAGACCACTATAATATTTCAAAAACCACAGATATAGATTACACTAGATAACGCAAACACCTGTATCTGTATGATAACCAACCGTGTCACTTTTTTATATCTACTGTGACGTCTCAAGAGCGAATTAGCGATGTCGCTTCCCCGATGTCCGCGCAAAATCGATTTAAATGCGCCGCCCGCCCGCGCCGTGGGGCTCGAGTCAGTCACTAGTCATGATTAGTCAGTTAGCGGTCAGTCTTTGTATGAGGCCAACCCCGCCGTTTGGTCGGAGTTCAGACATGCGAAGTAGATGCATTTGCGTAATCTAATGTAATCTATATCTGTGTCAAAAACTGATCCAAACCTCACCTTAAATGCTAGTTTATGTTAATCGTTTCTCAATTCTTAAACTTGTAACAACAACACTCTTATTAGGTATAAATAAATATTATATATAGTCATCCTACATAAACTCGGCATGCACTCGTACCGAAGCTACATGAACGAACAAGGCAGTTTTCAATTACAATTGCGTATTCCTTTGTTAAGATAAGAAGGTACTTCGGGGAACCGTAACCATTACACAGGTTAAGCACACGTACTCCACGGAATGGTATCACATATCGTGCTTCTAAGTGTATGGATACAAGGAATGTTTGGAGTTAAGTAATTGAAAGTATAAACATCACAAGGTCTGAGGTTCTCCGTCCTTATCTGAGGCAGACTATCTCAGCCCACTTGCTGGCAAATGGTCCGGAAGGGAAGAGCTACAGCAACACAATCCCCTTTGAATTTGTTACCTTTTGGAGCCGGATATTAAATGCACGGCGACAATGTTACCCTCGGAGACAGTTTTCAACAAAATGTTCCGATAGTTTACCTATGTTTATGGATAACTACCTGGCTTTATCTGACTCTACTGCTATTTTGTTTGTACTTAAGTTTTGAAATCTATTTTTCTACATAGCAATATTATATGTTTCTATGGTAATTTTCTCTCTTGGCTTCCAACAAATACACCAAATAGGACCAAGATTCAGATTCAAGCCGCCCTATAAATGGCGTTTTCTTAAATATCTTTGAGATAGATTGTCTTGGATTGTCGAGTAACGAAAATATTAGCTTGAAGCCACAGAAAATGTAAAGCGTATTAACCTTAACAACACCACAAAGCTGATCGGATATTGATCTATTTTTAATCATATTTGTGTAGAAACATTACATAACATTGCCATGCTAAACGGCATAACACGTCATTAGTTTTAAGATACTCGTATCTCTTCGATGGCTTTGTTTTGTACACACCCTCTTTTTTAAGCCATATGAAGGTGCTATCACGGATCATTTGCCAGCCAATGGCACTGAAATAATACCAACACTGGTTTTCTTCTTTATCGGGGTACTTAATTCGTTTGAAGTTTTTGTTGGCACAAATGAATTTAAACACGAGTCGATGAGAGTAAATGACAAAATTAAAATCAGGCTAAATTACAAGTCAAAAGTTTCAGCGATCATCGAAACAATTTTATATGTATGGTAAACACACTGTTGTTTTACTCCTAATTATGAGTAAGATAACTTTTTCATAATATAAACAAAGACATCAACCATTTCAGTAATATTATAGTTGTTTCAAATCTATAAAAGAGTAGTAGCGTAACTGACTGACTGATTCACTGACGAGACGACAGACAATGCAAAACCTAAACCACTGAAGCTGAATTGAATTTTAATAAACATATTCCCTGAGGATCATACAGGAACATTAAGAAGGGAGGGAATAATTCCTACAAGATTGAGAACTAGTCAAAAGTCTAAAGCTAGCTATATAAAATGTTATAATGTTTTTTTGAACAAATATAACATCTGACAAGGTCTAAGAAGGCTTCGGACATTATTATCTGTGATATATTATAAACTAAAAACTCTTGTCCTATATCTTTGAGACTACTAACATACGGTAATTTTTTTTTTTTTACTTCGTACAGTTACTTTAAGTTTTTAAAGGTAAAGTAACTGAAGGAAGCAAAATCAATTATATTTTGATACCTACTCAAATGTTCACAAAATATTTTTTTGCTTTCCAGATAGCGTAGTATTAGCCGACGGCCCGGTGTACGATGGAGGAGCGCCGCAAGCGCCGAGTCCGCCGCCGGCCGGGAACTTCCTCACGCAGACAGTCTACGGATTCCTGGACTTCACTACAACGATAGGCAACACCGTAATGGTGTTCTCACCTCAGTCAGCACCCCCACCAGGTCAAATATACATTTGCTTTTATTTATGATAGCCTAGTGATTAGATGACCCTACTAAGCTTGAGGTCCCGGATTCGATCCCCGACCGGGAACTTCAAAAGAATAGATAGATAGATTTATTTCCTTTTGAATAAATACATTATAAACACATGCCAGGTAATTTATAAGAAATTCGCAAAAGTATCGTCAAATGTCTAAAAAAAATAGAATTTACAATGTCAAATGAGAGTAAAATTAAATAATAATAATAATTAAAGGTACAAGAATATATATCAAATATATGAAATATATATGTCAAATTTATGAAATAATGAACAATCAATTAAAGAAAATAAAATAATTAAAATGTCAAGATACAGACGGTCAGTTTTATGTGAGAAAAAAAATTTTAAGTTAACAGATTCGTTACGTTTTGTTAACTTTCCTCTAGTCCATTTATCCTTAGTCAAGTACCGAGTACCGACTTCTTAACATAGAGACACGCGCCGCGCAACACAAGTTCGTTCGAGCCAGCACAGCAAATAGGTAAACTGGCAACCTCAACGCAAGCTGAGATATAAATAAGTGCAACGTCTTGCCAACCGGTGGCGTGTCTCAATGAGAAAACAGAGAAATCTTCTGAAATGTAACGCTTTAACGTTTATCGAAGTGAACTATTTGTTTGGCTAATAGTGCCCAGCTATGCCCAAACCTAAGAATATAAACCTAAGATATGTGAGGAAAATTCACAACTTATTACATATTCAAATTATTATTAACATTATCATCTGTTTTTCAGAACCGCCGAAAACCGAAAAATCTGTTCAAGAAAACATAATTGATACCAAACCCCCACCGCCATCAGTTACCAGTGTAAAACCAGAAGCTATCAAGCCTAGTAAAATTGCGGACAAAGACAAAACAAACAAACCCGCTGGTTCTCCTGCTGTATCGAGTGCTGTTTCGGTAGTTACTTCTAAAAATGACGACAAAGTTGCCAACGTTCCCAAATCAGTTGTTAAAGAACAGAAACAAATAATAACAAAAGTCGAAGTAGTAGCCGGGCCATCAAAAATTGTAGAAAGTGTTGCGGCAAAACCAGCTTCTTCGAAACCTAAGAGTTCTCAGTCCAATAAAAAGTCAAAACCTGACAATCCTAAAACAAAACCAACTATTTTGAGTAGTAAAGTTGAAGTAAAACAGGACTCGCCACAATCTGTGTATAATTCAAAAGTAAGTAGCGTTGTAGAAGTCAAATCAAGTCAATCTGATGACGAGCCAGCTATTCTTGTAACGAACAACAATATTGGAGAACCGGAATATGACTTTTTGTCTCGCCAACCATCAGAGTTTGTAGAAGAAACATACAAAGTTATTAATTTACGTCCATCCAAAGTTCACGGACAGAAACCTAAGCATGGACCAAAACACAGACCAAATCCGCCTCTGGATGACGATGAACATCCTATTGGCCTTGTGACTACACTTGGAGGTACAATTGTGAAAGACGGCGTAACCACTGTGCATGAAACTAGCGTCATTGGTACTTTTATATCTGGAAAATATGCTCAAGTTCTAAACAGCAACTCGAAAATAGTACAATCCCCCGGTCATAGAGCAAAAATTGCTCCTAGCCCAACCCATAGAATACTAAAAACTGTCGGGCCTTCGATATCAAAGAACCACAGACATAATTTGGAGCCAACTCCCTCAATAAGCGATGAAGAAAGTAGTTTCAGTAAACCACGTAGGCAAACGTCTAGCGGTAGTTCATTTAAAAACCGTCATCGTCCACAAAGCAATTCTGATAACGAAAACCACGATCCAGCTCCTGCACCAAGCAAGAAATTTAAAAACCGTAATTCGTCACATACTCAAAGAGCTCAAAGGTAATATTTAATATTTTTAAAGGGACTTTTCATCATCATCATCATCATCAGCTGCCACGAATATTGATCAAATAACACACACACACACACACACACACACACACACACACACACACACACACACAAATATCACGCCTGTATTCCCAAATGGAGTAGGCAGAGCACACGAAACGTTACTGCTTCGGAGCCACTTTTAGCAATTTTAGGTTTAAAGTCAAATAACAGTTTAAACTAAGTATGTATGCTTCTGCTTTAAACTTGCTTCTCCACTACCCGCCTTCACCTTCATAAAGTCACACATATCCAACTAACAATTACACCACACAGTGATGCGAAGAAAGTCTGGTGCTGCATGTTAAAATTATGTCGCAAATACGTGGCTATAGTGCACGTTTGGTAATGGAGAAGCAAGATTTAATGTTTAATTCATTAAAATGGTTATCCATGCGGATAACGTCTAAATCAATCAATTTTTTAAGATATAATAAATAAATAAATATCATGGGACACTTGACACCAATTGACCTAGTCCCAAACTAAGCAAAGCTTATAATTTGATAACAGGTTTTTCATTTCATTCATAAATATAATAAATAATATATTGATTTTTTTCGATTTTCAGCACTCATTTTGGCAGACCACAAATTGTACCTCAATTGGCAACCATCTCTGTTTTCAGTGAAAGCGCCACCCCAGCGTTCTCCAACAGGAGAAAGAGCAACCGCAACTCCAGTCATAAAACAATTGTCACACCTTCAAACAATGACAACCAATCGAGGCGCGGTTTCAAACCCCGTGTACAAGCTACTCCCGTCGAACAAGTTACACCGGTCGCATCGACTAGTGTCTACAAATTTAAACTTAATCGTACCCCAGGTTCCGGACGTTGGCAATATAAAACAAGTCCCAAACCCAAAGTCACGATCAGAAAGATCATGGGTGATGATGAACCAACGACGCCTAATGCAAATCCTCTTCTTGAGGACATCAATTCCAACGATCTTTCTCCACAAGCTAGAGTCGACAACGATCTAGAATTACAAGGGTCTCAAAACGGTGCCAGTTCTTTACTAGAAAATGACGACGATGATAATTCAATTGAAAAACCACCGCCAGTTGAAACATTAAGGGTTCAAATATCTACCCCTGCTGATTTTAAAGATGTTTATTACGAAATTGCTACAATCAAGTCTCCCTATACTTTCCAGGTTAGATTTTCTACTTGAAAAACAACAAATTTGTTATGATTTTTTCGTAGTCTAAAATTGTTTTTTGTTTTTTTTTCAGGTTGGACGCGTTAAAAATACTCGCATTATCACCGTCACGTCTACAATTCAAAAACGTATAGAACCAACAGCATCCGTTAATACACCAAGCTCTTTGAGCGAACCACTGACTGAAAATATACTAGCTACTGCATCTCCTTATGGCAAAGATCATAATTTGGACTCAAGCATAGCCACCCTGCCGGCTATAACATTGTCTTCGGACATGGAAACTCCACCGTTAGAAACAGTAACCGAAACATTCAGCACGACGCAGCACATGTTGAAAACTCACATTTTGCCTGTCGTAAGGGATGTTAACTTAACAAGTAGTCTAACATTCATCCAAACATATCAAATAACAAGATTTGTTACTGCGACTAAGACTTTGCCACCAATGGACTACTTCCAATTTATACCTAGTAAAACTCTCAAAGAATTTAACAGTCGCCTAGACGAAGCAGGATCAGAACTACATTTGGAATTAGATTTTGGAGACAGTAATGAAGAAGAAGACGGTGTGCCACGACGAGTTTTCCCACCCGACCTAGATTTGGCTAACATTGGATCTGATTTCGATTTAGCTGAAGTAGATAAATACAGATTACCAGATAACCACTTGAGGCTCAAGAAAGCTCACGGCCAAAATAAAGGCAATCATGTTACCGAAGCACCATCACCACCGACGCCCGCTCTAACTCCGGAACAAGCACAACAACTGGCATTGCTGAGGCTCCTTAACCCAGCTGCTGCTGCACAAATCCCTAACGTGGTAACAACATCTAAACCAGTCCTGAAATACGAAACAATTTACGAATCCCATGTGATTCCATTCTTTGATGGCAAGAGCACTGTCCATAGCACTATATCTAGACCAGTAGCTACTGTAACCAAGACGGAATACGAAATAGGAACCAGTAGTCTTCCCGCCCTGCCATTACAGCAACTGAATCCGCTGTTCCCTCAACAACAACAATTCTCACTGACTTCGACGCCAGTTGTCATGAACACGGAAGTGACAGCAACAGACAGTCAAGTCTTGAAATTGACATTCGGTGCAAAGACTGTTTACACAACGCTGTACACGACCAAAGTTGTGCCCACGGTGCTCACGTCCTACGTCACTTCTTCGCTGCCTGTTCAGCCAAGCGCCGGTTTCCCTGGATATTTCCCAGCGCCATTCGCACCATTCCCATATGTAGGTTAAAAGATGTGTTGGGTTCCCATATGTAGGTTCCTCTTTAGAAAAAACTTTAAATAAATCTGACGTGTGTAATTCAGTACGCGAAACGTTCAGTGACTGTGATTATGATAGCACGCAAGTTTTCAAAACAAAACTTTAAAGCGAGTGCGTTGTTATTTGTAGTACATGTGATAAACTATATTGCGAGTGGTTGAGCAGTAAACAGTGCAAAAGCTGCAGAATGTTGAGATTTATAGCCTTTGTGAAAATCACGAAAACTCGAAAGTTGTATATTTTCTTGTGAAGTTTTCCAGTTTTACGTGGCTTTCCGTTTTCCGTACATGTGGTAGGGATATAGAAATAACGTAATTACTATGTGTAATATGGAGTAATTAAGCAAAGCTAAAATATTCATATAAAGGTATGAACATATTTTTAGTTATTGCTGTGTAAATATTGTTATTTATATTTGAATGACGTTGTACATAAACCATACTTAATTATAATTAGATAAAACAATACTAAAATTACACTTAATTAAGTACAGTTTAAATAATTTTTTGTACTTTTTGTATATTTTTGTAAATTCAATAAATAATTAAGGCTTGGTGCGTCGTGAATATGATTTTCTGTCATCCCGAAATGCTTGCTGTACAGTCAGCAGCAGAAGTGGATGCGCGGTTACGGTGCTCAAAATTATCTACACATGACTACTGCCAAGGTAATAAAAATGTTTAGATCATTTTGAGCACCACAACTTCTCATCGACTTCTGCTGCTGGCTGTACTTGGTCAACTGATATATCTTTAGCTCCAGACCAGTAAGTAAGTAGGATAGCGGAACACACAGTGTAGTGTCATTAATATTTCCAGGAAGCTTGCTCGGCGGCCGCGACAGAGACATTTAACTAATGACCTGTCGCCACAATCTGAGCGCTCACCAATTTATTCTTTTAACCCATCTCGCTTTCGAAGGGTTTTGTCTCAAATCGTCTTGTCCATAAAGAGCACTAAACTTGCGTGCAGAAAAATTTTGTTACATTTGAAAGTTCATATACCTACCTATTATTACCGGTAGGCTATTGCACTTTTACTGGGCGACGACGCCGAAAGAGAAAAAATTAAGATGAAACCGATCATTTTATTTTTATTACTCTACATACATTCTACGGTACCTATCACAAATGAAACACGTTTTTGTTCCTGTTAATTGTATGAGATATACAGGTAGATCAAAAGCAGCTCAAACATATGAGCGAAATAATGATCCCACGTTCCCTTCATTAATAATGACGGTTGTAAAGGGCCTGGTGCCTTTTGTACTGCCGAACCAATTCGTATGGAGGTATTATAATATTATGATAGAACTCAATATTGTGTTTGTATCAAATTTACTCCGCCGTGTAATATTTCAGAGAACGAGAGCTTGGTTTATTTCCCATGATATCTTAATTAAAGTCGTTCCACACCGCGCGGGGGCGCGGAAAGAAACGAAGCGGCCTCAAGTTATGAAACTAAGATTAATGTAAGCTGTTTTGTAAACTTAATAAACCTTTCTCGCACTTTTTTGTTCAAAATTAAGGTAGTAATGACGTTATTAAGCCTTTGCTTGGATCATTGCCAAAACTGACAGTTAAGTTAAATATGCGTTATAGTTTACGCAGAATAGGTTTGCTTGATTTATATCAAGCATAAATACTTCGATTTGACTGAAACAGAATAAAGGTTGTGATCAATGGAGATGAACGATAGCTCCGCATAAGAAGCAAGACTGTACTGGAAGAAGGCATGTTAATTAACATCTAACATACGAAACGTAATATCCTGTTGTGTGAAACGTATAGAAAATAACATAAAGATTAAACAAAATAATTGACAGAATATATGGTCGTTTCGTTTTTTTTTTCAGATACTCTCAACTTTACCGGATTGTTAGAAATAACTCTAACTCAATCTAAACCAATCCGTACATTAGGTGATCAAATAACCCTTCTTCGGGCAGTCGGGTAAAAAGCTTGTTTAATGGATAGTTTAATCAAAAATGATATTACCTAGGTATACCTCGTTTTTATAGCATTAGAAAGAAGTAGGTAAGCGAGCTTGAGGTGTATTTTTATTGAAAGACACTTTTGAAAAATAAATCATAGCAAATATGTAACAAGCAGGAAGGACATTATGATCATTTACATGCTTTTGGTAACACAAGTAAGTAATAGTTACTGCTTTTTTTTAAGTTTTTCAGTAAAATAAGACTCATCAAGATTGTTTACTTACCCTTTTTCTAATGCTAAATAAAACGAAGTACCTATATATCAAGCCTATATCAAATGAGTTAAATGACCATGTGCCATATTATGTAATTCGTGTAATATTTAAACTTTTTGTATTTTGGCACGTTCTCATTTTGGAAACCAGTCGCTATTTACCGCGCATTCAGTAGTAGGTAGAGTTTACAAAAAAACAGTGCTGGTAAAGTCTGCTTACATGAGGTAGGTACTTTTCATGCTTCTACCTAAATGTTTTTTATCTAAATAAAACTACAAAGCCAAAATAAAAGCGTTACCTGAGCGCTCACAGGGGATGTAATAGTTTCTTTTCTCCAATACTCGCCTGTGCTGTCGATGACAGCATGACAGGCTTTGTCTTGCTGACGCGATCCGATAGCGTTGTGAAAGCATCAGGAGAAGACAGTCGCCATCCAAGTCAAGGTAAGGAAAACGTACTCAAAAAGGTAAACCGGACTTTACAAAACATGCGAAAAGTGATAAATCCCCGTATAAATTAGAATTTTTGTTGTACAATCCGGAAAGGATAACACTCTAGTATGCAAAGCCAACCCTTAATGAAGGCGTGTGTACAGGCTTATTTAAAGATGACTACAAATAAATAATCAGATTAGATGAAGAAGTTTAATTTATTGCTCAAATTTATGTACCTACTTTTGAATTTTAGTCATATACTCAGTTAATCATAAAATATTGCTGCAGCAATTCCAACACGGCGCAACTTTTCCTATTTTAAAAAACTACGATTATATTGTTAAAGGCTATCATCTATTTTTAATTATTGTAAATAGGAGAAAAACTGTTAATCCACTTCTTCTCAAGGAACGTGATTCAGGTATTGTATCACTAAAACAGTAAATAAAACACACTTGGAGAATTCCATTACCCAAACAAATAGCAACCTTTCATCCTAATATTTTCCTAAAATGCTGTACCAATGCGATATAAAAAAAAATAAGAACAAGCCGTGCACCGAACAAACGTCGCTAACGCGCACCAGACTGACCATTTCTCTTTGCTTCCACATCTTCAATATCCGCCACCTGCCTCCGAAAATACACAAAGCAAATATTGCCTGATATTTTTCTATTTTGCCGGCGACGTAGTGGCTACGACGGCGAGGATTACCGGCTTCTGAAAGTGTACTGAGGAGTGCGAATCTGCGAAATACTGTTAGGTTAGCAAGAGGTAAGTAATACATGTCTGTCTAACAAATTAAGCACCTTTGTTACTGGACAACTTGCAGGACATCATAATATATCAGGAAAGTCACCACTCTCTAGTATGTAGGTGCCTATTTTCTACGTACAAAGATTACTAAGAACGCCTCATCGCAAATATTGTAGTTTTTCGCCAAATTCTCCCCTACGGAGTTTTTTTTCGAATCAGTGGTAGATTTTCATAAATGCTTATCCTAAATTACATAAAGATAATTTCATTTTTGTGCATTTTTTTTATTTATTTTTTAATTTTTCCATATGGAAAATGACGCATTATCACGAATTGATTAGGTACCAAATAAAATACGAAATGTACTCTCTACAGTAGAAACGACTCTACACACACACAAACATCACACCTGTATTCCTAAATGCGGTAGGTAGAGCACCCGAAACATTACCGCTTCGGAGCCACTTTTAGCAATTTTAGGTTTTAAGTTTGACAAAAACGGCACAATAGTGACAGGTTGCTAGCCTGTCGCCTATGGTATACCTAAACCTATATCCTCAGTCGCTTCTTACGACATCCACGGAAGAAATGGAGAGGCGTAATTCTAACCCGACACCCCACGGGAAACGACTCTACGATACCTACTAATTGACATTAAGGGTTCTTTTGACATCGTAGTGATCAATACTTCATTGTCTAGTTAACCTTTACCGAGCCAGTCAGTCAAACTGTTATTAGACTAGCGACCCGCCCCGGCTTCTAGTAGTTTTTGAGTTGATTCGTAACAAACATCAAAAATACAAAAGTACAAACATACAAAAATACACAAATCCAAATCTTTCTTTTTTATAATTATAGTACGTATCTAGATTGACTACTAAAATAACAACTTGTTCCACTTGTTTTTCAAATATCCGTCTCATTTTAGTATTAACTATAAATAATGTTTTTGAACGTAACGCGTAAATATTTTGCCATATAAAAGTTTGGGACACTTGAAGGGTACATATTTTCTGCACACCCATTAAAAATATTAGTGGAATGTGAAAAGTTGGATCTGAGTTAACACGCCTTTAAGTAGCTTTGACTTTAGGTAGTAGTTAATTACTTATGTGGATAGAATCGCAGGTAAAAACTAGTATTGACTCAAAGCTCAAAATACATAGCCCAGTTTAACCAGATCGATTACACTAGAGACTTGCACACTCGCTGCGACTACGACCTAAACCGGCTTAATCATATTGGCATCATCGACTAAGCTCACTCTATTTTCCTTTTCTACAAATCCCAATCGGAATTCGAATCTCAGCGCGGACTGAACTGATCCAGTTATAATTTGAATTTTAATGCACAGACATAGACTTAGTAGAACATTGGCAAAATTATAGCCATCTTGATGATTTTTCGTCACAGTAGGTACTCGTAGGTACTCGTACTTATCAATCAAAGAAAGCTTTTAAACTCGTACACTGAGAATGTAATCAACATCTAAAAATAATTATAAAACATATAGAAACGTTTGTTAATTGATCTGTTTGAAGTCGGTGCCTCAGCGCGTGCCAGCAGGAATGATAGAAGCCCAAAGATAGTATGTAGAGGTACTTGTATATACCTAGATGAGAAGCATGATCCACCTGGCTAGTGCCAAAGATATATACGAAAACAGAACGAATTGGAAAATTAGGCTATGTACAAAAATATTGTTTAAGTATAAAATTAATACACTTTATACAGTTAAACAGGTATACAGGTAATTTAGTATTTACAAGCGCTATATACATAACCTAATCCAAGTCATAAGTAAGACTCACGTACTGACTAAAACAACCCTTGGGCGCCAATGTGACCGGCTAGCCGGTCGGAGAAATAACAGGCGTGTAGTTACAAAATAAAAATATAATATAAAAGGAAAATATATACAATTCATTCAGTCAGCACTGCTCTTCTTGATAAATTTTAAAAAACACTGGCCTGAGACTTGTAGGACGGGTAGGGAAACAGGGCAAGGTATTAAGGTCGCCTCGGAGCGTCCAGTCGCGCCGGCGATCTGCTCCGAGGCAGCGAAGCGGAGTGGAAGTGGAGATGGAGATTGTGAATCAGCAAGAAAAAGGAAGGACTGGAATGAAACACCCTGCTTTACTGCTTCCTTGCAGCACCCATCCAAGCCTCGTTTTAGTGTCGGACCAGCGAAAGAAAGCTAAACGAGACTTGGATTAGGATTTATAAAATGTAGACAAGAAATAAATGTTAGGAATAGAGATAATAATATTTACAATACCTGCAATAGTGGCAGCCCTTATATTACAAGAGTAGTGAGTGAAATAGCTAGCACCGAGTAAAAAAAACAAACCAAAGTAAAACCAAATATAAAATATTCAACAATAAAGAAAACCAAATTTCGGCTTAGGCCTTGTCAAATGGTAGAGCCAAAGACCGGAAAAAACAAAAGCGTATCAACAATTTAGAATTTAGAGTTTTTTTTTTCTGTAAGCGGCCAATTGCGCACCGCGGAGGTTTGCCATGTTACAAGACAACAACTTTAAACTCAGTTCAAACTCATTTTGACCAGCCATATTTTAGCCACACAAGGTAGCTCAACTCATAATAAATAATAGAAAGTTACCGACTCCGAAACTAGCAATAATTGTATACACTTATTATTGTTCCAATAGATTGATCGTCGCAAGGATATAAGATTGAGAAGAATAAGAAAAGGTTGATAAGTAAATTAAAGAAACTAGATTCCGTAGTTTACTGTTTAGTGTTTTGGGGTCGTTTTTACTTTTTTATCACAAAGACATTTAAACCAAATTATCTTTTATCGAGGTTCCAAAACATGTACAATAAGTTGTTTAGTTGTTGTTGCACCTATTCTGTTTTCTCCTATTTAAATACTCGTATCTACGAGTACACTTTTGCCACAAACAAAAGACAACGAGCCTGGTAAAAGTAAAGATCATTTATAAAATGTAAATAGAATTATTTTATCTAAAAACGGGCACGTCCGTTCTGCGCTGCCGCAAATCTACGCGAATGCTGTGGAGCTGCTCACTGATTGAACGAGGTTAGACGAAATCGGCTTATCGTCCGCCGATGGCGAATGGGGAATAATTTCATTTCAGTATGCACTGGCCTCCCCACCGCCATGCAAATTTACTGGATATTCTCAATTTTACATACACTTACATAGGATGTGTCGTAAGAAATGTTGTGAGGTGGATGTGCTCTTATAATATTGTAAGTAAATAGGATAGCTGCAACAAACATTAACTTGAATCTTTGTAAAAAATGCTGGGGCCCTAAGAATGACTATTCTATTATTTTTAGGGACCCGTAGCCATAATGGCAAAAACGGAACCTTTATAGTTTAGCCATGTCTGTCTCTCTGTCCGTATGCGACTTTGCTCAGGAACTATCAATGCTAGAAGGCTGTACTTAATTTTGCACGAATATATAAACTATGCCGATAAAATGATACAATAAAAAATAAAAAGCAATTTTTTTAGAGTACCTCGCATAGACGTAAAGTGCAGTAAATTTTTTTCTCATCCAACCTTGTAGTGTGGGGTTAGATAGGTCTTTTAAAACTATTAGGTGGTTGGTATGGCGTGTAAATAGCCAATTTTCGTGGGTGGCGGAAGACCGGGAGCTCGCTATACCAAATGGAATTTCCAACAATGCAGAAGCACTCACCTGGTTAGGGCTCCGGCCGATGATGATGCGAGGGTCTTGTGATGCGGTTGTTGATCTTCTTATTTGGCGATGCGGTTAATATTTTACGAGCACGAGACGTGAGCGGTTGAAAAACTTATGTCAACGAGTAGACTGACAAGACGTGTGCCAGAGAGCACCCCTGCACTTTGTATGGCCAAAAAAAGGTTTTAGTGCGCGAACATGCTCCCGGCCTTGAAATGCGGAGAATTTCAATGAGTATGAGGTGCGGTGGGGTATGATGCGGTGCAGTGAGGTATGATGCGAAAATGAAACGTTCTAATTTACTGTGAAGGTAGCGGATATAATTTTATGACAGGACGCTTAAAAGATCCTTTCGCAGTTCTTATCATAGCTACACGAACCACGTTATCAGACCCTGGATAGACATCTGTCACGACACCCAAGGGCCAGTGAAGCGGGGCAACATTGTCATCACCCATTAACACAACCGTCCCTACTTTGATGGGATGGTCTTGGGTGTACCATTTATTCCTGACTTGCAACGTGTGCAGGTATTCACTGCGCCATTTTTTCCAATATGATTGGACAATATTGTCGAGCAACTTCTTTCTATTGTGAAGATTTCGGCACTCATTAGACAAGTCAGTAGCGGGTAAAAACTGGAGCGGTGTGGACATTAGAAAATGCGCGGGTGTTAATATTTCTGGATGCGGATCTGAAGATATGGCACAAAGCGGCCGCGAATTGAGTATGCACTCAATTTGTATAAGTAAAGTGAGCAGTTCTTCGTACGTCAGAAGCTGTGAGCCAATGACGCGATACAAATGAGTCTTAAAACTCTTAATATTTGATTCCCACATGCCACCGAAATGAGGGGAACGCGGCGGGATCATTTTCCATTCAATGCGGTGATTAACACATTCAAAATCAAATCTAGACTTAAACTCTGGACTTGATAGCATGTTATACATTTCGTCCAATTGAGCTTTAGCACCAACAAAATTAGTCCCATGGTCCGAATAAAGACAAGAGACGGGGCCACGTCTAGAAATAAAGCGCTTGAAAGCGGCTAAAAAGGTATCTGAAGTTAAATCAGAAGCTAGCTCTATGTGAACTGCTTTTGTAACGAGACAGACAAATAAGCAAATATATGCCTTTTGAGCGTGCTGTCCACGACGACGACAAAGAGTTATGCGGAGAGGACCAGCATAGTCCACGCCGGTATGCATGAAAGCTTTTGCTTCTTGCAAGCGATAAGAAGGCAAGTCAGCCATTTTTGGCGTTGGATGCACGGGCTTGACGCGAAAACATTGATTACAATTATGTACCCTAGCTCTAATGACAGTTCGGCCATCTAATATCCAGAAACGCTGGCGAATGATAGACATTAAAAGTCCTGCACCTACATGACAGTTCATAGTATGGTAATGATCTATAATCAAATTAACCATGTGGTCACGTTTTGGAAGAAGCGCGGGATATTTAGCTTCAAATGGCAGATCTGCATTTGAAAGGCGACCTCCAATTCGTAAAACGTTGTTCTCGTCTAAGAAAACTGATAGCTTCAAAAGTTTGCGCGACGGTAATATATTATTTTTTATGCGAGCGATATCTTCACTAAAATGAACACTCTGTATAGCGACTAATAAAGCGGTTTCAGCAATATTGAGATTTTTAAGTATTTCAGTTGGATTTAATTTTCTTGCTAAGCGCAACACATATACAACTGTGCGGAGCAGTTTATTCCACGACGAAAACCGTTGAGCTAGCGTATACAGTAAGGGCGGTTCAGCTTGAACGATTGCGGTTAAAGTATTAGTTTTGCATTCAGGCAATTTGTCAAATTCTGTGGGACAGAAATTTTGAATAGGCCATGCGGTAGGCGGGCTTCGTAACCAAGAAGGTCCGTTCCACCACAAATCATGAGATATTAATTGTGACGGTAGCATACCGCGAGACAAACAATCACTAGGGTTGTCAACTCCGGCAACATGATAGAAGTTTTGTGATGCAACATTTTCTTGACATTGAGCAACACGATTACTAACAAAAATGGACCATCTATGAGGAGATGATTTAATCCATGAAAGAGTAATTGTTGAGTCTGTGAAAGCATATATCCCAGTAATTGGAATACGAGTTAAGTAAGTGTCCTGAACAGTTTTGATCAATTTGGACATTAAGAGAGCGGCACATAACTCTAAACGAGCAAGTGTAGTTATTTTTGCGGGAGACACTATCGACTTTGAGTAGAGTAGCTTCACAGTGACATAACCGGCTGGGTCTGTAACATGTAAGTAAATGACACATCCATAGCCATTGAGACTGGCATCTGAAAATCCGACGATGTTGACCGTAGAGTCAGCACAAACACCAATGTGACGCGGAATTTTTAATGTTGACAGCATTGGAAATTCTTGCACTAGCATAGAATAGCATTTGATTATATGCTCAGGGGGTGTGTCATCCCAGTCGATCTTGCAAAGCCAAAGTTCTTTAATTAATAATTTGGCGTATAATACAACAGGAGCTACTAAGCCAAGAACATCAAACAAGCGAGCTACAGTGGATAGAATTATTCGCTTGGTGCACTTCCCACCGGCAGGCGGAGACGTAGTTATAAAGAAAGTGTCACTTCTGGGTTCCCATGACAACCCTAACACCTTTGAAATATTTTGCTTGTCGTTAAAATTGACAGAAGCACGGTGTGAGTCAGGAAGACTATCTAAAAGTGCAGACGAATTACTTGACCATTTGACTAAGTCAAATGCGCCAGACTTGAATAGCGCGATTAATTCTTGCGATAAGCGCATTGCGGTTTCATCATTAATACATGAATGGACTAGGTCATCCATGTAAAGCTGAGAGCTTGCCACTCTTGCAGCATCAGGAAAGCGGTGACTTTCATCCGAGCATAACTGTTTGACAGTACGCATAGCCATAAAAGGGCTCGACTTGAGTCCGAAAGGGACGCGGGTAAATTGGAAGCTGCGGATTGGTTCACTTTCAGAGAAGCGAAATAATATTTTGACGAATTTAAAGTCATGCGCAGGCAAACAAATTTGCATATACATTTGTTTAATATCAGACGTCATAGCTACTGGAAATAAACGAAAGTTCAGTAAAAGCAAAAATAAATCAGCCTGTAGATTAGGACCAGTATGCAATATGTCATTGAGTGACATACCTGAATGAGTCTTAGCACTGGCATCGAGAACGACCCTAACAGGAGACGTTACTTTTTCCGGACGGATGACAGCATGATGAGGGATATAGTAACCATCATCAGTAAGTTCAGATTCGGGTATTTCGGTTAGGTAACCATTCTGCATGTACTCTGAGATTACTTTATTATAGGAATCGCGAAGAGTAGGCATTTGTTTAAACTTCTTTTCCAAGTAAAGCAGACGACGGTGAGCAACAGAACGAGAATTCCCCAGTTCTGAAGAATCTTTACAGAAAGGTAAGGCCACAGTGTATCTACCTTCCTCATTGCGGGACATAGACGTCGTGTATAAATTTTCACATTTAGTCTCTTCTGGACTTAAGTGACGTTTGAATGGGATTTCTTCTAATTCCCAAAATTTATTTAGGCTCGACTCGAGGTCATTGAGCACGTGAGCGGTGAAAGAAATAGCGTTATTAGGGTCAGACTTACAAGGATAGTCGCCCATTAAAACATAACCGAAGGCGGTTAAAAAAGCGGGAGGAGCACAAGAGCCGGAATCTACCCTATTCCCTAAGTAGATATACGGGAACAGCTGGACACCGAGCACTACATCAATGCAGCCTGGAATGTTCCATGTGAGGTCTGCGAGCGGTATATTATTAAGGTAAGCCATGTCATGTTCATTATTTTCAATAAAATGCGAGGGCAATTGGTCGGTTATACAATCTACCACTAAAGCGTGTATGTAGTATTTATTATTCGGATATATGCGGGATTCAATATTAAAGTACACATAACCGTGAATCGGTCTTGAAGTTAAACCAACACCCTTTATATAAGAATTGGTCAGTGGTATGATAGGCAAATTTAATGTTTTACAACAATCTAGTGTTATTAAGTTGTTTTGAGAGCCGCTATCAATCAGGCATCTAATAATCTGTTTACTATCGCCATTGTTTTGCTTAGCGTATATTTGAGCCGTTGACAGTAATATAGTTGAATGCGGTTTTGACTCCACCTTTAGCGAAACCGAAGCGTTTGCGGGGTTATATACCGGCAGTGTATTACTGTCAGGCGATGGATGCGAACATGAGCACTCGG
This sequence comes from Choristoneura rosaceana, assembly GCA_037349165.1. Lineage (NCBI taxonomy): Eukaryota > Metazoa > Arthropoda > Insecta > Lepidoptera > Tortricidae > Choristoneura > Choristoneura rosaceana. The sequence goes on from JAZBNJ010000008.1 coordinate 6,217,011, forward strand.
CTACGGGCGGCGCGAGGCCGCGGCCGACGCTTGCAGCATGAGCTGCTGGCTCGCGCGGGAGCGGCGCGGCAGGCTCCGCGCGCGGGCACGGTGCGCCAGACGAGGCGGTCAGCGTATGCGCGGCAGAGGAAGATGACCCATTTATAAACAACTGCGTAGATTTAATCGCTTTTGCGGGCTTTTGAGGTTGGGAATTATTGTTATTATTATCAAAATGTAACAATGTATGATGACGTTTTTGACAAGACTTGCAAGTACTACGTGAGCTGCAATTGACCAGAGTATGTGACATGCTTAAACAGTTTACACAGCCACGGTTGTTTTTAATAAAGTCGAATCTAGCTTGTGGTGAGACCATATTTTTGAATTTGGAACAATTATATAACTGTACGTGATCATTATTATTGCACAATACACAGGGTTTGTTATTTGCGGAGCTGGAAGAAGAAACATCATTGCTAGCTACAAACGCTTTGTAAGTAGTACGCGCGGGTTGAGCCGGTGTATTGGCAGCGGGTTTGTAAGAGGTTCGCGGAATATTAATTGAAGGATTATTGCCTGACCGTTCTAGAATTTTGACTTGACTCTGCATAAATGTGACATATTGTTCGTACGAAGGAATAGTTACGTCACGCACAGACATTTCAAAACTTTGTAAAGTCTGTTGGTCAGTTTTTCGTAAGGCGCACTGCAGAAAAAAGAAATCTGACAGATCAGGAATATCTAATTGTTTTAAAGCGGCCACAGTGGCAGAATATTTCTCTATAAAGCTGTTGAGACTACTGGGCGAGTTTGAGCTTGGTTTAATGTCCAAGATATTATTGAGGTAGTATGTACCCAGGGCGCGTTTATCTTGGTATTTCTTTACTAGACTATCCCAAATAATAGAATAAGTCTCTCCTGTGGGTACCAAACCTGCGGTTATATTTAAGGCGCTATGGGTCAGTTTTCCCATGAGGTACTGTATGCGTTGCGAGTCAGTAAGCTGGTCGTTATTATGAATATTCGACTTGAAAGACTCATAGAATATGGGCCAGTTTTCAGTCCTACCATCAAAGGAAGGAAGGTCGATAGACGGGAGCTTAATATTTGGACCTTTAATTTGCGGCGTGGGTGCAGAAGGCGAACTCGTTTGCGGGGCGGTTATTTTAGAAATATTAGTACGAGTGCGCTTGATGCGGGCGTATAAGTCTTCAAATGTATCCAGAGTCTCATAATCTGGCTCATGTTTAGGATCAAGAGACATTGAAATAGCATTTATTTCGTCTAATATTTTTTCGAAATTTACTCGAAAGTCATCGATCGTCTCGGATTCCGCCATGAAATTTTCGTTACTGCGAGAATCGAGCGTCGAGACTTTTTTCGACAAATCAAGCAAACGGGAGAAACGGCGTAAAATTTGTTCCTCTTTGGTTTTCAAAATGGATAATTTTGATTCTAAAGGTGATTTCGCCATGATTATGTAACGCGAATATTAAAATTTAGTTTCAAAAATTATATGAGATGTCAGAAGAAATTATGACAGAAATGGCGGTTGAAAATTATGCCTATTGTGAGAGCCAAAAATTACGCTATGTCACAGGCGAAGCGGGTGAATAATTTCGTTCCGGGAAGCAATCCGGTTCGAAGGACCAAGAATTATGGTATGGCGTGTAAATAGCCAATTTTCGTGGGTGGCGGAAGACCGGGAGCTCGCTATACCAAATGGAATTTCCAACAATGCAGAAGCACTCACCTGGTTAGGGCTCCGGCCGATGATGATGCGAGGGTCTTGTGATGCGGTTGTTGATCTTCTTATTTGGCGATGCGGTTAATATTTTACGAGCACGAGACGTGAGCGGTTGAAAAACTTATGTCAACGAGTAGACTGACAAGACGTGTGCCAGAGAGCACCCCTGCACTTTGTATGGCCAAAAAAAGGTTTTAGTGCGCGAACAGTGGTTGTTAAATCGATTTTTCGATTTCAACTTTAAAGTGCAAATTTTCATTAAAATCGAGCGTCCCCCCCCCCCCCCCCCCTCTAAAATCTAAACAGGTGGGTGGATTTTTTTTTAAATTCAGGATGGTATTAAGTAGGTATATCAAACTTACAAGGAAAACTACATATAACGGTTACGTTTTCTTGAGAATTATTAGTAAGTAGTTTAAGAGTAATAAATAGCCGCATAATATATAAAATATACCTAAACTGGGAATATTCCGTACAAAATACGAAATCCTTAGAAAATTTTTAATTATTTTTTTCGTAATGGCTACGGAACCCTATTTCGGGCGTGTCTGACATGCTCTTGGCCGGTTTTTAAGAAATACATACTATCATTTTCATTATGCAGACAAAAATTACCTGTACTGACTAGGTAAATACTGCTTAGATAAATGGTAACATTTTGTGTAATGGTATCTCACATTTAAAGTGAAACCTCTCTTTGAAAGCCTCGGTTATCTTTAAAAATCCAAATATTTTCCCAAATAAGGAAAACCCTTACAATATCACGGACACCCTTCATTAGGTAAAGCTAAAAAGCTTCTTCGCCAAAGTTATTTGAAGTTGGTAATTTTTTTACCGAAATGGAGCGACAAATTTGAGTCTCCCCGCAATGGCATTGTTTCCAACCCCTTCGTTTGGCTACAAGGGGCCCGTACAATCTCCGCGAATGTCAAGAAAACTCCGAAGTAAAAATTCGTTTAGAGACATTATACGAGTACCTACGTGCGTAAATCATCCTTTCTTGAACAGCAAATTTTTGTTTTTGTTTTGTTGATTACAGTTGTGTATTGTTTAAATGTTAAGGTAAAATACTACAAGTTTTTTTAACTTTAAGTTAGCTTAGGTTAAATGCCATAAGTACGAAGATTCTTTTATAATGCATATTTTATGCATGCTCCGGAACGTGTGACAAAGGGTTCACTAATATTTCATAAATAACGTTTTGGCAACCTGATTCATTTCGTAAAGTTTACATTTCTGAAACTGTAAATATTTTAGTATTTTTATACAATTATCGGTTAGTTTAACCTTTTTTAACCTTTTTTTACCATCACGGGGAGGCGATGATGTTATGTGGGGTTTTTTACCCACTAAAACCCCCGGGATATTCCTTCCTCGCAGCCCTGCTAGCGACGCAGCGGTACTACGATATAACCCGCTACAATGCCAGGATCGGTTATCCGTTTCCAAATTCATCTTCTGGGGGAGCCATTCTTGGACCCCCTTTCCCACCAATGGCATGCTAGGGATATTTGGCATGCCATTCTCCTCGAGGACCTTGCACACTTACCTAACCTAACCTAAAGAGTTCTACACGATGGCCCTAAAATAAATCCTGAAATATTTACAGTTCTATAGTAGTACAGTTCCAAAATGAAAAGTTGCGAAATTAATCAGGTTGTCAAAAGTTAGTTTAGTGTTTTAAAGGGGTTACCAGGACGATTTTTCGATTCAGTGATCTGTTTGAGAAATATTCAACTTTATTAAAATAATTATTTTCATTAAAATTGAGCGTCCCCGCCCCTCTAAAATCTAAACTGTTGGGTGGAAAAATCTAGTAAGTACTATATCGTATTTACAAGAAAAATTATAACGGCTAGGTTTGCTTGATAATTATTAGTAGTTTAAGAGTAAATCGCAGCCTAAGGTATAAAATATGTATACCTACCTTAACTTTGAAGATTCCGTATACTTACGAAATCGTTAGAAAAATATTAACTACTTACTTGATTTTTTCGTAATTGCTATGGAACCCTATCTTGGGCGTGTCCGTCACGCTCTTGGCCGGTTTTTTTTTAAATAGATACGTAGGTATTTATATGATGTGTGTGTGTGTTAGGGATAAGTTCGCCTTTTTACTCTTTTGTTTTGTTGTTTTCTTTTTGTTTTATGTACAATAAAATATTTACATACATACATACATGATAAAGTCTGATTAAATTATTATTATTATTATTATAGAAAAATCTGATGAAATTAAATAGCTAATTCAATCTACCAGCTCTTATAGATTCTACAGTTTGTATGAAACGGGCTCTACATAAAATACCCCACTTCCTGTCATTTGTTAGATAAAAAAACAACGCAATCAATTCCTGTTATAGTGATGATGATGAATCTAATCAACCACAATACAGATAGCGTTTATCTATAAAATATGTATGTGATTTACTTATATCTTATAGCCGATAAGTAAATTGACGTTCGAAAAATAATTAGTTGCATTCGACAAACAAATGAAAACGGAGCCCTGTTTGGTGTCTTGAAATTTATTATCGTTTTTTGTCCTGTTTTTAAAACTCCTTTGTTTTTAAATATGACTCGAGTGCATTTGGTGATCACTGTGATAGTTTTAGTATCATGTAAGTGTTACTTGTAACTGGCTATTGATAAAATTTATTGTACCTATAATTTTATTTGTTCAAAATTCAAAAAGTCGGCAATTCAATTGTCTATTTTCTACGCAAAATTTAAAAATTAGAACATGATACGTATGCATAGTGTAGTGAGCGGCTTTACCGCGGATGGCGTCATTTTGTATGTGTACCGACACAGAGTGCATTATTTTGTTTTTCCCCAACCAAAATGTTGCAACAGGTTGCAACCCACCGAGTCGCTATCTGTCTGAAAAAACTAAGATTGTAAAACGCCAAGCTCAAGCTCGCAAAACGTATTTCCAATATTCTATTTAAATACAAATTGTCACGTTCCGAATTATGTTTTTTTGCATTAACAAATCAGCTATTTCTTGTTGCTATTCTGTCTCATCAGCGATGGAATAAAGGTAGATTTAATAGAAGAAATGTTGTGTCACATTATACTAACATGTTTATTAGGTGACCAATATTATAAAAGGGGCTGAAAACTACCACAAAATTGCTAGTTCGACAAATTTTAATCCAATCCAAATAAATCTATAGCAACGAATGAGAAGAAAAATCTTTGCCACAAAAACGACTACTTTCAAATAAAGGTGACTCTGATCTATTGTTACCCTGTTAATAGCAAGGATTAGTCTCATAAGTTATTCACTAAGTAACAAGTAGAAAAAGGGAATCTTATTACGTCCTACATTATTATAATACTTACACAATAAGACAAACCTCCCTTACCTATTGGTAGAATAAAGTAAACCCTGGGGTCGCTAGGGCTGGGGTCACAAAATAATAAATGCATGTCGAACAAAACCGTACCAAAAGTCCACTTGAGTACACCAGTACCAGGGGCCATATTGTCTAACGCGCGGGTACCATCGCTTTCTGCCAGCGAACGAAAAAAGCACGCAGCAAGCAAGCAACAGGTTTTTTTTTTTTTTTTTTTTTTTTTTTTCGAGGGAGGTGGAGAAGGCTCATAGAATACTGCCGAGCCGGACTCGGCAGCATGCCCGACTCATCTGGGAATTGCTCACCAGACGCCTACGGACTAAACTCCACCCCCTGTGGAGTGTTGTACTACAGACGCTCCGTGCTTACGGTATACACTTTGCGTCTGGGTGATTTTTGTATAGTGGTGTTATGTGTGGAATCTGAGGTGAGTAACTGTTTAAGTTGTGTTGTTTGTTTGTATAGAGTACCTGTCGGTGGAGAATTGGTAGGGAGTTTGTTGGTAGGGAGAGTTTTATGTATTATTGAAGAGTTTCAGGTTTTTTATGATGTGTTCTAGTAGGGAGTGGAAGGATTTTGAGGTGGAGTCTTTGGTCAGGATATTTTGAAAATCGGCGGGGTTAATGGAAAGATTATTGCAGTTAATGGTCAGATCAAGGCGTTTGGGAAGAAATCTGGGGCAGTGGAAAATGAGGTGGTTGAGGGACTGTTCTGTGGTGTAGTCGCAAGGGCAGAGGTCGTCGTCTGTAATTCGGAATCGGTGCAGGTATGATTTTGTGATATCCATGGTTGCTAAGAAACTGTGTTGTTGCGAATGTGAGCGTGTTTTGGGTGAGATATGAGATGAGTTCTTTGTAGGTGGGAAAGAGTGTTTTAGTGTAGTGACAGTGTTGGGGGTTATTGTATAAAAGTTCCGTTTCTGTTTTTAGTAATTTTTTGTTGAGGTTATTTTATGTAACTGATTGGGATGAGTGTATAATCTGGTGCTTTGCGTGAGTTTGCTGCTAGTTTGGCAGCCTGGTCTGCTTGTTCATTGCCCGCTATTCCGCTGTGCGCTTTCGTCCAGTAAAAGTGTGTTTGAAGAGTATTTGTGTGTGTATGTATGAGTTTATGAATGTTGTTAACGATTGGGTTGTAGCTATTGGGGTTTCCTAGTTCCTGAAGGGCAGATTTACTGTCAGAGAAGAGGAGTAGGTGTACTTGGTTATATTGTGTAAAGTGTGTAACGATGTGTTGGATGCATTGCGAAATAGCGAGCAGTTCCGCTTGAAAAACGGAGCAGTGGTCATGGAGTTTAAGTTTTTTGACGACTGGAGGGCCGTTTGGTTTGTGTAAAATGAATGCTGCGCCTACTCTGTCATCATGTCTGCTACCGTCGGTGTATGCCTGAAGGGTGTACGCTGGTTGTGTAATATGTGTATGTGTTGTGTGTGTCGTGATTATATTGTTTAGCGTTGTGTCGTCGTGGATGTCAGAGTGTGGGATGCTTCTTCTGTAAGCGGGATGAAGAAGGGACGTAGGGGGGACCGGGGTTTCTATTGGTAGATTGTGAAGTAGGATGGGCGTATGTCCCTTAATCCTCGCAGATTCTACAGCTGCAACGCTTTCTATTTTAGAGGGAAGGGGAGCGAGTTGGGCTAGTGTAATTGAAAGAGGAGTATTTATTGTTCTAAATGCATGAGTGATTTTAATTGCAACTATTCTTTGGAGGGACAGTAATTTGGTTCTTATATATTTGTATTTGAGAGCACTGATCCATATAGAAGCTCCGTAGGTGATTATTGGAACTATAACTTGATAGTAAATAGTTCGGATGTTTTCTGGGTGAACACCCCAGGTGGGTCTGATGAACTGTTGAATCTTATGTGTTAGTTTTTTAACTCTATCAATGCTATTGAGTACGTGTTTTGTGAATCTAAGTTTGTTATCAATGGTTATGCCTAAGTATTTAATGTAAGGTACGAATGGAATATGTATATGGCCTATGTGAATGTGTGCGAGAGATGCTTTTGTGGTGAAGGCTATCGTCTGCGTTTTGTCCGGTCCAAAGTCGAGTTTAACTGTGTGCCCCCAGTCAACCACGGTACGTAGTGAGTTGTTGGTTGCTGCCTCCAGTTGAGCTGTAGTTTTGGCGTGGCATATAAGGAGGATATCGTCCGCATATGCCTGAAGGTGGCATCCCTCCTGAAGTTTGGTCTCTAGGAGTTCATCAATAATGAGATTCCACAGGACTGGTCCGATAACTGATCCCTGTACGCACCCTCTTGTCATCTCTTTGGAGACAGAACAGTCTGCAAAGTTTATGTTTACTCTCCTATCTTTGATATAGCTGAGTAGGATGACATACAGATTTCTTGGGCATTTGGTATGTTTGAGTCGTTTGAATATGATAGGCCACCAAGCGTTGTCGAAGGCGGCGCGGATGTCCAGGGATACGGCCAGGACCTGCTCCCCGTTAGCTCGCGCCGTTTTGACGATATCTAGCGCGTGGTGAATGGCGTTGTTGGTGGAGGTTTGGAGCTTGAACCCAAACTGTGTTTTAACCATTTGATCCGACTGGTAAAGGTGATACACAAGCCTGTTGACTATGATTTTTTCGAGTAATTTGCCAAATACATTTATGAGCCCTATTGGTCGGAAGGATGAAGTTTTATTGTAGTCTGGTTTGTTCTGTTTGGGTATAATTTTAGTCGTAGTAGTTTTCCAAACACCTGGAAAGTAACCCAAACTTAAGCATCTGTTGAGTATGTGAGTGATGGTTTCTGGAAAGAGCTTGGCGAACAGGTAGCAGATATCAGATGTCAGGTGATCGGAGCCCGGTGCCTTTTTGTGGTTAATAGTTTTTAAGGTCTCTAGAACCTCAGTAATAGTGAATGGCGGTTCATCTGAGGTGTCTGGACTGAGGTGCATCCTTTCCCTGAGTCGTTGCTGTTCCTCGGTGTCATTGTAGTCATCCTCCGGATAGAAGGCATCTAATAGAGCTTTGGCTGTATCATGGCTGTTTTTGGTGTATGAGCCGTTGGGCAGTTGGAGCGTTGCTGGAGGTTGTGTTAACGGGCGGGTCTTGATGATCCTGTTGGTAACTGACCAAACGTCCTCTTTCTTTTGTCTTTGACAAAACTCTCTGAAGGCTTCAGTGGAGGCAGAGCGACACGCGTCCGAGTATTCCTTCCTGAGTTCGTCTCTTTCTTTTAGAATAGGGTCTAAGGGAAGCTTCTGAGGAGGTTTGCCTTATTGCGTGCTTTTTTCGTTCGCTGCTTTCTGCCCTCACCTATACCATTCCGAGTGTATTAGACAATAAAGCCTCTGGTGTAACTACGTAATTTGTTAAACAGATCACTCTCATATCATAGGTCACGCTCTTTAAATGCGAGTGAATAGACATCCCTGAGTCACACGTTATTTTAATGGAATTAAGAATAATACGAGGCTCCGAAGATCAGTGACGGGTCAAGAGACTTAAATATGACGACCAATTAGAGTTAAAATTCATTCTAAAAAAAATAAAATTTTAAGTATCAACCTTCAATACCTACCTACTAAGCTCAGGAAATTAACTCTTTGAAAGCATTGAGGAATTATTTTGAATATTCTATAATTAGTTGCAGACGTTGTTCATACTTTCTATCTGTGTTTGGACTGATTACCTATTTACTATGTAGATAAAGATAAGGGGCTTCCCTTTTTCCAATAATCCAGTAATCCTAATCTTTAATTCGTAATTCACAAGCAGTTATTACTCTGATAAAACATACACAACTCTTTGAGAGTAAATACTGCTTAGAGTTATCCTATTTACATTTTACTTCCATACTCTGGAACGTAATTTTACTGTTTATAAAGAGTTATTCACGTATAAGGACTACGTCACATTTGTCTTCTGAGGCAACATAAAACATTAAACTCCCATTACGAATATAATTGTTACGTTACCACTTACCTAGTTATAACCAAATCAGTTGATACACTTTATATTGATAGGCACTAGACAAACACAACACCTAATATCATAGATTTGTTCTGAATTATCGAATTTTAGCCATAGATTTCACTTTTAGTTAAATACCAGACATATACACAGAACGCACCTAAATTAAGTGCTTGCGGTGCAATTGGGAATCACGAAATCAGCTGGCATATCCATTTGGACGGATTTAAACTAGGCTTAAGTATGCAACCGGCAGATCAGCATTAAATATTCTACTGATTCAGGCGTTACTTACCGCACAGGTTCATATCAATAAACTGCACTATTTTCTCTTACTAATTTAAGCTGTATTGTTACGTTTCTGACGCTCGTGATCGCAATCAAATGACAGTTTTTATGCGAAATCTGTCATTTGATTGCGATCGCAAGCGTCAGAAACGTTAGGCAATACGGCCTCTGTACTATCAGCCAAATAAGTGTTCTATCAATTTTCAAGCAAGTTCCTATCAAACGAATATGTCGCTAAAGTCGAACTTTCAAATTGACAGACACGTCTATTGGCATTATGTTTTAACACATTCAAACGATTATCAACTTCAGGCTGGTAGACCACATTTTGACCATAGCTATCTCGGTGCGACACATACTAGGTTAAATAATTGAAAACCTAAGAGTAGAATCGAGAATAGAGTCAATTATGTAGGTACCATATTTTAAATCAGGCTGTGTGGTTTTTTAAATCCATTTTCATTGTGTCCATTCTAAATGTCACGAATGCTTCATACCCCAATTAGGTAAATGTTTTATCAAATGAAATAAAACAATTATCTTGCTCACCCGCGACCTTATGATAGCAACGTTTAGGTACGCAAAATATGCGTGTTCATGCAGTCCCTTCACCTCAGACTTGTGTGTCTAACATCTGCTAGCATGGTGTAGGTACGGTTGAGTTGCTCTGAAGATGAGAGCTGGTTGAGTTCTAAACGCATCAGTGTAATGTGGTGGTGGTAATAGATGGGTTTATGTGATTTGTGTGTGTTCTTACAGTGTGGAGGTGGAGGCACTGCATGCACACGCATATCTTGAATAAACGTAACTATCATAGGTCGCGGGTGAGCAAAGTAATTTTTTTAGTTCATTGATATGGACCTCCACATAGTAACGCCTGACTGATTCAATAAATTGTTTTATCAAAGTTGCATTCTTAGTAAGTAGGTAAGTACTGCCCGTTTTTCTGCGAGTTTGATTTTCCAATAACTAAAAGTTTTCCGTCAACTGACTACAGGCGCTGCTTTAGTAGTCGCTCAGACGAATGCAGTGAGTCGCTGCTTCCAGTTCACGTGGCTAGGCCCACGGTTTCACAACGACAGTGTGTTCCTGAACGCGACCTGCCAGGATGCCACGAGGCTCGCCAGCGGAGTACCGTGCCAGGAACCGCTAGTGGCATCATGTAAGTATTGGCTATGGATTAGGCAGGGTCGGGCCGGCCTTAACCATCTAGGCGCCCCGGGTGAGTCATACCTTTGGCGCGCTTTTAGATACGACAAGCGGCAAACAATAGGGCATGTTTTTAGACATAGAATACTCACTCTCACTCCTATTATATATAAAAAACCGGACAAGTGCGACTCGGACTCGCGAACCGAGGGTTCCGTACACATTTATAGGTATGTAATAAACGGGAATCGTGTCTTGAAGATATTTCACGCTTTTTCCAAGTGATTTAATGCATCCAGTGTATGCAGAGCCCTACTCTTAAGCAAAATGTATGCAGTGTGGAGTCAGATTATGTTGGAGATTGATATTTACAGACAGACATAAAAATCAAGATTTTAAGACTTTTCTAGTTGGTTGTGTTATAATAGCTACTTTCATACCAAATTTCAAGATTCTGAGTTCACGGGAAGTACCCTGTAGGTTTTGATTCCCTTGCGAGTTTCGAAAATTTGCGGAAATTTGCAGCATAAACGGCTGCATCTTTTGATTGCGTTGGCTTAGAAGTTTGATTTTTTCACAGCTCCAAGGGACATTAGATTTGATATAAATTTCAGCTTGATACCTCCACGCATTCTCGAGAAAAAGGGTCTTGACTGACAGACAGACAGACAGACGGACAAAAAGTGAACCTATAAGGGTTCCGTTTTTTCCTTTTGAGGTACGGAACCCTAAAAATAAGCCTTTATTGCTGTTTACGTTTAATTTATTTGTCAATAATTAATTAGTGTAAGTTGAAAAAGACTTATACTACTTAAAACCTACTACTTAATACTATGATATAAGCCTAGTTTATGTAATTTAATAGAGTGATTTTTTTTTTATTTCGCACTTTAAATTCGAAAAACTCGGAGGTAAGTAAGATCTGGGGTTCGAACACATGGCCCTCTGCTTGAGAAGCCATTGGTCAAACCACTAGGCCACCAAAACTTTACCTTCACATTTCAATTAAGTACCTACAATGAGCAAAAAAATAATATAAGTGGACCGTACATTTGTGAGGTGCAAGAAGCAAATATAGTGAATCAATTTGAAAAATATCGTTCCAAAGCCTCAGTTAATCTATAACATAAATGCATCATTCCAAATAGTCTTCCGTATATATTTGTATGTATGTATGTATGTAAATACTTTATTGCACATAAAACACAAAGTAATACAAAAAGAAAACAACAAACCAAAAGAGTACAAAGAATTTGTCTACTCTGAATGACGGCATTACCCTTCCATTTCCAGTTGACGGCTCGTGGCCTGACGTGGAGTACATTTGGACCCATCACTCACTTCAGGCTTCCTGCATAATGGCTTCTAATGACGTTTGCGCGCAGTACACCTACTACTTCAACGGAATCGGTAATTTAACTAGCTATTTTCCTTTTTTCATCCGAAAACAGTCAATAACAGTACATTATTTTGTTCGTTTTACTACCTTTAAAGGAAGTAGGTCTACATTGACGCCGCGTGAAAATATGATAGACAACCAGGGCCCGATTATGAGGATTCGATTTGTAGCATTCGAACATGGCGGGTGTAGATAATATCTAATTTTGCTATTTCTGTTTTTTGGCTAGTTGACGTATAATTTAAGAAAAATAATAAATAATTTTAATAGTGTTTTATGCGGCGATTAACCTTAACAGTATACAGTGATCACAAAATTCTATATTGCTCTCGTGTCTGACATTTTTTAATGCGCAAGTTGTCTCCGCGTGGTTTCTGGAATTTTACTATCAAGTTGCAAAAACTACAACTACCGAACAACGTCCCTCTCAAAGAGAGTACTTTGACACTGGCGAAATTGTCCTAATAAGGACAGAAAGCCATATTTTAAAAGAGAAGAGAAGAAGTGCCCGATTGTATAATAAAATACAAGCTAATAGTATTAGCAATATTATATTGAAATTCAGTAATATTATTACCTTGTACTTTATTATGCAATTGGGCCCAGGACATAAAAAAAACCTCCTACCTACTTAAAAACAAGTAGAGCAAAAAAGGCGAATGAGAAATGAGGGCGAATGGTGAAAATTTAAGCAACCAAGTGAACCAAGTTGCTACGGGGCCACGCCACTGATATCTACATAAATTATCAATATCCTTCGAGATGATTCTTAGCTGATGATGCTTCAAGGTCGCTCAATTAACGTTTTTACAACCTGATGTTGACAGACCTAAAAGTATTAAGCAGTTAACTAAGAACGAAAGTACGCCTAGAGAGCTGCACAAATTCACTTCACGATTTATTTACTACCTACGTGATTTCTAGCCGAGTATGTCTGTAGACCTATGTAGGTTAGAGTCTTTTGGATTTAATCAGTCCCTCATGATCACGATGTCTCATCCAACGATGTGCCTTATGTTACAGCGGAAAACTCGACGTACATGTGCACCAGAGCAGTGGACCAACTGGGCCACTCCATCAACAGCGGCTGCTTCGAGTCTAGGAACGGCAGTTCGTCCACCAGGGTCTGTTTTTGCCGCTCCATCCCTGGAGGAGTGCCGTGCAACAGCTCCAACGTCTCTGCCGTCCTGTCTACCTTCACCGTTATACTAGCTTTGTCTTTAGTCATTCACCGAAGATTTATTGACTTTTGTTTCAGCAGTATACTGCAATAAATTTGGTTGCGTGGCTGGGTGCGTGTTTTACTTTCGACATTTTATTGTTTTGTTTAAAACTGCAGTAGGTATTTTGTCTTTCAGCATACTTAAACGTTTGACGCCTTCGTCACTCACGAAACGATATGAATCTGCTCCGTTAATGCAATTATTATACTTACACGAGTAAAAATTACTATTACACCACCTTTTTATGCTTTACCTACAGTTATTCATACCAGACTTAATACTACGTAATAGAACCGAACCAACTTAAAAAAAAATTGAAGTAGGTACCTAGATTGAACGAAATTGTCATTTCAAAGTTCAATATCTCAAAAACGGCTGAACTGGTTTTTATAGTAAGAACCATCGCAAGAAAACTCGCTTTCATGTAAAAAACCGGATCGAAAGCGATCCAATCCGTTTGAGAGCTACGCCACCACAGATAGACGGACAAACAAACATTGGCGTCAAACTTGTAAAACCCCTCTTTTGTCGTTCTAAATGCAATGGTCTATAGACTATACATAATGTACAACGACAATAATGTACAATTATCGTTTTTTGCCCAAATAAACATTAAACATTAAAAATTCAAAGAATAATCTTTTCATCTCTCCTGTTCGGAAAGTTTAATTTTCATGGGTAGATAGCCGGGTGGAAAATTGCGTTTTCTCCTCTAGGGTGGAAAGTAATTTTTTTTTTAATTTTTCGGCTAGCCACGGCATCGAAGATAATTGAGTTAGGTCAATGACATTTTTTTTTTCACGTTTCGGCATGGCCATCTAGATGCACGTCGATTTTTTTTTATAATCCGCCATGGCAAGTGGCCAGTCGAAAAGGTACCGTTGGAGGTTGGATAGGTATAAGTAAATTCAATTTATTATTATTCTCGTTTTTTGTAGTATTTTAGTTTCCTCACAGTCGAAATGAAAAGTAGAATGTCTAACTCGGGTGAAATAACCCATTTCCCCTCGAACTATTGGCGCTCTCCCTTCGTTCGAGCGCCAGAAATATCAAGGGTGAAATGGGTCACTTTCCACCCTTGGTTATCAATCTACTATTAAACTTTAGTACCTTGTCCCTGTCACCCCAATACCCCAACTTGTTTGTAGTGTGTGTGTGTGTGTGTGTAGTGTTGTTGTTTAGCCCCTAGGCTGTTTCACCATCCATTGATTACTAGTAACTGACGGTTGAATGTAATGCCGTCTCTATTTGCTTTGTTCGAATAGACGTACATACAACTTGCAAATTTATGAGCCAACGTGGTACCTAGCCTGGCCCACTATTTAACAATGATTATTTAAGATTTACATAATGTAGACCGGAGTTAGAAATGCCCGGCATACTTACACATTTTCGATTCATTCTATAATTATTATTTAATAATTTATTTCTTATATAAATGTATTATTATACTTAATAATAATTTTATTACCATACAATTATCATTATTATGTGCTGAGCAGTCCTTGAACTGATCAATGCACCTGAATGCACCCCAATCGTACAATACATCTTTTTTTAAAGGGCGTATCCCTTCGTCAAATTTAACCTTGATTTAACCCAAACATTATTTGAAATGAAAGTAGTTTTCGAACGCATTGTTATTTAGTGACGTTTACAATTGACGTGTCCCGAAACGAAACGTCAAACGACCGATGAATCGAGGAGGTTAGCCACTGCAATAAGAAAATTGTGTTGATAGTTTTTATTTTTACTTTAAAAATGTATTCTGTGTTAACGAGAGGTAACGCGATATTAACGTACACTCTAAGCGTGTTAGCATGCCTGACATTCTTGTGTTTTTTGTCCACATTAACCGTGGATTACAGAACAAATGCACAAATGAACACAGTAAAAGTAGTCGTGTAAGTATAACAGGAAAAATGGAATTTCATGAAGTTTTTTTCAAATATCTGGCTATATGTAGCAATTTCTTTGTCTGTTACAGTAAGAACGTTCCGGATTACGGCGTTTCTAGGGAAAGGAATGATCTCGGTTTCCTCACTTTCGATCTAAAGACGGACCTATCTCATTTGTTCAACTGGAATGTAAAACAGTTGTTCCTCTACCTTACTGCAGAGTATATTACACCTAACAACGAGCTGAACCAAATTGTTCTCTGGGACAAGATCATCCTGAGAGGAGAAAATGCTGTTCTCGATTTCAAGAATATGAACACTAAATATTATTTCTGGGACGATGGCAAAGGCTTGAAGTAAGACATTTTATAAAATTAAAATTTATGATACCACTTTTAAACTGTCTGTAAAAATTAATCCAAATTATGATAACCATTCTTTATTTACAGTTCTGTGAAACATACATTCATATGGGTGATGTTTTTATATTGTCCATTCCAATGCCATAGTGGGTCAATCCCAGGCAGTTACTAGTTTGCGCCTGTAGCAATGCACCACCCCCACCAGGGCATCCCCAAATATTCCAACCTATATTAAAACTAGCTTGTGTTTCCATGGACTCAATTGTTGCGAAAGTATTCTTAAGAATAAAATTTATGTACCTATTTTTTTTGTAATTACAGAGGACACAACAATGTCACCTTAACCCTGTCTTGGAACATAATCCCCAATGCCGGCCTGCTGCCGAACATCATGGCCCTCGGCTACCACTCATTCAGGTTCCCCACAGAGTACACTCAAACGAGGGTATGATCACCTGAACACTTATAAGAGTATCTCAGTAAGATTGTGTTGGATGCTGTAAAATCATAAGAGAATACATGATTTCTAAAACAAGTTTTTTATTACTCTTTTTACCTTTACGTACCCTTTGCTGTTTAAATAGTATATCAACCTTTTTTGATGTGCCATGGTCTTATTTTCTAAATTATTGAACTAACGAATGTACAATAAAAAAAAACCATGTCAACATTATATGTGGAAAAACTATGAACCGTTTCAGCTTTTCAGATTCCATAGTACAAGGTATGCTGTTGGTCAAGTTTTCACAGGCATAGAATTTTTCGATTCACTGGGTAATAAGTATGTTTTTATGGCATTCATAATAAATAAGTGCTTGTTATAGCCTAAATATTGATATTGAATACCTAAACATATGCTTACTGCCACAACATTTTTCTGAGGAGCTCAAACATTTGTTGTCATTCGTCAGTGATACTGCATAACTAGCATTTTCCATAAGGTAAAACTTTCATTGTCACAGTACAATGTTAATACTGTTAGTACAGTACAGTATCACCAATGCATTGAATTAATTATTAATTTTGCAGGGTACCTAATGGAAGCTTTATATTTTATCCTCAATCACCTGAATATAATTAATAATAAAGAGGTCTGAAAATAAAAGTCTAAAATGCAATTTTAATTTTTATATATTATCAGATACATTTATTATCATTTTTGCTCTATGTGTCGTCCTACAGCAGAAAAAACTAGTACATTTATATTCAATCATTGCTTTCAGTAAAAATATCTACATAAGGTACATTTTACCAACCTCAATTTGTTAATAGTTGCAGTACCCTTGAGTATATTCATCAAAATATTTACCCCATTACTTACAAAGTATGTTTATCATAAGTATACTGTCCATTAATTCGAAAAGAGGAAAGTGGTCATTTAAACAACATTAAATCAAGTTCATAAGTAATGGGATGAATCTCAAAACAACTTTAGATAGTCTAGTCTAATAAAGGACATGTGAATTTTAACAGGATAAAAGATATTTAATAAGAGTACAATATTCTTAACTCGTCAATTTTAAACAATCAGGATGTCCCCTTAGACAACGGAAATACGCATATTAGGATACAGTAGAATTAACAATCTAAAATGTAATCTACGTTATTTATTTAACTCTATATTTAACTCCCCACGCATAAGCAGATGAGGTAATGTCTTACATTATATACAGGTGGGTTTCCAAAAATTAGACATTGTTAGCTGATAGTTTTTTTTTTCAAAATCCAATCTGCTGCGCAACAGACTATAACCATACAATATTAACCAAATAATTGTATGGTTGTAATCAGTGACGACAAAAGCGCTTTTCGAATGAGGCGTCACTGTCATACGACCACCAGGTAACAATATTAATTTGTTAAACCCATCCTACATGCATTATTTATATATATAATGCTTTTAAATTTCTTTATTTTAGAGCCAAAAAAGAAAGTGTAAATTATACTACCATAATTTTAAATTTAACTAAATATTTTAATTTTATCATAATCACTTTCCGCGGTTTTTGTATACTTATTACAATCAATTATTCATTTCCTATTTGCAGCGAAACCAGTATGGCTACATAGCAGTTGAATAATGTCAACAAAGTGTCTGTAGTCATGGCAAAGGTGACCCAAAACTTGGATTTTTTAATTAGCATAAACAGATAGAATATTTATTTACCAACATCGTTTTATTTCTTGGCACTATTAAAAGCAAAACATTTGTTATGGGTTTCACTTTAATAATACTTACTTGTGCTAATACTAAATTGTCACATTCTAAATACAACTACGCTTTAGCAAAATTAGGTATTTGATGAATGATGAACAAGAAATTTTGCTTCTTGAATCAAAAATAAATATTTTTACTAATCACTACCACCAAATGCATATATTTATTTGTATTCAAATAACTTTTACTGTGACCTGACTTGTAAATCTTGATATTTTGTTTAATGTTAATAACAACATACTGTGAGCTAGCGCAAAGATTTACATTATTTTATTAATCATAGTTAAATTCTAAATAAACATAATCAGTATCTACTATTAATTAACTAATTTAAAACGCAATTTAGAGACCCAAAACAAAGAATGAAGTTCTTATTATAATTTAACATTCACGCAGATACATTTTTGGCTCTAAATAGACATTGTATAATTTGGCTTGGCCAACTCCCTAACACTATTTAAGTTATTAAGGTACCTATTACAAAACGCCTACATCACTCATAAATGCCAATAAGATAAATAGCAAATGCCACTTGAAAGTAATGAATGAATGATTGATTATGTGAAAGATATACCTTATGCCAGATGATGTTAAAAATAAGGACGGCATTTTTTTACTATGCGCTTTTATTCATGTCACTGGTCATCATCATCATCAAGTTACATACATGATCAAGTCAAGAACCTAAAGAGACTGAGACTAACATGAGATAAAAACCTCGCTAAGTTCTATGAAGAATTAGTGTCTATGACTGTCATTCTATGATTATGATGCTCCTAACAATCAAAGCCGACCTTACTAGATAGCATGAAAAAATATTGCATATTTTAAGTAATTCTTTAGTGGTAATCACCTTCTTAAGCCACAAACATGACTAACATTTTTTTTGTTATAAATGCAGCCTGAATTCACGATACGGCATATTTTCATTTATTCAATAAACGGCTCCAATTAACTTTCTTAATATTTTTGTTTAATAACATTTAAAATCAGCGTTTTTCTCGAGAGCTATATAAAAGCTTACAAAATATATCATGAAAATAATTAAATTGCAAAATGTTTATAAGATAAAAAATGGTTAGCTCAGTTTTCTACATCTACTGATAAAGGAGATAAAATTAGGTTAAGACTAATATTGATGTCACCACAATTCGTACTAATGATTTAAATGGATTATTTGCCTCCTACCAAGAAATAGAGTTTGACTAGCTCTTAGGATATTTTATTTTTAATAATGATACTTATTGATGATTGAATTTGAACTAAATATGTTTAAAAAAAGATTTAAAATCTTTTATGGGTAGTGGGTCCCAGAGTCTGAATCAATTTAAGCGGCTTACCAATATAAAGCCATTAAAATATATTGATCAAAATCAAACTAGTTTTCTATAGGTAATTAACGGTAGAAGTAAATACTTTGCATCACATAATGCCCAAGATGTAAGTAATTAATATTGAAGGATTTTGCATGAACAAGTATTGCAAAATATTTATTTCTATGATTATCATTCATATATATTGATTATAATTAAAATAAGTTAACAGTGGCTACAAAACCTAATGAACAGATTCAGTATGAAGGATTCGAGATTAAATTACAGAATTTGCATAAAACTTGTAAGCTAATACACAGACCTGTAACATTATTAAATTTAAAATATTATGCCATGTATTTCCAAAGAAATAAGCACCAAATAATACACATTAAAACCAAAACAAAACTATGACAAATCGATTACAAGAATGTTATATATTTTCGTCACAAAATATGATTTACTTACTGGCAAATTTTAAATACATAAATCAAAGTTTGCCATAAGTATGATTTAAGAGCATAATAATGTTACAATTTGATTTGATATAAGAAACTATGTTTCTCAATAATATACATACAATATGAGCGCTAACTTGAAATTTTACAGTATATGCATATTTACTTCTAATCATATTCAACATCAATACAACCAAAGGACAACATATTTGTTACCTGATAGCTATAAGTTATTCGCTGTATTTGTGGCTCTCATTTCCTTTTTCAAAACTGAGACATGTGAGTTTAATACCTGTCAAAAGACCTAAGTTCCAAAATCTGTGTAACTGTAGAGTACAAGTTGTAGATTGCAGGTGTGATTCGTCAGGGTGGACGTTCGTGCCGGCACATCTGATATGCCACATCACAAGGAGTGTTGACACAAGTGTTGGGTGAGTGGGATTGTTCACATGTGCAGCCAGAAGTCATGAGGGCTACTTATGAGTATGTTCAGAGGCGGCAGGGGTCCGCCGCGGGGCGTCACGCGCCCGTTAGCGGTGGCCCATCCGTCTGCACGTCCTTGTCTTCTGTGGGCGGCGCGCTCGCGCGGTCCGAGCCGTACCGCCTTGACAGATCCAGCATCTCCCGCAGTCCCTGGAATAGGAACAACAGACATACATTATATACCACACTACTAGAGCTAATGTTGCTGATAGTGTTTATCAATAGTTGTTTGATAGTAAGAATATGGGTTGTTATTAGAGATGTGCCGATCATGACTTTGGCCGACTAGCCGACTAGCCGATTAGTCGGTTGTAAGGAAGCCGACTAATCGGCCGATTAGTCGGCCAAGCCGATCACAGTTTCCAGGATTTCTATGACGCTTCCTTAACCAGTTGATTCGCGCGCAAGTCGCAACCAAGTTACTTATCAAAGCGGTGTTTTTGTTTAAAAATATTTTACCTACTCCTATTATTCATTAAAGTTACTTTAATGTTTTTCTTTAATTTCAAAAAGAAAGTTAAACAAAAAATAGTTAAACAATGATTCCCATAAAATCAAATGCCAAAAATATTGAATATACAATGAAAAAAAAAGATGTACAATGGTCACGTGAAAGTTGCTTTGCTTTACATTTAAAAACTAATAAGAATGATTATAAAATTCAAATATTAATAAATAATCAAGGCTCTGCATATACATGAAAATGTATATTTTATTGAAAAATACATACAATGTAAGAGGCCGGATAGTCGGCGCTTTTTGCCGACTATTCGCCGACTAGTCGCCGACTACGATAGTGGCCGATTAGTCGGCTTTACCGACTAGTCGGCGACTAGTCGGCACATCTCTAGTTGTTATGTATGTACTTATGTATAGATACACACACAGAGGTACATCACATAGAGTTTAATATTATTGTTTAATATTAACATTCATGCTTGATTTAGAGGAAAACTGTCAATGACGAAACTAATGATAATTACAACACTAAATCCCTCCCGAGATCAATATCTGTCTTAATTATTTTTAAATTGTGAGAGGATATAATTTTTCAAAGAGCCAATTGAGTTTGGTCCCAAAGTAAAATAAGCTTATATTGACATTAAAAATAGTAGAAGGGGTGTTAGATAATGAGTGGATAATCCTTGAACTATGTATAGAGGGCACCTAGGACGTTATTATAATAAAGCTATAATAGATTTAATAAAAGTTGCATGATTTCTGAGATATTTGGACTTTTGTTTTTTTTTCGAAAATAAACGAACACACTTGTTTTGTTCAATGTTTTGATCATAGCACCATTCTAAGCAATGTTTCTTAATTTTTATTTTTGCTTAATATTCCTGAGTACTTGTGTTATCGGATAGCCATCACCATTTTCATGAGACAGTATTGTTTTTTTTTAAATCGCAAACAAAATTTTTGCGTTTTCAATTGTACATTGATGGAAATTTCAGCTCTCGGGGTGAAAAAAAAATACACTACCGTCTTGTTGTTGTCTTGCCAATAAGCATAAAAACATGCCAATTTATTGACAGTTTAAAAATAGTAACCTTTTGAATTTAAAATCAAAATACCAAAATAGTAAAAAAATACACGCTCACCCACATTTTTCCCGATTTACTGTTTGTACCCCTTGCAAAGAATTCAAAACTTTTTGTTGCTAAATTTATTTATTTATACCAAATGCCATTTATTATGTCATTTATTCGAAATTTAAAAAACATGCAGACTGCTTTGTTTTTTTTTAGAATTCGATTTTAAATTTCGCTATAATATTATATTATATAGAGTAAAGAAAATAACGTCAATTGGTGCCTTAAATATTGAAATTCCCCTATTAAACTATGTAAATAGTACAGTTTTGTTTTCTGTACTGCTTACTGTGTACCAGTGCAATAAAAAGTTATTGTATTGTATTGTAAACATTTACATTTCTGTAATACATACATACATAGATAAATTATTTAAAATCCTTTAATGTACCAAATCTGGCAGCTGAAGTTTGTTTATATTTAGATAATACCTATCCAAACCAAGTATAGTATCAATACTGTCTTTAATTTTCATAAAAGTCAACTCTGTTAATCATCTTTCTTAAAATACAAATTGACGATAGAAAGTATACATGTTCGGAATCAGTAAATTATTCTGTCATTTGAGCTATGTCACAAAATTTTGTTAAAAATGTTGCTTAGTCAATATCTCCTTTCAACCACCGTAATGTATTTTTAATGAGATTAATGTAATCAAAAATAAAAACGCAGCCTAGTGCGTGATGCATGATGAAGGGTTTCATACTAATCTGAGGCAAATATTTAACATTCATTTTGATTGACTATTACTTCTAAATAAATCTCTAAGCTAAGCCACAGATAGACGGACCGATGGACAAGATGAAACATTAAGGGTTCTTTGTAGATCAATGGAACCCTGAAAATGAGAGCTTTGCTACCTTATTCTCAGTAATGAGTCTGTGGTAGATTTCTTCCTCCCTCCTAGCGACTCGGTTCTCCTCCATATTCACTGCTTTGTACATAATACTAGTCATCTCATTGATCCTCTCTGCCTGCTTACGAATAAGCTGTGGAAAAAAAACCAGCATTTAAAACACTTTCTTTCAAAATGGTCGTATTATAGTTCAAGCTAAAGTGGTAAGTTGAGTAAACTAGAATAGTCCGAATACTTAATTAACTCACATGCTTTTGGCAACTCTAGTTACCTATCAACATTCTTATTTTGTTATGAACAGAGTTCAACTGTAAACTCAAAGCGTGTGAGTTATTATGGGCATTTCAATAAGAAAGTTGATTTTTTCACTGTATCTTGTTACTGGTGATTTTTTGTGTTTCCTAACATGAGCTAGAAGGAGATGCAATGATTTCAGCAGTAAGCAATAATCATGTTAGTAACTTACCTCTTGTTGTTTCTCATTAACAGCCGCTGTAAAGTCTATTCTGGACTCCCAAACTCGTTTCTCTGTGTGCTGTCTGTATTTGGACATAATAAGCTCCAAAGCCCTCCTGTGATCCTCTAAAGCAGCACGAAGCTCTCCATTCTCTCGCTGCACATCTCTCATCAACCGGGACTCCCGTTCTATGCTGGCTATGAGGGCGCCACGTGGACGCTCACGGGATGCCTCATTCAATGTATCAACTTCTTCTTTGTACTGTGGAAGAATTAAAATGACTATAAAAACAACAGTAAGCGTAACTAAAAAGGGCCATAAATTCTGTTTCATCAACATGGTATCATAGATCTAGCAGTAACAAAACAACACACAGAAGTAACATTTATTTATTATATAGAACCTTAAAATTGATATAATACCCACAACAAACTCAAAGTAGCAAAAGTACAGTTAAGTGCAAACATAGTATACATCCAAAAGTTTCAAAAAAATGGCATCATCATTAAGATCATAGATTTGAGAACATCTAAATGTGCATAAACATGTTTGACAGATAAGTATGTATATGCTACATGAGCAATAATGTCTTCAGTAACATAAAATCATAAATGTAGAACCATATAGCTCATAAGTATGTATACTTATGTAAAAATGACAATCCTTCATTCATGATTTATAACAATTATGACTAAACCATAATTGTTGAAGTGAGCAGCCACTTAACTATAGTCACATAGACAGTCTTTCAGAAGCACCAGAATTAGAGGATATCATTATTACTTACTGATGTTTGTAATGTAAGGATGACAAAATCTACACTTTCACTAATGTTGACAAAACAATGGGTTACTAGTAAACATTCTTGTACCTATTGTATGCTTAAAATTTCTAATTATCAACACATAGTCTACTATAACCATTAACTTAAAAGGTACATAATCGCAAGCAAACATGCAAGTTATTTTAAATAAAAATCATAAGGCCTATTAATATATATTAGAACTTCATTATTCTACTGAATATTGTTGGGACTTAAAATCTTTCAAGGTTAAAGAGACAATATCAATGCAATTTACCGTAGTATGTTTCAATGTTATGAGAAGTAAGTTTCATACGTGGAATAACAGTGTATGAAACAAGAATTGTTGAGGGAAAAATTAAAATAAGATTTCAACACTCATAGAGTACCTGTTTCATGGTATGAATCTGTCGGTACGCAGATTGAGTTTCAGTTAACAGAGCATCCGATTCTGTTTCGCGTTCCTTGAGGCGCCCTGCAAGTCTTTTTGCGTCCAAAATGATTTGTTGTATGGTCAGTGACATCTGAAAAAACCAACAATATAAAATCTGCTTAAAACATGCCCCCAAAACAGATTAGTAACGGAAATAAACAAACCCTGAATTCCACACCAAACAGTTACACAAATAACGTATCATCTAAGTATTTTGCCACTGTTAATTAGGTGGAAATATTAATTTAAAGTAGAGAAACAACAACGCACATCAGCTGTTTCGTGGATATACTTGGGCGGCCATTAGCTTTCATGGAGCGAACGGGCAGGCACAGGCAATTTACTCCGAATAATTCAGAGAAGGCGTTCGAATCGAAAACAGTTGAAAGGTACAAGCAACGTTGTCGTAACTTTTCATTAGTGTAAAAGAGAAAGTAGATGGCTTGAAGAAAGTATCGGAAATATTTCACTTGGCAAGACTATTCGACATGACCTTGAAGGCGACTGTTCAGAAATCTTATTCAGGACTAATTATTTGAAAATCGATACTTATTTACAAATATTTTAAAAAGTAGCACGGTATCGCATTCGTTATCATTTTATTTTTCATTCTGCCGTTGGTCGGCCACTAAGGTAACTAAAGATGACTGGTCTTGCATTAAATTAGAACTTCGTTTCGTGCAGTCACACTCAAGCTAACGGTATTTACAACGAGAGTGAGTGAGCACTCACGTGTAATTACGAAATTCTAATTTCGAATTACGAAGTAGCCCCCCTAAGATACTCAGAAATGAGTCCCAGAATCAAAGCAGCTGCTACATTTTGTCACGCCAACCTTGCTCAAACTATTATAACCATGGGCATGTGGAATGGAAAGCGAAAGCACAACACGAAAATCTAGATTGTGCTTAATGCCTTCGCTGGGTTTGATCCAGTACTTTGTTTCGTATACTTACTTATTCTGTTGTTTTGTATGGAGAAAGACAAATAACAAATAAAAGCTTGAGTTTCAGTTCATCAGAAAAATAAAGGAAAAATGCTATTATAATTAAGACGTGACCGTGACTGTCTGTATAGGCATAGATACTTTTGCCTTACAAGCAGGAAAGAAGAAACCAGACGCGGGAATATTTAAAACAAAAGCGGAGAAAATCACAACAGTTTGTGAAATAAAAAATACCGGCGATCAATCTAACATCAGGTATGACATATTAAGTAGTACATTAATTTGAAATTTATCTATTCAGTTGTATGTAGCAGATGTGTTTTAAAATTTCTTATGAATTAGAAAAATGTACTAAATTGACGTTTAAAAAAATTGTAGGTTGTAAGGATACTTTCTGGTGGGCGCTATCTAGGTATTGTATTCCAATATGTAGGTACTTTATAGCAGTCGACTGTTCAAATTTCTTGTGATACTATGAGAAATGTACAAAATTGGACGCTAATTAAAACTAATAAAAGCGTGTTAAAAAAAGAGTACTACACGTACTTACGAGAAGTGTAAAGCGTTTTTTTTTTCTTCGTGTACCTACTCTTTTTAGGGTTCCGGAGCCAAAATGGAAAAAACGGAACCCTTATAGTTTCGCCATGTCTGTCTGTCTGTCTGTCCGTCCGCGGCTTTGCTCAGGGACTATCACTGCTAGAAAGCTGTAATTTTGCACGGATATAGAGGTAAACTATGCCGACAAAATAGTACAATTAAAAATTCAAAAACCATTTTTTTAGGGTAGCTCCCATAGACGTAAAGTGGCGGTGATTTTTTTTTCTCATCCAACCCTATAGTGTGTGGGGTATCGTTGGATAGGTATTTTAAAACCATTAGGGGTTTGTTAAAACGATTTTTCGATTTAGTCATTTGTTTGCGAAATATTCAACTTAAAAGTGAAAATTTTCATTAAAATCGAGCATCCCCCCCCCCCCTCTAAAATCTAAATCTCTAAATCTAATCTTGCAAAATTCAGGATGGTAGTCAGTATATCAAACTTCCAAGGAAAACTATAACGGCTAAGTTTGCTTGATAATTATTAGTAGTTTATGAGTAAATAGCAGCGTAAGGTATAAAATATACCTAAACTTGGAAGATTCCGTATAAAATACGAAATCCTTAAAAAAATATTACTTAATTTTTTCGTAATGGCTATGGAACCCTATTTTGGGCTTGTCCGAGACGCTCTTGGCCGGTTTTTTACACCATGTCACCGCCAGGAAGTATAACACCATTTTATCCGGGATAAAAAGTATGTCACTAACTATTTCTTTGCCAAACATCACGTCGATCGGTCGATCTGTCACTCCGTTTCGACGTGAAAGACGGACAAAGATACAAACATACACACTTTCGCATTTATAATATTAGTATGGATTAGGAGGCCGTTTAAAATAAAACATATGACAAATGTGTACCTACCGATGTATTTCTAAAAAAAAAACAGCAAATCGATATTTTCTATTACATAAAGCGATACAATAATTTTCTATTAAATCAAAAATACAATTAAATAGTACTTACTTAAGTATATGTAGGTAAGTAATATAAATATTAAATATAAGAGCAAAAAATTACACCACATTAACCACAGCTTCCACTCTTAATCTTGAGCTAATTTAGTTCTATAACTTTTATAAATAACTTGTACCTATTATGATTTTTATTATGGTTTAAAGTTTAATTGTTTTACTTAATGCTATTGTTCCTTCTATCTCTTAAGATCCATTCATCAGATCCATTATGGATTTACTGAGATTTTATTTTCCAACTAGATCTTTCTTCTTCGACCGTGGATCTAATGAGATGTTATCTATCATTTGATACATCTTTACTTGTAGTCGCTACAAATGGATCTAAAGAAAATATTTTTCTCGTTAGATCTATTGATATGCTCGAGCATGGATCTATATACATTTTTTTCCCACTGGTTCCATTGATATGCATAACAATGGATTTAGTGACATTATTTATCCCACTGGATACATTTACATAGATCCATTATGGATCTACAGAGAGTTCAGCCCCACTAGATCCACTGATGCTGGTGAGAATAGATTTACTGCGAACAAATTTCTCATTAGATCCACTTGTTGTTTATTCTATAGATCTAGTGAGAGGTTTCAGCACCACTAGATCCAGTTTTCCTGCTACTACCTACTATTTTCATAGACTACAACGCCAATACTCTTTAGATGACATTGGTTGAATTGGCCACTTATTATTATTTATATCTTGACAAAACTAGTACTAAATAGTCATTGAATGTCTGTCATTCGGTACTTTTATTTCGCCTTTGAAGAAATACCGTTATAACATTTGGTTACCTAGTTGAAAAATGAACGAACCAATAAAATTTATAAAAAGTGGACGTGGGACAGTTTTGTTATTTGAAGGATACAGGTTCCATACACATACCAAGTACAAAAAAGGTACCAGTCTCTGGCGGTGTGATAACTACAAGAAAACCAAATTAAAGTGCAGAGGATCAGTAACGCTATCTGCGGTAAGGATTATTATTCAATATTTTAGACTATCGCGGTCATTACTAATTTAATGAATTAAATTCGGGTTTTGTTTCGCATACCTTGATTTTAGAGCAGCTCGATATTTCGGCACAGTTGCATGCAGTTGCAGTTGCTGCTCTAAAATCAAGATACGCGGAACAAAACCAGAATTTAATTCATGAAATTATTATTATTTATGAATTGTGTTCTTCTGGCTCATCTTACGATTTACCAACATTCATTTGTTATTCGACGTTATTTTAAAGTTAACAGTACTTTTGTATGTGTCATTGTTATTGTTTTAGGACAATTCGGATATATTAATAAGAAAACCCCATTCCGGACGCTGCATTTCCGATGAAACCCAAAATTTGATAGAAGCCACCATTAATGATCACTGTGCAGAAGCTGCTTTAGGCAGAGAACCGGCTCCTCGTATTTTTAAAAAAGCTTTGGCTACCATAACAGAAAAAGGATGGCACTTGGCGGCAAATAAACCTATCCCAACATTCAATGAAAAAAAATCATCAATCTATCGGCAACGAAATAAAATTGCCGGTGTGGACAAAATTTGCCATACCAAACCTGAAGAAGTGGAGGTACCTATCCAA
Source organism: Choristoneura rosaceana (assembly GCA_037349165.1). Lineage (NCBI taxonomy): Eukaryota > Metazoa > Arthropoda > Insecta > Lepidoptera > Tortricidae > Choristoneura > Choristoneura rosaceana. Next base: position 6,245,070 of record JAZBNJ010000008.1, read on the forward strand.
TACGAGAGTTTTCTATTGGCGGATTACAGTCACAATGGCATGAGAATTATGATATTTAGTTCAAAAGATGGTCGAGAATGTTTAACCCAGTCGGAACACATGTTCATGGACGGAACGTTTAAATCATGCCCATCACCATTCCGGCAGATTTATACCATACATACTGATATCGGCAGTGACACAGGAAACACTAATATAGTACCCTTAGTTTTTGCGTTCATGACGCATCAGACGAAGGAGGCGTACACGACATTGTTCAACTTAATCAAGTCACAGGTGCCAGGTTGGCAACCTAAAAAAGTAACTATTGATTTTGAGAGAGCCACATTAGATGCTTTGTCTGAAATGAATGTGAAAATAATGGGTTGTCACTACCACTTCTCAAATGCCTTATTTAGAAAAGCTAAATCAATCGGCTTGAAACGCACAAAACATAATAACAGGGTTATATCTTTATGCAGCAAACTCGCATTTCTGCCCCACTATTTTATACCAGATGGTTGGAGCTATATTCGAAATGAAATGGGTTCTGGTGAAGTAATGACTAAGTTCTGTGACTATTTTGAATCGTACTGGATGAAATGTGATTTTTATCGAACATGGTGTATGTATGGAGAGAGACACCGAACGAATAACAGCTGCGAGGGCTGGCATCATAGCCTTAATGTCAATATTAACAAGAATGAAGGTCAGCTATTGCAGGTTCTGCATCTGTTATTTCAAGAAGCGAAGATAAGTTCATTTCGTCGTCATCGTTTGCAGAAGTTTAAAAAAAGTACAGGACCTAAACGCCGCAACAATGTCAGAGACTACGATGACCGTATTTTAACTGCCCAGATGCAGTTGAATAATGGCGACATAAGTATTGGGCACTTTCTGGAAAAACTACGATAGTTTTTAACGAACTCATCAGATAAGTTCGTCACACGTCACAGGACCTGATGGCACAGATTTTGTGCCAAGCCCGAAGCCATTTTATATAGTCGACATGCTGAAATAGCTTCCTTGAAGAAGAAAGAGATGAATTTTTAGTTTGGCTGTATTTTGTTTTGTTTTTTCATACAAATTGCAATAAATATTACTTACTTACATTTTATCATTATTTTGCGTGGATGTAATGGTACTAAAATCTCTCAATAGATCCATAGAATAAACAACAAGTGGATCTAATGGGAAGTTTGTCGCAGTAAATCTATTCTCGCCGGCATCAGTGGATCTAGTGGCACTGAAACCTCTCACTAGATCCGTAGAATAAATAATTGTGTGGATCTGATGAGAAATTTGTCGCAGTAAATCTATTCTCGCCGGCATCAGTGGATCTAGTGGCACTGAAACCTCTCACTAGATCCATAGAAAAAACAACAAGTGGATCTAATGGGAAGTTTGTCGCAGTAAATCTATTCTCGCCGGCATCAGTGGATCTAGTGGCACTGAAACCTCTCACTAGATCCATAGAAAAAACAACAAGTGGATCTAATGAGAAATTTGTCGCAGTAAATCTATTCTCGCCGGCATCAGTGGATCTAGTGGCACTGAAACCTATCACTAGATCCATAGAAAAAACAACAAGTGGATCTAATGAGAAATTTGTCGCAGTAAATCTATTCTCGCCGGCATCAGTGGATCTAGTGGCACTGAAACCTCTCACTAGATCCATAGAAAAAACAACAAGTGGATCTAATGGGAAGTTTGTCGCAGTAAATCTATTCTCGCCGGCATCAGTGGATCTAGTGGCACTGAAACCTCTCACTAGATCCATAGAAAAAACAACAAGTGGATCTAATGGGAAGTTTGTCGCAGTAAATCTATTCTCGCCGGCATCAGTGGATCTAGTGGCGCTGAAACCTCTCACTAGATCCGTAGAATAAACAACAAGTGGATCTAATGGGAAGTTTGTCGCAGTAAATCTATTCTCGCCGGCATCAATGGATCTAGTGGTGCTGAAATTTTTCACTAGATCCATAGAATAAATAATTGTGTGGATCTGATGAGAAATTCGTTCCCAGTAAATCTATTCCCGACGGTATCAGTGGATCTAGTGATGCTAAAATCTCGATAGATCCTTAATGGTTCTGTGTAAATGTAGGTATCCAGTGGGTAAATAATGTCACTTAATTCATTGTTATGGATATCTAACTTTAAAGGTCCATGATCGATCATATTAATAGATCTAATTCAGATCTATTTGTAGCGACTACAAGAAAAGATGTATCAAATGATAGATAACATCTCATTAGATCCACGGTCGAAGAAGAAAGATCTAGTTGGAAAATAAAATCTCAGTAAATCCATATAATGGATCCGATGAATGGATCTTAAGAGATAGAAGGTTATTTATTTGCCTCCCTTCTATAAAATTTAATAATTATTAGTATTTTCTCACTAGATCCATAACAATAAGTTATATCTAACGAGAAAAATATTTTCTTTAGATCCATTTGTAGCGACTACAAGTAAAGATGTATCAAATGATAGATAACATCTCATTAGATCCACGGTCGAAGAAGAAAGATCTAGTTGGAAAATAAAATCTCAGTAAATCCATAATGGATCTGATGAATGGATCTTAAGAGATAGAAGGTTAATGATCACTGTGCAGAAGCTGCTTTAGGCAGAGAACCGGCTCCTCGTATTTTTAAAAAAGCTTTGGCTACCATAACAGAAAAAGGATGGCACTTGGCGGCAAATAAACCTATCCCAACATTCAATGAAAAAAAATCATCAATCTATCGGCAACGAAATAAAATTGCCGGTGTGGACAAAATTTGCCATACCAAACCTGAAGAAGTGGAGGTACCTATCCAATACGAGAGTTTTCTATTGGCGGATTACAGTCACAATGGCATGAGAATTATGATATTTAGTTCAAAAGATGGTCGAGAATGTTTAACCCAGTCGGAACACATGTTCATGGACGGAACGTTTAAATCATGCCCATCACCATTCCGGCAGATTTATACCATACATACTGATATCGGCAGTGACACAGGAAACACTAATATAGTACCCTTAGTTTTTGCGTTCATGACGCATCAGACGAAGGAGGCGTACACGACATTGTTCAACTTAATCAAGTCACAGGTGCCAGGTTGGCAACCTAAAAAAGTAACTATTGATTTTGAGAGAGCCACATTAGATGCTTTGTCTGAAATGAATGTGAAAATAATGGGTTGTCACTACCACTTCTCAAATGCCTTATTTAGAAAAGCTAAATCAATCGGCTTGAAACGCACAAAACATAATAACAGGGTTATATCTTTATGCAGCAAACTCGCATTTCTGCCCCACTATTTTATACCAGATGGTTGGAGCTATATTCGAAATGAAATGGGTTCTGGTGAAGTAATGACTAAGTTCTGTGACTATTTTGAATCGTACTGGATGAAATGTGATTTTTATCGAACATGGTGTATGTATGGAGAGAGACACCGAACGAATAACAGCTGCGAGGGCTGGCATCATAGCCTTAATGTCAATATTAACAAGAATGAAGGTCAGCTATTGCAGGTTCTGCATCTGTTATTTCAAGAAGCGAAGATAAGTTCATTTCGTCGTCATCGTTTGCAGAAGTTTAAAAAAAGTACAGGACCTAAACGCCGCAACAATGTCAGAGACTACGATGACCGTATTTTAACTGCCCAGATGCAGTTGAATAATGGCGACATAAGTATTGGGCACTTTCTGGAAAAACTACGATAGTTTTTAACGAACTCATCAGATAAGTTCGTCACACGTCACAGGACCTGATGGCACAGATTTTGTGCCAAGCCCGAAGCCATTTTATATAGTCGACATGCTGAAATAGCTTCCTTGAAGAAGAAAGAGATGAATTTTTAGTTTGGCTGTATTTTGTTTTGTTTTTTCATACAAATTGCAATAAATATTACTTACTTACATTTTATCATTATTTTGCGTGGATGTAATGGTACTAAAATCTCTCAATAGATCCATAGAATAAACAACAAGTGGATCTAATGGGAAGTTTGTCGCAGTAAATCTATTCTCGCCGGCATCAGTGGATCTAGTGGCACTGAAACCTCTCACTAGATCCGTAGAATAAATAATTGTGTGGATCTGATGAGAAATTTGTCGCAGTAAATCTATTCTCGCCGGCATCAGTGGATCTAGTGGCACTGAAACCTCTCACTAGATCCATAGAAAAAACAACAAGTGGATCTAATGGGAAGTTTGTCGCAGTAAATCTATTCTCGCCGGCATCAGTGGATCTAGTGGCACTGAAACCTCTCACTAGATCCATAGAAAAAACAACAAGTGGATCTAATGAGAAATTTGTCGCAGTAAATCTATTCTCGCCGGCATCAGTGGTGTGCAAGTATTTTGGATGGCGAACAATTTTTTGAATTTTCATCCTCTTTGCTGTCGGTGGCTGATTGGCGCAAAGTCTTTGCCGCGCGCCTTCGACCGTAAAAAAGGCGGCAGTCGAACTATTAAAAAATATAACTCTCGGCGGACATATATTGGTGCGGTTGTGCTCGGTTTTGTAAAATAAAATATTAATTGTGATTATATAGACATTGTAAATATTTTTGTGTGTAAATAATAAAAAACTTTGTACGCCTTAAAACTAGCTAGTTAAGTGACGGTGCGGACTATTGCGGCTTTACGGACTCTACCGAGCGTCATACATCGAAGTCGGCTTCATTGAGGTATGTTATTCAATGATTGTTCTCTAGACATAATGCTGCACAGAAGAGCAAATAAGCCACGGCCTTGGTAACAGTCACTATTCGAAGGTTTAATTAACATATTTGGTCCATCGTCGCTCGGAGTTTTGTTTCGTTCTGTTGCAGTTTAGGTTAGTTGTAAATAAGTTATCTGCATAAAAACGGTGTTATACATTACAATACAAACGGTTACGGTGTTATTCAGCTTGTTTTGTTTTATTTCAATTCAAAATACTAAAAGAAAAATTTGTGTGAATACTTATTTAGTTTTGCGGAATAATTTCATAATTTCATTGCATTCGACAGTCAATTGTTTTAAGCGTGGACACGGCCGGCCCCGGCTGACGCTTGCGTTCTAAATTCAAAATGGCAAAAATCAAAGCTTGCGAAGTAAAATTAAAATTAGAATGCGATTGGTTTAATGCTTCTGTCGAAATGATTAAATCGCCTGATTTTAGTTCGAGTATTTTAGCTGCGCGATTACGAAAATTAGAGGATCACTTTAATAACTTAACAATGGCATATGAAGGCTTACTAGAGGTTGAGTCGGATGAGGAAAAGATAAAGGAATATGATAGTCGGTACCGAAACGCTACTTTACAATATAACGAGTGTGAGGCCAAATCAGCTGAGCTGCCGATTTCTGTGGATATTAGTAGCAACGGCGCAGCGGCCTCGGCGGCGGCACAAGAGGCGGCGGCGCCTGCCCCGCGCCTGCCTCAGATTAATTTACCTCAGTTTGACGGTGATATCTTTCAGTGGGTCAGCTTTTATAGCTTATATTCCTCGTTAGTGTTGTCAAGGAAAGATATATCTGACACAGAGAAATTCCATTACTTAATTTCTCATGTACAAAATGAACCCAGATCGTTGATTCAGCACTTGCCTATGACGGCTTTATCTCTTGCCACGGCACTCGAAATTCTTACTTCGCGTTATCATAATAAGCGTTTGTTGTCCGATCGCCACATTTCGCGTATTTTGAATCTGCCACCATTGAAGAATCATAACGCATTAAGAACTAACATATTGAATCCTTTGCTCGAATCCACTCAGGCATTGAAAAGTTTTGGATTACCAGTTGATGAATGGAGTTATCTTTTATTGCATATTGCATTAACTAAGTTGCCGTTGGAGTTAAAAACACGATTTGAGCAAATATATGGTGGACTGAAAGAAAATTTACCAAGATTTGATGAATTAGTGGTTTTCTTGCAAAACGAATGTCATTTTATTGACACTGCCAATTCGTTTGATTCAATGACGAAACTATCGAATACATATAATATTAGTGACAATAATAATCGATTCGCAGAAAAACAGTGCGCATTCTGCTCAATGAATCATTCATTGCAAGATTGTTTTAAATTTAAAAAAGGCTCTCCTACTGACCGAAAGACTTGGGTGCGAAATAACAATCTGTGCTTCAGATGTTTCGGTAATCACTCAGCGGTAATGTGCAAGCAGTTTATTCCGTGTGCACGGTGCGGTAATGTTGGACATAATTATTTAATTTGTTCCATCGACATGAATCCGCAACGGAATGTGGTTCAGTATCATGAGCCACAAGAACAACCCTTGCGGCGCACTCATTTTTTTATTTATTTTAGTGGATCTAGTGGCACTGAAACCTATCACTAGATCCATAGAAAAAACAACAAGTGGATCTAATGAGAAATTTGTCGCAGTAAATCTATTCTCGCCGGCATCAGTGGATCTAGTGGCACTGAAACCTCTCACTAGATCCATAGAAAAAACAACAAGTGGATCTAATGGGAAGTTTGTCGCAGTAAATCTATTCTCGCCGGCATCAGTGGATCTAGTGGCACTGAAACCTCTCACTAGATCCATAGAAAAAACAACAAGTGGATCTAATGGGAAGTTTGTCGCAGTAAATCTATTCTCGCCGGCATCAGTGGATCTAGTGGCGCTGAAACCTCTCACTAGATCCGTAGAATAAACAACAAGTGGATCTAATGGGAAGTTTGTCGCAGTAAATCTATTCTCGCCGGCATCAATGGATCTAGTGGTGCTGAAATTTTTCACTAGATCCATAGAATAAATAATTGTGTGGATCTGATGAGAAATTCGTTCCCAGTAAATCTATTCCCGACGGTATCAGTGGATCTAGTGATGCTAAAATCTCGATAGATCCTTAATGGTTCTGTGTAAATGTAGGTATCCAGTGGGTAAATAATGTCACTTAATTCATTGTTATGGATATCTAACTTTAAAGGTCCATGATCGATCATATTAATAGATCTAATTCAGATCTATTTGTAGCGACTACAAGAAAAGATGTATCAAATGATAGATAACATCTCATTAGATCCACGGTCGAAGAAGAAAGATCTAGTTGGAAAATAAAATCTCAGTAAATCCATATAATGGATCCGATGAATGGATCTTAAGAGATAGAAGGTTATTTATTTGCCTCCCTTCTATAAAATTTAATAATTATTAGTATTTTCTCACTAGATCCATAACAATAAGTTATATCTAACGAGAAAAATATTTTCTTTAGATCCATTTGTAGCGACTACAAGTAAAGATGTATCAAATGATAGATAACATCTCATTAGATCCACGGTCGAAGAAGAAAGATCTAGTTGGAAAATAAAATCTCAGTAAATCCATAATGGATCTGATGAATGGATCTTAAGAGATAGAAGGCTAATGCCCTTTTGTGTCTTGTGTTGTGAATAAATGTATTTTCTTTCTTTTTTCTTTCTTTAATTGGACAAGCAATGTATTCCGAAATTCGTCATTTTGTTACGTAACAGACAGGCGATGTCATTTTAAGCTATTGGATGCCGTGCCGTACATTGAAAATACCATTTAATTTGTTTGGAATAAACATAATGACTAATGACAAAATTACCTAATTTTTTAAAGTTGCAAAACTAAAGTATTTCCATTTGAGTAGCAGAACCTGTGTTTTAATTTTTTGCTCCTGTTACAGGGCCCACCCGGTATAGTCTAATTTTTGTACGAAAGAGGCCCACAGTTAACTGGTGGCGGACTAACAGTGGTGGGGCGGAAGGGGCGGCCTGCCCCGGGCTTCCAGTCTCGGGGGGACGCCAAATGTCCACAAGTTCTCTTGATCAGGTCCACAATTAGGTTAAAAATATACTTAGTACCTATTTATGTCGACTCTAAGGTCTTGAGGCTCATTCAGCTAATAAAGCAGAATGTACCACCCCACGCCCGATAGCATGCCCATACCATAGTTTACCATGGGGCGATAAACCGCCCCGCCCCGCCCCAGCTTAGTCCGCCACTGATTAACTAACTTAAGTAGGTACCCTAATGTCTAAAGTTTATGTTTACTCAGAAAATCTCGTATCATCTTGTTGACTAGGACCGGTTTCTCTTGCTGTATGAAATGTCCGCAGTCTGGAACTAAAGTGGTTTCGATGTGAGCGTATTCAGTCTTCATACTTTCGAGGACCGAGTGTGCGATGTACATGTCTTTGGCAGCGTTCGCTACCATCATGGGGATATTGCGTTCACAGCGCGGTTTTACATGTAGATCAGTGCTGAAATTGGCTCGATAGTAGTTGATAGGCGGAGTTAGAGCATCTGAAAAGTAAATTGTTTCTTTAGAATATATTTCATAAACATAACTTTTTTTACTTCAGCTTTATTGCTCGAAAACTGGAAAAATTTAATGGAGAATAATAGACTCAGAAGGCGTAACTCGAAGATCTCCGAAAATCTGAAGACGTCTATCGCTGTATATCGCTATGTCACTAAGGTCATTTATCATTGCATTTTCATCACATCGCTTTATGCTTCCTACCATAATTGACCAATGGAAGTGGTCTGGATCACCCGTAGAAAACCAATCTTATTTAGTCAAGGTCTATATTCACTTGTAAGATTTAAAACAAACAAAGAAACATACCACACGTTATTATTATAAGTTAGTGGATAAAAGCATTCAAATAATAATAATTTTAATTAGACTGATTTGTCTGCTTTAATCAGGGAGGCACAGCCATTCTTCTGGCCTTCTGGTTTGGGGGCAGCAAATGTTTCGAACTTACAAGGTTTTCCGAACCAATATTTGTAGCATTCGATGTCTTGAGAGCCTTCTTCAGCTGGGATGGTCTTGTCGAATATAACCATGTCGTCCATCAAGATGAACCGCTCAGGTAGGGCTGGCATACGGAAGAAGAACACATACCTGGAATGAAGATTGAACTATTTTAGACATGTGATCTAAATTTATCATTAAGTTTGTGTATTTGCCTATCATTAGTTAGTTTTCTACGTCAGTGTTAGACTGGTTGAGCTAAAAACTCGTGTTCATGGTGAGCAATAAGAAATTTCTCATTCCATCCGCAAATCCTCACCAAGACATTTTCTTCTGGACAGCGTCATGCCACATAGCGTGCGACCATGCCTCCCGCGATGCGCTACCAAGCACGATCAACGCGTCCAACGCGTCGGAATGCACGTCGCGTAGACGACACGCGATCAAGCCGCCCCAGTCGTGGGCAACTAAGATGCACTTTTCACGACCTGAAAGATCAAGCATGGTAGGGCAGGTAATCACTACTGTAATTGGAGACAGTTTGCATCTAGAAAATAATGTAGGGCTTAATGGTTTTCATCTTATTTTGAGCTTTAGTTTTTCAGCTTTAGTTCTGAAGAACAGACTTCCAAGGTGATCCCATTCTTGAGACCAAGTCAGGATCTGATGATGGAATCCTAGAGAAATCGAGGGCAATCCTCGAATTTTTAAAGCACATCTATAGCGTTTAGCATTTTTAACACTAATTCATAAGTATATTCTTACTTTTTTTTTCTTCTTTGAGCATGATAGTTGATGGGAAGGGGGAAGGTAAAAGCAAAAGTGTTTGCTTAATGAGCATGTCAGTATAAGTAGTACCACAAAAGTTGAAGTGATTAATTACACACACAGCTATATGTATGAAGTAATGATTACAAAGATATTGAATCAAATAGAATGAGATGTATGGTCATAAGTACAGTCAAACCATTTGATTCCTGGTCCACCGTAGAAAATATCTAAAATACAAACTGAGACATAGATGCACAGAAAAGCCAGAAGGAGACCAGCGCTGGGAATCGAACCCAGGTCCTAAGCATTCCGTGCGGCCTCTACACTACCATTGGACAGAGTACGACACGAATTTCTCCTATGCAACCAACATACCAATCACCACCGTAGAACGTTCTCACAGTACTTAAGTGTCAAAGTGAATTCCCTCGTCAAGCAATGTGATGTCACTATAACTTTTTCAACTAAAAGGTTCCAGTGGGTCACGATTCAGTTGGTTTGATACCTAATAGCGTTACGCCGCTGTCTGCTTTAATTTGAGCTTGGCGTTCGAGACGAAACCAATGCCACTTTATTGTATTTGGACCATTATCTTCAAGTGGTAATAATTAGGTACACGCGGTACGCAATGATTGATACACAGCCTACATGTATTTGGAATAGGAAGGGGAAAATATTTACATACCTAGCTTTTGTACATCGATAATCAAGCGTATATTTTAGTTAAGTTTAAAAAAAACACAGAATAAGTAATAGTATAAAACTGCAGAATTTACCTAATTGACGTATAAGATCCCGTACATCTTCGACAAGCAAATCAATGTGATAGGCAGAAACATCATCTGGCCTCTCTGAGTCACCATACCCTCTCATGTCCACTGCAATACACCTGAAATAACAAAGTAAGAAATCTCGTGTTTTGAACGGGCTTTAGGTCGACGCTTGAAAGGAGAAATTGACTAAGCGACATTTTTTAAGGTAGTGAGTTATATACATATTTTGAATCAGTAAAATTTACTGATTTTAAACATGTATATAACATGATATAACTCAAAATGTCGCTTAGTCAATTTCTCCTTTCAAGCGTCGAGGTGATTCTGGAAACGCAACAAAACTCAATCATACACAACTTAGTTAATGTACCATAGCAGTCGTTTACCACCTAGTACTTTTAGATTAAACATTCACATTTTGGTTATTAAGACCCGAAGCAAGAAGGGATTACCTATTCGCAGAAGTTTCTTTAGTCCCTTTTCTTTCTTACTAAGTATAAGCAATATTTTTTCTTTGACTGCCAAAGAAGCCACTGCGAAAAAGAGGGGTGTCATAAGTTTGACACCAATGTCTGTCCGTCTGTCTCTCTGTCTGTGGCATCACAAACGAATGAGTTGATTTTTGATAGTTTTTCCATGGAAGTGTCTTTCAAGTTTAAAGTACTTATACTTATTTAATAAAAATCGCCTCGGCTATTTTTGTAATATTGAACTTTTTAAATGACAATATCGGGGGTTTCTCAACTTTTGTAAGTTACCTACTCACAAAAGTTTTGTAAGTTGTTTTCTGTGTTGGTGAACGGCTGTGTCACTCTGAAGATGGACTCTGGTTGAGTTCGAAACGCGTAAGCGTAATGTGGTGATGTGATAGACGGGTCTGGGTAATTTGATTGTGTTCTTACAGTGTGGATGTGGAGGAACTACATGAACACACATTTCTTGCATAAACGTAACTATCGTAAGGTCTCGGGTGAGCAAAGTGATTGTTCCAGTTCGTTTTTGTCAGTTGATTAAGTTATTCCCATAATGTAGGTACCTGCTTAGTATAATCATAATCATCATCATCATCCCAGCCTATATACGTCCCACCGCTGGGCACAAGCCTCCTCTCAGAACAAGAGGGCTTCGGCCGTAGTTCCCACGCGGGCCCAGTGCGGATTGGGAACTTCACACGCACCATTGAATTGCTTCGCAGGTTTGTGCAGGTTACCTCACGATGTTTTCACTCACCGTAAAGCTCGTGGTAAATTTCAAATGTAATCTAATCTAATAATGTAATCTTAGTATAATAACAATTCTTTATTAGTAGAAAGATAGTCAATGTTTATGGATTTACCAATAGTCCTTATTGAACTCCACGATCTGATGCCTCCATGAAAACCAGAATTCCGGAAATCCGTGCAGGAAAATCATGAGCGGCTTGGACGGATCTCCACTCTCCAGATAGTGTAATTTAACATTCTGAAAACACAAACACCATTATTCTGTAACGTGCCGAAATAAATCAGAATAAAAACGCACCTACCACGAACAAAATAATAAGTCAGGAAGCGTAACTCAGTACAATTTCCACGCAATAAGTAGCGCACCTATTAAAATACTCAGGTGGGTATGTATATGTTTTGTATAACCGTTTGTAGATATGTTAAGGCGTATTTAATGCCTTAAGCGTAATGGCCTACGATAACGGCCTCTCAAGCCTAGGTTCTTAGGTTCAAACTAATCCGGGCTCGCGTCTCTTAATTTAAATGATATTGTAACGGATAACTCACATCTTAAATCGAGTTTAGTCGCACGAGTGTACCCTTAGTGTAAGTTTTCGGTTACAAAATACGTCTCGATCGCGTTCGCGTCAAAATATCAATTTGTATGGAAACACGAACAGCGCCTCTAGTGGAACGTTTGCGATGTTCGTGTTTCCATACAAATTGAGATTTTAACGTGAACGCGATCGAGACTTATTTTTTACCGAAAACTTACACTAAGGGTACAGAACGGTGGCGCGTAGTGCGCGTGTTGCGGCAGCCGCCGAGTCGCGTGCTCCTGAGAAGAAGGGTTTCGAAAAAGGCTGAAACATGTCGAGCTAAACTCGATTTAAGACGTGAATTATCCGTTACAATATCATTTAATATGAGTGAGTCTCACGGTAGTTTCTTGTTCAAAATCTCTTAATTTTTCGGAATCCATGTATGAAATTACATTTGAACTTCATCACGAGCTTTACGGTAAAGGAAAACGTCGTGAGAAAACCTGCACTGATAGTCTAAATGTAGAAACACCAATCTGGCTGAAGGGTTACAGGGGCTTTAGCGAAACTAATTTTTGCGTGAAAATATTCTTCAGTATGCTTAGTGTATTTTCCCGTTCACAAAATAGGTACGTATCGATCGCGTTCGCGTTAAAATCTCAATTTGTATAGAAACATGGACAGCGCCTCTAGCGAAAAGTTTGCGCAAGAATTTTTGTGAGTGTGGGTTTGCTACGTAAACTATTTCGTCCGCGTATCGTAACGAAAACGGGTGACGATGCCGCACCGTGGACATGTGGCACGTGTCGACGATCGAACGCTCGATTTTCGTCTTCGAATAGTAAACGAATGTTTTGTAAAAATGCCACACTAGAGGAACAGGTAAATTGGAATTCGTTTACGAAAAACGTTGGTTTGCCTATACTTCATTTAATTTAGAATTAGAAACCACAGCAACATTATATTGCGGCTCGTGAACTGTAATCTCTTTACAATTTGTACTAGAATAACAATTGACGATACGCAAATAAAGTGGCATTAAAAAAATCTTATTTTGCGGCTCCCAGATTATTATACTGGACTATTTGCTAGGTAAGAAATAGTTAACCAGACGCAATATAATGTTATTGTGGTTTCTAATTCTAAGTTAAATGAAGTATAAGTACCTAGAAGCCATTTCTCCACAAACAGCTTTATTTTCTGAAGCAGTCTCTCCATAATTTGATAGTAAATATACGTAATTGCAGGAGTTAGATTAGATATCCCTAAGTGTCAATTTCTGTGCTTCTGTGCATAAATAGGTAAGTGCATTAAAACTGCAGCACGAAAGCGTTCTGCTTTCTGGCCGCGCTGCACTCTAGGGGTGAATAAACTGCATTGCATCGCGAAATCGCGATGCAAACCCACTCGTTTTCTAAACCAGTATGCTATATTTTATATAGGTGTAACGTTGTCTAGGAACAAAGTTACATAGTCACAAAAGTTAAGTAAAAAATTATATGTATGTTGGCGAAATCTAATTTTATAATAAGACTTATGTATAATATTATGTTGAGGTTATGCGAATGGTCGGAATATCTTACATACTGATAGCTGAGCGGCACAAAATTTGGACTCTCCATACAAAATTATCTATAACTGCATACTTTTGAGGGCCACATTTTTTGCGCTCAGTATATCTTTGAAAGAGCAATTTTTGTAGGCAGAGCATATTGGGTAGAGCTATATTTATTTCAGGGACCTCGGAAAGGGCTCTATGTAAGCTTTCAAATTTGGCATTTGGGGGCTAGTAGGGGTCACTAGTAGAACTCGATCTAGCTTGTTCTTAACTAAGGTAAAATACGTGTTTTAAGTTCTTGTACGTTTTTCATATTTCATGCGCGCTACAACGGTAAATGGAAACCACCGACGTTAAATTAAAAACAATCATGTCAAATTTCATGACTCTAAGCCCAGCGATTTTATCCCTATCCCGTGGGAATAGCGGAATATAAAGTAGCCTATGATTTATTCCAGATGTCCAGCTATCTATTTACCAAATTTCATCCAAATCAGTCCAGCTGTTTCAGTGTAAATATATACTCACTCACAAACTTTCGCATAATAATAAGTAGGATAAAATATCTTTGTACTTGACTATTCTTAAGAGCCTTCGTACGGTCAAGGACCGTAATTGATCGAAGACTGTAATTCATGAGCCACCATGGAACCATTTCACAGTAAACATCATAATGACATCGCATTCATTTTTTTAGACTTTTCCTTTGAAAAGGTCTCATGGTGACTCATGAATTGAAGTCCTTGACCGTACTCCGCGGTTTTTTCGCAGGTACTTAGTACCTATAGCAGCCACACATCTCGCGTGTGTAATAGTGTGTATCACGTTTGTATCGATAAAAAGACGCGCGTCGACGGCGCGTTTAAAAACGTTGTGTGGATGGGCCCTTACTGTTAATTAAGATCCATCAAGCAATTACCAATAGGTAGATGATTTTAGTGTTGCTTATTACTATTTACTTTGTTAGTAATAACCTACCTACCAGTCCTCTTTTTAGGGTTCCGTACCCAAAGGGTGCTAACGGGACCCTATTACTGAGACTCCGCTGTCTGTCTGTCTGTCCGTCCGTCCGTCTGTCACAGGGCTCTATCTCTTAAGCCGTAAAAGTAAGACACTTGAAATTTTCACAGATTATGTATTACTGTGGCCGCTATAACAACAAATACTAAAAATAAAATAAAGTTACAAATTAAAGGTGGTCGTCATACAAGAAACATGTTTTTTAGCGTTTTTTGGTTGCTAAGCGTTATTAGCCGTTGCTAAGGCGATCGAGTCTATGTCGTTTGAATATTTACCTTTTGGTTTGCGATTTTAATGATTTATAAAAGTTTCGATAATATAATTAGTGACTGTCTGATTTATTAGTTTTTGTGCAAAATAAATGAAGCAATTTATGAATCACAAACCTTAATGAAGCCAACTTTGGTAAAGCGCTAGTCAAATCCACACGGTACTATCACTATGTTTACTTATTGTTTTTTACACTATTAAAAATCATACTAAGTATTTAACACTATTTACAAGCTTTATAATACAGTTAAAAATTTATTCACACTAAGTCGAGCTTCTTATTATTTAATTACACAACATACAAAGTCCGCAGAATTTCCCGCGAACAAACAGCATGACAATCAATTTTTTTTTAAAGCCCTGGGTGGCAATAGCTTCAAAAGCAAACAGCCAGAACCAAAGAGGATGAGAAATCAAATTATTTTTTATTCGAAATACTTGTACAAGTGCTTAAGTACATTTTGGAAATTTTTTTAGAAGCTTTTCTTTAGCTTGCCCTGTTTGTTCATTTATTTTTTTATCGTTTGTTAGGGTTAAATCTTGGAAGCTAAATTTCATCCACTTCCAGTGGTCCGACTGACTTGAAATTTGGCATACTTATGTAAATTTGGTGACAATACAATAATCTGGTAGTGACATTTTGGTGGTCCTGCCAGGATCGCCTCTGCAGGAGGGAACTCCTCAATAGTGAATAGTACCGACTTGAAATTTGGTACAGATATGTAGTTTAGATAACAATGCAAAGTCAACAAAAAGTACACTCGGCAAGAAAAGCTTGTATTAAAAATGAAATTTTTATCAAAAACTTATTGTGATGAGGTATGTTTGCTCGGGTGGAATCTTTCAACTCAAATTTAAAGTGGATATCTTCAACCGATTGAGCTGAAATTTTACGTGCATATATAAATCCGATGACAATGCAATATTATTGTGGCATAGAGTTGATCTGATGATGAAGTTAGATGTTGGCCATAGGAACTCTGTAATAAAACGACTCGATTTTGGTCTCATATGATTCGTCTTGACGAATACCTACTTTGGTAACGAGGGACAAAAAGTACCACCAGCAAAAAAGCTTGTATTACATTTTTTTTTAAATATTTCTGAATTCTTTGTTTTTAAAACATTGTACGGAGGTGCGGAACCCTTCATGCGCGAGTCGCTCGCACTCGCACTTGACAGATTTTTTATACTTCCGTCTTATTATTAACCGACTTCAAAGAAAGGAGGAGGTTATCAATTCGAGACAGCAGGAGTGATTGAAGTCTAATATATAAAGTATGGGTATGTATAAGGTATGTAGGTGAAGAAGACGACTATAGGTCCACTCCTGCTGGCTCGTGCTGAGGCACCGACTTCAGTTTCGTCCCAGACTATATACGTCCCACTGCTGGGCACAGGCCTCCACTCAGAATGAGAGGGCTTGGGCCATAGTTCCCACTTCAGACTGGTAGAAAGTTATTTTCATGGTTTTTTGTAGTCGGTTAAATTTTTTGTTATAATTTTTTTTCTAGAATGACATCAGTTATTCCTCACGACTTCGTTCAAAGTTAAGTACGCATAATCAGTGCTGACCTCAAATCTAGAAAAATTTACAACGCGTCGTAGTGTGCGCTTTGTGAATATTACGACACAGTCATTAGGTATTCCCATTGTAGAAACCACAACGACAACATGAGATAACACTAACATAAGAGTTGTCATTGTCCTGGGAGGCTACTACGAAATTTGGAAATCGAAGTTCGTATCGTACATTCCTCTCACTCTCGTATTAAATATTATAAGAGTCAGCGGGACGGCAAGATACGAAGTTCAAATTTTGCACTTCGAAGTATAGGGCCATCAGCAAGGCTACCACGAAATTCGAAAATCGAAGTTCGTATCGTACCGTCCCGCCTACGCTTATGTCATTTAATACGGGAGTGAGAAGGACGGCACGATACGAACTTCGAATTTCGTGTTTCGTGAAACTCGAAGTTCGTGTCGTGCGGTCCCTCTCGCTCTCGTATTAAATAGTATACTTAAGTGTCAGAGGGACCACAAGACACGAACTTCGAGTTTCGAGTTTCGAACTAGCCTGCTGCAGTACCACTACCATGAGTTAACATTACGTGACCGTACTCGATAGCGACGGCGTAAATTATTTGTAGAGACGCTATACATACAATTCTCCATTCAAATAATTTACGCCGTCGCTATCGAATACGGTCACTGTAAACTCATGATAGTGGTACTGGGCTACTACGAAAGTCGAAACTCGAAGTTAGTATCGTACTGTCCCTCTCGCTCTAGTATAAGTGTCAGAGGGACCGCACGACACGAACTAGTGGTAGTTGAAAATATTTACATAGGCAGTTGACACTTCTACAATACGTCTATTTAACCGTTATTGTGTTAAAAGTCCCTGTTACTACTTTACATAAAAAGACACGTGGATAGGTAGGTACTGTACTGACCCCACACTTCGTGTATCAAACTTTGTGAATTTATTTTAATCATG
Source organism: Choristoneura rosaceana (assembly GCA_037349165.1). NCBI lineage: Eukaryota > Metazoa > Arthropoda > Insecta > Lepidoptera > Tortricidae > Choristoneura > Choristoneura rosaceana. The sequence continues at coordinate 6,262,433 of JAZBNJ010000008.1, forward strand.
AGTAACCTCTTTGGGAAAAATTTTTGTTTGAAAGTGGATAGCAAGAATGTCAAAAAAAAAAGAAGGGGATTGGGTTGTCAAGTGTCATGGAAAGAAAGATGTGCTAACCAAAATTAAATAAAATAAAATGTGAATTCTTTGATAACGCAATGAAAAGGCCTAGAAATCCATATATTAACTTAAAACCAATAATTAAAAATGGAGTACGGAGGTTACAAACGGTTTCAGTGAAAATTAAATAAAATCTAGTTTGACAGTCGTTGTATATTCGCATAGCAAGGTCGCTACATATAGGATTTTAAACTCCGAACAAAACATAACACCCGGAGTTATAAGGAATGGATTACTAGGTCTTATCGTCGTGATAGAAGTGTAAATAGGTGTCCAATAGTGCAAGGCTGTGTGTGCTGGTGACGTGAGTTATTTACAATTGCTTTTGCCCTTTAATATTATGAGTTTCAGCGGACTGAGTGGCTACGGGGAGGATAGTGACAGTTGCTGTCATCATGACGAGAGGAGGAGGAACTGGTTGAAGACTATGAAGATACGCAAGTCTGGATTGATGGCGTGTAAGTTGAAGTTGAATTGAATTAAATAAATGTGATTTTATTGAAATATAAAAATTATGAAAACGAAAGACAAATTACTCGGGATTTGATGGAATAGTAAACATTGCTTATAATTAATTGCTCGAGCTTGCCCCGCGGTTAATACGCCCCAAAATACATAAAGCTTTGAATTGTGCGGTTCCTACAATAATATTTAATTTCATGCTGGCGTCGACGTCCAACGTGATGGAGATATCCTGGCTGGCTGTGTGGTGTGATGTGCAACGGGACGTGATTGGAGTATTGGCGTGCGGTCCGAGTGCTGATGGCGGTTCCTGGATGTCCCTAGCTAAGTCCTTCCCTTATCCCAGTAGTTAATGATGTTACGACATAACAGCGTCGGAACAGTGAGGAGTATGTCGGGATCCTACCACTGTTATTGTATTCTGATTTGAGCTAATTATACAATTTGTAGATAGAAGTAAAGTACAGTTGGTCATAATTATATTATGATTTCCACGTAATCTGACATTTGTTGTCACAATGTTATAAATTTGAAAGACCAGCATTTAGACATAATGTCTATGACATTTTGATAGAATGTCTAATAAATTCAAACCGAGATGGAACCGCGACACTCCTGAGATCTCATTTCAAATCGGTCTTTGGTTCTATACGAACGTATACAATAATTTTATAAATAATTTATCCGTGTTCTAAATTTTAAACTTTCAAAATATAAAGAATAAATAACACCAGTCTAAATTCAAAAGACCTAAATTTAAATATTTGAAATTTAGAAGTCAAATTCAAATGATCGAATTGATTCAAATACGGGTCATTACTGTTCTGTTCTGCTGGCGTTACGGAGTGTTACGAAGACATTGAATTGTTGAATATTTTTAACGAACATTATCTTCAATTGATTTAAACTATATTACTATTGACGGTACTGAAGTTACCATCGGTGTGTGGATACTATAGCGAAGAACTAATATATTTGTGGCACAAATCTAAGACAGTGAGTAATACATTAGTAAAATTAAAATTGAATATCAAAACTGCTTATATATTATAACATGCTAGAAACTCCAAGGTTAATGGAAACGAGATATTAATAATTGACTTCAGCTTATTGTGTAATTGTTTATATTTCCTCAATGTTTCTTCCAAATTGCCCTGCGTATTTGGCCTAACTTTACAAATAAGCTATTTGGACTTAGAACCGGGATGTATCACGGTCTCCACAAATACCTATACTAAACCAGATTACTTAATTTTGTCACCATTCTAATGATTTTAATAGAAACCCAGATAGCTCGGGAAGGATAGCTATACAATTCTATACTTACTATTGTATCCAGCTGGTGGAGCGAATGGAACTAGTGTGCCACAGATACGAGTACTAATCTAGCTGGCTGGGTATTAATGGTCGGTATTGCGCGCATGGATACTGTACAAAGTACCCTTACAGACTCCACAAACCATTATGATCGACGTTTCACAATGGAGTCTGTAGATTATTCAAAATTGTGTTTGGGGACCGAGGGTCTTCAAATACATGTGGTCACCAGGGGTCAATTCCACCTCTGGCCGCTGAACGTTGCATCCTCTTTGTCGGACTAACCACCCGGCAATACGGACTCTGTCCGATGGGGTTGTTTACTACTCACTTGGCAATAGGGCTAAAGTGGGGTTGCGGCTAAACAAAGTCTAACGACTAATAGTGGCGTTGGGAGTCCTTGTGGGGCATGTGGGGGGAAGGAGACTTTCTCTCTTGGTTGTGGACACAAATTGTGGAACGCGTCGTAATAACACAAACATGATTCCGAGTTGTTCTTCCTGACGCTAGTCTGTTAGAGGTTGGGGGGGGGGAAGAGGAGACCGTAGGTGTATAGGATAGTCACTCAGGAAAAGGTTAGGGATTAACAAAGCCTGCCTCGGGAGTGACTATGATTTTGTTCTCCACTCATTCATTTGAAGACGAGGTACGCACGTGATTGACATATGACATTAATTCAATCCCCTCACGAGGTGCCGAGGCAGCCCGTGGGGGAGTGACCAGTACGGTGACGAGCTCCACAGGCCCGGGCGGGGAGGGGCCCGGCCTATACGGCATAAATCACCTCTTTTTATATTAATTAAGCGGAAATATAATCAAAAATAGATAGTAGCAATATTAATTTCTTATATTAAACGAAATAACTTTTGAGTTTCCTGTATGTATAACCAACGCTTTCTCAAAGAGGTAGTTACTCTACTAAATAGCCCTCTCACTCGGTTCGATCCTAGGTCTACTATAAATTATTATACAACTAAGGGTTCCTACAAACAGACGATGGCCGTAATTATACTTAGATAAAAGTATATAAATAAAAATATAGTGTCTACCCCTATTGGGAACAGTACAAATTGGTGCCGTGACCAGGATCCTGAGTCTCAAGTAGCGGGCTGTTGAGAAAAAAAAAAAAGAGAAAAAAATTTTTTTTTCGAAAAAAAAAAAAAAAAAAAATTTTTTTTTTTGGTATTCATAGCTTTGAAATTTCAGGTTTGACATGGCCAATACGCTAAGAAAAGGAAAGGGAACGTTTACCGTTGTGTTAGAGGGTAATATTGGTTGTGGGAAGTCGACCCTATTAGAGTCTCTGCATACCAATAAGATGGTGACCGTTTTACCAGAACCTGTCCAAAAATGGCAAAATGTAAAGGGCGTCAACCTCTTCAAATTAATGGTAGAAGACCCCAAGCGGTGGGCTTATGTATTCCAAAATTATGTGGTGTCGACTCTGCTAGAACATCACACCTTGCGAGTAGAAACGCCAATTAAGATAATAGAAAGGTCAATATTTAGTGCGAGGCATTGTTTTATGAAAATACTACGTGAAAACGAGTTGATACACCCTGTAGAGGCGGAGATATTCGAGAATTGGATCTCGTTTGTCAAGGAAAAGGCTTTAGCTAATGTAGATTTGGGAATTTACGTACGAAGTTCCCCGGAGGTGGTTTTACAAAGAATAAAAACTAGAGGTAGAATAGAGGAAAGTGCTATTACACTTGATTATATAAACCGATTGCACGAAAAACATGAGCATTGGCTAACGGGGAATGCTTGGAAGGACTCTTTCCAAGAGTTACGTATTATAGATGGTGATAGAGGAATAGCGGATGTTGTAAAACAATATATGTCGATAGAAGAAGAAATCAAACAACAATGGTGAATTAAGATCAATCGGGGCTATTAGTAAAGAAAATTTTAATGTATTACAGAAACACAACTATGAGCAAAATGATCCAAGCTGGCAAGGAAATGCGTGCTAAGGCGAAGGCTGCTGGAGCGACACCTGGAATAGTGAAGAAAACAACACCTGCTACTGGGGGTTCGTCTGCGATGGCACTCATGATGCGGAACATGCGTAGGATAATTGGGCAACTGCATTTAAAGGTATCGGAGCTGCAGGGAAAAATGCAGGAAGAACCAGTACGGGATAAGGTTAGAGAAACAATACCTCAACTCGCAATGTATCCAGTGATAGATGGAAGGTTGGATAAACCCAAATACCCCGGAAGGTACGACGTACATCCAGTTACCTTCATAGAGGACCTATTTTCGTACCTAAGAAGGTTGCCGACTAAAGAACATGTAATCGACAATATTATCGGGTGCTTAGAAGGAGATGTCAGGCGGTGGGCGAGAATTTATAAGGATCGTTGGGACAACGAGGAAGATTTTAAAGCTGATTTTATGGATACTTATTGGGGAGAGTCTGAACAAAATCAATTAAGACGGAATATAGTGTGTGGAGTGTGGGAGAAGAATACTCATAAATCCATGATGGGTTACTTTATTTCACTAGCAGGACAAGCAAAAATGTTGAGTACGCCTCTAATGGAAAATCAATTAGTTAATGATTTAATGCACCATTTCCCTAGAGAAGTACAGTATGCCTGGAGGATGAGGAAAGGGGAATCGATAATAGAAGCCACTGAATTCTTAAGAGATTTGGATGACGTGGATAAACAGGACCGTTATGTGGAAGGTGGAAGCTCTAATCAAACCCTACCAGGAATGAAGCGAGGGATGCCTGCGACTGGGAAATCAAATTTTGGAAATAAGAAGCCGAAAATAATCGCTAATTTGGAGATAAACGAAGAAGAAGAGCAGGAGAGGTGTAAAGATAGTGGTAAGAATTTAAACTAATGTTAGCTAGTCCAGATGCTCCGGGATTAGCTTATAAACATAGGGGCAACTATTTTAGGTTTGCGCTACGGCAGATGTTGTCATCGGGATGGGTGCCAGGAGTAGGGTTAGGAAAAAGGGAAAATGGGAAATTATACCCTGTAGTAGCAACAGGCGTGAGGACGAAATTGGATAAATCAGGATTTGGCTTTATCCCCACGGACGTGGAGGATCAGATACCAACCAACTTTGAGGGGCTGTCGAGCTTGTCTCTTAACTTAACAGGTAGGCCGGTAGTAGTAGAACCCATGCAGAATTTTGTCACAGCGTCGTTATTTGATGAAGAGGTTTCTTTTGAGGAAATAGGGCATAAAATCAAAGCTGAAATTTGGTTAGAGATTTTAGGGAATAAAATACGTTGTCTAATAGATACGGGGAGTGAAGTTAGTTGTATTTCTGAGGAATTATTTGAATGGTTACAGTCGAGAGGAGATGTACAACTACCCTCATTGCCGGTAAAGCCTATACAAATAAGAGGGGCGGTAGGGCAGAAGAGTTTAAAAATACAGCAATTATGTTCCATAGAAATAAAAATTCAAGAGGTAATTTTCGATACGGGACTGTTAGTTGTTCCTAGGTTGACTGTACCGGTAATTTTAGGGTTCGACTGGCTGTTGTCATACAAAGCTATTATTACATTACAAGATCCTAGATCACTAATTTTGGAAATGAAGGGGGGAAGAATTACCGTGCCTTTCATTGAGGAAGACCAAAGAATTGCAGCCATTAGGTCATTACAGTTGGAAAACGATGGTGAGGCTAACCACGAAGTATGCGAGGTAGATTTTTTAGACAGAATTAAAGCGGGTATAGAATTGACCGTTGACATGAGGAAATCATTGAAGCAGATTTTAGAGGCCCATAGGATAGTGTTCACCAAGCGAATTGGTAGGGCAAATTGTTATACTCATCACATTAGTATGCATGAGCATGTCCCGAGAATTAATCGGTCTTATCCCATCCCTTATGCATACCGATCCAAGGTAGAAGATAAATTACAGGAAATGGTAGATATGGGTATTATTTCGAGAGGTTCAACACCGTATAGTAGTCCACTCACATTTACTTCCAAAACTGATGGGACTATTCGAATATTATTAGATGCCAGGGAAATTAACAAATATATGGTAGCGGAATCAGAGGCTCCTCCAATGCAGATAGATATTCTAAATGCATTTCACGGGGTTAAGTACATAACTATTATAGATTTGAATAATGCTTATTTTCAAATCCCGATTTCAGAAACAAGTAGACAGTATACAGGTTTCACTGTTAATGGGAAGTCTTATATGTATAATGTATTGCCACAGGGATTGAAAACGTCAGTTGGAAGTTTTAGCCGGGCTATGGATGTAATATTAGGTCCGAGTGTTAGAAGTTTCTGTGTAAATTATTTAGATGATCTAGCTATACTAACCGACGGTCAGTGGGAGGATCATTTGGAACAAATAGATCTGGTATTAGAACGGTTGGAAAGAGCGGGATTAACATGTAATTTAGAAAAGTGTAAATTTGCATGTCAGGAAGTTAAGATGTTAGGTCACATTGTATCTACCGAGGGAATTCGAACGGACCCAGCTAAGGTCGAGTCAATTCAAAAGTTCCCTACCCCGAAAAAGGTGAAACATGTTAGGGCATTCTTAGGTTTATGTAATTATTATCGGAGGTTTATTCCAAATTATAGTAGTCTAATAGTTCCCCTGACGAAATTATTGAAGAAAGGGCAAAGTTGGTATTGGGATGAGGAGTTAGATAAGGCGTTTTGGAATTTGAAACAAGAATTTTCAACTACCATCCTTTTGTCTCATCCAGACGTGAGTAAACCTTACTATTTGCAAACTGATAGTTCAGGAGTAGGTATTGCGGGGGTATTGTATCAGTACGATGAAAAAGGAGAAATACGAATTTTAAGCTTTTGTAGTAGATCATTAAGGGGTTCGGAATTAAGATGGACTGTTACTGAGCAAGAGTTTTGGGCCATAATTTATGGAATAAAGAAATTTGAGACATACTTGCGGGGAGCCGAGTTAATTATTAGGACAGATCACAAGGCGTTAGTGTTTGTTAAGAACATTAGGTTATACAACAGTCGGATCACTAGGTGGATATTATATTTAGAACAATTTAACTATACTGTAGAACATGTCAATGGGACGGAGAACATAGGGGTAGACATTTTATCTAGATTTCCGAATGATGGGGAGATACAGGAGGGGAAATTGTGGTATCCGAGTATAATGTACATGGGAGTGCAAGAAAATAAAGAATTACAGGATAAATTAGGGGAAATGGCCCAACTACAAGATAGGGATAATGTGATAAGGGGCATAAAAAATAGGCTGTCGAATCCAGGACTAGAGGGAGTAAATGATCGGTTAGCGCGGATAGCAAGCCGTTGTATCACAGAGAATGGAATTCTTTATTTCAATAGGCTGGATAGTCCAAACAGAGTATTGTATTTACCAGAAATTTTACAGGCGGAAGTATGTAGGCAGGTTCACTTAGAATTGGGGCACTTAGGAGTTTATAAAATGATAAAATATTTACAGGACAGATTCTACTGGCTAAAGATGAGGGAAACAATCAGAGATTTTGTTAGGAGTTGTCATCTTTGTCAATTGTCAAAGATAGACAATATTAAGTATGTAGGTACTTGTAAGTCAATTATATCCGAGAATCCAGGTGACTTAGTGATGGCGGACCTCTATGGGCCGTTGCCGATATCGAGAGGAGGAATTTCGCATATATTTGTCATACAAGATTCTTTCACTAAATATATAAAA